>CM042901.1:32786928-34174058 GCA_023653625.1 Triadica sebifera | reverse complement strand
ATAATCAATATTCAAGATATCCTTGAGTGCCTCAAGTCTAAGGTGTTAGAGTAGTGCTCTAAAGGCAATCACCTTTAGCACTTATTGTACAAATTTTTTATTAATAAAAGGCTTTTTCATTAATTTGATGTTCATTTGATATATGAATTGACAAGTGATCTTAAATCAATTAAAGAAGTCATTGATACATAACATAGAATGAAGGAAATCATGATGAGATCATGATATTGAGATTCTTATCATGTGTAATTATGTTATTATCAAAATTATCTCTAGTCATAGGATTAATCAGACGGGACATTATTAATCTAGACAGACTAGCACATGTTACACTCCTTGATTGGATCAAGTAGTAGATCTCATAATCTATAAACATGAGATGTTTAGAGTTAACATGTGGATGTTTGCAAAGTGTAGCTAAGTACATTGGATGACCAACTATGAGACAATCATATGGATAATCTATTCAAATGTCAATGATAGTCGCATCATAACAATGGTGCAAGTATCCTTAGACTTGAGGTACTCAAGGATATCTTGAATATTGATTTTGTATTTTGTCACTATTCCTTGTTGCCTCAGAGAGCTAGCCCATAGGGTAGTGATTGGATACAGCTTGAGGTATTCGACTGTAATTGGGTAACCAACAAAGGATTCACCACTCTTGATAGAAGGACTGTATACCCATGGCCTCTTGCCGTGGTCATTACTCAGGAATCTCTGGCCGGAGTGGAAATGTCATAAAGATAGTCTTCAATGACATATCTAATAGAGTAATGAGCCTCAAGGACAAGAACTAACATTACTTGGACTAGACGGTTGGACTAGACATGACGTAGTCCGTCTAGTCGGAGTTGACACATGTCCATACTTTGAACCAAGTGAGGTATAGAATGGTGAAAGGAATAATTGCACAGAAATTGTCTATGGAAAGATTCTTAGTCAAACTACTAACTTTTCGGTCAATTGGGAGTCATGATGTGTTGCTAGATACCGCTCATGACTTGCTTAAATTAATTGTTAATTTAAGTGGCCAACATAACCGGGAACCTAATGGGTCACACGCAATGAAGATATGGAGAATGAGTAAAATAGTCTTGGATAGGATCCAAAATATGAGACAATTAGTTTAGGATGGATCGCGATGAGATCGCACCAAAAAATCGTTTGGGAGTGTCACGGGCCCGTACGGGCATGTACGGGCTAATCAGGCTACTGGTTTGCCTTGCGGGCCAGCTGGGCTACCCAGCGGCAGCCCGCAGCAGGCCCAGTGTGCCTGCAGCTTCCATCCGTTGGCCAATGGCTGTAATTGGCCATAATTATGCCAATTACTATTCATTAGTTGTCATTTTCTCCATTTTTGACTTTTCATCTTATTTTTGAATTTGATTCAAATAGAAAAGACATCAAATGGCAGAAAATAGACATGAAAATATTTTTTGTGAAAAAAATATGTTTATGACAACAAAAATTCTCTTAAGAACACTTTTAAAGCTAGCACTTCGAATTTGTTCAAACCATTTTCTCTTGATAGTTTCTTCTTCATTCTTCGCATGGATTATCATTAGAGACATCCTAGTGTGGATTGTTGTGGTTTGCTACAACCCAACAAAGTGAAGATTTGAAGAACAAATAAAAATTACAAGATATAATTTTTAACATTTACATTTATATAAATTAGTTTTAATGGTACAAGAATGATCTTTTGTTTTGGGTTTTGAAAAATTTTATTTTTCACTGCATTTATGAATATGATTCATTCTTCAAAATCTAACATTGTCATCCAATGTAGTTAGCTACACTTATTAAGCAACCACATGTTAACTCTAAACATCTCATGTTTATAGATTATGAGATCTACTACTCGATCCAATCATGGAGTGTAACATGTGTTAGTCTATCTGGAATAATAATGTCTCATCTCATTAATCTTTTGACTAGGGATAATTTTGATGCTAGTATAATTTACACATGATAATAATCTCAATATCATGATCTCATCATGATTTCCTTCATGCTATGTTATGTATCAAAGACTTCATTAATTGATTTAAGATCACTAATCAATTCATATATCAAATTAACATCAAATTAATGAAAAGACCTTTTATTAATCAAATAAATTTGTTCAATAAGAGCTAAAGGTGATTGCCTTTCGAGCACTCCTCTTACAACACGTACCTATATCGTGAGTAGTCATCGTTAAAAGTGATGAAGTAGATGAAACCACCTCTGGCATGTGTAGACATTGGACCACATACATTTGAATGTATTAAGTCTAAAAGTCCGTTAGCACGTTAACCCTTTCCCAAGGTCTATAATGATCTTTGCAAAACTCCCTAAATTATTTCTGGGTTATACACTAGAGACTGCCATTTATATACTAAATGGAGCCCTTTTGGAGTCAGTTGATGTTACTCCATATGAGATATGGTATAACAAAAGGCCCACATTTTCTTCCATGAGAGTTTGGGGTTGTCCTGTTTATGTGAAGCGGACAATGTCAAATAAGCTGGAAGCAAAATCTAACCGATGATTGTTTGTGGGATATTCAAAAGCATCATATGGATGTCAATTTTACCAGCCCTTGGAACAAAAGATATTTGTTTCAAGACATGTTATCTTTTTAAAAATAAATTTTTTTCTAAAAGGAGATAGTGGGAGCAAAATTGAACTTGAGGAAGTTCAAGATATTAATCAACTGCCTGAACCTAAGCCTATTAATCATACAGATGATATAGCAGCTTAACCTTCTGAAACATAAGAGCTTCATAGGTCAAGTAAGATACATACTATTCCATAGAGATGTATTTCTCATTAATGAACACAATGACGTATTGCTCATAGAAAACAATGAGCCTACAACCTATGAAGAAGTTTCGAATAGTTCATAATTTGACAAATGCCTTCAAGCCATGAAGTCAAAAATGGATTATATTATGAAAACCAAGTATGGACTTTGGTTAACCCACCCAAAGAGATAAAGCCTATAGGGTGCAAGTGGGTTTTTGAAAAGAAAACTAACATGGATGGTAATGTGGTTACCTATAAAGCTAGGCTTGTAGCTAAAGGTTATCATCAAAGACAAGGAATTGACTATGATGAAACTTTTATCCCAATAGCTATGCCCAAATCCATAAAGATGCACCTAGCCATTGCTGCTTAGTATGATTATGAGACATGGTAAATGGATGTGAAGACAATTTTTCTTAATGGAAATCTGACCAAGGATGTGTACATGACACAACTAGAACGCTTCATATCCAAAGATGGCAAAAATATATGCATGCTTCGAATATCCATTTATGGATTAAAGCAAACATCTAAGAGCTGGAATATTCATTTTGATAAGACAATCAAACAGTTTGGTTTCTTACAAAATCCGGATGAACGTTGTGTTTACAAGAAGGTTAGTGGGAGTGAAATCATACTCCTTTTGTTGTAAGAAGATGACATATTGCTAATGAGAAATGATATCTCAGCCTTACACTTAGTCAAATTTTGGTTATCAATAATTTCTCTATGAAAGACCTTAGAGAAACAGTCTATATTTTGCCGATAAGGATCTATAGGGATAAATTTAAAAGATTGTTTGGTCTTTCATAGTCTACATACATAGAAAATATGCTAAAGAGGTTTAGCATGGAGCAGTCCAAGAGGGGATACATTCCCATGACCCATGGGATTACTCTCTCAAAGTTTATATGTCCAAATACCCAAGATGAGAGGACACACATGAGTTTGATTCCATATGCTTCAGCTATAGGATCAATCTTGTACAATATGATATGTACAAGACCCAATGTATCATATGCTCTGAGTGTTATGAGCAGATACCAATCGAATCCTTGGTGAGAGTCATAGGGTGGCTGACAAGAATATCCTTAAGTACTTGGGAAGCACTAAGGATGTATTCTTAATGTATGGAGATGGAGATCTTGTTGTGAATGGGTATACCGATGTTAGCTGCCAACCTAACAAGGATGACTCAAAATCTCAGTCATATTATATATTCACACTAAATGGTGGAGCAATCACTTGGACGAGTTCCAAATAAGAAACGACTGCTGATTCCTCATCTGAAGTAGAGTACTTTGCAGCTTCTTAAGTATTAATGGAAGCAGTTTGGATAAAGAAAATCATCATGGAACTTGGAGTGGTTCCTAGCACTTTTTATCCAATACAAATGTATTGCGATAATAATGGAGCCATTGCACAAGCAAAGGAGAGACGGTCTCATCAGATATCCAAACATGTACTCAAAAGATACCACTTGATTAACGAAATCATTGGTATGAATGATGAAAAGATAAAAAGAGTGACAACTGATCATAATATTGATGATCCTTTATCCAAGCCATTTCCCTAAAAGAAATATGATTCTCATGTACTCATCTATGGAATTAAATACAAAAGTGATTAGCTTTAGTGCAAGTTGTAGCTTATTAGAGAAATGATCTAAAGGTAATCACCTTTTGCACTTATTGTGCAAATTTATTTGATTAATAAAAGGTATTTTCATTAATTTGATATTCATTTGATATATGAATTGATAGTGATCATAAATCAATTAATGAAGTCCTTGATACATAACATAGTATGAAGGAAATCATGATGAGATCATGATATTGACATTCTTATCATTAGTAATTAAGTTACTATCTAAATTAACCCTAGGCATAGGATTAATGAGATGAGATATTGTTAATCTGGATAGACTAACACATGTTATACTACTTGATTTGATCAAGCAATAGATCTCATAATCTGTAAACATGAGATGTTTAGAGTTAACATGTGGATACTTACTAAGTGTAGCTAAGTACATTGGATGACCAGCTATAAGACAATTATATGGATAATATATTCAAATATCAATGATAGTCTCATCATAGCAATGGTGCAAGTATTCTTGGACTTGATGTACTAAAGGATGTACTCAAGGGAGGTTGATCATAGGGTAGTGATTGGATTTAGCTTGAGTTATTCAAAGGTAATTGGGTAACCAACAAAAGTTTCACCACTCTGGATAAAATGAGTGTATACCCATGGCCTCTTGTCGGGGTCATTACTTAGGAATCTCTGGCCAGAGTGGAAATGTCATGAAAATAGTCTTCAATGACATGTTTAATAGAGTAATGAGCCTCAATGACAAGAACTAACATTACTTAGACTAGACATGACATAGTCATGTAGTAGGAGTTGACACATGTCGATACTTTGAACCAAGTGGGATATAGAATGGTGAAAGAAATAATTGTAGAAAAATTGTCTATGGAAAGGTTTGTGGTCAAACCATTGACTTTTCAATCAATTAGGGGTCATGATGTGTTGCTAGATACCGCTTATGACTTTCTTAAATTAATTGTTAATTTAAATGACCAGCATAATAGGGAACCTATTTGTTCACATGCATTGGATATGTGAAAAATGAGTAAAATGGTCTTGGATGGGATCCAAAAATATGAGAGAATTAATTTGGTATGGATCACGATGAGATTGCACTAAAAAATTATTTGGGGGGTCCATAATCATGCCATGTAGTTAATGTATGTCCATAATCATGCCATATAGTTAATTTAACTATCGTTATATATCCATGTGATGAATGTATGATATATAGAAGCAAGCAATAATAACATGATGTGTCTTAACAAAGAAATCCCTCACTAAATAAACAATTAAATATTATGCCTTTCATTAATGTGGGAAAAACCAAAGTTCTTCTAAAGTTGGACTTATTGAGTTGCCTTAAGCTCACTTTATAAGAATATGTTCAAACCATTGAATTAGATTTCACGATTAATGGATTGGACTTAACTGAAATCAGTAGCTTGTTGGATTTACACCAACAATAATGTGTATTGGAGGCGAATTTGGGTTTGTGTACATGAGATGTACACATATCAAGAGTTGATAGCCCAATGTATGTGGACACATCAATTAGTTGATAGCACAAGATTCGATAGTTGCATTAATAATGTATTTGGTATGGATTAGATACCTAATAACCAAAGTAAGGATGGCTTGTTGAGTTGCCTTAAGTTATTCTTAGATAGTTGGTATGGATTAGATACCTAATAACCAAACTTTCATATAGGTTCTTTTGGGTTCATATGAGGGCTATGGATTCACAATAAAATAGTGGGAGTCATAATGCGATTTATTAAAGACCTAATAAACATGCATTTTCATGTACATTCTAACATGCTCTATTTTACATCTAGATTGCTAGAATCATCATCATGATAACAAGTGTGAATTTTCTATCACTAATGGAATCAAATAAGTTGATTGGGCCTAAATTTTTGGATTGGCTAAAGAATTTGAGAAGAGTTATCAAATCCAAAAATGTTGGTTATGTCTAAGATGAGGCACTCCCTAATCCCTCTACTGCTAATGCTTTTGAAGATGTTTAGAAGGCATATAAAGCATCTTTATGATAGTGAGATGGCAAGCTACATTATGCTTGCTACTATGTCAGCTTAGATGCAAAAGCAACATGAGACTATGGATGCTAATTCCACAGTCTACCATATAAGGGAGCTTTTTTATGAGCAAGCACACTCTGAAAGGTTCATAGCTTCAAGGCTAATCTTCCACACTAAGATGGTTGAGGCACATCTTTAGTGCAACATGCACTAAAGATGAATGGCTATATTGCAAGGTTGGGCACTTTGGGATTTGTGATGGACAATGAATTAAGTAATGACTTAATTCTAACCAATTTTTCTGATAATTTTTCATATTTTGTGCTTAACTATAGGATGAACCAAATCTCCACCATTATTCCTAAGCTGAACAACATGCTCAAGATAGCTAAGCCATCTATCAAAAAGGACAATAAGGTTGTGATACTTGTGGACTCTTTTTCTTTTAAGAAGAAGAAGAAGTCCATAAAGCCTAAAGGAGGCATGGTCAAGAAGAAGGTGTAACACCCCCCTTACCCCACTGTAATTCAGCAAGGTCAGTGAGCATTACCCATCTTACTGTTTTATAAAATTAATGAAGTGAAGTAAATTTTTTTTTAGGAAAATATTGCAAATGTTGAAATAAAAATTATTACAAGTACAAGTATCCAAAATTTTAGTTATTCATAAAATATATTAATTTACATTCATCTATATCTCTTACTTTATAATTCACATGTTTAATACACATTATATGAAATAAAATTATAATCGAATTTACAAAGTTTTTAATAAAATATACCAGAAAGAAACCAAAACTTTTAGCTGCTTCCTTCTGAGTACCCTGCTTCTTCTGACAATTCTATTATCTATGGCTACCCTTCTAAAAGTTGCGCAAAAGGAAACCACTCGCGCTAAGCTACTAACTTAGTGGTGTTTCAATGATAAAAATTTCACATACACATAATTTCTTACATGTCATTTATATATTTGACGATTTAGGCATCAAATAAAAAAAATCATATAAAATCAAACAAATTTCATTCAACATGTAATAGTTAACAAATTTAATTAATATAACATTCTCAAAATAACATAATTTAACACTATTCTTATTTTTCATTTTCAATTTTTTCTCGTGTGCCCATAGCACCTATAGCCGAACTAACTAATAGAATTAACGAGGTTGTCATTTCCGGCTTTCATAATATTGCACCAAACACTTTTATAATAATGTCATTACCGGCTTTTGTAATATTGTCATTACCAGCTTAATAATTTTGTGCCAAGCGCATTTATAAAATTGTCATTACCGACTTTTATATTTGGCACCGAGTGCCTTATATCCCCTGATTGGCATGCCAAACTATTCTCTATTCTAGTTCTAGACTAGGTGTCTTTGGGCTTAACTACTTTTATATTAATTCACAATATTTTAAAAAATGACAATATTATTCAATTATCATTATTATTCTTATTTATTTTTGTTCTTTATTTTCATTATTATTGTGCTAAAATCTCACACATAAATAATTTGTTAAACATTTATAATTATCATTAAAGTAAATATTCACATTAATTATTACATAAAATTATCACAACGCATGCAAAAGCCCAATATTTCATGTTTTTACCTATGACAGATTTTGGACCTGTTTTTGGGCTTCCTTTTTAGCCCATTTATAATTCGAATTGGGAGTTCTGGTCTTCTAACAATTTTTATCTTATTGTCTTATCATTCAGACGCATAAAAAATACCAAAATCTCAGTTTTCTATCAAAAGTTATGATCAAATGAACAATGCATCATCACAAAAATTTCTGCCCATAATTTTCTTGACAAATTCTAGGTCTGAATTTTATGTATTTTTCTATGTCTTACTTTCATTCCTAATACAGAACATGCAAAACTGAATTCCAGAACTCAAATTATAATCAAAATAGTCAAGACTGTTCCAGAATCCCTAAGCAGGGTCATAAATTAGCATCAATCCACTTTTCAACCACATTCATCATTTGCATTCATTTTGATACTAAAATTTTCAGATTTTAACTACTTTCATATGTCTCAATTATTTTACACCATTTGATCCCATTTCCATATAAAATATCAAAAGCCACAACAAATCACATAACATATCAAAAACACAATCATATCAAACCTTAACACATAATTCCATACATATTAACAACATGTAAGATTTTTAACAATGAAACACATACCTAATCAGCCTTGGCTCTTCCCTTAATCCTTCTTTTTCTCCCTTTATTACCTAGCTTTCTCTTTTCCTTTGTCACCCTCTTGAGAGCCTCTCACTTGTTCATTTGATTTTCCTACACAACCACACCATATATAAATTCCAATATCAATTTTCAAAGCTTTTCATGTCTACATCATCTTCTAATGCTCCTAATATGTTTTATACCGTAATTGAGCAAAAATGTACTAAGGTTAAACTTCCTTCTTCATAGGTCATGGCTGCCCAAAAACCTTATCCTAATTCCCAATTCATTTTCTTCAATTCAACACTCAAATCATAATTAATCAATCACCAATTGTGGTGTTTCTATGTTAATTTAAATTTTCCCCAAATTACTCTAGCTATTGGTGGTTCCATGACTACATTAAGCTCTTCATCCATTGGTCCAAAATAAAAATTATTTTTGATTAAATTTTAAACTTTAAGAAACTCCTTATTTGCCACATCTTCCTCCATATTCACATTTCTCCCCCAACAATTGCCATAATACTGATTTTGTCCATAGGCAAATTTTATTTTTCTCTAGTTTTAGCACCAATCTTTTTAATTCGCAAATAATAATACCTTTAATTATTATCCTTTATTATTAGTCATTTTTTTATGGTTTCAAATTTAGACTTCGATTGAACCTGAGCACCCCACTACAGTCACGTGTAATCGGGGCCTAAGTCACTGGATGTTACAATTCTCTCCTCCTTAAGAAAATTTTGTCCTCAAAATTTACCTGATTAGCTTCAGCCGAATAGCTGAGGATACTGAGTTCTCATCATTTCTTCACTCTCCTAGGTGGCTTCTTCGACTGCATGATTGTGCCATAGGATCTTTACCTATGGTACATTCTTGTTCTGTAGTTCCTTGAATTCTCGAGCTATGATTTTCACTGGCTCTTCTGCATACGATAATTCTAGTTGTACCTCTATTGATTTCACTGGTATTACATATGCTGGATCTGATCTGTATCTCCTTAACATTGAGACATGAAACACATTGTGGATCTTATCCAATTCTGGTGGTAAAGGCAACCTGTAAGCCACTAGACCCACACGTTCAAGTATTTCGTATGGTCCAATAAATCTAGGACTTAGTTTTCCCTTTTTACCAAAATGAAGTACTTTCTTCCAAGGTGAAACTTTCAAAAATACCTTGTCTCCGAGAGAATATTCAATGTCTTTCCTCTTCAATCGGCGTAGGATTTTTGTCCATCAGTTGCAGCTTTTAATCGATCTTGCATTAATTTTACCTTCTCTTCTATCTACTGCACTAATTCTAGCCCCATTAACTTCTTTTCACCAAGTTTTGTCTAGCATAATGGTGTCCTACATCTCCTTCCATACAAAGCTTCGTATGGTGCCATGCCGAGACTAGTTTGATAGCTATTATTATATGCAAATTCCATCAATGGTAAGTACTTATCCCAGCTACCCTCAAAGTCAATTACACAACTTCTAAGCATGTCTTCCAATAATTGAATAACTTGTTCAGATTGCCCATCTGTTTGTGGGTGAAACGTTGTATTAAAAGTAAGTCGAGTCCCCACTGTTTGTTGTAGAGTTTTCCAAAATTTTGATGTGAACCGTGGTTCTCGATAAGAAATAATAGATACTGGCACCCCATGCAGTCAAATTATCTCATTGACATATAATTTTGCTAACCAGCTCAACGAATAATCCATTTGAACTAGCAAAAAGTGAGCAGATTTGGTAAGCCTGTCAACAATTACCCATACCACATCATGCTTCTTTTGCATCAAAGGCAACCCAGATACAAAATCCATTGTAATCCTTTCCCATTTCCATTCTAGAATTGCAATTGGTTGCAACAATCCAGATGGTACCTGGTGCTTTGCTATCACTTGTTGGCATATCAAGCATCTTGTAGTGTATTCCACGATATCCTTCTTCATTTCAGGCCACCAATAATGAGTCTTCAGGTCTTGATATATTTTCTTGCTTCCTGGATGCATGGAATAAGTTATATTATGTGCCTCTTTTAGAATTCTTTGCTTTAATCCGTTCTTATTTGGCACGCACAATCTTTCTTTATAACTTATGCTTCCATCAACATCAATCTTAAATTCAGGTCTCTTCCCCTTTTTAACTGCCTTAATAATTATCATCAATTTATGATCTTGCCTCTGAGCTTCTCTCACTTGTTGCCTTAACATAGGTTGAATTTGTAACTCTGCCAAAATAAATTATGAGTCTCATTTTAATTTATTATTAATTTTTATGTATCGTATTATAATTGAGGAAAATTTTAAACTATACATGCCAGTGTTTTTCTACTTAAGGCATCAGCTACTACATTAGCTTTGCCTAGCTGATAATCAATAATAAAATTATAATCCTTGATTAACTCCAACCAGCGTCTTTGCCTTAAGTTCAACTCCTTTTGTGTGGGCAAATATTTGAGGCTCTTATGATCTATGTATATGTAGCACCGCTCGCCATACAAATAATGTCGCCATATTTTTAAAGCAAACACTATTCCTGCCAACTCCAAATCATGAGTAGGGTAATTTAGCTCATTAGACTTCAATTGCCTAGATGCATAAGCAACTACTTTACCCTCTTGCATTAATACACAACCTAGCCCATTATTAGAGGCATCACTGTATATCACAAAATCTTTCCCTGGTGTAGATTGGGTCAAAACAGGTGCTTCGGTTAGCATAACTTTTAATTTCTCAATGCATGTCTGACACCAATTTGCCCACTCAAACTTAGTTTCTTTTCTAAGAAACTTGGTAAATGGTGCAGTTATGCTTGAAATTCCCTTCATAAACCTTCTGTAGTAGCCAGCTAATCCAAGGAAACTCCTGATTTTTGTCACATTACGGGGCAGTTTCCAACTTAGAATCGCTTCTATTTTTCTAGGATCAACACATATTCCTTCAACTGGCACTACATGCCCTAAGAATCCTACTTCTTCCAACCAAAACTCATATTTTGACAGCTTTGCATACAATTGATTTTCCCTCAAAGTTTGAAGTACTATTCTGAGATGTCTGTCAAGTTCTCCCTTGTCCCTTGAATACACCAGGATATCATCTATAAAAACTACCAAAATGTATCATGGTAAGGCCTAAAAATATTGTTCATCATATCCATAAAGGCAACTGGTGCATTCGTTAAGCCAAAAGGCATAACTAGAAACTCATAGTGGCCATATCGAGTTCTGATAGCTGTTTTGGGCATATCTGACTCTTTGATTTTTAGTTGATGATACCCGGATATGAGATCAATCTTAAGGAATACTCCCGCTCCTTTCAATTGATCAAACAAATCATCAATTCCAGGGAGTGGATATTTATTTTTAATCGTCACCTTGTTCAATTGTCGGTAATCAATACATAATCGGAGGGTGCAATCCTTCTTTTTCACAAACAACACTAGAGCGCCCCATGGTGACATGCTAGGTCTTATGAATCCCTTGTCTAGCAATTCCCGCAATTGAACCTTCAGCTCTCTTAATTCTGCAAGTGTCATTCTATAAGGAGTAATTGACATTGGGTTATACTAGGCATTACATTAATAGCAAACTCAATCTCCCTATCTGGTGGTAACCCAGGCAAATCTTCAGGAAACACAAATGGGAACTCACACATTGTGGGGATGTCCTTGAGTTCTGGGCTCCCCTTCTTGTTATCTATCACAAGGGCCAAATATGCTTCACATACTTTCCTAATGTATTTCCGAACTTTTAATGCAGAAATAACACTGGTCAAACATGTTTGACCTTCACCTTGAATGATGATATCATCCAGCCTGGGAATTTTAAGTATAACTTTTCTAGATCGGCAGTCCACTATAGCTCCATGATTTGTCAACCAATCCATGTTAGAGGAGTGCTCTAAAGGCAATCACCTTTAGCACTTATTGTACAAATTTATTTCATTAATAAATGGCTTTTTCATTAATTTCATATTCATTTGATATATGAATTGATAAGTGATCTTAAATCAATTGATGAAGTCCTTGATACATAACATAGCATGAAGGAAATCATGATGAGATCATGATATTAAGATTCCTATCATGTGTAATTATGTTAGTATCAAAGTTATCCCTAGTCATAGGATTAATGAGATGGGACATTATTAATCCAGATAGACTAGCACATGTTACACTCCTTGATTGGATCGAGTAGTAGATCTCATAATCTCTAAACATGAAATGTTTAGAGTTAACATGTGGATGCTTGCTAAGTGTAGCTAAGTACGTTGGATGACCAACTATGAGACAATCATATGGATAATCTATTCAAATGTCAATGATAGTCTCATCATAGCAATGGTACAAGTATCCTTGGACTTGAGGTACTCAAGGATATCTTGAATATTGATTATGTATTTTGATACTATTCCTTATTGCCTCAGAGAGGTAGCTCATAGGGTGGTGATTGGATACAACTTGAAGTATTCGAAGGTAATTGGGTAACTAACAATGGATTCACCACTCTTGATAGATGGAGTGTATACCCATGCCCTCTTGCCATGGTCATTACTCAGGAATCTCTGGCCAGAGTGGAAAGGTCATAAAGATAGTCTTCAATGACATATCTAATAGAGTAATGAGCCTCAAGGACAAGGACTAACATTACTTGGACTAGACATGATGTAGTCATTCTAATGGGAGTTGACACATGTCCATACTCTGAACCAAATGGGGTATAGAATGGTGAAAGGCATAATTGCACGGAAATTGTCTATGGAAAGGTTCGTAGTCAAACCACTGACTTTCGGGTCAATTGGGGGTCATGATGTGTTGTTAGATACCGCTCATGACTTGCTTAAATTAATTGTTAATTTAAGTGGCCAACATAATTGGGAACCTAATGGGTCACACGCATTGAAGATATGGGGAATCAATAAATGGTCTTGGATAGGATCCAAAATATGAGAGAATTATTTTGGGATGGATCGCAATGAGATCGCATGAAAAAATTGTTCGGAATTGTCACGAGCCCGTGCGGGCTAGGCAGGCTCCTGGCCAGCCTAGCAGGCCTGCTGGGCTACCCTGCACCAGGCATAGCGCACTGCTGCCTCCCACCCGTTGGCCAATGACAGTTTTTTAGCCTTAATTAGGCCAATTATGGCCAATTACTATTCATTCATTTCCCATTTCTCCATTTTTGACTTTTCATCTTTTCTTTGAATTTGATTCAAATAGAAAAGACATCAAATGGCAAAAAATTGACATGAAAATATTTTTTGTGAAAAAATATTTTTAAGGCACAACAAAATTCTCTCAAGAACACTTTCAAAGCTAGCACTTTGAATTTGTTCAAACCATTTCTCTTGATAGTTTCTTCTTCATTCTTCGCGTGGATTATCATTAGAGACATTCTAGTGTGGATTGTTGTGGTTTTCTACAACCCAACAAAGTGAAGATTTGAAGAACAAATAAGAAATTACAAGGTATAATTTCTAACATTTATATTTATATAAATTAGTTTTACTGGTACAAGTATGATCTATTGTTTTGGGTTTTGAAAATTTTATTTTTCGCTACATTTATGAATATGATTCATTCTTCAAAACCCAACAGTCCATACCCAGAATAGCATCAAATTCATGAAAATGTAATTCTATTAAGTCTGCTGGAAATTCTCTACCCTGAATTTTTATTGAACTGTTTATATAAATCTGATTCACTTTCACACTATGTCCCAGCAGATTGGTCAAAACTATCTCATTTTCTTAGGTCTCAGGTATCATGTTCCCTTGTTTAAGTGCAGTTGTGCTTATGTATGAATGCGTGGAACTAGGATCTATCAATGCATGTAAATCAAAGTCACTAATGTAGAAAAATCTGTATGTTAGTGGGAACCCACTAAATATCCAATATCCTCATTAAGACCATCTTCAAATCTACGACATTTGTCAGCTTCATCTCCAATAATCCCCATGGCATACTTGCTCAGCCTGGTGAACTCCATCTCATACTCAACTACTGTCATACCCCTCTGCTTCAAATTCAGAAATTCTCGCTTTTTCTCATCCACATAAACTCTTGGCACATATTTCTTTTTAAACTCTACTACAAAGAAATCCCATGTATGAGGGTTTGGAGTCTGGGGTTTCGATAATACCAACTTCCACCAGTCATAGGCATGCTCCTGAACGAGGGACACTGCATATCTAACCTTGTACTCCTCCGGACATTACAGCACCTCAAAAACTCACTCTGTCTTTTCCAGCCAAAATTCAGTTACGGCTGGGTCATCCTCTTTCTTTCCCATAAAATTTGTAGCCCCATATTTTCTTAATTTATCAATATGGGGTTTTGGTTGTGGTGGGGGAGGTGTTGGAGCTGGTGGCAGCACAACTTGTACTATCTGCTGCAACAAGGTAGCCATCTGTTGCATAAGGTGTACCTGACTCGGATCAATTTGTTCTTTAGCATGTTGTAGAGCTATCACATTGGGCTCCAAAGCTCTAATTGATGCTGACTGTCTATGAGCATATGAATTAGCTATATTATTACCCTCTTTCTCTTTGAGACTTCCCCTCGATTCTGAACCCATTAAAACCTATATTATCATAAGAAGGGTCCATTATCAGAATATAGCAGCTTAAAACAATGCAAATGCTGAAAAAATGCACTTATTTTCCTATACCCACTAAGTAAAGATCATAAAAACCTATGTCTCCGAAACCACAAATTTTAACACCCCCTTACCCCCACTATAGTTCAGTAAGCTAAGTGAGAAATACCCATCTTACTATTTTATAAAATTAATGAAGTGAAGTAAATTGTTTTTTACGAAAATATTGCAGATGTCGAAATAAAAATGATTACAAGCACAAGTATCCAAAATTTTATTTATTTATAAAATATATTAATTTACATTCATCTCTGTCTTTTACTTTATAATTCACATCTCTAATACACATTATATGAAATAAAACTATAATCTAATTTATAAAGTTTTTGATAAAATATACCAAAAAGAAACCAAAGCTTTTAGCAGCTTCCTTCGGGGTACCCTTCTTCTTCTAACAATTCTATTATCTACGACTACCCTTCTAAAAGCTGTACGAGAGGAAAACACCCGCAGTAAGCTACTAGCTTAGTGGTGCTTCAATGATAAAAGTTTTACATAGACATAATTTCTTATATGTCATTTATATATTTGTCAATTTAGGCATCAAATAAAAAAAATCATATAAAATCAAACAAATTTCATTCAACATGTAATAGTTAACAAATTGAATTAATATAACATTCTCAAAATAACATAATATAACACTATACATATTTTTCATTTTCATTTTTTTTTTCTTGTGCCCATAACACCTGTAGCTGAAATAACTAATAGGATTAACGGGGTTTCCATTTCCATCTTTCATAAAATTGCACCGAGCACTTTTATAATAATGTCATTACCGGCTTTTGTTATATTGTCATTACCAGCTTAATAATTTTGCACCGAGCGCATTTATAAAATTGTCATTACTGACTTTTATATTTGTCATCGAGTGCCTTATATCCCCTGATTGGCATGCCAAACTATTTTCTATTCTAGTTTTAGACTAGGTGTCTTTGGGCTTAACTATTTTTATATTCACAATATTTTCAAAAATGACAATATTATTCAATTATCATTATTATTCTTATTTATTTTTGTTCTTTATTCTCATTATTATTGTGTTAAAATCTCACACATAAATAATTTGTTAAACATTTATAATTATCATTAAAGTAAATATTCACATTAATTATTACATATAATTATCACAACACATGCAAAAGCCCAATATTTCATGTTTTTACCTATGGCAGATTTTGGACCCGTTTTTAGGCTTCCTTTTTAGCCCATTTATAATTTGAATTGGGAGTTTTGGTCTTCTAATAATTTTTATCTTATTGTCTTATCATTCGGACGCATCAAAAATCACTAAAAGCTAAGTTTTCTATCAAAAGTTATGATCAATTGAACAATGCATCATAACAGAAATTTCTGCCCACAATTTTCTTGACAAATTCTTGGTCTGAATTTTATGTATATTTGTAGGAAAATTCGGACATAATTAGATCTTATGGTCTAAATATAAATTAAATATGTGTCTTACTTTCATTTCTAATAAAAAATATACAAAACCAATTTCCAGAACTCAAGTTATACTCAAAATAGTCAAGACTGTTCCAGAATCCTTACGTAGGGTCATAAATTAGCATCAATCCACTTTTCAACCACATTCATCATTTTCATTCATTTTAATACTAAAATTTTTAGATTTTAACTACTTTTCATATGTCTCAAGTATTTTAAACCATTTGATCCCATTGCCATATAAAATATCAAAAGCCACAACAAAACACATAACATATCAAAAACACAATCATATTAAACCTTAACACATAATTCCATACATATTAACAACATGTAAGATTTTTAACAATGAAGCACATACCTAATTAGTCTTGGCTCTTCCCTTAATCCTTCTTTTTCTCCCTTTATTAGCTAGCTTTCTCTTTGCCTTTGTCACCCTTTTAAGGGCCTCTCACTTGTTCATTTGATTTTCCTACACAATCATATCATATCTCAATTCCAATATCCAATTTCAAAGCTTTTCATGTCTACATAATATTCTAATGCTCCTAATATGTTTTATACCTTAATTGAGCTAAAATGTACTAAGGTTAAACTTCCTTCTTCATAGGTCATGGCTGCCCAAAAACCTTATCCTAATTCCCAATTCATTTTCTTCAATTCAACACTCAAATCATACTTAATCTATCACCAATTGTGGTGTTTCTATGTTAATTTAAATTTTCTCCAAACTACTCTAACTATGGCAGCCCCTCATTCATCCATTAACATCATATTTCTCTAATTATTAAGTCATAAAATAATTAACTAACATCAATTATCATTAATTCAAAGTTTAACTACACTTTTATTAACTAATCATAAACTTGAATTTCTAAGTTTAATCTTGCAACATAACCTAAATCTACCAAACCTAATCACATCTATCATCCTTATGGCTCTCAAATGGAAGGAAAAAGGTTGAATTTAAGAAGAATAAACTCACCTTAAGATCTTTCCAAGTGGGCCGAAATTCCCCATAATTTTTCTCTCTTTCCTTTTCATCTTTCTTCCTTCCTTCTTACTCCTTTGGTACCTTTTATGGTAAGAACTGTTTAATTCAGAATTTTCCTCTCTCAAAATTATTTTTTTCTCATTATTAGCATGCTGGAAAAAGGAGGAAAATGGAGATTTTTAGGTAAGGAGGGGGACGCCAACATATGAAGAAGGAGATGGTGGTGATTGTTTTCTAATTGGTGGAAAATGATAATATTTATCCTCCTTTTTTTTTAAAAGGTGAGTATTTGGTGGTTCCATGACTACATTAAGCTCTTCATCCATTGGTCCAAAATACAAATTAATTTTGATTAAATTTTAAACTTTAAAAAATTCCTTATTTGCCTCATCTTCCTCTATATTCACATTTTTTCCCCCAACAATTGCCATAATACCAATTTTGTCCATAGGCAATTTTATTTTTTTCTAATTCTAGCACTAATCTTTTTAATTCTCAAATAATAATACCCTTAATTATTATCCCTTATTATTAGTCATTTTTTTATGGGTTTAAATTTAGACTCCGATTGAACCTGCGCACCCCACTACAGTCACGCGTAATCAGGGCCTAAATCACTGGATGTTACAGTCGGCCAAAGAGGTTGGCCCAAAGGGGACATGCTTCCATCATGGAAATGATGGACATTAGAAGAGAAACTGGAAGGCCTACTTGGAGTCCTTCAAGAAAAAGGCATTTGATGCCTCATCTACTTCAGGTATTTTTGTCATTGGGATTAGACAATAATAATATATGGGTATTAGATACCATTTGTGGCTCACATATATACACTAATATGTAGGGCCTAAGGAACAGTAGGCAACTTAATAAGGGAGAGTCAGACCTGCACGTTGGAAATGGAGCAAGGATTATTGCATTAGCTATAGAAACTTATGTATTGACCCTCCGTTGTGGCCTTATGTTATATTTGGATAATTGTTATTTTGTATCTGCTTTAACTAAAAACATTATTTCTATTTCTAGTTTAAATAAAGATGGTTACCATTTAGCTTTTAGTAACAGTTGTTGTTCTATTATGTTGAATGGTATTCTTTTTGGTAATGGTACATTATGCAATGGAATATACATATTAGATATGTCAAATCAAATTTTAAACATCAATGATAATAAAAGACAAAAACAAGATATGTTGAAATCATCTTACTTATGGCATTGTCGCCTTGGTCATATAAGTGAGAAATGCATGGCTAAGCTACACAACAATGGTAGTTTAGGGTCATTTGATTATGAATCATTTGACACGTGTGAATATTGCTTATTAGGAAAGATGACTAAATTACCCTTTAAGGGAAAGGGTGAACGTGCTAATAGGCTTTTAGACTTAATACATTCTGATATATGTAGTCTAATGTCCACACATGCTAGAGGTGGTTTTATCTACTGTTAGGTTATGCAGCGAAAAATAAAATTTTTCAAAACCCAAAACAAAAGATCATTCTTGTACCATTAAAACTAATTTATTTAAATGTAAATGTTAAAAATTATACCTTGTAATTTTTATTTGTTCTTCAAATCTTCACTTTGTTGGGTTGTAGCAAACCACAAAATTCACACTAGGATGTTTCTAATGATAATGCACCTAAAGAATGAAGAAGAAACTATTAGGAGAAAATGGTTTAAACAAATTCAAAGTGTTATCTTTGAAAGTGTTCCTGAGAGAATTTTTGTTGTCTCAAAAATATTTTTTTTCACAAAAATATTTTCATGTCTATTTTCTGCCATTTGATGTCTTTTCTATTTGAATCAAATTCAAAAAAATATGATAAAAAGTCAAAAATGGAGAAAATGGCAACAAATGAATAGTAATTGGCCATAATTGGCCTAATTATGGCCAATTACAGCCGTTGGCCAATGGATGGAAGCTGCAGGCACACTGGGCCTACTGCAGACTGTTGCTGGGCAGCCCAGCAGGTCCGCAAGGTAGGCCAGCAACCTACCTAGCCCGAACGATTTTTTCATGCGATCTCATCACGATCCATCCTAAAATAATTCTCTCATATTTTGGATCCTATCCAAGACCATTTTACTCATTCTCCATATCTTCATTGTGTGTGACCCATTAGGTTCCCGGTTATGTTGGCCACTTAAATTAACAATTAATTTAAGCAAGTCATGAGCGGTATCTAGCAACACAACATGACTCCCAATTGACCGGAAAGTCAGTGGTTTGACTATGAACCTTTCCATAGACAATTTCTGTGCAATTATTCCTTTCACCATTCTATACCCCACTTGGTTCAGAGTATGGACTTGTGTCAACTCCCACTAGACTGACTATGTCACGTCTAGTTCAAGTAATGTTAGTTCTTGTCCTTGAGACTCATTACTCTATTAGATATTTCATTGAAGACTATCTTTATGACGTTTCCACTCTGGCTAGAGATTCCTGAGTAATGACCACGACAAGAGGTCATGGGTATACACTCCTTCTATCAAGAGTAGTGAATCCTTTGTTGGTTACCCAATTACCTTCGAATACCTCAAGTTGTATCCAATCACTACCCTATGAGCTGCCTCTCTAAGGCAACAAAGAATAGTGTCAAAATACAGAATCAATATTAAAGATATCCTTGAGTACCTCAAGTCTATGGATACTTGCACCATTGCTATGATGCAACTATCATTGACATTTGAATAGATTATCCATATGATTGTCTCATAGTTGGTCATCCAATGTACTTAGCTACTCTTAGCAAGCATCCACATGTTAACTCTAAACATCTTATGTTTATAGATTATGAGATCTACTACTTGATCCAATCAAAGAGTGTAACATGTGCTAGTCTGTCTGGATTAATAATGTCCCATCTCATTAATCCTATGACTAGGGATAATTTTGATACTAACATAATTACACATGATAAGAATCTCAATATCATGATCTCATCATGATTTCCTTCATGCTATGTTATGTATCAAGGACTTCATTAATTTATTTAAGATCACTTATCAATTCATATGTCAAATGAACTTCAAATTAATGAAAATTCCTTTTATTAATCAAATAAATTTGTACAATAAGTGCTAAAGGTGATTGCCTTTAAAACACTACTCTAACAAGCTCCCACTTGCACTAAAGCCAATCGCCTTTGTATTTAATTCCATAGGCTAGTACATGAGAATCATATTTCTTTTGGGAAATTGGCTTAGTTAAAGGATCGGCAATATTATGATCAGTGGGCACTCTTTCTATCTTTACATCATTCCTACCAATGATTTCTCTAATCAAATGGTATCTTTTGAGTACATGTTTGGATCTTTGATGAGACCGTGGCTCCTTTGCTTGCGCAATGGCTCCATTATTATCACAATACAATTGTATTGGATCAATAATGCTGGGAACCACTCCAAGTTCTGTGATCAATTTCTTTATCCAAACTGCTTCCTTTGCTGCTTTAGAAGCTGCAATGTACTCTGCTTCGATTGTGGAATCAGCAGTCGTTTCCTATTTGGAACTCTTCCAACTAACTGCTCCACCATTTAGTGTGAATATATAACCTGACTGAGATTTTGAGTCATCCTTATCAGATTGGAAGCTGGCATCGGTATACCCGCTCACAGTAATATCTCCATCTCCATATACCAAGAATACATCCTTAGTTCTTCTTAAGTACTTGAGGATATTCTTAACAGCCACCCAATGACCCTTATCAGGGTCCTATTGGTATCTACTTGTGACACTCAGAGCATATGATACATCGGGTCTTGTACATATCATAGCATACATGATTGATCCTATAGCTGAAGCATATGGAATCAAACTCATGTGTGTCCTCTCATCTTGTGTCTTTGGACACAAAGACTTTGAGAGAGTAATCCCATGGGTCATGGGAATATATCCCCTCTTGGACTGCTCCATGCTAATCCTCTTTAGCATTTTATCTATGTATGTAGAGTGTGAAAGACCAAGCAATCTTTTAAATCTATCTCTATAGATCTTTATCCCTAAAATATAGACTGCTTCTCCAAGTTCTTTCATAGAGAAATTCTTGGATAACCAAATTTTGACTAATTGTAAGATTGAGACATCATTTCCCATTAACAATATGTCATCTACATATAACACAAGAAATACGATTGCACTCCCACTAACCTTCTTGTAGACACAAGGTTCATCCGGATTTTGTAAGACACCAAACTGTTTAATTGTCTCATCAAACTGAATATTCCAACTCCTGGTTGCTTGCTTTAATCCATAAATGGATCTTTGAAGGTTACATACCTTTTTGCCATCTTTGGATATGAAACCTTCTGCTTGTATCATGTACACATCCTCAGTCAAATTTCCATTAAGGAAAGTTGTTTTCACATCCATTTGCCATGTCTATTAACCATAATGAGTAGGAATGGCTAGGAGTATCCTTATGGATTTAAGCATAGCTACTGGGCTAAAAGTTTCATCATAGTCAATTCCTTGTCTTTGACGATAACCTTTAGCAACAAGTCTAGCTTTATAGGTAATCACATTTCCATCCATGTCAGTTTTCTTTTTGAAAACCCACTTGCACCATATAGGCTTTATTCCTTCGGGTGGGTCAACCAAAGTCCATACTTGGTTTTCCTACATGGAATCCATTTATGACTTCATGGCTTGAAGCCATTTGTCAGATTGTGAACTATTCAGAAGCTCTTCATAGGTTGTAAGCTCATCATTTTCTCTGAGCAATACGTCGTTTCGGAATAGTACGTATCCTACTTGACCAAGGAAGCTCTTGTGCTTCAAAAGGTTGAGCTGTTATATCATCTGTATGAGTAACAAGCTCGGGTTCAGGCAGTTGATCAGCATCTGTTTGAGCATTTTGAACTTCCTCAAGTTCAATTTTGCTCCCACTATCTCCTTTTAGAAGAAATTCTCTCTCTAAAAAGATAACATTTCTTGAAACAAAAACCTTTTATTCCAAGGGGTGGTAAAATTCATATCCATATGATGCTTTTGGATATCCCACAAACAGACATCGGTCAGACTTAGCTTCTAGCTTATCTGACATTGTCTACTTCACATAAGCAGGACAACCCCAAATTCTCATGCAAGAAAATGTGGGCCTCTTGTTATACCATATCTCATATGGAGTACAATCAACTGACTTTGAAGGAACTCCATTTACTATATAAATGGCGGTCTCTAGTGCATAACCCCAAAAGGATTTAGGCTATTCCGCAAAACTCATCATAGACCTGACCATGTCTAACAAGGTTCGGTTTCTTCTTTCAGCCACACATTGTGTTGTGGCGTGTAAGGTGGAGACCATTGAGATTAAATCCCATTATCCCTAAGATAATCTAGAAACTCTTGGTTTAAGTATTCACCTCTTCGATCTGATCGAAGTGTTTTAATATTTTTGCCAAGTTGTTTCTCTACTTCATTTCTGAATTCTTTGAACTTTTCAAAAGCTTCAGATTTGTATCTCATAAGATACACATATCCATATCGTGAGTAGTCATCGATAAAAGTAATGAAGTAGATGAAACCACCTCTAGCATGTGTAGACATTGGATCACATACATCTGAATGCATTAAGTCTAAAAGTCCATTAGCACGTTCACCCTTTCCCTTAAAGGGTAATTTAGTCATCTTGCCTAGTAAACAAGATTCACATGTGTCATATGATTCATAATCAAATGACCCTAAACTACCACTTTTGTGTATCTTAGCCATGCATTTCTCACTTATATGACCAAGACAACAATGTCGTAGATAAGATGATTTCAACATATCTTATTTTTGCCTTTTATTATCATTGATGTTTAAAATTGGATTCGACATATCTAATATGTATATTCCATTGCATAAAGTACCATTAGCATAAAGAATTCCATTCAACATAATAGAACAACAATTGTTACTAAAAGCTAAAAGGAAACCATTTTTATTTAGACTTGAAACATAAATAATGTTTTTAGTCAAAGCAGGTACATAATAGCATTTCTCCAAATTTAATATAAACCCACTAGGGAGGGTCAACACATATGTTCCTATAGCTAATGCAGCAACCCTTGCTCCATTTCCAATGCGTAGGTCTGACTCTCCCTTATTGAGCTATCTACTGTTCCTTAGGCCCTGCGTATCAGTGCATATGTGTGAGCCACAACCGGTATCTAATACCCATATATTATTATTGGAAACAGTATTAATTTCAATGACAAAAATACATGAAGTAGATGGGGCATCAGATGCCTTCTTCTTCAAGGACTCCAAGTAAGCCTTGCAGTTTCTCTTCCAATGGCCATCCTTGCCACAATGGAAGCATGTTCCTTTTGGAGCAATCTCCTTAGCCTTCTTCTTGGCCACACCTCCCTTAGGCTTCATGGACTTCTTCTTCTTCTTAAGGTTCTTCTTTTTAGAACTTGAAGAGTCCACCATCATCACAGCCTTACTGTCCTTCTTGACAGATGGATTTATTTGTTAAGTCTCATCAAGTTATTATTTCATGCTTTTATATATCATACATTCATCACATTGATATATAAAGATAGATAGAGGAGTGCTCTAAAGGCAATCACCTTTAGCACTTATTGTAGAAATTTATTAGATTAATAAAAGGCTTTTTCATTAATTTGATGTTCATTTGATATATGAGTTGATGAGTGATCTTAAATCAATTAATGAAGTCCTTGATACATAACATAGCATGAAAGAAATCATGATGAGATCATGATATTGAGATTCTTATCATGTGTAATTATGTTAGTATCAAAATTATCCCTAGTCATAGGATTAATGAAACGAGACATTATTAATCCAAACAGACTAGCACATGTTACACTCCTTGATTGGATCGAGTGGTATATCTCATAATCTATAAGCTCGAGATGTTTAGAGTTAACATGTGGATGCTTGCTAAGTGTAGCTAAGTACATCAGATGACCATCTATGAGACAATCATATGGATAATCTATTCAAATTTCAATGATAGTCTTATCATAGTAATGGTGCACATATCTTTAGACTTGAGTTACTCAAGGATATCTTGAATATTGATTTTGTATTTTGACACTATTCCTTGTTTCCTCAAAGAGGTAGCTCATAGGGTGGTGATTAGATACAACTTGAGATATTCAAAGGTAATTGGGTAACCAACAAAGGATTCACCACTCTTGATAGAATGAGTGTATACCCATGGCCTCTTATCATGGTCATTACTCAGAAATCTCTGGCCAAAGTGGAAATGTCATAAAGATAGTCTTCAATGACATATCTAATAGAGTAATGAGCCTCAAGGACAAGAACTAACATTACTTGGGCTAAACGTGACATAGTCAGTCTAGTGAGAGTTGACACATGTCCATACTCTGAACCAAGTGGAGTATAGAATGGTGAAGGGAATAATTGCATGGAAATTGTCTATGAAAAGGTTTGTAGTCAAACCACTGACTTTCTAGTCCATTGGGGGTCATGATGTGTTGCTAGATACCGCTCATGACCTGCTTAAATTAATTGATAATTTAAGGGGCCAACATAACCGAGAACCAATGGGTCACATGCATGGAAGAAATGGAGAATGAGTAAAATGGTCTTGGATAAGATCCAAAATATGAGAGAATTATTTAGGGATGGATCGCGATGAGATCGCATGGAAAAATCGTTTGGGAGGGTCACGGGTCCGTGCGGGCCCACACAAGCTAGGCAGGCTGCTGGCTTCCTAGGCTGCCCAGCAGCATCCCACAGCAGGCCCAGCACGCTGCTGCCTCCCACCCATTGGCCAAGTGCAGTTTTTGGCCTTAATTAGGCCAATTATGGCCAATTACTATTCATTCATTTCCTTGTTCTCCATTTTTAACTTTTCATCTTTTCTTTGTAATTTGATTCAAATAGAAAAGATATCAAATGGCAGAAAATAGACATGAAAATATTTTTTTGTGACACAAAAAAATATTTTTAAGACACAACAAAATTCTTTCAAGAACACTTTCAAAGCTAGCACTTTTAATTTGTTCAAACCATTTTTCTTGATAGTTTCTTCTTCATTCTTCGTGTGGATTATCATTACGCACCCTAGTGTGGATTGTTATGGTTTGCTACAACCCAACAAAGTGAAGATTTGAAGAACAAATAAGAAATTACGAGGTATAATTTTTAACATTATATTTATATAGATTAGTTTTAATGGTACAAGTATGATCGTCTGTTTTGGGTTTTGAAAAATTTTTTTTTCGCTGCGTTTATGAATATGATTCATTCTTCAAAACCCAACAGATTGACCCACTTGAAGGGATAAAGCCTATAGGGTGCAAATGGGTTTTAGGGAAAAAAATTGACAAGGATCATAATGTGGTTACCTATAAAGCTAGACTTGTAGCTAAAGGTTGTTGTTAAAGACAAGGAATTGACTATGATGAAACTTTTTTTTGAATAGCTATGCTTAAATCCATAAGGATACTCCTTACTGTTGCTGCTCATTATGATTAAGAGACAAGACAAATAGATGTGAAGACAGCTTTCCTTAATGGAAATGTAATCGAGGATGTGTACACGACACAACTAGAAAGCTTCATATCCAAATATGGAAAAAGAGGTATGCAAGCTTTAAAGATCCATTTAAGGATTAAAGCAAGCATCCAAGAGTTGGAATATTCGATTTGATAAGACAATGAAACTATTTGGTTTCTTAAAAAATCCATATGAACCTTCACAAAAGGAACTCAATTTGAGACAAAGGTGATGGCTAGAATTAATCAAAAACTACAATTGTATCATTGATTATCAGTTAGGTAAGGCCAATATGGTACTTAACACTCTGAGTAAAAAAACTCTTGCAGGTAACATTAAAACTTGAATTTATTAAGTGAACAATATTAAATAACAAAAAAATGAAATAATAAATAATTTATATATATTATTTTGGCAGAATTGCGAATTCAACCGACATTGATTCAACAAGTAAAGGACAATTAGAAGCAGGACACGAAATTAAAGGAAATCTTTAAAATGGTGAAAAACTAGAATTTACTATTGAATCATATCAGAGTTTAAGACAAAAGGGCAGGTTATGTGTACTAGACATACCAGAATTGAAACAAGATATTTTGAAGGAGGCTCACAATGTTATTTATGCAATGCACCTAGGAAGCAACAAAATGTATCATGACTTGAAGGCATATTACTAGTGGCTAGGAATGAAAAGAGATATCACAAAGTATACTGCCAGATGTTTAACTTGTCAGCAAGTGAAGGTAGAGCATCAAGTACTAAGTGGATTATTGTAGTCAATTTCAATTCCATAGTGGAAATGGGAAAGAGTTACAATGGATTTTGTTTTTGGTTTGCCTTTGACACAAAAGAGGCATAATGCAGTATGGGTAGTGGTGGATCGGCTCACCAAATCAGTTCATTTTCTACCAATCAAGATGAATTATCTACTTAACCATTTGGCAGATATCTATGTTAATAAGATAATCCATTTAAATGGTGTGCCAGTTTCAATCATTTCAGATCAAGGTCTAAGGTTCACTTCATAATTATGGAAAAGTTTACATCAAGCCATGGGTACTCAGCTGAATTTCAGCCCAGCTTTCCACCCACAAACAGATGGACAATTAGAGAGGGTCATATAGATATTGGAACATATGTTGAGGAGTAGTGTGATGGAATTTGAAGGCAATTGGGATAAACAACTTCCATTGATAGACTTTGCCTACAATAATAGTTATCAAGCTAGTAACGCTATGACACCATATGAAGCCTTGTATGGGAGAAAATGTAGAACGCTTCTATGCTGAACCGAGCTTAGTGAAAAGAGAGTAGTGGGTCCATATTTAGTGCAACAGACAAAGGAAAAAGTGAGAGTAATAAGAGATAGGCTAAAAGATGCTGCTGATAGATAGAAATCATATGCCGATTTGAAAAGGAGGGATATTGAGTATACAATTGGTGACAAGGTATTCTTAAAAGTCTCACTTGGAAAAGGATTTTCTAATTTGGAAAGAATGGAAAGTTGAGTATTTGGTTCATTATACCATATGAGGTACCTGAACCCATAGGTCTCGTGGCATACAAACTAGCTCTACCACTAGAGTTAGAAAAAATTCACAATGTATTCCATCTGTCCATGTTGAGAAGATATCGATCGGATCTATCTCATATCATATCAGCTAAACCTATAGAGATACGACCAGATCTAACATATGAAAAGGAGCCTGTGGAAATTCTAGCTCGAGAAATGAAAGAGCTACAGAACAAGAAGGTACCATTGGTAAAGGTTCTGTGGAAAAATCATAATTCAGAAGAGGTGACTTGGGAAAATGAAAAGGTGATGAAGGCTCAGTATCCACAATTATTCCACTGTAGTTAAAAAGGCAAATTTCTAGGACAAAATTTTTTTAAGGAGGGAAAAATTGTAATGCATAATAATTTAGGTCACGATCGCGGTTGACTTTGTATGGTGCTGCAAACCGATCAGGGTCTAAATTCAAACATGAAAGAAAAAAATTAAAATAATAATAAGATATGAGAAAAATATTTTGGATATTATTAATTGAGAATTTTGAAATTCTGAATTAAAATTTGAAAAAAAATAATTTTTCACTGAACGAAATTGGAAATTGCAATGTTTTTGGCACATATATTTTAAGAAGGCATAAAAATGGAATATTCTTTATATAAGAAAAGGAATATTCTTTGGATTAAAATAAATTAAGAGTGTTTTAAATTAATATACCAATGGGGGAAAAGATTATTTATTAATCTTAACCACCCACCTAATCCAACTATAAAAGTCAAATTCCACTTTTTGGTCATTTATTTCTTCTTCTTCCTCATCTAAAATAAACAAATTTCTCTCTTTTTTCTCCTTGTGGTCGTGACTCTCCTTCCCCCCATTGTTCTTTTTTTTTCTTCAATCAAAGCTAAGATTATATGGAAAAAAGTTAGATTAAGGCAAGATCAACAAGGAAGTAAAGCAAAATGAGCAAAACTAAGGAAGAGGAAGGAAGAAAGGAAGAGAAAAAGAGAAGGAAGATTTTAGTCATTTTGAAGATCGACAAAGGTGAGGTTAGATTTTCCATCTTCTCACTTTTCTTATTCTCTTTTCTTTGATTTTGGGGTTAGTTGCCATTAAAGTTCGTAATTTATGGTGATTTTTATGTTAATGGTGATTAAGGGTGGATTAGTGTGTTTAGTGCTTGATTAGTTTGAAATTTGTTATTAGGACAAGAAAGTGAATAATCTTTGAACCATAATCAAAGAGGAAGTAAGGTCAAGGAGAAAGGTAACTAGGAAGAAGAGAAAAGTGAAGAGAAGTAGATTTTGTGAGTTATGTACATTTGGCAAAAATTCAATATGGAAAATGTGATTTTTGATTTTGTGATATTATGTGTAATTGTGTATGTAATTCTTGATATTTTGATTAAATGATGTCATGAATATGGAAATAAAAATTTGAATATGAGGTTGATGCATGAAGATGAAAATTGTAGGAATTAATTGAAGTGCTGAAAAATTCATCTTATGAACAATGTCTACTTTTCTAGTCATAACTTGAGTTATGCAAATGATTTTTTAGTAATTATTGTTGGGTTAAAAATTAAGAAATTGGGGTTCAACTTTCATTCAGACCATTAGACTTGAATGTCTTCAATTAAGTGAAAAATGGACTCAAAGTTCAAACTAGAAATTTGTCCAGTAAAATACTGGACAGATTGGAATGAACGTTGCTTAGTAGAAAATTCATAACTTTTTCAAAAAAATTCTTTTTAATGTGATTCTAGTTGAAAATTAAAGATAAGACAGGTACCTACATTTTTCTAGTTGAACATTTGTCCAATTTCTATCTAAAAATGGACAAACAATACAGGGAAACATAAGATAGAAATGCTGCCCAGAAAAGGGCAGTTTGCATATATGTGTTGATTGTGGAATTTTGTGATAGAAAAATATATTATTTGATTTTCTTATTGTTATAATGATTAAATGAGCAAGTATGAGGTTGTAAAATATTTAATGGGAATTATTGCATTTATATGGAATTTATATTAGTGTTACCTACATAATTTATGTAAATAATAATAAAGGTAACAAATGTAATTAAGCCCTATAACATCTTATCAAGAACTATAAATTAAGATAAGTTGGCATGCCAATAAAATGGTAGAAATGTAGACACTAAAAATAATAGTGCTGAAATTTAATTTACGTAGGCACTAAGAAATAGTATTGAGTTGAAATTACCTAGGCATTAAAAAATAGTGTTGAGTTCAAAATTACGGAAACACAAAAAAGGTGCTAAGTTGTTATTGAAAATATAGGCGTTAAACGCTGAGTTATAAAATAATTATGTAGGCGCCGAGTAGACTGCCGGAGAGCAGAAACCCTGTATCTAGTATTTAGTCTCGGTCTAAGATGTCGTGGGCTATCAAAATAATAGAAAAAAATGTAAATTATTAAATTGATATTTTAAATTGCATTGTAGTGCTCCCTTACTCTGCTAATCGTTAATAGGATATGAAAGTGCTATAAAACTCATTTGTTTTAAAACCAACTCTCAATTTATTGTATAAATATTTTTATTTCAATTTTCGCATTTACTATTAGCGGAATATTTATTTCCATATATTTTTTTATTTAAAATATGCAACTACTGATGTGAATAATTTGATTTAAAAGAACTCATTCAATTAAACTATAATATTTAGAAATATATTTAAAAATAATACTAGATATATAAAATTACCAAATTCATTCCTTAGTGTCTATGTAATTTCAACTCAACACTATTTATTAGTACCTACGTAAATTAAAACTAAGCACTATTATTTTTAGTGCCTACATTTCTACCCTTTTATTGGCATGCCAACTTATCCTAATTTCTAGTTCTCGACAAGATGTTATAAGGCTTAATTATATTTGTTACCTTTATTTTTATTTACATAAATTATGTATGTAACACTAATATAAATTCCAAATAAATGCAATAATTCTCATGAAATATTTTATAACCTCATACTTGCTCATTTAATCACTATAACTGCAAGAATATCAAATAATATATTTATCTATCACAAAATTCCACAATCAACACATATGTGCAAACTGCCCTATTCTAGATAGTATTTCTTCCTTATGTTTCCCCATATTTTTCATCCATTTGTAGATGGAATTTGAACAAGTGATCATCTAACAAAATGTAGGTACATGTCTTATCTTTAATTTACAACTAGAATTATAGCAAACCAAATTGTTTAGCAAAAGTTATGGATTTTCTTCTAAGCTATGTTCATTCCAATCTGCCCTGTATTTTACTAGATAGATTTCTATCTTATTTTTCTCTATATTTTTCATCCATTTTTAGATGGAATTTGGACAAGGGATCAGCTATAAAAATGTAGGTACATGTCTTATCTTTAATTTCCAACTAGAATCACATTAAACCAAATTTTTAGCAAAAGTTATGAATTTTGTTCTAAGCTACATTCACTGCAATTTGCCCAGTATTTTACTGGACAAATTTCTAGTATAAATTTTGAGTCCATTTTTCATCTAAATCCTGGTATATTCTGGTCTAATGTTCTGAATAAAAATTAAATTCCTATGTCTTAGCTTTCCAACCCAATAAGAATCACTCAAAAAATATTTCCAAAACTCAAGTTATGAGTAGAAAACTAGACACTATTCAAAAGACGAATTTTCCAGCACATCAATTAATTCATACAATTTCTATTTTCTTACATCAACTTCATATTCTAATTTTTATTTTTACATTCATGGCATCATTTAATCACCAATTCATACAAAGTTTCACAACTTCACAATATCAAAATCAACATTCATTGAATTTTTGCCAAATATACATACCTCACAAAATTCAATTCTCTTCACTTTTATCTTCTTCCTAGCTAGCTTTCTCTTTGCCCTTACTTCCTCTTTGATTTTGGTTCAAAGTTTGTTCACTTCCTTGTCCTAACAATAAATTTTACACTAATGAAGCACTAATCACACTAATCCACCCGTAATCACCATTAACATAATAGTAACCCTAAATTACTAACTTTAATGGCAACTAACCCCAAAATCAAACAAAAGAGAAGAAGAAAAGTGACAAGATGGAAAATCTAAACTCACCTTTGATAATCTTTAAAATGATCCAAGTCTTCTTTCACTTTTTCTGTTCTTTTCTTCCTTCCTCTTCCTTAGTTTTGCTTACTTAGCTTTATTTCTTTGATGATCTTACCTTAATCTCATTTTTTTCCATCTAATCTTAGCCTGATTGAAGAAAACAAAAGAAGAATAAATGGGGGAGGAAGTCACGACAAAAGGAGAAGAAAAGGGAGAGAAATGGGTTTGATTAAGATGAGGAAGAATAAGAATAAAGACAAAAGTGAAAGTTGACTTTTATAGTTGGATTAGGTGGGTGGTTAGGATTAATTACTAATATTGCTTCCCATTGCTCCATTAATTTAAATCACTCTTACTTTATTTTAATCAAAAGAATATTCCTTTCCTTAGAGAGGAAATATTCAATTTTTATGCCTTCTTAAAATATATGTGCCAAAAACATTGCAATTTCTAATTTAGTTCGTTGAAATTTTTTTTTTTTAAATTTTAATTCCACACTTCAAAATTTTCAATTAATAATATCCAAAATATTTTTCTCACATTTTATTATTATTTTAAATTTTTCTTTCATATCCAAATTTAGACTTTGATCGGTTTAACAAGCTGAATTTCGGTCAACCGTGACCGTGGCCTAAATTATCTGGCATTACAATTTTCCCCTCCTAAAAAAAAATTTCGTCCTCGAAATTTACCTTTTTAACTGAAGTGGAATAATTGTGGATACTGAGCCTTCATCTCCTTTTCATTTTCCCAAATTGCCTCTTCTAAATTATGATCTTTCCACATAACCTTTATCAATGGTACCTTCGTGTTCCATAGCTCTGTCATTTCTCGAGCTAGAATTTCCATTAGCTCCTCTTCATAAGTTAGATCTGGTTGTATCTCTATAGGTTTTGCTGATATGATATGAGATGGATACGATCGATATCTTCTCAACATGGACACATGGAATACGCTGTTAATCTTGTCAAACTCCAGTGGTATAGCTAATTTGTACGCCATGGGACCTATGCGTTCAAGTACCTCATAAGGTCCAATAAACCTAGGACTACACTCTCCCTTCTTTCCAAATCGAAAAATCCTTTTTCCAAGGTGAGAATTTTAAGAATACTTTGTCACCAACTGTTTGCTCAATATCCCTTTTTTCAAATCTGCATATGATTTCTGTCTATCAGTAGCAGCTTTCAGCCTATCTCTTATTACTCTCACTTTTTTCCTCTATCTATTGTACTAGATCAGGATCCACTACTTTATTTTCACTAAGCTCAATTCAACATAAAGGCGTTCTACATTTCCTCCCATACAAGGCTTCATATGGTGCCATACCGATACTGGCTTGGTGACTATTATTGTAGGCAAATTCTATCAATGGAAGATGTTTGTCCCAACTGCCTTCAAATTCTATCAATGGAAGATGTTTGTCCCAACTGCCTTCAAATTCTATCACACAACTCCTCAACATATCTTCCAATATTTGTATGACCCTCTCTGATTGTCCATTTGTTTGTGGGTGGAAAGTTGTGCTGAAATTGAGTCGAGTACCCATGGCTTGATGCAAACTTTTCCAAAATTTTGAAGTGAACCTCGGGTCTCGATCTGAAATGATTGAAACTGGCACACCATGTAAATGGATTATCTCATTAACATAGATCTCTGACAAATAGTTAAGTGCATAATCCATCTTGATCGGTAGAAAATGAACTGATTTAGTGAGTCGGTCCACCACTAACCATACTGAATCATGCCTCTTTTGTGTCAAAGGCAAACCATAAACAAAATCCATTGTAACTCTTTCCCATTTCCACTCTAGAATTGAAATTGATTGTAATAATCCACTTGGTACTTGATGCTCAGCCTTCACTTGCTTACAAGTTAAACATCTGGTAGTATACTCGGTGATATCTCTTTTCATCCCTAGCCACCAGTAATATGCCATCAAGTCATGATACATTTTTTTGCTTCCCGGGTGCATTGCATAAATAACATTGTGAGCCTCATTCAAAATCTCTTGTTTCAATTCTGGAATGTCTGGTACACATAACTTGCCTTTTTTCCTTAAACTCCCATATGATTTGATGGTAAATTCTAGTTTTTCACCCTTTTTGACCATTGCAAAGATTTCCTTTAATTTTGTGTCCTGCTTCTGATTGTCCTTTACTTGTTGAATCAATGTGGGTTGAATCCGCAATTCTGCTCAAATAATATATAAAGAACTTAGTATTTCATTTTTTTTCTTGTTCACTTAATAAATTTAAGTTTTAACATTTACTTGCTAGAGTTTTTCTACTCAAAGCGTCAACTACCACATTGGTCTTACTCGGCTAATAGTCAATGATACAATCGTAGTCTTTGATTAATTCTAGACATCGCCTCTGTCTCTAGTTGAGTTCCTTTTATGAAGGCAAATATTTCAAACTTTTATGGTCTGTATAGATATAACATTGCTCGCCATACAGGTAGTGTTGCCATATTTTCAATGCAAACACAATGGGTGCTAGTTCCAGATCATCTGTCAGATAATTTATCTCATGAGGCTTTAGTTGTCCGAAAGCATAAATGATCACTTTGCCTTCTTGCATTAGTACATAGCCCAAACCATTAACGGGAGCATCACTACACACCACATAATCTTTTCTCGTAGTAGGCTATGTTAACACTAATGCCTCTGTCAACATTTTCTTCAACTTATCAAAACTAGTCTGGCATCGGTCTACCCATTCAAATCTGGTCACCTTTCTAAGCAATTTTGTCAGTGGTGAAGCTATCATTGAAAATCCTTTTACAAATCTCTGATAATAACCAGCCAAACCAAGAAAACTTCTCACCTCTATCACATTTCGAGGCGGTTTCTAGTCGAGGATTGCCTCTACCTTGCTGGAGTCAACTCTAATCCCATCAGCTGAGACAATATGCCCTAGAAAGGCCACTTCATCTAACCATAATGCACATTTTAACAACTTCGAATAAAATTGATTCTCTCTCAAGGTATGGAAGACAATACGAAGATGTTGATCATGTTCTTCTCTGCTTCTGGAGTACACCAGGATATCATCTATGAACACCACCACAAACTAGTCCAAATAAGGCCTAAAGATTCTATTCATTAGATCCATAAATGTTGTTAGGGCATTCGTCAGGCCAAAAGGCATTACTAAGAACTCGTAATGACCATACCAAGTCCTAAATGTTGTTTTTGAAATGTATGATTCTCAAATTCTCAATTGTTGATAACCTGATCCGAGGTCAATTTTAGAAAATACCCCTGCTTCATTCAACTGATCAAACAAGTCATTTATTCTCGGAAAGGGATATCTTATCTCAATTGTCATCTTGTTCAACTAACGATATTCAATACATAAATGAAAGGTGCCATCTTTCTTTTTCACAAATAGAACCGAAGCACCCCAAGGTGAGACACTGGATCTGATAAACTCTTTCTCTAATAACTCTTGTAACTGCACTGTTAAACCTTGAGGGGTATTTCCGTCATTTTAATGATAACAAATAAAATAGCAATATTGTATTTAACATATTTGTTTTCTAAGTCTATTAAACAGGGTATGGAATAAATTAGCAAGAATGAAGAATGGAAGATTAATCCTTGAAAGCTAAAATTAAGGAAGTAGCATGTTCACGCTCGTGATCATATGTGTCATACCCATGAAAGAGCTAACCATCACCAAAACCAACATTTGAAGTTCACAGCCATGAAGGAAGAGAACAAACCGTGAAAAGCACATTTAAGTCATGCCCGTGAATCAAATGTCATGCCCGTGAATCTTCATGACAATTTCATCCAGAGAGCTTCACGACCAAAGTCACGACTTGGATCACGGTTGGGAAGTTTTTCACGCCCATGAAGATGTAGATCACACCCGTGACCCAATGTTTCAAAACCTTCTAGAGAGCTTCACGACCAAAGTCACCACTTCAGTCACGACTTGGAAGAACAGTCACGTCCATGATAAACATAGTCACGCCCATGAATGATGAAAGAGAAAAATGTCAGACGCGATTATTTGGTTGGTACAATGGCTAGTTTCGTATTAAATGCCCCCTAATGGCTATAATTAGCCATAGGAGTATAAATGCAAGTCATTTATGCATTCAGTACAAGAGGATAGCAAATACTTTGAATCAAAATCTTATTACAAGCTATTTGCACATTTAATACTTTCATAACCAATATCTATTCTCTGTGAAAATCTTTTTGCCCTTCATTTATTGAGCAATAAAGATTTGTAAGTGTTTCTCTCTGTAATCATTTATTACTCAAGTGAGTTTTGGGTATTTATGGGTTAAGAGTAGAACACTTGTAAGGGTTAATTGTGTGAGCCTTTAAAACACAAAGTAAAGGTTGTTTGTGTGATCCTATAAAAACACAAAGTAAAAGTTTTTTGTGTGAGCCTGTAAAACATAAGGAATTGGTTATTGTGTGAGCCATTAAAACACAAGGGATTTCTGAGTTAGGTGTGAACCATTGTGAGAAACACCATAGTTGGGAGCGAGCTTATAAAACTCCATTGTAACACTTAGTGTGTTAGTGAAACTCCCAATTGCGATTGGGGAGAGGAGTAGGGTTTGTTAACACCCGAACCTCTATAAAAATCCTTGTGTCAAATTTCTTTATCCCTCCTAAAATTAATTTTTATTTCTGCACTTTAAAGTTTAATTTTTAAAACTCCAATTCAACCCCCCTTCTTGGCTTAATATCTGGGCAACATGCACTTTTAATTCCTTTAGCTCAGCAAGTGCCATTCTATAGGGAGTGATCGATATTGGGGTCGTGCATGGAAAAACATCAATGGCAAACTCCATCTCCCTGACAAGTGGTAACCCTAGCAAGTCCTCAGGGAAGATATATAGATATTCCCATATTGTAGGAATCTCCCTGAGATCTAAACTCCTTTTCCTGGTATCTACAATATGTGCTAAAAATGCTTCATATCCCTTTCTGATAAGCTTACTTGCCTTCATCACAAAAATGACATTAGTCAAGTATGGTCGATTCTTATCCAAGACAATCACATCATCCTGCCCTGAATTCTTAAAAGTCACTCTCCTACGTTGGCAATCCACCATTGCCTTATGTTGAGTTAACCAATCCATCCTCAAGATTGCATGAAACTCACGGAATGGCAACTATATTAGGTCAGTTGGGAATTCTACATTCTGAGCTTTGATTGGGCTGTTTTTATAGACTCAACTAACTTTCACTCGATGACTTAAAGGATTTGTCACTAATATATCACAATCTAATTCCTCTGCTACCATATTCCCCTGACTAAGTGGTGACATGCATAAATATGAATGTGTAGAACCCGAATCTATCAGTGCAAATAAATCAGTATCATAAAGAAAGAATTTACTGATAATGACATCCGGGGCATCCTACTCCTTATGAGCACTCATGGCATATGGTCGGGCTGGGGCTCAGCTACCTTTTGCTATATTCACCGATTCTAATACACTTTACCCAATCCTGCCACTTCTAGACTGTCCATGTCCCCTACCTCTGCCTCGAGTGACATTATGAACCTGCACTGATACTACACCACCTGTACCTCTCCCTCTAGGGCAATCTTTCTATTTGTGCTCAGTAGATCTGCATCGTAAGCATGCTCCAATAATCCACTAGCAATCACCTGTATGTGATCTTCCACAATGGTGACATGTGATAGATATGAATCTCTTGTTACCCGAAGCTGGTGCACGAGCTGTAGATCCCTTTGGCCTCAACTGCTGGCCTTGCCAAACTGTAATGGTTGGTCCAAAACCTCGTGACTAAAAAACCTAGGCATTGTTCGCCCCTTTTTGCCTGCTGTCTGGGCCATGCTAATTGTTGATCTCCGAGGTGGCTCTTCTATCCTCTTTCTTTTTGACCTCTTTTCCACACTAATGGCCGAAGATACTAGTGTAGCAAAATCCTCAAGTTGAATGGCGGTCACCATATTCCTAATATCATCATTAAGCCCATCCTCAAATCTACGACATCTATCTACCTCATCAGCAATGACTCCAACTGCATATTTACTCAATCCGGTGAATTCCATCTCATATTCTGCCACTGACATGCTTCCTTGCTTCAAGTCTTGAAAATCCCTTTTTTTTCATTCATATAAACTCTAGGCACATATTTCTTGCTAAATTATGTCCTAAAGAAATTCCAGGAAGGTGGTTTTGGTGTCTGAGGCTTTGATAAGATTGATTTCCACCAGTCATAGGCATGATCTTTTAGAAGGGACACTGCATATCTGACCTTCTGTTCCTCTGGACACTCAAGTTCCTCAAACACCCTTTCTGTGGACTCCATCCAAAACTCTGAAGCTATTGGGTCATCTCTTCTCCTTCCCAAAAAATCTGTGGCCCTATATTTTCTCAGTTTATCAATCTGGGGTTTTGGCTGAGGTGGAGGAGGAGGTGGAGCTGGTTGTGGAACTGCTTGTACTATCCGTTGCAACAAATTTGCTATTTGTTCCATAAGAAGTTCCTGTCCTAAATTAGCCTATCCCTTTGGTCTCAGTGGAGCTACTACACTCGGCCCGGAATCTCTCACAGATGGAGGTTGTCTGAGATTGGCTGAGTCTGAAAGACTATTGCTCAGTTCATCTTTTGAGAAATCTTGTTCCAATCTCGAATCCATATCTACCTATAAATCATAAGAAGGGACCCAAGTAAGATAATTGCAGAATTTTACGCATATGCATGAGACACATATTTTATTTTACACCTACTGATTAAGAATCTATTAGCTTGAGCTCTGATACCAATAAATGTAGTGCTCCCTTAGCCTACTAATCATTAATAGGATATGGAAGTGCTACTAAGCTCATTTGTTTTAAAACCAACACTCAATTTATTGTATAAATATTTTTATTTCAATTTTCGCGTTTATTATTAGCGGAATATTTATTTTCATATATATTTTTTATTTAAAATATACAACTATTGATGTGAATAATTTGATTTAAAAGAACCCATTCAATTAAACTATAATATTTAGAAATATATTTACAAATAATACTAGATATATAAAATTACCAAATTCATTCCTTATAAATATTATATGCCACAAATTTACATCAAAAGAAATTCTTAAATTTAATTTTTACAATATAATTACCAAAATATACAAAAAAAATTAGACTGCTGCAATTTGATCTTGGGATTCCCCTTATCTTCGGTCACCTTAACGTAACAGCTACGTCTATTTATCTATGCGTATACGCCCTAAGGTTTGGTAACTATCCAATAATTACATAGATATTTATAAAATAAACCTTTAAAATTACAATCAACTTACTAAGCATGCCAAATATTCATATAGTATGCAAAAATATACAATTCATCAATTTTAATGTTCATTTCATTAATCATGCTTGAAATTGCTTAACAATTCAAAATATAAAAATATACAATATAAATTTCATAATTCACATTTTTTTTGTTATTTGTTTAATAGCCCACGATATATTAGACCGGAACTAAACACTAGATACAATGTTTCTGCTCTCTGGCAGTATACTCGACGCCTACATAATTATTTTATAACTCGGCATTTAATGCCTACATTTCCAATAACAACTTAGCACCTTTTTGGTGCCCACGTAATTTCGAACTTAGTACTATTTCTTAGTGCCTACGTAATTTCAACTCAGCACTCTTTCTTAGTGCTTACGTAAATTAAATCTCAGCACTATTATTTTTAGTGCCTATATTTCTACCCTTTTATTGGCATGCCAACTTATCCAAATTTCTAGTTCTATACAAGATGTTATAGGGCTTAATTATATTTGTTACCTTTATTATTATTTACATAAATTATGTATGCAACACTAATATAAATTCCAAATAAATGCAATAATTCCCATGAAACATTTTATAACTTCATACTTGCTCATTTAATCACTATAACTGCAGGAAAATCAAATAATATATTTTTCTATTACAAAATTTCACAATCAACACATATGTACAAACTACGCTATTCTGGAGAGCATTTCTTCCTTATGTTTCCCTGTATTTTTCGTCCATTTTTAGATGGAATTTGAACAAGCGATCAACTAACAAAATATAGGTACATGTATTATCATTAATTTTCAACTAGATTCACATCAAACCAATTTTTGTAGTAAAAGTTATAAATTTTCTTTTAAGTTATGTTCATTCCAATCTGGCCAGTATTTTACTGGACAGATTTCTACCTTATTTTTCTCTATATTGTTCATCCATTTTTAGATGGAATTCGGAAAAGTGATCAGCTATAAAAATTTAGGTACATGTCTTATCTTTAATTTCCAATTAGAATCACATTAAAGCAAATTTTTTATCAAAAGTTATGAATTTGTTTCTAAGCTACATTCACTGCAATCTGCCAAGTATTTTACTGGACAGATTTCTAATACAAACTTTGAGTCCATTGTTCACCTAATTCCTGGCATATTCAGGTCTAATGGTCTGAATAAATGTTGAAGCCCTATTCTTAGCTTTCCAACCCAACAAGAATCACTCAAAAATCATTTTCAGAACTCAAGTTATGATCAGAAATTAGACATTGTTCATGAGACGTATTTTCCATCACATCAATTAATTCATACAATTTCCATTTTCATGCATCAACCTCTTATTCTAATTTTTATTTTCACATTCATGACATCATTTAATCACCAATTCATACAAAATTTCACAACATCACAAAATCAAAATCAACATTTTTCTACATTGAATTTTTACTAAATGTATATACCTCACAAAATTCACTTCTTTTCACTTTTATCTTCTTCCTAGCTAGCTTTCTCTTGGCTCTTACTTCATCTTTGATTTTGGTTCAAAGTTTGTTCACTTCCTTGTCCTAACAACAAATTTTATACTAATCAAACACTAATCACACTAATCCACCCTTAATCACCATTAACATAATAATAACCCTAAATTACTAACTTTAATGGCAACTAACCCCAAAATCAAAGAAAAGAGAAGAGGAAAAGTGAGAAGATGGAAAATCTAAACTTACCTTTGATGATCTTTAAAATGACCCAAGTCTTCTTTCTCTTTTTCTCTTCTTTTCTTCCTTCCTCTTCCGTAGTTTTGCTTACTTAGCTTTATTTCTTTCATGATCTTGCCTTAATCCCATTTTTTTCCATCTAATCTTAGCTTGATTGAAGAAAACAAAAGAAGAATAAGTGGGTGAGGAAGTCACGGAAAAAGGAGAAGAAATGGGAGAGAAATGGGTTTGATTAAGATGAGGAATAAGAAGAATAAAGCAAAAAGTGAAAGTTGACTTTTATAGTTGGATTAGATGGGTGGTTAGGATTAATTACTAATCTTGCTTCTCATTGGTCAATTAATTTAAATCACTCTTACTTTATTTTAATCAAAATAATATTCCTTTACTTAGAGAGAGAATATTCTATTTTTATGCCTTCTTAAAATATTTGTGCAAAAAACACTACAATTTCTAATTTCGTAGAGCAAAAAATTATTTTTTTCCAAATTTTAATTCCACACTTCAAAATTCTCAATTAATAATATCCAAAATATTTTTCTCACATCTTATTATTATTTTAATTTATTTCTTTCATGTCCGAATTTAGACTCGGATCAGTTTGGCGCACCGGATTTCGGTCAACCGTGACCGTGGCCTAAATTATCGGGCATTACATGTATATCTTGTATTGTTAAATAATTTCAAGCATGCTTAATGAATGAAATGTTATAATTAATGAATTGTATATTTTTGCATGATCTAAATAGTTTTAATATTATTTGAATATTTTGGCATGCTTAGTAAATTAATTGTAGCTTTCTAAAATTTTATTTTAGAAATATTTATATAATTATTGGATAGTAGCTAAGCACCTGTGTTTCACACGCTGATAAATAGACGTAGCTATTGCATTAGGGCGACTGAAGATAAGGAAACTCCAAGATCATATTGCAGTAGTTTATTTCATTTTTGTATGTTTTGGAAATTGTATTGTAAAAAAAATTTAATTTTAAGAATTTCTTTTGATGTAAATTGTGGCATGTAGGATTTATAAGAAGTGAATTTTGTAATTAATATATTTTGTATTATTGTAAATGTATTTCTAAATATTATGTTTTGATGAATGAATTCTTTTAAATCAAAATATTTACATCACTCCATATTTAAAGGATATAAAAAAAATATAGTAATAAATATTCCGCTAAAAATAAACTCGAAAAAAAATTATACAACAATTTGGGCATTGGTTTTTACAAAAATGAGTTTAGTAGCACTTTCATACACTATTAACAACTAGTAGGGTAAGGGAGCAGTACATTATGTATACAAGAATGTTAGTGGGAGTGCAATCATATTACTTATGTTGTATGTAGATGACGAAGTGCTAATGAGACATGATGTCTCAACCTTACAATCAGTCAAAATTTGGTTATCCAATAGTAGGTTCACGGCTATGTTGGCAGCTCAAATCATCACATGATTTTGAGCAGATCATAAGCTGTATCGAAAAATACATCATGACCCCCAATTGACTGAAAAGTCAATGGTCTGACTTTAAACCTTCCATAGTAAAAATAATACATCATGACCTCCAATTGACTGAAAAGTCAATGGTCTGACTTTAAACATTCCATAGACAATTATCCGACAATTCATCCTTTCACAAACTATACCTCATTTGGTTTAGAGCATGCACTGTGTGTCAACTCCCACTAGACTGACTACATCACATCTAGTCCAATTCATATTAGTTATTGTCTATGAGACTCATTACTCTATTAGATGTCCTTGAAGATCTTCTTCAAGACATGTTTACCTTAGCTAAGAATTGTTGAGTAATGATCTCTACAAGAGGCTATAGGTATACTCTCCTTCTATCAGGAGTGGTTAATCCTCTATTGACTGTTCAACTACCTTCAAATACCTTAAGTATACCCAATCACCACTTTATAAGCAACCTTTGAGAGGGAATAAGGAATTAAGTGAAAGTATAGGATTCAGTGTCCAAGATAACCTGTAGCATCTTAAGTCTAATGATACTTGCACCATTGTTATGATGAGACTATCACTAACATTGAATAGATATTCATGTGAATGTTTTGTTATAGGTCATCCAATGTAATTGGCTACTCTAGCAAGCATCCACAGGTTAACTTTAAACATATCATGTTTTCAACTTATAGGATCAACTACTTGACCTAGTTAAAAAGTATAACATATGCTAGTCTATCCAGATTAATAATGTCTCGTCTTGTTATTCTTATGACTAGGGATAATTTAGGTACAAACACAATTACACAGTACAGAAATCTCACTATCATGATCTTATTATGATTTCTTTCATATTGATTTACATACCAAGGACTTCATTAAATGGTCTAAGTTATATATCAATTCATATTCATTGAATGCCATATAATGAAAATGTCTTTTTATTAATAATAAATGAGTACTTCAAGTGCCTAAGGTGATTTCCTTTATGGAACCTTTCTAATAACACGTAGGTCCAACTCTCATTTCCATAGTTAGGTACTATTTTTTAGGCCACATCTAGTATCCAATATCCATGCATTATTGCTAGAAATAGCATTAACCTCAATAACATAAATACCTTAAGTAGAGGGTGAATCTAATGTCTTATCCTACTCCTTCTTTCCAAACTCCAAATAGGCCTTGCAATTCTTATTCCAATGGTCATTCTTGCCACAATGGAAGCAAATTTCATTTGAAATAATTTCTTTTTCCTTCCTCTTCAAGCCCTTTTAGGTCTTTGTGTACTTCTTCTTCTTTTTCTTTGAAGAACCAAAAGTGTCCACCAACATCACATCCTTTTGTTCTATTTTGACAAGACTAAGTTGTCATGAGCATATTGATAAACTCAAGGATCAATGTAGAGATCTCATTCATCTGATAATTTAGCACGAAATATGCATAACTATTAAGTAATGTTTGGAGAATTAAGTCTACACTTAACTCATGACCTATTGCAAACCCCAAAGTAGCCAATCACTCAATATACCCATTCATCATCAATGCATGTTGCACTAGAGAAGTCCTTTCCCCTTCTTGAAATAGAAGAGCAACTTAGATATCTCATAAGCTCCCTTAAATGATATATTATGGTATTTGCATCCATATTCTCATACTGCTTTTAAAGCTCAAGGGACATAAAGGCAAGCATAATACAACTGATCAACTCACTATCATCCACTTGCTTTTTGTTTGCCAACTATTTATCAATTGATGCATAATCAGTCTGAGGAGAGGGAAGCGGTTCTTTTAGGACATAAGCGATCTTTTTGGCTTTGAAACTATTCTCAAACTCCTTAGTTAATCAAGGAAGTTTGGGCTAATCAATTTGTTGGATTCAAGAATTAAACATAAGTTCACATTTGATAACATGATTCTAGCAACCTAAATGTAAAGAAATATCTTGAACCCATAGCCCTTAGGTGTATCTAATATCACTAAGAATGACCTTAGGTATTGTGAACCCATAGCCCTCACTATAAATTCAAAAAAAAATCTGTTGTAAGCTCTCCTAGTGGGTTAGTATCTAATATTACTAAGAATCTCCTTAGGTGTGCCTAACAAACCAACTTAGGTCAATTGGTAGTTATCTCATACCAATTGCATTCTTTTATGTAACCACTGAATCATTGTGCTATCAACTCTCCATGCATTAACATCCTGTGTACATTGGCCCAACATTGCCTATAATAAACATTGACCTTGGGTGTGGCCAACAAGATGACGTAACTAGTTAAAGCCGACCTATTAATCATGAACTCATATTTCGATTGTTTCAATATATTCTAATAGAGCGAGCTTGGGTTTTCCAACAACCCAAACTCTAAAATAACTCTGGTTACTGCCATATTAATGGAAGACATTGGTCTTCATATAATTTATAAAGGATTTCTTTAATTAAGTCTTATCATAGTTGGTTGACATGCATAATAGATCAATTCATCACATCTAGATATATAAGATAAATACACTAATTATATGGACATGATTTTGGACATATCTAACATCAATCCTTTGAGCCATCAAAGGATTGACTAAGTCTCACCTATGTAGATGTATGAAATTATAACTTTGAAATAGAAAACAATTTTCTATTATAAGTCTTCATGAAATTGGTGCTGACTCCATGGCTTTTTGCTCCTTTGCATTTCAATTCCATTCTAATTGTAATGGCTAAAATACCGGATTAGTTGTAAATTGTAGTTTCTGAAATTGATTAGTGTACCCCGTGTCAAAAATACACCATAGGTGAAAAATATTTTATTTGATCATTGAAAAAATATAGATTATGGCTAGTTCGAGAGTAAAATTTGGAGTGAAAATGAGGTCAAATAGGCCCCCAAAAGTTAAACATAAGAAAAACAAATCAGGTTACGGTTTAAATAATAAATTTGGTTTGACTGTACTTTGACCGGATTATTAAAAATAGTAAGCAACCTTTAAAATTTTATTTTAAAACATGGATAGACCCTAAATAATATCTAGATTTGACAGTGAAAAATAAATTTTACGGTAACACATGAATTTGATTAATCAGATTGGTTTGAGTGAACCGAGCTGGGAAATGGACTCTTATTGAGTTGAAAATTTTTATGTAAGCTAATTTATATATTTTATGAATTATGGAATCAAATTTGAGAGAAATTGAACTTGGTAAGTGAGAGAAATAATTTAGAATTACTAAATAAGCCTTAATTTCACAAATGGGTCTTATTAGGTTTGATCACTTGACTTAACCAAGGCCTAACCCATTCTAGCCACCTATATAAACCCCAAAATATCATAATTCTCTAGATAACTCTTCACTTTTTCTCCAACTTTCCCTTGTTCTCCACCAAATTTCTCACTTCTCTCTCTAATTCTTACACCAAATTCAAGCATTTTAATATTATTTCAATCCCTCTATTATCTAGTTGAGGTCTCCAATCTTTATTTGAAAGGTTAGAAGCGAAAGAAATTAAAGGATTCAAGTTAGAGCATCAAAGGAAGGTCAGAGAAATTGGGGGTTTAAAATTTATTGAAGGGTTCTAATATAAATTTTAAAGTATGTAGGTTACATTTATGAAATTATATTGAATTATGGAAGCAAAATAATGGTGGTTTTATTTATGCATATATTCGCACTATAGTAGAAAACAATGGGAGAGGAGGAACTTTAAAGGAAAAGGCTAAGAAAAATGAACTTTAGGAAGGCTAAAACAAAGAATTAAGGTTAGTGGTCATAAAATCTAATTATTTCCATAGAATTTGTATGAATTTAGGTTATGTAATTAGAGTATATATGTGTATTTTGCATGATAAATTGAAAGCAAGCTTAGAAATGATTAAGGATACTAAAAATGTGGATTAGGATGCTTAAATTAAAATAAAATAATTTTAGATGGTGGGACTTTATAGTGACATGTTTTCATATTTAAGAACATATAATGATATTTCACAATGGATTTTTGTAATATAAAGCTAGTAAGGCCAGAAGCATATGTTATATACTATGATATCGATCGATGGATTAAAATTTTAATATTATGATGGTTTTATGCTTATTTATGTTTTAACTAGATTTTAAATATAGAAAGATTTAAATTATTGAGTTTTTCGCAAAATAACAGTGTAGAATCTATTGGTATAGTTGGTGAGAAATTTTCCAGCTATATCAGCAGGTGTTACAAAAACTATGCATTTTTTTATAGAATTAGGGTAAAAAATATTATTATCCATTAAAGTGAAAATGATGCAATAGTGGAAAAAACTGTTTTGTTGGGCTAAGGATATAAAAGAAAAAAAATTTGGATGGACTAGTTCTCTCTCTTCAGATTTTGTGATTTTAACGAACGAAAAAGTAAAAAAAAAAAAAACGTAAAAATGAAATAAAAATAGTTTTAGCATTTTTTAAATTTTGTGGTGAAAATGGTATAATTGATGATTATTGTGGTATTTTTGTCTTTAACCTAAGTATAGTTATAAGTAAAGTTTGACTTAACGCAATAATATATATGGAAAGATAAAACCCACCCCCTATACCAACTACGACCATTCCCACAATTTCCCCTTTCAAATAAAATAAAAGACCATATATGAACAATCAGGATCAGCAAAAAGGCTGTAACCTGGTATGAAGGGGCCGGCGATTTTCACATAATCGCATATTTTTCTCTCATTATTAAAAAATCTTCTATCAAAAAAATCCCCTATAACTCTATATGTATGTGTTATCTTCATATAGAGATTCATATTCTCTACAACTTTGCCTCTTCTTAAAACGATGCATATCTTTTCAAGATGAGTTGCAATATGCTTCTTTTAGGATTATTGTCATGACTGTAAGATTTTATTCAGTGTGTTGGACTTGAAAAGCTGCAGTATGCATCTTTTTCAAGTTATGTTATGAAAAAAGCATGTTAAGATCAGGGTTTTGTTAAATATATATATATATATATATATATATATATATATATATTCTCAATGTAGAACTGTAAATATGAGCCAAGCAGGCTATGTGAGGTTGAAATGTCTGTTTCAGGTCTTCTTACCAGCAATTCAAGAGCCAGGCAAATGCAGTATCAATTGAGTTAGCATGGAATGTGGGTGATGTTATATAGGGATTCTAAAGAAAATATCCAATTATGACTTATAGTTTTCATTCTGCACAATAAACTTATTGTTATTTTCTCCTTTCAAGGGAGCTAGATTAAAATAAATATCTCAGGATTTGTAATTAAGACTAAAATTCTGATCTTAGAGGAAAAACACATCATGTTGAACTAATTCTTGGCATGATGACGATTTGGGTGCAAAAATTACAACAGCAACGAATAAAGGAATGCAAGATAATTCTTTGTCAACGAACTCTACGGGCTTTCTGTTCCTGCCCTAAGCCGAGTGATTTCTGTGCATTTGCAATACCTTCAGGATCTGCAGTAAAACAGATTACAAATCAATCAATATAACTACAGAGAAAAATATAACATATGAAAAAAATTAGCCAGCACTTATGATAGATATTCATAATACTTGTGAAAAACTCCTTCAAAACAAAAGAAACAATTTTGTCAAATAAGAGTGAGGTCATGCAATTGAGAACTCAGTTCAACTTTGTCAGTTAGGAGCTCAAAGATTTTCATTTGACAACATTTAGCACTTTAATTTGAAATTATGGTTCTGAATTATTCAACTATGGTAATTGCAGTTTTGTCAGATGATCTGAGCAACTTGCATGGATTGATGCACATATTGATGTGCTGTGTTTGTGCGCATGAAAAAGAGCGATAATATACATAGAGAAACATTTGTAAATATATCCCACTTTTACTAGAAAGGATGAAAAGTAAATTCATTAACAGGACAAGTCCAGAAAGAAAAAAAAAAAAAAAGAAGAAGCATTTTTTGGTCCCTAAACTATCACTTTTTTATTTAATTATTTAGTCCCTGAACTTCTATTGGGTCCCTGTAATTTTTTTTATCACAAATGGAATGGGAAGGACTCCATGAAAAAAGAAATGACAGTTTAGGGACCCAAAAACTCAAGCATTGGGTCCTTGGACTAGCATTTTTTTTTCTTTTTATTAAATTCCTGCTTCGAACTAATGTATGCTAAAATAAATGCTCAGAGACCCAATAGAACACAATAGAAATTCATGACTAAATAGGAGAAAAAAAGCAATTTCAGAGACCAAAAGATGCTCTTTGCCAATCCAGAAAGTTCAATTTAACAGCACAAAAATGTACTCACATGGAAGATTAACTTGCTCCACCGGCACATCAAAGAAGCAGTAGAAACTAGTTTCTATTATATCAGTATGTATATGCCTCAGAACCATAGGGGTGGTCACACTAAATACTAATAGAAAGAGCCATAAATTTCAAATAGGCCACGACAACAAAATTGCAATGCATCACTTTCCTGCTCTACTTGAAAAGCAATTGTGCACACACTGGTTTAGTAAAAATAACCATTCACAAAAATATGGTCCAGTTCAGTACAGAATGAAGAAGCTTTAAATGTCAGAGTTAAATACTGTCAGTCTATCTAAGAAGAACTAGTTTATTTAATTTTGATATGCACCACACAATCTCAGTTGAATCATTGAAAGACCTTAAATAATCTAATTTTGAATATAAAATCATCCCAGGGAATCACAATTATCCTAATGTTGAAAAATAAAATAAAATGTTTTCTTAAAAAGCTTAAGAATCAGTTTTAGAAATTATCAAACCAACAATATTGGGGGGAAGGAAATGAAAAGACTTACCAAAGAACTGAGTAAAGATGCGGGTGAAGAAGCTCAAATTGCGAGAAACATTGTATGCCATGGCTGGTGGAAGAGGTTTAACAGTGGTGTCAATGGTAAACACTCTCTGAAGAAACTGATAAATTACATCAAAAGTACAAATACCCGTTAGTCACCTACCACAATTCCACATATACACACACCAAATTCAAATCTCTAATGCAATATTTCATCAAATTTCATCGACTTATGAGCTCAAAAACCTGAAAATTGCGCTGGAAACTGTATCGAAGCTCAGGGTCGAGCTCAAGGGAATCATCGGCGTTTTCATCGTCATCGGAACGGTGGTTCTTGTTCTTTTTGCGAGGAACGTGCATAGTGGGGGTGGAACCTGGCTGATTGGTGACTTTGAGCTTGGCGCCTTTGAACTTGTCGGCCTTCTCGTCGGCGTCGTCGCCCCTCCATGGCGCTTTAGATAACAATTCCTTCTTTCCTTTCACCATTTTGCAGCTGATTGAAGGTGTCGTTTCTTGAGGTTGCTCCGCCTCTAATGCCGACTACGACCTACACAGAAAAATAGATAAGGCTCGGGGTGGGTTGTGGATACGACCTTTGTTTGGTTACTCGGATAAAGTTGCTCTAGTTTTACTTCACTCCCCCCTTTGCACAAGAAGTTCGGTCAGTTTTGCTTGTGCACGTCCGTTTTGCACGATAATAATTACTTTTATAAAATATATTACATATAATTTTAAAATTTTATTTTAAAAATTTATAAAAAATGATTTTTTAAATTGATGATTTAAGAAAAACTGAATATAATAAATTATTATAATTAAGTCTATAATTATAAATATTTTAAATTTAATTAGTTATATTGACACTTTAGATTTTGATCTTCAGTAGTTTTTCAGAGATTATTTTTATATTTAACTTTGTTAATCTTAAACAAAATTTTTAAATTTTAAGAAACTGAAAACAAAAAAAATTATTGGAAAATACCGAATGCACCTCTATTTTTCATGTTAAGATACTATTTTGGTGCATATAAATAAAAATAATCAGCTAATGACATTAAATTTGTGGTTTCTAATTTCATATTTTTGGAAAGACTTTTGTGAGATGAAAACTCTAACTGTCATGTCTTCCATCAGAACTACACTATAAATTTTCCAAGATGAGGCAGATCAATTGATCTATAGCAATGAAAAGTTTAAGAAGACTGATAGCAACATTGATGAGGAAGGTTTTGAATCAAGTTTTGTACCAGGGACAGAAGATATAGAGATGAACAGGGGGGCTAATGAATCTCTTCATGAGGCTGCTCCTTCCTTCAAGGAGAAACTGTTGGGCTCAGCTAATCAAGGCCAACATGTTTTTCCAATAGAAGATTTAGAGGACATCTTTGAAGAATTTGACCATGAGGAGGATGATATAGAAGGGAATGATTGCCATACGATTCGTCTAACTAGGGCTGAGAAAGTGAGACTTCATAAACCGTGGAAGAATACTTTGATCATCAAACTATGGGGGAAAACAATTGGCTTTAATTACCTAGTTCGGAGGATAAAACAATTATGGTCGATTCGTTTGCAACTGGACGTAATTGATCTTCACAATGGGTTCTATGTGGTTAAATTTTACAATGCGAATGAATACGATTTTGATTTTATACGAGGGACATTGGATGATTGCTGACCATTATTGTTATGTCCGCTAGTTTCGGTCTCAACCGACATGAGCATTTCACTACTGAATGTAACGAAGTGATCAGAAATCGAGTGCATTCATTATCAAAATAGAAGTAATACAACTCGAGTCTAAATTCGAACTTATAAGCCATACGACTTGGGTCTAAATTCAAACTGTGTACAAATGAAAAAATTAATTATGATAATTTAAAATATATACTAAAAATGAGGAAAGAGGGCAAAACTGCAATTTTTATAATTTTTGTACTGTTTAACGAGTCGTAAACAGATGAAACTGAGACGTAGAAGATATCAAGATAAATTTGTCGATATATTTTGGTGTCAAAATTCTAATATTTAGGGCAAGAAATTTGAGAAAATAAAATTTAAGTTATAGTTCTGTGCAGGGTTGGCCATAGTTCAAAACCGCCAATTTTTCGGTCCCACAAATTTGGGACTGGACCATAATCGGGGAGGTCTTGGTTCCAACAGTTTCTTTAAATTTAAATTTTTTTATAAAAATTATATAATTATACAATTAACACAATAAATAAATATAATTAAAATTATTAAAGTTTATTTATAATTTTTATTCATAAATATTAAACTTAATTGTTGGGTGAATTTGAAACTAAAACATTAATTTAACTTATTAATTTGTTTATAAATGAAAAAAATATTAAGTTATAAAAAAGTAAAAAAAAAGATGAAAAAATTGAGAAATAAATATTAACTTATGAAATATTAATTTGTGTAAATTATAAATTTGTAATAGCTAATAAGTTGTAAAAAATAAAAATTTTGAGAAAAAATAAATTAACTTATTAAATATTAATTTATAATTTTATATAATAAGTTATATTGTTATAAAAAAAAAAGTAATTTGATTTTGAGAAATTATATATTAGAATTTATAAAGGATGATTTTTATTTTATAAATTAATAAATTGTAAAAATTCTAATCGGACTAAAAATCTAATAGCTCAAATGAGGTTTTGTTTAAAAGAGATCTTTTGAAAACTCGATTTGAAATATAACATGCAGTGTTTGTGTCTTCTGCTCAAAAATAAGTTGGTAATTCATATTCATTAAACATTGTTCTTGCCATTTCAATTAATGTTCGATTTTTCCTTTCAACAACTCCATTTTGTTGAGGTGTTCTAGGAGATGAGAAATTATGTGAAATGTCATGTTCAAGACAAAAACTTTCAAAGTTTTCATTTTCAAATTCTTTCCCATGATCACTTCTTATTTTTGAAATGCAGTACCCTTTTTCATTTTGAACTCTTTTAGTAAAGTTTTTGAAATTTTCAAAAGCATCACTCTTTTGAGCTAAGAAAATTACCCAAGTAAATCTAGAGTAATCATCTACGATGACAAATGCATAATGTTTACCTCCTAAGCTAGCAACTCTAGTAGGTCCAAATAAGTCTAAATGTAAGAGTTGAAGGGGTTTTGACGTATTTACAATGTTTTTGGCTTTGAAAGATGACTTGTGTTGCTTTCCTCTTTGACAAGGATCACATGTCTTGCCTTTTTCATATTTAACTCTTGGTAATCCTCTTACTAGCTCTCCTGTGCTGAGACTTTGTATTAAGTCCATGTTAGCATGACCAAGTCTTCTATGCCACAGCCAAGATTCATCACTAGTAGTCACAAGACACTTAGAGGAATTGTTAGATAGTTCATGTAAGTTTATTATGTATGTATTGATATCTCTATTTCCTTTAAATATTTCTTGACTATCAATAGAGATTACAAGACATTCATTTGAAGTGAAAATTACTTTGTTTCCATTATCGCATAATTGACTTACACTTAACAGGTTATGTTTCAAGCCATCAACAAGTAAAACATCCTTAATAAAAATAGTACTATCAACACCAATGGTGCCAATGCCAATAACCTTACCCTTTGCATTGTTTGCAAAAGTAACTTTACCTCCATCAATACTTTTGATTTCATTGAAGAGTTCCTTGTCTCCTGTCATATGCCTTGAGCATCCACTGTCTACTAGCCACGCATTTTTGTTTATTGTGGACTTGAGGCATACCTACAAAGTTAGAAATCAAGTATGATATTTAGGTACCCAAATGAGTTTGGGTCCTTGGGGGTTAGCACATGAAGGTTGCCAATGAGCCTTCCTTATTCAGCAATGTTTATTTATGTGACCTATTTTCATACAATAATTACATTGTCTAGGTCTAAACTTGCTTTTTGGTCTTGTACTGTATTTAAATGCCATAATTTTATTAATATGATTTTGAGAACAATGGCATGCACATTCATGATTAATTTGCATTTCTCTAGATGCATGCTTCTTATATATAAAGGCATGATTAGTCTTTTGAGGATTGTTTCTTAGGTTTACTAATCTTTGATTATTCCTTTTATGTATAGAGGGATTAGTATACTTATTCTTTGGTGCTTTTCCAGCAAGTGTGGAGATGTGAGGTTCTTTAGGTTTGACAAATATAGTTTTGTTAGAAGATGATGATGTGTCTTTAAACCCTAGACCATGTCTTACTAAAGGTGGTCTTTGAGACACAATGAGAGTGTCTAAGCTCTCTTTACCCTTGTGAAATTTAGAAATGGAATTTCTAAGTTCTTCAACTTCATTTTTCAAAGTATTGTTTTCTTTTAAAAGTGAAGCTGTTGAGGGTCTTGATGAGTATTCATCTAATGACTTTTGAAGAGATTCATTAGATGATTTAAGCTTTATGCTCTCCTTTTCTAAGCCATCTATCTTATTTTTCAAATTAGAGATATTATTTCTATAAGTACTAAATTTACTTCTATATTTCTCTAATTCTATATTTAATTCTTCTATTAGGCTTTGCTCATCATCATCATCATCACTATCACTATCATTATCACTACTATCATGATTGAAAGAGTATGAGTGTAGTGATCTTACTTTGTCCGAGATGTGATCCTCAATAGCCATGAAGCATAGGTAGACCTCTTCACTTTCATTATCATCTTTTTCGCTTGATGAGCTTTTGTCATCCCATGTGGCTTTGTGACCTTTCTCCCCACTGTCTCTTTGGAATTTGCTCTTATGCTTCTTGAGCCTTGGACATTTAGGTTTGATATGTCCTTTCTTTCCACATTCATAGTATTTTACCTCTTCCTTACTTCTGTGTGTATCATTTGAAGTTTGTTTGAGGTTTCTTTGCCTGAATTTTCTGGAATTGCTCATTTTCTTCTCAATGATTCTTTTTAATCTTCTTGAAAGCATAGCGATGTCCTCATTTTCATCATCACTCATTTCTTCATCATCTTCACTTTCTTCTTGAGATTTTGAAGTAGAGGCTTTGAGTGCTAATGGTTTTCTTTTCTCTGGCTCTGCCTCAAGCTCTCTATCTCTCTTTACTGCCATTTCATGTGTAAGAAGCTTGCCAATCAGCACATCAGTGTTCATGATACTCATATCTTCATTTGCTTCTTCTATGCCAGCAACTCTTGAACCGTAGTCTTTAAGAGGAAGACTTCTCAGGATTTTATTGTTTACATCTTCCAAACTCAGATGCTTCCCAAGTTTCCTCATTCCATTTATAATGGATAGAAGACGATTTGTCATGTCAGTGATTGACTCATTGGATTTCATCTTGAAAAGCTCATATTCTGAGGTTAGAAGTTGAATCTTCTTGGATTTGACTTGCTTAGTTCCCTCATGATAGTTCTCCAATGTCTTCCACATACTGTGTGCTATTGAGCAATGCTGTATTCTTCCACATTCTTCAATAGATAATGAGCTTGATAGAATTGTCATTGCCCTATTGTTTTTGAAATTTTCTCTTCTTTGGGGCTCTGTTCAATCGTCTCTTGATAGGATTTCCTCTTCACCATCAGCTCCTCTTCGGGTTGGTGGTGTCCATTCTTTTCGTACACTATCCCATACTTCAATTCCTTCACTATCCAAGTATGTCTCCATCCTAAACTTCCAATGGGCATAATTTGCTCCATCAAAGTAAGGTTTGAGACTCTGGAATCCTTCACTGGCCATATCTTACTCTTTACTAGCGCTTTTTAGGCTTCAATGCTAGACAAGGCTCTGATACCAATTGTTGCCCAGATATTAGACCAAGAAGGGGGGTTGAATTGGAGTTTCTAAAATTAAACTTTAAAGTGCGGAAATAAAATTGCTAATTTTAGAAGGGATAGAGAAAATCAGACACAAAGATTTATAGAGGTTCGGGTATTAACAAACCCTACTCCTCTCCCCAATCGCAATTGGGAGTTTTACTAACACACTAAGTGTTACAATGAAGTTTTACAAGCTCACTCCCAACTACGGTGTTTCTCACAATGGCTCACACCTAACCCAGAAATCCCTTGTGTTTTAATGGCTCACACAATAACCAATTCCTTTGTGTTTTACAGGCTCACACAAACAACCTACACTTGTGTTTTATAGGCTCACACAATAACCTACACTTTGCGTTTTACAGGCTCACACAAACAACCTTTTAAATTTGTGTTTTGGAGGTTCACACAACTAACCCTTACAAGTGTTCTTCTCTTAACCCAGAACTACCCAATGCTCACTTGAGTAAAGATTACAGAGAGAACCACTTATAAATCTTTATTGCTCAAATATGAGGAGCAAAAAGATTTTTACAGAGAATAGATTTGTTCACAAAGCATAAAAATACAAGATAGCTTGTGATTTGGAATATATACTAATCTTTTGTTTTTCTTATTATTCTCTTATCATCCTCTTATTTCTTAATGCATAAATGACTTCCATTTATACTCTCAAGGCTAAATATAGCCGTTGGGGTGCATTAATTTAGAAATTAGCCGTTATACCAACCAAAAAATCGTGCCTGACATTTTTCTCTTTCATTGGTCACGGGCGTGAATATGCTTGTCACGGGGGTGACAGTTCTTCCCAAGCCGTGACTGAAGTGGTGACCTTGGTCGTGAAGCTCTCTGGAATGTCTTGACATATAGAGTCACGGGCGTGACGTTAATTAGTCACGGGCGTGACACTCTTCCCAGCCCTGAGAGAAGTGGTGACTGAAGTCGTGAAGCTCTTTGGATGAAATTAAATATATCCTTCACGGGGGTGACACCTACATTCACGGGGGTGAACATCTTCACAGCCGTGACCAAAGTGGTGACTCTGGTCGTGAAGCTCTCTGGTTGAATTTACACAACTCTTCACGGGAGTGACACCTCTAGTCACGGGGGTGACTGAAATGCTTACTTCACGGTTTGGTTTTCCTTCATGGCCGTGAACTTCAAATGTTGGTTTTGGTAACGGTTAGCTTTCTTCACGGGGGTGACTCCTTGAGTCACGGCAGTGAACATGCTACTTCTTACTTTTTATTTCTTTAAGGATTATTCTTCCAATTCTCCATTCTTGCCATTTTATGTCCTGTATAATATACTTTCAAAAACAAGTATGTTAAATACAATATTGCTATATTATTTATTATCATCAAAATGACGGAAATACCCCTCAAGGTTAACAATTCCCTTGTGTTTTAATGGCTCACACAATAAACCAATTCCTTGTATTTTATGGCTCACACAAATAACCCTTACAAGTGTTTTACTCTTAACCCAATATACCCAAACTCACTTGAGTAGTAGATTACAAAGAGAAACACTCACCAATCTATAATGCTCAGAATTTATGAGCAAATATGTAACACCCCCTTACCCCACTTCCGTTCAGCAGGGTAAGTGAGTATTACCCGACTAACTGTTTTGTAAATTTAATGAAATGAAGTAACATTTTTTTTATGAAAATATTGCAAACACCGAAATAAAAATTATTACAAGCACAAATATTCAAAATTTTATTTATTTATAAAGTACATTAATTTACAATATAATTCATGTCTATAATACATACTATGGGAAATAAAACCATAATTTAATTTACTGAATTTTTTTATAAAATATACCAAAAAGAAACCCCAAAACTTTTTGCTGCTTCCTTCCAGGTACCCTTCTTCTTCTGACAATGCTAATTTCTACGACTACCCTTCTAAACCTGCGCGAGAGGAAACCACCCGCGCTAAGCTAATAGCTTAGTGGTGCGTCAATGATAAAAATTTTACATACATATATATTCCTTCACATTTTAATTAACCATTTAATAAGTAAGACATAAAATGAAGAATTATATACAATCAATAAATTTCAGTAAATACTCAATATTGAACAACTTGAATTCATATAACATTTATAAAAATCCCGTACTTCGATTATTATTATTATTATTATTATTATTATTATTATTATTATTGTGCCCATAACACCTATAACCGAACTAACTAATAGGAATAACGGGGTTGTCATTCCTGGCTTTCATAATATAGCACCGTGTGCTGCCATTACCAGCTTATGTTATATTGTCATTACCGGCTTAATAATTTTGCGCCAAATGCATTTATAAATTGCCATTACCAGTTTTCATATCTGGCACCGAGTGCCTAAATCCCCTAATTGACATGCCAAACTATTCTCTATTCTAGTTCTAGCCTAGGTGTCTTTGGGCTTAACTATTTTTATTTTAATTCCCAATATTTCAAAAATGCCAATATTATTCAGCTATCATAATCATGGTTATTTATTTTTGTTCTTTATTTTCATTATTATTGCACTAAAATCTCACACATAAATAATTTGTTAAACATTCATAACTACCATTAAAATAATTATTCACATTAATTATTATAAATAATTATCACAACACATGCACAACTCAAATATTTCATGTTTTTACCTATGGCAGATTTCGGACCTATTTTTGGGCTTCATTTTTATCTCATTTTTAATTCGAATTTAAAATTATTATCTTCTAACAATTTGTAGATTATTGTCTTAGCTTTCATATGCATCAAAAATCACTTAAATACCATTTTTTTATCAAAATATATGGTTAATTTAATACTGAATCATCATAGATATTTCTACCCAGAATTTTCTGGACAGATTCTAGGTTTGAACTTCATGCATTTTTTTGGGCAAATCTAGACATAATTAGATGTTATAGTCTAAATACAAATTAAAGCCATGTGTCTTAGATTTCATTTCCAACAAAGAATAGACAAAAAATGAGTTCTGTAACTCAATTTATCATCAAAATAGACAGAGTTGTTCCTGGAATTCTGTACCCGAGCCATCAATTGACATCAATCCATATTTCAACCACATTCATCATTTGCATTCATTTTAATACTAAAATTTCTAGAATTACAACTACATTCATATGTCTCAATTATTTCACACCATTTGGTCCCATTTCCATATATAATATCAAAAGTCACAACAAATCACATAACATCTCAAAAATACAAACATAACAAACCTTAACATATAATTCCATACATATTAACAACATGCAAAATTTTTATCAATGAAGCACATACCTAATCAGCCTTGGTTCTTCCCTTGAACCTTCTTTTCCTTCCCTTATTAGCTAGCTTTCTCCTTGCCTTTGTCACCCTCTTGATGGCCTCTCACTTGTTCACTTATTTTTCCTACACAACCATACCACATCTCAATTCCTATATCCAATTTCAATGTTTTTCATGTCTACATAATATTCTAATGATCCTAATATGTTTTACACCTTAATTGAGCTAAATTGTACTAAGGTTAAACTTCCTTCTTCATATGTCATGGCTTCCCAAAAACCATATCCTAGTTCCCAATTTATTTTCTTCAATTCATCACTCAATTCACAATTAATCAATCACCAATTATGATATTTCTATGCTAATTTCAATTTTCCCTAATTTCTTGAACTATGGTAGCCCCTCATTCATCCCTTAACATCATTTTTCTTTAGTTTTTAAGTCATAAAACAATTCATTAATATCAAATATCATCACTTCAAAGTCTAATTACAGCTTCCATTAACTAATCACAAACTAAATTTTCTAAGTTCAATCTAGCAACATATCCTATATCTACCAACCCTAACCACATCTATCATCAATATGGATCCAAAATGGAAAGAAAAAGGTTAAATTTAAGAAGAATAAACTCACCTTAATGGAGTTATAGGGCTGGTCGAATCTGCGCCAAATTCTTCTCCCTTTCTCTTCTTCTTTCCTCCTTCCTTCTTGCTCCTTTGGTGCCGTTGTAGTAAGAACTCTTAAATTCTGATTTTTCCTCTCTCAAAACTAATTTATTTCCTTAGTTTTTCAAGCTTAATTTATAGCAAAATGGTGGCTTTTGGGATGGAGAAGTGGACGACACCAAGGTGGGAGAAAAGAATAAAAGAATGGCTTATGGAAGAATGTAGAATTTTGTTCTTCTTTTTAACTTTATATATCTTGATTAAGGTGTGGATCCCACTAATTAAAATTAATCCTAATTATTATTGGTTCATTAAGTTAATTAATCTTGATTAACAATTAAACTTTGAGAAATTCCATATTTGCCACATCTTCCTCCATATTTACACTTTTTTCCCAAACAATCTCCATAATACCAATTTTGTCCATAGAAAATTTTATTTTCTTCTAATTCTACCCCTAATCTTTTTAATTCCCAAATAATAATACCCTTAATTATTTTCCCTTATTATTAGTCATTTTTTTATGGGTTCAAATTTAGACTCCAATTGAACCTGCGCGCCTCACTACGGTCACGTGCAATCGAGGCCTAAATTACTGAATGTTACAAAATAGATTTTAACAGAGAATAAGAGTATTGTTGAAAATAATTAATGCACAAATGGCTACAACAAGATTTTGATTCGAAGTAATTGCTTGTTTTCTAGTTTTAGATTCATAAATGACTTGCTTTTATACTTCCTTAGCGAATTATAGTCGTTTGGATGCATTTAATGCGAAAATAGCAATTGCACCTACTCTTAATTTCACTCCTGACATGTTTCTCTTTCCTCATTCACGATCGTGACTATGTGCATCATAGTCGTAAATGTTCTTCAAAGCCGTGGCTCAGGTGGTGACTCTGATCGTGAAACATTCTGGAAGAATTTGAAGTGTTTGATCATGGGTGTGACTTTATACTTTCACGGGCATGAATATCCTTCCAAGTCATGGTCCAAGTGGTGACTCTAGCCATGAAGCTCTCTAGAGGAATTTGACATGTTATCTCATGGGCGTGACTATCTTTCACGGGCGTGACTGATTTGATCATTCACGGTTGCTATGATCCTTCATGGCCGTGAAGTTTAAATGTTGGAGAGTTGGCACTAAGCTATATCACGGGCGTGACATAAACAGTCACAGGCGGTGAACATGCTATTTCTTCATTTTTTGACTTTCAAAGGTAGTATTCCATTCTTGCATCATATTCCATAACCTGTTCAACAAACTTAGAACACAAGTATTGTTAAATACATTATTGCTATTTTATTTGTTAGCATCAAAATGACAGAAATATCCCTCAAGGTTCAACAATCTCCCCATTTTTTATGGTGACAAATAATCTAGCAATATGTGCTTTTAAGAAGTCTCCCCCTCAAAAGATGCTTAAGACAAAAAAAATAATAGAGTGCAAGAATTGAGGAAGTATAGCATGGATCTTTGCTTTCTAGTTTAGGTATATGGAAGGTATATTCAAAGTATATAAAATTGTTTACTTTTAACTAGTTAAGTATATGCAAAGTATATGCAATTATATTGAAAGTATATCTCAACACTATATTCAAAATGTATCAACACATTTGCAATCATGTACTTGCGTATTAATTTAATTCATTTAAGGAAAAAACCGATGCAATTATATTAATACCAAATGTAAAAGTACAAATTGCAATACTAAAAACTAGTAAACAAAATGAAATAACAATTAAAGCTCTAGCTAGACTTGGAGCTGGACAACCCATCTCTAAGGGGTTCTACTTCTGCCTCGAGGCTATCCATGCAAGACTCCATGAAATCTTTGAGGTTTTCCAACCTCTCATCGATCAAAGTCTGCAGTAGGTCAAAACGAGGTGCTAAAAGATCAGCCACTTGTTAAGCCAAGTTATGTGTGGAGGCCGAGGATTGACCAACTTCCTACTCAACCTCTAGGGTCGCCGTCTCAACTCGGACTTTTTTCTTTGCTGGATTCCTTGGAGGCCAGCTTTGAATTCGTCTGAATCCTCGTCTTCCCAAATAATTTCACCAGCTGGAGTGGTGAATCGATAGTATATGTTATTCTTATGAATTATGTGAACCGCTGCTCCCATTTTTATAAACGACTTGACGACTAGCCGAGCTCAAGGATTTACTGGTATGAGGCTGAAGTTGTGCTCTTCTAGGTTCAGATACCCGAGCTTAATGCCAAGGTGAGTCACGTACCCACCAATCAAAATATCTCCCGATGGCTTTGTTGCAATTGAGAGAAGATGGTTTGCAAACCATCAAGATAAGGCCACCGTTACACCTCTTTGGGCCATCTCCAGGAGGAAAATCTTGGATTTATGAATTGCACCATTGCTATCCCCTCTTGCAAAGATGCTATAGGTCAAAAACCTATGCAAATATTTATGCACTAGAGACCGAAGATGTGTACTTTTTGTCTTCTTCACATCCTAGCTGTAGTCTTGTCCGAAATGAGTCCATACCAGATTGGCATAGAATTCCATCTCACTCTCATTTAGGATACCATCTAAGGGAAGTTTGAAGATGTCACCAAACTCCACTGCTGTGAGAGTGTTCGGATGCTTGCAGAGTTGAAATTTTACCGTGCTGGTGGGTGAGACTTGCAAGCTGATAAGGAACTCGAGAGTTGGTTCCCTTAGCATTGGTTGATGGATATCTACAAAATCCTTGAGATGACAAGCTTGTAGTTGTTCTGTCATGCTTGTCTCAAGTCCGATGGTCCTGACAGCATGCCATTTGAAGGATAGTAAAGAAAGTAATGGTCTTTTCTTGAGAACGACATATCTCGGATGACAATGCTCCGGAATGATGTTGAGAAGGTAGTTTGTGTACCTTCTTGGAGCATGAGATTTCTTTCTTGTCTTCCATTTTTGAGTTGAGAATGAGTTTTTGAAGAGTGATTTTCTGATAGGGATTTTGAAGAATACCTTGTGATGTTGTGATTTATGACGAAAGAAAGTGTTTTTAAAGGTATTTATAGATGGAAAAAGCTAATAGGGGGTCAGAATCTGTGAGAGGTATTGAATGTGGTGATAAATGAGAGAATTTGTATAGTTATAAGTGAGAGAAAAATGGTAGAAAATGTTTTATAGCTAAGATCATCACGGTCGTGAATGGAAAGTCACAAGCATGAAATGTCATGGTCACGGTTTGTTGAAGAAGTGCTCTACCCGTGATGAAGGATATGAAACGATTCACGGTTGTGACATTTAATAGTCACAGGATGAATAGTGAATTTTCATGGTGGGACAACATGAGTCACGATCGTGAAGTACAATCTTCACTACTTGTGACCATGAGACAAAGCGTTAAACAAAGCGTGAACGCTTCTGTAATTATTTGGTGTTAATGTTCATGGTCGTGAGATGTGTCACGATCATGAACAAAGAGTTTAACGGGAGTGATAAAAAAAAGGTTATGGCCGTGAAACATAGTCTTCACTACCTTCAACCGTGAAGCATGTCAAGAAGCAAGGCATGAAAGCTACTAGAGCTTTTGGCGATTATGATCACGGCCGTAAATATATGTCATAGGCGTGAATTGCCTAAAATCCTCATTAAATAAAACTAAGTCTAAAATAAGACTAAAAGATTTATAAGGTGCTTTTATACCTTATAACATATATTTCCATCATGTTTTGCCACTTCATGCCTTAAAAGATGAGACAATAACGTAAGATAGAAATTAACATTCAAGGTTCGACAAATTTGACAATCATACTTAAGATAAAGTTAATCAATCAATCATACCAAGCTCTCTTCTTATGAAGTTAAATCTTTCTTCATTATAAGACTTAGTGAAAATATATTCCAATTAATTGTTTGTATTGATAAATTCCAATACAACATCTTCATATTGAACATGATCTCTAAGAAAATGATGTCTTATGCCAATATGCTTATTTCTAGAGTGTCGAATGGGATTCTTAGATAGGTTTATAGCACTTGTATTGTCACATCTGATAGGTATATGGTCCAAACTATGACCATAATCCTTAAGTTATTTCATCCAAAGGATTTGAGTACAACAACATCTTGTTGCCACATACTCTGCTTCAACAGTAGAGAGACTAACTGAAACTTGTTTCTTGCTAAACCAAGAAATTAAGCATTCACCAATAAAGTGACAAGTGCCTGAAGTACTCTTTCTATCCAAGAGACTTCCAGCGTAATTAGCATATGAATATCCTATGATATAAAAGGATGAATTTCTAGGATACCATAAGTCTAGATGCAATGGCCCATGTAAATATTTTAAAATTCTTTTCACAGCATTCAAATGTGATTCTTTAGGACACGATTGAAAGCGAGCACATAAGCATACACTATACATTATATCGAGTCTAGAGGCAGTAAGTATAAGAGTGATTTGATCATACCTCTATAAAGCTTTTCATTAATGCTCTTACCAAGCTCTTGGGGCTTGTTTCAAACCATACAAAGCTTTTGAAAGTTTAAATACATGGTCAGGCAAATTATGGCTTTCAAAACTAGGTGGTTGTTCTACATAAACTTCTTCTTCTATAAAACCATTTAAGAAAGCACTTTTGACATCCATTTGAAAGAGTTTGAAATTCATATGGCATGCATATGCTAAAAGTATTCTTATGGCTTCTAATCTAGCTATCGGAGCATATGTCTCATCATATTCTATTCCTTCTTCTTGATTATATCCCTTTGCAACTAACCAACCTTATTCCTAGTTATTAAACCTTATTCATCTAGTTTATTTCTAAATACCCATTTACTTCCAATGATTTGATGCTTATTGGGTCTAGGAACTAAGGTCCATACCTTACTTCCGTCAAATTGGTTGAGTTCCTCTTGCATAGCAATCACCCAACTTTCATCATTAAGAGCCTCATCAATATTTTTAGGCTCAATTTGAGAGACAAAGGCAAGATTAGAATCTAAAGGTTTGAGAAGAGATCTAGTACTTACTCCCTTTGTAGGATCACCAATGATTTGCTCCTTAGGGTGATCTTTTGTCAATCTCCATTCCTTTGGGAGATCTTGCTTGTTTTCCTCTTGAGCTGGAGGTAGAAAGTTATCTTGATGTGAATCTTCTTGATCATTTTCCCCCTTTCCATTCTCAAGATCAAGTTTTTCCAATGTACCTACAGCATCATCAAGAACACTACCTTTCACAAGATCAAACTTACTAGATTCATCAAAACAACATGCATAGTTTCTTCAACAACTAATGACTTTTTATTAAAGACTCTATAAGTTTTTCTAGTGGTGGAGTATCCTAAAAATATACCCTCGTCAGATTTAAAGGCAAATTTTCCAAGATTTTCCTTGGTATTCAATATGAAACACTTGCATCCAAATACTCTAAAGTATGATATAATGGGCTTTCTTCCATTTCATAACTCAAAAGAAGTTTTGTTTAAGAGAGGTCTTTTGAAAACTCAATTTGAAATATAACATCCAGTATTTGTGGCTTCGGCCCAAAAGTAAGTTGGTAATCCATACTCATTGAGCATTGTTCGAGCCATTTCAAATAAAGTTCGAATTTTCCTTTCGACCATCCCATTTTGTTGAAGTGTTCTAGGAGATGAAAAATTTTGTGAAATTCCATGTTCTAGACAAAAATTTTCAAAGTTTTCATTTTCAAATTCTTTGCCATGATCACTTCTTATTTTTGAAATCCAATATCCTTTTTCATTTTGAACTTTCTTAGCAAAATTTTTAAAAGATTCAAAAGCATCACTCTTTTGAGCTAAGAAACTACCCAAGTGAATCTATAGTAGTCATCGATGATGATAAAAGCATAGTCTTTACCTCATATGCTTGCAACTCTAATAGGTCCAAAAAGATCTAGATGCAAAAGTTGTAAAGGTTTTGAGGTACTTACAATGTTTTTTTATTTGAAGGATGACTTGTGTTGTTTTCCTCTTTGGCAAGGTTCACATGTCTTGTCTTTTTCAAATTTGACTTTTGGTAGTCCCTTTACCAGCTCTCATTTGCTGAGGCTTTGAATTAAATCCATGTTTGCATGACCAAGCCTTATATGCCACAGCCAAGATTCATCACTAGTAGTCACAAGACACTTAGAGGAAAGATTAGATATTTTGTGTAAGTCTATTATCTAGGTATTGACATCCCTACTTCCTTTAAATATATCTTGGCCACTAATAGAGGTTACAAGACATTCATTAGAAGTAAAGATTACTTGGTTTCCCTTATCACATAATTGACTTACACTTAACAAGTTATGTTTTAAACCATTAACAAGTAAGACATCTTCAATGAAAGTAGTATTATTAATACCAATAGAGCCAATGCCAATTACCTTACCCTTAGCATTGTTTCCAAAGTTTACTTTACCTCCATCAATACTTTTAATGACATTGAATAGTTCTTTGTCTCTAGTCATATGCCTTGAGCATCCACTATCTACTAGCCAAACATTTTCTTTTCTTGTGGACTTGAGGCATACCTATAAGATCACAATTCAAGTATTGTTTTTAGGTACCCAAATGAGCTTGGGTCCTTAGGGGTTAGCACATGAAGGTTCCCAATGAGTCTTCCTTATCCAGCAATATTTATTGATATGACCAAATTTCATACAATAATTACATTGTTTAGCTCTAAATATGTTTTTCAGTCTTACCACGCTTTTTACTACCATTTTCCTATTAGGTAGAGTTTGTGAGCAGTGGCAGGCACATGCATGATGACTTGGTGCTTTCCTAGGTCCATGCTTCTTATACATAAAAGCATGATTGGCCTTTTGAGGTTTCCTTCTTAGGCTTACCAACCCTTGATCATTCCTTTTAAGTAAAGAAGATTTAGTGTATGTTGTGCATTTAGCCCTTGGGGCTGTTACTTCTAATGTGGAGATGTGGGGTTCACTTGACTTAAAAAAAGTGGTCTTGTGAGATGAAGATGATGTTCCCTTAAATCCTAGACCATGTCTTATTAAAGGTGGTCTTTGAGACACAATAAGAGTATCTAAACACTCCATGCCCTTGTGAAATTTTGAAATGGAGTTTCTAAGTTCCTCAACTTCATTTTTCAAAACATTGTTCTCTTTAAGCAAGGATTTAGTTGAGAGTCTTGAGGAGTACTCATCTACTGATTTTTGAAGAGATTCATTAGAAGATTTAAGCTCAAGATTTTCCTTTTCTAAGACTTCCATTTTGTTTGTCAAACTAGAAATGTTATTTTTATAAGTATTGAATTTACATCTATATTTTTCTAGTTCTAGATTCAATACTTCTATTAAACTTTGCTCATCCCCATCTTCACTATCACTATCATTATTGAATGAGTATGAGTAAAGTGATCCTATCTTATCTGAGACGTGATCCTCTATAGCCATGAAGCATAGGTTGACCTTTTCACTTTCATTGTCATATTTTTCGCTTGAAGAGCTTTCATCATCCCATGTGGCTTTGTGACCTTTCTCCCCATTGTCTTTTTGGTATTTTCTCTTGTGTTTCTTGAGCCTTGGACATTCTGGTTTGATATGTCCCTTCTTCCCGCACTCATAGCACTTTACCTCATCTTTAATCCTTTGAGAGTCATTTGAGGAGTGTTTAAGATTTCTTTGCTTGAATTTTTGAGAGTTTTCCATTCTCTTTTCAATTATTCTTTTCAGTCTTCTCGAGAGCATTGCTACGTCCTCATTTGCATCATCACTCTTTTCTTATTCATCTTCAACTTCCTCTTGAGATTTTGAAGTAGAGGCTTTTAGTGCTAGAGGCTTTCTTTTTTCTAGCTCGACTTCAAGTTCTCTATCTCTCTTTATTTCCATTTCATGTGTTAGAGGTTTTCCAATAAGCACATTGGTATTCACGATGCTCATATCTTCGTTGGCTTCTTCTATACCATCAACTCTTGAACCATAATCATTGAGAGGAAGGCTTCTTAGAATTTTGTTGTTTACATCTTCCAAGCTCAAATGTTTCCCAAGCTTGCTCATGCAATTTATGATGGCTAGAAGACGGTTTGTCATATCGTGATTGACTCATTGGATTTCATCTTGAAGAGTTCTTACTCTGAAGTGAGAAGTTGAATCTTCTTGGATTTAACTTGGTTTGTTCCTTCATGATAATTTTCCAATATTTTCCACATGCTATATGTGGTTTGGCAGTGTTGTATTCTGCCACATTCTTTAATGGATAGTGAGCTTGAGAGAATTGTCATTGCCTTTTTGTTTTTGAAATTTGCTCTACATTGAGGCTCTGTCCAATCATCTCTTGACAAGATTTATTCTTCACTGTCAATTCCTCTTCTGGTTGGCAGTGTCCATTCTTTCTGACCACTATCCCAGACTTCAATTCCCTCACTATCGAGATATGTCTCCATCTGAAACTTCCAATGAACGTAATTTGCTCCATCAAAGTAAGGCTTGAGACTTTGGAATCCTTCATTGGCCATTTCTTGATCTTTGCTAGTGCTTTTTAGGCTTCAATGCTAGACTAAGCTCTAATACCAATTGTTGCCTAGATAATGAACCAAGAAGGGGGGTTGAATTGGATATTAAAAATTCTTAACTTTTAAGTGTGGAATAAAAATTTAAATAGAGAATGGATATGAAGATATAAAACAAGAAATTTATAGAGGTTCGGGTATTAACAAACCATACTCCTCTCCCCAATCTCAATTGGGAGTTTCACTAACACACTTAGTGTTACAATGGAGTTTTACAAGCTCACTCCCAACTATGGTGTTTTTATCAATGGCTCACACCTAACCTTGTGTTTTAATGGCTCACACAATAAACCAATTCCTTGTGTTTTATGGCTCTCACAAATAACCCTTACAAGTGTTTTACTCTTAACCCAATATACCCAAACTCACTTGAGTAGTAGATTACAAAGAGAAACAGTCACCAATCTATAATGCTTTGAATTTATGAGCAAATAGATTTTAACAGAGAATAAGAGTTTTGTTGAAAATAATTAATGCATAAATGGCTACAACAAGATTTTGATTCAAAGCTTGTTCTCTTGTTCTGGATTCATAAATGACTTGCATTATACTTCCTTGGCAAATTATAACTGTTTGGATGCATTTAATACGAAAATAGTCATTGCACCAACTCTTAATTTCGTGCCTGACATGTTTCTCTTTCTCATTCACGGTCATGAATATTTGTGTCACGGTCGTGAATGTTCTTCCAAGCAGTGGCTCAGGTGGTAACTTTGACCGTGAAGCATTCTGGAAGAATTTGAAGTGTTTGATCACGGGCGTGACTTTATATTTTCACAGGCGTGAATATCCTTCCAAGCCGTGGTCCAAGTGGTGACTCTGGCCATGAAGCTCTCTGGAGGAATTTGACATCTTATCTCATGAGCGTGACTATCTTTCACTGGCATGACTGATTTGATCATTCATGGTTGCTATGATCCTTCATGGCAGTGAACTTTAAATGTTGGAGAGTTAGCGCTAAGCTATATCATGGGCATGACATAAACAGTCACAGGCGTGAACATGTTATTTCTTCATTTTTTGACTTTCAAAGGTAGTATTCCATTCTTGCATCATATTTCATACCTTGTTCAACAAACTTAGAACATAAGTATTGTTAAATACATTATTGTTATTTTATTTATTAGCATCAAAATGACATAAATATCCTTCTAGGTTCAACAGTATTTAACAATGTTTGTGTTCTAAGTATGTTAAACATGATATACTTTCATTAGAACATGAAGCAAGTTTGAAAGACAACTTTTGAAGATAAAAATCAAAGAAATAGCAAAGTGTCACGCCCGTGACTACTAATGTCACGCTCGTGAAAATAGCTTAGCGCCAATTTTCCACCATTTAAAGTTCATGGCCATGAAGGATCATACCAACTGTGAATGATCAAACAAGTCACGCCCATGAAGGTTTAGTCATGCCCATGACAAAACATTTCCAATTCTTCTAGAGAATGTCACAGCCAGGAAGAACATTCATACCCATGACACATATAGTCATGCCCGTGACCAAACATTTATAATTCTACTAGAGAGTGTCACGGCCAAATTCACCACTTGGACCACGACTTGGAAGAACATTCATGCCCATGACAAATATAGTCATGCCTGTGACCAAACATTTCCAATTCTTCCAAATAGTGTCACGGCCAGAGTCACTATTTGGACCACGTCTTGAAAGAACATTCACGCCTGTGAACTAGGACAGAGAAACATGTCAGACACAATTTAAGAGTTGGTTCAATGGCTACTTTTGCATTAAATGCACCCAAATGACTATAATTCACAGAGGGAGTATAAATGCAAGTCATTTATGAATCCCAATAGGTAGAACAACAATTATTTTTCATCTTTAATGTTGTTGTAGCCCTGTGCATTAATATTTTTTCAACAATACTATACTTTTTGTGAGAAACTAATTGCTCATAACTCTTGAGCATTGTAGGTTAGTGAGTGTTTTTCATTGAAACCAATTACTAATAAGTGAGCTTGGGTATATTAGGATTAGAGTGAAACACTTTTAAGGGTTTATTGAGTGAGCCATAAAACACAAGGAATTTTTTTTTGTGTGAGCCATTGAAAAACACAAGGGAATTTCTGGTTTAGGTGTTAGCCATTGAGAGAAACACCGTAGTTGGGAGTGAGCTTGAAAAACTCCATTGTAACACTTAATGTCTTAGTGAAACACCCAATCGAGATTAGGGAGAGGAGTAGGGTTTGTTCATACCCGAACCTCTATAAATCTTGTGTGTCATATCTCTCATTCCTTCCTTTATTTTATTTATTCTGCACTTTCAATTAAGCAAAATTTTATTTGCTAACCAATTCAACCTCCTTCTTGGTTCATTGTTTGGGCAACAATTGGTATTAGAGCTTGTCTAGCAACAAAGCCTAATAAGCGCTAGCAAAGATCAAGAAATGGCCAATGAAGGATTTCAAACTCTCAAGCCTTACTTTGATGGAGCAAACTACGTTCATTGGAAATTTTAGATGAAGACATATCTCGATAGTGAAGGAATTGAAGTTTGGGATAGTGTTCGGAAAGAATGGACACCACCAACCAAGAAAGCAATTGATGGTGAAGAAGAAATTCTTTCAAGAGATGATTGGACAGAGCCTCAACGAATAGCTAATTTCAAAAACAAAAAGGCAATGACAATCCTTGCAAGCTCTTTATCTATTGAAAAATGTGGCAGAATCCAACATTGTCCTACTGCATATAGCATGTGGAAAATATTGGAGAATTATTATGAAGGAACCAAGCAAGTAAAATCCAAGAAGAATCAACTTTTTACTTCATAATATGAACTCTTTAAAATGAAATCCAATGAATCCATCACCGACATGACGAACTGCCTTCTAGCCATCATCAATGGCATGAGAAAGCTTGGAAAGCACTTGAGCTTGGAAGATGTGAACAACAAAATTCTAAGAAGCCTTCCTCTCAAAGACTATGGTTCAAGAGTTGCGGGTATAGAAGAGGCCAATGAAAACATAAGCATCATGTCTACTGATGTGCTTATTGCCAAACTTCTAACGTACGAGATGGCGGTAAAAAGAGATAGAGAACTTGAAGCCGAACCAGAAAAGAGAAAGCCTCTACTTCAAAATCTCAATAGGTAATTGAAGATGATGAAGAGAAAAGTGATGATGAGAATGAGGACATTGCCATGATCTCAAGAAGAATAAAAAGAATGATTGATAAAAGTCTTGGCAATTCTCAAAACTTCAAACAAAGAATCCTCAAACACTCCTCAAATGACTCTCAAAGAAATAAATAGGAGGTATAGTTTTATGAATGCGGGAAGAAAAGACATATCAAACCAAAATGTCTAAAGCTAAAGAAACACAAGAAAATAGTTCAAAAAGATGATGGAGAGAAAGGTCACAAAGCCACATGGGATGACGAAAGATCTTCAAGAAAAAAAGATGATAATGAAGGAGAAGAAGTCAACCTATGCTTCACGGCTTTAGAGGATCACTTCATGGATAAGGTAGGTCCTTCTTACTCATACTCTTTTAATGATAATAGCAGTGATAATAATAGTGATAATGAAGATGATGATGATGAGCAAAGTTTAATAGAAGTGTTGAACCTAGAATTAAAAAAATATAGATGTAAATTGAATACTTATAAAAATAATATTTTAGATTTGAAAAATAAAATAGAAGTTTTACAAAAAGAGAATTCTGATTTTAAGACTTCTAATGAAACTCTTCAAAAATCTTTATATGTGTATTCCTCTAGACCCTCAACTAAATCTTTGCTTAAAGAAAACAAAATTTTGAAAAATGAAGTTGAGGAACTTAGAAACTCAATTTCAAAGTTTCATAAAGGGAAAGAGAGTTTAAATATTTTAATAGTCTCTCAAAGACCACCTTTAATAAGACATGGTTTAGGCTTTAATGAAACATCATATTCATCTCACAAGACTACATTTGTTAATTCTAGAGCACCACAAACCTCCACAATTGAGATATTAGTCCCAAGGGCTAAAATCATAGCACACACAAAACCCTCTATTCAAAAGAAGAATAGTTAAGGGTCACTTGGCTCAAGAGGGAAACCTCAAAAGGCCAATCATGCTTTTTTGTGTAAAAGGCATACAATTGGGAAGGCACCTATTCATCATGCATGTGTATGTCATTGCACACAAACTCATTCTGAAAGGATGCTAAGACCTAAAAGCATGTCAAAACGGAAAAACATATATAGAGCTAAACAATGCAATTATTGCATGAAATTTGGTCATATCAACAAGCATTGTTAGATAAAGAAGGCTCATTGGGAACCTTCAAGTGAAAACCCCCAAGGACTCAAGTTTGTTTGGGCACCTAAAACTTGAATCGTGGTTTTATAGGTATGCTTCAAGTCCACTGCAAAGGAAAATTCTTGGCTTGTGGATAGTGGATGCTTAACGCATATGGCTGGAAACAAAGAACTCTTCACTCACATCGAAAGAATTGATTGTTAGCACTTATTGTACAAATTTATTTGATTAATAAAAGGCTTTTTCATTAATTTAATGTTCATTTGATATATGAATTGATAAGTGATCTTAAATCAATTAATGAAGTCCTTGATACATAACATAGCATGAAGGAAATCATGATGAGATCATGATATTGAGATTCTTGTAATGTGTAATTATGTTAGTATCAAAATTATCCCTAGTCATAGGATTAATGAGACGGGACATTATTAATCTAGACAGACTAGCACATGTTACACTCTTTGATTGGATCGAGTAGTAGATCTCATAATCTATAAACATGAGATGTTTAGAGTTAACATGTGGATGCTTAATAAGTGTAGCTAGGTACATTGGATGACCAACTATGAGACAATCATATGGATAATCTATTCAAATGTCAATGATAGTTGCATCATAGCAATGGTGCAAGTATCCTTAGACTTGAGGTACTCAAGGATATCTTGAATATTGATTCTGTACTTTGACACTATTCTTTGTTGCCTTAGAGAGGTAGCTCATAGGGTGGTGATTGGATACAACTTGAGGTATTCGAACCAACAAAGGATTCACTACTCTTGATAGAAGGAGTGTCTCTGGCCGGAGTCGTGATCATTACTCAGGAATCTCTGGCCGGAGTGGAAATGTCATAAAGATAGTCTTCAATGACATATCTAATAGAGTAATGAGCCTCAAGGACAAGAACTAACATTACTTGGACTAGACGTGATATAGTCAGTCTAGTGGGAGTTGACACATGTCCATACTCTGAACCAAGTGGGGTATAGATTGGTGAAAGGAATAATTGGATAGAAATTGTCTATGGAAAGGTTCGTAGTCAAACCACTGACTTTCCAGTCAATTGGGGGTCATGATGTGTTACTAGATACCGCTCATGATCTACTTAAATTAATTGTTAATTTCAGTGGTCAACATAATCGGGAACCTAACCGGTCACACGCATTGAAGATATGGAGAATGAGTAAAATGGTCTTGGATAGGATCCAAAATATGAGAGAATTATTTTAGGATGGATCGCAATGAGATCGCACGGAAAAATCGTTTGGGAGTGTCACGGGCCCATCGAGCCCACGGGCTGCTGGCCTGCACAGCAGCAGCAGGCCCAGCGCGCCTGTAACTTCCATCCGTTGGCCAACGGCTGTAATTGACCATAATTAGGCCAATTATGGCCAATTACTATTCATTAGTTACCATTTTCTCCATTTTTTACTTTTCATCTTATTTTTGAATTTGATTCAAATAAAAAAGACATCAAATGGCATAAAATAGACATGAAAATTTTTTTTGTGAAAAAAAATATTTTTAAGACAACAAAAATTCTTTCAAGAACACTTTCAAAGCTAGCACTTTGAATTTGTTCTAACCAATTTCTCTTGATAGTTTCTTCTTCATTCTTTGCGTGGATTATCATCAGAGACATCCAAGTGTGGATTGTTGTGGTTTGCTACAACCCAACAAAGTGAAGATTTGAAGAACAAATAAAAATTACAAGATATAATTTTTCACATTTACATTTATATAAATTAGTTTTAATGGTACAAGTATGATCTTTTGTTTTGACTTTTGAAAAATGTTATTTTTCGCTGTGTTTATGAATATGATTCATTCTTCAAAACCCAACATTGATGGTGGTAAGGTATCCTTTGGGAACAATGCTAAGGGTAAGGCATTGGCTCTATTGGAATTAATATTACAACTTTTATTGAAGTTGTTTTGCTTGTTGATGGTTTGAAACATAATTTGTTAAGTGTAAGTCAATTATGTGATAAGAGAAACCAAGTTATCTTTACCTCAAATGAATGTCTTGTAACCTCTTTAAGTGGCCAAGAGATATTCAAAGGAGATAGAAATATCTAACATTTCCTCTAAGTGTCTTATGTCTATTAGTGATGAACCTTAGTTATGGCATAGAAGGCTTGGTCATGCAAGTATGGAATTAATTCAAAGCCTTAGCAAAGGAGAGCTAGTGAGAGGATGTAAAATTCAGTAATTTAGGCCCCGATTGCGCGTGAATGTAATGAGGCGCGCAGGTTCAATTGGAGTCCAAATTTGAACCCATAAAAAATGACTAATAATAATGGAAAATAATTGAGGGTATTATTATTTGGGAATTAAAAAGAATAGGGGTAGAATTAGAAGAAAATAAAATTTTCTATGGACAAAATCGGTATTATGGAGATTGTTTGCGAAAAAAGTGTAAATATGGAGGAAGATGTGGCAAATATGGAATTGCTCAAAGTTAAAATGTTAATTAAGATTAATTAACTTAATGAACCAATAAGAATTAATATTAATTTTAATTAGTGGGACCCACTTCTTAATTTAGGTATAAAAGTCAAAAAGGAAGACAAATTCCACATTCTTCCATGACTTTTTCCTTCCATTTGGGATCCATATTGATGATAGATGTGATTAGGGTTGGTAGATATAGGTTATGTTGTAAGATTGAACTTAGAAAATTTAGTTTGTAATTAGTTGATGGAAGCTGTAATTAGACTTTGAATTGATGATATTTGATGTTAATGAATTATTTTATGACTTAAAAACTAATGAAAAATGATGTTAAGGGATGAATGAGGGGCTGCCATAGTTAAAGAAATTAGGGGAAATTGAAATTAGCATAGAAATATCACAATTGTTGATTGATTAATTGTGAATTGAGTGTTGAATTGAAGAAAATAAATTGGGAACTAGGATATGATTTTTAGGCAACCATGACATATGAAGAAGGAAGTTTAACCTTAGTACATTTTAGCTCAATTAAGGTGTAAAACATATTAGGAGCATTATAATATTATGTAGACATGAAAAGCATTGAAATTGGATGTTGTAATTGAGTTATGGTATGGTTGTGTAGGAAAAATAAGTGAACAAGTGAGAGGCCCTCAAGAGGGTAACAGAGCCAAGGAGAAAGCTAGCTAATAAGGGAAGGAAGATAGGGTTTAAGGGAAGAACCAAGGCTGATTAGGTATGTGCTTCAGTGATAAAAATTTTGCATGTTGTTAATATGTATGGAATTATATGTTAAGTTTTGTTATGTTTGTGTTTTTGAGATGTTATGTGATTTGTTGTGACTTTTGATATTATATATGGAAATGGGACCAAATGGTGTGAAATAATTGAGACATATCAATGTAGTTGTAATTTTGGAAATTTTAGTATTAAAATGAATGCAAATGATGAATGTGGTTGAAATATGGATTGATGCCAATTGATGGCTCGGGTACAGAAGTCCAGGAACAGCTCTGTCTATTTTGATGATAACTTGAGTTATGGAACTCCTTTTTGTATGTTCTTTGTTGAACATGAAAGCTAAGACACATGGATTTAATTTTTAGTTAGACTATAACATCTAATTATGTCTATATTTGCCCAGAAAAATGCATGAATTTTAAACCTAGAATCTGTTCAGAAAATTCTGTGATGATGCATTAGTGAATTGATCATAACTTTTGATAAAAAAACTGTGATTTAAGTGATTTTTAGTGCCTCTGAAATCTAAGACAATAAGTTAAAAATTGTTAGAAGGTCAGATCTCCAAATTCGAATTATAAATGGGCTAACAATGAAGCCCAAAAATAGGTATGAAATCTGTCATAGGTAAAAACATAAAATATTGGGTTTTTTTGCATGTGTGGTTATAATTATATGTAATAATCCATGCAAATATTTATTTTTATGGTAATTATAAATTTTTAACAAATTATTTATGTATGAGATTTTATTTCAATAAAAATGGAAATAAAAAACAAAAATAAATAAGCATAATTATGATAGTTAAATAATATTGTCATTTTTGAAATATAGTGAATTAATATGAAAATAGTTAAGCCCAACAACACCTAGGCTAGAACTAGATTAGAGAATAGTTTGGCATGTCAATCAGGAGATTTAGGCACTCGGTGCCAAATATGAAAGCCGGTAATGACAATATAACAAAAGCCGGTAATGACATTATTATAAAAGCGCTCTGCGCTATATTATGAAAGTCGGGAATGACAACCCCGTTAGTTTGGTTATATGTGTTATGGGCACAAGAAAATAATAATAATAATAATAATAATAATAATAATAATAATAATAATAATAATAATAGTAATAATAATAATAATAATAATAGAAGGGTAGCCATAGTATTAAATAGTTGATTAATATGTGAAGAAATATATATGTATATAAAATTTTTATCATTGAAGCACCATTAAGCTATTAGCTTAGCGCGGGTGGTTTCCTCTCGCGCAGGTTTAGAAGGGTGGCCATAGAAATTACCATTGTCAGAATAAGAAGGGTACCCGAAAAGAAGCAGCAAAAAGCTTTGGGGTTTCTTTTTGGTATATTTTATAAAACAAAATTATGTAAATTAAATTATGGTTTTATTTTCCAAAGTATATATTATAGACATGAATTATAATGTAAATTAATGTACTCTATAAATAAATAAAATTTTGAATATTTGTGCTTGTAATAATTTTTATTTCGGTGTTTGCAATATTTTCATAAAAAAAATATGTTACTTCATTTCATTAAATTTACAAAACAGTTAGACGGGTAATACTCACTTACCCTGCTGAACAGAAGTGGGGTAAGGGGGTGTTACAATTTTTGGTATCATAGCTATAGGTTTAGACGGTTCTTATTTAGTGGGTATGGGAAGATAAGTGCATGTTTTCAGTATTTGCATTGTTTTAAGCTGCTATATTCTAATAAGGGACCCTTCTTCTGACAATATAGGTTTTAATGAATTCGGAATCAAGACAAAGTCACGAAGAACAAGAGGGTGATAATATAGCTAATTCGGCTACTCATAGGCAGTCAGCATCAATTAGAGCCTCAGAGCCTAGTGTTATAGCTCCACAACATGCTGAAGAACAGGTTAACCCGGGTCAGGTACCCCTTATGCAACAGATGGCTACCTTGTTATAGTAGATAGCACAAGTTGTGCTGCCACCAGCTCCACCACCTCCCCCACCTCAATCGAAACCCTAGATTGATAAATTAAGAAAATATGGGGCTACGGATTTTATGGGCAAGAAAGAGGATGACCCAGCAGCAGCAGAATTTTGGTTGGAAAAGACAGAGCGGGTTTTTGAGGAGCTGCAGTGTCCTAAGGAGTACAAGGTCAGATATGCAGTATCTCTCCTTCAGGAGCATGCCTATGACTGGTGGAAATTGGTATTAGCGAAACTCCAGACTCCGACTCCTCAGACATGGGATTTCTTTGTGACAGAGTTTAAAAAGAAATATGTGCCAAGGATCTATGTTGATGAGAAAAAGCGAGAATTCCTGAATTTGAGGCAGAGGGGTATGACAGTACAAGGTTAGATATGCAATATCCCTCCTTCAGGAGCATGCCTATGACTGGTGGAAGTTGGTGTTAGCAAAACCTCATATTTCAACACTTAGACATGGGATTTCTTTGTGGCAAAGTTTAAAAAGAAATATGTGCCAAAACTTTATGTTGATGAGAAAAAAGCGAGAATTTTTGAATTTGAAACAGAGTGGTATGACAGTAGCTGAGTACGAGATGGAGTTCACCAGGCTGAGCAAGTATGCTACTCAGATTATTGGAGATGAAGCTGAAAAATGTCGTAGATTTGAAGACGGTCTCAATGAGGAGATTGGGTATTTAGTGGCTTCACGCCAACATACAGATTTTGTTACACTAGTGTCCTCTGCTGTTAGTGTAGAAAGAAGGAAGAAGCTGAAGACATAAGAGTTCTCCAATAAATCAACAGCTAGTGTGGCCCAGACATCGGGTAGGAAAGGACGAATAGTACCCAGACCATTTCAGTCAAAGGTGGCTAGGCAGACATTTTCTGATAGGCGGGGTCAGCATTTTAGACCTGCAGCATCATCTGCTAGTTCACCAGCATCATTTCCTAAGAGACCAGCTCTTGCGTTGTGTCAGCATTGTGGTAGAGCTCATACAGGAGAGTGTTGGTGGTTGATTGGGGCATGTTTGAGATGTGGAGCTACTGACCATATGAAGAGAGATTGTCCTAGACTTAGTACAGGTAGTATGGCACCAGCACAGACTATGACACCGATACAGAGCTGTGGTAGAGGTTGAGGTCAGTTTAGAGGTGTTTGTATAGGACAGAGTCAGGGGGTATCAGAGACAGTTGATAGACCTGGAGGTAGTAGAGCTCCAACTCTGGCATATGTGATGAGAGCCTGTGAGGACCAAGATGCACCAGACATCATAGTTGGTAAATTATCTTTATTTGATTTTGATTTACATGCATTGATAGATCCTGGTTCCACACATTCATATATAAGCACAGCTGCACTTAGACAAGGGAACATGATACCTGTGACCTTAGAATATGAGATAGTTGTGACCAATCCGCTGGGACATAGTGTGAAAGTGAATCATATTTATAGAAACAGTTCAATAATAATTCAATGTAGAGAATTTCCAGCTGACTTAATAGAATTACCTTTTCATGAATTCGATGCTATTGTGGGTATGGATTGGTTGACAAAGCATGGGCTATAGTCGATTGCCGATCTAGAAAAGTTGTACTTAAAATTCCCGAGCAAGATGACACCATCATTCAAGGTGTAGGTCAAACATGTTTGACCAGTGTTATTTCAGCATTAAAAGCTCGAAAATATATTATGAAGGGATGTGAGGCATATTTGGCCCATGTGATAGATACCAGGAAGGGGAGCCCAAAATTCAAGGACATCCCCACAATGTGTGAGTTCCCAGATGTATTTCCTGAAGATTTGTCGGGGTTACCACCAGATAGGGAGATAGAATTTGCTATTGATGTGATTCCTGGTACAACCCCGATATCAATTGCTCCTTATAGAATGGCACCTGTAGAATTGAGAGAGTTAAAGGTTCAATTGCAGGAATTGCTATGGTGCTCCAGTGTTGTTTGTGAAAAAGAAGGATGGCACCCTACGATTATGTATTGATTACCGACAATTGAACAAGGTGACGATTAAAAATAAATACCCACTACCTAGAATTGATGATTTGTTTGATCAATTGAAGGGAGCAAGAGTATTCTTCAAGATTGATCTCAGATCCGGGTATCTCCAATTGAAAATCAAAGAATCAGATGTATCCAAAACAGCCTTCAGGACTCGTTATGGCCACTATGAATTCCTTGTTATGCCATTTGGCTTAACAAATGCACCAGCTGCTTTTATGGATATGATGAATAGGATTTTTAGGCCTTACCTTGATCAGTTTGTGGTAGTTTTTATAGATGATATCCTGGTGTATTCGAGGGACAAGGGAGAACATGACAGACATCTCAGAGTAGTACTGCAGACTTTGAGGGAAAATAAATTGTATGCAAAGCTGTCAAAATGTGAGTTCTGGTTGGAAGAAGTGGGATTCTTAGGGCATGTTATTTCAGTTGAAGGAATCCGGGTTGATCCTAACAAAATAGAAGTCATTCTAAGTTGGAAGTTGCCTTGCAATGTAACAGAAGTCCGGAGTTTCCTTGGATTAGCTGGCTACTACAGAAGGTTTGTGAAGGGATTTTCAAGCATAGTTGCACTACTTACCAAGTTGCTCAGAAAAGAAACTAAGTTTGAGTGGACAGATCGGTGTCAGGCAATCTTTGAGAAGCTAAAAGTCATGCTAACCGAAGCACCTGTTTTGACCCAACCTACTCTAGGGAAAGACTTTGTGATATACAGTGATGCCTCTCATAATGGGCTAGGGTGTGTATAAATGCAAGAGGGTAAAGTAGTTGCTTATGCATCTAGGCAATTGAAGCCTCATGAGCTAAAGTACCCTACTCATGATTTGGAGTTGGTAGCAATAGTGTTTGCTTTGAAAATATGGCGACATTATTTGTATGGCAAGCGGTGCTACATATGTACAGATTATAAGAGCCTCAAATATCTGCCCACACAAAAGGAGTTGAACTTAAGGCAAAGACGCTGGTTGGAGTTAATCAAGGATTATAATTGCATTATTGACTATCAGTCAGGCAAAGCCAATGTAGTAGCCGATGCCTTAAGTAGAAAAACACTAGCAGGTATAGTTTAAAATTTTCTCAATTATAATATAATATATAGAAATTAATAATGAATTAAATATTAGATTCATAATTCATTTTGGCAGAGTTACGGGTCGAATCTACTTTAAGGCAACAAGTGAGAGAAGCTCAGAGGCAAGATCATAAATTGATGATAATTGCTGAGGCACTGAAAAAGGGGAGAGACCTGAATTTAAGGTTGAAGATGATGAAAGCATAAGTTACAGAGGAAGATTGTGCGTGCCCAATGACAGCAGATTAAAGCAAAAAATTCTAAAAGAGGCACATAATACAACTTATTCCATGCATCCAGGGAGCAATAAAATGTATCAAGACCTGAAGACTCATTATTGGTGGCAAGGAATGAAGAAAGATATAATGGAATACACTACAAGATGCTTGACATGCCAACAAGTGAAACCAGAGCACCAGGTACCTTCTGGATTGTTACAACCTATTGCTATCCCAGAATGGAAATAGAAAAGCATTACAGTGGATTTTGTATCTGGTTTACCTTTGACCCAAAAGAAGCATGATGCGGTATAGGTGATTGTTTACAGACTCACCAAATCGGCTCACTTTCTACCAGTTTGAATGGATTATTCATTGAGTCGGTTAGCAAAAATGTATGTTAATGAGATAATTCGACTATATGGGGTGCCAGTATCTATTATTTCTTATCGAGACCCACATTTCACATCTAAATTTTGGAAAAGTCTACAGCAGGCATTAGGGACCCGACTTGCTTTTAGTACAACATTTCACCCACAAACAGATAGGCAATCCGAATGAGTTATTCAATTGTTGGACGATATGCTTAGAGGTTGTGTAATTGATTTTGAGGGTAGATGGGATAAACATTTACCACTGATTGAATTTGCATACAACAATAGCTATCAAGCTAGTCTCTGCATGGCACCATACGAAGCTTTGTATGGAAGGAGATGTAGAACACCGCTATTTTGGACAGAACTTGGTGAAAAGAAATTAACGGGGCTAGAATTAGTGCAACAGACAGAGGAGAAGGTGAAATTAATCCAAGATCGATTAAAAGTTGCAACTGATCGACAAAAGTGCTATGCTGATTTGAAGAGAAAAGACATTGAATATGTCGTCGGAGACAAGGTATTTTTGAAAGTTTCACCTTGGAAAAAAGTACTTCGTTTTGGTAAAAAGGGGAAACTGAGTCCTAGATTTATTGGACCATACGAAATACTTTAACGTGTGGGTCCAGTGGCTTACAGGTTGGCCTTACCACCAGAATTAGAAAAAATCCACAATGTATTTCATGTCTCAATGTTAAGGAGATATAGATCAAATCTGACACATGTAATACCTGTGGAATCAATAGAGGTACAACCAAACTTGACATATGCAGAAGAGCCAGTGAAAATCATAGCTCGAGAAGTCAAGGAACTACGGAACAAGAAAGTACCACTAGTAAAGGTCCTATGGCGCAATCATGCAGTAGAAGAAGCCACCTTGGAGAGTGAAGAAATGATGAGAACTCAGTTATTCGGCTACACCTAATCATGTAAATTTTGAGGACGAAATTTTCATAAGGGGAAGAGAATTGTAACATTCAATAATTTAGGCCCCGATTACGAGTGACTGTAGTGAGGCGTGCAGGTTCAATCGGAGTCTAAATTTGAACCCATAAAAAATGACTAATAATAAGGGAAAATAATTAAGGGTATTATTATTTGGGAATTAAAAATATTAGGGGTAGAATTAGAAGAAAATAAAATTTTCTACGGACAAAATCGGTATTATGGAGATTGTTTGGGGAAAAAGTGTAAATATGGAGGAAGATGTGGCAAATATGGAATTTCTCAAAGTTTAAATGTTGATTAAGATTAATTAACTTAATGAACCAATAAGAATTAAGATTAATTTTAATTAGTGGGACCCACTTCTATATTTAGGTATAAAAGTCAAAAAGGAAGACAAATTCCACATTCTTCCATGACTTTCTCTTCTTCATCTTTTCTTCCATTTTGGCCGTCCACTTCTCCATCCCAAAAGCCACCATTTTGATGTAAATTAAGCTTGAAAAATTGAGGAAATAAATTAGTTTTGAGAAGAAAAAAAATTAGAATTTAAGAGTTCTTACTACAAAGGTACCAAAGGAGCAAGAAGGAAGGAGGAAAGAAGAAGAGAAATGGAGAAGAATTTGGCACAGATTCGACCAGCCCTATAACTCTATTAATGTGAGTTTATTCTTCTTAAATTTAACCTTTTTCCTTCCATTTGGGATCCATATTTATGATAGATGTGATTAGGGTTGGTAGATATAGGTTATGTTGCAAGATTGAACTTAGAAAATTTAGTTTGTGATTAGTTGATGGAAGTTGTAATTAGACTTTGAATTGATGATATTTGATGTTAATGAATTGTTTTATGACTTAAAAACTAAAGAAAAATGATGTTAAGGGATGAATGAGGGGCTGCCATAGTTAAAGAAATTAGGAGAAATTGAAATTAGCATAGAAATATCACAATTGGTGATTGAATAATTGTGAATTGAGTGTTGAATTGAAGAAAATAAATTGGGAACTAGGATATGGTTTTTGGACAGCCATGACATATGAAGAAGGAAGTTTAACCTTAGTACATTTTAGCTCAATTAAGGTGTAAAACATATTAGGAGCATTATAATATTATGTAGACATGAAAAGCATTGAAATTGGATGTTGGAATTGAGTTATGGTATGGTTGTGTAGGAAAAATAAGTGAACAAGTGAGAGGCCCTCAAGAGGGTAACAGAGCCAAAGAGAAAGCTAGCTAATAAGGAGAGGAAGATAGGGTTTAAGGGAAGAACCAAGGCTGATTAGGTATGTGCTTCATTGATAAAAATTTTGCATGTTGTTAATATGGAATTATATGTTAAGATTTGTTATGTTTGTGTTTTTGAGATGTTATGTAATTTGTTGTGACTTTTGATATTATATATGGAAATGGGACCAAATGGTGTGAAATAATTGAGACATATCAATGTAGTTGTAATTTTGGAAATTTTAGTATTAAAATGAATGCAAATGATGAATGTGGTTGAAATATGGATTGATGCCAATTGATGGCTCGGGTACAGAATTCCAGGAATAGCTCTGTCTATTTTGATGATAACTTGAGTTATGGAACTCATTTTTGTATGTTATTTGTTGGAAATGAAAGCTAAGACACAGGTATTTAATTTGTATTTAGACTATAACATCTAATTATGTCTGTATTTGCCCAGAAAAATGCATAAAGTTTAAACCTAGAATCTATACAGAAAATTGTGGGTAGAAAATTCTGTGATGATGCATTAGTGAATTAATCATATCTTTTGATATAAAACTATGATTTAAGTCATGTTTGATGCATCTAAAAGCTAAGACAATAAGATAAAATTTGTTAGAAGGCCAGAGCTCCTAATTCGAATTATAAATGGGCTAACAATGAAGCCCAAAAATAGGTCTGAAATCTACCATAGGTAAAAACATACAATATTGGGTTTTTTTGCATGTGTGGTTATATTTATATGTAATAATCCATGCAAATATTTATGTTGATGGTAATTATAAATGTTTAACAAATTATTTATGTATGAGATTTTATTTCAATAATAATGAAAATAAAGAACAAAAATAAATAAGCATAATTATGATAGTTAAATAATATTGTCGTTTTTGAAATATAGTGAATTAATATGAAAATAGTTAAGCCCAACAACACCTAGGCTAGAACTAGAATAGAGAATAGTTTGGTATGTCAATCGGGAGATTTAGGCATTCAGTGCCAAATATGAAAGCCGATAATGGCAATATAACAAAAGCCGGTAATGACATTATTATAAAAGCACTCGGCGCTATATTATGAAAGTCGGGAATGACAACCTCGTTCTTTCTATTAGTTAGTTTTGTTATAGGTGTTATGGGCACAAGAAAATAATAATAATAATAATATTAATAATATTAATAATAATATTAATAACAATAACAATAATAAAATCGAAGTACGCGATTTTTATAAATGTTATATGAATTCAAGTTGTTTAATATTGAATATTTGCTGAAATTTATTGATTGTATATAATTCTTTATTTTATGTCTTACTTATTAAATAGTTAATTAATATGTGAAGAAATATATATATGTATGTAAAATTTTTATCATTGAAGCACCACTAAGCTATTAGCTTAGCGCGGGTGGTTTCCTCTCGCGCAGGTTTAGAAGGGTAGCCATAGAAATTAGCATTGTCAGAAGAAGAAGGGTACCCGGAATGAAGTAGCATAAAGCTTTGGGGTTTCTTTTTGGTATATTTTATAAAAAAATTCTGTAAATTAAATTATGGTTTTATTTCCCATAGTATGTATTATAGACATGAATTATAATGTAAATTATTGTACTCTATAAATAAATAAAATTTTGAATATTTGTGCTTGTAATAATTTTTATTTCGGTGTTTGCAATATTTTCATAAAAAAAATATGTTACTTCATTTCATTAAATTTACAAAACAGTTAGACGGGTAATACTCACTTACCCTGCTGAATGGAAGTGGGATAAGGGGGTGTTACAGTGACTTCCAAAAGTTAAATTTGAAAAAGATAAGACATGTGAACCTTGCTAAAGAGAAAAACAACAAAAGTCATCATTCAAATCCTAAAATGTAGTAAGTACCTTTAAACATCTACAACTTTTGCATTTAGTTCTTTTTGGACCTACTAGAATTGCTAGTTTAGGAGGTAAAAACTATCCTTTTGTCATTGCGTATGATTACTCTAGATTAAATTGGTTGACAGTTTAATGTCACCACCATGACTCAAATGGAAAGCCTTGCAGTGAAGGTAGCATGCCTTAAGGATGATTTGTCAGGCATTTCAGCCTACTTAGAGTCCTAATTATCATGTAGTAGTTTTACCTTTATTGTAATAGGACTTTATCTTTATGAATTTTCATGTAATCACTGTCCTTTAATTTTTAATACAACTATCTTATTTAAATTTTAATCTTTTCGCTAGTGACAAAGGGAGAGAAACAAGCATATATGTGTTCAAAATATGATGGCATGAATATGCAATATGCAATGTGTGGTTAATGAAATATGCAAATTTTATTTCAATTGATGATATGCATAAGCTATACCTCACATCAAACTCATATAGACCTTGCAACTTGAACTTATTCGAACTCATCTTATTTAATGCATAAGATATACTTAACATATATCTCATATATACTTTGAATACACTTGATTATACATGTTTTATTTGATGAGATATAATTAAGATATACCTTGCATATACCTTATTAGCTTGCAAATACCTTTGCTATATTTCTTTCAAATCTTGCACTTTATTCTTTTATCTTAAGCACCTTTTGAAGGGGAGACTTCTCAAAAGCACATATTGCTATATTATTTGTCACCATAAAAAAGGGGGAGATTGTTGAACATTGAGGGGTATTTTTGTCATTTTGATGATAACAAATAAAATAGCAATAATGAATTTAACAATATTTGTGTTCTAAGTGTGTTAAACAGGATATCCTTTGATTAGAACATGAAACAAGTTTGAAAGACAACTTTTGAAGATAAAAATCCAAGAAATAACAAAGTGTCACACCCATGACTACTAATGTCACACCTGTGAAAATAGCTTAGCGCCAATTTTCCATCATTTAAAGTTCATGGCCATGAATGATCAAACCAACCATGAATGATCAAACAAGTCATGCTCGTGAAGGTTTAGTCACGCCCATGACCAAACATTTCCAATTCTTCCAGAGAATGTCACAGTCAGAGTCACCACTTAGACCACGGCTTGGGAGAACATTCATGCCCATGACAAAACATTTACAATTCTTCCAGAGAGTGTCACGGCTAGATTCACCACTTGGACCACGGCTTGAAAGAACACTCACGCTTGTGACACATATAGTCATGCCTGTGGCCAAACATTTCCAATTCTTCCAGAGAGTGTTACGGCTAGAGTCACCATTTGGACCACGGCTTAGAAAAACATTCACGCCCGTGACATATATAGTCACGCCCGTGAAATAAGACAGAGAAACATGTCAAGCGTGATTTAAGAGTTGGTTCAACGGCTACTTTTGCATTAAATGCACCAAAATGGCTATAATTCATAGAGGGAGTATAAATTCAAGTCATTTATGAATCCCAATAGACAGAACAACAAGAAGAACAAAAGGAAGAACAAGAAGAACAACAATTATTTTTCATTTTTAATCTTGTTGTAGCCCTGTGCATTAATTGTTTTTCAACAATACCCTACTTTTTATGAGAACCTAATTGCTCATAACTTCTGAGCATTGTAGGTTGGTGAGTGTTTTTCATTGTAATCAATTACTCAAAAGTGAGCTTGGGTATATTGGGTTAAGAGTGAAACACTTTTAAGGGTTTATTGTGTGAGCCATAAAATACAAGGAATTGGTTTTTGTGTGAGCCATTGAAAAACACAAGGGAATTTTTGGGTTAGGTGTTAGCCATTGAGAGAAACACCATAATTGGGAGTGAGCTTGAAAAACTTCATTGTAACACTTAGTGTGTTAATGAAACACCCAATCGAGATTCGGGAGAGATGTAGGGTTTGTTAATACCCGAACCTTTATAAATCTTGTGTGTGATATCTCTCATTTCTTTCTCTATTTTATTTATTTCGCACTTTCAATTGAGCAAATTTTTATTTGCTAACTAATTCAACCCCCTTCTTGGTTCATTGTATGGGTAACATGTTCGTTAATACCCGAACCTCTATAAATCTTGCTTGAAAAATATCTCTCTCTGTCGCTAATTATTCTTGGGTAAATTTTCTGAAGCAAAATTTTTTATTTGCCAACTAATTCAACCTCCCTTCTTGATTATTATTTTGGGCAACACATTTAATAATTAAAATTCTTATCATGCCCATATATTAAAGAAATGGTAGACCTGTTCTTAGGAAATCAAGGGGTACAGTATACTAAAAGCATTAATCACAAAGTCAAAGATAACCACATGAGCCAAAAATATATTACACGATACAAGATAACCAAAGGAATGGACATAATAAATACATGGTCTGAAATAACCACAGGACCAGAAATTTACAACTTTACATGACTAAATATAACAACATGGCCACGGAGTAACTACCATATTGGCATGCCAACAAATCCTCAGCCCAATGTCTAGGCTAATACATAGGCTAATACTTACCAATTTCTTACACCAAACATTTAAAATTTCTATAAATGTTGTATAAAACTATTTTCTAAAATGCAAATTCATTTCTCATCTAAAGATATAATTCTCAAAATCCACCTCACAATATCATAATTCATAGCATATAAAAATGTATTCCCTAAAATTTTCATACCAATTTCTTTTTCATGCCAAATATCATACAAAAATTAAACTAATTTTATTATTGACCAATATTATAAGTAATTGTACAAACCTCTTATCTGGGTTTATCAGAGTCCAGATATTTGGCATTTGTCTCGATGACACACTTGAATTAGCCTATGTATCCCTGACATTTGTCTCGATGACACACTTGAATCATCAATTAAATTTCAATCACTTAATCGGCTAACAAAATACTATTACTTTTGACAGTAATTAAAACTACCTGTTCAAAATTCACTCATCACTCATATTTACTGATATTTTTATATCCGCATTTTTTTTATGTTTTGTAAATTTTATGTAAGCTTCGAAATTTCAGTCTGACGATCCATATTACAATGCCATTAATTTATTTTTCTAACATCCTTAAATATTTTTTTTCTTGCATTTCTCTTTATTATTATACCTCCAAAAGTCTCAATTAAAATAAATTTCCAATTTCTCTCATTTTCCATTTCACATAAAATTTCTTCAATTTGTTTCAATTATCATTTAATTTTCTTCCCTTCAATTACTACAATTTTTTAACCAATATTTCTTACATTCAAAAATTAAACTAAATTAGTGTTTCACAAATTTCATCCACCAAAAAAATTCGGCTAATTGTAAAAATTAATCAAAAATCAAATTCTTATAATTTCTATCAATTTCATCACCCACAAACTTCAATCAACCCATTTCAAATTTTTATTCCATTATTTCTTCATTTTTCCATCAAACCCTAACTTCCTAATTCAATCAAATTCATACCAATTCATCCCATAATCTTGCAAAAAAATTAAAGAAAAAATTCTCAAAAACTTCATACCATGCAGATTACGGAAAAATTAGAAGAGTTTCTCACCTCCTAATTTTTTTTGAAAATTCAGCTAAGCTATCCTTTAGGTTCAAATAATTTTCTTCTCCCAAAAATAAATTCTTCTAACCTCCTAAAGCTTGATTATGAGTATTTGCAAGAGAAAATGGAAAAATATTGGAGGAAAGAAAGTCATGCATGGATTGGCCAAAGGATGAAGAAGATTAAGGATTTCTTGAATTTTTAGCATGAAATCTTTGAAAAGTTGGCAATTTTTGACTTTATAGTCAAATTAATGACTAATTAATCTTAATTAAGATTTATCCTTCCTCTTATTGGCCAATTAAAATTAATTAGGAAAATATTTTGGCTTTTAACCAAAGTAATCCAAAAGAAACTTTGACATTTTAATTTTCCCTACCAATTTTTCTCCTTTTCAATTCAGTACATGAATAAATTTATTTTCTTAAACTCTATGTCACAAATGACATTATCTCCTCAAATTGAACATGCCAATATTTACAAAATAATGTTTTCTTTGTGATAGTCTTTTCGATTTCGAAAAATGACCACTGGTTCAAAATTTGTGTTTCTACGATTTAGTCTTTTTGTTCTAAATCACACACTTCAAAATTTATCCAAAGTCCAATTCTTAAATTCTCACTTCCATAAATATTAGATTTAGATGACAATCACATCGATTATGTTACAATTGTAAAAGCACATCTATAGTTCCCAATTGGGCTATTAGGCCACAAATCTACACATCGAATTGTATTTCCAAATTCCAGCCCCAATCCTAAGAATCTTGCCTCATAATTATAGCTACAATATCAATTTAAGATCCTTTACATCTTGGTAAATTTAAAATATTCACTATTTTGTCACCAGTTGGAAATTGCATATTTTTTATTTGGCTGGTTACCTCGATTTGCATGTCAAGTACGAAATCACAATGGTATGACTTATTAGCTTAGTTTTCATGCCAAATATTTCATTACCATTATAAAATAAAATTTTCTCACTTAAATCTATGTATTTAGACTCTGATTGTAACACTCATGTCACGCATGATTTGATCCCACGTCGAAGGGTCAAGGCATGCATGTTCACCACCACACCTTTTAGATTTCATATCTCCGTAAGGTCAGCCTCTTCATTGATTGAAGACATCTCTTAAAGAGAATTTTCTATTGATGTTCGTTTATATCTCCATTTAAATTCTGATGTTATAGGGAAAGTGGTTGATCGTGATTACCGTGTCATTGGTATTGGTTCACTTTGAGTTGTCAATGGCTCAGCACCTATAGTGCAAACATCAATATGAGTAGACTGATGCTTATGTGTGCCACAGATAAGTACGCGTCCCATTTTAGCTTTCTATATAGAAAGCTAAAATGAGTTCAGAAAATCGACTGAAAATTAGAATTATCAGTAGCTTAAGCTTAGCGCCTTGGCATTTTCCTTAATCACTACCATCTTGAGAGAAGCAATCGGAGACCCAGAACAAGATCAAACCGATAGCTAGAGAAGATTTGTAAGGGAGTTGATATAGTCTTGCTTGACCAAAAGCCCAAGCTTACTACCTAATTCCGAGTGGACTAGGAAAAAGAGGATAAGAAACTAAACATTTTGAGTGAGCCTCCCAAGAAGCAAGCTATTACAGCGAGCGGCTGGAACATTGTCCTTGCTAAAAATTTATACAAGGATCCTTCACAAGTATGTGAAAAATACTCCTTGAAGATGGTCTTCAAGGACATATCTAATAGAGTAATGAGTCTCAAGGATAAAAACTAATATTATTTGGACTAGAATGACAAAGTAAATCTAATGGGAGTCGATACTTAGTCTATACTATGAACCAAATGAAGTCTAGTATGATGAAAGGACAAATTACACGGTAATTATCTATAGAAGGATTTGTAGTCAGACCACTATCTTCTTGGTTATTTGGGTGATCATAATGTGTTGTTAGATATCTCTTATGATATGCTCAAAATCATGTGATAATTTAAGATGCCAACATAATTGATAACCTAATAGGTCACACGCATAGGACGAATGAAGAGATTTCACATGGACATTGGATTGGATCCAAAAGTTAGAGAAAGAAAATTTGGACGAAACAAATTTGCAACCCTGAATGGGATCTCGCAGCCAAGAATGACTCTCTATCGTGATAATGTATCACAGTCGCAAATAGGGTATTCGTGATTTAGTTCACAGTCGCTAGAATATTTTGTTTCTCAATGCCAATTTGGTGTCACGGAATGTCATGAGCTTGGCATTCTTTCATGGGCGTGACTATCATGACATCAACACAATTCGTTGGCATGACATGTATGTCGCAATCATGAATGCAGTCGGTTCAACAATTATATTTTGAATAGGAAGCTTAAACCTATGTTTTGTTTACTCTACTATAATAAAGACGAAATGACATATAAATAGCCTTATTAAAGGTTATTTTTGTGGCTGCCTCCCAAGAGAAACAATATAGACCATACTTCTCTACTCTCTTAAAGATTAACTATATTGTTAGCACATTGTTTGTTGATCATCTCATCTCTTTTGGAGGTTTTCTTCTTCTTTCTTTGTGTAGATATAGTTAGAGACAATCCTAGCTTTGGATTATTATGATTTGCTACAACTCAACAAGAAGGAAAGTTTACAAATTCATGGAGACCAAGTTGTAAAAACAAAGGTAATGATCTTCATCCATATGATGGTTTGTTCCGATTTTGAATTACATAGGGCATTCCATTGATTTTGGGTTAGATTTAATTTTAAATTTCCATTGTGCTATGTGTGAGATGCATATTCAAAATCTAACACCAAGCAACTCATGCTTAGCGGTATATATGTGTATATATTTTATGTAAATCATAATTACAATAGTTTTAATATATGCATACTGTGTACGTCATTTCTAGTTCATTTCCTTTCTATTTGCATACTTAACATATATTTCTCAATGCACTTTTTCATATAAATAGGTATGCATCTATCAAAACAGAACGTGCAATTTTGTATCAATGCATTCTTAAACACAATCATGCATATATGTATTCAATGATGATACCACTAGCTTATCATGTGAGCATGCATTATTTTGTACCATAATTCATAGTACATCATGTCAATATTCATAATCACACTCAATAGATAAGTCATATCATTCTATTTGTCGTAACCATATATAGGTTCATGATTCATTTCATTGAATATTATGCATTCATATAAGCCTCATTCAATTTTCCATCTCTATACAAAGGTTCATGTTTGTTTATATATCATACATATATGTATGTAAATACTTACACAAATTGAATGTGATTAATCCCACATGTTTCTCCCCTTTTCATAAATTAACTATGAACACAACCTTTAACTATTCATGCAAGATTATTAGCATGAACAACATTTCACAAGTTGTATGTTTCATGTAAAGTTTCATATATAATCCATCATGTCATGTTATAACATGTATTTGTGGCTATTTCTCCATAATTTAACACCATATGATAAACCATGAGATTTCATATGTACTCATGAAAATAGCATGCTTCCTTGTAAAAGGCATCAAACCATATTGTGAAAGAAATTGTGTTGTAAGCATGTGACTTCAATCATTTATTATCTTATTTGTGGCCTAGTTTATGCCTTTGTATACTAACACATATATATAACCTTTACCCCACACATTATACACCATCTACTAATTCATGTGCTTTTTATACTCATAACTTTTTTTTTAGATATAGAATTCATCATAGTATATCATCATCCATTGGAACATACAAATATATATCACTCTTAATACCATAAAAGCAATTTGCCTATTTTACTCTTAACTAGAATAAACTAGATATAGGTAATTAAATAAATAGAAATCATAGTACAATTTATTTACATAAAATAGTAATTTATAAAATCAGCGGAATTCTTAACAAACATTAAAAGCAAGTTTTACAAACTCAAACATTTCTTTCATATAAAAATCAAATACAAAAGTTTCAAAACTTGTAACCCACTTTCTCAAGGTCCGGCTACTTTACTTGAATGGGAATCACCGCTTGCTTTATCTAGCGTCTTCAGCTACCTTTCTATATCTGCGTGGAAATTAAACTCAACGCTAAGCTCTAAGCTTAGTGGTGCATATAAAGAAGGCAATATACTATATCATGCAACAAGCATTAACAATTATCATTTTTGTGCATTAAAATGTTTGCATGCATGACTATCAACATATACCTATTTCATACAAGTATGAATGTCATGCTCATATAGACAATGTTATTTTCATTTATCTTTAATAGCAAAGTATTCTGTAAATCTCTTTATCATTGCATTTCAATCTCATATCATCATCATTTTCTTATTCTCTTTTTCATTGCATATCAATCTCATATTATCATCATTTTCTTATTCTTTTCCTTTTCTTATTTTTCCGACATATCCTCATTATCTTGCCCACATCACTCTAAATTTTTGGTCTGACTGGATACGGGTTATGGATCAGGAGTGCTCTCCGAGCATAAGCCACCCTGTCCACTATCAGGCTCATAAGAGCTTCTCAAATCAATGGCGCTCTCCTAGCTTAAGCCACATTGATTGAGTATAATTCATCATAGATGAATAACCGGACCAAGGCCGCTCACACAAGCTTATGACACCTTATCCTCATTTATATGTGCTCATCAGAGCTTCTCAAGTCAGTAGTGCTCCCAGAGCTTAAGCCACACTGATTGAGCATCCCAGACCAATGGCGCTCTCCGATCTTAAGCTACATTGGTTGAGGTATAGTACAGTACCGTTCGCCCCCTTAATGACATGTCATCTATCCTGATTCTAGTCCGCAAGTAGAGTAATGGGCTTCTTTACATTTTTACATCAATCATTATTCTCAAATTTCCACACATCAATATCTCATATTAATCAACATCTCAATTTTCTTGTTTTGCAAACATATAGTCATAATCATATATCTTTTCATTCATTAACTACATTCATCAATATTCTCATGTCTATCCGCATCGAATTTCATATACATTCATGACAATTCATTTTTCTACATCAATTCATTTTTCTATATCACAACATATCACATTCTCACATCAATATATATATACATATATCTATATTCATATCATTCTTATTTCACTGGATAGACAATAACTTTCATTTACCTACTTGAATTCCTCATTTAATAATCATATTCATAATTTCAAATGCAGAGCATTCACGGCCGTGATTACTACTTTCACACCCGTGAATTAGTTCACACCCGTAATCCCAAGCCGTGAATGCTACTGGAATGAATCGCCCAAAAGCATTCACGGTCGTGATTACTCATTCACGCCCGTGAATAAGTTCACTGCCGTGATTTCAACCCCTGAATGCTTCTGGAATGAATAGTACCATTTCCACCCAGAAATTCACAACCGTGACACAATCAGTCACAACCGTGAACCCTCAAATTCACGCCCGTGACTCAATAGTCACACCCGTGACTTTCAGCAGGAAATCGGCATATTCACCTTTCATTCATTCTAACACCATCCAAAACATACCAAATTCTATTTCATGCATTTATAAGGCTCTTTACTCAACTTATTACCTTTCAATACATTTACATGTCTTGATCATACAAGATTCTCTAACATGCATCCTTAATTCAATGTCACAATTATCTCATTCATATATGTCTAAACCTATAGTTTCATGCCATAATCATCATCATTCTTGAAATTTCATTTATCTACAATCATATTCAGCATGCATTATTTCAAACAAAAATAATAGGCTATTGCCTTAAATTATGCACAAACCTTAATCTTTCTCCTTCACTCTTTTAGGTAGCTTTCTCTTTTCCTTTGCTCCTTAGAGCTTGTTCCTTGTCATTTGGAACTCCTACAACATCATAGATCATTTTCATCATCATCTAATTTCATTAAGACCCTAAACTCTCTTTCTCTCTTTCAAAACCCTAGTTTCTCTCTCATTCCACATAAGTCTTAGAAAAGCTCAAAATTCGAACTTCCTTTAGAAAAGATGAAGAAGAAGAAGAAATACTTCTTACCTTACACTTTTCTTCACTTGATCACCACTTTGGAGATTTTCTCTCTCTACCAAACTTGATTTTTCTTCCTCTTTCTTGTTCTTTCCAGCTTCCTTATGAGTTATGGAACATGAATATCACTTTGTCTTGCTATTTCCCTTTTCTTCCCTTCCTTTCTCTCTCTAGATTCAAAGTGAGCTATGGAGGAGAAGTTGTGGCTGGCGTGACTGGTAAAGAAAGAGAGAATGATGCAGAAAATGAAGAGAAGAAGAAGAAGAAGAAAAGTCTTATATAGGGTACCCCAAAAATTCTTCATATGGGACCCACCATTTTACCATTTTCTCCCAATTTCACATTTAATCAATATTAATCATCTTCCTTTAATATCATGGTCGGCCAACCCAAATTTTAAATGTCCAAATTTCTTAAGTTAATTAGCCATTAATCTCATTAATCCTCAAATTTTTGGTAAATTGCAATTTGACCCCAAAACTTATCAAATTTTGCAATTTAGTCCTTTACTGTAAATAAACTTCTTTAAACTTTAATATCACTTAATTAGGCATTCATCATTTAATTTAGCCATTTCTTAATCAATTTTGTGTAAAAATCCGAATTTAGACTCCGATCGGTCAAACGCGTCAAATTCACGACACGTGCGACTCGGGGCCTAAATTAGCGGATGTTACATTCTCTCCCTCTTAAAATAATTTCTTCCTCGAAATTTACCTGTTCATTCGGGGTTGAACAACTGGGGATACTGCTTCTTCATCACTTCTTCACTTTCCCACGTGGCTTCTTCAATTGTATGATTCCGCCACCAAACTTTAACTAGAGGAACTCTTTTGTTCCTGAGAACTTTCTCTTCATATGCTATTATAGCCACTGGTTCTTCCTTGTAAGACATATCTGTCTATACCTCTATTTCCTCAATCGGTATAATATGGGTTGGGTCTGAACGATATCTTCTTAACATTGAAACGTGGAACACGTTATGAATTCTGTCTAGCTCCGGAGGAAGAGCTAATCAGTAAGCCACTGGTCCTATTCTTTCTAGAATCTCATAGGGACCAATAAACCTTGGCTTAACTTTCCCTTTTTACCGAACCTCAATATCTTTTTCCATGGAAAAACTTTAAGAAATACTTTATCTCCTACTGCATATTCTATATCTCGCCTTTTTAAATCGGCATATGATTTCTGTCGATCTTATGCTGCTTTTAGCCTTTCCTTGATCACTTTAACTTTCTCCTCTGTTTGTTGAATTACTTCTGGCCCTATCGACTTTTTCTCATTCAACTCGGTCCAACATATTGGTGTCCTACACTTTCTTCCATATAAAGCTTCATAAGGAGCCATGCCTATGCTTGTTTGATGACTGTTGTTATAGGCAAACTCCATAAGAGGTAAATGTCGATCCCAAATTCCCTCAAATTCAAGTATACAACATCTCATCATATCCTCTAGAAACTGTATAACTCGCTCTGATTGTCCATCCGTTTGCGGATGAAATGCTGTGCTAAAATTTAGTCGAGTTCCTAAAGCCTGCTGTAGACCCTTCCGGAACTGCGATGTAAACCTGGGATCTCTGTCAGAAATGATAGATACAGGTACTCCATGAAGTCTCACTACCTCATTCACATAAATCTCAGCCAGCTTGTTCAAAGTATAGTCCATTCGGACTGGTAGAAAATGTGCTGACTTCGTCAATCTATCCACTATCACCCACACTGTATCATGCTTTCTCTGAGTTACCGGTAAACCGGACACAAAATCCATCGTGATCCTCTCCCACTTCCATTTTGGTACGGGAATCGGTTGTAGTAATCCTGTGGGAAATTGATGCTCAGCTTTCACTTGCTGACAGATTAGACATTTAGCAACATATTCAGTGATATCCTTTTTCATCCCCGACCACCAGTATTGTGCTTTCAAATCTTGGTACATCTTGTTCCCGCCTGGGTGCATAGTATAAACCGTTTCATAAGCTTCTTTTAGAATCTCTGTCCTCAACTCTTTCATACTTGGTACACAAATCTGGTTCTTGAAATACATAGTACCATCTTCTGTTAAAGAAAATTCTGACTTTTCTCCATTTTTCAAGGCTTCGACCATCTTTACTAACTTCTCATCTTGTTTTTGGACATCTTTAATTCTTTGCATCAATGTGGATTCCACTCGCATCTCAGCTAAAATCTTCCTGCTTAGTGCCTCTGCAACCACATTAGCTTTTCCTGGATGGTAGTCTATCACACAATCATAGTCTTTAATCAATTCCAACCATCTTTGTTGCCTCAGATTCAACTCTTTCTGTGAAGGAAGATACTTAAGACTCTTGTGGTCTATATAAATGTAGCATCTTTCTCCATACAAATAATGTCTCCATATCTTTAGAGCAAAAACTATAGCTGCAAGCTCTAAATCATGCATCAAATAGTTAAGTTCATGAGGCTTAAGCTGTCTGGAGGCATATGCAATCACTTTTCCCTCTTGCATCAGAACACATCCTAGCCCATTGTGACTTGCATCACTGTACACAACATAATCTTTTCCTGGAGTAGGCTGAGTCAAAACTGGTGCTTCAGTCAACATTGCTTTCAATCGATCAAAGCTTACTTGACACTTATCTGTCCATTCAAAACGGACCTCTTTTCGCAGTAGTCATGTCAAAGGATTCGCTATAGATGAAAATCCTTTCATAAATCTCCTATAGTATCCGGCTAATCCAAGAAAACTTCTCACTTCTGTCACATTTTGAGGTGGTTTCCAATTAAGGATAGCCTCGATTTTACTAGGATCAACTCGAATACCTTCTACTGAAATTACATGACCCAGAAAACTAACTGCTTTTAGCCAAAATTCACACTTAGATAGCTTTGCATACAATTGTTTCTCCCTCAGGGTCTGCAATACTTTTCTAAGATGTTGGTCATGTTCTACCCGATCTCTTGAATAGACAAGAATGTCATCAATGAATACAACTACAAATTGATCAATATATGGCCTGAACACTCGGTTCATCAGGTCCATAAAAACTGTCGGCGCATTCGTCAATCCAAATGGCATCACCAAGAATTCATAATGGCCATAACGAATCCTGAATGTTGTCTTAGATACATCTAACTCTTTGATCTTCAGTTGATGATATCCCGATCGAAGATCTATCTTTGAGAATACACTCGCACCTTTCAACTGATCAAATAAATCATCAATCCTAGGCAGTGGGTATTTATTCTTAACAGTAACCCTATTAAGCTGCCTGTAGTCAATGCAAAGACGTAAAGTACCATCTTTTTTCTTCACAAATAGTACTAGAGCACCCCATGGGGATACACTAGGTCGTATAAATCCTTTATCTAACATTTCTTATAACTGTACCTTCAATTCTTTCAATTCTATGGGTGCCATCCTATATGGTGTAATTGATATAGGAGCGGTGCCAGGTACTAATTCAATAGCAAACTCTATCTCTCGATCAGGTGGTAGTCTTGGTAACTCCTCAGGAAACACATCTGAAAACTCACTGACAGTTGGGATATCGGTTAAATTTGGACTTTTCTTTCAGATGTCAATCACATACGCTAGGTAAGTCTCACATCCCTTATTGATGAGTTTTCGAGCTTTCAACTCTGATATCAAATTATCTGGATATCCTCTATACTCACCCATCACTACTATCTCTTCTTGTTCTAAAACTTTAATTCTCATCTGCCTCTTTCCACAATCTATTATCACTCCATGGCAAGCTAGCCAATCCATTCCCAAGATCACATCGAACTCACGGAATGGTAACTCTATTAGATCTGTTGGAAATTGTCTGCCTTGAATTTCGACTGGGCAACCTCTAAACACTTTACTATCCCGCACACTGTGTCCTAACGGGTTAGTCACACAAATCTCATATTTTAGAGTCTCTGGTTTTAAACCCTCTCGACCCGATGGTGGTGTGCATATGTATGAGTGTGTTGACCCAGGGTCTATCAATGTATGTATACAAGAGCCAAAGAGAAGGAATTTACCCGCTATGACGTCAGGTGCATCCTGCTCCTCTCGGCCTCGCATGGCATAAGCTCTTGCTGGAGCAACTCTACTGCCTTCAGGTCTCTCTACTGTATCTGATGTGAACTGGCTTAGCCCTGCATGGCCGCCTCTCCCTTGTCCTCGGCCTCATCCTCTGCCTTGTCCTATAGTTTGTACTGGCACTGACTCAACACTCCTTGAACCTCTGCCAAACTGTAGCAATGGACAATCTCTTCTAATATGGTTTCTGGAGCCGCATCTCAAACACACTCATGTCATCCACCAACACTCTCCTGGATGTAACAACCACAATGTTGACACTCCGGTAGAGTGGTAGATCTACAAGATGCCTGTGTCGATGCACTGGCTGCCGATGAAGTAGATCTTAGGGGTTGTCCCCGCCTATAAGAATGAAATCTGCTGGAACTCCCAGCCTGGAATCGGCCACCAAAAGGTCTGGCTCTTTTGCCACTAGACTGTACTCCACTTGGTTGTGGTGCTGGTCTACTAACCCCACTAATCTGTACTGGCTGTTGTGTTGCCAGGACTTTTTCAACTGTTCTAGCAGATGCTAGTAAATTTGGGAAACTCATCAGTCGTAGGGCTAAAACTTGTAACTTAATAGTATCTCTCAATCCATCTTCAAATCATCGGCACTTATCTGCCTCAGTGGATACAATACCACCAGAATACTTACAAAGATGAGTGAACTCTCTCTCATATTCTGTTACAGAAATATCCGTCTGTTTTATCATCAAAAACTCTCTCTTTTTTTCGTCTGTATAAATAGGAGGAATGTACTTCTCCTTAAAATTCTCTAGAAAGAATTCCCATGTCATAGGGTTAGGAGCCTCTGTACTCTGTGATTCAGATCGCCACCAATCATATGCATGCTTCTGTAACAGAGATACTGCATATTCATATTTCTGTTCATCTATGCAGTGGAGTTGATTAAATACTCTCTCAGCTCGTTCCAACCAAAATTCGGCCACTGAGGGGTCATCTTCCCGTTTACCATAGAAATCAGATGCCTCTAATTTCCTCAGTCTCTCAAACTGTAATCCAGAAGAATCTGATCGTGATGCTCTCTGTAGCAAATCTATCATATTTCTCATGAGCTTAGTCTGTCCCATATTCATAGCTGAATGTTCACGAAGTGAGCTGGCACTAGATCTCGGTGCCGCAGCTCGACGACGACTTGGTTGCGACGAAGCTCTTGCCTCTGAGGGCTCATTACTCTCAGCTTCTTTTATAACTATTCATCTTGATCCCGAGGCCATATCCTACCTATAACATAAAGGTAATGGCCCTAATCAGTAAAGCAGCAACTCCAAGAATGCAATTGTGGGTACATTTCAAGAAAAACATTTTCAAAATTAACTTTAAAAATCCAAAACCGTCCAAACGGGCTTTAATGTCAAAATCCAGAAACACCAACCTGGTGCTCTGATACCAAAAACCTGAAGTGACCGCACCTCCTCACCCGAACCGCAATACGTGCCCGGATAAGGAAGCGCTGCCGCCTGACTTTCTTACTTCTTCAATTCGCAATATTTTTTTTTTTATACTCATGTATATATATGGATATAAATAGAAATCATAGTACAATTTATTTACATAAAATAGTAATTTATAACATCAGCGGAATTCTTAACAAACTTTAAAAGCAAGTTTTACAAACTCAAACATTTCTTTCATATAAAAATCAAATACAAAAGTTTCAAAACTTGTAACCCACTTTCTCAAGGTCCGGCTACTTTACTTGAATGGGAATCACCGCTTGCTTTATCTAGCGTCTTCAGCTACCTTTCTATATCTGCGTGGAAATTAAACTCAACGCTAAGCTCTAAGCTTAGTGGTGCATATAAAGAAGGCAATATACTATATCATGCAACAAGCATTAACAATTATCATTTTTGTGCATTAAAATGTTTGCATGCATGACTATCAACATATACCTATTTCATACAAGTATGAATGTCATGCTCATATAGACAATGTTATTTTCATTTATCTTTAATAGCAAAGTATTCTGTAAATCTCTTTATCATTGCATTTCAATCTCATATCATCATCATTTTCTTATTCTCTTTTTCATTGCATATCAATCTCATATTATCATCATTTTCTTATTCTTTTCCTTTTCTTATTTTTCCGACATATCCTCATTATCTTGCCCACATCACTCTAAATTTTTGGACTGACTGGATACGGGTTATGGATCAGGAGCGCTCTCCGAGCTTAAGCCACCCTGTCCACTATCTGGCTCATAAGAGCTTCTCAAATCAATGGCGCTCTCCGAGCTTAAGCCACATTGATTGAGTATAATTCATCATAGATGAATAACCGGACTAAGGCCGCTCACACAAACTTATGACACCTTATCCTCATTTATATGTGCTCATCAGAGCTTCTCAAGTCAGTAGTGCTCCCAGAGCTTAAGCCACACTGATTGAGCATCCCAGACCAATGGCGCTCTCCGATCTTAAGCTACATTGGTTGAGGTATAGTACAGTACCGTTCGCCCCCTTAATGACATGTCATCTATCCTGATTCTAGTCCGCAAGTAGAGTAATGGGCTTCTTTACATTTTTACATCAATCATTATTCTCAAATTTCCACACATCAATATCTCATATTAATCAACATCTCAATTTTCTTGTTTTGCAAACATATAGTCATAATCATATATCTTTTCATTCATTTACTAGATTCTTCAATATTCTCATGTCTATCCGCATCGAATTTCATATACATTCATGACAATTCATTTTTCTACATCAATTCATTTTTCTATATCACAACATATCACATTCTCACAACAATATATATATACATATATCTATATTCATATCATTCTTATTTCACTGGATAGACAATAACTTTCATTTTCCTACTTGAATTCCTCATTTAATAATCATATTCATAATTTCAAATGCAGAGCATTCACGGCCGTGATTACTACTTTCACGCCCGTGAATTAGTTCACGCCCGTAATCCCAAGCCGTGAATGCTACTGGAATGAATCGCCCAAAAGCATTCACGGTCGTGATTACTCATTCACGCCCGTGAATAAGTTCATTATCATGATTTCAACCCGTGAACGCTTCTAGAATGAATAGTACCATTTCCACCCAGAAATTCACAACCGTGACACAATCAGTCACAACCGTGAACCCTCAAGTTCATGCCCGTGACTCAATAGTCACACCCGTGACTTTCAGCAGGAAATCTGCATATTCACCTTTCATTCATTCTAACACCATCCAAAACATACCAAATTCTATTTCATGCATTTCTAAGGCTCTTTACTCAACTTATTACCTTTCAATACATTTACATGCCTTAATCATACAAGATTCTCTAACATGCATCCTTAATTCAATGTCACAATTATCTCATTCATATATGTCTAAACCTATAGTTTCATGCCATAATCATCATCATTCTTGAAATTTCATTTATCTACAATCATATTCAGCATGCATTATTTCAAACAAAAATAATAGGCTATTGCCTTAAATTATGCACAAACCTTAATCTTTCTCCTTCACTCTTTTAGGTAGCTTTCTCTTTTCCTTTGCTCCTTAGAGCTTGTTCCTTGTCATTTGGAACTCCTACAACATCATAGATCATTTTCATCATCATCTAATTTCATTAAGACCCTAAACTCTCTTTCTCTCTTTCAAAACCCTAGTTTCTCTCTCATTCCACATAAGTCTTAGAAAAGCTCAAAATTCGAACTTCCTTTAGAAAAGATGAAGAAGAAGAAGAAATACTTCTTACCTTACACTTTTCTTCACTTGATCACCACTTTGGAGATTTTCTCTCTCTACCAAACTTGATTTTGCTTCCTCTTTCTTGTTCTTTCCAGCTTCCTTATGAGTTATGGAACATGAATATCACTTTGTCTTGCTATTTCCCTTTTCTTCCCTTCCTTTCTCTCTCTAGATTCAAAGTGAGCTATGGAGGAGAAGTTGTGGCTGGCGTGACTGGTAAAGAAAGAGAGAATGATGCAGAAAATGAAGAGAAGAAGAAGAAGAAAAGTCTTATATAGGGTACCCCAAAAATTCTTCATGTGGGACCCACCATTTTACCATTTTCTCCCAATTTCACATTTAATCAATATTAATCATCTTCCTTTAATATCATGGCCGGCCAACCCAAATTTTAAATGTCCAATTTTCTTAAGTTAATTAGCCATTAATCTCATTAATCCTCAAATTTTTGGTAAATTGCAATTTGACCCCAAAACTTATCAAATTTTGCAATTTAGTCATTTACCGTAAATCAACTTCTTTAAACTTTAATATCACTTAATTAGGCATTCATCATTTAATTTAGCCATTTCTTAAGCAATTTTGTATAAAAATCCGAATTTAGACTCCGATCGGTCAAACGCGTCAACTTCACGACACGTGCGACTCGGGGCCTAAATTAGCGGATGTTACACCTCATGTCACCTGCCTAAGTTTAAAGTAGTATGCATATATTTTTAAGTCAAAGAAGCTCACCTAGCTTTCAGCCCTTATCCAGAATAAATAAATCCACATTGACCAACCTTCGTCTCTCAATACCCTTTTTTTCTCAATGGTATATCATTTATCCTAACTCTAGTCATAGTTAGAGTATTGGGATAAACCACATACCAAACCATGATTACCTTGTGCATTATCTGTAATATCCACTAATTTAGACATCAAGTCACACGTATCGTGAAATTGATGCGTTTGACCGATCAGAGTTTAAGTTCGGATTTTTGATCATAATTAATCAAGTAATGACTAAATTAAATGATATATGCCTAATTTAGTGACTATAAAATTTAAAGAAGTTAATTTACGGTAAATGATTAAATTGCAAATTTTGATAAAAAGTTTGGGGTCCAATTGCAATTTACCAAAATTTTGAAATTTAATGTCATTAATTGCTAATTAACATGTTCATTTTGGGGACATTATAAATAGGTTGGTCGGCTACTCAATGAGAAAGACTGAGATTAATGGGTTCTTTAAGCTTAATGTCAAGAACGGTCAAGATGGTGAGCCCCACATAAAGACTTTTAGGTACCCTATTTAATTCTTCCTTTTCTTTTTCTTCTCATTTTCTGCTCTCTTCTTTCTTCTCTCATCTCTGCTAGTCACACCAGTCTCATTTCCTCCATAGCCAAACTAGAAATTTAGAGAGAGAAAGGAAGAGAAGAAAGGGAAAAGATCAAGACAAGATGATCTTGATGGTCCATAACTCTTAAGGAAGCTGGGAAGAGTAAGAAAGAGGAAGAAAAATCAAGTTTGGTGGAGAGAGAAAATCTCCAAAGTTGTGATTGAGTGAAGAAAATAGTAAGGTAAGAAGTGATTCTTCTTCTTCTTCTTCTTCTTCTTCATCATCATCATCATCTTTTCTTAAAGAAGTTTGAATTTTAAGCTCATCCAAGACTCATATGGAAAGAGAGAGAAATTAGGGTTTTGAGATAGAATAAGAGAGTTTAGGGTCTTGAGAAAATCATATGATAATAATGATCTATGATGTTGTAAGAGTTCTAAGGGACAAGGAACAAACACTAAGGAGCAAAGGAAAAGAGAAAGCTACCTAGAAAAGTGAAGGAGAAATATTAAGGTTTGTGCATAATTTAAGGTAATAGCCTATCTTTGTTTGAAATAATGCATGGTAGTATGATAATTGATGATTGAAATGTATTAAGGATGACTATGGCATGAAACCATATGTTAGAGATAAAGAATGAGTTTTCTTGTGATTTGTTGAATTAAGTGATGCATGTTAGAGAATTTAATTATGATTAAGGCATTTATGTGTATTAGTCATGATATGTTGAATAAATGACTCCAGAAATGCATGAGTTGTGTTTTGATATGATTTAGTGTAATTAGAATGAATGAAATGTGAATATGCATATTTTCTGCCGAAAGTCATGGGTGTGACTATTGGGTCATGGGCGTGAACTTGATGGTTCACGGTTGTGACTGATTTGTATCACGGTTGTGACTTTGGGGTGGAAATGGTACTATTCATTCCAGAAGCATTCACGGTTGGGAATCACGGGCGTGAACTCATTCACGAGCACGAATGAGTATTCATGACCGTGAATGCTTTTGGCACGATTCATTCCAGTAGCGTTCACGGCTTTGGATTACAGGCATGAACTAATTCACGGGCATGAACTGGTAGTCACGGCCATGAATACGCTACTTTCAAATAAATTATGAATATGATTATCTATTGATGTATCTAGTTAAACAAATGAAAAGATGTTATCCAGTATATATGAGCATGATTAGATGTTTGCAAAACAAGCAAATTAAGATGTTGATACATGAGAATATTGATGTGTCGAAATTGAGAATGATGATGATGTGATGTATAATATGAGGATGATGAAATGGATGTAAAATAAAAATTAAATAAAGATTCCCATTACTCTTCCTGCGGACTAGAATCAAGATAGATGACATGTCATTAAGGGGGCGAACGGTACCGCACGATATGAGATATTCCTCGATCAATGTGGCTTAAGCTCGGAGAGCGCCATTGATCTGAGATGCTTGGTCAATGTGGCTTAAGCTCGAAGAGCGCCATTGACTTGAGAAGCTCTAATGAGCACATATAAATTGAGGACAAGGTGGCTTAAGCTCGGAGAGCGCCCTTGGTCCGGTTATTCATTTATGATGAAATAATACTCAATCAATGTGGCTTAAGCTCGGAGAGCACCATTGATTTGAGAAACTCTGTTGAGCCAGATAGTTGACAGGGTGGCTATAGCTCTGGGAGCACTCTTGATCCATAACTCGTATCCAGTCAATCCAAATTTAGAGTGATATGGGCAAGATAATGAAGATAAGTTGGAAAATAATAAAAGAAAAGAATAAATGATGATGATATGAGATTGAGATATAATAATAAAGAGATTAACATAGTAACTTACGATCAAAGATAAATGAAAATAACATTGTATATGTGAGCATGATATTTATACTTGTATGAAATAGGAACATGTTGATAGAAATAGCATGCAAACATTTTAATGCATAAAATGATTCATGTTAATGCTTGTTGCATGATATAATATATTGTCTTATTTATATCACCACTAAGCCTAGAGCTTAGCGTGGGAGTTTCTTTCCGTGCAGATATAGAAAGGTAGCTAAAGGTAGTAGATAAAGCAAGCAGTGATCTTATTCAAATTAAAGCAACACATCTCGAAATAGTGGGTCATAAACTTTTGAACTCTTGTAATTTGTTTTCCGCATTATATATACTTATAAGTTGTAAATTAGTTTTCAAAGTTTGTTAAATAGTAAATTGGTATTTATAAATACTATCTTATGTAAATAAAATGTACATTATTTATTATATATACAAAAAAAATGTCTGGCTCTGTAGCAAACATAAAAGAAAATAGCGATTTAAAGAAGTAAATAAGACAGGTAGTAACGCCCCCGCATCCGGGCACGTGTGGTTTGGGTGAGGGGGTGTTACATTATCCAGTACCATACCACACACATTCATGTCCATTCCAAGTTATTATAATAGATATGAATGTATTTATCATTGTTAGAATCAACCTTGCTTCGTATATATTAAAAGTACAATTCCACATTTAAAATTAATATAGATATGAATGTATTCATCAATTTCTTATGCATTAACTCATTTAATATCATTAGTGCACAAAATCATCACATTACGAATCAAAACCAACCATAATGCCTTAAAAATGCAATTAACCATTCCAACAACCACTCAAAAAGCATTTAAGGCACATCAAGCACACAAATGCAATAAAAAGGACTTTGAATGTTAATATGTACATATATACTAACCTCAATTTTGGAGTTTTCAAAATCATTCCTTAATTCAAGCATCTCATTTCTCTGAGAAAGTTTTTTCACCATTAGATCCTCCTCCAATCTTGTAGACCTGGAAATGGGTCTTCTAGTCCTTTCCCTTTATTTCTCTTTCTCATCTTCAAAATTTTGTTCCTTTAGCTTAAACCCTCTTTTTCCTTCTTCTTTCCTAAAAAATTTAGTCATTTCCATGGTTTTTCTTTAGTTTCAAGGTGTTTGAAGTTTCAAGAATGGAAGAAAATGGAGGAGAAGGAAGAAGAAATAAAGTTCGCATGTATATAAAGGAAAGAGGTATACTCTTGGTAGAAAAGTGAGAAAGGGGAGAAAAAAAGTCAACTGTCTATGCACACCTTCACGGATGTGAATACTCATTCACGAGCATGATTGTACCTCTGCAAATATTCACGAGCATGGCTAATCCTTCATAGTTGTAAATCTTCTCAAATTCACAAACTCATCTTGCAATGGTTCACAGCCATGGAAGCTCAATCACAGGTGTGAACCCTACGAAATCCCACTTTCTTATCTTTGTTCATCTCTTTTTAAACTCTTTTCATATATCAATAACCTTAATCACGTACTTGTTTTCCTTAACCCAACATATCAATTAGGCCTTAGTTAATGGGAGTTACAGAGGAAATAATCTACACTACCATACTCAACTTCTTACAAATGTTAGAATATAAATTCTCAATAGCCAATCCCTCAAGGGTTCTAACTTCTCCCTCTTCTAAAGTATCAACCTCCTTTTCACCTTTCTCTTCTACCTTTACTTCCTCATTATCATCCCCTAATAGTTCTTTACTTTTCTCCATTTCTTTTAAGTTTTTTTTAGCTTTTTCATCATTTTTCTCTTCTTTTTAATTTTTTAGTCTTTGTTTTCTTTCTTTGATCTTAATAACAATTTCCTCACATGTGCACTCTTCCTCTTCCTCAGAATCAATCTTTTCTTTTTTTTAGATTTCTCGTTTCCCTTATTAGAACTCTCTCTCTTTTCCATTTTTCTTTTCTTCCTTACTCTTCTCCTCATATTCTTATGAATCACTCTTAGACTTATCATTTTCTTCCCTACTATATCACTCTTTTCCTCATTGGTTTCAACATGAATTTCTTCTTTTGTCTTCTCATCAAACTCACACTTCTTCTCATCTTCCTTTTTGTCTTTTATATTCACACAACCAGTAAAAAAATCCTTCCAGATTCTTTATCTTTGCAAAACTAAGTTTTCCCAACAAGAAGAGAGAATATAAAGCAAAATAGTTGAGTTATTAACAAATGAAACCCTAAATCTACTTCCTGAGAAAACAACACGTTGTTTTCGCTCAACAACACATGGCAAAAAAAAATTTGATGAGCAAATCATTGTTTCATTTAATTAGAACCAAAATCATACAAATGTTTCAAAATTATAAGCTCTCAATCCATGTTCAAATCCCCAATTTATTTTCACATATCAAAAACCCCAAAGCCACAAACCTAGAGGGGCAGTGGCTATGTTGACATGTTATTTTTGACTAGTGGCAATGAGGGCAACTTGTTTATTGGTGACGTCCTTTTTCATCAACGCGCAATGACAATGGTGGTGAGGACTCCTTATTCACGACATCGAGATGGAAGGCATCTAACTCACTAATGAGAATGGAGGAAAAAGAAAGAACAAGGGATGAAAAGAGAAAGGAGATGGGGGCGGGGTGGTGGCACAGAAAGGATGGAGAAAATAAGGTTCATCTTAGGATTACTTATATATGTCATTAAACGACATAGTTTTATTAAATTTATTCATTAAATAGTATTTTTTTAATATAATTTATATTGAATTTATTCAAATTTAATAATAATTAATAATTATTTATCATTATTTTTATCTAAAATTATTGAAAAATATTGAAAATAAAAATTTTTATAATAAAAATTATTCATCATTATAAAAAAAATTATATTAGTATATAAATTAATATAATATAATTATTTTGATAAAAAAAATATATCATATAGTACATATATAGTAATATTTAAATTATTAGGTATATAAATTTATAAGTATACAATATAAGTATGTCACTATATAATTATAAAACATAAATATGTAAGTTTGTAATTATTTAAAGTATATATATTTACATTAATTATAAAATGTGTATATATATATATATATATATATATTCATTAATATAATTTAGATTAGTATTAAGTTTAATATTAAGACTATTATTTTGATTAAAAAAATTATATAATATAATTACAATAAATAATAACTCGGTTAGATTTATCACATAATTACAGTACACTCATTATAAATTACACCACTATCATAAATTTTTAGCAAATAAATTCATTGTTAACATATAAAATTTTTTCAAGCATTTGAATTTATTGTTATTATAAATGTCATATTAATTTTGTTAAGTAATTAATAAATTTATAATTTAATTCTATGAATTAAAATGCATATAATTATAAGTTTAAATTATATTATATTTATATAATAGAAGTTATAAATAATGTTATATATAAATTTCTTATTATTAATTATAAATATTTAATATTGATTATTTTTGTACAATTCAATTCAAAAACAGTTCAATACAAATTAATACAATTTTCAATCTACATATTATTAAAAAAAAAACTCAAATCCATTAAAATTGAACATTGTAAAATTCAATCAAAAACTTTTTTCTTAGATCAATTCTGAATCATTTTGCTTAGTTTTTCAGCTTAGCTCAACTTGATTCTTTAACTCAGTTTAATAATATTTACAATTCGTACACAACCCTAACTCAGCCAACAAATGTAGTTATTAATTATAACCTATCCTTGAGGGCAAATGGTAGTTACTTTTTTTGTTTCCCTTAACAGCTAAAGCGATCCTTGTACCTATGCAAACTTGCACTAGTTAACACATCCATGAGTCATGGCACAAAGCTAAAAGCCTCCCAAGAGCAGCAGCTAAAGAAAAACAAAACTTGAAACTGAAATTAATTTCCATGAATCATGCAGGAGAAGATAAATAAAACCAGAAAAACCGAATTTAGTCATCTATTACTCGAGGAAAATACTCTTTTAGTTGAACAAATCAGATGATTCAATATCTGCATATATGCTAATACAAAGCTGCAACAGGAGCCTCATTCTGATATTCACAACTCAATCAAGTACAATCAATGTTTACCAGCAACCTGATTAACTGTCATTGTAAAGAAACCCTGCCTGCACTAAATGTCACCGAATAACCAAACTCAATTTTTATCAGCACCTTCATCAAACTCAGCAGAGCCCACAACTCGGAAATCCAGTTGCTTCTGAAGTTTTGAGCGTCGGCGTTCATCAAAACCTTCCCATCCTTCATACTGTGAAGCGAATTTTGATTATTATATTATAACTATAGCCTAAAAAACAAAAGGGATTCAGTAGGATGGTGAACCTGACGAAGAACATCCATTGTAATTTCTGTGTTGTGGACATCCAGTGTTGAGAGTTGCACGCACATCTTGAATAATGTAGATGGGATAGACTTTAACCCATTCTTACCCAGGTGCAAAGCCTACACAAAAAGTAAAGAGACTACTGAATATAAGAGAAATTGGAAACTACAAATAAGCTTTTCTTTTCTTCTTTTCCTTTTCTTTTGCACACCTATCTAGCTAGTTCAAATTTCTCTACATGGAAGGTCACAAGATGCTATCAATCTTTTGCTTGGAGGAATGGTGACCAATTGGGCTCTCTATAATTAACTTAGTTTTAGAACATTTAAAAGCAGACGTGCAACAAATATAGGAGGAAAAAAGGATACATGAAAAAGTAGAAACCTTCAAATTATGCAGATTTTCGAGAGACCCTGGCAACTCTACCAGAAGATTGGATGAAAGATCAACCTATGACATAAAAATTTGGTCAAGAACATTATTAATAACCATACTGCATGAGGAAGAAGAAAAAAAAAGTTTCAAATATAATAGCTAAATCACTAAACCAGAATAAGTTCAGGTTGCATGAAAATCAGAAATGAAAACTTTCTGCAAGAATTCTACCTCAACAAGTGAAGCACAGTTTCCTATAGATGTTGGAAGGGTGCATATCCTGAGCCAGAGCAATGAGTAGATCAAGGACTGAAAAGAGACTAACAGAATAAAGCAAGCATAGATTACTAGTTTGGTATGTAATAGTTTTTGAAATATTTACTCTAATTTTTGAAAACACTAGTTCAAGAGTAGTTGTTACAACAAATATCCATCTCCTATCTCTAAATCTAAATTGTCAATAGAACTAAAACAAGTAAAAGACAGAAAGGGAGGAGGATTTTTTTTTTCTCCTCACATATTACATCCTTCATTTAAAAAGACCTGTTATTGTTGGTTTTCAAAACCTCCATTCGAATGAGGAATCCAATTTCAACTGGGAGGCCATTCAACTTGTTGCTTGAGACATCAAGTTTCCTCAACGAGCTTAGAGAACCCAATTCAGAAGGCAATTTTGTTAACCTGCATTATAAACCATGTTGTTCATCACAACTGAAACAAAGAGAAACCATACAAGGAAACACAACTATCATATCAATTTCCAACAGTGTTAAATGAATAATGGAACAAGTACCTAAAATCCCTGTGCAAAATGCATTGACCAACCACAAATCAAATACATGAGGCAACGTCCCTCTTAGTAATATGCTGGACACATAAAATTTCACAAACAATGACAGCCAATATACACTAACTTCACAAACTAAAGTAAAATCTCAAAAAAAAGAAAATACTGTGTTTCGATTGTATATTATTTTCTTTTAGTTGTTTCATAGGCTTCTCAGTTAGAATGATGTGGAAGTTCTTGTAAGTTGTAAATCTGTCAATGAATTCAAGCAGTCCTCGAATTTTTCTTGCTGATATAGCCTTCCCCCTTGCACCATAGTTCTGCTTCAAGAAAGAAACACCTTGCAACGAGATATTCTTGTAGATATATGTTTTAATATCTGCTTCTTCACAGCAACTTAGAGGTAATACAATTAATGCAGATAAAAAAAATGTAAGATTTATAAATTACTTTCATGCAGTTATCATTTTAACAAAATAAGATCTTTTGGGGTTAAATGTAGTTTCTCATACAGGAAAAATTAAAAAAAATGCAGACTTTCTCCTTAATTATGATTTATAGACACCGCTACAGATCTTTCAATAGAGATTAGGAATTACTTGAGGATAAACAAATTCAGGAAAATTCTATTATTCTTCATTTGTGTGAGAGAAACATAATCATAAATACATCTAGTATAAACTAAAAAATTACACTCAAATTACCATAAGAGCAATGTTTATGCAGTGTTCTTTTCAGTTCAGCAAAAGGTCAGTATAAAAGAACAAAAAATCTTCGTAGCGATTTATTTTTGATCTAGGGATAGAAAGATCACAAATGACATTCATCACTAATATGCATATTAAAATTACAAAAAACTCTATTTATAATGAGCTCTTAGATTTAAAGAGAACTTTTCTCCATATCACGTGGATCATCCTTTAATGTGTCCTCCATCAATAGTTTCTTCTTCCTGAATCCTTTTTCTTCTCTTAATCCTATTTTTATCCAGTATAATATATCTCTCCTGCTCATAATTTACATCTTCATAATTAAATGATACTCTCATTATTAATATTTTCGGTTCAATGTAGTGGATGGTGCAGCAAGCATAACCTCCCTCAGTTATTGCCTCACTCCATTAAAGAATTTAAAACAACTAGCTTTTGGCTCTGTCCAACAGAATTTTGCCTTAAGGAAACTGGGTCATGGCCATCGCTATGTTTCTTATACTATAGCAGTGAGTATTACAGGAGTTTGCTTCAACACCGATTTTACCCTCTAAACCAATCCAAGCATTAACCTCTTCCACACTTTAGAATCCTGGCCTTTTCCCTGTTGAGAACATCACCACCTAGATATAGCAAGTCTTTTGGCATACCAAACATACTTAGAAAGAGCTTTCACCTTCTTTACCCAGCCTTTACTCTTACTTTGGTAGCAGAAAAATTTATAAGACATTATTTTGTTTCGTTTCACCAAAACCTTCAATCTTCAATCTTCAATGGAAACCTCTATATATCCTCACATCAATCTGGATTAAATCACTCAAGAATTCTCGATAACACTTCAGAGATAGAGCATAATGTAGATCTAAAGCCAGAGAAGAGCCCAATAACTTAATTCTGTCATCTCAATATTGGTCTAATTGTATCCATGGCAAACCCTAATGTTAAGTACAAATTAACCTTACATTTATAGTGCAGCTATTAATCCTCAAAAAAAAAATATTTCAAGAGTTTTAAGTTACTTCTGCCAAGAAAGAGTTAACATATTTGTTCAACACCCTACCTTGCTGTCCTATATTAAAGCATTCTCCAAAAATTTTGCACATGATGCCACCATGGAAAGCACTCCACAGTGAAATATTCTCCATTTTTAGAAACAACAAAAAGTACATGCAGAGCCAGAGTACAGTTTTTTTTTCTTTTTTTTTTTTGGAAACAATGAGAACAAGACATGGAGCAAAAATGAAGTCGTAAATGAAAATGGCAGAAACTACTTACTGGTTTTGGCTTAAAGATAGAACTGTTAGATGTTCAAGAGGTATTAATCCTTCCCAGTGTATAGATTCATTTGATAAGCCATTTCCGTCCAGAAATAATTTCTGAAAAAATCTAAGACAATAACTAATATACACATATAGAAACACAAAAGGTAATTTTGTCAAATAGCTTGTAAACTATCACTTAAAACTGCAAGAGAGATTTATTTACCTGCAGGGAATTCAAACAGCCAATTTTGATTGGCAAATCTTCAATGTAGTTGTTACTGATGTTAAGAACTCGTGCAAAAGGTCCACAAGCCCACACTTTGTCAGGTACCATCTAGCCAATTTTAATCAACAATAATAATTAGAAGATGTTAACCAAAACAAAGAAAATCTACCGTGCTAGTGACATAATTGGAGCTGTCAAGTAGGAGGTACTGAAAGGTTGGCCTTCTTCAGCTCCTTCAAAATACCAATTCAACCAAGAAGTATTTAAGTAAGCTAATTCCTTAATATGGTCAAAAGGAAAATACTTCCTCTCCTACATAAACCAGTAAAAATAACAGGATGCAAAAGTTTCATGTGAAACTATGTATTACATTAACATCACAGAATCAAGAAAGCTGAAAAATGAACTAAATGTCTATGAGATAAAGAAAAGGCATTATACCTTCAAGTTGCTTTCAGCCAATGCAATTACTCCGGTAATCTTCCATCTTTCCAAACGGTTCTTATCAACAGAAAATTCAGCCTTTTGATCCAGCATTTTATTAGTATCATTAGCCCTTGAAATTGGGCGAGGCTTTGCATCTTTTAGAATGGGACCATCCTGTTGAATTAAACCACAAATCAAACCATTTTCTTTTACTTAAAACCCACATCAACTCGCAAGAGCTTAATTTATCTTCTTTTTTTTAGGTACAAACTTAATTTATATTCTTTCATAATAGTACGACAAAGAAAAAATGTAAAAATCTTTTTCTTTTTCTTTTTTTGGTTTCCTTTTTCCACTCTGAAATCTTGAGTCAAAAACAACAAATCATGTAAAAAACAAAATTCATTAAAAATAAAGAGTACCCCTTCAAAACTTAACAAATTTAAAAAAATTCCATGACAAAATAAAAGATAAAAGGAAGAAAAGAATACCCCTTGGTGTAAACCCTGGGAGGCCATAAGCATGATCTTAGCCCCATTTGTGACCTCCGATTGCCCCAATGTCATGGTGTCAACCAAAAGCTTCCCTGCAAATCATTAAAAAAAAAAAAGGCATGCCTTAGGAGAAAGAAGAAAGGGAGTTTTCTTTCATGAGAGAGAGAGAGAAGGAGAGACCTTTGAAGATGAGCTTTTGGCCGCGTGGAAGAACGTTGGTGTGAGATTGGAGAAGGGATTTGAGGTCTTTGGTCGTTGCGTCCAAAGATATAGAGATGGGGATTGATCTTCCACTGAACTTCACTATTATGTCGATTAAATTGGAACTTTTGCTAACTTCGCCCTCCATTTTTGCTTACTCTCCTTTCTTCTCGATGATTTTTCAATTTATTTACTAGCGACTCAAAAGAACATTCAAACCTTTGCCAAAAGCTTTAGTTAGAGGCAAAGATCGAGGGTTTATTACTTTTCAAATGCAAGTTTTAAAATTACTTTTCAAAATAATGTGATTTGTAAATAATTTACTAAATAGCTGGAATATTATATATATATATATATATATATAATATATATATATATATGTGTGTGAGAACTTATATTTGTACTCTTTTATTATTTTAAATTAAGAAAAGTATGGAAAATTATGAATAAAAAAATGAAAGAAAAAGAAATTTGGATAATTTTGGCAAAAAAATATGTTTTCTAAAATAATACTTTTTTTCAAACTTTTTCACCAAAATAACGTTTTTTCACTAGAAGATAAATTTGTTTTCTTCTTTAAATTTATTTTTAGTCCTTCCAAATTCCCTTTTAATCCTCTTAATTTTTTAGTCTTTCAAAAAAAATTTAATCTTAGAAATTAAGAGAGTGTTTGGAATTAATGTGGATGTCCAAAAAACATGTTTAAAATTTTTTTGATTTAATTAACTAATTTTTTAAAATTTTTTATAAACTGATTTTTTCAAATCTGTTTTTGAAAAATATATCTATTTACCTGTTTTTCTCCAAAAATATTTTTCAAAACTCAAAATAATTAAAAATAAAAATTTTTCTCCAAAAGTGATTTTTCCAAATTTAACACCAAGCAGACCCTAATACATATGGTTTTAACATCATTAAGTGAGTCAATTCTATACCAAATAGCTACTCAAGTATCTTTTACAAACTGTTATTATTATTTCTAAGATTTTCAATTTTTTTTCAGCTTCTTGTACTTGTACTTGTTCAAATAATAAGAACTGGTAACGAATCTCAAATGTGTTTTTTTTATTTTTTTTAAAATAATTATCATATTTACTTTATTTTAGAGTTAATTCTTCCAAATGCTTGGAAATTTTTTCTTAAAACTCATTTATAAAATTAATACAATTAATAATAAAATGTAATACCCCTTTATTCCACTGAACATCAACCGAGTAAGATGATGGTATGTGTCCACCTCTCATTTAATCTATTTATATATCATTAAAAATACATAGAAATTTTAAATTTTTTTTCAAGTCAATATAACACACGTCATTCTAGATTATCAATTATGCTCTACTTCTTATTTCCACTACTTGTACTCATAAAATATTCTACATTTTATTTATATACAAACTTTTTATTTCGAAGTTATTACATTTGTAGATTGGATATACACTCAAAATGCACGATATCAACTCAAAAAGTACAAAAGAGAATTAACTCACAAACTAGCCCTTTAGCTACTTCTCTTAATATGGATTCTATTGATTTCCATCAGCTTTATCTACAATCTACTTCCTACCATTCCATAGCTCTTTTACCTATGAGAGAGCAAAAAATAATCTTTTGTGCTAAGCAATATACTTAGTGGTGCATGCTTTTGAGAATAATAAATATAATATAATACATACCTCCAAATTCAATTAACCAAGCATTCTAAATTCAATTTTCATTCCATACTTGCCATCAGTTAACATATAGGAAATTAGTATCATTTAACGTTACAATGTTCATATATAAACAATAATTTCTTTCAGACACATTAACTTCATTTCAAAAACCCACACATCAATCTTACAATTGCATTACCATTTATAATTAATTTATAATCACATGCTAACTTAATTGTTGTTATATTTATACCATTATTTGTTCTATTTTCTCTCAATTTCTTGCCCAATATAGCTTAGATCAAACTTACAAGAGATATTGTGGGCCTTTCACCCTAAATAAACAAGTCATTCGGCCCATATGAATGAGCAGTCGTATAAGAAAATGTGTGTGCATTGATGTGTTCTTGTTTAGTACAATTTTTAGTGTTTTTTTTTTATATTTAGGTACTTAGTGGTTTTAATTTTGTTATTGCAGGAAAGGAAAGACAAGTTGCAACGTGAAGCAAGTGTCACAGGCATAAAGAGTTTTTTTTCCACTAGTATGTCATGCACATAAGGACCATCTCATGGGCATGAAGGGCTATTGCAAGCATGAGGGATCCTTCCACTTCTGTCACTGTATGAAACTTTGATGCGGGCGCGAAGTTCTTGATGCCTAACCTCCTTTTGAGGGTGTGCAGATTCAATGCAGGATCGATATTTTGTGTCACGTGCATGAAGAATTAGAGCCCATATAACAACTGTTATATTGAAGAAACTGTCACATGCATGAGGCATTAACATGCATGTGATGCCTTTTTTTGCTACAGAGTCAAGTCATGTTTCAAATTTTATTTTGATCAAGTGCGCTCGGACTTCAAAGATTAATGCTAATTTGAATAACTACTTTTTGGGAGATTATATTGTGTTTAGAAAGTTTTATATCTTTAGAGTTAGATCTTAAGTATAACTTTTTATATTATAAATTCAAGCTAGTTTTACTTTTTTAAAAGAAGGTCATAGCATGTAGACTCTGAAAAGCTCTTTTTAGCAGCGGGCTTCATTAAGAATTTTAGGGAGCTTTTCTTTTTCATATTTTATTTTTTTATATTTAACTTAGTCATCAAAATAGACATGACTATTGTTATTATGATGTTAGGCTAAACTCTTAAATGGGTGCTTAGTGAGCAATCCCAGTTTGTATGAATCTTATGTATCATTTTTAATAAATGAATAATTTTCTTCAATTTCAATTGCGCTTAATAAGTTTTTAGTTTGATTTTGATCACCAATTATTGAACTTTAAATGGAAATCATAAGGCTAAGTTACTAGATAAACCATATGTAATTTAACCTAAAAATTAGGTTGAACATTAGTTAATTCATTAGCTTGATTAATTGGTACTTAAAGACGAGAACCATAAAATTTATATTCAATAGTTCTTAATTTGTTAAGGGGCATGCAAGCAGGGGTTGTGAGTTAAGTTCTTTTTTTTCTATCTTATTGATTACTTTTATTACTTTTTGTTGCAATCTTAGTTACTATTAGTTCATTGTTTATAGTTTAATCAAATTACTGCACTTTTTGAGAGTGTTTTGGATTTTATTTATTGTTCATTATTAATTTTAAGTTAATTAAGAGTTTAAATCAATAAGTTCCTTGAGAGATCGACTTTGGGAGTGAGTTTGCTAGTATTACAATTGGCTTGTACACTTTGAGTTACATCAAGTTTTTGGAGTTGTTACTAGGTAAATTTTTTTAAGATTCTTAATTAACTAGATTGTCAACCATTGCCCAGATATTAAGCCAAGAAGGAGGGTTGAATTGGAGTTTCAAAAATTAAACTTTAAAGTGAAAAAATAAAAAAATTAATTTTAGGAGGGATAGAGAAATTTGACACAAGGATTTTTATAGAGGTTTGGATGTTAACAAACCCTACTCCTCTCCCCAATCACAATTGGGAGTTTCACTAACACACTAAGTGTTACAATGGAGTTTTACAAGCTCACTCCCAACTATGATGTTTCTCACAATGGCTCACACCTAACCCAGAAATCCCTTGTGTTTTAATGGCTCACACAATAACCTATTCCTTGTGTTTTACAGACTCACACAAACAACATTTTATCTTGTGTTTTACAGGCTCACACAAACAACCTTTACTTTGTGTTTTAAAGGCTCACACAACTAACCCTTACAAGTGTTCTACTCTTAACCCAGAAATACCCAAAACTCACTTGAGTAATAAATGATTACAGAGAGAAACACTCACAAATCTTTATTGCTCAATAAATGAAGAGCAAAAAGATTTTTACAGAGAATAGGTATTGGTTCTCAAAGTATTGAATGTACAAATAGCTTGTTGTAACATTCAGTGATTTAGGCCCCGATTGCGCGTGACCGTAGTGGGGTCCACTGGTTCAATCAGAGTCTAAATTTTAAAAAAAAATGACTAATAATAAGAGAAAATAATTAAGGGTATTATTATTTTGGAATTAAAAAGATTTGGGGTAGAATTAGAAAAAAAATAAACTTCATATGGACAAAATCGGTATTATGGCAATTGTTTGGGAAAAAATGTGAATATGGAGAAAGATGTGGCAAATAAGAAATTTCTTAAAGTTTAAAATTTCATTAAAATTAATTTATATTTTGGACCAATGGATGAAGAGCTTAATGTAGGCATGGATCCACCAAATACTCACCTAAAAAAAATGAGGAATTCTTTATTCTTCCACCAAAATATCTAAGTCTTCTTCTTCCTTTTCCCATCCTTGTTGCCGTCCACCTCCACTCTCTTAAACCTCCATTTTTCTTTCAATTTCCAGCAAGCTAATAATGAAAAATAAATTAGTTTTGAGAGAGGAAAAATCGGAATTAAGGAGTTCTTACCATTAAAGGTACCAAAGGAACAAGAAGGAAGGAAGAAAGAAGAAGAAAAAGGGAGAAGAGTAGGGGAATTTCGGCCCACCTTGGAGAACTCTTAAGGTGAGTTTATTCTTCTTAAATTTAAACTTTTTCCTTCTATTTGAGACCCATGATGATGATAGATGTGATTAGGTTTGATAGATTTAGGATTGGTTGCAAGATAGAACTTAGAAAAATTAAGTTTGTGTTTAGTTGATGAAGCTGTAATTGGATTTTGAATTAATTATATTTGATGTTAGATAATTTTTTTATTGCTTAAAAACTAAAGAAAATATGATGTTAATGGATGAATAAGGGGCTGCCATAATTAAAGAAATTAGAGAAATTTGAAATTAATATAGAAACACAACAATTGGTGATAAGGAAAATATGATTTGAGTGTTGAATTGAAGAAAATGAATTGGTAACTAGGATATGGTTTTTGGGCAGCCATGACATATGAAGAAGGAAGTTTAACCTTAGTAAATTTTAGCTCAATTAAGGTGTAAATCATATTAGGAGCATTAGAATATTATGTAGACATGAAAAGCATTGAAATTGGATGTTGGAATTGAGATGTGGTATAATTGTGTAGGAAAAATAAGTGAACAAGTGAGAGGCCCTCAAGAGGGTGACAAAGGCAAGGAGAAAGCTAGCTAATAAGGGAAGGAAAAGAAGGTTTAAAGGAAGAACCAAAGCTGATTAGTTATGTGCTTCATTGATAAAAATTTTGCATGTTGTTAATAAGTATGGAAATATATATTAAAGTTTGTTATGTTTGTGTTTTTGAGATGTTATGTGATTTGTTGTGACTTTTGATATTATATATGGCAATGGGACCAAATGGTGTGAAATAATTGAGACATATGAATGTAGTTGTAATTCTGAAAATTTTAGTATCAAAATGAATGCAAATGATGAATGTGGTTGAAATGTGAATTGATGCCAATTGATGGCTCGGGTACAGAATTCCAGGAACAGCTCTGTCTATTTTGATGATAACTTGAGTTGTGGAACTCCTTTTTGTATTTTATTTGTTGGAAATGAACGCTAAGACACAGGGCTTTAATTTGTATTCAGACTATAACATTTAATTATGTCTATATTGTCCCAGAAAAATGCATGAAGTTTAATCCTAGAATCTGTCCATAAAATTCTGGGCAGAAAATTCTGTGATGATGCAGTAGTGAATTGATCATAACTTTTGATATAAAACTTTGATTTAAGTGATTTTTGATGCATCCAAAAGCTAAGACAATAAGCTAAAAATTATTAGAAGGACAGAACTCCAAATTCTAATTATCAATGAGCTAAAAATGAAGCCCAAAAACAGGTCCAAATTCTGCCATAGGTATAAAACGTGAAGTGTTGAACTTATGCATGTGGTATGTTAATTATATGTAATAATTAATGCAAATATTTACTTTGATGGTAATTATCAATGTTTAACAGATTATTTATATATGTGATTTTATTGTAATAATAACGGAAATATAGAACAAAAATAAACAAGCATACTTATGATAGTTGAAAATATTGTGAATTAATATAAAAATAGTTAAGCCCAAAAATACCTAGTCTAGAACTAGAATAGGGAATAGTTTGGCATGCCAATCAGGGGAATTTAGGCACTCGGTGCCAAATATGAAAGCCGGTAATGGCAATTGATAAATGCGCTCGGCGCAAAATTATTAAGCCGGTAATGGCAATATAACAAAAGCCAGTAATGACATTATTATAAAAGCGCTCGATGCTACATTATGAAAGCCGGGAATGGCAACCCCGTTATTCCTATTAGATAGTTCAGTTATAGGTGTTATGGGCACAAGAAAATAATAATAATACTAATATTGAAGTATGTGATTTTGATAAGTGTTACATGAATTAAATTTGTTACTATTACATGTTGAATGAAATTTATTTGATTTTATAGAAATTTTTATTTTATGCATTATTTATTAAATGGTTAATTAATATGTGAGAAAATATATATGTATGTAAAATTTTTATCATTGAAGCACCACTAAGCTAGTAGCTTAGCGCGGGTGGTTTCCTCTCGCGCAGGTTTAGAAGGGTAGCCGTAGAAAATAGTCTATCAGAAGAAGAAGGGTATCCGGAGGGAAGCAGCAAAATGCTCTGGGTTTTCTTTTTTGGTATATTTTGTTAAAAAACTTTGTAAATTAAAGTATTGTTTTTATTTCATATAATGTGTATTAAATATGTGAGTTACTATGTAAAAGGACATAGTTTGAGTGTAAATTAATATATTTTATAAATAAATAAGATTTTGAGTATTATGCTTGTAATAATTTTATTTCAATGTCTACAAAATTTTCAAAAAAAAAAAATTTACTTCAATTCATTAATTTTATAAAACAGTAAGACGGGTAATACTCACTTACCTTGCTGAACTATAGTGGGGTAAGGGGGTGTTACAATTTTTGGTATCAGAGCCATAGGTTTAGATGGTTCTTACTTAGTGGGTATGGGAAGATAAATGCATGTTTTTTGCATTTCCATTGTTTTTAAGCTGCTATATTCTAATAAGGGACCCTTCTTCTGACAATATAGGTTTTAATGGATTCGGAATCAAGACAAAATCGTGAAGAACAGGAGGGTGATAGTATAGCTGACTCGGCTGCTCATAGACAGTCAGCATCAATTAGAGCCTCAGAGCCTAGCGTTATAGCTCCACAACATGCTGAAGAACAGGTTAACGCGGGTCAGGTACCCCTTATGCAACAAATGGCTACTTTGTTACAGCAGATAGCACAAGTTGTGCCGCCACCAGCTCCACCAGCTCCACCACCTCCCCCACCTCAACCGAAACCCCAGATTGATAAATTAAGAAAATACGGGGCTACAGATTTTATGGGTAAGAAAGAGGATGACCCAGCAGCAGCAGAATTTTGGTTGGAAAAGACATAAAGGGTTTTTGAAGAGCTGCAATGTCCAGAGGAGTACAAGGTTAGATATGCAGTATCTCTCCTTCAGGAGCATGCCTATGACTGGTGGAAATTGTTATTAGCAAAACTTCAGACTCCGACCCCTCAGACATGGGATTTCTTTGTGAGAGAGTTTAAAAAGAAATACGTGCCAAGAATCTATGTTGATGAGAAAAAGCAAGAATTCCTGAATTTGAGGCAGAGGGGTATGACAGTAGCTGAGTATGAGATGGAGTTCACCAGGTTGAGCAAGTATGCTACTGGGATTATTGGAGATGAAGCTGATAAATGTCGTAGATTTGAAGACGGTCTCAATGAGGAGATTGGGTATTTAGTGGCTTCCCACCAGCATACAGATTTTGCTACGCTAGTGTCCTCTGCTATTAGTGTTGAAAGAAGGAAAAAGCTGAAGACAGAAGAGCATTATAAGAAGTCAACAACTAGTGTGGCCCAGACATCGGGTAGGAAAGGACGAATAGTACCCAGACCATTTCAGTCAAGGGTGGCTAGACAGACATTTTCTGATAGGCAGGGTCAGCAATTTAGACATGTGGCATCATCTGCTAGTTCACCAGCATCATTTCCCAAGAGACCAGCTCTGACTTTGTGTCAGCATTGTGGTAAAGCTCATACAGGAGAGTGTTGGTGGTTAATTGGGGCATGTATGAGATGTGGAGCTACTGACCATTTGAAGAAAGATTGTCCCAGACTCGGTACAGGTAGTATGGCACCAGCACAGACTATGACACCGGTACAGAGCCGTGGTAGAGTTCGAAGCCAGTTTAGAGATGGTCGTATCGAACAGAGTCATGGGGTATTAGAGACAGTTGACAGACCCGGAGGTAGTAGGACCCCAGCTCGGGCATATGTGATGAGAGCTCGTGAAGACCAGGATGCACCAGACATCATAGTTGGTAAATTATCTTTATTTGATTTTGATTTACATGCTTTGATAGATCCTGGTTCCACGCATTCATACATAAGTACAACTGCACTTAGACAAGGGAACATGATACCTGAGACCTTAGAATATGAGATAGTTGTGACCAATTCGCTGGGACATAATGTGAAAGTGAATAAGATTTATAGAAACAGTTCAATAATTATTCAGGGTAGAGAATTTCCAGCAGACTTAATAGAACTACCTTTTCATGAATTTGATGCTATTCTGGGTATGGATTGGTTGACAAAGCATGGAGCTATAGTCGACTGCCGATCTAAAAAAGTTGTACTTAAAATTCCCGAGCAAGATGACACCATCATTCAAGCTGTAGGCCAAACATGTTTGACCAGTGTTATTTCAGCATTAAAAGCTCGAAAATATATTAGGAAGGGATGTGAGGCATATTTGGCCCATGTGATAGATACCAGGAAGGGGAGCCCAAAACTCAAGGACATCCCTACAGTGTGTGAGTTTTCAGATGTATTTCCTGAAGATTTGTCGGGGTTACCACCAGATAGGGAGATAGAATTTGCTATTGATGTGATTCCTGGTACAGCCCCAATATCAATTACTCCTTATAGAATGGCACCTGCAGAATTGAGAGAGTTAAAGGTTCAATTGCAGGAATTGCTCGACAAAGGGTTCATAAGGCTCAGTGTGTCACCATGGGGTGCTCCGGTGTTGTTTGTGAAAAAGAAGGATGGCACCCTTCGGTTATGTATTGATTACCGACAATTGAACAAGGTGACAATTAAAAATAAATACCCACTACCTAGAATTGATGATTTGTTTGATCAATTGAAGGGAGCAGGAGTATTCTCTAAGATTGATCTCAGATCCGGGTACCACCAACTGAAAATCAAAGAATCAGATGTATCTAAAACAGCCTTCAGAACTCGATATGGCCACTATGAGTTTCTAGTTATGCCATTTGGCTTAACGAATGCACCAGCTGCCTTTATGGATATGATGAACAGAATTTTTAGGCCTTATCTTGATCAGTTTGTGGTAGTTTTTATAGATGATATTTTGGTGTATTCGAGGGACAAGGGAGAACATGACAGGCATCTCAGAATAGTACTGCAGACTTTGAGGGAAAATCAATTGTATGCAAAGCTGTCAAAATGTGAGTTCTGGTTGGAAGAAGTGGGATTCTTAGGGCATATTATTACAGTTGAAGGAATCCGGGTTGATCCTAACAAAATAGAAGCAATTCTCAGTTGGAAGCCACCTCGCAATGTAACAGAAGTCCGAAGTTTCCTTGGATTAGCTGGCTACTATAGAAGGTTTGTGAAGGGATTTTCAAGCATAGCTGCACCAATTACTAAGTTGCTCAGAAAAGAAACTAAGTTTGAGTGGACAGATCGGTGCCAGGCAAGCTTTGAGAAACTAAAAGCCATATTAACCGAAGCACCTGTTTTGACCCAACCTACACTAGGGAAAGATTTTGTGATATACAGTGATGCCTCTCATAATGGGCTAGGTTGTGTATTAATGCAAGAGGGTAAAGTAGTTGCTTATGCATCTAGGCAATTGAAGCCTCATGAGCTAAATTACCCTACTCATGATTTGGAGTTGGCAGCAATAGTGTTTGCTTTGAAAATTTGGCGACATTATTTGTATGGCGAGCGGTGCTACATATATACAGATCATAAGAGCCTCAAATATTTGTCCACACAAAAGGAATTGAACTTAAGGCAAAGACATTGGTTAGAGTTAATCAAGGATTATAATTGTATTATTGACTATCAGCCAGACAAAGCCAATGTAGTAGCGGATGCCTTAAGTAGAAAAACACTGGCAGGTATAGTTTAAATTTTCCTCAATTATAAAATAATATATAGAAAGTAATAGTAAAATTGAAAAAAATTAGACTCACAATTTATTTTGGCAGAGTTACGGGTCCAACCTACTTTAAGGCAACAAGTGAGAAAAGCTCAGAAGGAAGATCAAAAATTGATGATAATTGGCGAGGCAGTGAAAAATGGGGAGAGATCTGAATTTAAGGTTGAAGATGATGGAAGCATAAGTTACAGTGGAAGATTGTGCGTGCCAAATGATAGCGGATTAAAGCAAAAAATTCTAAATGAGGCACATAATACAACTTATTCCATGCATCCAGGGAGCAATAAAATGTATCAGAACCTGAAGACTCATTATTGGTGGCCAGGAATGAAGAAGGATATAGTGGAATATACTACAAGATGCTTGACATGCCAACAAGTGAAAGCAGAACACCAGGTACCATCTGGATTGTTGCAGCCTATTGCAATTCCAGAATGGAAGTGGGAAAGAATTACAATGGATTTTTTATCTGGGTGACCTTTGACACAAAAGAAGCATGATGCAGTATGGGTAATTGTTGATAGGCTTACCAAATCGGCTCACTTTCTGCCAGTTCGGATGAATTATTCATTGAGCCGGTTAGCAGAATTATATGTCAGTGAGATAATTCGACTACATGGGATGCCAGTATCTATTATTTCTGATCAAGACCCACGGTTCACATCAAAATTTTGGAAAAGTCTACAGCAAGCATTGGGGACCCGACTTGCTTTTAGTACAGCATTTCACCCACAAACAGATGGGCAATCCGAACGAGTGATTCAATTGTTGGAAGATATGCTGAGAATCTGTGTAATTGATTTTGAGGGTAGCTAGGATAAACATTTACCATTGATGGAATTTGCATACAACAACAGCTATCAAACTAGTCTCGGCATGGCACCATACGAAGCTTTGTATGGAAGGAGATGTAGGACACCATTATGCTGGACAGAACTTGGTGAAAAGAAATTTATGGGGCCAGAATTAGTGCAACAGACAGAGGAAAAGGTGAAATTAATCCAAGATCGATTAAAAGCTGCAACTGATCGACAAAAATCCTATGCCGATTTGAAAAGGAAGGACATTGAGTATGCTGTCGGAGACAATGTATTTTTGAAAGTCTCACCTTGGAAAAAAGTATTGCGTTTTGGTAAAAAGGGAAACTGAGTCCTAGATTTATTGGACCATACGAAATACTTGAACGTGTGGGTCCAGTGGCTTACAGGTTGGCCTTACCACCATAATTGGATAAGATACACAATGTGTTTCATGTCTCAATGTTAAGAAGATATAGATCGGATCCGACACATGTAATACCTGTGGAATCAATAGAGGTACAACCAGATTTGACATATGGTGAGGAGCCAGTGAAAATCATAGCTCGAGAAGTCAAGGAACTACGGAATAAGAAGGTACCACTGGTAAAGGTCATATGGCGCAATCATGCAGTAGAAGAAGCCACCTGGGAGAGTGAAGAAATGATGAGAACTCAACATCCTCAGTTATTCAGCTCCACCTAATCAGGTAAATTTCGAGGACGAAGTTTTCTTAAGGGGGAGAGAATTGTAACATTCAGTGATTTAGGCCCCGATTGCGCGTGACCGTAGTGGGGTCCACTGGTTCAATCAGAGTCTAAATTTAAACAAAAAAAAAAGACTAATAATAAGAGAAAATAATTAAGGGTATTATTATTTTGGAATTAAAAAGATTTGGGGTAGAATTAGAAAAAAAACTAAAACTTCCTATGGACAAAATCGGTATTATGGCAATTGTTTGGGAAAAAAATGTGAATATGGAGAAAGATGTGGCAAATAAGAAATTTCTTAAAGTTTAAAATTTCATTAAAATTAATTTATATTTTGTACCAATGGATGAAGAGCTTAATGTAGGCATGGATCCACCAAATACTCACCTAAAAAAAAAAAAGAGGAATTCTTTATTCTTCCACCAAAATATCTAAGTCTTCTTCTTCCTTTTCCCATCCTTGTTGTCGTCCACCTCCATTCTCTTAAACCTCCATTTTTCTTTCAATTTCCAGCAAGCTAATAATGAAAAGAAATTAGTTTTGAGAGAGGAAATATCGGAATTAAGGAGTTCTTACCATTAAAGGTACCAAAGGAGCAAGAAGGAAGGAAGAAAGAAGAAGAAAAAGGGAGAAGAGTAGGGGAATTTCGGCCCACCTTGGAGAACTCTTAAGGTGAGTTTATTCTTCTTAAATTTAAACTTTTTCCTTCTATTTGAGACCCATGATGATGATAGATGTGATTAGGTTTGATAGATTTAGGATTGGTTGCAAGATAGAACTTAGAAAAATTAAGTTTGTGTTTAGTTGATGAAGCTGTAATTGGACTTTGAATTGATTATATTTGATGTTAGATAATTGTTTTATTGCTTAAAAACTAAAGAAAATATGATGTTAATGGATGAATAAGGGGCTGCCATAATTAAAGAAATTAGGGAAAATTGAAATTAATATAGAAACACAACAATTGGTGATAAGGAAAATATGATTTGAGTGTTGAATTGAAGAAAATGAATTGGTAACTAGGATATGGTTTTTGGGCAGCCATGACATATAAAGAAGGAAGTTTAACCTTAGTACATTTTAGCTCAATTAAGGTGTAAATCATATTAGGAGCATTAGAATATTATGTAGACATGAAAAACATTGAAATTGGATGTTGGAATTGAGATGTGGTATAATTGTGTAGGAAAAATAAGTGAACAAGTGAGAGGCCCTCAAGAGGGTGACAAAGGCAAGGAGAAAGCTAGCTAATAAGGGCAGGAAAAGAAGGTTTAAAGGAAGAACCAAGGCTGATTAGGTATGTGCTTCATTGATAAAAATTTTGCATGTTGTTAATAAGTATGGAAATATATATTAAGGTTTGTTATGTTTGTGTTTTTGAGATGTTATGTGATTTGTTGTGACTTTTGATATTATATATGGCAATGGGACCAAATGGTGTGAAATAATTGAGACATATGAATGTAGTTGTAATTCTGAAAATTTTAGTATCAAAATGAATGAAAATGATGAATGTGGTTGAAATGTGAATTGATGCCAATTGATGGCTCGGGTACAGAATTCCAGGAACAGCTCTGTCTATTTTGATGATAACTTGAGTTGTGGAACTCCTTTTTGTATGTTCTTTGTTGGAAATGAACGCTAAGACACAAGGCTTTAATTTGTATTCAGACTATAACATTTAATTATTTCTATATTGTCCCAGAAAAATGCATGAAGTTTAATCCTAGAATCTGTCCAGAAAATTCTGGGCAGAAAATTCTGTGATGATGCAGTAGTGAATTGATCATAACGTTTGATATAAAACTTTGATTTAAGTGATTTTTGATGCATCCGAAAGCTAAGACAATAAGCTAAAAATTGTTAGATGGACAGAACTCCAAATTCTAATTATCAATGGGCTAAAAATGAAGCCCAAAAACAGGTCCAAATTCTGCCATAGGTATAAAACGTGAAGTGTTGGACTTATGCATGTGGTATGTTAATTATATGTAATAATTAATGCAAATATTTACTTTGATGGTAATTATCAATGTTTAACAGATTATTTATATATGTGATTTTATTGTAATAATAACGGGAATATAGAACAAAAATAAACAAGCATACTTATGATAGTTGAAAATATTGTGAATTAATATAAAAATAGTTAAGCCCAAAAATACCTAGTCTAGAACTAGAATAGGGAATAGTTTGGCATGCCAATCAGGGGAATTTAGGCACTCGGTGCCAAATATGAAAGCCGGTAATGGCAATTGATAAATGCGTTCGGCGCAAAATTATTAAGCCGGTAATGGCAATATAACAAAAGCCAGTAATGACATTGTTATAAAAGCGCTCGACGCTAAATTATGAAAGCCGGGAATGACAATCCCGTTATTCCTATTAGATAGTTCAGTTATAGGTGTTATGGGCACAAGAAAATAATAATAATACTAATATTGAAGTATGTGATTTTGATAAGTGTTACATGAATTAAATTTGTTACTATTACATGTTGAATGAAATTTATTTGATTTTATAGAAATTTTTATTTTATGCATTATTTATTAAATGGTTAATTAATATGTGAGAAAATATATATGTATGTAAAATTTTTATCATTGAAGCACCACTAAGCTAGTAGCTTAGCGCGGGTGGTTTCCTCTTGCGCAGGTTTAGAAGGGTAGCCGTAGAAAATAGTCTATCAGAAGAAGAAGGGTATCCGGAGGGAAGCAGCAAAAAGCTCTGGGTTTTCTTTTTTGGTATATTTTGTTAAAAAACTTTGTAAATTAAAGTATTGTTTTTATTTCATATAATGTGTATTAAATATGTGAGTTACTATGTAAAAGGACATAGTTTGAGTGTAAATTAATATATTTTATAAATAAATAAGATTTTGAGTATTATGCTTGTAATAATTTTATTTCAATGTCTACAAAATTTTCAAAAAAAAAAAAAATTTACTTCACTTCATTAATTTTATAAAACAATAAGACGGGTAATACTCACTTACCTTGCTGAACTATAGTGGGGTAAGGGGGGTGTTACACTTGTAATAAGATTTTAATTCAAAGTATTTGCTATCCTCATGTACTGAATGCATAAATGACTTCCATTTATACTCCCTTGGCTGATTATAACGATTAGGGTGCATTTAATATGAAACTAGCCGTTGTACCAACCAAATAATCGTGCCTAACATTTTTCTCTTTCATCCGCCACAGGCGTAACTATGTTTGTCACGGGCATGACTGTTCTTCGCAAGCCATGACTGAAGTGGTGACCTTGGTCGTGAAGCTCTATGAAATGTTTGGAAACATTGGGTCACATGCGTGACATACATATTCACGGGTGTGACACACTTCCCAGCCATGATCCAAGTGGTGACTTTGGTCGTGAACCTCTATGGATAAAAATGCCATGAATATTCACGGGCGTGACATTTTAATTCATAGGTATGACTTAAATGCCCGTGAATTAAATGTACATTTCACGGTTTGTTCTTCCTTCATGGTCGTGAACTTCAAAAGTTGGTTTTGGTGACGGTTAGCTCTTTCACGGATGTGACACATAGGGTCACGGCCGTGAACATACTTCCTTAATTTTGTCTTTCAAGGATTATTCTTCCACTTTCCATTCTTGCTATTTTATTTCATACCATGTTTAATAATCTTAGAAAACAGTATGTTAAATATGATATTGCTATTTTATTTGTTATCATCAAAATGACGGAAATACCCTTCAAGGTTTTACAATCTCCCCCTTTTTGATGGTGACAAATAATCTAGCAATATGTGCTTTTGAGAAGTCTCCCCCTCAAAAGATACTTAGGATAAAAAATTGATAAAATGCAAGAATTGTAAAGAATGGTGTAGCATTGAAATAAACTTTCTGATTTTTAAGTATATGCAAGTTATATACAAAGTATATCCAATATATACCTAAATTCTTTTTAAGGCATGAAGTATATGTAAGGTATATTTAGAGTATATCATGACATATTCATTTATGCAACTTGCATTAGGGTATATGCAAAGTATACTTAAGGTATATCTAATGTGTATAAAGCTCAATTTCTCAATTTCATACTTTGAGTATTTCTAATTTCTCCTAACTCAATGTCATTGTATTTGTAGGTTCTTATTTTTGATTCAAAAGATTCATTTAATATATTGCTAGGTTCTCCCCCTTTTGTCATCAATCGAAAAGAATATAAAGATACCAAAAGATAAACAAAGCAAATATATTTGATTGTTAAAAAAAACACACCAAAGGAAATAAAAGTCAGAAAGAAAATACAACAAACAAAATAACAAAACAACAAAGAAAATAAACAAGCAAATATTTAGGCTACCATCTACCCTTACACCTAGCCTAATTATCTAGCTGGACATCCTATCTCAAAGTCTAGCAACCTCTGCCTCAAGGCTGTCCATCCGCGACTCCATGAAGTCTTTGAGGTTTTCCAACCTCTCGTCCATTGAAGCCTGCAGCTGCTCAAAACGTGGTGCCAAGAGATCAACCACCTGCTGTGCTAAATTCGGTGTGGAAGCCGAGGATTATCTGATGTCCTGCTCAGCTATTGGAGGTGCTTCCTCAACCCGAGCCATTTTCTTATGTTGGATCCCTTGGAGGCCTACTTTGAAATCCTCTGTATCATTGTCTTCCCAGATTATCTCCCTAGCAGTGTATGTGAAGCGGTAGAAAATATTGTTCTCATGAACAATTCTGACAGCCGCTCCCATGTTTATGAAGGACTCAACATCTAGTCGATCTCGAGGATGCCCAGAGATGAGATTGAAATAATGCTCATCCAGCTTCAAATAGCCAAGCTTCAAGGCTATATGGGTGACATAACCACCAATGAGTATATCTTTTGTGGGTTTGGTGGCGATGGACAGAAGATGGTTTGCAAACCATCTAGAAAGTGCCACTGTGAGTCCTCTTCTAGCCATCTCAAATAGGAAGAGCTCTGATTTTCGAATGGTCCCATTGCTATCTCCCCGAGTGAATCTGCTATAGGTCAGGAACCTCTGCAAATATTTGTGCACTGGGGACAGGAGATGAGTACTCTTTGTCTTCTTAACATCCCAGCTGCAATCTAAGCCAAAATGGGTACAAGCTCGAGTGGCAGAGAATTCTACTTCGCTGTCATTGAGTATGCCATCCGATGGTAAGTTGAATAATTCCCCGAATTCAGTGGCATTGAGGGTGTTTGGATTGTCGTAGAGTTAGAATTTCACCACTCCAGTAAGAGACACTTGCAAAGTGCTAAGGAATTCCAGTTTTGGCTCTCTCAATGTGGGCTGGTGAATGTCCATGAATTCTTTCAAATGACAGGCCTGGAGTTGCTCTGTCATTGCTGTTTCTACCCCGAGAGTTCAGACGGTTTGCCATTCAAAGGACCTCGATGAAAGGAGAGGCCTTTTCTTCAAAGTGGAGTACCGGGGATGGTATTGCTCTGGAATTCTGTTCATGAGCTAATCTGCATACCTCCTGGGAGCATGAGACTTCTTTCTTTTTCCTTTTGATGAGGCGGTCTCCATTTGAATTGAAGAAGTGAACTTTGTGAAGTTTGAGAAAATATTTGACAGAAATTTGAGAAAAAACCCTAAATGAGTATGATTTTTGATGAAGGAATGGACTTTTGATGGTATTTATAGGAAAATTTTGTGACTTAGGGGCCAAAATCTTCAATAACTCATTGAATGTGTGTAAATGAGAATGGTTTCACAGAGTTAAAAGGTTGAAATGTGAAAAATAACTGGTTGTTCTCTTATATGTCCGATGCATTCATAGACGTGAAATGTGTGTTCACGAGCATGAATGGTTGTGTTCACGGTTTGCTGAAGGAGTGCTCTACTAGTGAACAAAAGCGTGAATATGTTCACGGTCATGACCTATGAATGTCACAGGTGTGAATGATGAACTTTCACGGGGGTGAAACAATAGTCACGGGCGTGAAAGGTGGAATTTCACTACTTATGCCCGTGAAGCAAAGCGTGACTCAAAGCGTGAATGCCTCTGTATGTTTTGGGGTGAAAGTGTTCATGGGCATGAAAATACGTCACGGGCGTGAACAGGTCTTTTCATGGGAGTGAATGAAGTCATGAACATAAGCTTCACTACTTGAAGTCGTGAACCATGTTGTGAAGCAAGTCGTGAACGACACTACCTCTTTTGGCTATTTAAGTCACGGGCGTGAATATATGTCACGTGCATGACTTCCCTAAAATTTTTATTAAATAAAATTAAGTCCTAAAATAAGACTAAATCATTTCAATGAAGATTTTATCCCTTATAACATAAAATTTTCATCAAATTTACTACCTTATATCCAGTGATATGATACAAAATTTATCACTTATAATTTTGCAATCATAAAGTTAATCCATCAATCATACCAAGTTCTCTTCTAATGAAATTAAATCTTTCCTCATTTAGAGACTTAGTAAAAATATTTGGCAATTGATTTTCTGTGCTTATAAATTCTAATGCAACATCTCCATATTGAACATGATCTCTAATAAAGTGGTGTCTAATGTCAATATGCTACTTTTTTAGTGTTGAATAGTATTCTTTGAAAGATTTATAGCACTTGTATTGTCACATTTAATAGGTATATGGTTCATATCATGACCATAGTCCTTAAGTTGTTGTTTCATCCAAAGAATTTGAGTACAACAACATCCAGCTACTACATACTTTGCTTCAGCAATTAAAAGAGCAACTGAAACTTGTTTCTTGCTAAACCAAGAAACTAAGCATTCTCCAATAAAGTGATAAGTACATGAAGTACTTTTTCTATCTAAAAGACTGCTAGCATAGTTTGCATCTGAATATCCTATAATATAAAAGGATGAATTTCTAGGATACCATAAACCTAGATGCAATGATCCATGTAAATATCTTAGAATCCTTTTTATTGCATTTAAATGATATTCTTTAGGACATGATTGAAATCGTGCACACAAGCAAACACTATACATTATATCGGGTCTAGAAGCAGTAAGATATAACAGTGATCCGATCATACCTCTATAAAGCTTTTCATTAATGCTCTTACCCTTTTCATCCTTGTCCAATTTTGTTGATGTGCTCATAGGAGTCTTGGCATTTTTGCATCCTTCCATACCAAATTTCTAAATTAAATCTTTGGCATATTTGGATTGGTTGATGAATATGCTCTCATTGCATTGCTTTATTTGTAGACCAAGGAAATACTTAAGCTCTCCCATCATGCTCATTTCAAATTCCCTAGTCATACACTTAGAAAATTCTTGACAAAGCAACTCATTAGTATAACCAAATATTATATCATCAACATAAATTTGAGCAATTAGTATATCATGCTTATGCTTTTTAATGAATAATGTGGTGTCAACATTTCCCTTTGTAAAGCTATTTTCTAATAGAAAAGAACTTAGCCTTTCATACCTGCTCTTGGGGTTTGTTTCAAACCATATAAAGCTTTTGAAAGTTTAAAAACATGATTTGACAAATCATAGCTTTCAAAGCCTAGTGGTTGTTCTACATACACTTCTTCTTCTATATAAACATTTAGAAATGCACTTTTCACATCCATTTGAAAGAGTTTGAAATTCATGTGACATGCATATGCTAAGAGTATTCTTATGGCTTCTAATCTAGCTACAGGTGCATATGTTTCATCATAATCTATACCTTCTTCCTGATTATATCCTTTTGCAACTAATCTAGCCTTATTCCTAGTTATTGAACCTTGTTCATCTAGTTTATTTCTAAATACCCGTTTGCTACCTATAATTTGATGATCCTTGGGTTTAGGTACTAAGGTTCATACCTTACTTCTCTCAAATTGGTTGAGTTCCTCTTGCATGGCAATTACCCAACTTTCATCATTAAGAGCCTCATCAACATTTTTAGGCTCAATTTGAGAAATAAAAGCAATGTCAGTGACTAAATGTTTGAAATGAGATCTAGTACTTACTCCCCTTGAGATAGCACCAATGATTTGCTCTTTTGGATGATCTTTCATCATTCTCCATTCTTTTGGGAGTTTTTGTTCGTTTTCTTCTTGAGTTTGAGGTAGAGAATCATTTTGATGTGAATCTTCTTGATCATTTTCTTCTTTCCCATTTCCAAGATCAAGTCTTTCCATATTACCTACAACATCATCAAGAACACTACCTTTCACAAGATCAAGTCTACTAAATTCATTGAAAACAACATGCATGGATTCTTCAATAGTTAATGATCTTTTGTTAAAAACTCTATATGCTTTGCTGATTGTAGAGTATCCTAAAAAGATACCTTCATCAAATTTAGAGGCAAATTTTCCAAGATTTTCCTTGGTATTCAATATGAAGCACTTGCATCCAAATACTCTAAAGTATGATATCAAGGGCTTTCTTCCATTCCATAGCTCAAATGAGGTTTCGTTTAAAATAGGTCTTTTGAAAACTCGATTTGAAATATAACATGTAGTGTTTGTGGCTTCTGCCCAAAAGTAAGTTGGTAAATCATATTCATTGAGCATTTTTCTACCCATTTCAATTAAAGTTTGATTTTTCCTTTCAACTACCCCATTTTGTTGAGGTGTCCTAGGAGATGAGAAATTTTGTGAAATGCCATGTTCAAGAAAAAAGCTTTCAAAGTTTTCATTTTCAAATTCTTTGCCATGATTACTTCTTATCTTTGAAATACAATACCCTTTTTCATTTTGAACCCTTTTTGCAAAGTTTTTGAAATTTTCAAAAGCATCACTCTTTTGATCTAAGAAAATTACCCAAGTAAATCTAGAGTAATCATCTATGATGACAAATGCATAATGTTTTCCTCCTAAGCTAGCAATTCTAGTAGGTCTGAATAAGTCTAAATGCAGGAGTTGAAGAGGTTTTGAGGTACTTACTATGTTTTTAGCTTTGAAGGATGACTTGTGTTGCTTTCCTCTTTGGCAAGGTTCACATGTCTTGCCTTTTTCATATTTAACTCTTGGTAGTCCTTTTACTAGTTCTCTTGTGCTGAGGCTTTGTATTAAGTCCATGTTAGCATGATCAAGCCTTCTATGCCACAACCAAGATTCATCACTAGTTGTCACAAGACACTTAGAGGAATTGTTAGATAGTTCATGTAAGTTTATTATGTATGTATTGACATCTCTAATTCCTTTAAATATCTCCTGACCATTGATAGTGATCACAAGACATTCATTGGAATTAAAGATTACTTTGTTTCCTTTATCACATAATTGACTTACACTTAACAAGTTATGTTTTAAGCTATCAATAAGTAAGACATCTTTAATAAAAGAAGTGCCATTAATACCAATATAACCAATGCCAATTACCTTACCCTTAACATTGTTTCCAAAGGTAACTTTACCTCCATCAATACTTTTGATTTCATTGAAAAGTTCTTTGTCTCCTGTCATATGCCTTGAGCATCCACTGTCTACTAGCCAAACATTTTTGTTTATTGGGGACTTGAGGCATACCTATAGAATCACAGTTCAAGTATGATTTTTAGGTACCCAAATGAGCTTGGGTCCTTGGGGCTTAGCACATGAAGGTTCCCAATGAGTCTTCCTCATCCAGTAATATTTATTTATGTGACCCATTTTCATACAATAATTACAATGTTTTGGTCTAAACTTGTTTTCTGGTCTTACAAGATTTTTGAATACCATATTTCTATCAAACTTATTTTGAGAATGATGACATGCACAATTATGATTAATAGTTGATTTTCTAGATGCATGCTTCCTATACATAAAGGCATGATTATTCTTTCTATGTATGGAAGGTTTAATATGCTTATTTCTTGGTGTTGTTCCAACAAGTGTGGAGATGTGAGGTTCATTTGACTTAACAAAGATGGTTTTGTGAGAAGATGATGATGTGTCATTAAATCTTAGACCATGTCTAATTAAGGGTGATCTTTGAGACACATTGAGAGTATCTAAGCTCTATTTACATTTGTGAAATTTTGAAATGGAATTCCTAAGTTCCTCAACTTCATTTTTCAAAGTATTATTTTCTGTTAGCGAGGAAGTAGTTGAGGGTCTTGATGAGTATTCATCTAATGACTTTTGGAGAGATTCATTAGATGATTTAAGCTTTATGTTTTCCTTCTCTAAATTGTCTATCTTATTTTTTAAATTTGAGATGTTATTTCTATAAGTACTAAATTTACTTATATATTTCACTAATTCTAGATTTAATTCTTCTATTAGGCTTTGCTCGTCATCATCATCATCACTATCATCATCATTATCACTACTATCATTGTTCAAAGAGTATGAGTGTAGTGATATTACCTTATTCGAGACATGATCTTCAATAGCCATGAAACATAAGTTGACCTTTTCGCTTTCAATATCATCCTTTTCACTTGAAGAGCTTTCGTCATCCCATGTGGCTTTGTGACCTTTCTCCCCACTGTCTCTTTGGTATTTTCTCTTATGCTTTTTGAGCCTTGGACATTCTGGTTTGATATGTCCTTTCTTTCCACACTCATAGCACTTTACCTCTTCCTTACTTTTTTATGCATCATTAGAAGTTTGTTTGATTCTTTGCCTGAATTTTCTGGAGCTGCTCATTTTCTTCTCAATGATTCTTTTTAGTCTCTTTGAAAGCATAGCAATGTCCTCATTTTCATCATAACTCATTTCTTCATCATCTTCACTTTCTTCTTGCGATTTTGAAGTAGAGGCTTTGAGTGCTAAGGGCTTTCTTTTCTCTGGCTCTGCTTCAAGCTCTCTATCTCTTTTCACTGCCATTTCATGTGTGAGAAGTTTGCTAATCAACACATCAGTATTCATGATACTCATGTCTTCATTTGCTTCTTCTATGCCAGCAACTCTTGAGCCATAGTCTTTAAGAGGAAGACTTCTCAGGATTTTGTTGTTTACATCCTCCAAACTCATATCTTAATCTTTACTAGCGCTTTTTAGGCTTCAATACTAGACTTAGCTCTGATACCAATTGTTGCTCAGATATTAAGCCAAGAAGGGGGGTTGAATTGGAGTTTCAAAAATTAAACATTAAAATGCAGAAATAAAAAAAATTAATTTTAGGAGGGATAGAGAAATTTGACACAAGGATTTTTATAGAGGTTCGGGTGTTAACAAACCCTACTCCTCTCCCCAATTTCAATTGGGAGTTTCACTAACACACTAAGTGTTACAATGGAGTTTTACAAGCTCACTCCCAACTATGGTGTTTCTCACAATGGCTCACACCTAACCCATAAATCTCTTGTGTTTTAATGGCTCACACAATAACCAATTCCTTGTGTTTTATAGGCTCACACAAACAACCTTTTATCTTGTATTTTACAGGCTCACATAAACAACCTTTACTTTGTGTTTTAAAGGCTCACACAACTAACCCTTACAAGTGTTCTACTCTTAACCCAGAAATACCCAAAACTCACTTGAGTAATAAATGATTACAGAGAGAAACACTCACAAATCTTTATTGCTCAATAAATGAAGAGCAAAAAGATTTTTACAGAGAATAGGTATTGGTTCTCAAAGTATTGAATGTACAAATAGCTTGTAATAAGATTTTAATTCAAAGTATTTGTTATCCTCATGTTCTGAATGCATAAATGACTTCCATTTATACTCCCTTGGCTGATTATAGCCAAATAATTGCGTCTGACATTTTTCTCTTTCATCCGTCACGGGCGTGACTATGTTTGTCATGGGCGTGATTGTTCTTCCCAAGCCGTGACTGAAGTGGTGACCTTGGTCGTGAAGCTCTCTGGAATGTTTTCAAACATTGGGTCACAGGCGTGACATACATATTCACGGGCGTGACACACTTCCCAGCCGTGATCCAGGTGGTGACTTTGGTCGTGAAGCTCTCTGGATAAAAATGCCATGAACATTCATGGGCGTGACATTTTAATTCACGGGCATGACTTAAATGTACATTTCACGGTTTGTTCTTCCTTCATGGTCGTGAACTTCAAAAGTTGGTTTTGGTGACGGTTAGCTCTTTCACGGACATGAACATACTATTTCCTTAATTTTGTCTTTCAAGGATTATTCTTCCATTTTCCATTCTTGCTATTTTATTCCATACCCTGTTTAATAAACTTAGAAAACAGTATGTTAAATACAATATTGCTATTTTATTTGTTATCATCAAAATGACGGAAATACCCCTCAAGGTTTAACATCAACATTTGTCTTTTAGATAGTTTCAATTTATTTTATGTAATTTTTATTCTATTTCTTTCTTTTCACATTTTTGTTTTTATTTAGTTTGCTAACTTTAGTTTTATGCTAAGTACTAGTAAACAAAAAAGATAGGCAAAACATCCACTCAATGGAATTACGACTTGAGGTCCAAGGCATAGAAATAATAAAAACAGTCTCCTGAAGATAACAAAGAAGTTTTTAACAACCTAAAGAATTTGGAAAAAGAGGCAATGATCGAGCTAAGGGCAGTTCCACCAAGAGAAGTTGATGCACATAGACAGTTAGCTATGAAAGACTATGTCATACTTGTAATTGGCAACACTACCTCGTCATCATATTGGGAGAGGCAATAAGGAATTATGAGCAAAAAAACACACATTTGAACATATTTCCATCCTTTTATGGCTTACCCAACAAAGATCATTCAACGTTCATAAGAGAATTTTAGTAATGATCAATATTTTTCCTTTGAACGGACTAAATGAATACCAATTAAGGATGAGGTGTTTTTCTTACACATTAAAAGACATAGCCAAGGTATGGCTAATGACTTTATCCCCTAATTCTTTGAACAACTAAACTGAGGTATACCATAAATTCATGAGTAAATTTTATTTCTATTAGAAAATGAAGGAGTTGAGAGCAAAAATTACTAATTTTTATCAAAAAGGCTCTAAAATATTCTATAAGGTATGGGATAGGTTCAAAATTTTTCTTTTACAGTGCTCTCACTATGGGTACCCTCTACCAGTAACAAATCAACCTTTTTATGACGGGTTGAGCCAACAATATCAATGCATGGTCGACGTTGCAATTGGAGGAGCTATGGGAGAAAAGACAATTGAAGAGGTTTATGACATAATTGAACTGCTGGGAATAAATTCTCAATAAAAAAGTGTGAGAGTAAGAAAGATGGTAGTGCATGAAGTTTCTAGCAATAATGAGTTGGCTTTACAAATTGTTGAGCTGATAAAGCAACTCCAAATGCTAACCAACAAAGGACACACATTAGTGAATAAGGTATGTGGAATTTGTGGTATTTATGGACATGGAGCTAATATGTGTTATTCTTTTGATTCTTTGCTAGGAAATGAAGTGGTGCAAGCTAATGCCCTAAATTCCTTTCATCCTGGGCAAGAAAATAATCCTTTCTCAAACATTTACAACCTTGGCTGAAGGAACCATACTAAACTTTCATGGAGAAATTCTGATCAAAACCACCCTTAAATCCTCAGAAACTAAAATCCAAAATCACAGTACCATAACCAAGAGTCTTTGAATTAACCTTTATACCCAAATCCAAACCAAATTGGATTAGCTAGTAAACCTAAAAAAGCATCTCTAGAAGAAATATTAAATAATTTTATACTAGCTAATGAAGACAAGCAGGAAGGAACATATAAAAGGCTTGATTCAATTGAAGCTTCATTCAATAAGGTGAGAATTCAAATTGGTCAAATAGCAGATGTAGTATAATAAAATAAAAAAGAAAAGTGACCAAGCCAAATAGAGCAAGCTAAATCTATAATTATTCATGGTAACACCTGTATTAATGAAATAAAATTTGAAACTGACTTGGAGCACTATTCTCTTCTAGGTACATGTGAACTACAACATAAGGAATTGGGGTCACTAGAGATAAAAACTAAATGGGAAAAAAAGTAAGAAGAAGTTTTAGCACCTCAATTACATAATGCAACTGAGCCTTATAGGCAACCTTTTCTCAAACATAGGGAACATAATATAGGTAAGACATCTTCTCAAGTTAAGGATGACTCAATTTTATTTGATTTTGCTAGGACAATACCGCCACCAATAAGGTTTTTAAAGGACAATCCCTTAAATATGAATAAGAACGCGGAAGAATTTTAAGTGACCACCATTTCATGAAAAGAAAAAAAAACTTTGGGAGTTTTACTGTTGACATTACCTTGAATAGGGAATGAAAGCAAAGGCTATGTTGGATTTAAGCGCTAGTATTAATTTGATGCTCAACTCAATTTTCAAACAACTGGATATAGGAGAATTAAAGCCCAACTAACATTGGCCTTTAGTTAGTTGATGGTTCAATTAAACTTCCTACAGTTATAGTAGAAGACCTTATGGTGAAAATTGGTAATTTAACAATACATGTGGATTTTGTGGTCATTGACACTGATAATACTTGTTTAAAAGAAATTAATTCACTTGTTCTTTTTGGTAGACCTTTTATGGCCACAACTGACACTCATATTAATGTTAAAGTTAGACATGACTAATGAGCTTGATGTATGTGACTTCTCAACTTACTCTTCTGAACTTATTGCAAATCCATATTTTTTTCATGAATAAGGTTGATTAACTTGATTATAATGGAATTGAGAAACTTCAAAATAGATTTGGCGACACTAAGCGTAATGAAGGGTGGATGAGCAACTTCAAATGACTTTTCACCCACCTTAAAAGGACCATAGTAAGTAATGTCTTACCTAAATGATAAATGTGACTTTTTGGGAGGCAACCCAATTTATTTCTATTATTTTTAGTTTTAATTTCAGTTTTTGTTTAGTATATAAGTTTCTATTTACATTTTAACTCAAAATTGTGTCAAGGAATACATTTACAGAAAAAAATGTATGCTCAAATAAGTAAAACAAAGAGCAAACACACGACTATAAGTAGAGAAGTGTCCCGGGCATGAACACTAGGACACTTCATTTTCACATTTTTTACCTATTTCCTTTAACAAAACTCTTAATCACACTTATATCTTTTTAATTCATCTTATTAACTAAACTAAGTATCAGCGAGTGTTACAACCTATCTACCCACTCTATTCTAGGTTAGGCATATAAATTAGGCTTAAGTTTCTCTTTTCATTTACTCTTATATCAACATGTATTATTAGTACAACCACATAACTTTATTCTTCTTATTTTTTCCCTTTTCGCTTATAGAAACATTTATTTATTTATTTCTTATACATGTGAGATATAACACAAAATCCAATTCATGGTATATGACATAATTATTTAATTTCATTTCCAAAATTTAATCCATAACTATAAGAAAATAAATATATATTGCTCACTCTTTTATTATCTCAATCATAAAAGGAAAATTCAACCATAATATTAGCTACCACAAAAATCTGGTAATTTACATATAACATTAATCTACTTTAATTTTCAGTAGCATAATGCTTTGTTTTGTCCTGCATTTTTCTCTTTGTTCCATTTTGAATTTCATTAAGTGATCTTCCATAAAGTTATATATTAAGATTTTATCTAAGAATGCAACTATAGTCACCTAAATTTGACCTAAATTGAAAAAGTTATGATAATTTTTCTCTTAATTGTTCCTGTCAATTTTACCCAGTATTTACTTAGTCAACATACAAGTTTGAACTCAAAGCTCAATTTAAGCAAAACTATGGTTAGAATATGAATTTATCGTCTTCATGAAAATTTTAGCCTTAATATCTAGTTTCTAACCCAATTAAAATCATAGAAATCAGAAATTTTAGGACAAAGTTAGGACAAATGTATAGCAGCCCCTCACCCGAACCGCACGTGCCTGGATGAGGGAGCGCTAATGTCCGTCTTCCTTACTTCTTCAATTCGTTTTTATTATTATTTTACCTTTATTTTCTCAACACTCATGTATATAAAGATATAAACAAAAACCAGAGTACAATTTATTTACATAGATAGTAATTTTAAACATCAAATTAATTCTTAACAAACTTTAAAAGTAAGTTTTACAAACTTTAACATTCTTTAATATAAAAGCCAAATACAAAATTTCAAAACTTGTAACCCACTTTCTAAAGGTTTGGCTGCTTTACTTGAATAGGATCATCGTTTGCTTTATCTATCACCTTCAGCTACCTTTCTATATCTGCGTGGAAGGAAAACTCCACGCTAAGCTCTAAGCTTAGTGGTGCATATAAATAAGGCAATATATTACATCATGCAATAGGCAACAACAAGTATCATTTTTCATATTAATGTTCTTTCATGCAATTTTATTCCTTATGATCCTTTCTCATACAATTATAATTCCATGCATACAGGACAAATGTCATTTTCATTTCCATTAATTATAAAAATCTCTTTTACATCATCAATCATGTATTTATATATGTATACCACTTTCCATCTTTTATATATATATATATATATATATATATATATATATATATATATATATATATATATATATATATATATATATATATTATATCAGCCCACAACACCTATGAACTCTAGAGTAGGATAACGGAGTTGCCATCCAAGCACTTAGGAGTGCCACACGACAATATGATGTGCGCATATAAGTGCCATTACCGGCGTAGAAAATCGTGCCATTACCGGCGTAGTATTCATAATCCGTGCCATTACCAGCGTAGTAAATCATTCCATTAATGGTTTTCATTATACTTCCCCCCTGCTTGGCATGCCAAACTATCCTTAGTATAGTTCTAGGTAGTTTTTCTAGGGCTTATTCAATATCATATAATTCATATATCTCTATTTACTTCCAATCACAACCATATCAATATTCATGTTTATTATCTGTATTAGTTCACATATTTCATCCGTATCATATTCCATATATCATTTGTGTCAATTTACATATTTCATCTGTATCATATTCCATATATCATCCGTGTCAATTCACATATTTCATCCGTATCACAATACAACATGTTTCTCACCTCAATACATATATATAATTATTTTTATTTCATTGGATAGACAATAACTTCCATTTTCTCACCTGAATTCCTCATTTAATAACCACATTCATAATTACAGATACAGAGCATTCACGACCGTGATTACTAATTTTCATGCCCGTAATCCCAAGCCGTGAACGCTACTGGATTGAAACACCCAAGAGCATTCACGGGCGTGAATGTTCACGGTCGTGATTACTCATTCACGCCCGTGAATAAGTTCACTTCCGTGATTCCAACCCGTGAATGCTTCTGGAATGAATAGTACCATTTCCACATATAAGTCACAACTGTGACACAATCAGTCACAACCGTGAACCCTCAAGTTCAAGCCCGCGACTTAATAGTCATGCCCGTGACTTAATAGTCATGCCCGTGACTTTCAGCAGGAAATCTGCATATTCACTTTTCGTTCATTCTAACATTATCCAAATCATACCAAATCCTATTTCATGCATTTCTAAGGTTCTTTACTCAACTTATTACTTTCTAATACATGTAAATGTCTTGGTCATACAAGATTTTCTAACATGCATCATTAATTCAATGTTACAAAAAGATCTCATTCATACATGTCTAAACTTATGGTTTCATGCCATAATCATCATCATTCTTGAAATGCATTTATCTAAAATCATGTTCAGCATGCATTATTTCAAACAAAAATAGGCTATTGCCTTAAGTTATGCACAAACCTTAATCTTTCTCCTTCACTCTTCTAGGTAGCTTTCTCTTTTCCTCTGCTCCTTAGAGCTTGTTCCTTGTCACTTTGAACTCTTACAATATCATAATTCATTATTATCATATGATTTTCTCAAGACCCTAAACTCTCATTTTCTCTCTCAAAACCCTAATTTCTCTCTCTTTCCACATGAGTCTTGGATGAACTCAAAATTTAAACTTCCTTTAAGAAAAGATGAAGAAGAAGAAGAAGAAATGCTTATTACCTTACATTTTTCTTCACTAAATCACCACTTTGGAGATTTTCTCTCTCTATCAAACTTGATTTTTTTCTTCTTTCTTGTTCTTTCCAGCTTCCTTAGGAGTTATGGACCATGAAGATCACCTTGTCTTGCTCTTTCCCTTCTCTTCCCTTCCTTTCTCTCTCCAGAATTCAAGATTGGCTATGGAGGAATGGGGCTGGCGTGACTGGTATTTTAAGAGAGAGAAAAGAAGGTAGAAAATGAAGAGAAGAAGAAGAAGAAAATGAAGTCTTAAATAGGGTACCCAAAAAGTCTTCATGTGGGACCCACCATATTGACCATTTCTTGACATTAGGCTTAATGAACCCATTAATCTCATTCTTCCTCCTTGAGTGGCCTGCCAAACCTATCCAAATGTGCCCAAAATTAATATGTTGATTAGCAATTAATCTCATAAATCCTCAAATTTTGGTAAATTGCAATTTGACCCCAAAACTTATTAAATTTTGCAATTTAGTCCTTTACTGTAAATCAACTTCTTTAAACACTATAATCACTTAATTAGGCATTTATCATTTAATTTATCCATTACTTGGTCAATTTGTGTAAAAATCCGAATTTAGACTCCGATCAGTCAAACACATCAACTTCGCGACACGTGCGACTCAGGGCCTAAATTAGCGGATGTTATAAAATGTTTTGCAAGTTGTTCACCAACCTTTTTGCCCAATAGTTTGGGAACCTTTCTAAGTTATACATTGTTATGTCTTTAAGGCCTAGCTACATTTAGAATCTCAAATTGATGTCTTCACAACAATTATAGTTCCAGAAGTTAGCTTTCAAACCAAATTAAAACCAAAAGATTTTAGTTTCCAGAACTCAAGATATACAAAAATTCGCTTCATTTTCAATTAGGCCTTGCTCTAGCTTCTTTAGGGGTTATTACTTCTTTAATAGCTCAACACATGTACTCATTACCTGCTTATGCGTTCATAGCGCAAGACTTTACTACTCAAGCTGCGTTATATACTCATAACCAATACATTGCAGGATTTATCATGACAGGAGCTTTTGCTCATGGAGCTATATTAATTAAATAAATAGTGGGTTCCATCATTTCTATGGTTACTTCTTAAACTGTGAGGACTTCTCTATACACCGGAGCCCTCTCCTTCATTTAATCAATGCTATTGTTATCGTGTACAATTCACACTCTTTGGCTCTACCCATGAATTATCCAGTAATAGGTCTACTAGCTGCTCATACATTATCAAAGTCAATAACAACATATTCAATCATATAATCTTTTTTTTAATCAACTAAAGTTTTTTCCTTCAATCCTTGTCATTAAACACTTATAAACCTACTTTTATCAATTTATTTATGGAATTAATTATTTATTTACAACACATCATCACATTCATATATAGTTAACCCCACTAATACGACATCAAGGATACATAATTAAGTTTAATACATGAAAATTCATTACCAAACATGTAAATTTCACAAAAACTATAGGATATTGCATTAAAAGCATGCACTAACCTTTTTACTTTCATCTTTAGTCTTTAGGCCTCTTTTTTCTATTTCTTTGTTTCTTTCCTCTTCTTGTCCTTGTTTCACTCCCAAGGAGCACCTAACACATGAAAAATCCACAGTAAAAATATGTTCTTGCTCAAAATATAGCTTTCACTCAATTTTCTCTCTTTTCAACTTTAACCTCTAAAATTTCTCTCTTCACAACTTAAGGTTTAAGGCTTCTACCACCTCTCCTAACTCAACCTCATTCAATTTTAAGGTCTTTAAACTCTTCCTATAACCTTTTCCTCCATCAAAACCCTCACTTTCACTTTAAACTATAATTCCTATAAACAAGCTCCTAATGAGCTAAAACACCATTTTTCATAAGGAAAAGATATAAAAACAATATAGAAACAACTTACCTTTCACCTTGATTCCACCTTGGCCAAACCAAAGAGGATTTATCTCTCCTCTTTCCTAACTCTTTTCCCTTCTTCTTACCTTTCCTTAGCTTCACCTAGTTTCCTTGTGCATGAAAATGTCATTTCTATGTTTTTCTCTCTTTTTCTCACTTTCTCTCTCTAGAATTGAAGCTTTGGCTATGAAAATATGAAGAAATGTGGGGGATGGTTAAAGATGTAGAAAATTCTAGTAATTTTGTGATAAAAATGAAAAAGGAAGCAAAAAAACCAAATGATCAAAGAATGGGACCCACCTTTAACAAATATCATGATATTTAGACATTAATCACTTAATAATCTTGTTTCTCCTCTCTTCTTTGAATATGTGCCTGGCCACCATATGTGAAATATGTTAAATTTCAATTAAAATGGAAAATATCCCAATTGGTCCCTTAATTTTTGATAAATTACAAATTTGCCTTAAAATTTTTTTAACTTTGCGCTTAGGTCTTTTATCATATTTTAGCATCTTTTCATATATTATGCGCTTTATCAGACTTTTCTAATAATTATTCATGAATATTTTAATTTTTCTCCAGTCAAAATCTGAATTTAAACTTTAGTCGATCTGTTGTGTCAATTTCATGACACGTGCAAGGGCCTAAATTAGTGGATATAATATTGTGTGCATATATGACTTGTGAACTTAGGTTAAGGGGTCAATGTCACCTTGTGTGAGCGCCCTTAATTGGTGAAGCTTAGATGAGTTTGTATAGGAATTTGAGGTCAATGTCAGTTTGTGTGAACGCCCTTGTTCCATGACCCTTATCTAGTTTAGTTTGGTTTAAAGTATTATGAACAATCCAAATAAGTTAATAATTGATAGAAATTTTTGACTTGCTATTTATATGAATAGTAATAATGATGTGTATGTTGACCTAATATTCTTATGATCTAAGTTGTGACATAGTATGTTGCTAAGGTAATATATAATGTATGAATGAAGATCATAGCATTAATACATACATGATAAGCACAAAAAACATATGTTTATAATGTTGTATATATGAATTGTATGTATACACATATTGTAGGCCATTGTGTACAACTAAACAAGTTTTGCTTAACATGTGAGTATTTTCTCTCATGTGTAGGTTGGAGTTGTCTAACGTAGAAGTCAAAAAAGAAAGCTAGAGCCCATTTAAAAGTCACAAGATAAGCTCAGTCAAGGGTTAGTAATACAATGTGATGCTTTTTGATTTTTTTACATGTCATAGTATGGGTATAGTTTTAGTTTTTGAAAAAAATAATATTTGTTACATGCTTCTTGAAGACATAATTCATTTAAAATATTCTTAAGAGCTAAAGGAAGCCCAAACACCTATTTATAGTTATATGATGAAGTATTTTTTATAAAGTGATTATTTAAGGATTTATTTAGCTTTTGCTCAAGTATTGTGAAGTATTGAAAGGTTGAATTCAAACTTCCTCATAGAATTCATATGATGTTTTGTTTGACCAAGTATTTATGGATCAATTACTTTTTAATACTACATTGATCATGCCAATAAAGGTTTTAAATTTTACCAATTTTCATGCATAAGACTGAGTGATATTCTCATGTATAGTTGAATTAGACTAGTTATATAAAGGGGTTTCACAAAAGTAGTATTAAGATCAGAAAAAGTACTGTAGAAATAAAGATAGAGGAAAAAGAACAATCATGGGATAACAAAAAGAGGCAAAATAGCAAAATTTCATTCTATCTATGTAATGCCCACTAATATGAGCCTAGAAATAACATGTATTAAGTGTATATAGGTGAAATATAAGTGGTTATGGGTTGAGTATGGAAATAGTTAAAAAGACATGAAAAATGAAGTTTTCTAGTGTTCACGCTCGTGAATGTCGGAAAATAAGAATTCGGAAGATAAGTAGCTTTACAGTAATGACACATATGGTCATGCCCATGAAAACTTGCAGTTTAAATTGGACAATTTCATATTTTTGATAGAAACTCACAATTTTTCAATTTAAAACCCTAGCCACCAAACTTATGAACCCTATAATCAACCTTCCTCCAATTTCCTTTGATTACTAGCTTTGATGATATGAAATCAACCCCTTAAACAAGATTAAATTGGTTAGAATCAATTTCATTATTTTTCAAAGAAGGCAGATTTTGAGAATAAGGGAGAAATCAAAATTGAACCATAACCTATTATAATTCTGCAAAATAGAGGTAAGGAATCATGTTTTATTTGTTCTTGCATTAGTTTAAATCGGTTAATAAAGGAATATAGTAATTAATAACCTATTATGGTATATTAAGTTAGGGTTTTATTTAGTTATGGTATAATGGACAATTTAGATTGGTTAGGCATAATGTGGTCTCTGATTTTTGTGCAAAAGACAAAGAAAGAAGGTGGAGAAAACCACTAGAGGGAGTAGGCATGCGAGAGATATTGAAAATTAAGGCTCCAATTTAGGTTTGCACATATATGCATATTAATTCACTTTTATGGCATGTTGTGTGTTGATATTGATGTTGGTATGTTATCTGACACGTTCTTAGCATAATTCAGTATAGGAGATGTTATAATTTGACTTATGATTATATGTTCAACTTTGTATCCATATGTAACAAAGAAAGTTGAGGTTTACAAATGTTATGGTTGATAATTGGGTATAAAAACTAGTTTTATTGATTAATTGATGAATTTGCATGAATTATAGCTTAGAAATGATGGAACATATTAGAAAGTGTTGATAGGTGTAACTAACATTGGTTAGCCTTGGAGCCTTTACATGTGGTGTGCACATTTACCTTGAATTGGTGCTAAAATTTGACACAGACTGCTGATTGATGGCCGTGACATGTTGTTCACACCCATGAATGTCTGCACGGAAAAGGTCACGACTTGAATCATGGGTAGACAACCCATGAGAGAAGGGTTCATGGCCATAAATGTCTATTCACATATGTGAAAGCCCTATAACTAGAATTTTATATTTTGATTAATATAATGAAATTTTATGGTATTGGTATACACATACACCTTGCATGATGTGATGAGATGTTATACAATATGATAACCTAAACATGAATATGAATGTGTTTATTATACCTTAAATCACAAGGGGTTATATGGAAATCATGAGTTAGACTAAGAAATGTGATAAATAACAAGTTTTTATTTATTAATGCCCATTTTCTATACAAGAACTTGCATATGATAGATGATATGTCATTGAGGGGACTACGATACCGCAGTATATATAGCATATAGATTTATATTTTAGAAAAATGGGGGTTTAAACTCGGGTGAAAGCGCCTATGATCCTAGATATGTGTAGTTATTATATTTTACTCAGTTAATGTGGCTTAAGTGATCTTGACTTGAAAAGCTTGGTTGAACACTATCTAGACATATACAGTTAGTGAGCGTAGTGACTTAAGCTTGGGTAAAAGCACTTTTGTTTTAAAACACGTATCCACAAAGTCTAGGTCTTGAGATTGGGCAGTAATATATTAAACTAGTAATGAGGAAAGTAAATCAGAAATATGGAAGCCGGATACAACCATTACCTATAAAGGAATAAGGAAAAACCAATAACCATTTATATGAAACCAGAAAATATGAGTTGGCAGTATATGATATGATTGTTATACATATATGATGATGTGGATTCACTTATGTGCTATATGACATGAATGTACTGTAATTCAGTAAACTAATTATGTATATAGTATATCGATTTATGATGGCATGGCCGAGTACATAGGTATGTATACAAAATAGCTATATAAGTTATGACTATGAATGAATGCATGTTAGAATTTTTTATGTTTATATGTGCCACTAATCTTTCAGTAGCTTAGCATATGGGGTGTTGTGACCAAGTTAAACAAACATTTACTCGGGTTTTCATCTGAACATTTGCATTTGCTAGCTAGCTTGATCATTTGTTTCATTTGCACATTTGTTGGGCCATAGGCCTCTTCTTTTGCTTTACAATATCAATTAACTAGTCACAACGACTTTTAAGTCCATATGCATATGCACTTGTACTTAAGCATTTATCAACCATTGCATCTTATCTCATATAACATACATATACTGCATATATGCCACACATATACTATACATATACCATGTATATGTATCACATATGTCAAACATATACCTCAAATATATCACAAGTATACCACTTATGTGTACCACAAATGTTACAAATTATCCATCATCATATTATCAAAGGCAAATCATGGCAATCATATGAATCACATAGCGAACAACATTCATATGCACTAAATAATTCAATTGATAATTAGACTCATATTTCTCTTTTGATTTCGACCCCTAACTTATTGTCTATCCACTCCTTGTGGGTCTCCAATATGTTGTGAGCTTAATATGAAAATATAGATTAAATCATGATTAGGGAGACTTAATGTGGCTTAAACAAATTAATATGCATTGTTCATATCAATAGTTAAGAATTTTCCTATGAGGCAGTGTGACCTTTGGGGACTGTTTAACCTATAAATTTCTCTATACTTGATAAATTAATATGATTCTTGTTCCTAATTCAAATTAACATATAATTATGTAACATAATAAAATTTAAGACCAATTGGATCATTGTACAATTTTTGGTGGAATTTCTAATTGTGTTTTATTTTCTGCCCTTAGGCAGTTTCAGGGTACCAACTTTGGTTCATCATAACTTATAATATATAAGTCATATTTCAATGAAAATTTACATAAAATTATATGGGTTAAAATGGAACATTTTTCATGTTTAAAATTTTATCAATTATGTGTCTAAAGTCTTCGAATTATAAGAAACATTTCACTGGTCCAGAATATAGTTGGCTTCCGGACCAGTATGACTTCTAAAGGCCATAACTTAGTCTATACGTAACATATTAAGATGAAATTAGTACCAAAATTTAGATAGGAAATATACCCATAATTTAATATTTTTATAATTTATATAATCTATCTCTAAAGATCTCAAAATATCCAAAAAGGTTGCTAGATCTGCCCAGGGCACTAAGTAGGCAGTTCAAACCATGGAATAGTCATGGTTCCATTCACCATAACTAAAAATATACAAGATATATGAACCTAAATTTTGGTATACAGATACATGACACGTATATATAAAACTTTTATGTTTTGATATACTTTAAATAAGGGCTTTATCATATTCAAAACTAACAAACACAGTGGCTAACTCACTTAGGGTTCACATCCTGACCAGTTTCGGTAGAGAGAGAATATCTCTTCCTATACACCAAATCTTGAAAAAATGTGTATATATCCATAAAGATAAGACATAAAGGAACATATTTTGGGTTTTAATCTTTTTTAGAATCAATTTCTATTAATATCAAAATCAGGATTCAAACAGTGTCTATTAATGAACCTTAGCAACTTAAATCAACCCTATAGCAATAAGAATTGATTACTTACCAAGAATAAAATTGCAAGGGATCAATTTGCTAAAAAAACTAAGTGAAACAAGGAAGAATTGAAGGCTGCAATGGGGGAAGATGAAGAAGAAAATGGGGCTGAAGTGAGGAGGCAGAAATGGGAGGAAGAGGATAAAGCCAATTTTTCTTTTTGTCCTTTTCCTTTTTGTTTCTTTTTCTCTTCTTTTATCTTTTCTCTCTTCTCTTATCTGTTCTCTTTTCTCTTCTCTTTTCTTTTATTTTTCTTTTGTTTCATTTTCATTTATTATTATTATTATTATTATTATTATTATTATTATTATTATTATTATTATTATTTACAGATATATATAATTCCATTAATCCACACAATAATACAACTTAATCATTTGGTCCAATTTAACTAAATTAACAATGTAAAATATTTACTAATCTTAATCTAGTCATTTTTCACACTTTAATTAGTCACCTTATTTCATTTATTTCTAATATTTTTTTTATCCCCATTTAGCTTATAAATACACATGTGCGACTCGATACAATTGCAATGTATTAGGACCCATAGCTAATGCGTGTCATGAACTTGTTCTTATAAAAATATACATGGAATGCATGTGTTCAATTGAATTATATGCAAGATGCATATGTTTAAATGAAATGCATGTGGATATGCTTGAGGATGTTACAACTTCAACTTGCCTAGCACTAACCGATGTTTCACTCTCACCGTTTCCAACGCCTTGACCTTGTTGGAATGCCATTGTTCACTATAAAACAAGGAAAGGAGCAAACATACATTACACTTATAACACATTTCATCCATCCATTAACATGTACATACATGTAATCCATTCACTTAATTCCCACTCCAATCCTAGAATCGCCTAAACCATGCTCTGATACTACTAAAACTATGACAGCCTTATAACACTTATTCTATACGTACATTGCGTAAACTTATGACGTTATAGCCGATGTGTGCAAAAAATATTTTCTTAATTTAATTTAATGACCATAATCTTATTAACAGTTTATTAATCCTCTTTATTTTTCCAAAAATTTCGGCAACATAATAGCTATATATTAACTATCCTACCAGCACTGAAAACAATCTACAACCCATTTTTGGGCACAACAATACAAATATAATATAAAATAATCTTCATTCAGCCACAAGTCAACATTCCATTCTTTACACATATAATAATTCATAAATATTCTTTATCAAAATATATACATAGTTTCATTCCTACAAATCCGTATCCATGCATATATATATATATATATATATATATATATATATATATATATATGTCATACTTAATAATAACCTACTATTATTTTATTCTTCCGTTTGCTCCCAAAATTTGTACACTTGCTCCTATGCCTTTTTCCCTACTACTTGCATGCAGTCAAATAACTACGTGTTGGGCTCCTAAAATTTGTACACTTGCTCGTGTGCCTTTTCTGCTACTACCTACATGCAATCAAATAACTACGTGCTGAGCAGTAAAATACCAGTGGTGATTACTAATCTAAGAATTTTCATTGACTTATATTTTCATACGTACATGCAATATTATATTTACTACACTATTCATATTTTCTCTTTAATATATTTGTTATTCTTTTTATCAATACTTTTATTTACTATTAATTCACTATTTAATATCTTCAATCAATTAACAAATTTTCTCAATTAATCTTATAGTTTTTTTCAATTTACTCTTGAACTTTCATTTTCTTTCAATTTAATCATTTTTCACTTCTTTAATTAACCATTTTTTTCTTGCTTTTATTTTTTTCTTTTTAATTTTTGTTTAGCTACAAATTTCATTTTGGTCCCTAAATTTCCAATTATTTACAATCATACCACTAACTATTTTATTTTCATTTATTTTCCTTTTAACAACATAACTTAATATTTTTCTTCCACTTAAAGTTCATTTTCAATTTTACTATTTTTGTCATATTTATCACTTTTATCATTATTATTATTATTATTATTATTATTATTATTATTATTATTATTATTATTATTATACCATTTTTATCATTCTTATCACTTTTATCATATTTATCGCATATATCATTTTTATCATAATTTTCACTTATATCATTTTTGTTAGAAGAGTGCTCTAAAGACAATTACTTTTAACACTTATTGTACAAATTTATTTGATTAATAAAAGGTTTTTTCATTAATTTGATATTCATTTGATATATAAATTGATAGTAATCTTAAATCAATTAGTGAAGTCCTTGATACATAACATAACATGAAGGAAACCATGATGAGATCATGATATTGAGATTCTTATCATGTGTAATTATATTATTATCAAAATTATCCCTAGTCATATTAAAACACTTCGATCAGATTGAGGAGATGAATACTTGAGCCAAAAGTTTCTAAATTATCTTAGGGATAATGGGATTTTATCTCAATGGACTCCACCTTACATGCCACAACACAATGGTGTGGCTGAAAGGATAAATCAAATCTTGTTAAACATGGTAAGGTCTATGATGAGTTTTGTAGAACTCCCTAAATTATTTTGGGGTTATGCACTAGAGACTGCCATTTATATATTAAATGGAGTTCCTTCGAAGTCAATTGATGTTAATCTATATGATATATGGTATAAAAAAAGCCCACATTTTCTTACAAAAGAATTTGGGGTTGTCCTGCTTATGTGAAGCAAACAATGTCAGATAAGCTAAAAGCTAAGTCTGACTGATGTCTGTTTGTGGGATATCCAAAAGCATCATATGAATATTAATTTTACCACCCATTGGAACAAAATGTTTTTGTTTCAAGACATACTATCTTTCTAGAGAGAGAATTGAGCTTGTTACTCATACAGATGATATAACAACTCAACCTTTTGAAGCATAAGAGCTTCGTAGGTCAAGTAGGATACGTACTGTTCTAGAGAGATATGGATTTTTCATTAGTGAACAGAACGATGTATTGCTCATAGAAAATGATGAGCCTAAAACCTATGAAGAAGTTCTAAATAGTTCAAAATCTAACAAATGGCTTCAAGCCATGAAGCCAGAAATGGATTCCATGTACCAAAACCAAGTATGAACTTTGGTTAACCAACCCGAAGGGATAAAGCCTATAGGGTGTAAGTGGGTTTTCAAAAAGAAAACTGACATGAATGGTAATGTGATTACCTATAAAGCTAGACTTGTTGCAAAAGGCTATTGTCAAAGACAAGGAATTAACTATGATGAAACTTTTAGCCCAGTAGCTATGCTTAAATCTATAAGGATACTCCTAGCCATTACTACTCATTATGATTATGAGATATGGAAAATGGATGTGAAGACAACTTTCCTTAATGGAAATCTGACTAAGGATGTGTACATGACACAACCAGAAGGCTTCATATCTAAAGATGACAAAAAGGTATGTAAGCTTCAAAGATACATTTATGGATTAAAGTAAGCATCCATGAGTTGGAATATTCGGTTTGATGAGACAATGAAACAATTTGGTTTCTTACAAAATCTGGATGAACCTTGTGTTTACAAGAATGTTAGTGGGAATGCAATCATATTTCTTGTGTTATATGTAGATGACATATTATTAATGGGAAATGATGTCTCAGCCTTACAATCAGTCAAAATTTGGTTATCCAATAATTTCTCTATGAAAGACCATGGAAAAGAAGTATATATTTTGGGGATAAAGATCTATAGAGATAAATCTAAAAGATTGCTTGGTTTTTTCACAGTCTACATGCATAGATAAGTGTTGGGTTTTTAAGAATGAATCACATTCATAAACGCAGCGGAAAAATAAAATTTTCAAAACTTGAAACAAAAGATCATACTTGTGCCATTAAAACTAATTTATATAAGTATAGAGGTTAAAAATTAAACCTTATAATTTCTTATTTGTTATTCAAATCTTCACTTTGTAGGGTTGTAGCAAATCACAACAATTCACATTAGGATGTCTTTAATGATAATCCATAAAAAAAAAAAGAAGAAAAAACTATCAAAAGAAATGGTTTGAACAAATTCAAAGTGTTAGCTTTGAAAGTGTTCTGGAGAGAATTTTATTTTGTCTTAAAAAAAATTTTTCACAAAAAAATATTTTCTTGTCTATTTTTTGCCATTTGATGTCTTTTATATTTGAATCAAATTCAAAGAAAAGATCAAAAGTCAAAAACGGAGAAAAGTGAATTGAATGAATAGTGAATGTGCTTAATGATCATAATTGGCCTAATTAAGGCCAAATTCACCTGTTGGCCAACGAGAGGCACCAGCGAGTGTGCTAGGCTTGTTGCAAGCTGCCGCTGTGCAGGCCAGCTGGCCTGCTTGGCAGGCTAGTAGCCTGCCTAGCCCGCGTGGGCCTGTGACCCTCCTGAGTAATTTTTTCATGCGATCTCATTGTGATCGATCCTGAAATAATTCTCTCATATTTTGGATCCCATTTAAGACCATTTTACTCATTCTCCATATCTTCAACGCGTATGACCCATTAGGTTCCAGGTTATATTGGCTACTTAAATTAACAATTAATTTAAGCAAGTCATGAGGGTATCTAGCAACACATCATGACCCCCAATTCACCATAAAGTCAAGGGTTTGACTACGAACCTTTCCATAGACAATTTTCTTACAATTATTCCTTTCACCAATCTATACCCCACTTGGTTCAGAGTATGGACATGTGTCAACTCCCACTAGACTGACTACATCACGTCAGTCCAAGTAATGTTAGTTCTTATCCCTGAGGCTCATTACTCTATTAGATATGTCATTGAAGACTATCTTTATGACATTCACACTCCAGCCAGAGATTCCCAAGTAATGATCACAACAAGAGGCCATGGGTATACACTCCTTTTATCAGGAGTGGTGAATCCTTTGTTGGTTACCCAATTACCTTCGAATACCTCAAGCTGTATCCAATCACCACCCTTTGAGCAACCTCCCCGAGACAATAAGGAATAGTGTCAAAATACAGAATCAGTATCCAAGATATCCTTGAGTACCTCAAGTCTAAGGATACTTGCACCATTGCCATGATGAGATTATCATTGACACTTGAATAAATTATCCATACGATTGTCTCATAGCTGGCTATCCATTGTACTTAGCTACATATAGCAAGCATCCACATGTTAACTCTAAACATATCATATTTATAGATTATGAGATCTACTTCTCATTCGAATCAAGGAGTGTAACATGTGTTAGTCTATCCGGATTAACAATGTCTTATCTTATTAATCCTATGACTAGGGATAATTTTGATACTAACATAATTACACATGATAAGAATCTTAATATCATGATCTCATTATGATTTCCTTCATGCTATGTTATGCATCAAGGACTTCATTAATTGATTTAAGATCACTATCAATTTATATCTCAAATGAACATCAAATTAATAAAAAAGCTTGTTGCCCAGATATTGAACAAAGAAGGGGGGTTGAATTGGATATTAAATTTTTTTAACTTTTAAGTGCGGAAAGAAAAGTTAAGTTGAGTAGGGATAAGAAAATATTACATAGGAATTTTTATAGAGGTTCAGGTGTTAACAAACCCTACTCCTCTCCCCAATCTCAATTGGGAGTTTCATTAACACACTAAGTGTTACAATGGAGTTTTACAAGCTTACTCCCAACTATGGTATTTCCAACAATGGATCACACCTAACCCAAAAATCCCTTGTGTTTTAATGGCTCACACAATAAACCAATTCCTTGTGTTTTAAAGGCTCACACAAATAACCCTTATAAGTGTTCTACTCTTAACCCAAAATACCGAAACTCACTTGAGTAGTAGATTACAAAGAGAAACACTCACAAATCTATAATGCTCAGAGAATAATGAGCAAAAAGATTTTTATAGAGATTTAATGTTTGTTTTGAAAATATTAAAATGCACAAATGGCTACAACAAGATTTTGATTCGAAGTATTAGCTATTCTCTTATTCTAGATTCATAAATGACTTGAATTTATACTTCCATGGTGAATTATAGCCATTTGGTTGCATTTATTGTAGAAATAACTGTTGCACCAACTCTTAATTTTGCGCCTGACATGTTTCTCTTTCTCTTTAACGGTCGTGAGTATGAATGTCACGATCGTGACTGTTCTTCCAAGTCATGACTTGAGTGGTGACTTTGGCCGTGAAGCATTCTGGAAGGATTTGAAGTGTTCGATCATGGGCATGACATTATTATTTAATGGGCGTGAACATCCTTCCTAGCCGTGGTCCAAGTAGTGACTCTAGCGGTGAAGCTCTCTGGAGGAATTTGACATATTTTCTCATGGGCATGACTGATATGATCATTCACAGTTGCTATAATTCTTCATGACCGTGAACTTTAAATGTTGGATAGTTGGCGCTAAGCTTCATCACGGGTGTGACATAAAAGGTCACAGGCGTGAACATACTATTTCTTCATTTTTTTAGTCTTCCATTCTCCATTCTTGCTATCATGTTCCATACCTTGTTCAATAAACTTAGAAAACAAGTATGTTAAATACATTATTGCTATTTTATTTGTTAGCATCAAAATGACGGAAATACCCTTCAAGATTCAACAATCTCCCCCTTTTTGATGGTGACAAATAATCTAGCAATATGTGCTTTTGAGAAGTCTCCCCCTCAAAATATGCTTAAGATAAAAAATTACTGAAGTGCAAAAATTGTAAATAATGATGAAGTATAGCATCAATTTAGGTATATGTAAGGTATATCCAATGTATACCAAATTTTTACTTAAAACAAGTTAAGTATGTGCAAAGTATATCAAGTGCATATTCATTCATGTAACTTGCATCAAGTTATATACAAAGTATATTTACGATATATTCAAGGTATATCAGCTCATTTGCATACTTGCATATTCATTTGATTCAAACAAGTATTTCAAATATATTGCATTTAACTTTAAATATAATATATTGCTAGGTTCTCCCCCTTTTGTCATCAACAAAAAGAATAACAAAAAGATAAATCATAATGGAAAACAAAAGCAATTATATTAATATTAAAAGAAGAATACAAGGATTTGAAAAGTGATTGATAGTCCTACATCAAACAAGCTAGAAAATAACATAGCTAAAATATAGTCTAGCTAGATTTGGAGTCGGACATCCCGTCTCTCAGGCGAGCTACTTCTGCCTCGAGGCTCTCCATGCGAGACTCCAAGAAATCCTTAAGGTTCTCTAACCTCTCGTCCATCGAAGCCTGCAATTGCTCAAATCGTGGTGCCAAGAGATCAGCCACTTGCTGAGCCAAGTTTGGTGTGGAGGCAGAGGATTGTCCAATTTCCTGCTCAACCTCTAGAGTCTCCATCTCAACTCAAACTCTCTTCCTCTACTGGATTCCTTGGAGGCCAGCTTTGAAATCATCCGAATCGTTGTCTTCCCAAATAATCTCACCAGTAGTGTTGGTGAAGCGGTAGTAGATGTTGTTGTCATGAACTATATGAACAACTGCTCCCATTTAGATAAATGACTCGATGTCTAGTCGATCTCGAGGATGTGCTGGTATAAGGTTGAAATGGTGCTCCTCTAGCTTCAAATACCCAAGCTTGATAGCAAGGTGAGTCACGTACCCACCAATCAAAATGTCTCCGGAGGGCTTGGTGGCAATTGACAGTAGATGGATTGCAAACCATCAAGATAAAGCCACTATTAGGCCTCTTCGGGCCATCTCCAGGAGAAAGAGCTCAGACTTTCGAATCGATCCGTTGCTATCTCCTCTATCAAAAATGCTATAGGTTAGAAACCTATGCAAGTATTTGTGTACTGGGGATCGAAGGTGGGTGCTTTTTGTCTTCTTGACGTCCCAACTGCAGTCAAGCCCGAAGTGAGTCCATGCCTGAGTAGCATAGAACTCCACCTCACTCTTATTAAGGATACCGTCAGAGGGAAGGTTGAACATGTCACCAAACTCTGTGGCAGTGATGGTGTTCGGAGGCTTGCAAAGTTGGAATTTTACCGTGCCGATAGGAGAGACTTGCAGGGTGCTTAGGAACTCTAGAGTTGGTTCCCTCAGCGTCGGTTGATGGATATCAATGAAATCTTTCAGATGACAAGCTTGGAGTTGTTCCATCATGCTTGTCTCGAGATCAAGTGTTCTGATAGTTTGCCACTCAAATGATCGAGAGGAAAGGAGTGGTATTTGCTTGACAACTGAGTATCTTGGATGACTGTGCTCCGGAATAATGTTTAGAAGGTAGTCCGTGTACCTTCTTGGAGCATGAGACTTATTTTTAGTACCTTTGGAGGAGCCGGTTTCCATTTTTGATTGAGAAATATATTTTTGAAGAAAGAAAATCTAATGGAATTTTGGAATAGAACCTAAGGTGTTTTGATTTCTGATGATGGAGAAAGTTTTTGAAGGTATTTATAGATGGAATGAGTTGCTAGAGGGCCAAAATCTTCAAAATGGTATTCAATGGTGATGAATGAGAGAAGTTGGAGAGATGGAAATGAGAGAAATAATGGCAGAAACGTTTTATAGCCGACATTTTCACGGGCATGAAAGCTAAGTCACGGGCATGAAATGTCTTGTTCACGGTTTGCTGAAGAGACGCTCTACCCGTGATGAGGAATGTGAAATGATTCAGAATCATGACAATTAAATGTCACGGGAATCAATGATGAAATATCACGGTGGTGACAAAATAGTCACGGTCGTGAAGTACAACCTTCACTACTTGTGACCATGAAATAGAGCGTGACACAAAATGTGAATGGTTTTGTAAGTTTTTGGTGGAAATGTTCACGGTCGTGAATAAGAGTCATGAGTGTGAACAAAGGGTTTCACAGGGGTTATAGAAAAAGGTTACGGGCGTGAAACATAGTCTTCACTACCTTCAACCATGAAGCATGTCGTGAAGCAAATCGTGAAAGCTACTGGAGCTTTTGGCGATTATGATCACGACCGTGAATATATGTCACTAGTGTGAATTGCCTAAAATCCTCATTAAATAAAATTAAGTCTAAAACAAGACTAAAACATTTATAAGGAGCTTCTATCCCTGTAACATATATTTCTATCAAGTTAGCTACTTAATATCTAAAAATATGAGACAAAAAACACAATATTATCAATCAAGGTTCGACAATTTTGGCAATCATAAAGTTAATCCATCAATCATACCAAGCTCTTTTCTTATGAAATTAAATCTTTCCTCATCTAGAGACTTAGGGAAGATATCTGCCAATTGATTGTCTATGCTTATAAATTCCAATACAACATCTCCATATTGAACATGATCTCTAATAAAATGATGTCTTATGTCAATATGCTTACTTCTAAAGTGTTGAATGGGATTCTTAGATGGATTTATAGCACTTGTATTTTCTCATCTAATAGGTATATGGTCCATACTATGACCATAATCCTTCAGTTGTTGCTTCATCCAAAGGATTTGTGTACAAAAATATCCTGCTGCCATATACTTCGCTATAGCGGTAGAAAGAGCAACAGAAACTTGTTTCTTGCTAAACCAAGATGTTAGAGTAGTGCTCTAAAGGCAATCACCTTTAGCACTTATTGTACAAATTTATTTGATTAATAAAAGGCTTTTTCATTAATTTGATGTTCATTTGATATATGAAATGATAAGTGATCTTAAATCAATTAATGAAGTCCTTGATACATAACATAGCATGAAGGAAATCATGATGAGATCATGATATTGAGATTCTTATCATGTGTAATTATGTTAGTATCAAAATTATCCCTAGTCATAGGATTAATGAGACGGGACAATATTAATCCAGACAGACTAGCACATTTTACACTCTTTGATTGGATCGAGTAGTAGATCTCATAATCTATAAACATGAGATGTTTAGAGTTAACATGTGGATGCTTGCTAAGTGTAGCTAAGTACATTGGATGACCAACTATGAGACAATCATATGGATAATCTATTAAAATGTCAATGATAGTCGCATCATAGCAATGGTGCAAGTATCCTTAGACTTGAGATACTCAAGGATATCTTGAATATTGATTATGTATTTTGACACTATTCCTTGTTGCCTTAGAGAGGTAGCTCATAGGGTAGTGATTGGATACAGCTTGAGGTATTCGAAGATAATTGGATAACCAACAAAGGATTCACCACTCTTGATAGAAGGAGTGTATACCCATGGCCTCTTGTCGTGGTCATTACTCAGGAATCTCTTGCTGGAGTGGAAATGTCATAAAAATAGTCTTCAATGACATATCTAATAGAGTAATGAGACTCAAGGACAAGAACTAACATTACTTAGACTAGATGTGATGTAGGCCCAGCGTGCCCGCAGTAGGCCCAGCGTGCCCGCAGTAGGCCCAGCGCGCCTGCAACTTCCATCTGTTGGCCAACGGCTGTAATTGGCCACAAGTAGGCCAATTATGGCCAATTACTATTCATTAGTTGCCATTTTCTCCATTTTTGACTTTTCATCTTATTTTTGAATTTGATTCAAATAGAAAAGACATCAAATTGCAGAAAATAGACATGAAAATATTTTTTGTAAAAAAAAAATATTTTTAAGATAACAAAAATTCTCTCAAGAACACTTTCAAAGCTAGCACTTTGAATTTGTTCAAACCATTTTCTCTTGATAGTTTCATTTTCATTCTTCACGTGGATTATCATTAGAGACATCCTAGTGTGGATTGTTGTGGTTTGCTACAACCCAACAAAGTGAAGATTTGAAGAACAAATAAAAATTACAAGGTATAATTTTTAACATTTACATTTATATAAATTAGTTTTAATGGTACAAGAATGTTCTTTTGTTTTGGGTTTTGAAAAATTTTATTTTTTACTGTGTTTATAAATATGATTCATTCTTCAAAACCTAATATTGGTATCAGAGCCTCCTTCTATCCATTAAAATTAATTTTAATTGAAAGTGCAATGGGATTGCATGTTTTTTGCGATTTTGGATCAATAGGTTTGAAAAATTGAAATTAATTTGTAAAATATAATTTACACATTTTTATTCCTTTAATCTGATCATGGGATGATTAAGAATGATTATTTTGATTGAAAAATGATTTGAATGTGATTCAAATAATTAATTTCGGATTTATTTCAAAAATTCCTAAAATTGTCTTGTTTATGAACATGTGTTGTTGTTTGGCTTAATTGATGGGGCTGGTTGCATTTTTATTGTAATTTAATTATGAAAAACTTATTTAGACATATTGAGAATATTTTTATGCCTCTGGAAATATCCAATAATTGATTAAAAATTATTTTAATTAATTGTTCAAACAAACACAAAAACGGGACTGATTTAGCTTAATCGGTGGGGCTGTTTTGTTTGATTTTTTTTGTATGTGTTTATTTTATTTTCAGCACCTTGAAATAATTTTTATGTGATTAAAAATATGTTATTTTGATGTTAGATACATGCCAAAATTATTTTTCAAGCATTTGAAATTTTAAAAATTCTAGATATCGAATTAGTCATTTTGAGCGTCTAAGTGTGTTGGTTCGTTTGTCTTAGTAATTTTGGCTTGTGCCAAAAATATTTTGATGAACTTGAGCTGAACTAACGACAATTAGAATGTTGATTTGATGTTCTAGAAAATTTTAGAATTTTTAGAAATTAATTTTGAATTAATTTAAGTTATGCAATTGTAATTCTAGTATACCTAGAAATTGGTATGTATATTAAAATTAAATTATTTAATTTTAACATCATAATATTCTGATTTTAAGGAGAATTAATTTTGAATTATTTCTAGAAATATGGAATTTAATTTAATTTGATTAAATATTAAATTGCACTTTAAAATGACCTACAAAATTAAATTAACCGAAAGAACACATATAAGCAATTTCGATTCAAGTGTTGAATTGATTTACAAATTGAAATCCAAAATTGTCATTTTTATTTTGTGCATTAGAGAATGCATGTTAGGGGTGTATGAAAAGGCATGATGGATGATTATGAACTTAGGCCCAATGTGATTGAGCATGCATGAAATTATTTTATTTTATGGTAAATAGGGCCTGCGTGTCCCTACCTCTTTTTCTTTCTTATGTATTTCTCTTCTCATCTTACTCCCCTCAAATGTAAATTGAGATTTTTTATAATTTGATATATGCAATTAGATTACATAGGATTATGATAGAATGAAGATACAAAGCAAAGGAGATGGTACCATAAACAAGAAGACTTAGAAATAGGAATTTGATTTCTATTTTGGGTTGTAAATTCAAGCATATACCTAGGTAAGACCTAGTCAATTTTTTTTGGCTCAAGAGATTGACTTTAGTATGTCCATAATCATGCCATATAGTTAATGTAACTATCTTTATATATCGATGCGATGAATGTATGATATATAAAAGCATGAAATAATAACTTGATGAGACTTAACAAAGAAATCCCTCACTAAATAAACAATTAAGTCTTACGCCTTCCATTAATATGGGGAGAACCAGAGTTCTTCTAGAGTTAGGGTTGTTAAGTTGCCTCAAGCTCACTCTATAAGAATATGTTCAATCCATTGAAATTAAATTTCACAATTAATGGGTTAGATTAACCGATATTATTAACTTGTTGGATTTGCGCCAAGGTTAATGTGTATTGGAGGTGAAGTTGGGTTTGTATACATGAGATGCACACATATCAAGAGTCGATAGCCCAATGTATGTGCACACATCAATAAGTTGATAGCACAAGATTCGATAGTTTCATGAATAATGCAATTGGTATGGATTAGATACCTACCAACCAAACAAAGGATAGCTTGTTAAGTTGCCTCAAGGTTATTCTTAGCTAGTTGGATATCGTCCCACTAAGAGAACTTCCATATAAGTTCTCTCGGGTTCATAATGAGGGCTATGGATTCGCAATAAAATAGTGGGAGCCATAACGCGATTTATTAAAGACCTAATAAACATGCATTTTATGTACATTCTAACATGTTCTATTTTACATCTAGGTTGCTAGAATCATCATTATGACAAGTGTGAATTTGCAATCGCTAATGGAATCAAATAAGTTGACTGGGCCCATTTGAGAATAGTTCTCAAATTCGAAAAGATTGGCTATGTCCTAGATGAGGCACTCCCTAATCCCCCTACTGCTAATGCTTCTGAAGATGTTCAGAAGGCATATCAAAAGCATCTCGATGATAGTGAGATGGCAAGCTACATTATGCTTGCTACTATGTCAGCTGAGTTGCAAAAGCAGCATGAGGCTGTGGATGCTAATTCCATAGTATACCATCTAAGAGAGCTTTTTGATGAGCAAGCACGTTCTGAAAGGTTTGAAACTTCAAGGTTACTCTTTCGCACTAAGATGGTTGAGGGGACATCTCCAGTGCAATATGCATTGAAGATGAATAACTATATTGATAGGTTGGCCACCTTAGGATTTGTGATGGACCATGAATTAAGTATTGACTTAATTCTAATGGGTTTTTCTGATAGTTATTCACATTTTGTGCTTAACTATAGGATGAACCAAATCTCTACCACTATTTCTAAGCTGATTAATTTGCTTAAAACAGTTGAGTCATCTGTCAAGAAGGACAGTAAGGCTGTGATGCTGGTGGACTCTTCAAGTTCTGAAAAGAAGAACCTTAAGAAGAAGAAGAAGTCCATGAAGCCTAAGGGAGGTGTGGCCAAGAAGAAGGGCAAGGAGATTGCTCCAAAAGGGACATGCTTCCATTGTGGCAATGATGGCCATTGGAAGAGAAACTGCAAGGCTTACTTGGAGTCCTTGAAGAAGAAGGCATATGATGCCCCATATACTTCAAGTATTTTTGTCATTGAAATTAATACTGTTTCCAATAATAATATATAGGTATTAGATACCGGTTGTGGCTCACACATATGCACTGATATGCAGGGCCTAAGGAACAGTAGATAACTCAATAAGGGAGAGTCAAACCTACGCGTTGGAAATGGAGTTCCTTCAAAGTATGATGAGTTTTGCAGAATTGCTTAAATCCTTTTGGGGTTATGCACTAGAGATCGTCATTTATATATTAAATGGAGTTCCTTCAAAGTCAGTTGATGGTACTCCATATGAGATATGGCATAACAAGAGGCCCACATTTTCTTACATGAGAATTTGGGGTTGTTCTGCTTGTGTGAAGCGGACAATGTCAGATAAGCTAGAAGCTAAGTCTGACCGATGTCTATTTATGGGATATCCAAAAGCATCATATGGATATCAATTTTCCCACCCCTTGGAGCAAATTTTTTGTTTTTGTTTCAAGACATGCTATCTTTTTAGAGAGAGAATTCCTTCTAAAAGGAGATAGTGGGAGCAAAATTGAACTTGAGGAAATTCAAGATGCTCAAACAGATGCGGATCAACTGCTTGAACCTGAGCTTGTTACTCATACAGATGATATAACAGCTCAACCTTCTGAAGCATAAGAGCTTCCTAGGTCAAGTAGGATACGTACTATTCCAGAGAGATGTGGATTTCTCATTAGTGAACAAAATGACGTATTGCTCATAGAAAATGATGAGCCTACAACCTATGAAGGGGTTCTGAATAGTTCAGAATCTAACAAATGGCTTCAAGCCATGAAGTCAGAAACGGATTCCATGTATGAAAACCAAGTATGGACTTTGGTTGACCCACCCGAAGGAATAAAGCCTATAGGGTGCAAGTGGGTTTTCAAAAAGAAAACTGACATGGATGGTAATGTGATTACCTATAAAGCTAGACTTGTTGCTAAAGGTTATCATCAAAGACAAGGAATTGACTATGATGAAACTTTTATTCCAGTAGCTATGCTTAAATCCATAAGGATACTCCTAGCAATTGCTACTCATTATGATTATGAGATATGGAAAATGGATGTGAAAACAGCTTTCCTTAATGGAAATTTGACTGAGGATGTGTACATGACACAACCAGAAGGTTTCATATCCAAAGATGGCAAAAAGGTATGTAAGCTTCAAAGATCCTTTTATGGATTAAAGCAAGCATCCAGGAGTTGGAATATTCGGTTTGATGAGACAATCAAACAGTTTGGTTTCTTACAAAATTCGGATGAACCTTATGTCTATAAGAAGGTTAGGGGGAGTGCAATCATATTTCTTGTGTTATATGTAGATGTCATATTGTTAATGGGAAATGATGTCTCAGCCTTACAATCAGTCAAAATTTGGTTATCCAAGAATTTCTCTATGAAAGACATATTTTAGGGATAAAGATCTATAGAGATAGATCTAAAAGATTGCTTGGTCTTTCACAGTCTACATACATAGATAAAATGCTAAAGAGGTTTTGCATGTACAGTCTAAGAGGGGATATATTCCCATGACCCACGAGATTATTCTCTCAAAGTCTTTGTGTCCAAATACACAAGATGAGAGGACATACATGAGTTTGATTCCATATGCTTCAGCTATAGGATCAATCATGTATGCTATGATATGTATAAGACCCGATGTATCATATGCTTTGAGTGTCATGAGTAGATACCAATCAGACCCTGGTGAGGGTCATTGGGTGGCTGTCAAGAATATCCTCAAGTACTTAAGAAGAACTAAGGATGTTTTCTTGGTATATGGAGATGGACATATTACTGTGAGTGGGTATACCGATGCCAGCTTCCAATCTGACAAGGATGACTCAAAATCTCAGTCAGGTTATATATTCACACTAAATGGTGGAGCAGTTAGTTGGAAGAGTTCTAAACAGGAAACGACTGCTGATTCCACAACCGAAGCATAGTACATTGCAGCTTCTGAAGCAGCAAAGGAAGCAGTTTGGTTAAAGAAATTCATCACAGAACTTAGAGTGGTTCCCAGCATTATTGATCCAATACAATTGTATTGTGATAATAATGGAGCCATTGCGCAAGCAAAGGAGCCACGGTCTGATTAGAGATCCAAACATGTACTCAAAAGATACCATTTGATTAGAGAAATCATTGGTAGGAATGATGTAAAGATAGAAAGAGTGCCCACTGATCAGAATATTGCTGATCCTTTAACTAAGCCAATTCCCCAAAAGAAATATGATTCTCATGTACTCGCCTATGGAATTAAATACAAAGGTGATTGGCTTTAGTGCAAGTGGGAGCTTGTTAGAGTAGTGCTCTAAAGGCAATCACCTTTAGCACTTATTGTACAAATTTATTTGATTAATAAAAGGCTTTTTCATTAATTTGATGTTCATTTGATATATGAATTGATAAGCGATCTTAAATCAATTAATGAAGTCCTTAATACATAACATAGCATGAAAGAAATCATGATGCTCTCATGATATTGAGATTCTTATCTTGTGTAATTATGTTAGTATCAAAATTATCCTTAGTCACAGGATTAATGAGACGGGGCATTATTAATCCAGACAGACTAGCACATGTTACACTTCTTGGTTGGATCAAGTAGTAGATATCATAATCTGTAAACATGAGATGTTTAGAGTTAACCTGTGGATGCTTGCTAAGTGTAGCTAAGTACATTGGATGACCAACTATGAGGCAATCTGTAACACCCCTTTACCCTACTAATAGTAGCAAAGCAAAGGAGTGCTACCTTACTCTTGACTCCTAGTCTAACTTGCTTATACAATCATTTTGTATATTCTCATTTTAAAATATATGAATATAAATTCAAAATATAGTCTCAAATTTTTTTTAAATACATATACTTTGTAATACCCGATAATTTAGGCCACGGTCGCGGTTGACTGAAATCCGGTGTACCGAACCAATCGAGGTCTAAATTCGGACATGAAAGAAATAAATTAAAATAATAATAAGATGGGAGAAAAATATTTTGGATATTATTAATTGAGAATTTTGAAGTTTGGAATTAAAATTGAGAAAAAAATAATTTTTCGCTGAACGAAATTGGAAATTGCAGTATTTTTGGCACAGATATTTTAAGAAGGCATAAAAATGGAATATTCTTTATCTAAGGAAAGGAATATTCTTTTGATTAAAATAAAATAAGAGTGATTTAAATTAATGGACCAATAGGAAGCAAGATTAGTAACTAATCCTAACCACCCACCTAATCCAACTATAAAAAGTCAAATTTCCACTTTTTTAACCATTCTTCTTCTTCCTCACCTTAATTACACCCATTTCTCTCCCTTTTTCTCTCTTTGCCGTGAGCTTCTCCTCCTCCCTTGATGTTCTTCTTTTTGTTCTCCAATTAAAGCAAAGATTAGATGAAAAAAAGTGGGATTAAGGCAAGATCATGAAGAAAGTGAAGTAAAGTGAGCAAAACCAAGGAAGAGGAAGGAAGAAAGGAAGAGAAAAAGAGAGAAAGAAGTTTTTAGCCATTTGGAAGATCTTCAAAGGTGAGTTTAGATTTTCCATCTCCTTACTTTCTTCTTCTCATTTCTTTGAGTTTGGGGTTATTTGTCATTATAGCTAGTAAATTAGGGTTATTAGTATGTTAATGGTGATTAAGGGTGGATTAGTATGATTAGTGCTTGATTAGTGTAAAATTTGTTGTTAGGACAAAGAAGTGAACAAACTTTAAACCAAAATCAAAGGGGAAGTAAGGGCAAGGAAAAGGCTATCTAAGAGGAAGAGAAAAGTGAAGAAAAATAGAACTTTGAGGTATGTACATTTGGCAAAAATTCAATGTATAAAAATGTTGATTTTGATTTTGTGATGTGTATGAAATTCTGCATATTTGATTGAGAAATGAATTGGTGATTAAATTATGCCATGAATGTGAAAATAAAGACTAGAAAATGAGGTTGATGCATGAAAATGGAAAATGTATGAATTATTTGATGTGCTGGAAAATTCGTCTTATGAACAGTGTCTAGTGTTTTGATCATAACTTGAGTTCTGGAAATCATTTCTGAGTGATTCTTGCTGTGTTGGAAAGTTAAGACATAGGGCTTGAACTTTCATTTAGACCATTAGATCTAAATATACCTGAAATTAGGTGAAAAATGGACTCAAACTTTGAACTAGAAATCTGTCCAGAAAAAAAAAATACTGGGCAGAGTGCATTGAACATAGGTTAGAAGAAAATTCATAACTTTTGCTACGAAATTATTTTTAATGTGATTCTAGTTGGAAATTAAATATAAGACATGTATATACATTTTTCTAGTTGATCACTTGTCCAAATTCTATCTAGAAATGGATGAAATAGAGAGAGAAAAATAAGGCAGAAATCTGCCCAGTAAAATACTGGACAGATTGCAATGAACGTAGCTTAGGAGAAAATTCATAACTTTTGCTACGAAATTCGTTTTAATGTGATTCCAGTTGGAAATTAAAGTTAAGACATTTACTTATATTTTTTTAGTTGATCACATGTCCAAATTCTGTCTAAAAATAGACGAAAAATACAGAGCAATATAAGGCTGAAATGCTGTCCAGAATAGGACTGCTGGTAGAAATGTGTTGATTGTGGATTTTTGTGTTAGAAAATGTATTAAGTGAATTTTTCTTATAGTTATAATGATTAAATGAGCTAATATGAGGTTGTAAAATATTGAATGGGAATGATTGCATTTATATTAATGTTTCCCTACATAATTTATGCAAATAAGAATAAAGGTAACAAATGTAATTTAAGCCCTATAACATCTAGTCGAGAACTAGAAATTAGGATAAGTTGGCATGCCAATAAAAGGGTAGAAATGTAGGCACTAAAAATAATAGTGCTGAGTTAAAATTATGTAGGCACTAAAAATAATAGTGCTGAGTTGAAATTTACGTAGGCACTAAGAATTAGTGCTGAGTTCGAAATTTACGTAGGCACCAAAAAGGTGCTGAGTTGTTATTGAAAATGTAGGCGTTAATCGCCGAGTTATAAATAATTATGTGGGCGCCGAGTATACTGCCGGAGAGCAGAAATCCTATATCCAGTGTTTAGTTCCGGTCTAAGATGTCGTGGGCTATTAAATAAATAACAAAAAAAAAAATGATGTGAAGTATGAAATTGATATTGTAAATTTTATATCTTGTATTGTTAAAATTTCAAGCATGCTTAATGAATAAAATGTCATAATTGATGAATTAAATATTTTTGCATGAAGAAAATAGTGTATTATTAATTGAATATTTGGCATGCTAAATAGATTAATTGTAGTTTCTAAAATTTCATTTTAGAATTATTATGTAATTATTGGATAGTTGCCAAACGTACCACTAAGCTAGTAGCTTAGCGCGTGTGTTTCACGCGCAGATAAATAGAAGTAGCTGTTCCGATAGGGCGACCGAAGAAGAGGGAACCCCAAGATCAGATTGCAGCAGTCTAGTTCTTTTTGTATGTTTTGAAAATGATGTTGTAAAAATTAAGTTTTAAGAATTTTGTTGATGTAAATTTGTGGCTTGTAATATTTATAAGTAATGGATTTGGTAATTATATATATCTAGAATTATTGTAGTTATATTTTTAAATATCATGGTTTAAATGAATAAGTTATTTTGAATCACAATATTCCCATCACTAGATATATATTTTAATGGAAAAAAAAATATGGTGATAAATATTCCGCTAATAATAAACTCAAAAATTGAAAAAAAAAATATTTATACAAAATTGAGCATTGGTTTTAAATTAAATGAGCTTAGTAGCACTTCCATATCCTATTAGCGATTAGTAGGGTAAGGGAGCGCTACATTTAGTGGTATCAGAGCCCAGATTAATGATTCTTAATCAGTGGGTGTAAGATAGAATATGTGACTCATGCATATGCATAAAATGCTGCAATTTTCTGATTTGGGTCCCTTCTTTTGGTTTTTAGGTAGATATGGATTCGGAATCGGAACAAGATTTTTCAGAAGATGAACTGAGTAATAGTCCTTCATGCACAGCCAATCCTAGACAACCTCAATCTGTGAGAGATTCCGGGCCGAGTGTAGTAGCTTCTCCGAGAGCAGAGAGACAGGATAATTTAGGACAGGAGCCTCTTATGGAGCAGATAGCTAATTTATTGCAACGGATAGTACAAGCAGTTCCACAACCAGCTCCACCTCCTCCTCCACCTCAGCCAAAACCCCGGATTGATAAGCTGAGAAAATATGGGGCCACAGATTTTATGGGAAGGAGAGAGGATGACCCAGCAGCTTCAGAGTTTTGGATGGAATCCACAGAAAGGGTGTTTGAGGAATTGGAGTGTCCAGAGGAACAGAAGGTTAGATATGCAGTGTCCCTTTTAAAAGATCATGCCTATGATTGGTGGAAATCAATTTTATCAAAGCCCCAGACACCGAAGCCACCTTCCTGGAATTTCTTCAAGGCAGAATTTAGCAAGAAATATGTGCCAAGAGTTTATGTGAATGAAAAGAAAAGGGAGTTTCAAGACTTGAAGCAGGGAAGCATGTCAGTCGCCGAGTATGAGATGGAATTCACCCGACTAAGTAAATATGCAACTGGAATCATCGCTGATGAGGCAGACAGATGCCGAAGATTTGAGGATGGGCTTAATGATGATATTGGGAATATGGTGACCGCCCTTCAGCTTGAGGATTTTGCTACACTAGTATCCTCAGCCATTAGTGTGGAAAAGAGGTCAAAGAGAAAGAGGATAGAAGAGCTACCACGGAGACAGACATTTATCATGGGCCAGACATCAGGTAAAAGGGGGCGGACAGCGCCTAGGTTTTTCCAGTCACAGGGTACTAGATCAAACTTTTCAACTAGGCAAAGCCAGCGGTCGAGGCCAGAGGGATCTACAGCTAGTGCACCAGCTTCGGGTAATAGGAGATTCATATCTGTCACATGTCAACATTGTGGGAGATCACATCCAGGTGATTGCTGGTGGATTACTGGAGCATGCTTACGATGCGGATCTACTGAGCACAAACAGAAAGATTGCCCGAGAGGAAGAGGTACAGGTGGTGTAATATCAGTTCAGCTTCAGAATGTCACTCGAGGCAGAGGCAGGGGACAAGGACAGTCTAGAAGTGGCAGAATTGGGCAGAGTATATCAGAATCAGTGAATAGAGCAGAAGGTAGTCGAGCCCCAGCCCGAGCATATGCCATGAGAGCTCGTGAGGAGCAGGATGCCCCGGATGTGATAATTGGTAAATTTTCTCTTTATGATACTGATTTATTTGCACTGATAGATCCGGGTTCTACACATTCATATTTATGTATGTCACCACCTAGTCACTGTAATATGGTAGCAGAGGAATTAGATTATGATATATTAGTGACCAATCCTTTGGGTCATGGAGTGAAAGTTAGTCGAGTCTATAAAAATAGTCCAATCAAAGCTCAAAATGTAGAATTCCCAGCTGATCTAATAGAGTTGCCATTCCGTGAGTTTGATGCAATCTTGGGGATGGATTGGTTAACTCGGCATAAGGCAGTGGTGGATTGTCAGTATAGGAGAGTGACTTTCAAGAATTCAGGGCAGGATGACGTGATTGTCCTAGGCGAGAACCGACCATACTTGACTAATGTCATTTCTGTGATGAAGGCAAGTAAGCTTATCAAAAAAGGATGTGAAGCATTTTTGGCACATATTGTAGATACCAAAAAGGAGAGTCTAGATCTCAGGGAGATTCCAACAGTATGTGAATATCCAGATATATTTCCTGAGGACTTGCCTGGGTTACCACCTGTCAGAGAGATAGAGTTTGCCATTGATGTTTTGCCAGGCACAGCCCCAATATCGATCACTCCCTACAGAATGGCACCTGCTGAACTAAAAGAATTAAAGGTCCAGTTGCAAGAGTTGTTAGAGAAAGGGTTTATCAGGCCTAGTGTCTCACCTTGGGGTGCTCCTGTTCTATTTGTGAAAAAGAAGGATGGCACCTTTCGGTTGTGTATTGATTATCGTCAGTTGAATAAGATGACAATTAAGAACAGATATCCCTTACCGAGAATAGATGACTTGTTTGATCAGTTGAAAGGAGCAGGGGTATTTTCTAAAATTGACCTCAGATCAGGTTATCACCAATTGAGAATTAAAGAATCAGACATTTCAAAAACAGCATTTAGGACTCGGTATGGTCATTACGAGTTCTTAGTAATGCCTTTTGGCTTGACGAATGCCCCAGCAGCATTTATGGATCTAATGAATAGAATCTTTAGGCCTTATTTGGACCAGTTCGTGGTGGTATTCATAGATGATATCTTGGTGTACTCTAGAAGCAAAGAAGAGCATAATCAACATCTTCGTATTGTCTTTCATATCTTGAGAGAGAATCAATTATATGCAAAGTTGTCAAAATGTGCATTCTGGTTAGATGAGGTGGCCTTTCTAGGGCATATTGTCTCAGTCGATGGGATCAGAGTCGACACTAGTAAGGTAGAGGCAATCCTCAACTGGAAACCGCCTCGGAATGTGACAGAGGTGAGAAGTTTTCTTGGTTTGGCTGGTTATTATCGGAGATTTGTGAAAGGATTTTCAATGATAGCCTCACCACTAACAAAATTGCTTAGAAAGGAGACCAGATTTGAGTGGTCAGAACGATGCCAGACTAGTTTTGATAAGTTGAAGAAAATGTTGACAGAGGCACCAGTGTTGACACAACCTACTGCGGGAAAAGATTATGTGGTGTACAGTGATGCTTCCCTTAATGGTTTGGGCTGTGTACTAATGCAAGAAGGCAAAGTGATTGCTTATGCTTCCAGACAACTGAAGCCTCATGAGAGAAATTATCCGACACATGATCTGGAACTAGCAGCTATTGTGTTTGCGTTGAAAATATGGCGACACTACTTGTATGGTGAGCAATGTTATATCTATACAGACCATAAAAGTTTGAAATATTTGCCTTCACAAAAGGAACTCAATCTGAGACAGAGGAGATGGCTAGAATTGATCAAAGACTACAATTGTATCATTGACTATCAGCCCGGTAAGGCCAATGTGGTTGCTGACGCGCTGAGTAGAAAAACTCTTGCAGGTAAATGTTAAAACTTAAATGTATTAAGTGAAAAAAAAAATGGAATAATAAGTTCTTTATATATTATTTTGGCAGAATTGCGGATTCAACCCACATTGATCCAACAAGTAAAGGACAATCAGAAGCAAAACACGAAATTAAAGGAAATCTTTGAAATGGTGAAAAAGGGTGAAAAACCAGAATTTACTATTGAAGCAGATGGGAGTATAAGGCATAAGGGCAGGTTGTGTGTGCCAGACATACCAGAATTGAAACAAGATATTTTGAAGGAGGCTCACAACGTTATTTATGCAATGCACCCAGGAAGCAACAAAATGTATCATGACTTGAAGGCATATTACTGGTGGCCAGGAATGAAAAGAGATATCACGGAGTATACTACCAGATGTTTAACTTGTCAGCAAGTGAAGGCAGAGCATCAAGTACCCAGTGGATTATTGCAGTCTATTTCAATTCCGGAGTGGAAATGGGAAAGAGTCACAATGGACTTTGTTTCTGGTTTGCCCTTGACACAAAAGAGGCATGATGCAGTATGGGTAGTAGTAGACCGGCTCACCAAATCAGCTCACTTTCTACCGATCAAGATGGATTATCCACTTAACCGTTTGGCAGAGATCTATGTTAATGAGATAATCCGTTTACATGGTGTGCCAGTTTCAATCATTTCAGATCGAGACCCGCGGTTCACTTCACAATTCTGGAAAAGTTTGCATCAAGCCATGGGTACTCGACTCAATTTCAGCACAGCGTTCCACCCACAAACAGATGGACAATCAGAGAGGGTCATACAGATATTGGAAGATATGTTGAGGAGTTGTGTGATAGAATTTGAAGGCAGTTGGGATAAACATCTTCCATTGATAGAATTTGCCTACAATAATAGTCACCAAGCCAGTATCGGTATGGCACCATATGAAGCCTTATATGGGAGAAAATGTAGAACGCCTCTAGGTTGGACCGAGCTTAGCGAAAAGAAAGTAATGGGTCCCGATCTAGTCCAACAGACAGAGGAAAAAGTCAGAGTAATAAGAGATAGGCTGAAAGCTGCTGCTGATAGACAGAAATCATATGCAGATTTAAAAAGGAGAGATATTGAATATACAGTTGGTGACAAAGTGTTCTTAAAAGTCTCACCTTGGAAAAGGATTTTCCGATTTGGAAAGAAAGGAAAGTTGAGTCCTAGGTTCATTGGACCATACGAGGTACTTGAACGCATAGGTCCAGTGGCGTACAAATTAGCTCTACCACCAGAGTTAGACAAGATTCACAACGTATTCCATGTGTCCATGTTGAGAAGATATCGATCAGATCCATCTCATATCATATCAGCAGAACCTATAGAGATACGACCAGATCTAACTTATGAAGAGGAGCCAGTGAAAATTTTAGCTCGAGAAATGAAAGAGCTACGAAACAAAAAGGTACCATTGGTGAAGGTCCTGTGGAAAAATCATAAGTCAGAAGAGGCAACTTGGGAAAATGAAGAGGTGATGAAGGCTCAGTATCCACAATTATTCCACTCCAGCTAAACAGGTAAATTTCGAGGACGAAATTTTTTTTAGGAGGGGAAAATTGTAATACCCGATAATTTAGGCCACGGTCGCGGTTGACTGAAATCCGGTGTACCGAACCAATCGAGGTCTAAATTCGGACATGAAAGAAATAAATTAAAATAATAATAAGATGGGAGAAAAATATTTTGGATATTATTAATTGAGAATTTTGAAGTTTGGAATTAAAATTGAGAAAAAAATAATTTTTCGCTGAACGAAATTGGAAATTGCAGTATTTTTGGCACAGATATTTTAAGAAGGCATAAAAATGGAATATTCTTTATCTAAGGAAAGGAATATTCTTTTGATTAAAATAAAATAAGAGTGATTTAAATTAATGGACCAATAGGAAGCAAGATTAGTAACTAATCCTAACCACCCACCTAATCCAACTATAAAAAGTCAAATTTCCACTTTTTTAACCATTCTTCTTCTTCCTCACCTTAATTACACCCATTTCTCTCCCTTTTTCTCTCTTTGCCGTGAGCTTCTCCTCCTCCCTTGATGTTCTTCTTTTTGTTCTCCAATTAAAGCAAAGATTAGATGAAAAAAAGTGGGATTAAGGCAAGATCATGAAGAAAGTGAAGTAAAGTGAGCAAAACCAAGGAAGAGGAAGGAAGAAAGGAAGAGAAAAAGAGAGAAAGAAGTTTTTAGCCATTTGGAAGATCTTCAAAGGTGAGTTTAGATTTTCCATCTCCTTACTTTCTTCTTCTCATTTCTTTGAGTTTGGGGTTATTTGTCATTATAGCTAGTAAATTAGGGTTATTAGTATGTTAATGGTGATTAAGGGTGGATTAGTATGATTAGTGCTTGATTAGTGTAAAATTTGTTGTTAGGACAAAGAAGTGAACAAACTTTAAACCAAAATCAAAGGGGAAGTAAGGGCAAGGAAAAGGCTATCTAAGAGGAAGAGAAAAGTGAAGAAAAATAGAACTTTGAGGTATGTACATTTGGCAAAAATTCAATGTATAAAAATGTTGATTTTGATTTTGTGATGTGTATGAAATTCTGCATATTTGATTGAGAAATGAATTGGTGATTAAATTATGCCATGAATGTGAAAATAAAGACTAGAAAATGAGGTTGATGCATGAAAATGGAAAATGTATGAATTATTTGATGTGCTGGAAAATTCGTCTTATGAACAGTGTCTAGTGTTTTGATCATAACTTGAGTTCTGGAAATCATTTCTGAGTGATTCTTGCTGTGTTGGAAAGTTAAGACATAGGGCTTGAACTTTCATTTAGACCATTAGATCTAAATATACCTGAAATTAGGTGAAAAATGGACTCAAACTTTGAACTAGAAATCTGTCCAGAAAAAAAAAATACTGGGCAGAGTGCATTGAACATAGGTTAGAAGAAAATTCATAACTTTTGCTACGAAATTATTTTTAATGTGATTCTAGTTGGAAATTAAATATAAGACATGTATATACATTTTTCTAGTTGATCACTTGTCCAAATTCTATCTAGAAATGGATGAAATAGAGAGAGAAAAATAAGGCAGAAATCTGCCCAGTAAAATACTGGACAGATTGCAATGAACGTAGCTTAGGAGAAAATTCATAACTTTTGCTACGAAATTCGTTTTAATGTGATTCCAGTTGGAAATTAAAGTTAAGACATTTACTTATATTTTTTTAGTTGATCACATGTCCAAATTCTGTCTAAAAATAGACGAAAAATACAGAGCAATATAAGGCTGAAATGCTGTCCAGAATAGGACTGCTGGTAGAAATGTGTTGATTGTGGATTTTTGTGTTAGAAAATGTATTAAGTGAATTTTTCTTATAGTTATAATGATTAAATGAGCTAATATGAGGTTGTAAAATATTGAATGGGAATGATTGCATTTATATTAATGTTTCCCTACATAATTTATGCAAATAAGAATAAAGGTAACAAATGTAATTTAAGCCCTATAACATCTAGTCGAGAACTAGAAATTAGGATAAGTTGGCATGCCAATAAAAGGGTAGAAATGTAGGCACTAAAAATAATAGTGCTGAGTTAAAATTATGTAGGCACTAAAAATAATAGTGCTGAGTTGAAATTTACGTAGGCACTAAGAATTAGTGCTGAGTTCGAAATTTACGTAGGCACCAAAAAGGTGCTGAGTTGTTATTGAAAATGTAGGCGTTAATCGCCGAGTTATAAATAATTATGTGGGCGCCGAGTATACTGCCGGAGAGCAGAAATCCTATATCCAGTGTTTAGTTCCGGTCTAAGATGTCGTGGGCTATTAAATAAATAACAAAAAAAAAAAATGATGTGAAGTATGAAATTGATATTGTAAATTTTATATCTTGTATTGTTAAAATTTCAAGCATGCTTAATGAATAAAATGTCATAATTGATGAATTAAATATTTTTGCATGAAGAAAATAGTGTATTATTAATTGAATATTTGGCATGCTAAATAGATTAATTGTAGTTTCTAAAATTTCATTTTAGAATTATTATGTAATTATTGGATAGTTGCCAAACGTACCACTAAGCTAGTAGCTTAGCGCGTGTGTTTCACGCGCAGATAAATAGAAGTAGCTGTTCCGATAGGGCGACCGAAGAAGAGGGAACCCCAAGATCAGATTGCAGCAGTCTAGTTCTTTTTGTATGTTTTGAAAATGATGTTGTAAAAATTAAGTTTTAAGAATTTTGTTGATGTAAATTTGTGGCTTGTAATATTTATAAGTAATGGATTTGGTAATTATATATATCTAGAATTATTGTAGTTATATTTTTAAATATCATGGTTTAAATGAATAAGTTATTTTGAATCACAATATTCCCATCACTAGATATATATTTTAATGGAAAAAAAAATATGGTGATAAATATTCCGCTAATAATAAACTCAAAAATTGAAAAAAAAAATATTTATACAAAATTGAGCATTGGTTTTAAATTAAATGAGCTTAGTAGCACTTCCATATCCTATTAGCGATTAGTAGGGTAAGGGAGCGCTAATTGGTAGTCTCTTACTGAGGCTAAAGGGAGGTTGAGGGTTCGATCCCTGCCTCCAACAACCTGCTGTGCAACAGTCGTTGCGGGCCTGAGACTCGGGCTGGTGCACAGTGATGGGTTGGGGGTATTGGGCCATGGACCCCGGCACCCGTTGGTCTCAGTGAGACGGCGGGTGGACTCAGTCGTTGCGGGCCCAAGTTCCGGGCTGAGATCCAGCCGTTACATACTTTATACCAATTGATATAATTCATCCATAATAAACCATTTCATATTCTAAAGGATTACATATAAAGTTCTATTAATTAATATTTTATTTACAAACCCAAAATATGCGTATCACACAATATGAAAATAAAACTTGCTATTATATTTTACAAAATTTAATTCATGAGAACACAAAGATCTTCAAATACTGCTATCTACTATCTGGTGTTCTTCTCTTTCTGGCAGCTTCATTCTTTACTTAATAACTACTTCAATACCTACGCGTGGGAAAAACCACACTCGCTAAGCTACTAGCTTAGTGGTGCTTTATATGACAAAAGCTTAATATGCAATTTATAAAATTTCACACATTCACACATTTAAAGTCAAATAAAAGAAATATCACAAATTTATCAGCAATAAATTATTTTGCAAGTTAATTGCTAGTACACAATTTCTTTTACTTATGATAATTATGTTAATTGCATAATATCATTGCATAATATTATTTTTAATATCACCATAATTTACTCATTTTATTATTCAATAATTATTCACAATAAGTAAATTTTATCATATCTTATTTTGTCCTGTTTATTCAAATTTATGCCCAACACCAATAACTAGAACTATCAGATAGGATATGGGGCATTATCTGCCAGCAAATTTTAACTCGACACATGGTGCCTACATAAATAAATTTGGCACAATGTGGTGCCTACATATATCAACTCGGCACATTTAGTGCCTACATAAATCAACTCAGCACATGTGGTGCCTACATAAGTCAACTCAGCACTTGTAGTGCCTACATAAATCAACTCGGCATATGTAGTGCCTACATATCCTACCTCTTTATTGGCATGCCAATCTATCCTTTACCCTAGTTTCCAGCTAGGTGTTTTAGGGCTTAATTATTTCATTTCCAATTTTCAAGTAACAATTTCATTATGGTCAAAATATACACCAAACAATTATTTCATAGTTTTATTTTCTCAATAATTTTTTTATCGATTTATTGGATTATATCACATAATAATCACTCACATCAATATCATTCATCTCATATCATAAGACCGAAATCAATTTACATGTAAAACTCTCACTTTTTAAACAACCCTATTCTGGACAGATTTCAGGCTCTATTTTGGGTCTCAATTGTTACCCTGTTATTGGCCGAATTTAATTAAGTAATCTTCTAATAAATTTTAACCACCGATCTTATCTTTAATTCCATTTTGAATCAACTAATTCTGATCTCTGTAGACAAAGTTATGACAGATTGAGTAATGACTGATTAGCTAAAATCTGCCCAGGAAATTCCGAAGCGGATTTCAAGTCTCATATTTGTGTCAATGTTTAACATCGTTTCATTCATAATTAGATCTCATGTCATTCATGAACGTTTTAGATATCTGTCTTAAGTTTCCAAAACATCAAAGAACACCGAATTTAGAGTTCCAGAAATTAAGTTATCACATTTTTAATGCATACTGCTCCATGATAAAATTTCCAGCAACACACATAACAACACAACCACTCATTAATCATACAACTAACACAAGATTTAAAAATAAAATCAACATATTAATTTTTTTTCATACAAGAACATACCTTATTAATCTCTTCTCCCTTTCCTAGACTTTTTCCTTTCCTTTCCCATCTTCAAGATTGCTTCTACCTTTGTCTTTGGTTTGCCCTAAAACCATCAAACATATCTCATAACATCAAACCAATTTCTTTTTGTTTCAACGTACCATCACCTAGACAGCCCCTTCTTCCTCATTTCTAACCTTAATTTTCATCACTTTAATCTCAATTAATAAAGAAAAGTAAGAGAATTGAAGAAGAAAACTTACCTAAAGAATTTTTTTCTCTTTTTTTTTCTTCCTTTCTCTTTCTTTCTTCTACCCTTTGTAGGGGGATTCCTTTTTATTTTCTTGAGTTATCTCTCTTAGATCCTATCTTCCTCTCTTTTGCTAGATAAGTTGTGAACAAAATGGTAGAGAATTGATGGAGAAGGTGGCTGGCTATGGAATGTGAGAAAGAGGAGATATTTTTGTTAAGTTAAATGCTTCATTAATGAAGAAACTTCTAGACTAATGACAAGGATTAGAAGATAAGGCTTAGGATAAGGCTCATTAATGAAGAGAATTCTAGAATGGGTGATTAGGCATATGATTCATCAATATAATTAATGCTCATTAATGTATAAGATGAATATTAGGTTAATATTCCTTAATAAAAAAATTCTAGATTTGTTTCCTATTGGTCAATTTGATTAATTAATCATAATAAATTTTTAATCTTTAAATAATACATCATTTAACTCATAATCTCTTCTTTGCGCAAAATAATCCCAAACCATTCCATAAATTCTCATTTAATCCAAAGAGAAATTTTATTTCAACTAATTATGACACTAAACTTTTAAATTGCCAATTAATAACATCCTTAATAAAATTTTCTTAAATATTATTATTTTTCTGTACACCTGGATTTAGACTCCGATGGATCCGGCATGCCTAACTCGGTCACATGCGACCAGTGTCTAAACGACCTGGCATTACACAATCATATGGATAATCTATTCAAATGTCAATGATAGTCGCATCATAGCAATGGTGCAAGTATCCTTAGACTTGAGGTACTCAAGGATATCATGAATATTGATTTTGTATTTTGACACTATTCCTTGTTGCCTCATATAGGTAGCTCATAGGGTAGTGATTGGATACAGCTTGAGGTATTCGAAGGTAATTGGGTAACCAAAAAAGGATTCTCCACTCTTGATAGAAGGAGTGTATACCCATGGCCTCTTGTCGTGTTCAATACTCAGGAATCTCTGATTAGAGTGGAAATGTCATAAAAATAGTCTTTAATGACATATCTAATAGAGTAATGAGCCTCAAGGACAAGAATTAACACTACTTGGACTAGACGTGACGTAGTCAGTCTAGTGGGAGTTGACACATGTCCATACTCTGAACCAAGTGGGGTATAGAATGGTGAAAGGAATAATTGCACATAAATTGTCTATGGAAAGGTTCGTAGTCAAACCACTGACTTTCCGGTCAATTGGGGGTCATGATGTGTTGCTAGATACCGCTCATGACATTCTTAAATTAATTGTTAATTTAAGTGACCAACATAACCAAAAACCTAATGGGTCACACGCATTGAAGATATGGAGAATGAGTAAAATGGTCTTGGATAGGATCCAAAATATGAGAGAATTATTTTAGGATGGATCGCGATGAGATCGCACTAAAAAATCGTTCGGGTGTGTCACGAGCCAGCTGGGCTGCCCAGCGGTAGCCCGCAGTAGGCCCAGCGCGCCTACAGCTTCCATCCATTGGCCAACGACTGTAATTGGCCATAATTAGGCCAATTATGGCCAATTACTATTCATTAGTTGCCATTTTCTCCATTTTTGACTTTTCATCTTATTTTTGAATTTGATTCAAATAGAAAAGACATCAAATGGCAGAAAATAGACATGAAAATATTTTTTGTGAAAAAAAATATTTGTAAGACAACAAAAATTCTCTCAATAACACTTTCAAAGCTAGCAATTTGAATTTGTTCAAACCATTTTCTCTTGATTGTTTTTTCTTCATTCTTCTCGTGGATTATCATTAGAGACATCCTAGTGTGGATTGTTATGGTTTGCTACAATCCAACAAAGTGAAGATTTGAAGAACAAATAAAAATTACAAGGTATAATTTTTAACATTTACATTTATATGAATTAGTTTTAAAGGTACAAGAATGATCTTTTGTTTTGGGTTTTGAAAAATTTTATTTTTCGCTGCGTTTATGAATATGATTTATTCTTCAAATCCTAACACAAGAAACTAAGCATTCTCCAATAAAGTGACAAGTACCTGAAGTACTTTTTTTTTTATCTAAAAGACTTCTAGTGTAATCAGCATATGAATATCCTATAATGTGAAAGGATGAATTTCTAGGATAGCATATGAACACCCCCTCACCCCAGCAGCTCGTGCCCCGAATGAGGGTGTGCTACATTAACTTCATTGGTTAAAATATCATTATATAAGTTATATATAAAGCAAAATTACTCGTACATTTCTTTTTATTTCCAATATTTACTATTTATTTACTTTGCATTTATAAAAGAAATATAACATAAAAGTTAAACTACTTTTTTATATAGTAACATGTTCTTTACAAGACATACTGTTTATTTTACAAATACTACAAAATAAAATTTATAAGATAATATACAAAAGTTGTGTAATCCACAATGTGTGCAACAGGCTGCTTTACTGGATTAGGTCACCACTGGCTTTGTCTACTATCTTCTATTTATTCTTTACTAAATTTGCATGAGAAAACTCCCACGTTAAGCTCTTGGCTTAGTGGTGCATATAGATAAGGCAATAAACTATTTTATGCAATCATGCATTATCATATATCAAGTCATGCTTAATCATATTATCATGGAAATATACATATCATGGTATTCTAGTGTGTATAGACATCAAATTATATTATTTTATCTCATACTTATTTATTTTATTACCATCTTATTGTATAACACTAAATCTTCTTTTTATCCATGCCACAATTCATAAATTCCATTTTTTACTATCCATGTCACAATTCGTAATTCCAGTTTTATTTTCAATAATTCTTTTATGTTCCATAACTTCTTTATTTATGTTTTCATTTATGCCCAGGACACCTATGAACCACTGAATAGGATAACGGAGTTTCCATCCAGACATTTAGGAGTGCCACCCGGGCAATATGATGTGCGCATATAAGTGCCAAACTCGGCATAAATAACCGTGCCAAACTCGATGTAGATAATAATGCCATACCCGACATAAATAACAGTGCCAAACCTGACGTAGATAACATTTCCAAACCTAACATAGATAATCATACCATTAATGGAATTAATCATTTTCATCATACTCCCCCCTATTTGGCATGCCAAACTATCCTAAGTTGGTTCTAGTTAGGTGTTCTAGGGCTTATATAATTTCATTAAAATTCATAACAATTAATTTCATACTTTTCATGCATGTAATATCTCAATATAATCATATAATCACTCAATTAAAATAATATTTACATAATATAACAAAGTTCTCATCATTTTACGCATTTCATTCCTCAATTCACATGCTGCCCTATCACTGGTAGATTCTGTTCTCTATTTTGAACCTTACTTTGGGTCCTATTCCGTTCTAAATTTAGTTACATGATCTCATACAAATTTTAGATATGGATCTTAGCTTTAATATGCAATTTGAATCACTTATGTCTGAGTTATTTATCAAAAGATATGATAATATTAATACTAACTGGTCACTGATAATTCTGCCCAGAATTTTCTAGACAAATTCTAAGTCTGAACTTTATGAATTTTTCTGAATAATTACAGACATATTCAAATATTATGGTCTGAATAAAAATTGTATCCCTATGTCTTAGCTTTCAAACCAAACAAAGAAAATACAAATCCAAGCTCCATAACTCAATTTATAATAGTTTAAGTACTTACTGATCATTACTAACAATTCTGCCCAGAATTTACGGACAGATTCTATATCCGAATTTTATGAATTGTTCTGGACAATTATAGACATATTCAGGTTTTATAGTCTAAATAAAAGTTATATCCCTATGTATTATATTTCAAACCCAATAAACAACATGCAAAATTGAGTTCCATACATTAAGTTATAACAGTTTAAGTAAACACTACTCATGAATTTCCAGCAAGGAACATACAAGATAATCATATTCAATTTTTACCAAATTAAATCCTAAGTCTAGCAAACATGCATCCCCAAGATTTTCATCACAAAATAATATCAATTCAGAATCATCATCATGCAAAATAATTAAATTATGCAAATAAAAAAAATAAAATAGGCTATTGCCTTAGGTTATGCACAAACCTCTTTTTCCCTCTCCTTTTCTTTCTCTTTACTTCTCTTTCTCCTTTCCTTTGCTCCTTTGAGCTAAATCCTTGTCACTTTGAGTTCCTAAAGTTCATAAACAGATTATTAAAACTTTATAAACCTAATCTCTCTCTTTCTTCTTACTCTTTTAAGCTTTCTTAAGCATGAAAATGGGATTTTACCTTACTTTTTCTCTCTTTTCTCACTTTCTTTAACTAAAACTAAGCTTTGGCTATGGAGGAATAAGGGAAAAAATGGGCTGGTTTGAGAGGCAGAATTTTCCTCAATGAAAAATGGATAAGGAAGAAGAAGAAACAATCAAGAATAAGATGACAAAAGTTATTAAGATAGGGGGACACCTAAGTTCAATCTAGAAACCTTCACTAAGGTTAAATGCATGTATCTTAATTAGCTTATTAAACTTTTCCATTTGGTGGGTTATGCTTCAAGAAACGTGGGCTGGTTTGAGGGGAAGATAAAAGTCTTCTAGATGTTTAAGTGATAAGGAAGAAAAGAGGCAATTAAGAGAAAATGACAAACTTAATCAATTATGGGACACCTAAGCTTATATACATTGAATATCTCATTCATGCATGTCAATTGCCTTCTTAAAATTTTCCACTTGGTGTGGCCAGCCTCCATATTCATTTTATGTCCCAATTCATGCATTTAATTGATGATTATCCCAAGAAATCCCCAAATTTTTGGTAAATTGCAAATTGACTCCTAAACTTTTCAAAATTTGCAATTTAGTCCTTTACCTAAATTTAACATCTTAAAATATTTTGAACACTTTATTAGATATTTTCCATACTTAATTGCCATTATTTTCATTATTTTTTGATAAAAATCCAATTTTAGACTTCGATCAAACCGACGAGTCGATTTAATAATTCGCGTGACTTAGGTCTAAATTAGCGGATATGACACCATAAACCTAGATGCAATGAGCCATGTAAATATTTTAAAATTATTTTTACTGCATTTAAATGTGACTCTTTAGGACATGATTGAAAGTTTGCACATAAGCATACATTATACATTATATCAGGTCTAGAAACAATAAGATATAAAAGTGATCCGATCATACCTCTATAGAGCTTTTCATTAATGTTCTTACCCTTTTCATCCTTGTCCAATTTTGTTGATGTGCTCAATGGAGTCTTGGCATTTTTGCATCCTTCCATTCCAAATTTCTTAAGTAAGTCTTTGGCATATTTGGATTGGTTGATGAAAATGCCCTCATTGCCTTATTTTATTTGTAGACCGAGGAAAATTTTTAGTTCACCCACCATGCTCATTTCAAATACCCTAGTCATACAATTAGCAAATTCTTGGCAAAGAAATTCATTAGTAGACCCAAATATGATGTCATCAACATAAATTTGAACAATTAGAGTATCATGCTTATGCTTTTTAATGAATAATGTAGTGTCAACATTCCTTTTGTAAAATTATTTTCCAAGAGAAAAGAACTTAGTCTTTCATACCAAGCTCTTGGAGCTTGTTTCAAACCATACAAAACTTTTGAAAGTTTAAATACATGGTTGGGCAAATCATAGCTTTCAAAACCTGGTGGTTGTTCTACATAAACTTCTTCTATAAAGCCATTAAAAAAGGCACTTTTTACATCCATTTGAAAGAGTTTGAAATTCATAAGGCATGCATATGCTAAAAGTATTCTTATGGCTTCTAATCTAGCTAAAGGAGCTTAGGTCTCATCATAATCTATTCCTTCTTCCTGATTATATCCTTTTGCAACCAACCTAGCCTTATTCCTAGTTATTGAACCTTGTTGATCTAGTTTATTTCTCAATACCCATTTGCTACCGATCATTTGATGCTTATTAGGTCTAGGTACTAAGGTCCATACCTTACTTCTCTCAAATTGGTTGAGTTCCTCTTGCATAGCAATCACCCAAAATTCATCATTAGGAGCCTCATCAATATTTTTAGGTTCAATTTGAGAAACAAAAGCAAGATCAAAAATTAAATGTTCGAGATGAGATGTAGTACTTACTCCCCTCATAGGATCACTAATGATTTGCTCTTTAGGGTGATCTTTGTCAATCTCCATTCCTTTGGGAGCTCATTCCTGTTTTCCTCTTGAGCTGGAGGTAGAGTATCATCTTGATGTGAATCTTCTTGATCATTTTCTTCTCTTTCATTTTCAAGATCAAGTCTTTCCATAGTACCTACAACATCATCAAGAACACTACCTTTCACAAGATCAAACTTACTAGATTCATTAAAAACAACATGCATTCTTGTTTATTGTGGACTTTGAGGCATACCTATAGAATAACAATTCAAGTATGATGTTTAGGTACCCAAATAAGCTTGGGTCCTTGGGGGTTAGCATATGAAGGTTCCCAATGAGCCTTCCTTATCCAGCAATGTTTATTTATGTGACCAAATTTCATACAATAATTACATTATTTAGCTCTAAATATGCTTTTTGGTCTTACGATGCTTTTGAATGCCATATTTCTATTAGGTTGAGTTTGAGAGCAATGGCATGCATAAACATGATGAATTGGTGCTTTTCTAGGTGCATGCTTCTTATACATAAAGGCATGATTAGCCTTTTGAGGTTTCCTTCTTAGGCTTACGAATCCTTGATCATCCCTCTTATGTATGGAAGATTTAGTGTATTTTGTGCACTTAGCCCTTGGGGCTGTTACACCAAATGTGGAGATGTGAGGTTCACTTGACTTAACAAAAGTAGTCTTGTGAGAAGATGATGTTGTACCCTTAAATCCTAGACCATGTCTAATTAAGGGTGGTCTTTGAGACACAATGAGAGTATCTAAACTCTCATTTCCCTTATGAAATTTTGAAATTGAGTTTCTAAGTTCCTCAACTTCATTTTTCAAAATATTATTTTTTTTAAGCAAGGATTTAGTTGAGGGTCTTCAAGAGTATTCATCCAATGACTTTTGAAGAGATTCATTAGATGATTTAAGCTTAAAGTTCTCTTTTTCCAAAACATCCATTTTGATTTTCAAATTAGAAATGTTATTCTTATAAGTATTGAATTTACTTCTATATTTTTCTAGTTCTAGATTCAATACTTCTATTAGGCTTTGCTCATCATCATCTTCACTATTACTATCATTATCACTACTATCATTATTGAAAGAGTATGAGTGAAGTGATCCTACCTTATCCAAGACGTGATCCTCTATAGCCATGAAGCATAGGTTGACCTCTTCACTTTCATTGTCATCTTTTTCACTTGAAAAGCTTTCATCATCTCATGTGGGTTTGTGACCTTTCTCCCCATTGTCTCTTTGGTATTTACTCTTGTGCTTCTTGAGTCTTGGACATTCCAGTTTAATATGCCCTTTCTTCCAACATTTATAGCACTTTACCTCGTCTTTACTTCTTTGTGAGTCATTAGAAGTCTGTTTGAGGTTTCTTTGCCTAAATTTTCTAGAGTTGCTCATTCTCTTCTCAATAATTCTTTTCAGCCTTCTTGAGAGCATACCAATGCCCTCATTTGCATCATCACTTTTTTCTTCATCATCTTCAACTTCCTCTTGAGATTTTGAAGTAAAGGCTTTTAGTGCTATAGGCTTTCTTTTTTCTGGCTCTGCTTCAAGCTCTCTATCTCTTTTCACTGCCATTTCATGTGTAAGAAGTTTGCCAATAAGCACATCCGTATTCATGATGCTCATGTCTTCATTTGGCTCTTCTATACCGGTAACTCTTGAACCGTAATCTTTGAGAGGAAGATTTCTCAGAATTTTGTTATTTACATCTTCCAAGCTCAGGTGTTTCCCAAGCTTTCTCATGCCATTTATGATGGCTAGAAGACAGTTGGTCATGTTAGTAATTGACTCATTGGATTTCATCTTGAAGAGTTCATATTCTAAAGTGAGAAGTTGAATCTTCTTGGATTTAACTTGCTTTGTTCCTTCATGATAGTTTTCCAATGTTTTCCATATGCTGTAAGCAGTTGGTCAGTGTTGTATTCTGCCACATTCTTCAATGGATAATGAGCTTGAGAAAATTGTCATTACCTTATTGTTTTTGAAGTTTGCTCTTCTTTGAGGCTTTGTCGAATCATCAACTCCTATTTTAGTTGGTGGTGTCCATTCTTTCCGAACACTATTCCAGACTTCAATTCCTTCACTATCCAGATATGTCTCCATCCGAAACTTCCAATGAGCATAATTTGCTCCATCAAAGTAAGGCTTGAGACTTTGGAATCCTTCATTGGCCATATCTTGATCTTTGCTTGTGCTGTTTAGGCTTCGATGATAGACTTAGCTGTGATACCAATTATTGCCCAGATATTAAACCAAGATGGGGGGTTGAATTGGATATTAAAGATTTTAACTTTTAAGTGAAAAAAGAAAAAGTTAAGTTGAGTAGGGATAGGAAGAAATTACACAGGAATTTTTATAGAGGTTCAGGTGTTAAAAACCCTACTCCTCTCCCCAATCTCAATTGGGAGTTTCACTAACACACTAAGAATTACAATGGAGTTTTACAAGCTCACTCCCAACTATGGTGTTTCTAATAATGGATCACACCTAACCCAAAAATCCCTTGTGTTTTAATGGCTTAAACAATAAACCAATTCCTTGTGTTTTAAAGGCTCACACAAATAACCCTTACAAGTGTTCTACTCTTAACCCAAAATACCCAAACTCACTTGAGTAGTAGATTACAAAGAGACACACTCACAAATCTATAATGCTCAGAGAATAATGAGCAAAAAGATTATTACAGAGATTTAATGTTTGTTTTGAAAATATTAAAATGCACAAATGGCTACAACAAGATTTTGATTCGAAGTATTAGCTATTCTTTTGTTCTGGATTCATAAATGATTTGCATTTATACTTCCATGGAAAATTATAGCCGTTTGGTTGCATTTATTGCAGAAATAGCCATTGCACCAACTCTTAATTTCGCACATGACATGTTTCTCTTTCCTATTTCACAGTCGTGAGTATGAGTGTCACGGTCGTGACTAGTGTTCCAAGCCGTGACTTGAGTGGTGACATTGGCCGTGAAGCATTCTGGAAGGATTTGAAGTGTTCGATCATGGGAATGACATTATTATTTCATGAGCATGAACATCCTACCTAGCCGTGGTCCAAGTAGTGACTCTGGCGGTGAAGCTCTCTGGAGGAATTCGACATATTTTCTCACGGGCGTGACTTTCTTTCACGGGCATGACTGATATGATCATTCACGGTTGCTATCATTCTTCATGGTCGTAAACTTTAAATGTTGGATAGTTGGCGCTAAGCTTCATCATGGGCATGACATAAAAGGTTACGGGCATGAACATGTTATTTCTTCATTTTTTTAGTCTTCCATTTTCCATTCTTGCTTTCATGTTCCATACCCTGTTCAATAAACTTAGAAAACAAGTATGTTAAATACATTATTGCTATTTTATTTGTTAGCATCAAAATGACAAAAATACCCCTTAAAGTTCAACAAAGTCTTTTATTAATCAAATAAATTTGTACAATAAGTGCTAAAGGTGATTTCCTTTAGAGCACTTCTCTAACAAGCTCCACTTGCACTAAAGCCAATTGCCTTTGTATTTAATTCCATAGGCGAGTACATGAGAATCATATTTCTCTTGGGGAAGTGGCTTAGTTAAAGGATCGTCAATATTCTGATTAGGGGGCACTTTTTCTATCTTTACATCATTTCTACCAATGATTTCTCTAATCAAATGGTATCTTCTGAGAACATGTTGGTATCTCTGATGAAACCGTGGCTCCTGTGCTTGTGCAATGGCTCCATTATTATTATAATACAATTGTATTAGATCAATAATGTTGGGAACCACTCCTAGTTCTTTGATGAATTTCATTATTCAAACTACTTCCTTTGCTGCTTTAGAAGCTGTAATGTATTCTGCTTCAGTTGTGGAATCTACAATCGTTTCCTTTTGGAACTTTTCCAACTAACTGCTCCACCATTTAGTGTGAATATATAACCTGACTGAGATTTTGAGTCATCCTTGTTAGATTGGAAGCTGGCACCGGTATACCCACTCACAATAAGATCTCCATCTCCATATACGAGGAATACATCCTTAGTCCTTCTTAAGTACTTAAGGATATTCTTGATAGCCACCTAATGACCCTCACTAGGGTCCGATTGGTATCTTATCGTGAAACTCAGAGCATGTGACACATCGGGTCTTGTACATATCATAGCGTACATGAATGATCCTATAGCTGAAGCATATGGAATCAAACTCATGTGTGTCTTCTCATCTTACGTCTTTAGACAGAAGGACTTTGAGAGAGTAATCCCATGGGTCATGGGAATATATCCCCTCTTGGACTGCTCCATGCTAAACCTCTTTAGCATCTTATCTATATATGTAGACTGTGAAAGACTAAGCAATCTTTTAGATCTATCTCTATAGATCTTTATCCCTAAAATAAAAACTACTTGTCCAAGGTCTTTCATAGAGAAATTCTTGGATAACCAAATTTTGACTGATTGTAAGGATGGGATATCATTTCCCATTAATAATATGTCATCTACATACAACAAAACAAATACGATTGCATTCCCACTAACCTTTGTGTAAACACAAGGTTCATCCAAATTTTGTAAGAAACCAAACTGTTTGATTGTCTCATCAAACCAAATATTCCAACTCCTGGATGCTTGCTTTAATCCATAAATGGATATTTGAAGCTTACATACCTTTTTTCCATCTTTGGATATGAAGCCTACTGGTTGTGTCATGTACACATCCTTAGTCAAATTTCCATTAAGGAAAGCTGTCTTCACATCCATTTGCCATATCTCATAATCATAACGAGTGGCAATGGCTAGGAGGGTTATTGGGTGGCTGTCAAGAATATCCTTAAGTACTTAAGAATAACTAAGGATGTATTTTTGGTATATGGAGATGGAGATCTTACTGTGAGCGGGTATACGAATGCCAGCTTCCAATCTGACAAGGATGACTGAAAATCTCAGTCAGGTTATATATTCACACTAAATGGTGGAGCAGTTAGTTGGAAGAGTTCCAAATAGGAAACGACTGCTGATTCTGTTAGGTTTTGAAGAATGGATCATATTCATAAACGCAGTGAAAAATAAAATTTTTCAAAACCCAAAACAAAAGATCATTCTTGTACCATTAAAACTAATTTATATAAATGTAAATGTTAAAAATTATACCTTGTAATTTTTATTTGTTCTTCAAATCTTCACTTTGTTGAGTTGTAGCAAACCACAACAATCCACACTAGGATGTCTCTAATGATAATCCACGCGAAGATTTGAAGAACAAATAAACTATCAAGAGAAAATGGTTTGAACAAATTCAAAGTGCTAGCTTTGAAGTTTTTGAGAGAATTTTTGTTGTCTTAAAAATATTTTGTTTTGACAAAAAATATTTTTTTATGTCTATTTTCTGCCATTTGATGTCTTTTCTATTTGAATCAAATTCAAAAATAAGATGAAAAAATAAAAATGGGGAAAATGGCAATTAATGAATAGTAATTTGACTAATTATGGCCAATTATAGCCGTTGGCCAACGGATGGAAGCTGCAGGCACGCTGGGCCTGCGGCAGCCCAACTGGCCTGCAAGGCAGGCCAGTAGCCTAAAATAATTTTTTAGTGCGATCTCATCGCGATCCATCCTAAAATAATTCTCTCATATTTTGGATCCTATCCAAGACCATTTTACTCATTCTCTATATCTTCAAGGCGTGTGACCCATTAGGTTCTCGGTTATGTTGGCCACTTAAATTAACAATTAATTTAAGTAGGTCATGAGCGGTATTTAGCAACACATCATGACCCCCAATTGACCCGAAAGTTAGTGGTTTGACTACGAACCTTTCCACAGACAATTTCTGTGCAATTATTCATTTTACCATTCTATACCCCACTTGGTTCAGAGTATGGACATGTGTCAACTCCCACTAGACTAACTACATCACGTCTAGTCCAAGTAATGTTAGTTCTTATCCTTGAGGCTCATTACTTTATTAGATATGTCATTGAAGACTATATTTATAACATTTCCACTTCGACCAGAGATTCCTGAGTAATGACCACGACAAGAGGCCATGGGTATACACTCATTCTATCAAGAGTGGTGAATCCTTTGTTGGTTACCCAATTACCTTCAAATACCTCAAGCTGTATCCAATCACTACCCTATGAGCTACCTCTTTGAGACAATAAGGAATAGTGTCAAAATACATAATCAATATTCAAGATATCCTTGAGTACCTCAAGTCTAAGGATAATTGCACCATTGCTATGATGCGACTATCATTGACATTTGAATAGATTATCCATATGATTGTCTCATAGTTGGTCATCCAATGTACTTAGCTACACTTAGCAAGCATCCACATGTTAACTCTAAACATCTCATGTTTATAGATTATGAGATATATTACTCGATCCAATCAAGGAGTGTAACATGTGCTAGTCTGTCTGAATTAATAATGTCCCGTCTCATTAATCCTATGACTAGGGATAATTTTGATACTAACATAATTACACATGATAATAATCTCAATATCATGATCTCATCATGATTTCCTTCATGCTATGTTATCTATCAAGGACTTCATTAATTGATTTAAGATCACTTATCAATTCATATATCAAATGAACATCAAATTATTGAAAAAGCCTTTTATTAATCAAATAAATTTGTACAATAAGTGCTAAAGGTGATTGCCTTTAGAGCACTACTCTAACAGATTCCACAACTGAAGCTGAGTACATTGCAGCTTTTGAAGCAGTAAAGGAAGCAGTATGGATAAAGAAATTCATCACAGAATTTGGAGTGGTTCCCAACATTATTGATCCAATACAATTGTATTGTGATAATAATAGAGGCATTGCACGAGCAAAGGAGCCACGGTCTCATCAGAGATCTAAAGATGTACTCAGAAGATATCATTTGATTACAGAAATCATTGGTAGGAATGATGTAAAGATAGAAAAAGTGCCCATTGATCAGACTATTACTGATCCTTTAACTAAGCCACTTCCCCAAAAGAAATATGATTCTCATGTACTCGCCTATGGAATTAAATACAAAGGCGATCGACTTTAGTGCAAGTGGGAGCTTGGTAGAGGAGAGCTATAAAGGAAATCACCTTTAACACTTATTGTAAAAATTTATTTGATTAATAAAAGGCTTTTTCTTTAATTTGATGTTCATTTGATATATGAATTGATAAGTGATTTTAAATCAATTAATGAAGACCTTGATACATAACATAACATGAAGGAACTCATGATGAGATCATGATATTGAGATTCTTATCATATGTAATTATGTTAGTATCAAAATTATCCCTATTCATAGAATTAATGAGACAAAACATTATTAATCCAGACAGACTAGCACATGTTACACTCCTTGATTGGATCGAGTAGTAGATCTCATAATCTATAAACATGAGATGTTTAGAGTTAACATGTGGATGCTTGCTAAGTGTAGCTAAGTACATTGGATGACCAACTATGAGACAATCATATGGATAATCTATTCAAATGTCAATGATAGTCGCATAATAGTTGTAACATTCAGTGATTTAGGCCCCGATTGCGCGTGACCGTAGTGGGGTCCACGGGTTCAATCGGAGTCTAAATTTAAATTCATAAAAAAATGACTAATAATAAGAGAATAATTATGGGTATTATTATTTGGGAATTAAAAAGATTAGGGGTAGAATTAGAAGAAAATAGAATTTCCTATGGACAAAATCGGTATTATGGAGATTGTTTGGGGAAAAAAGTGTTAACATGGAGGATTAATTGTGGCAAATATGGAATTTCTCAAAGTTTAATTGTTAATCAAGAGTAATTAACTTAATGAACCAATAAGAATTAGGATTAATTTTAATTAGTGGGACCCACAACTTAATCAAGTTATATAAAGTCAAAAAGAACAAAATTCTACATTCTTCCATAAGCCATTCCTTTCTTCTTTTCTCCCACCTTGGTGCCGTCCACTTCTCCATCCCAAAAGCCCTCATTTTGCAGTAAATTAATCTTGAAAAAGTGAGAAAATAAATTAGTTTTGAGGGAGGAAAAATCAGAATTAAAGAGTTCTTACTATAAAGGTACCAAAGGAGCAAGAAGGAAGGAAGAAAGAAGAAGAAAAAAGGGAGAAGAGTGGGACAAATTTCGACCCACCTTGAAGAACACTTAAGGTTAGTTTATTCTTCTTAAATTCAACCTTTTTCCTTCCATTTGAGATCCATATTGATGATAGATCTGATTAGGGTTGATAGATATAGGTTATGTTGCAAGATTGAACTTAGAAAATTTAGTTTGTGATTAGTTGATGGAAGCTGTAATTAGACTTTGAATTGATGATATTTGATGTTAATGAATTATTTTATGACTTAAAAACTAAAGAAAGATGATGTTAAGGGATGAAGGAGGGGCTGCCATAGTTAAAGAAATTTGGGGAAAATTGAAATTAGCATAAAAGCACAACAATTGGTAATAAGTAAAACATGATTTGAGTGTTGAATTGAAGAAAATGAATTGGGAACTAGGATATGGTTTTTGGGTAGCCATGAAATATGAAGAAGGAAGTTTAACCTTAGAAAATTTAGCTCAATTAAGGTGTAAAACATAGTAGGAGCATTAGAATATTATGTAGACATGAAAAACATTGAAATTGGATGTTGGAATTGAGTTATGGTATGGTTGTGTAGGAAAAATCAATGAGCAAGTGAGAGGCCCTCAAGAGGGTGAAAAAGGCAAGGAGAAAGCTAGCTAATAAGGGAAGTAAAAGAAGATTTAAGGGAAGAACCAAGGTTGATTAGGTATCTGCTTCATTGATAAAAATTTTGCATGTTGTTAATATGTATGGAATTATATGTTAAGGTTTGTTATGTTTGTGTTTTTGAGATGTTATGTGATTTGTTGTGACTTTTCATATTATATATGGAAATGGGACCAAATTGTGTGAAATAATTGAGACATATGAATGTATTTGTAATTCTGGAAATTTTAGTATTAAAATGAATGCAAATGATGAATGTAGTTGAAATATGGATGGATGTCATTTGATGGCTCGGGTACAGAATTCCAGGAACAGCTTTGACTCTTTTGATGATAACTTGAGTTATGAAACTCTTTTTTATATGTTATTTGTTGGAAATGAAATCTAATACACAAATATTTAATTTGTATTTAGACTATAACATCTAATTATGTCTATATTTGCGCAGAAAAATGCATGAAGTTTAAACCTAGAATCTGTCCAGAAAATTCTGGGCAGAAAATTCTGTGATGATGAAGTAGTGAATTGATCATAACTTTTGATAGAAACATAGTGTTTAATTAATTTTTGCTGAATATGAAATCTAAGACAATAATCTACAAATTTTTAGAAGACCATAATTTTAAATTCGAATTATAAATGGGATACGTATGAATCCCAAAAATAGGTCCGAAATCTGCCATAGGTAAAAATATGAAATATTAGAGTTGTGCTTGTGTTGTGATAATTATATATAATAATTAATGTGAATAATTATTTTAATGGTAGTTATGATTGTTTAACAAATTATTTATGTGTGAGATTTTAGTGCAATAATAATGAAAATAATGAACAAAAATAAATAAGCATGATAATGATAGTTGAATAATATTGGCAATTTTTGAAATATTGGGAATTAAAATAAAAATAGTTAAGTCCAAAGACACCTAGGCTAGAACTAGAATAGAGAATAGTTTGGTATGCCAATCAGGGGATTTAGACACTCGGTACCAAATATGAAAGTCGGTAATGACAATTTATAAATGCGCTCGGTGCAAAATTATTAAGCCGGTAATGGCAATATAACAAAAGCCGGTAATGACATTATCATAAAAGTGCTTGGCGCTATATTATGAAAGCCGGGAATGAAAATCCCGTTATTCCTATTAGTTAGTTCGGTTATAAGTGTTATGAGCACAAGAAAATAATAATAATAATAATAATAATAATAATAATAATAATAATAATAATAATAATAATAATAATAATAATAAAATCGAAGTACGCGATTTTTATAAATGTTATATGAATTCAAGTTGTCAAATATTGAGTATTTGCTGAAATTTATTGATTGTACATAATTATTTAGTTTATGTCTTATTTAATAAATGGTTAATTAATATGTGAGGAAATATATATGCATGTAAAATTTTTATCATTGAAGCACCACTAAGCTAGTAGCTTAGCGCGGGTGGTTTCCTCTCACGTAGATTTAGAAGGGTAGCCGTAGAAATTAACATTGTCAGAAGAAGAAGGGTACCCGGAAGGAAGCATCAAAAAGCTTTGGGGTTTCTTTTTGGTATATTTTATAAAAAAAATTCTGTAAATTAAATTATGGTTTTATTTCCCATAGTATGTATTATAGACATGAATTATAATGTAAATTAATATACTTTATAAATAAATAAAATTTTGAATATTTGTACTTGTAATAATTTATATTTTGGTGTTTGCAATATTTTCATAAAAAAAATGTTACTTCATTTTGTTGCCCAGATATTAGACTAAGAAGGGGGGGTTGAATTGGAGTTTCTAAAATTAAACTTTAAAGTGCGGAAATAAAATTGCTAATTTTAGAAGGGATAGAGAAAATCAGACACAAAGATTTATAGAGGTTCGGGTATTAACAAACCCTACTCCTCTCCCCAATCGCAATTGGGAGTTTCACTAACACACTAAGTGTTACAATGGAGTTTTACAAGCTCACTCCCAACTATGGTGTTTCTCACAATGGCTCATACCTAACCCAGAAATCTCTTGTGTTTTAATGGCTCACAGAATAACCAATTCCTTTGTGTTTTACAGGCTCACACAAATAACCTACACTTTGTGTTTTACAGGCTCACACAAACAACCTACACTTGTGTTTTACAGGCTCACACAATAACCTACACTTTGTGTTTTACAGGCTCACACAAACAACCTTTTAATTTGTGTTTTGAAGGTTCACACAACTAACCCTTACAAGTGTTCTTCTCTTAACCCAGAACTACCCAATGCTCACTTGAGTAAAGATTACAGAGAGAACCACTTATAAATCTTTATTGCTCAAATATGAGGAGCAAAAAGATTTTTACAGAGAATAGATTTGTTCACAAAGTATAAAAGTACAAGATAGCTTGTGATTTGAAGTATATGCTAATATTTTGTTTTTCTTATCATTCTCTTGTCATCCTCTTGTTTCTTAATGCATAAATGACTTCCATTTATACTCCCATGGCTAAATATAGCCGTTGGGGTGCATTAATTAAGAAACTAGCCGTTATACCAACCAAAAAATCGCGCCTGACATTTTTCTCTTTCATTGGTCACGGGCGTGAATATGCTTGTCACGGGGGTGACAGTTCTTCCCAAGCCGTGACTGAAGTGGTGACCTTGGTCGTGAAGCTCTCTAGAATGTCTTGACATATAAAGTCACAGGCGTGACATTAATTAGTCACGGGCGTGACACTCTTACCAGCCGTGAGACAAGTGGTGACTCAGGTCGTGAAGCTCTCTGGATGAAATTGAATGAATCCTTCATGGGGGTGACACCTTCATTCACGGGGGTGAATATCTTCACAGCCATGACCAAAGTGGTGACTCTGGTCGTGAAGCTCTCTGGTTGAAATTACACAACTCTTCACGGGGGTGACACCTCTAGTCACGGAGGTGACTGAAATGCTTACTTCACGGTTTGGTTTTCCTTCATGGCCGTGAACTTCAAATGTTGGTTTTGGTAACGGTTAGCTTTCTTCACGGGGGTGACTCCTAGAGTCACGACAATGAACATGCTACTTCTTGCTTTTTGTTTCTTAAGGATTATTCTTCCAATTCTCCATTCTTGCCATTTTATGTCCTGTATAATATACTTACAAAAACAAGTATGTTAAATACAATATTGCTATATTATTTATTATCATCAAAATGACGGAAATACCCCTCAAGGTTTACAATCTCCCCCTTTTTGATGGTGACAAATAATCTAGCAATATGTGATTTTGAGAAGTCTCCCCCTCAAAATATACTTAGGATAAATATTATATTGTGCAAGAATAGTAAATAAAGATGTAGCATTTAACTAGATTTTATGTATATGCAAGTTATATGAGAAGTATATCCAATACATACCATAATTCCTTTTCAAGACATAGAGTGTATGTAAGGTGTATTTAAGATATATCATGGCATGTTGTAACTTGCTTTTAAGGTGTATGCAAAGTATACTTAAAGTATGTAGAGGCTCAGTTTTTCAATTATCTACTTTGCATCAAGATTTTTAGATCAATTCAAAATCTGTTTACTTTTTGATTAAGAATTCTTATATTGCTAGTTTGATACTACTTTCCCTTATCATATTATATTGCATATTGCTAGTTTTCTCCCCCTTTTGTCATCAATCAAAAAGAATATGTAGATTGAAGTAAACAAAAGCAAATATATATTATGAAGGAAAGGATACAAACTAAGAAAGGAAATTTAAGATTTCCTACATACCAAGCAAACATAACAAACAACAAAAAAAAAATTGATCAAACATAGCAAATTTAGGCTACACTCTAGCCTATATCCTAGCCAGACATCCTATCACGAAGCCTAGCTACTTCAGCCTCAAGGCTGTCTATCCGAGACTCCATGAAGTCCTTGAGGTTTTCCAACCTCTCATCCATGGAAGTCTGCAGCTGCTCAAAACGTGGTGCCAAGAGGTCGACCATTTGCTGCGCTAAAGACGGTGTGGAGGCTGAGGATTGTCCAATGTCCTGCTCGATGGCTGGAGTTGTTTCCTCAATCCTAGCCCTCTTTTTCTGCTGGACTCCCTGGAGGCCTACTTTAAAATCCTCCGTGTCATGATCTTCCCAGATAATTTCTCCAGTAGTGTCAGTGAAGCGGTAGAAGATATCGTTTTGAAAAACGATTCTGACAGCTGCTCCCATCTTGATGAATGACTCTACATCCAGCCTATCTCGTGGGTGTGCAGGAATGATGTTGAAGTGATGGTTATCCAGCTTCAAGTAATTGAGCTTCACTGCCATATGAGTGACATAAGCCCCAATCAATATATCTCCTGTGGGCTTGGTGGCGATGGAGAGAAGATGGTTTGCAAACCATCTAGAAAGTGCCACTGTGACTCCCCATCGAGCCATCTCGAATAGGAAGAGTTCTGACTTCCTAATTGTTCCATTGCTTTCGCCCCGAGAAAAAATGCTATAGGTTAGAAACCTATGCAAATACTTGTGTACTGGGGCTACGAGATGAGTGCTCTTCGTCTTCTTTACGTCCCAGCTACAGTTATATCCAAAGTGAGTCCAGGCTGTCGGGGCAGAGAATTCTACCTCGGTCTCATTCAGTACGCCATCAGATGGTAGGTTGAACAATTCTCCAAATGCAATGGCGCTGAGGGGGGTTGCATTATTGCAGAGTTGGAATTTCACCACTCCAGTTGGTGAAACCTGCAAGGTGCTGAGAAATTCCAGCGTGGGCTCCCGTAGAGTTGGCAGATGAATGTCAACAAATTCCTTTAGATGACAGACTTGAAGTTGCGCTGTCATAGCCATCTCGAGCCCGAGATTCCGGACTGCTTGCCATTCGAAGGACCTTGATGATAAAATTGGTCTCTTCTTCAAAGTTGCATATCGAGGATGGCAACTTTCTAGAATGATGTTCATGAGGTAATCTGAATACCTCTTTGGTGCATGAGACTTCTTTCTCTTTCCCTTTGATGAAGCAGACTCCATATTTGAAGATTTAGTAGTTGATGGAATTTAAGAAGATTTTTGACAGAAAAAGTATGATGAAATACCCTAGGAATGTATGATTTTTGCTGAAGAATCGAACTTTTGATGGTATTTATAGAGAAATTTCAAGGCTTTGGGGTTGGAATCTTCAATGTCTCAATGAATAAGAGTAAATGAGAGCGGTTTTGGGAGTTGGAGAGTTGAAATGAAAAGTGTAACTGGCTGTTTTCTTATATATTCGATACATTCACTGGTGTGACTTAATTGTTCACGGGCGTGAATAGTCGTGTTCACGGTTTGCTGAAGCAGTGTTCCACCCGTGAATGAAAGTGTGAATAAGTTCACGGGCGTGATAGATGAATATCACGGGCGTGAATGAACATAGGTCACGGGGGTGAACATATTGTCACGGGCGTGAAATGTTGAATTGCACCACTTATACCCGTGAAGTAAGCCGTGACAGAAGGCGTGAAAGCTTCTGTTAGTTTGGGGTGTAATTGGTCACGGGAGTGAAACTTTGCCACGGGCGTGAAGGTTCTTTGCCACGGGCGTGACTCAAATCGTGAAACTATGTTTCACCACTTGAAGCCGTGAAACATGCCATGACCCGAAGCCGTGAACGACACTGCCTCTTTGGGCCACTTAAGTCACGGGCGTGACTCACACCCGTGACTCCCCTATAATTTTCATCAGATTGAAATTAAGTTCTGCAACAATACTAAATCATTTCAACAAAAATTTTACTTCATAAAGCATAAATTCTCATCAAAAATTTTATCTTATAACTTGTGATATGTTTTAATATCAACAATTAAAATTCCTTATTTTTGTAATCACAAGGTTAATCCATCAATCATACCTAGTTCTCTTCTAATGAAATTAAATCTTTCCTCATTTAGAGACTTAGTGAAAATGTCTACTAATTGCTTTTCTGTGCATACAAATTCTAATTCAACATCTCCATATTGAACATGATCTCTAATAAAATGATGTCTAATGTCAATATGTTTACTTCTAGAGTGTTGAATAGGATTCTTTGAAAGATTTATAGCACTGGTGTTGTCACATTTTATAGGTATATGGTTCATCTCATGACCATAGTCCTTAAGTTGTTGTTTCATCCAAAGAATTTGTGTACAACAACATCCAACTGCTACATATTCAGCTTCAGCAGTTGAGAGAGCAACTGAAACTTGTTTCTTGCTAAACCAAGAAACCAAACATTCTCCAATGAAGTGACAAGTACCTGAAGTACTTTTTCTATCCAAAAGACTACCAACATAGTTTGCACCTGAATATCCTATAATATAAAAAGATGAATTCCTAAGATACCATAAACCTAGATGCAATGTACCATGTAAATATCTTAAAATCCTTTTTACAGCATTTAGATAAGATTCTTTAGGACATGATTGAAATCGTGCACATAAGCAAACACTATACATAATATCAGGTCTAGAGGCAGTGAGATATAAAAGTGATCCGATCATATCTCTATAAAGCTTTTCATTAATGCTCTTACCCTTTTCATCTTTGTCCAATTTTGTTGATGTGCTTATAGGAGTCTTGACATTTTTGCATCCTTCCATACCAAATTTTTTGATTAAGTCTTTGGCATATTTGGATTGGTTGATGAATATGCCTTCATTGCTTTGTTTGATTTGTAGACCAAGGAAATACTTAAGTTCTCCCATCATGCTCATTTCAAATTCCCTAGTCATGCACTTAGCAAATTCTTGACAAAGCAGCTCATTAGTAGAACCAAATATTATATCATCAACATAAATTTGAACAATTAGTGTCTAATGCTTATGCTTTTTGATGAACAGTGTAGTATCAACATTTCCTTTTGTGAAACTATTTTCTAATAAAAAAGAACTCAGTCTCCCATACCAAGCTCTTGGAGTCTGTTTTAAACCATACAAAGCTTTTGAAAGTTTAAAAACATGATTTGACAAATCATAGCTTTCAAAACCTGGCAGTTGTTCTGCATACACTTCTTCATCTATATAGCCATTTAGAAATGCATTTTTCACATCCATTTGAAAAAGTTTGAAATTCATGTGACATGCATATGCTAAGAGTATTCTTATAGCTTCTAATCTAGCTACAGGTGCATATGTTTCATCATAGTCTATACCTTCTTCCTGATTATATCCTTTTGCAACTAGACTTGCTTTATTCCTGGTTATTAACCCTTGTTCATCTAACTTATTTCTAAATACCCATTTGCTACCTATGATTGGATGATTCTTAGGTCTTGGTACTAGGTTCCATACCTTATTTCTCTCAAATTGGTTGAGTTCCTCTTGCATGGAAATTACCCAACTTTCATCATTAAGAGCCTCATCAATGTTTTTAGGCTCAATTTGTGAAATAAAAGCTATGTCAGTGACTAAATGCTTGAAATGAGATCTAGTACTTACTCCCTTTGATAGATCACTAATTATTTGCTCTTTTAGATGATTTATGTTAATTCTCCATTCTTTTGGAAGTTCTTGCTCCATTTGTTCTTGATTTTGAGGTAGTAGATTTTCTTGATCATTTTCTTCTTTTCCATTTTCAATGACAAGTTTTTCCATATTATCTACAACATCATCAAAAGCACTACCTTTCACAAGATCAAGTCTACTAGATTCATTAAAAACAACATGCATGGATTCTTCCACTATTAATGATCTTTTATTAAATATTCTATATGCTTTGCTGGTTGTAGAGTATCCTAAAAAGATACCTTCATCAGACTTAGAGGAAAATTTTCCATGATTGTCCTTGGTGTTCAATATAAAACACTTGCATCCAAATACTCTAAAGTATGATACCAAGGGCTTTCTTCCATTCCATAGCTCAAATGAGGTTTTGTTTAAAAGAGGTCTTTTGAAAACTCGATTTGAAATATAACATGCAGTATCCTTTTTCATTTTGAACTCTTTTAGCAAAGTTTTTAAAATTTTCAAAAGCATCACTCTTTTGAGCTAAGAAAATTACCCAAGTAAATCTAGAGTAATCATCTACGATGACAAATGCATAATGTTTTCCTCCTAAGCTAGCAACCCTAGTAGGTCCAAACAAGTCTAAATGTAAGAGTTGAAGAGGTTTTGAAGTACTTACTATGTTTTTGGCTTTGAAAGATGACTTGTGTTGCTTTCCTATTTGACAAGGATCACATGTCTTGCCTTTTTCATATTTAACTCTTGGTAATCCTTTTACTAGCTCTCCTGTTCTGAGACTTTGTATTAAGTCCATGTTAGCATGACCAAGTCTTCTATGCCACAACCAAGATTCATCACTAGTAGTCACAAGACACTTAGAGGAATGGTTAGATAGTTCATGTAAGTTTATTATGTTTGTATTGATATCTCTATTTCCTTTAAATATTTCTTGACCATCAATAGAGATTACAAGACATTCATTTGAAGTGAAAATTACTTTGTTTCCTTTATCACATAATTGACTTACACTTAACAAGTTATGTTTCAAGCCATCAACAAGTAAAACATCCTTAATAAAAGTAGTACTATTAACACCAATGGAACCAATGCCAATTACCTTACCCTTTGCATTGTTTCCAAAAGTAACTTTACCTCCATCAATACTTTTGATTTCATTGAAGAGTTCCTTGTCTCCTGTCATATGCCTTGAGCATCCACTGTCTACTAGCCATGCATTTTTGTTTATTGTGGACTTGAGGCATACCTACAGAGTTAGAAATCAAGTATGATATTTAGGTACCCAAATGAGTTTGGGTCCTTGGGGGTTAGCACATGAAGGTTCCCAATGAGCCTTCCTTATCCAGCAATGTTTATTTATGTGACCCATTTTCATACAATAATTACATTGTTTAGGTCTAAACTTGCTTTTTGGTCTTGTACTGTATTTAAATGCCATAATTTGATTAGACTGATTTTGAGAACAATGGCATGCACATTCATGATTAATTTGCATTTTTCTAGATGCATGCTTCTTATACATAAAGGCATGATTAGTCTTTTGAGGATTGTTTCTTAGGTTTACTAATCCTTGATTATTCCTTTTATGTATAGAGGGATTAGTATACTTATGCTTTGGTGCTTTTCCAGCAAGTGTGGAGATGTGAGGTTCTTTAGGTTTGACAAATATAGTTTTGTTAGAAGATGATGATGTGTCTTTAAACCCTAGACCATGTCTTACTAAAGGTGGTCTTTGAGACACAATGAGAGTATCTAAGCTCTCTTTACCCTTGTGAAATTTAGAAATGGAATTTCTAAGTTCTTCAACTTCATTTTTCAAAGTATTGTTTTGTTTTAAAAGTGAAGCTGTTGAGGGTCTTGATGAGTATTCATCTAATGACTTTTGAAGAGATTCATTAGATGATTTAAGCTTTATGTTCTCCTTTTCTAAGCCATCTATCTTATTTTTCAAATTAGAGATATTATTTCTATAAGTATTAAATTTACTTCTATATTTCTCTAATTCTATATTTAATTCTTCTATTAGGCTTTGCTCATCATCATCATCATCACTATCACTATCATTATGACTACTATCATTATTGAAGGAGTATGAGTGTAGTGATCTTACTTTGTCCGAGATGTGATCCTCAATAGCCATGAAGCATAGGTTGACCTCTTCACTTTCATTATCATCTTTTTCGCTTGAAGAGCTTTCGTCATCCCATGTGGCTTTGTGACCTTTCTCCCCACTGTCTCTTCGGAATTTGCTCTTATGCTTCTTGAGCCTTGGACATTCAGGTTTGATATGTCCTTTCTTTCAACATTCATAGCATTTTACCTCTTCCTTACTTCTGTGTGTATCATTTGAAGTTTGTTTGAGGTTTCTTTGCCTGAATTTTCTGGAATTGCTCATTTTCTTCTCAATGATTCTTTTTAATCTTCTTGAAAGCATAGCGATGTCCTCATTTTCATCATCACGCATCTCTTCATCATCTTCACTTTCTTCTTGAGATTTTGAAGTAGAGGCTTTGAGTGCTAATGGTTTTCTTTTCTCTGGCTCTGCCTCAAGCTCTCTATCTCTCTTTACTGCCATCTCATGTGTGAGAAGCTTGCCAATCAGCACATCAGTGTTCATGATACTCATATCTTCATTTGCTTCTTTTATGCCAGCAACTCTTGAACCATAGTCTTTAAGAGGAAGACTTCTCAGGATTTTATTGTTTACATCTTCCAAACTCAGATGCTTCCTAAGTTTCCTCATTCCATTTATAATGGATAGAAGACGGTTGGTCATGTCAGTGATTGACTCATTTGATTTCATCTTGAAGAGCTCATATTCTGAGGTTAGAAGTTGAATCTTCTTGGATTTGACTTGCTTAGTTCCCTCATGATAGTTCTCCAATGTCTTCCACATACTATATGCTGTTGAGCAGTGGTGTATTCTCCCACATTCTTCAATAGATAATGAGCTTGATAGAATTGTCATTGCCCTCTTGTTTTTGAAATTTGCTCTTCTTTGGGGCTTTGTCCAATCGTCTCTTGATAGGATTTCCTCTTCACCATCAGTTTCTCTTCTGGTTGGTGGTGTCCATTCTTTTCGTACACTATCCCAGACTTCAATTCCTTCACTATCCAAGTATGTCTCCATCCTAAACTTCCAATGGCCATAATTTGCTCCATCAAAGTAAGGTTTGAGACTCTGTAATCCTTCACTGGCCATATCTTACTCTTTACTAGAGCTTTTTAGGCTTTGATGCTAGACAAGGCTCTGATACCAATTGTTGCCTAGATATTAGACCAAGAAGGGGGGTTGAATTGGAGTTTCTAAAATTAAACTTTAAAGTGCAGAAATAAAATTGCTAATTTTAGAAGGGATAGAGAAAATCAGACACAAAGATTTATAGAGGTTCGGGTATTAACAAACCCTACTCCTCTCCACAATCGCAATTGGGAATTTCACTAACACACTAAGTGTTACAATGGAGTTTTACAAGCTCACTCCCAACTATGGTGTTTCTCACAATGGCTCACACCTAACCCAGAAATCCATTGTGTTTTATTGGCTCACACAATAACCAATTCCTTTGTGTTTTACAGGCTCACACAAATAACCAACACTTTGTGTTTTATAGGCTCACACAAACAACCTACACTTGTGTTTTACAGGCTCACACAATAACCTACACTTTGTGTTTTACAGGCTCACACAAACAACCTTTTAATTTGTGTTTTGAAGGTTCGCACAACTAACCCTTACAAGTGTTCTTCTCTTAACCCAGAACTACCCAATGCTCACTTGAGTAAAGATTACAGAGAGAACCACTTATAAATCTTTATTGCTCAAATATGAGGAGCAAAAAGATTTTTACAGAGAATAGATTTGTTCACAAAGTATAAAAGTACAAGATAGCTTGTGCTTTGAAGTATATGCTAATCTTTTGTTTTTCTTATCATTCTCTTGTCATCCTCTTGTTTCTTAATGCATAAATGACTTCCATTTATACTCCCATGGCTAAATATAGCCGTTGGGGTGCATTAATTAAGAAACTAGTCGTTATACCAACCAAAAAATCGCACCTGACATTTTTCTCTTTCATTGATCACGGGCGTGAATATGCTTGTCACGGGGGTGACAGTTCTTCCCAAGCCATGACTGAAGTGGTGACCTTGGTCGTGAAGCTCTCTGGAATGTCTTGACATATAGAGTCACGGATGTGACATTAATTGGTCACGGGCGTGACACTCTTCCCAGCCGTGAGACAAGTGGTGACTCAGGTCGTGAAGCTCTCTGGATGAAATTGAATGAATCCTTCATGGGGGTGACACCTTCATTCACGGAGGTGAATATCTTCAGAACCGTGACCAAAGTGGTGATTCTGGTCGTGAAGCTCTCTGGTTGAAATTACACAACTCTTCACGGGGGTGACACCTCTAGTCACGGGGGTGACTGAAATGCTTACTTCACGGTTTGGTTTTCCTTCATGGCCATGAACTTCAAATGTTGGTTTTGGTAACGGTTAGCTTTCTTCACGGGGGTGACTCCTAGAGTCACGACAGTGAACATGCTACTTCTTGCTTTTTGTTTCTTAAGGATTATTCTTCCAATTCTCCATTCTTGCCATTTTATGTCCTGTATAATATACTTACAAAAACAAGTATGTTAAATACAATATTGCTATATTATTTATTATCATCAAAATGACGTAAATACCCCTCAAGGTTAACACATTTCATTAAATTTATAAAACAGTTAGATGGGTAATATTCACTTACCTAGAGAGGTAGCTCATAGGGTACTGATTGGATACAGCTTGAGATATTCGAAGGTAATTGGGCAACCAACAAAGGATTCACCACTCTTGATAGAAAGAGTGTATACCCATGGCCTCTTGTCGTGGTCATTACTCAGGAATCTTTGGGCGAAGTGCAAATGTCATAAAGATAGTCTTCAATGACATATCTAATAGAGTAATGAGCCTCAAGGACAAGAACTAACATTACTTGGACTAGACGTAACGTAGTCAGTATAGTGGGAATTGACACATGTCCATACTCTGAACCAAGTGGGCTATAGAATGGTGAAAGGAATAATTGCACAGAAATTGTCTATGGAAAGGTTCGTGGTCAAACCACTGACTTTTCGGTCAATTGGGGGTCATGATGTGTTGCTAGATACCGCTCATGACTTGCTTAAATTAATTGTTAATTTAAGTGGCAAACATAACCGGGAACCTAATGGGTCACACGCATTAAAGATATGGAGAATGAGTAAAATGATCTTGGATAGGATCCAAAATATGAGAGAATTATTTTAGGATGGATCGCGATGAGATCGCACGAAAAAATCATTTGGGAGTGTCACGGGCCCGCGCGCCCGCAGCTGGCTCAGCACGCCTACAGCTTCCATCCGATTGGCCAACGGCTGTAATTGGCCATAATTAGGCCAATTATGGCCAATTACTATTTATTAGTTGCCATTTTCTCCATTTTTGACTTTTCATCTTATTTTGGAATTTGATTCAAACAGAAAAGACATTAAATGGCAGAAAATATATGTGAAAATATTTTTTGTGAAAAAAAATATTTTTAAGACAACAAAAATTGTCTCAAGAACACTTTCAAAGCTATCACTTTGAATTTGTTCAAATCATTTTCTCTTGATAGTTTCTTTTTCATTCTTCGCGTGGATTATTATTAGAGATATCCTAGTGTGGATTGTTGTGGTTTGTTACAACCCAACAAAGTGAAGATTTGAAGAACAAATAAAAATTACAAGGTATAATTTTTAACATTTACATTTATATAAATTAGTTTTAATGGTACAAGAATGATCTTTTGTTTTGGGTTTTGAAAAATTTATTTTTTGCTGCGTTTATGAATATGATTCATTATTCAAAACCTAACATTGGTATCAGAGGCTCCTTGTATCCATTAAAATTAATTTTAATTGAAAGTGCAATGGGATTGCATGTTTTTGGTGACTTTGGATCAATAGGTTTTGAAAAATTGAAATTAATTTGAAAAATATAATTTACACAATTTTCTTTCTTTAATCTGATCATGGGATAATTAAGAATTATTATTTTGATTGAAAAATGATTTGAATGTGATTCAAATAATTAATTTCGGATTTATTTCAAAATTGCCTTATTTATGAACATGTGTTGTTGTTTGGCTTAATTGATGGGGCTGGTTGCATTTTTCTTGTAATTTAATTATGAAAAACTTATTTAGACATATTGAGAATATGTTTTTGTCTCTGGAAATATCTAATAATTAATTAAAAATTATTTTAATTAATTTTTCTAACAAACACAAAAACGAGACTGTTTTAGCTTACCCGGTGGGGCTGTTTTGTTTGATTTTTTTGTATGTATTTATTTTATTTACAGCACCTTGAAATACTTTTTATGTGATTAAAATTATGTTATTTTGATATTACATGCATGCCAAAATTATTTTTCAAGCATTTGAAATTTTAAAAATTCTAGATATCAAATTAGTCATTTTGAGCGTCTAAGTGTGTTGGTTCGTTTGTCTTAGTAATTTTGGCTTGTGCCAAAACTATTTTGATGAACTTGAGCTGACATAAAGACAATTGGAATGGTGATTTGATGTTCTAGAAAATTTTAGAATTTTTAGAAATTAATTTTGAATTAATTTAGGTTGTGCAATTGTAATTCTAGTATGACTAGAAATTGGTATGTATATTAAAATTAAATTGTTTAATTTTAATATCATAATATTCTGATTTTAAGGAGAATTAATTTGGAATTATTTCTGGAAATATGGAATTTAATTTAATTTGATTAAATATTAAATTCCTCTTTAAAATGACATACAAAATTAAATTAACCGAAAGAACACATATAGGCAATTTCGATTCAAGTGTTGAATCGATTTACAAATTGAAATCCAAAATTGTCAATTTTATTTTGTGCATTAGAGAATGCATGTTAGGGGTGTATGAAAAGGCATGATGGATGATTATGGACTTAGGCTCAATGTGATTGAGAATGCATGGAATTATTTTGTTTTATGGTAAATAGGCTTATGTGTCTCTACCTCTTTTTTCTTTCTTATGTATTTCTCTTCTCATCTTACTCCCCTCAAATGTAAATTGAGGTTTTCTATAATTTGAAATATGTAATTAGATTACATAGGATTAGGGTAAAATGAAGATACAAAGGAGCGGGAAGCAAAGGAGATGGTACCATAAACAATAAGACTTAGAAATAGGAATTTGATTTCTATTTTGGGTTGTAAGTTCATGCATATACCTAGGTAAGACCTAGTCAATTTCTCTTTGGCTCAAGAGATTGACTTTAGTATGTCCATAATCATGCCATATAGTTAATGTAACTATCTTTATATATCAATGTTGTGATTGTATGATCTATAAAAGCATGAAATAATAACTTGAGGAGACTTAACAAAGAAATCCCTCACTAAATAAACAATTAAGTCTTACGCATTCCATTAATATGGGGAGAACTAGAGTTCTTCTAGAGTTAGGGTTGTTGAGTTGCCTCAAGCTCACTTTATAAGAATATGTTCAATCAATTGAAATTAGATTTCACGATTGATGGGTTAGACTTAACCGATATTATTAACTTGTTGGATTTGCGCCAAGGTTAATGAGTATTGGAGGTGAAGTTGGGTTTGTATACATGAGATGTACACATATCAAGAGTCGATAGCCCAATGTATGTGCACACATCAATAAGTTGATAGCACAAGATTCGATAGTTGCATGAATAATTCAATTGGTATGGATTAGATACCTACCAACCAAACTAAGGATAGCTTGTTGAGTTGCCTCAAGGTTATTCTTAGCTAGTTGGATATCAACCCACTAGGAGAACTTCCATATAAGTTTTATTGGGTTCATAGTGAGGGCTATGGATTCGTAATAAAATAGTGGGAGCCATAATGCGATTTATTAAAGACCTAATAAACATGCATTTTATGTACATTCTAACATGTTCTATTTTACATCTAGGTTGCTAGAATCATCATCATGATAAGTGTGAATTTGCGATCGCTAATGGAATCAAATAAGTTGACTGGGCCCAATTTTTTGGATTGGCAAGCTGCATTATGTTTGCTACTATGTTAGCTGAGTTGCAAAAGTAGCATGAGGCTATGGATGCTAATTCCATAGTATACTATCTAAGATAGCTTTTTGATGAGCAAGCACATTTCGAAAGGTTCGAAACTTCAAGGTTGCTCTTCCGCACTAAGATGGTTGAGGGGACATCTCCAGTGCAATATGCATTGAAGATGAATGGCTATATTGAGAGGTTGGCCACCTTAGGATTTGTGATGGACCATGAATTAAGTATTGACTTAATTCTAATGGGTTTGTCTGATAGTTATTCACATTTTGTGCTTAACTATAGGATGAACCAAATCTCTACCACTATTATTGAGCTGATTAACTTGCTTAAAACATTATTTCTGTTTCAAGTCTAAATAAAGATGGTTTCCTTTTAGCTTTTAGTAATAATTGTTGTTCTATTATGTTGAATGGAATTCTTTATGCTAATGGTACATTATGCAATGGAATATACATATTAGATATGTCAAATCCAATTTTAAACATCAATGATAATAAAAGGCAAAAACAAGATATGTTGAAATCATCTTATTTACAGCATTGTCGTCTTGGTCATATAAGTGAGAAATGCATGGATAAGCTACACAAAAGTGGTAGTTTGGGGTCATTTGATTATGAATCATATGACACATGTGAATCATGTTTACTAGGAAAGATGACTAAATTACCCTTTAAGGGAAAGGGTGAACGTGCTAATGGACTTTTAGACTTAATACATTCAGATGTATGTGGTCCAATGTCTACACACGCTAGAGGTGGTTTCATCTACTTCATTACTTTTATCGATGACTACTCACGATACGTGTATCTTATGAGATACAAATCTGAAGCTTTTGAAAAGTTCAAAGAATTCAGAAATGAAGTAGAGAAACAACTTGGCAAAAGTATTAAAACACTTCGATCTGATCGAGGAGGTGAATACTTGAGCCAAGAGTTTCTAGATTATCTTAGGGATAATGGGATTTTATCTCAATGGACTCCACCTTACACGCCACAACATAATGATGTGGCTGAAAGAAGAAACCGAACCTTGTTAGACATGGTAAGGTCCATGATGAGTTTTGCAGAATTGCCTAAATCCTTTTGGGGTTATGCACTAGAGGCCGCCATTTATATATTAAATGGAGTTCCTTCAAAGTCAGTTGATGTTACTCCATATGAGATATGGTATAACAAGAGGCCCGCATTTTCTTACTTGGGAATTTGGGGTTGTCCTACTTATGTGAAGCGAACAATGTCAGATAAGCTAGAAGCTAAGTCTAACCGATGTCTGTTTGTGGGATATTCAAAAGCATCATATGGATATCAATTTTACCACCCCTTGGAACAAAAGGTTTTTTTTCAAGACATGCTATCTTTTTAGAGAGAGAATTCCTTCTAAAAGGAGATAGTGGGAGCAAAATTGAATTTGAGGAAGTTCAATATGCTCAAATAGATGCTGATCAACTATCTGAACCCAAGCTTGTTACTCATACAGATGATATAACAGCTCAACCTTCTGAAGCACAAGAGTTTGGTAGGTCAAGTAGGATACGTACTGTTCTAGAAAGATGTGGTTTTCTCATTAGTGAACAAAACGGCGTATTGCTCATAGAAAATGATGAGCCTACAACCTTTTAAGAGGTTCTGAATAGTTCAGAATCTGACAAATGGCTTCAAGCCATGAAGTCAGAAATGGATTCCATGTATGAAAACCAAGTATGGACTTTGGTTGACCCACCCGAAGGAATAAAGCCTATAGGGTGCAAGTGGGTTTTCAAAAAGAAAACTGACATGGATGGTAATGTGATTACCTATAAAGCTTTGTTGCTAAAGGTTATCATCAAAGACAAGGAATTGACTATGATGAAACTTTTAGCCCAGTAGCTATGCTTAAATCCATAAGGATACTCCTAGGCATTGCTACTCATTATGATTATAAGATATGACAAATGGATGTGAAAACAACTTTCCTTAATGGAAATTTGACTGAGGATGTGTACATGACACAACCAGAAGGTTTCATATCCAAAGATGGCAAAAAGGTATGTAAGCTTCAAAGATCCATTTATGGATTAAAGCAAGCATCCAGGAGTTGGAATATTTGGTTTGATGAGACAATCAAACGGTTTGGTTTCTTACAAAATCCGGATGAACCTTGTGTCTACAAGAAGGTTAGTGGGAGTGCAATCGTATTTCTTGTGTTATATGTAGATGACATATTGTTAATGGGAAATGATGTCTCAGCCTTATAATCAGTCAAAATTTGGTTATCCAAGAATTTCTCTATGAAAGACCTTAGAGAAGTAGCCTATATTTTAGGGATAAAGATCTATAGAGATAAATCTAAAAGATTGCTTGGTCTTTCACAGTCTACATACATAGATAAAATGCTAAAGAGGTTTAGCATGAAGCAGTCCAAGAGGGGATATATTCCCATGACCCATAGGATTACTCTCTCAAAGTCTTTGTGTCCAAAGACACAAGATGAGAGGACACACATGAGTTTGATTCCATATGCTTTAGCTATAGGATCAATCATATATGCTATGATATTTACAAGACCCGATGTATCATATGCTTTGAGTGTCACGAGTAGATACCATTCGGACTTTGGTGAGGGTCATTGGGTGGCTGTCAAGAATATCCTCAAGTACTTAAGAAGAACTAAGGATGTATTCTTGGTATATGGAGATGAAGATATTACTGTGAGTGGGTATACCGATGCCAGCTTCCAATCTGACAAGGATGACTCAAAATCTCAGTCAGGTTATATATTCACACTAAATGATGGAGCAGTTAGTTGGAAGAGTTCCAAATAGGAAACGACTGCTGATTCCACAACCGAAGCAGAGTACATTGCAGCTTCTGAAGCAGCAAAAGAAGTAGTTTGGATAAAGAAATTCATCACAGAACTTGGAGTGGTTCCTAACATTATTGATCCAATACAATTGTATTGTGATAATAATGGAGCCATTGCGCAAGCAAAGGAGTCACGGTCTCATCAGAGATCCAAACATGTACTCAGAAGATACCATTTGATTAGAGAAATCATTGGTAGGAATTACGTAAAGATAGAAAGAGTGTCCACTGATCATAATGTTGCTGATCCTTTAACTAAGCCAATTCCCCAAAAGAAATATGATTCTCATGTACTCACCTATGGAATTAAATACAAAGGCGATTGGCTTTAGTGCAAGTGGGAGCTTGTTAGAGTAGTGCTCTGAAGGCAATCACCTTTAGCACTTATTGTACAAATTTATTTGATTAATAAAAGGCTTTTTTGTTAATTTGATGTTAATTTGATATATGAATTGATAAGTGATCTTAAATCAATTAATGAAATCCTTGATACATAACATAGCATGAAGGAAATCATGATGAGATCATGATATTGAGATTCTTATCATGTGTAATTATGTTAGTATCAAAATTATCCCTAGTGATAGGATTAATGAGATGGGACATTATTAATCCAGACAGACTAGCACATGTTACACTCCTTGGTTGGATCGAGTAGTAGATCTCATAATCTATAAACATGAGATGTTTAGAGTTAACATGTGGATGCTTGCTAAGTGTAGCTAAGTACATTGGATGCCCAACTATGAGGCAATCATATGGATAATCTATTCAAATGTCAATGATAGTCGCATCACAGCAATGGTACAAGTATCCTTGGACTTGAGGTACTCAAGGATATCTTGAATATTGATTCTGAATTTTTACACTATTCCTTGTTGCCTCAAAGAGGTAGCTCATAGGGTACTGATTGGATATAGCTTGAGGTATTCGAAGGTAATTGGGTAACCAAAAAAGGACTCACCACTCTTGATAGAAGGAATGTATACCTATGGCCTCTTGTCTTGGTCATTACTCAGGAATCTCTGGCCGGAGTGGAAATGTCATAAAGATAGTCTTCAATAAAGGATTGGGTATAGCATAAGGTATCTGAAGGTGGTTGAGTAGTCAATAAAGGATTCACCACTTCTAGTATAAGGAAAGTATACCTATGGCCTCGTGTAGAGATCATTACTTAGAAATCCTTTATTGAGGTGGATAAGTCTTGAAGAAGGACTTCAAGGACATGTCTAATAGAGTAATGAGCCTTATAGAAAAGAACTAATATCACTTTGACTAGATGTGACATAGTCAGTGAGGGGTTTCGATGATGAATCTCGTTCATAAATGCAGTAGAAAATTAAAAATTTCAAAACACGAAACAAGTATCCTGCTTGTGCCATTAAAACTAATTAATCAAAACATAAAGATTAAACATTATACCCTATAATTTCATGATTTTTTTCTTTAAATTTTCATCTTGTTGGGATGTAGCAAACCACAACAATCTATATTAGGATATCTCTAATGTTAATCGACATGAAAATGTGAGAAGAAACTATAAGAGAAATGGTTGAACACACCTCAAAGTGCTAGCAATGGTGTATGCTCTATTATGAGAGAATATTAAAAATAACTATTATTTTTCATTTTGAATCTATTTTTTTTTAAATTCTAAAAACAATATTTTGACTTTTTGAATTCTTCAAAAATATTTTTACCCCAAAATTAGTCTAGATAAAAAGTGCACAAGACAATGAGAGAAAATTTGGGGGTTTTTCCTTTATTGGCCTTAATTAGCATTAATTGGCTAATTAAGGCCAATTAGGCCTATTACTGGTCGCTAGCCAGCTGGCCTACTGGGTAGGCTAGGCTCAACTGGCCTGCCTAGTAGGCCAGCAGCCCGCATGGGCCCGTGACCCCCTAAAGCGATAGTTTCCATACGATATCATTATGATTCGACCCAAAATAATTCTCTCAAATTTTTGGATCCCACCCAAGAACAATTTTCTCATTCTTCACATCTCTAATGTGTGTGACCCATTAGGTTCCCAATTATGTTAGCCACTTAAATAAAAATTAATTTAAGCAAGAAATGAGTGGTATCTAGTAACACATCATGAGCCCCAATTGATAGAAAAGTTAGTGGTTTGACTATGAGCCTTTCCATAGATAATTTTTATGCAATTAATCATTTCACCATTCTATACCCACTTACTTTAGAGTATGGATATGTGTCAACTCCCACTAGACTGATTGCATCACATATAACCCAAGTAATGTTAGTTCTTGTCCTTGAGGCTCATTACTTTATTAGATATGTCAATGAAAACTATATTCATGACATTTCTACTATGGCAAGAGATTCCTGACTAATGACCCCGACAAGAGGCCATGGGTATACCCTCTTTCTATTAGGAGTGGTAAATCATTTGTTAGTTACCTAATTACCTTTGAATATCAAAAGTTATGCCAAATCACCACCCTTTGAGCAACCTTCCTAAGGTAACAAGGAATAGCATTAAAGTACATAATCAGTATCCAAGATATCCTTGAGTACCTCAATTCTAATGATAATTGTACCATTGATATGAAGAAACTATCACTGACATTGGAATAGATTATTCATATGATTGTCTCATAGCAAGTCATCCAATGTACTTGGCTACACTTAGCAAGCATCCACATGCTAACTCTAAATATCTCATGTTTATAGATGAGATATTTAGAGTATGAAATCTACTACTTGGTCCAATTAAGGAGTATAACATGTGCTATTCTATTTGGATTAACAATGTCATAATTGTCGATCCTATGACAAAGGACAATTTAGATGCTAACATAATTACACATGATAGGAATCGCAATTTCATGATCTTATCATGATTTCCTTCAGGCTATGTTATGTATCAAAGACTTCATTAATTGATTTAAGATCACTATAAACTCATATATCAAATGAATCATTAATCAAATAAATTTGTACAATAAGTACTAAAGTTGATTGCCTTCAGAGCTCTTCTCTAATGGTCAGTGTAGTGGGAGTTGACACATTGTCCATACTCGTAATCGAGTGAGGTATAGAATGGTGAAAGGATGAATTGAATGGTAGTTGTCTAAGAAAGGGATTATAGTCAAACTACTGACTTTTTGGTTATTTGGGTGGTCATGATATATTACTAGATATGGCTTATGCTCTATTAAAAATTATGTGATGATTTGAAATATAACTACGAACCTATTGGGTCACACGTATAGAAGGAATTAATGAAATGTGAAGTGGTTCTTGTATTGGATCCAAACATTTGAGAGAGAATGTTGCGTGAAAGAGTTTCATATATTTGAACAAATGGGGTTGTGTGTCACATACACGTAATGGTTGTTGCGTGCAAGTGACAAGTGCAGAGTGACATTCTGTCCAACATGCGTGGATATCATCGCACGTATGACAGTATAAGTGCATTCTATCGCACCCATGATAGCAACCCATAATTGCCCAGGTGGTTATCGTGCGCAATGCTATGCGATTTTCTAGTTTTCGATTATGAGTAGGAAGCCAAATGTAGGGTTTTAAGTTTCCAACTCAATTATGGTTAGAGAACCTATAAATTCCCTTCTAAAGCATAAAAAACTGAGTTGACTCCTTGGAGAAAATAAAAGTTGTTTTCTTCTTCTTCTCTCTCGAAGAAATTCTCCCATTGCTAGCACCTTGGTAGAATATCACCCCATAGCCTTTTAGGTTATTACCTTCTCTCCTTTTGTGGATACTACTAGAGTAATCCATAAGCTTTGGATTTTTATGGTTTGCTACAACCCAATTAGAAGAAAAGCTCACAACTTGAAGATTGAAGTTGCAATCAAACAAAGATAATTTTACTTCTTCCATGTGATGGTTATTCTGATTTTAATATACATAGGACATTCCATGGGTTTTGGTTTAATTAAATTTTATATTTTTATTATGCTATGTATGTGATGCTTGTTCAAAACCCAACACTAAGTGTGTAAGGAGTTCTTCAACCTTTTATTGTGGGTACAAAGTTCCTAAAGCTCAACCTTCTATCACAGGTGTATGAATTTGATGCGAGTATGTCAATGCCATGCTCAACCACCTATGATGCATGTGAAGAATTGTCACATGCATGAAGAATATTGAATTAAACTATCTATCACACCCATGAGGGTATGTCACATGCATGATGCCCCTTTTTTTTTTGCTACAAAGTCCAGTCGCATTCAAACTCCTATTTTGATCCAGTGGGTTCTAGACTTTAAAGATTAATATCGATATGAGGATCAACTTTGTGTTGAATTATCTCTTAAATTAGAGAAATATTGTATCTTCAAGAGCTAGAATACAATTAGAACTCTAAGAGATATAAAAGGAAGTTTTGCTTTATAAAGGGGAGTTTGACAGTTTTTGAGACTAGTGGCTGAAGATAACTTGTAGGCCATGCTGTTTTGCACTGTTCTAGCAAACTTTTCATCATTTAAGAGAGTTAATTTGCCAATTGAATATTGATTTATAGTGTAACTTGAAGATTCATAGACCAACCGGACTTGAATTAAATTCTTCACCAATTTTGAGGGGAGCAATTTAGTTCTTCTATTTCTTTATTGTTGTAACATATTTTGTAAAGCATTTGATATTAATATGACCATTGTAATATCAATGTTAGGCTAACTTCCATTGAGAATTTAGTGAGATAACTAAGTTTCTATGAACTTCCCTTTATTATTTATGACATACAATTTCTATTCCATTTTAAATGTACTTATTTAATTTAAGATTGAATGACCGATTGGCCTCCTTTTGTTTTATTTGGAATTAAGGTTATATTATTAGAAACACAATTTTCAATCTAAACTAAAAATTTTATTAGGCATGAATTACACCATAACTTTGGGTAATTGGAGAATTAAGGAGAGAGCCATTGAAAACTTACTTTATAAGGCTTACTTGAATAAGGGAAATGATTGAAAATTTTGAAGGCAAGCCAGATACATACTCCATCTCATTCAAACTTTACTCTTTAGATTCATTCATTAGTTTAATTATTAAGTTTTACTTTTGTTACTTTGATTCATTCATCAAATTTGGTTAGAGTGTTTAGGATTTTATTCTCTTTATTTATTGTTACTCTAGACTTAATTAAAAATATAAGCTAATAAGTTCCTTGAGAGATCGACCTCGGGAATAACTTATTCATATTACAGCTGGCTCGTGCACTTGTGAATATACTTTGAGTTACATCAAGTTTTTGGCATCGTTGCTAAGGAACCAATTGATTAGATTCTCTATTAACTAGTTAACCAACGTGTTTTTAATTATTTTATTTGTTAAAATTTCTTCAATCTTAGTTTTGAATTATAGTAATAAAGAGTTGGTATAGTGACAATGACTGAGTTTCGCATATTGATAAGCTTACAAATCAAGTGAAGATTTTGGCCATAAGCAAAGATGTGTTGACAAAGAAGGTAAGAGGTAGTCAAAATGTCAATGGATATGGAACTAATGTTTCTTTTTCAATTAATCCACTTTTAGGAAACAAGATGGAGCAAACTTATGGTACATCTAATCTAGATACCAAAACTACCGTCACTTCACTAGTCATAATTCTAGCCGGAGGAACTATTCTGGTTTTTCATGGGAGAACAATGAGGAAAACCCTCGTCAATTTCTTTGAAATCAAAAGCAATATTAGTACCAATAAATAAAACCTCGATTCCAAGGAATTCTAGTTTCATACCCTAATCAACACCAACTAGGATATCTTAATACATATAAAAAGCTTTCTTTAGAAGAAACCCTCTACAGTTTCATAATAGCTACTCAAAAGAAAATGGAAAGAACTCATAAAGGGTAGATTCTATTGAAGCAACTCTGATAAGGTTGGCATTCATATTGGGCAAATAGCTGAAGCAGTGCATGAAAACAAAAAGGAACATATTCTGAATCAATTTGAGCAAGCTAAAGCAATTTTAGTATTGCAGAGTGGTAAGGTGTATGAAAATAATGTTAGAGAAGTGCTCTACAGGGAATCACCTTTAACATTTATTGTACAAATTTATTTGATTAATAAAAAGACATTTTCATTAATTTGATATTCATTTGATATATGAATTGATAATGATCTTAAATCAATTAATGAAGTCTTTGATACATAACATAGAATGAAGGAAATCATGATGAGATCATGATATTGAGAATTTTATCATGTGTAGTTATGTTAGTATCTAAATTATCCCTAGTCATAAGATTAATGAGATGAGAAATTCTTAATTTGGATAGACTAGCACATGTTATACACTTTGATTAGATTAAGCAATGGATCTCACAATCTGTAAACATGAGATGTTGAGAGTTAACATGTGAATGCTAGCTAAGTGTAACAAAGCACATTGGATGACATGCTATGAGACAATCATATGGATAATCTATTCAAATGTCAATGATAGTCTCATCATAGCAATAGTGCAAGTATCCTTAGACTTGAGGTACTCAAGTATATCTTGGATATTGATTATGTACTTTAACACTATTCTTTGTTGCCTCAGGGAGGTTCCTCATAAGGTGGTGATTGGGTATTGCTTGAGGTATTTGAAGGTAATTAGGTAACTAACAAAGGATTCACCACTTTGGATAAAAAAGTGTATACCCATGGCCTCTTATTGGGGTCATTACTTAGGAATCTCTGGCCGGAGTGGAAATGTAATGAAGATAGTCATCAATGACATGTCTAATAGAGTAATGAGCCTTAGGGACAAGAACTAACATTACTTGGGCTACATGTGATGTAGTCATTCTAATAGGAGTTGACACATGTCCATACTCTGAACTAAGTGGGGTATAGAATGGCGAAAGGAATAATTGCACGAAAATAATTTATGGAAAGGTTCATAGTCAAACCATTGACTTTTCGGTCAATTGGGAGTCATGATGTATTGCTAAATACCGCTCATGACTTGCTTAAATTAATTATTAATTTAAATGGCCAACATAACTGAGAACATAATGGATCACACACATTGGAGATATGGAGAATGAGTAAAATGGTCGTGGATAGGATCTAAAATATGAGAGAATTATTTCAGATTGGATTGTGATGAAATTGCGGGAAGAAATTGCTCGGGTGTAGTCACGGACCTGTGCCTGCTTGTTGGCCTTCCCAACAGTAGACCCAGCGCACATAGTTCTGCATGCTGCAGCATGCTATGTGGTCACTAGGCCAATTTTTATTTTGTTAGCTAATTATGATGGGTTGTAGTATACCACAACAATTTAAAATTTTGAAGAATAAATCAAGAAAATACAAGGTATAATTTATGACCTATATGTTTGATAAATTAGTTTTAATGGCACAAGATGATCTTTTGTTTTGGGTTTTAAAAAATTTTATTTTTCCATTGCATTTATGATTGAGATTTGTCTTCAAAACCCAATTTATTTAATTTTAATTGAAAGTGCAATGGGATTGCATGATTTTTATGATTTTGGATCATTAGACTTGAAAAATTAAAATTTATTTGTAAAATTTATTTTAGATATTTGTTTTGTTTGACATGATCATGGGATGATTAAGAATGATAATTTTCATTGAAAAATGGATTGAATGTTATTCAAAAAATTAATTTTTGATTTATTTAAAAAATATTGAAAATTTCATTGTTTATGAACATGTATTGTTGTTTGGGTTAAATGATGCAGCTGTTTATATTTTTCTTATAATTTGATTATGGAAAAATTATTTATACATATTGAGAATGTGTTTAAGCCTCTGGATATAGCCAATAAATAAGATATCAAATTTGAACACAAAACTGGGTAATTTTTCTATTTCAGGTGAGACACTAGAAGAGGTTAAATAGAAGGAGTATATAGTAGAGAGGGAACAGGTAAAAAGTTTCAAAGGAGAAGAGAATTACATAAAAGAGAATGGAAAATAATCCTTTGCAAGATCTAAGCTATATAGAATAAAGGAACCTTACAAACACCTATTCCTTTTCCTATTAGATTGAAGAAGAACAAATATGATAATAAATTCTCTGAAATTTTTAATATGTTCTCTAAAGTTGAAATTAATCTCCCTTTGCTAGATGTTATAGGAACATTCCTTCTTAAGAAAAATTCTTCAAGTAATTAACTTATAGCATGGAACTAATAAGAAATTAATTGTTTTCGAGACAAGAAATGTAGTCTTTCAGTAGCAGCTTCCTCATCAAATGAAAGATTTTAGGAGCTTTATTGTAGATATAACTATGGGATATAAGAAGGTAGCTAAGGCTATGTTAGACATGGGAGCTAGCATCAATTTAATGCCATATTCAATATATGCACAACTAAGCTTAGATGAGCTTTAGCCTACCTCTATGTGCTTTCAACTTGATGATAGATTAGTTAAATATCCCAAAGGTAAAGTAGAGGATCTCCCTGTACAAATTGAAAAGTTAATTGTATATGTTAATATTGTTATTATGGATATGAAAAATTTCCCTTTGACAGTAAAAGAGCATACCATTCTTCTTGGTAACCACTAAGACCATAATAGATGTTGACAATGGTAAGCTCACAATGATTGTTCTAGGGAAGACTGTAGAATTTAAATGTTTTGAAACAATGACTTGTTTCTCTAACACCTCTCATGATGAATGCTTTTATAGATATTTTTTAGACTCATTTGTTTATAACATATTTGTGTAGGAGCAAGATCGCAAGGTAAATTTCACTTTTGCTTTAAAGAAATCTGGTAATGATCTGGTGAAAGCCTTAGAAAACCAAAATAACCCTAACCTAATCGAACCATTAGATGATAAGTTGAATTTGAATCCTCTCATCCTTAAAGTATAGAAAAGTGACCTTGAGTTGTCTTTATTTGAATTAAAAAAACTCCCCTATACACTTAAGTATGCTTTTCTAGAAAAGAGTAACACCTACCCAATAATTATTGCATATGATCTTTCTCCGAGTGAGGAGGAAGCTGTTATTAAGGAATTAAGTAGACTCAGAAAAGCAATTGGGTGGGAAATATCATACATTAAAGGCATCAGTCCCACTATGTGTATGCATAAAATTATTTTAGAGGAAATGCCAAAGCAGAAAGGGACATTCAAAAAATACTAAATTCTAATATGCAATAAGTTGTCAAAAAATAGGTGAAAAAGTTACTTGATGAAGAAATTATATATCGCATTTCAGATAGAAAATGAGTGAGCCTTGAACATGTAGTTCCTAAAAAGTCAGGAATCACAATAGTAAAAAATGAAAAAGGGAAATTAGTTCCTATTAGAACCACTACATGATGGAGAATGTGTATAGACTATAGAAAGCTAAATACAACTACAAAGAAATATGACTTTCCTCTTCCATTTGTGGATTAGATTTTAGAGAAATTATTTGGACATGCATTTTACTGTTTTCTTGACTATCTTTTAGGTTACTATCAAGTTCCTATTACACCAGAGGATCAGGAGAAAACCATTTTCACGTGTCCTTATGGCACATTTTCTTTTAGAAGAATGTCATTCGACTTGTGCAATGCCTCTGCCACATTTCAATGGTGTACGTTTTCCATTTTTTCTGACATGCTTGAAGAATGCATTGAAGTGTTCATGGATGATTTTTTAGTTTTTGATACTTCTTTTCATACATGTTTAAAAAATTTGACATGTGTGATAGAGAGATGCATAGAGAACAACTTGACTCTTAGTTGCGAGAAAAATCATTTCATGATTAAGGTGAGAATTGTTTTGGGTCATATACTTTTTAGAAGGGGAATTGAGGTAGATAAGGCAAAGGTATATTTAATTGCTAAATTACCACCACCAACCTCTATCAAAGGAATTAGAAGTTTTCTTAGACATGTTGGTTTTTATTGGTGTTTCATTAAAGATTTCTCTAAAATTGCATGCCTTTCAGCAAACTTTCTTGCTAAAGATGTGGATTTTGGGTTTGACAATGATTGCCTTATTGCTTTTGAGACTTTAAAAGAGAAATTGACCAATGTACCAGTCATAGTAGCACCTGATTGGTTCTTTCCTTTTGAAATCATGTGTCATGCTAGTGACTTTGCAATTGGGTTTGTACTTAGGCAAAGGATTAACAAGGCCTTACATGTTATATATTATGAACCCGAGATGACACTCAAGTAAATTATTCTACCACTAATGAGGAACTGTTATTTGTAGTATTTTCCTCAAACAAATTTAGATCTTATTTACTAGGATCTAAGGTAATTGTACATACAGACCACACATCTTTTAGATACCTTTTGACCAAACAAAATGTGAAACCAAGACTTATTAGATGGGCACTCTTATTGCAAGAATTTAATTTAGAAATAAAGGATAAAAAAGGAAGTGAGAATTTGGTAATTGACCATTTGTCTTAGTTAATTTCTGATTTTGATGCTTTAGCTTCAAGGAAAATAATTGTTGAAATATTTCATGATGAGCATTTGTTTGCTATTGCTTATGCCCCATGGTATGTTGTGTAATGCCCAATTATTTAGACAATGATTATGCATGACTGAGTCAGGCACGTTGGATCGATCAAAGTCTAAATTGAAATTAACAAAAAAATAACAATATATGAGGGGGATTTATTGAGGACATTATTAATTGAAAATTATAATGTTTAGTGCTAGAATTGGAAAAAATAAAATAAAATCACTCTATGGACTAAATGGGGATTTATGGAACTTGTTTGGGGTTATTTTGTCAAAAAAGGAAGTTGTGGGCTAAAAGATGAATTATTCAATGATTGAAATTATTTATGATTAATTAATAAAATTGAAAAATAGGAGAAGAGATTAAGGAGAAGTGGGACCCATAAAAATCTAGCTAATTAGAAAAAAATCTTAAGAAACCTAGAACCTTCTTCATTAATGAGGAAAAATAAATCAACTTAAAAATATCCTCATCCTTATCCCCATATGGCAGCCACTCCCTCACTATTTCTCCTCCATTTTTCTTCATTTCAAGCTAGTAAAAGAGAGAAAAAGATAACCTAAGAGAGAAAACCCAACAAAATGAAGGAAAAACACCTAGAAAGGTAGAACAAAGGAAGAGAAAGGAAGAAAGAAAAGGGAAGAAAAGGGGGAAATTTCTTAAGGTGAGTTTTCTTCTTCATTCTTCTCAATTCTAGCTCATCATTGGAGACATATTTTGATGATTAAATGAGTTAGAATTGAAGAATTTGGGTGATCGAAGAATTGAAGAAGGTTAGGTTGGGAAAAATAAAAAACAATATACTAGTTGGCAAAAACATATTTTATGACCTAAAATTTATCATGAAACTTAAGAAAGAGTGAAGGGAAGAAGTGAATATGGGATTCCCTAGGTGATGTGGGATTGAAACAAAAAGAAATTTATTAGATGAATGAGAAATTTAATGAATAATGTTTGAATATTTTAGGACAAACCAAAGACAAAGGTAAAAACAAGCTTGAGGAAAGGAAAAGAAAAGAAAAAAGCCTAGGAAGGGGAGAAGAAACTATTAAGGTATATGCTTGTAAAGTAAAAATTTAATATGTTGATGTAATTGTTTCATTCTTTATGTTAATTGCATAACTAAATGAATGGTTGTGTTGTTTTATGTGTTGCTAGAAATCTACATGGATCAACTTGTATAAAAAAAATCTATAACTTAAGATTTGGAACTTGGTTTTGGGTTTTCTTTGCTATTGAGACCTAATTTCAATGGTATTTAAGTCAAAACTTGGCATGAATGTTGGACCTGAAATATTTTTTGAAATTCTGAGCAGAATTTGCACTGAATAATCAATATTTAAATAATTGTAACTTTTTATACAAAATCATAATTAAGTGATTCAAATTGCAAATTATAGCTAAGATCGAGGGCTACAATTCTTAGAAAATCACTTAATCAAATTTGGTTGGGAATAGGGCTAAAAGTGAGATCCAAATAGAGACTAAAATTTGCCAAGAGAAGGGTTGCTAAAAAATATGGAAAATTAAAATATAAATTATATTGGACCATATAATTTAGTGTGAATGGTGGTTACATGAGTAATTATATAAGTTAAGTGAGTCATTAGGCTCATAAAATTTATGGAGAAATAAAATTATGAACCAATAAATGGGTAATGTATGTTAGATGACAAGAAGGCAAAATTGCATTAAAAATTAAAATATAATAATAATCATAATAATAATAATAATAATAATAATAATAGAATAAACTAAAAGTAAAAAGATTTTTAAATAAATTGAGATAAAATAATTAAGCTCTAAAACACATAGCTTAGAACTAGAGTAAAGGATAAATTGACATGCCTATAAAGGGTAGGCAAGACAAAGCTCCCTAATACGTAGGAGTAAAAATATCAAGTTAATATTTTATGTATGCACTAAATAATCCGAGTTGACTTACGTAGGAACAATGTCATGTCGAGTTGATATACATAGGCGCTGTGCACCGAGTTAAAATTTACCTATAACACCCCCTCACCCCAATAGCTCGTGCTCGGGCAAAGGAGCGCTACACCGACTTCTTTCATCTTTAACTTATTCATTGGAAAATATTCCATATTTATATATTTATTTTATCTCAAATAATATAAAGAAAAATAACGTACATTTTATTTACATAGGATAATGTTTAGTTAATTTTACAAAATCATAAAAGATATTACATAATTCCAAATACAAAATATAAAGATACAAAAAATAAATAAATAAATTTGTACCCCACAGTTTGTAGAAACTAGCTGCTTTACTAGATTTGGATCACTGTTGCCTTTATAAAAAAACTTCAGCTACTTCTTTAAATCTGCGCGAAAGGAACTCCCATGCTAAGTCCTAAGCTTAGTAGTGCATATAAATAAGGCAATAAACTTTTTCATGCAACATGCATTGTCGTATATCAATTTATGTACAATCATCTTTTCATGCAACTATACATCTCATAATATTCTAGCATGCATAAACATCAAATTACATCTTTTATCTCATATCTGTTTTACATAATTAAAACATCATTCATTATATAATCTATCATAATTAATCATATCACAAGTTATGATTGCATTTATTTTCCATAACTTCTTTATGTCCACAACACCTATGAATCACTGACTAAGATAGCGGAATTTCCATCCAGGCACTTAGGAGCACGCTTACAAGTGTCATTACCGGCTTCAACAATAGTGCCATTACCGGCTTCAATAATAATGCTATTACGGGCTTTAATAATAGTGTCATTACCGGTTTCTATAATATTGTTATTACCGGCTTCATTAATCATGCCATTAATGGATTTCATCATACTCCCCCTAACATGGCATGCCAAACTATCCTGATTCTAGTTTCAAGTTAGGTGTCCTAGGGCTTAGTTAATGTCATTAAAATTTATAGTATAAAATTCATACTTTTCATGCATTTAAAGATTTAATTAATCACATAATCACTCAACAAAAATAGTATTTGCATAACATAACAAGACTCACATTATTTTACTCATTAAATTCCTTAACTTATATGCTGCCTTGTCACTGGGAAATTTTGTGCTCTATTTTGGACCTTCATTTTGGTCCTGTTACTATCAGAATTTAATTACATGGTCTTCTTAACAATTTTAGATCTAAATATTATATGCAAGTTGAATCACTTAATTTGGAGTTCTGTATCAAAAGATATGACCAAAAGGATACTGACTGATCAATAATAATTTTGCCCAGAGTTTTCTAGACATAATTTATATCCAAAATTTATGTATTTTTCTGGAAATATACAGACATATTCAGATTTTATGGCCTAAATAAAAGTTATATCTCTATGTCTTAGCTTCCAGACCCAATAAACAACACACAAAACCAAATTCCAGAACCTAAGTTATAACAGTTTAAGTGCTCACTACTCCTAAATTTTTAGCGAAGAACATACATATTAATCACATTCAATTTTTACCAAAATTAATCTTAAGTCTAGCAAACATGTATCCCCAAGATTTTATCACAAAATATTATTAGTTTACAATCATAAGCATGTCAAATGCTCAAATCATGCAACTTAAAGACAAAACATAGGCTATTTTTTAAGTGATGCACAAACCTCTTATTTTACTTTTCTTTCTCTTTGTCTTTGCTCCTTTGAGCTAGCTCCTTATCAATTTGAGTTCCTAAAATACATAAAAGAGATCATTAAAACTTTACTTCCTTAAAACTCCATAATCCTAACCTCCCTCTTTCTCTCCCTCTCTCTCTAAACCATGCCCTAATCTCTGCCTTTCTTTAAAGAGAACATGGAAAAAAAGAAAAATTAGCTTACCTTCACTTCTTTGCTTCCATAGCCAAACCTTAAGGTTTTCTTTTTCTTTTATTTCCTAGTTAATTGTTTTCTTTATTTTTACTTTCTATAGCTTCCTTTTGATCAATTATGCATGAAATATACTCTTCCATGCCTTTCTTCCTCTCTTTCTCTCAAAATCAAGGTTATACGCATCTGGTATTAGTAAACGACAGACGCGTATAACTATTATATGCGTCTGCTATTATTATTAAACGACAGACGCGTATAACTATTTATATGCGTCTGTCAAAACGACAGACACATAAAATTTATATCATATGCGTCTCCTATATATGTGTCTACTATTTGACAGACACATAAAATGCAAAATAACAGACACATATAACACTATTTTGTACTAGTGTGGTTAGAATTAATTATTAATCTTACTTCCCATTGGTCCATTAATTTAAATCACTCTTACTTTATTTTAATCAAAAGAATATTCCTTTTCCTATATAAATAAAATTCAATTTTTATGCCTTCTAAAAATATCTGTGCCAAAAACACTGCAATTTCCAATTTCGTTCAGTGAAAAATTATTTTTTTCCAAATTTTAATTCCAAACTTCAAAATTATAAATTAATAATATCTAAAATATTTTTCTAACATCTTATTATTATTTTAATTTATTATTATTATTTTTTTGATGTCTGAATTTAGACTCTAATCGACTCAGCGCACCGGATTTCGGTCAACTGCAACCGTGGCCTAAATTATCGGGTATTACATATGATGGTTTTAGGTTATCTATATTTTTTATTTTATTATTGATATTGAGTATTGAATTAGACATGTCAAAAATGTAAATCTCATTACATAATGTGCCAATTCCATAAAGAATATCATTTAACCATATATAGCAACCATTGTCATTAATAGTCAAATGAAAACCTTTTCTATTTAAACAAGAAACAAAAATAATATTCTTTGTTAAAATTGAAACATAATAACAATTATCTAATTCTAAAAGAAACCCACTTGGGAGTGTCAATACATAAGTTCCTATAACTAATGTAGTAACTCTTGCTCTATTCTCAACAAGTAGGTCTAACTCTCCCTTCTTGAGCTATCTACTATTCCTTAGGCCATTCATATTTGTGCATATGTGAGACCCACATCTGGTATCCAATACCCATGTATTATTAATAGAAACAGTATTAACCTCAATAACATAAATACTTGAAGTAGAAAGTGCATCCAATGTCTTATCCTTCTTCTTTAAAGACTCCAAATAGGCCTTGCAGTTTATCCTCCATTGGCAACTCTTGGCATAATGGAAGTCCATTTTGTTGTCGTCAGTATGCCTTTCTTCCTTATCGTCAATGTACATTGCATTGGATATGTCCCCTCTACCATGTTGGAGTTAAAGACAATTTAGATATCTCATATTGATCAATTTGAGCTTGCTCATCAAAAAGCTCCCTTAAATGATACACAATAGTATTTGCATCCATACTCTCATGCTACTTTTGAAGCTCGGGAGACATAGAGGCGAGCATAATGTAACCCACTAACTCATTATCATCCACATGCTTCTTATATGTCATATGTTCATCAACAGATGCATCATTAGGGGAGGGATGCCACTCTTCCAAGACATAGGCTATTTTTTCGGTTTTGAGAACTATTCTCAAATTCCTTAGCCAATTAAGGAAGTTCAGGGCAATCAATTGATTGGAATCGAGAATTGAGCATAAGTTCAAGTTTGATGACATCATTCTAGCAACCTAGCTGTAAATAAAGATCATGTAAGAGAATGTACTAAATACATGAATATTAGATTTTTAATAAATATGTATTATAACTCCCACTATTTTATTGTGAACCCATAGTCCTCACTATGAATTCGAGAGAACCCTTTAGAACCTCTCCTAGTGGGTTAGTATTTAACATTAATAAGAATGACCTTGGGTTTGCCCAACAAGCCATCTTAGGTTAATTGGTAGGTTTCTCATAGCAATTGCATCCTTTATGCAACTGCTAAATCATTGGGTTATCAACTCTTGATATGTTCACATCTCATGTACACTTACCCAACTTTGCCTTTAATTCACATTGATTTTAGGTCTACCCAACAAGCCAATATAACTAGTTAAAGTCTGCCCATTAATCATAAAGTCATATTTAGATGGTTTGAACATATTCATGTAAAGCGGGCTTGGGCTTTCCCAACAATCTAGACTCTAAAAGAAATGTGGTTCTTGCCTTATTAATGGAAGACATTGACCTTAATATTATTAATGAGGGATTTCTTTAATTTTAGGTCTCATCGTGGCAATTTGGCATGCATTATATATCGATTCATCACATATAGATATATAAGATAATTACACTAATTATATGGTTATGATTATGGACATAATCTAACATCAATCCTTTCAGCCATGAAAGGATTGACTAAGTCTCACCTAGGTAGATGCAAGATATTACAACACCAAAATAGAAAACAATTTCTTATTCTATCTCCTTTGTTTTTAGTGCTATTTCCTTAGCTTATTTCTCCTTTGCACTTCAATTCTATTCTAATCCAATGTAATCTAGTTACATAAATTCTTCATAAGAAAACCTCAAGTTACATTTGAGGAGAGTAAGATGAAAAGAGAAATACACTAGAGAGAAAAGATAAGGCAGGGACTTGCATGCCCTATTTACCAAAAACAAAATTCCATGCATGATCAATCACATTGGTCATGTCCATAATCATACCATCATTCCATTTCATACACTGCTAGCATGCATTCTCTAATGCATAAATAAAGGTAATCTATTGAAGTAACAATTTGGGATCCCTTTGTTTCAACTCTTAAAACACTATTTTCATTGTTTGGCCTTTAATGAAATTCATCATATATCCATTATTTAATATTATTAAATAATCATATGAACATTTAGAAACACTTTCTAAAAGGAAATTATGCAAATAGGGATACATTTTATCATATCAAAAAGTTTCCTAAAATTGCCTACTTTTCCAACTAGGTTATTACCAATTTAATGCATGCAATAATTAAATCCGAATTTAATAATTAAATCTGATTTAATATTAAATCCAAATATTACTAGTAGTTAATTCATAATAAAATTACCTTAATTTATTATTATTTTGATGCCAAATAGGATTGAACAATCCTAGTTACAATTGCATACTAGAATCCTAGTCAAACTAGGACTTTGAAAATCCTTTTCAAATTCAAATCAAATTCCATTTAAAAATTTTTGAAATTTCCAAAATTCATTCTCATCATTATAAGAAAATTATAATAAGTTTAAACTAATTAAATTCGTTCATTAGACAATCTAAATTATTCATCAATCAATTATTAAACCAATTACACAAAAATTGCTTAAATTGAATCATACATGAATTAGGATTCATTAGGAATTTAACCATGAATTTAATTTGACTCAAGCATGCAATTGAATTAAAAATAACATTATTAATATATCATAAATATTAATGAAGGTTCTGATCATCAATTTATATGCCATTAAATTAAACAACACAAAATAGTCCCATCACATGGTAAGGTTCTCAACCTAGTTACATGTTTTGTTTGTTCCTTGATCAAAAATGATTTTTGTATCATTATAGGTTTTTCAAAAAGTTAAAACATATTTTAAATATGTCATAAACATGTTTGATTAATAAATTAATAAACCAAATTCGAACAGCCCCTCAAACAACTCAATTGGCACAACTTGGTTTCATAAACCCTAGAAATTCAGCAACTATTCATAAATTCGAATTTCATTTTTAAATCAAATTAAAACCTTTTAATTATCATAAAAACATCTAATATCATAATATTAATATGTCATTGAATTAAAATTAAAATTTGAGGCCAAACAGAATCAAATTCGTTTAAAAAAAAAGGAGAGAATCCAAGTTGTTCTATTTCAATCAATCTCATTGATAATTCAATTAAATCTAAATTTAATTTACATACGGTGTCTCTGATATAACTGTTAGATTATTAACATGCATAACATACATGGCATAGCAGAAAAATAAAATTAATTGAACCCAAAATCATGAAATGCCTTATGAACATTAAAATCGGATCATACCATCAATATGGGAGAAGTTGATTACCTTTGTTTGCAACTCTTGATCTTTCAAGTTGTGAGATTTTACTTCTTTGTTAGGTTGTAGAAAACCACAATAATCCAAATATAAGATAGCCTCTAAGAGTATCCATGCAAAGGAAGAAGAAGAAAACCTCCAAGGAGATGGGGTGATAAAAGCTAAAGTGTTAGCTATGGAAAATTGTCTTATGAAAGAAAAAATGGAGAGGAGAAAAATAACTCTTAGTGTTGACTCCTTAAAAGGAGTATTTATACACATTCTAATCCTTTTTAGTGTTGGAAAAGGAAAAGCCCTAATTGACCCATTTTCCTAAGGTATAAAGCCCAGTGTTGACCAAGTCAATAATCCTAATCCAATTTGGATTTGGCCCATTTTTATAACTCTTATAAAAGACCCAATTCTCTTTCTTTCTCATTTGGATGTTATCTAAAATCCATTTTACATTTTTTTCATTCCCTTTATGCATGTGACCTAATAGGTTTTCTGGCAATGTTAGCAGCTTAAGTCTCGGGAGGAATCCTAATCCAATTAGGATTCTACAAGTCAAATACTTTTGACCCATAATGAATTTCCAATCAATTTCTTTGACTTAACATATCATAAGCAATATCTAGCTATACATCATGACCACCCAATTAACTAGAAAGTTTATAGTTTGACTTTTAACCCTTTCATAGACAATTACCGTGCAATTCATCATTTCACCATACTATACCTCTTTTGGTTCTAAGCATGGACCGTGTGTCAACTCCCACTAGACTGACTACATCACATCTAGTCCAAATGATATTAGTTTTTGTCTATGAGACTCATTACTCTGATTAGATATGTCATTGAAGACCTTCTTCAAGACATCTCCACCTTAGCCAAGGATTTCTGAGTAATTAACTCTATAAGAGGTCATAGGTATACTTTTCTTTTATTAGGAGTGGTGAATCCTTTGTTGACTATTCAACTACCTTCGAATACCTCTTGTTATACCCAATCACCTATGATGGACTTCTTCAAAGGCAATAAGGAATGGAGTCAAAGTATAAGATTCAGTATCCAAGATAATCGTGAGCATCTCAAGTCTAAGGATACTTGCATCATTGCTCTGATGGGATTATCACTGATATTGAATAGATATCCATGTAATTATCTCATTATAGGTCATCCAATGTAATTTCTACTCTTAGCAAGCATCCACATGTTAACTCTAAACATCTCTTATTATCAGCTTATGAAATCAATTGCTTGACCTAGTCAAAGAGTATAACATGTGCTAGTCTTTCTGAGTTAACAATATCTCATCTTGTTAATTCTATGACAATGGATAATTTGTATAATATCCTCGACTTCCCACATATCCATTTCTACATGCATTTAATTTGGACATATTCATTTGCATATATTTCACTTGAACACATGCATTTCATATGTATTTTTATAGGGACAAGTTCACGACACGCACTAGCTATGTGTCTGAGTATTTTTTAATTGTTCTGAATTACACGTGTCCACTTTATAATTTAGTTGAGGATGACATGAAATTGAAATTTATGTGAACAAAATTATTAGATCAAATTAATAAAGAAAAATAAAAAGAAATAAAAGAAAAACAAAAAAAAAAAAGGAAAGAGAAAGAAAATAAAAATCATCAAAATAAGAATTGTAGCTTTTGAACCAATAGGCAAAACCATGACCATGCAAGAATGCAAAGAAAAAAATAAAAATGAACTTGGATAAGACCCATAAATACAAGCTACCTTTGTAGACATTTATGAATTGTCTGTAAAGAACTTGGATAATGTTTTTTTAGTAGTGACCATTGAATGCTGAAAATTGAAACTTGTTCAACATAAATCATCCATAGCAAAGAAATGATAGAAGTACAAGCTACCTTTGAGCAAGTTCAATTTATTAAAGCCATGATCATGCAAGAATGCAAAGGAAAAAAACAAAAAAAGTTAACACTACTGAGCATATTATGAACATAATCGTAAGTAGGCAGCCTAATTGATTATTTGCCTATCTCTTTTTACTTATTCATGTAAAATGGACATAAATATGAAGAAGATTTTTTGTATTCTATTTAGTACAAGGTGTGAGAATTTATACAAGTTACATAAGCTATAAAAAAAAGAAGAAAATAATCAAATTTCTACAAATTAGATCCCTAATTAGTTCCCTCCCTAAGATTATGGTACAAAATAGGCAACTATACAGTTACAGAATCTATAACACTCTCATTTAAATTGGAGTATAAATATTAATTATACTCAACATGTTACAAAGATACTCAATTCAAATTTCATTTAGAGCCTTTGTGAAAAGATCACCTAGTTGATCTCCTATATTTATGTAATATCCGTTAATTTAGGCCCCGAGTCGCACGTGTCGCGAAGTTGATGCATTTGACCGATCAGAGTCTAAATTCGGATTTTTACAAAAATTGACCAAGTAATAACTAAATTAAATGATATAAGCCTAATTAAGTGATTATAAAGTTTAAAGAAGTTGATTTACGGAAAAGGAACTAAATTGCAAAATTTGATAAGTTTTGGGGTCAAATTGCAATTTAACAAAAATTGAAGGATTAATAAGATTAATTGCTAATCAACATATTAATTTTGGGGACATTTTGATAGGTTGGCCGGCCATGACATTAGAGAAAGAGGATTAATATTGATTAGGTATGAAATTGGAAGAAGATGGTGAAAATGGTGGGTCCCACATGAAGATTTATGGGTACCCTATTTAATACCTTCTTTTCTTCTTCCTCTTCTCTTCATTTTCTGCCTTCTTCTCTCTCTTTTACACCAGTCACGCCAGCCCCATCTCCTCCATAGCCAATCTTGAATTCTAGAGAGAGAAAGGAAGGGAAGAGAAGGGAAAGAGCAAGACAAGGTGATCTTCATGGCCTATAACTCATAAGGAAGCTGGAAAGAATAAGAAAGAGAAAGAAAAATCAAGTTTGGTAGAGAGAGAAAATCCCCAAAGTGGTGATTTAGTGAAGAAAAGTGCAAGGTAAGAAGCATTTCTTCTTCTTCTTCATCTTTTCTTAAAGGAAGTTTGAATTTTGAGCTCATCCAAAACTTATGTGGAAAGAGAGAGAAACTAGGGTTTTGAGAGAGAATAAAAGAGTTTAGGGTTTTGAAGAAATCAGATGATAGTAATGAATTATGATGTTGTAGGAGTTCCAAGTGACAATGAACAAGCTCTGAGGAGCAAAGGAAAAGAGAAAGCTACCTAGAAGAGTGAAGGAGAAAGATTAAGGTTTGTGCATAACTTAAGGCAATAGCCTATTTTTGTTTGAAATAATGCACGCTGAACATGATGTTTGATAAATGCATTTCAAGAATGATGATGATTATGGCATGAAACCTTAGGTTTAGACATGTATGAATGAGATCCTTGTGTGACATTGAATTAATGATGCATGTTAGAAAATCTTGTATGATCAAGACATTTACATGTATTAGAAAGTGATAAGTTGAGTGAAGAACCTTAGAAATGCATGAAATAGATTTTGGTATGATTTGGATAATGTTAGAATGAATGAAAAGTGAATATGCAGATTTCCTGCTGAAAGTCACGGGCGTGACTATTGAGTCACGGGGGTGAACTTGAGGGTTCACAGTTGTGACTGATTGTATCATAGTTGTGACTTCTGTGTGGAAATGGTACTATTTATTCCTGAAGTGTTCACGGGTTGAAATTACGGACGTGAGCTTATTCACGGGCGTGAATGAGTAATCACGACCGTGAATGCTTTTGGGCGATTCATTCCAGTAGCGTTCACGGCTTGGGATTACGGGCGTGAAATTAGTAATCACAGCCGTGAATGCTCTGTATTTGTGATTATAAATATGGTTATCAAATGAGGAATTCAGGTAAGTAAATGAAAGTCATTGTCTATCCAGTGAAATAAGAATGATGTGGATATATATATATATATATATATATATATATATATATATATATATATATATATATATATATATATATATATATATTGATGTTAGAACGTGTTGTGATATAGAAAAATGAATTGTCATGGATGATATATGGAATCTGATGCGAATGATAAGCATGAGAATATTGTTGTACCTAGTTAAATAAATGAAAAGATGTTATCCAGTATATATGTGATTGACTAGATGTTTGCAAAACAAGAAAATTGAGATGTGGATAAATATGAGAATATTGATGTGTTGAAATTTGAGAAATATGATTGATGTGGAAATATAAAGAAGCCCATTACTCTACCTGCAGACTAGAATCAGGATAGATGACATGTCATTAAGGGGGCAAACGGTACCGTACTATTCCTCAACCAATGTGGCTTAAGCTCTGGGAGCGCCATTGGTCTGAGATGCTCGGTCAATGTGGCTTAAGCTTTGGGAGCGCTATTGACTTGAGAAGCTCTGATGAGCACATATAAATGAGGACAAGGTGGCTTAAGCTCGAGGACCGCTCTTGGTTCGGTTATTCATCTATGATTAAATTATACTCAATCAATGTGGCTTAAGCTCGGGGAGGGCCATTGGTCTGAGATGCTCGATCAATGTGGCTTAAGCTCTGGGAGCGCTATTGACTTGAGAAGCTCTGAAGAGCACATATAAATGAGGATAAGGTGGCTTAAGCTCGGGGAGCGCTCTTGGTCCGGTTCTTCATCTATGATTAAATTATACTCAATCAATGTGGCTTAAGCTCGGGAAGCGCCATTGATTTGAGAAGCTCTTTTGAGCCAGATAGTGGATAGGGTGGCTTAAGCTTTGGGAGCGCTCCTGATCCATAACCCGTATCCAGTCAGTCCAAATTTAGAGTGATGTGGGCAAGATAATGAGGACGTGTCAGAAAATAAGAAAAGAAAATGATGATAAAAGGAGATTGAGATATAATAATAAAGAGATTAACAGAGTAATTTACCATCAAAGATAAATGAGAATAATATTGTATATGTGAGCATGATATGCATACTTGTACGAAATAGTAACATGTTGATAGAAATAGCATGCAAATATTTTAATGCATAAAACGATACATCTTAATGCTTGTAGCATGATATAGTATATTGCCTTATTCATATGCAGCACTAAGCTTAGAGCTTAGCGTGAGAGTTTCCTTCCCCGCAGATATAGAAAGGTAGTTGAAAGTGATAGATAAAGCAAGCGGTGAACCTATTCAAGTAAAGTAGCCGAACCTTGTGAAAGTGGGTTACAAGCTTTGAAATTTTTGTATTTGACTTTTTATATTAAAGAATTTTAGAGTTTGTAAAACTTACTTTTAAAGTTTGTTTAAGAATTAATTTGATGTTTAAAATTTCTATCTTATGCAAATAAATTGTACTCTGGTTTTTGTTTATATCTATGCATACATGAGTGTTGAGAAAATAAAGGTAAAACAATAATAATAATAGCGATTTGAAGAAGTAAAGAAGTCGGACAATAGCGCTCCCTCATCTGGGCACGTGTTGTTCGGGTGGGGGTGGTGCTACAATTTACATATCTAGTAGATATTATGTTTTTTTTAAATCTTCTCGCGAATAAAATTACAATCAAACTTAATGTGTTTTGTTGTTTTGTGAAATACTAAATTTGAGGTAATATGAAGAGCAATTTGTTTATCACACTGTAATTTTGCAAGTAAAAAAGACCTCATATCAACTTTCACCGCAAAATTTTTTTGTTTTTTATGACCATTGTATGTGGTCACAAAGAAATTTAGTGATTTTGTAGTAGCAAAAATATTCATCACTAAGCCCATTCAAATTGGGACCAATGAATATGGTTGCTAAATCATCTCCACGTAGTTAGTAACTCCAAACCGCAACGAGACAAAGGAGACCATATAGCAACCAAACAGTGACCAACTATGGTGGTCGCTAACTTGTGGTCCCTAATATGATTGCAATATAGCGATCAACTTTGTGGTCGCAATTGTGGTGTGGTTGCAAAAGTGGTTAGTAAAATTACACGGTATATTTTAATTCATTTATCGACCACAATATTTTTAGATATTTTTATATAATTAAAAATTATTGTACATATATTATTAATAATAATTATATACTATTATTAATTATTAAATATGATTTCAATTTAAGCAATAAATAATATTAAAAAATAATTATCTTACAACAATTAAAAATGTCTAATATAACAATTTCGTTTAGCGACCAACGATGTAATTGATAAAAGATATCTTGATGATTGTGACCAGACTGTGTTCTCCACTTCCTTATTTTGCATGGCTAATTTCTCTGATGCAACCAGGGATGTAATTATTGTTCCTTTTAAACACTGAGAAAGTATTTTGCACTGCTCTAGGGCAAGGGAATCATTCACCGGGAAAGATTTACATGATCATTCTGTCATAAATAAATAAGATTCCACACTTGAAAAAAGGCTTAAGTTAATTTCACTTGTGCTAGACAGTAATTTTGCAGTGGAAGATTCCCCATCAGGTACTAAATTCTGTCAAGACAGAATATAAAATAAAGCTTAACAATTTATTTCTGATAAATATGAATTGAAAGAGACATACATAATGCATATATTTTACCTGCTAATATAGAAAAAGATCCTTATGGATGTCTTTGTATCTGAGGCATTTCTTGAATAACCCTTGCTTCTTGCTTAAGTTCTGATATCTCCTCCGTCAAATGACTATTTAACAATAGTTGTTCTGACTTCTCCTTCTGTGAACATATACATCCAACACATGAGAGCCATAAATGAGCACATCAATAGAATACATCATGAAGAACTTGAATGGCATGAGCATAAAAACATAATTTTACTTCATGTAATTTTCAAGAGATCAGGAGTTTTTACTTATTGGCATGGGTTCTAATTGAAAAAAAAAAAACACTTGTTGAAACTATTGAAAAGGACAGAATAATTAATAGATCTGTCAAAGTGAAATAAGACAAACAACAGATAGTATGCTGATACTTGGCACTGAGTATTGTTATTCCTCTTTCATACAATTGAGAATTCCATTATGTCTATGGACTCCACGAACCAGACCCACATAGCAAAAAATCTTAAACCTAAGTTCCTAAATTCTAATAGAGCTGCATAAATGAAAATTCTGAATCAACGGAACATAGCCAGACAATTATCTTGAAGTGCAACAACCCATTGTAATTTACAAATGATTAAGTACTGTAAAATTGAAAATTTGAAAATAAGTCAAGGCACATTATATACTAACCTTAAGTTCATTATTCTCTTCAGTAACGAGTTCTGTCTGTCTTTTAAGATCCTCGACTTCCTTTTTTGTAGTTATCACTTGAAAATCCCTGACAATTTTATAGTCTAATAAAAAAAGAAAATGTTATTTATCAGAAGCATCGTAACATCAACCTAATTAAAGAATCAACAAAGGGTATTACTACCATAGTTCTGTAACAAAGTCAAATCACGTCGAGTTTGAGACAAAAAAAATAATTGAATACTAGCCACTTAACAACTTCAAATATTGCGAACCATGCCACAACATATATATATATACACACACACACACACTAATAAATTTGAGCAGCTTCTAGTGTAAAATATTTGACCGAGGACCCATGTGTGCAAGTGAAAAAAAGAAATGAAAAAAAAACTAAAAACAGACTAACCTTAGCTAATGGTATATAAATAAAATTTCATAGAGTTAAACTATTCAAATAGCAAGTACGTCATTTTTTTTCCTTGATTATACATAGTTATTTATATTTGGAAAGATTATTAAATTAAAATGCAGATGTAAGAGAATAAAACATATTCGTTACCCAAAAAATTATAATACAAGAAATACTTATAATTATGAACTCATAGGAGTTGTATCACTTAACGGAAAGGACTGAACTTTTCTTGCAGGAGTCATTTGAATTGAATCAATGTCACCTACGTAACCTTTGTTCATTTTGTCTCCCAGAAATCTATCCCTAATAGTGGTTATTTTATTAACACAAAGCAAACTTTTTTCGAAGACAATAGTAGGACTTAATAAGAATGGTAACTATTACACTTGTTGAACTTTGAGGGTTGTTGCCACAATTTTTATGATAATAAATGATTGAACAATAAGAAATTTAACTAAACTTTGTATTTTAAGTGATTAAATAGAATAAATATTTATTGGATCATCAAAGCAAAAGTTATCAAGTAAATTAAAGTTGATATTTGTAAAAAGGAAGTTCATGCCCGTGAAGTACAATGTCATGCTCGTGAATAAGTTGAAGAGCCAAGGAATTAAAAAAAATTTAACACAATCAATGGTCAAGATATTGTTCAAACCTGTGACTAGTGTGTCATGCTTGTAATAGTCAAGTACATAAAGTTCAAACAGTCAAAATCATTCATTGCTTTATTAATGGTTTGGAAGAAACTATTCACACTTGTAAATATAGAGTTACAGAATTTTGAATTTTGAAAATCATACAATTTATGTCCGTAAAGAATCATGTCACATCCATGAAAAATCATGTCATGCCTATGAAGGCCTGAAAATATGACCATTACAGCATGATCCAAGGTAGTTGAACATTTTTGAATTAATGCATCCTTAACAACTAAATTTCAAAGGAACTCTATAAATAGCTCATTTTCCTCTAGAATATCATCAATTAGATCAACAAGAGTTTCATTACATTGAGAAACTCTTTGGAAATCATCTTTGAGAGTTTATGCATTAATTCTTTGTATTATTTCATCTTATTCTTATTTCAGTTTTGCAAAGCTCTAGTGATCTTGAGTTGGAGTGTTTTATTCTATCAAACAATTACTCAAGATTATATTTGAGTGAGTTGAATTAGGATTAAAACACTTGTAATGATTTTTATGTGAGCCATAAAATACAATGAATTGGTTTTTGTGTTGGCCAATAAAAGCACAAGGGAATTTGGATCATGTGTGATCCAAGAATGAAATACCTAGTTTGAAGTGAGCTATCAAAACTCTAGTATATCTCGTTGAATGAGATAGTAGAAATACCCAATTGAGATTGAGAAGAGGAGTAGGATTTGTGAACACCTGAACCTCTATAAATCGTGTATCCAATCTCTCTTCCCTTATTTCTTTCATATTCTATTTATTTATCTTTGCGAGAAAGTTTTAATTATCCTCTAATTCATCCCCCCTTCTTGTGATTATTTGGGAAAAAATTGGTATTAGAGCTAAGTCTAGCATCAAAGCCTAATCAGCGCTAGTAAAGATCATGAAATGGCCAGCGAAGGATTTCAAAATCTCAAGTCTTACTTTGATGGAGCTAACTATGCCCAGTGGAAATTGAGGATGGAGACAAATCTTGATAGCAAGGGGATTGATGTACGGGATAATGTGCAAAACATATGGACACCACTGATCAAGAAAAGGAGCGGATGGTGAAGATGAACTCATCCTAAGAGATGATTGGACAGACCACAAAAAATAGCAAATGCCAAAAGCAAAATAACAATGATGATTCTTGCAAGCACTTTATCCATTGAAAAGTGTGGTAGAATTCAACACTATCTCACCATGTATAATATGTGGAAGACATTAGAGAATTATCATGAAGAAACCAAATAAGTAAAATCTAAGAAGATCCAACTTCTTACATTAGAGTTTGAACTCTTCAAGATGAAACCTAATGAGTTCATCACAAATATGACAAACCGTCTTCTAGCCATCATCAATAAGATGTTTGGAAAGCATACAAACTTGGAAAAAGTTAACAACAAGATCCTAAGATGCCTTCCACTTAGAGACTACAGTTCGAGAGTCGATAGTATAGAAGAAGCCAATGAAGATATGAGCACTATACCTACTTATGTGTTCATTGGCAAGTTTCTAACACATGAGATGGTTGTCAAAAGAGATTGAGAACTTGAAGCATAATTGGAAAAGAGAAAAGTTCTAGCACTCAAAGCCTCAACCTCTCAAAAAGCAACTCAAAATAATGAAGAAAAAAGTGAAGATGAAAATGAATATATTCCCATGTTCTCGAGAAAAATGAAAAAATATCAAAAAGAAGTTTGGCGATTCCTAAAACTACAAGCAAAAAGTTTCAAAATACTTTTCAAATGACTCATCACGAAAGAGCAAAGATGAGGTAAAATGATATGAATGTGGAAAGAAATGGCACATCAAACCAGATTGTCCAAAGCTCAAGAAGCATAAGAAGAAGTCCAGCAAGGAAGATGGCGACAAACGTCAGAAAGTCATATGGGATGATGATAGTTTCTCAAGTAAAAATGAGGACAATGAAGAAAAGGTGCCCAACTTATGCTTTATGGCTTTAGAGGATAACTTCTTGTACGAGGTAAGTCTTTGTTTCCTTCACTATTGTGATGATATTGAAAATGGACTAGGTTTTAATGGAGCATCAATATTATTTGCACCTAATACTACATTTGTTAAATCTAGTACACATCAAACCTCTTCCATTGAGGTAATGGCTTCAAAAGCTAAACACAAGGCACACACACAACCCTCTATTCAAAGAAAGATTATTAGAAGGTCATATGGCTTAAAAGGCATGTACCTAGGAACTCATATACTACACACTCATGTTCTTGTATACATCATGCACCCTTACAACAAAGGCCTAAACCTTATGCAATATGGTAGGAACTTTTTAAAACTAAACAATGTTATTATTGCATGGAATATGGTCATATTAATTTACATTGTCTGATAAAGAAAGAACATTGCAAACCTTCCAAAGCTAACCCTTAAGGACCCAAGGACATTTGGGTGCCTAAAAACAAAAAATAAAATTTTTTTCTTGCTGGTGTGTCAAAAATTCACAATTAAGGAAAATGTATGGTTTGTTGATAGTCAATGCTCAAGACACATGACTGGAAATAGAAGCCTATTCAACAAAATGAAACAAACTGATGGCAGTAAGGTTACCTTTGGAAACAATGCTAAAGGTAAGGTAATTGGTATTGGATCCATTGGCTTAAGTAACATTTCTTTAATTAAGGATGTATTCCTTGTTGATGGTTTACAACATAATTTTTTAAGTGTTAGTCAATTATGTGATAAGGGAAATCAAGTAACCTTTAATTCTAATGGATATCTCATAACCACCTTAAATGGCCAAAAGATATTTAAAAGAGATAAAGATGATAATAATGTTGGGTTTTGAAGAATGAATCATATTCATAAACGCAACAGAAAAATAAAATTTTCAAATCTCGAAATAAAAGATCATACTTGTGCCATTAAGACTAATTTATATAAATATAGAGATTAGAAATTCTACCTTGTAATTTCTTATTTGTTCTTCAAATCTTCACTTTATTGGGTTATAGCAAACCACAACAATTCATATTAAGATGTGTTTAATGATAATCCATGTGAAGAATGAAGAATAAACTATCAAAAGAAATGGTTTGAACAAATTCAAAGTGCTAGCTTTGAAAGTGTTCTTAAGAGAATTTTTGTTGCGTCTTAAAAATATTTTTTTCACTAAAAAAATATTTTAATGTCAATTTTCAGCCATCAAATGTCTTTTCTATTTGAATCATATTCAAAGAAAAGATGAAAAGTCAAAAATGGAGAAAAGGGAAATGAATGAATAGTAATTTGCCATAAGTGACCTAATTAAGACTAAAATCTGTTGTTGGCCAACGGGAAGGAGGCAGTAGTGCATTGGGCCTGCTGCAGGCTACCGTTGGGTAGCCCTGAAGGCCCGCTAGGTAGGCAGTAGCCTGCCTAGCTCGACGAATGATTTTTTCCGTGTGATCTCATCACGATCCATCCCGAAATAATTCTTTCATATTTTGGATCAACTCTAAGACCATTTTACTCATTCTCCATATCTTCAATGCATGTGATCTATTAGATTCCCGGTTATGTTGGCCACTTAAATTAACAATTAATTTAAGCAAGTCATGATTAGTATCTAGCAACACATTATGACCCCCAATTAATCCGAAAGTCAGTGGTTTGACTACGAACCTTTCCATAGATAATTTTCATGCAATTATTACTTTCACCATTCTATACTCCACTTGGTTCAGAGTATAGGCATGTGTGAAGTCCCACTAGACTTACCACATCAAGTCTAATCCAAGTAATGTTAATTCTTGTCATTGAGGCTCATTACTCTCTTAGATATGTCATTGAAGACTATTTTTATGATATTTCCACTCCAGCTAGAGATTCCTGAGTAATAACCACGACAAGAGGCCATGGGTATACATTCCTTCTATCTAAAGTTGTGAATCCTTTATTGGTTACCTAATTACTTTCGAATACCTCAAACTGTATCAATATTCAATATTCAAAGACTATCTTAGATATGTCATTGAAGACTCTCTGAGGCAACAAAGAATAGTGTCAAAATACAGAATCAATATTCAAGATACCCTTAAGTACCTCAAGTCTAAGGATCCTTGCACCATTGCTATGATGAAACTATCATTGACATTTGAATAGATTATCCATATGATTATCTCATAGCTAGTCATCCAATGTACATAGCTACACTTAGCAAGCATCCACTTGTTAACTCTAAACATCTCATGTTTATAGATTATGAGATCTACTACTCGATCCAATCAAGGAGTGTAACATGTGCTAGTCTATCTGGATTAATGATGTCCCATCTCATTAATCCTATGACTAAGGATAATTTTGATATTAACATAATTACACATGATAAGAATCTCAATATCATGATCTCATCATGATTTCCTTCATGCAATGTTATGTATCAATGACTTCATTAATTGATTTAAGATCACTTATCAATTCATATATCAAATGAACATCAAATTAATGAAAAAGCCTTTTATTAATCAAATAAATTTGTACAATAAGTGCTAAAGGTGATTGCCTTTAGAGCACTCCTCTAAGAAGCTACCACTTGCACTAAAGCCAATCGCCTTTGTATTTAATTCCATAGGTGAGTACATGAGAATCATATTTCTTTTGGGGAAGTGGCTTAGTTAAAGGGACATCAATATTCTGATTAGTGGGCATTCTATCTATCTTTACATCATTCTCACCAATGATTTCTCTAATAAAATGGTATCTTCCAAGTACATGTTTGGATCTCTGATGAGACCGTGGCTCATTTGCTTGCACAATGGCTATACTGTCCCTATAGTCAATTCCTGATGAGACCGTGATCGTGGCTCTTTTAGATCTATCTCCATAGATCTTTATCCCTAAAATATAAACTGCTTCTCCAAGGTCTTTCATAGAGAAATTCTTGGATAACCAAAATTTTACTGGTTGTAAGGCTGAGACATCATTTCCCATTAACAATATGTCGTCTACATATAACGCAAGAAATATGATTGCACTCCCACTAACCTTCTTGTAAACAGAAGGTTCATTCGGATTTTGTAAAAAACCAAACTGTTTGATTGTCTCATCAAACCGAATATTCCAACTCCTGGATGCTTGCTTTAATCCATAAATTGATCTTTTAAGCTTACATACCTTTTTGCCATCTTTGGATATGAAGCCTTCTAGTTGTGTCATGTACACATCCTCAGTTAGATTTCCATGAAGGAAAGCTGTCTTCACATCCATTTGTCATATCTCATAATCATAATGAGTAGCAATGGCTAGGAGTATCCTTATGGATTTAAGCATAGCTAATTGGGCTAAAAGTTTCATCATAGTCAATTCCTTGTCTTTGACGATAACCTTTAGCAACAAGGCTAGCTTTATAGGAAATCACATTACCATCCATGTCAGTTTTCTTTTTGAAAACCCACTTGCACCCTATAGGCTTTATCCATTCGGGTGGGTCAACCAAAGTCCATACTTGGTTTTCATACATGGAATCCATTTCTAACTTCATGGATTGAAGCCACTTGTCAGATTCTGAACTATTCAGAACTTCTTCATAGGTTGTAGGCTCATCGTTTTCTATGAGCAATATGTCGTTCGGTTCACTAATGAGAAATCCATATCTCTCTGGAACAGTACGTATCCTACTTGACCTACGAAGCTCTTGTGCTTCAGAAGGTTGAGATGTTATATCATTTGTATGTGTAACAAGCTCGAGTTCAAGCATTTGATCAACATCTATTTGAGCATCTTGAACTTCCTCAAGTTCAATTTTGGAATTCCTTTCTAAAAAGATAACATGTCTTGAAACAAAAACCTTTTATTCCAAGGGGTGGTAAAATTGATATCCATATGATGCTTTTGGATATCCCACAAATAGACATCAGTCAAACTTAGCTTCTAGCTTATCTGACATTGTCCGCTTCACATAAGCAGGACAACCCCAAATTCTCATGTAAGAAAATGTGGGCCTTTTGTTATACCATATCTCATATGGAGTAACATCAACTGACTTCGAAGGAACTCTATTTAATATATAAATGATAGCCTCTAGTGCATAACCCCAATAGGATTTAGGTAGTTCCATAAAACTCATCATAGACCTTTCCATGTCTAACAAGGTTTGGTTCCTTCTTTCAGCCACACCATTATGTTGTGGTGTGTAAGGTAGAGTCTATTAAGATAAAATCCTATTATCCCTAAGATAATCTAGAAACTCTTGGCTCAAGTATTCACCTCATCGATCTGATCGAAGTGTTTTAATACTTTAGCCAAGTTGTTTCTCTACTTCATTTCTGAATTCTTTGAACTTTTCAAAAGATTAAGATTTGTATCTCATAAGATACACGTACCCATATCATGAGTAGTCATCGATGAAAGTAATGAAGTAGATGAAACCACCTCTGGCATGTGTAGACATTGGACCACATACATCTGAACGTATTAAGTCTAAAAGTCCATTAGCACGTTCACCCTTTCCCTTAAAGGGTAATTTAGTCATCATGACTAATAAGTAAGATTCACACATGTCATATGATTCATAATCAAATGACCCCAAACTACCACTTTTGTGTAGCTTAGCAATACATTTCTCACTTATATGACCAAGGCGACAATGCCATAAGTAGGATGATTTCAACATATCTTGTTTTTGCCTTTTATTATCATTGATGTTTAAAATTGGATTTGAATATCTAATATGTATATTCCATTACATAATGTATCACTAACATAAAGAATTCCATTCAACATAATAGAACAACAATTGTTACTAAAAGCTAAAAGGAACCCATCTTTATTTAGACTTGAAACATAAATAATATTTTTATTCAAAATAGGTATATAATAACAATTATCCAAATTCTCAATATGTCTAAATAATTTTTTTATAATTAAATTACAAGAAAAATATAATCAGCCCCATCAATTAAGCTAAACAACAACACATGTTCATAAACAAGACAATTTTAGGAATTTTTGAAATAAATCCGAAATTAATTATTTGAATCACATTCAAATCATTTTTTCAATCAAAATAATCATGCTTAATAATCCAATGATCACATTAGAGAAAGAAAAATGTGTAAAACATATTTTACAAATTAATTTCAATTTTTCAAAACCTATTGATCCAAAATCATCAAAACCATGCAATACCATTGCACTTTCAATTAAAATTAATTTTAATGGACACAAAGGGGCTTTGATACCAATGTTAAGTTTTGAAGAATGATCATATTCATAAACGCAATGGAAAAATAAAATTTTAAAACCCGAAACAAAAGATCATAATTGTGCCATTAAAACTAATTTATATAAATATAGAGGTTAGAAATAATACCTTGTAATTTCTTATTTGTTCTTGAAATCTTCACTTTGTTGGGTTGTAGCAAACTACAAAAATCCACATTAGGATGTCTCTAACGATAATCCACATGAAAAAAGAAGAAGAAACTATCAAAAGAAATGGTTGGAACAAATTCAAAATGCTAGCTTTGAAAGTGCTCTTGAGAGAATTTTTGTTGTCTTAAAATTATTTTTTTCACAAAAAAATTTTCATGTGAATTTTCAGCCATTTTATGTATTTTCTATTTGAATCAAATTCAAAGAAAAGATGAAAATTCAAAAATGGAGAAAAGGGAAATGAATGAATAGTAATTGGCCTAACTAAGGCCAAAATCTGCTATTGGCCAACGAGAGGGAGGCAATAGCGCGTTGGGCCTGTTGCGGGCTATCATGGGGCAGCCCAGCTGGCCCGCTAGGTAGGCCAATAGCTTGCTTAGCCAACGCGGGCTTGTGAATCTCCCGAACAATTTTCTTGTGCGATCTCATCGCGATCCACCTCGAAGTGATTCTCTCATATTTTGGATCCTATGTAAGACCATTTTACTCATTCTCCTTATCTTCAATGCGTTGACCCATTAGATTCCTGATTATGTTGGCCACTTAAATTAACAATTAATTTAAGAAAGCTATGAGCGGTATGTAGCAACACATCATGACCTCCATTTGATCGGAAAGTCAGTGGTTTGACTACGAACCTTTCCGTAGACAATTTTCATGCAATTATTCCTTTAACCATTCTATACCCCACTTGGTTCAGAGTATGGACATGTGTCAAGTCCCACTAAACTGACTACGTCATGTCTAGTCCAAGTAATGTTAGTTCTTGTCTTTGAGGCTCATCACTCTATTAGATATGTCATTGAAGACTATATTTATGATATTTCCACTTCGGCTAGAAATTCTCGAGTAATGACCACAACAAGAGGCCATGAGTATACACTTTTTCTATCAGAAGTGGTGAATCATTTGTTGGTTACCCAATTACCTTTGAATACTTCAAGCTGTATCCAATCACCACCCTATGCACAACCTCCCTGAGGTAACAAGGAATAGTGTCAAAATATAGAATCAATATTGAAGATATCCTTGAGTACCTCAAGTCTATGGATACTTGCACCATTGCTATTATGAGACTATCATTGACATTTGAATAGATTATCCATATGATTGTCTCATACCTGGTCATCCAATGTGCATAGCTACACTTAGCAAGCATCCACATGTTAACTCTAAACATCTCATGTTTATAGATTATGAGATCTACTACTTGATCCAATCAAGGAGTGTAACATGTGCTAGTCTATTTGGATTAATAATGTCTCTTCTCCTTAATCCTATGACTAGGGATAATTTTGATACTAACATAATTACACATGATATGAATCTCAATATCATGATCTCATCATGATGTCCTTCATGATATGTTATGTATTAAGGACTTCATTAATTGGTTTAAGATCACTTATCAATTTATATATGAAATGACCATCAAATTAATGAAAAAGCCTTTTATTAATCAAATAAATTTGTACAATAAGTGCTAAAGGTGATTGCCTTTGGATCACTCCTCTAACAAATATTTGCATAATTGATTTACAGAAGTTATCTAACCTTTTGTCTAAGTGTCTTATATCTATTACCAATTAGTCTTGGCTATGATATAAAAGACTTAGGCATGCAAGCATTAAATTAATTCAAAACCTTATTAGAAAGGAGCTAGTAGATGGACTAGCAAAAGTTAGATTCATCAGAGATAAAACATATGAACCATATCAAAGAGAAAAATAGCATAAGAAATCTTTCAATTGAAAGAATGTTGTAGGAGAAATGGAAAAGCTCAATATTGATAATAAGATAATTGGTGAAACTACTTAGAAAAAAAAACATAATGATAAAGAAAAGCAATAAGAATCTACACAAACCCAAGAACTTCCAAGCTAATGGAAATTTGCAAGAAAACATCCAAATGAGCAAATCATTGGTGATCCCACCAAGGGTTCAAGTTCTCGTTCTAAACTCTTAAATTCTAATCTTACTTTTGTTTCTCAAATTGAACCAAGGACTATTGATGATACTCTAAATGATGAAAGTTGGGTGATTTCTATGCAAGAAGAATCCAATCAATTTGAAAGAAATAAAGTTTGGACTTTAGTTTAAAGACCTAAGGATTACCTAGTTATAGGTTGTAAGTTGATCTTTAGAAATAAATTAGATAAGCAAGGACAAATAGTTAGGAATAAAGATTGATTGGTTAACAAAGGATACAACCAAGAGGAAGACATAAATTATGGTGAAACCTTTCATTGCCAAAAATAAGAACCAAGAAGGGGGTTTGAAATGTTGGTATTAAAAATTTTGCTTGACGCAATTTTACTAAAGAATAATTGTGAAAGACAAAGAGAAGTTTAACACTCAAGATTTATACAGGTTCGAGTATTAATAAACCCTACTCCTCTCTCTAATCTCAATTGAGTATTTCACTAACGTACAAAGTGTTACAAATGGAGTTTTTGCCTAGCTCACTCCAAACTATGGTGTTCTCTCTTGGCTAACACCCAACCCAGAAAAATCCTTGTGTTTTAATGGCTAACACAATAACTAAATTCTTGTGTTTTGATGGCTCACATAAAAACCCTTACAAATGTTTCACTCACAACCCAACTCACTCAATCTCACTTTTGAGTAATTGATTACAAGAATGAAATACTCACTAACCAAAACACTCAACAATTCTGAGCAATTATGGTTCCTATAATAAAAATGATGAAATGAATTAAATGCACAAGGCTATACAAGATTAGAAGATTTAATGCATGATTTCACTTGTTTTCTAACCTTTAAAAGTCATAAATATGTTTTATTTATACTTCCCCTAACATAAATAGCCATTTGGGATGCATTTAATGCCAAAATGCCCATTCAACAACTTTCTCATTTGAGCTTGACAACTTTTTTTTTCTAGGTTCACGGGCGTGACATAAATTTCACGGGCGTGATAGTTCTTCATAGCCGTGATTGAAGTGGTGAAGTTGGCCATTTATGGTTCTGTCCATAAATGGGAAGTCTTTCACAAGCGTGATACATTTCTTCACAAGTGTGACTTATTCATGCTTCATGGGTGGTCCAATGCTTCACTGCCGTGAACATTTGAAAGAAAAGTATTGATGCTAACTCATTCAAGGGCATTACCCATGAGTAATGGAGGTGAAGTTTACTTTCACGGTTGTGGAAATTCTCACCACAAATGTGACAATGTTCATTAACGTGAATATCTACTTCATTGGCATAAACCTTTGCTGATTTTCATTCTTTTAAACTTCAATCAACTTGCTTCATGATCTTAGAAATGCGTAGCCTATCTAACACACATATAATTCAAAAAATGGTTAACTTTCTTATTGCCTAATTATTTGTGATCATTAAAATGATGGGGATACCCTCCAAGGTTCAACACCTTTGTGCTAGTTGCAAGATTATAAAAAATTAGAATTCTTTTAGTATATGCATCTCACATGAATATTAAACTATTTCAAATTAATGTTAAAAGTGCATTTTTAAATTATTTTATTGATAAAGAAGCATATGTTGAACAACCACATGGTTTTGAATGTCATGAATTTCCAAATCATGTTTTAGTTTTATATGGTTTAAAAAAAGTATCGAGAGCTTGGTGTGAAGGATTTAATTTATTTCTTTTAGAAAATGGTTTTTCAAAAGGACATGTAGATATCACTCTATTTATTAAAAGACATAAGCATGATATTTAATTGTTCAAATTTATATTGATGATATTATTTTTGGGGCTACTAATGAACTTCTTTGTCAAGAGTTTGCTAAGTATATGACCAAAGGATTTGAAATGAGTATGATAAGAGAACCTAAATTCTTTTTCAATATCCAAATAAAGCAAATCAAAGAAGACATCTTCATCAACCAATCCAAGTACACAAAAAATTGTTAAAGGAATTTGGAATGGAAGAATGCAAGAATGCTAAAACTCCAATGAGTACATAAACTAAATTGGAAAAGATGAGAAGAGTAAGCCTATAGATGAAAAGTTTTATAGATGTATGATCAGATCACTCTATACCTTATTGCTTCAAGACCAAATATCATGTATTGTGTATGAATATGTAAGTTTTAATCTAGTCCTAAATGTTGGGTTTTGAACATGTATCTCATATATATGGCAGCGGAAACATAAAATTTAATTAAGCCCAAAACCCATGGAATGCCTTATGTAATTTAAAATTATATTGAACCATTCAATGGGAGAAGTTGATTTCCTTTGTTTGCAAATCTTGATCTTCCAAGTTGTGAGCTTTTCCTTCTTTGTTGGGTTGTAGCAAACTGCAATAATCCAAAGCTAGGATTGCCTTTAAGAAAATCCATGTGAAGCAAGAAGAAGAAAACCTCCAAGGACATGGGGTGATAAAGGTCCAAAGTGCAAGCTAGGGAAAATTATCTGATGAAAGAGAAACGGGAGAGAAGAAAAATAACTCTTATTTTTCTTAATGAGGTAGCCATGAAATTGACTCCTTAAAATGAGTATTTATACACTTTCTAATCCCTTTTAGGGTAGGAAAAGGAAAAGCCCTAATGGGCCAATTTTCCAAAGGTATAAGACCCAATGTTGACCAAGTCAACAATCCTAATCCAAATTGAATTTGGACCATTTTTATAAACTCTTATGAAAGGCCTAATTCTCTTTCTTTCTCATTTGGATCTTATCCAAAACCCATTTTATATTTTCTTCATTCCATTTATGCCTGTGACCTAATAGGTTTTCTAGTCATGTCGACAACTCAAGTCTTAGGAGGAATCCTAATCCAATTAGGATTCTACGTGTTAAACACTTTTGACCCATAATGAATTTCTAATCAATTTTCCTAAACTTAGGAGATCATGAGTGGTATCTAGCAACACATCATAACCACCCAATTAATCAGAGAGACACTGGTTTAACTTTTAACCCTTTCGTATAGAATTACTGTGCAATTCGTCCTTTCACCAAACTATACCTCATTTGGTTCAGAGCATAGTCTGTGTGTTAGCTCCCACTAGACTGGCTATATCACATCTAGTCCAAATGATATTGGTTCTTGTCTATGAGACTCATTACCTTGATCAGATATGCCCTTGAAGACCTTCTTCAAGACATGTCCACTTTAGCCAAGAATTTTGTAATGCCTACTAATTAGAATTTAATTAGAATAAGTATGTGGTATACATAAGAAATGCATGATAGACGATAGAGATTAAAATAAATGGAATAAATGACTAAATTAGAAATTAAAATGAATTAATTGACTGACATGATAAATTTGATTAAATTAGACCACATAATTAAATTGTAGTTTTGGTAAAAAAAATTAAAGGTACTAGATATAAGTAAATATGTGAAATTAAATAAATTCAATAAAATTAAATAAATAATAAATTATTTTTTTAAAAAAAGAGGAAAATAATTTTTAAAAAAAAAAAGAAAAGAAGATTAAAACGGGAGAAGGGAGGGTGAGGGGAAAGTCAATTATGACTTTGCCCCATTTCATTCTAACATCTATACTCTCCTTCTTATCATCATCATCCATTTCCTTCCTCCTAAATAACAGCCCCAAATTATTCATCCTCTCATTCATGATTTGCAAGAAATTCACTCCAAATAAATTTGTTCTTGGTAAGTAATCTCTTTTCCATAGTTATTGTGTTATTGGAGCTTTTAGGGTTGTGTTTCTACAGTGTATTTCACTTTATTTTTGATTATCCTATGAACCCAATTTCGAAAAGTGTAAAACATGGAAGTTTTTCATATTTGTGTTGTTTATATTTTTGTTGAATTTCATGAAATTAGTTTTCTTATATAAAGAGATAAACTTGTTTGAGTGAGACTGGCTCAGGGAGACGTGTCAACAAAGTAACCTACGGTTTTTGCTTAAATTGATCATCCTAATGGCCGAATATGAGGTTTTGTAAAATATAAAAGTTGTAGATATATGTGTTATTTAGGTCTATGCCAAATTTTGTTTAACTATCTCCTGTGTAGGTTGAGTTATAGTGAAATCAATTATGGTTGTTCCTTGATTGAGCTGTTTCTTTGTACCTGTACAACTTCATTAAATTCGTGTTCCTTTTTGAGCTTCTTAAAGGTCGAATTAGCCAAAGTTCAAAACATTAAAGTTTTATTTTTATGTCTTATCTAAGTTTATGTGAAAGTCTCACATTAAAATGTCATCTATTTTGTGAGTAATGAGCTGAACAATTGAGAGCTGAACAATTGAACTGGTCGAGTTGATACTATATGCTGAACCAGTTATAGATTATCTAGTGTTTGAGGACCTTAGAAACAGAATCTGGAAAACAGGCAAACATGAAAAAATTTTCCAATTACTTGTTTTAAATTTTTAAAATTTTTAGTAATAAACAAAGCTACACGTTGAATGATATGACTTTTTAAATATGGTATCCCGAAACTGCCTAAGGGGCAGCAAATAGAGCAATACTTAAATTTACACTAAAAATTATGTAATAATTCAAAAATTCTGCAATTTTAGAATGTTTTAGTCTTGCATATTAAATTTAATTAGGATCAAGAATCATATAAATTGGGTAGGTGTAGAAAAAGTTATAGATCCAATAGTCTTAAGTGGTCCTGTTCTAGCTTAAAAGAAATTGTAGTTATTTATTTAAATTATATTAAGAATAAATATTTTATTAAGGTATTAATTATTTATATTTTTAAATTAGGATCTCAACAAGAAGAATAACAACAAAAGTAAATAAGCTCTGAGCTTATATTTTGGAAAAGAAAAACACTATCGAGGTTTGTACATATATGTATTTTGGTTTGCCCTTATTCATGATTATGTGTCTGACATAAATTATATGTTACAATGATGAAATTATATATTATGGCATGTTTTAAAATTATAGAAATTTTATTAACTAACATTATGCTAATATTTGATAAAATATCATGCTATTACATGGTTTTGAAATAAATTGTGAGTATATTATTATGTTAATATGGAATGAGTATTGGCTATACAAACAAGTAATTAATGGTTTTTAATTGCCCATTTCTCTACCTGAGGACTAACATAGGATAGATGGTGCACCATTAGGGGGAAGTTTCGGTACCGATATTAATACGATTTAAGGAAAGGGTAACTATAGCCCCGAGAGAGCCCCTGATCCTAATTACATATAGATAAATGATTATACCAGGTCAAGGTGGCTCAAACTCTGCGAGAGCTATTATTTCACACCCCGTATCCAAATAGTCCAGGAACGAGATTTTAGGCTAATAAATCATAGAATGAAATATGAAAATTTACTAATTGATGTAAGTAACAAAGTATAAAATTCTTACATGAGGTGGTGCAAATTTAATTATTGAATAAGGTTATTATGTTATCCTTTTAAGTTATGTATTTATTTATTTTATATGACAAAAATGTAATAAAATTTGATGTGCCATGATTTTATTTGAGACATGCAGTTGTGTGACTGCCTAGGGAAAACTTTAATGCTTATATGTACCTCTAAACTAGAGATAGCTTAGCGTGGATTCTTTTCAAGCAGGAATTGGAAATGTAGCTAGTAGATAGCAAAGTTGATCAAGAAGAAATCTAAGTCTATACCAGCAGAGGTACAAAAGACGTAGTTAGAGGGTTGGTTACTTATTATATTTTTTTTAGTTTGACCATTTATATGGTTTGTGGTAGACATGTCTCACATATTAATATTGTATATGTAGGTAATTATGTAATATAATTGGGTACCATATGTATATACAACATAATGATAAATATATATTGTTAATTAGAACAACTTGCCTTAACCAATTCAAATAAATGGATTAAGTTATTTAAAATAAAAAGTTTTAATTCGAACAAATTTATTTAGTAAATCTTGTGGCATCCTATTTATATATATAAGATTATTCCTAATATATAAGTAAGGCGTCACATATTTCCTAGTAATGATATCTAGAAGGGGTCATAAGTATACTCTCTTTCCATCAGGAGTGGTGAATCCTTTATTGACTACTCAACTACCTTCGAATACCTCATGCTATACCCAATCACCACTCTATAAGTGACTTCTGAGAGGTAATAAAGAATGGAGTCAAGGTATAAGATTTAGTACCCAAGATAATCTTGAGCATCTCAAGTCTAAGGATACTTGCACCACTGCTATGATGAGACTATCACTAACATTGAATAGATATCCATGTGATTGTCTCATTACATGTCATCCAAAGTACTTGCTCCTTTTAGAAACATCCATATGTTAACTCTAAACATCTCTTATTATTAGCTGATGAGATCAGCTGCTTGACCTAATCAAAGAGTATAACATGTGTTAGTCTATCTAGATTAATAATGTCGTATCTTGTTAATCACATGACTAGGGATTATTTAGAAACACAATTGCACATGATAGGAATATCATCATGATTTTCTTCATATTGTGTTACATACCAATTGTTAGAAGAGTGCCCTAAAGGCAATCACCTTTAGCACTTATTGTACAAATTTATTTGATTAATAAAAGGCTTTTTTATTAATTTGATGTTCATTTGATATATGAATTGATAAGGGATCTTAAAGTAATTAATGAAGTCCTTGATACATAACATAACATGAAGGAAATCATGATGAGATCATGATATTGAGATTCTTATCATGTTTAATTGTGTTAGTATTAAAATTATCCCTAGTCATAGGATTAATGAGATGGGACATTATTATTCCAGACAGACTAGCACATGTTACACTCCTTGATTGGATCGAGTAGTAGATCTCATAATCTATAAAAATGAGATGCTTAGAGTTAACATGTGGATGCTTGCTAAGTGTAGCTAAGTATATTGAATGACCAACTATGAGACAATCATATGGATAATCTATTCGAATGTCAATGATAGTCTCATCATAGCAATGGTGCAAGTATCCTTAGACTTTAAAATGGTCTTGGATAAGATCTAAAATATGAGATAATTATTTCAGGATGGATTGCGATGAGATTGCACGAAAAAATTGTTCGGGAGTGTCATGGGCCTGCATGGGCTAGGCAGGCTAGGCGGGCCAGCTGGGCTGCCCAGCAGCAGCCCGCAATAGGCCCAATGCGCCTGCTGCCTTCCATCCGTTGGCCAACGACAGTTTTTGGCCTTAATTAGGCCAATTATGGCCAATTACTATTCATTTGTTTCCATTTTCTCCATTTTTGACTTTTCATCTTATTTTTGAATTTGATTTAAATAGAAAAGACATAAAATGACAGAAAATAGATATGAAAATTTTTTTTTGTGAGAAAAAAATATTTTTAAGACAACAAAAATTCTCTCAAGAACACTTTCAAAACTAGCACTTTGAATTTGTTCAAACCATTTCTCTTTATAGTTTCTTCATCATTCATCATGTGGATTATCATTAGAGACATCCTAGTGTGGATTGTTATGGTTTTATACAACCCAATAAAGTGAAGATTTGAAGAACAAATAAAAATTACAAGGTATAATTTTTAACATTTACATTTATATAAATTAGTTTTAATGGTACAAGTATGATATTTTGTTTTGGGTTTTGAAAAATTTTATTTTTCACTACATTTATGAATATGATTCATTCTTCAAAACCCTACATTCGTATCAGAACCTCCTTGTATCAATTGAAATTGATTTTAATTGAAAGTGCAATGGTATTGCATGTTTTTGATGATTTTGGATCAATATGTTTTGAAAAATATAAATTTATTTGTAATATATAATTTACACATTTTTCTTTCTTTAATCTAATCATGGGATGATTAAGAATGATTATTTTGATTGAAAAATGATTTGAATGTGGTTCAAATAATTAAATTCGGATTTATTTCAAAAATGTCTAAAATTGGCTTGTTTATGAACATGTATTGTTGTTTGGCTTAATTGATGGGGCTGGTTACCTTTTTCTTGTAGTTTATTTATAAAAAAATTATTCAGACATATTGAGAATATTTTTATGCCTCTATAAGTATCCAATAATTAATTAAAAATTATTTTAATTAATTTTTCAAACAAACACAAAAACGGAACTGTTTTAGCATACCCTGTGGGGCTATTTTGTTTGATTTTTTGTATGTATTTATTTTATTTCCAGCACCTTGAAATAATTTTTATGTGATTAAAAATATGTTATTTTGATGTTAGATGCATGCCAAAATTATGTTTCAAGCATTTGAAATTTTAAAAAATTCTAGATATCGAATTAGTCATTTTGACCGTCTAAGTGTGTTTGTTCGTTTGTCTTAGTAATTTTGCCTTGTGCCAAAAATATATTGATGAAATTGAGCTGACCTAAAGATAATTAGAATGGTGATTTGATTTTTGAAATTTTTTTATAATTTTAGGAAATTAATTTTGAATTAATTTAAGTTGTGCAATTGCAATTCTCGTATGACTAGAAATTGATATGTATATTAAAATTAGATTGTTTAATTTTAATATCATAATATTCTGATTTTAAGGAGAATTAATTTTGAATTATTTCTAGAAATATGAAATTTAATTTAATTTGATTAAATATTAAATTCCACTTTAAAATGAGATACAAAATTAAATTAACCGAAAGAACACATATAGGCAATTTCAATTCAAGAGTTGAATCGATTTACAAATTAAGTCTTACAATGTGATGAATGTATGATATATAAAAGCATGAAATAATAACTTGATGAGACTTAACAAAGAAATCCCTCACTAAAAAAACAATTAAGTCTTACGCCTTCCATTAATATGAGGAGAACCAAAGTTCTTCTAGAGTTAGGGTTGTGGAGTTGCCTCAAGCTCACTCTATAAGAATATGTTCAATCCATTGAAATTAGATTTCATGATTAATGGGTTAGACTTAAACAATATTATTAAGTTGTTGGATTTGCGCCAAGGTTAATGTGTATTGGAGGTGAAGTTGGGTTTGTATACATGAGATGTACACATATCAAGAGTCGATAGCCCAATGTATGTGCACACATCAATAAGTTGATAGCTTAAGATTCGATAGTTGCATGAATAATGCAATTGGTATGGATTAGATACCTACCAAACAAACTAAGGATAGCTTGTTGAGTTGCTTCAAGGTTATTCTTAGCTAGTTGGATATCGATCCACTAGGAGAACTTCCATATAAGTTCTCTCGGGTTCATAGTGAGGGCTATTGATTCGCAATAAAATAGTGGGAGCCATAATGCGATTTATTAAAGACCTAATAAACATGCATTTTATGTACATTCTAACATGTTGGTTGCTAGAATCATCATCATGACAGGTGTGAATTTGCGATCGCTAATGGAATCAAATAAGTTGACCGAGCCCAATTTTTTGGATTGGCTAAGGAATCTGAGAATAAGATTGGCTATGTCCTAGATGAGGCACTCCCTAATCCCTCTGCTGCTAATGCTTCTGAAGATGTTCAGAAGGTATATCAAAAGCATCTCGATGATAGTGAGATGGCAAACTGCATTATGCTTGCTACTATGTCAGCTGAGTTGCAAAAGCAGCATGAGGCTATGGATGCTAATTCCATGGTATACCATCTAAGAGAGCTTTTTGATCAGTAGGCATGTTCCGAAATGTTCGAAACTTCAAGGTTGCTCTTTCGCACTAAGATGGTTAAGGGGACATCTCCAGTGCAATATGCATTGAAGATGAATGGCTATATTGAGAGGTTGGCCACCTTGGGATTTATGATGGACCATGAATTAAGTATTGACTTAATTCTAACCGGTTTGTCTGATAGTTATTCATATTTTGTGCTTGACTATAGGATGAACCAAATCTCTACCACTATTCCTGAGCTGATTAACTTGCTTAAAATAGCTGAGCCATCTGTCAAGAAGGACAGTAAGGCTGTGATGCTAATGGACTCTTCAAGTTCTAAAAGGAAGAAACTTAAGAAGAAGAAGAAGAAGTCCATGAAGCCTAAGGAAGGCGTGGCCAAGGAGATTGCTCCAAAAGGGACATGCTTCCATTGTGGCAAGGATGCCCATTAGAAGAGAAACTGCAAGGCTTACTTGGAGTCTTTGAAGAAGAAGGCATCTGATGCCCCATCTACTTGAATTATTTTTGTAATTGAATTTAATATTGTTTCCAATAATAATATATGGGTATTAGATACCAGTTGTGGCTCACTGATATGCAGGGCCTAAGGAACAGTAGGCACCTGAATAAGGGGGAGTCAGACCTACGCGTTGGAAATGGAGCAAGGGTTGCTACATTAGCTATAGGAACATATGTATTGACCCTCCCTAGTGGGCTTATATTAAATTTGGATAATTGCTATTATGTACCTACTTTGACTAAAAACATTATTTATGTTTCAAGTCTAAATAAAGATGGTTTCCTTTTGGCTTTTAGTAACAATTGTTGTTCTATTATGTTGAATGGAATTTTTTATGCTAATGGTACATTATGCAATGGAATATACATATTAGACATGTGAAATCCAATTTTAAACATCAATGATAATAAAAAGAAAAAACAAGATATGCTGAAATCATCTTATTTATGGCATTGTCGTCTTGGTCATATAAGTGAGAAATGCATGGCTAAGCTACACAAAAGTGGTAGTTTGGGGTCATTTGATTATGAATCATATGACACAAGTGAATCTTGTTTACTAGGAAAGATGACTAAATTACCCTTTAAGGGAAAGGGTGAACGTGTTAATGGACTTTTAGACTTAATACATTCACATGTATGTGGTCGAATGTCTACACACGCTAGAGGTGTTTTCATCTACTTCATTACTTTTATCGATGACTACTCACGATATGGATACATGTATCTTATGAGATACAAATCTGAAGCTTTTGAAAAGTTCAAAGAATTCAAAAATGAAGTAGAGAACCAACGTGGCAAAAGTATTAAAACACTTCGATGGACTTAGGGATAAAGGGATTTTCTAGATTATCTTAGGGATAAAGGGATTTTATCTCAATGGACTCCACCTTACCCGCCACAACACAATGGTGTGGCTGAAAGAAGAAACCGAACCTTGTTAGACATGGTAAGCTCTATGATGAGTTTTGTGGAATTGCCTAAATCCTTTTGGGGTTATACACTAGAGACCGCCATTTACATATTAAATGGAGTTCCTTCAAACTATTCAGAATGACGTATTGCTCATAGAAAATGATGAGCCTACAACTTATGAAGAGGTTCAGAATAGTTCAGAATCTGACAAATGGCTTCAAGCCATGATGTCAGAAATGGATTCCATGTATGAAAACCAAGTATGGACTTTGGTTGACCCACCCGAAGGAATAAAGCCTATAGAGTGCAAGTGGGTTTTCAAAAAGAAAACTGACATGGATGGTAATGTGATTACCTATAAAGCTAGACTTATTGCTAAAGGTTATCGTCAAAGACAAGGAATTGACTATGATGAAACTTTTAGCCATTAGCTATTCTTAAATCCATAAGGATACTCCTAGCCATTGCTACTCATTATGATTATGAGATATGGCAAATGGATGTGAAAAGAACTTTCCTTAATGGAAATCTGACTGAGGATGTGTACATGACACAACCAGAAAGTTTCATATCCAAAGATGGCAAAAAGGTATGTAAGCTTCAAAGATCCATTTATGGATTAAAGCAAGCATCCAGGAGTTGGAATATTCGGTTTGATGAGACAATCAAACAATTTAGTTTCTTACAAAATCCAGATGAACCTTATGTTTTCAAGATGGTTAGTAGGAGTGCAATCATATTTCTTGTGTTATATGTAGATAACATATTATTAATGGGAGATGATGTCTCAGCCTTACAACCAGTCAAAATTTGGTACATAGTACATTGTAGCTTCTGAAGCAACAAAGGAAGCAGTTTGGATAAGGAAATGCATCACAGAACTTGGAGTGGTTCCCAACATTATTGATCCAATACAATTGTATTGTGATAATAATGGAGCCATTGTGCAAGCAAAGGAGCCACGATCTCATCAGAGATCCAAACATGTACTTTGAAGATACCATTTGATTAGAGAAATCATTGGTAGGAATGATGTAAAGATAGAAAGAGTGCCCACTGATCAGAATATTACTGATCCTTTAACTAAGCCACTTCCCCAAAAGAAATATGATTTTCATGTACTTGCCTATGGAATTAAATAAAAAGGCGATTGGCTTTAGTGCAAGTGAAAGCTTGTTAGTGGAGTGCCCTAAAGGCAATCACCTTTAGCACTTATTGTACAAATTTATTTGATTAATAAAAGACTTTTTCATTAATTTGATGTTCATTTGATATATGAATTGATAAGTGAACTTAAATCAATTAATGAAGTCCTTGATACATAACATAGCATGAAGGAAATCATGATGAGATCATGATATTGAGATTCTTATCATGTGTAATTATGTTAGTATCAAAATTATCCCTAGTCATAGAATTAATGAGATTGGACATTATTAATCCAGATAGACTAGCACATGTTACACTCCTTGATTGGATCGAGTAGTAGATCTCATAATCTATAAACATGAGATGTTTAGAGTTAACATGTGGATGCTTGCTAAGTGTAGCTAAGTACATTGGATGACCAACTATGAGACAATCATATGGATAATTTATTCAAATGTCAATGATAGTCTCATCAGAGCAATGGTGCAAATATCCTTAGACTTGAGGTACTCAAAGATATCTTGAATATTGATTCTGTATTTTGACACTATTCCTTGTTGTCTCAGAGAGGTAGCTCATAGGGTGGTGATTGGATACAGCTTGAGGTATTCGAAGGTAATTGGGTAACCAACAAATGATTCACCATTCTTGATAGAAGGAGTGTATACTCATGGCCTCTTGTCGTGGTCATTACTTAGGAATCTCTGGCCAGAGTGGAAATGTCATAAAGATAGTCTTCAATGACCTATCTAATAGATTAATGAGCTTCAAGGACAAGAACTAACATTACTTGGACTAGACATGATGTAGTCAGTCTAGTGGGAGTTGACACATGTCCATACTCTGAACCAAGTGGGGTATAGAATGGTGAAAGGAATAATTGCACAGAAATTGTCTATGGAAAGATTCATAGTCAAACCATTTACTTTCCGGTCAATTGGGGGTCATGATATGTTGCTAGACACCGCTCATGACCTGCTTAAATTAAATGTTAATTTAAGTGGCCAACATAACCGGGAATCTAATGGGTCACACGCATTGAAGATATGGAGAATGAGTAAATGGTATTGGATAGGATCCAAAATATGAGAGAATTATTTCAGGATGGATCGCGATGAGATCGTACAGAAAAATTGATCGGGAGTGTCACGGGCCTGCGCGGGCGAGCTAGGCTACCCAGCAGCAGCCTGCAGCAGGCCCAGTGCGCTTGCTACCTCCCATTTGTTCACCAACGACAGTTTTTGGCCTTAATTAGGCCAATTATGGCCAATTACTATTCATTTGTTTCCATTTTCTCCATTTTTGACTTTTCATCTTATTTTTTAATTTGATTCAAATAGAAAAGACATAAAATGACAGAAAATAGACATGAAAATTTTTTTTGTGAAAAAAAATATTTTTAAGACAACAAAAATTCTTTCAAGAACACTTTCAAAGCTAGCACTTTGAATTTGTTCAAACCATTTCTCTTGATAGTTTCTTGTTCATTCTTTGTGTGGATTATCATTAGAGACATCCTAGTGTGGATTGTTGTATTTTGCTACAACCCAACAAAGTGAAGATTTGAAGAACAAATAAAAATTACAAGGTATAATTTTTAACATTTACATTTATATAAAAATTACAAGGCATAATTTTTAACTTTTACATTTATACTTTTGTTTTGGGTTTTGAAAAATTTTATTTTTCGCTGCGTTTATGAATATGTTTCATTCTTCAAAACCCTACACCAATGACTTTATTTAAGGGTTTAAGATATATATCAATTCATATGCAATGAATACCATATAATAAATTTTCCTTTTATTAATAGTAAATGATTACATGAAGTGCATAAGGTGATTAATTTTAGGGCACCTCTCTAACAATCTCCCACTTGCACTAAAGCCAATCACCTTTATACATTATACCATAGGCGAGTACATGACAATCATGTTTCTTTTAGGGCACTGGTTTAGTGAGAGGGTCAACTATATTCTGATTAGTGGGACTCTCTCTATATATACGTCATGTCTACATGTTTGGATCTGTGATGAGACTGTGGCTCCTTTACTTGTACATTTTAGCCATGTGTATGATTTTGAACTATTCTGAACTTATAAGAAATCCATATCTCTTAGGAACAATGCGTATCCTAGTTAATCTACAAAGTTTTTATGTTTTAGAAGGTGTAATTGTTACTTCATCATTGTGAGTAACAAATTTGGGTTCTATCAATTGATTTGCATCTGTTTGAGCATCTTGAACTTCATCAAGTTCAATCTTGCTCCCACTATCTTCTTTTAGAAGAAACTCTTTCTCTAAGAGGACACATGCTTTGAAACAAACACCTTTTGTTCCAAAGTGTGGTAGAATTGTTACCCCAATGACTCTTTTGGATATCTCACAAATAGGCACTTATTAGATTTAGCTTCTAGCTTATTTAACATCGTCCATTTCACATAAGCAGGAAACCTCATACTTTCAAGTGAGAAAGAATAGGTCTCTTTTTAGTCTATATCTTATATTGAGTAACCTCAACTAACTTAGAAGGGACTCTATTTTATATATAAATGAAAGTCTTTAGTGCATGACCCCAAAAGGATTTAGGCAGTTATGCAAAGCTCATAATTGACCTCACCATGTCTAATAAGGTTAGGTTTCTCCTTTCAGCCACACCATTATGTTGTGGTGTGTAAGGTGGAGTCCATTGAGATAAAATCCCATTATCTATTAGATAACCTTGAAACTCTTAGCTTAAGTATTTCCCACCTTGATTTGATCTAAGTGCTTTAATACTTTTGCCAAGTTGTTTCTCTACTTCACTTTTGAATTCTTTGAACTTTTCAAAAACTTTAGATTTGTATCTCATTAGATACAAATATCCTTATCATGAATAATCATCAATGAAAGTAATGAAGTAGATAAAACCCCCTCTGATGTGCACTGACATTGGTCCATATAAATTTGCATATACAAGGTCCAATAGCCCATTGGCATGTTCACCCTTTCCATTGTGATTTTGTCATCTTTCCTAACATACAAGATTCACATGTGTCATATGATTCATATTCAAATGACCCTAAGTCATCATTCTTGTGCAACTTCGTTATGCACCTCTTATTTATATGGCTAAGACAACAATGCTATAAATATGATGGTTTTAGTCCCTTTTGAAGCAGTCTCTTTGCCCTTCTTCTTCCCTCCTCCTTTGGCCTTTGTGGAACTTTTCTTCTTTTTCTTGTCCTTCCTTTTCTTAGAAGAACCAGAAGTGTCCACCAGCATCCCAACCTTTTGCTCTTTCTTGATAGAAGGCTCAACAATCTTGAGCATATTGATCAATTTAGGGATCAAAGTGGATATCTTGTTCATCGGATAGTTTAGCATGAAGTGTGCGAAATTATCAGGCAAAATTTAGAGAATTAAGTCCATACTTAATTCATGATCCATTACAAACCTCAAGGTAGCCAACCACTCAATGTACCCATTCAACTTTAATGCATGTTGCATTGGATAAGTTCCCTACATCATCTTGGAGTGGAAGAGCAACTTGGATATCTCATATCACTTAGTTCAAATCCATAGCCCTCACTATGAATCTGAGAGAACCTATAGGAAGTTCTCCTAGTGGGTCAGTAACCAACATCACTAAGAATGACCTTGGGTTTGCCCAACAAGCTATCTTATGTCAATAGGTAGATATCTCATGCCAATTGCATCCTTTATGTAGCTACTAAATCATTGGGCTATCAACTCTTGATATGTGCACATCTCATGTACACTTACCCAACTTTACCTCTAATTCACATTGACCTTAAGTTTGCCCAACAAGCCAATGTAACTAGTTAAAGCTGACCCATTAATTATGAAATCATATTTCAATAGTTTGAACATATTCATGTAGAGCGAAGAGTGGGCTTGGGTTTTCCCAACAACCTAGACTCTAAAAGAAGTCTGGTTCTTGCCATATTATTGAAAGGCATTGGCTTTAATATAATTTAAGAGGGATTTCTTTATTTAGGCCTCATCGTGGAAACTTGGCATGCATAATATATCTTTTCATCACATATAGATATATAAGATAATTACACTATCTATATGGTCATAATTATGGACATAATCTAACATCAATCCTTCGAGTCATGAAAGGATTGACTAGGTCTCACCTAGGTAGATGCATGGAATTACAAAACTAAAATAGAAAATAATTTCCTATTCTAATACTTCTTTTTTTTTATGCCATCTCCTTTGCTTCTTACTCCTTTGAATTTCAATTCTATTATAATCCTATGTAATCTAATTGCTTAAATTCTTCATAAGAAAACATTAAGTTACATTTAAGGGGAGTAAGATGAGAAGATAAATACAATTGAGAGAAAAGAGAAAACAGGGACTCGCAGACCCTATTTAACAAAAATAAAATTCCATGCATGATCAATCTCATTGGTCAAGTCCATAATCATACCATCATGCCATTCCATACACCCTTGGCATGCATTATCTAATGCATAATTAAAGGTAATCTATTAAAGTAACAATTTGGGTTCCCTTTGTATTAACTCTTGAGACATTATTTTGATTGTTTGACCTTGAGTGAAATTCATCATATATCCATTATTTAATCTCATTAAATAATCATATGAATATTTAGAAACACTTTTTAAAAGGAAATCATTCAAATTAGGCATACATTTGATCATATCAAAAAGTTTCCTAAAATTGCCTATTTACCAACTAGGTTATTACCAATTTAATGCCTGCAATTATTAAATCCCATTTAATATTCAATCCATATATGACTAGTAGTTAATTCATAATTAAATACCTTTATTAATTATTAGTTTGATTCCAAATAGGATTAAACAATCCTAGTTACAATTGCAAACTAGAATCCTAGTCAAACTAGGACTTTTAAAACACTTTTCAAATTCAAATCAAATTCTATTTAAAAATTCCTAAATTTCTAGAATTCATTCTTATCATTATAAGAAACTTATAATCAGTTTGAAATAATTAAATTCATTCATTAGACAATCTAAATCATTAATCATTCAACTAGCAAACCAATTAATCAAAAATTGCTTAAATTGAATCATTCATGAATTGTGATACTTTAGGAATTTAACCACAAATTTAATTTGACTCTAGCATGAAATTGATATCAAAATAACATAATGAATATCTCATAAATATGAATTATGGTTATGATTATAAAGTTACATGCTATTAAATTAAATAACACAAAACAGTCCCATCACATGGTAAGGTTCTCAACCTAGTTATGTGTTTTATTTATTCTATGATAAAAAAACAATTTTTGTATAATTATAGGTGTTGTCCAAAAGTTAAAATACATTCCAAATATGTCATAAACATATTTTAATAATGAAATTAACAAAACCAAATTCGAACAGCCTCATAAACAATTCAATTGGCAATATTAGGTTTCACAAACTCTAAAATTTCAGCAACTTGCATAATTACGATTTTCATATTTAAATCAAATTCAAACCTCTTAATTATCATAAAAATATCTAATATCATCATATCAATATTTTATTGAATTAAAATTAAAATTTGAGGCCAAACAGAATCAAATTTATTTTTAACAATTGGAGGGAATCCAAGTTGTTCCTTTTCAATCAGTCTCATATATATATATATATATATATATATATATATATATATATATATATATATGGCAGTAGAAACATAAAATTTAATTAAATCGAAAACCCAAGGAATGCCCTATTTAATTTTAAATCAGATTGAACCATTCAATGAGAGAAGTTGATTACCTGTGTTTGCAACTCTTGATCTTTCAAGTTGTGAGTTTTTCTGTGTTTGTTGGTTCCTTGACTTAGCAGATCATGAGCAGTATTTAGCAATACATCATGACCATCCAATTAATTACAAAGTCAGTGGTTTGACTTTTAACCCTTCAATAGATAATTACCATGCAATTCATCCTTTCACCTAACTATACCTCATTTGGTTCAGAGCATGGTCTGTGCGTCAACTCCCACTAGACTGAATACATCACATATAGTTCAAATGATATTAGTTCTTGTCTATATGACTCATTACCTTCATCAAATATGTCATTGAAGTCCTTCTTCAAGGCATGTCCACCTTGGCCAAGGATTTCGTAGTAATGATCTCTACAAGAGGCCATAGGTATACTCTCCTTTTATCAGGAGTGGTTAATTCTTTGTTGACTACTCAACTACTTTTCAATACCTCATGCTATACCCAATCACCAGCCTATAAGTGACCTCTGAGAGGAAACAAGGAATGGAGCCAATGTATAGCATTCAGTATCCAAGATAACCTTGAACATCTCAAGTCTAAGGATACTTGCACCATTGCTATGACGAGATTATCACTGACATTGAATAGATATTCATGTGATTGTCTCATTGTAGGTCATCCAATGTACTTGTTATTCTGAGCAAGCATCTATATGTTACCTCTAAACATCTCATGTTATCAGCTTATGAGATCAGCTGCTTGACCTAGTCAAAGAGTATAACATATGCTAGTCTATCTGGATTAACAATGTCCTGTCTTGTTAATCCTATGACTAGGGATTATTTAGGTATAAATATAATTGTACATGATAGGAATCTTATCATCATGATCTCACCATAATTTCCACCATGTTGTGTTACATACCAAGGACTTCATTAAACGATCTAAGATCTATATCAATTCATCTACAATGAATACCATATAATGAAAATGCCTTTTATTAATAATAAATGAGTACATCAAGTGCCTAAGGTGGTTGCCTTTAAGGCACCTCTCTAACACTAAACAGTCACATCTAAATGTTGTAAAAAGAATTTCAAAATATCTTTAAGGCACAATTCATTTAGGATTATGGTATCCTAGAAACACATCATTTCATATAACTGATTTTTGGGAAGATAATTATGCTGGCAGTCTTTTAGATAGAAAATGCACATCTGGAACTTGTCACTTCTTAGGTGAATGTTTTATTTCATGGTTTAGTAAAAACAAGTTTCAGTAGCCTTGTCCATAGCCGAAGTAGAATATATTGCACCTACTTATTGTACTCAAGTTCTTTGGATAAAATTGTAACATCATACCTTATGCATTTTAGAAAAACCTATCCTTTGTCTAGCACTCATATATGGCATATAGGTATGTTAAATGAACCTGTTAACAATGATAGTAAAATTTTTTTTATCACCACAACCATATCATCATTCACTAAATCTGCAAATCAACATATCTCACATATATTAAAAATTAAACTTTACATATGAAAGATTATGAGTTGCACTCATTTACACATTTTAAAACCAATTTTGAGTAACTATACATGTACATTCATATCATTCCAAAGTGTGAATGTCATGATCTGATGTTTGTGTGGAATGTAAGGCAAGAGAGTGATAAGGCTCGACCGGTGACTTGTGCTCCATGTCTTCTATATGCCTCTCAAAATAAGCTATCACTTTCCTTTATATGAAAAATCATATAAATTAATGAGTTGTTGCTCATGGAGAATAATGATCAAACAAGCTCTAAAGAACCAAGCAGCTCATAGTAACATATCAGAAACCCAATGCATACTATGCATTCCATTTCATTCATTAATATTATATAGATACTAGTAAAATTGAAGCATATAATCATTACTCTTTACATATGCACATGCTTTGCTTATTTCCTTTTGTTTTGTCCAAGTTAAATAGACATTGCTCCTGGTTTCCATGTGCACATTTTCCATGTGAACATTCGCATTTGCTAGCTAGCTTGTTCATTTGTTTCATTTGCACATTTGTTGGGTCATAGGCCTTTTCTTTTGCTTTACAATATCGATCAACTAGTCGTAACACCTTTTTAGTCCATATGCATATGCATTTGTAACTAAGCATTCATCAAACATTGTATATTTATCACATATACCATACATATATCACATATATACCACATATGCCATGCATATACTTCACATATACTATACATAAACCATGTATATATCATGTATGCCAAACATATATCTCAAATATACCATACATATACCACTTATATGTACCACATATGTCACAAATTATCCATCATCTCATTATTAAGATCAAATCATGACAATTATATGAATCACATAACCATAAATCATCTCACATATCACATAGTAAGCAATATTCATATACACTAAAGAAATCATTTGATAACTATACTCACCTTTCTCTTTGATTCCAACCCTTAACTTATTGTCTATCCCCTCCTTATAGGTCTCCAATTTTTTGTGAGCCTAATATGGAAATATAATCGATTAATTTATGACTAGAGAAACTTAATATGGCTTAAAGAAATTAATGTTCATAGTTCATATAGATAGTTAGGGTTTTTCCTATGAGGCAGTGTAACCTTATGGGACTAAATAGATAATAAAATTTTCTAAACTTGTCCAATTAATTTGATTCTTATTTATAATTAAATATAACATATTATTTTATAACATACTCAAATTTTAGTGCAATCGGAGTGTTGTACAATTTTTGGTAAAATTTCCAATTGTATTCTGTTTTCTGCCCTGTTTCTGTCGTTTGGGAGTTTTAGGGTGCCAACTTTGGTCCTTCATATCTTACAATTTCTAAGTTGGATCATAATGAAACTTGGTAGAAACTTATATAGGTTAAAATGGAACATTTGTTATTCTTACAACCTTTATTAATTATGTATCTAAGGTCCTCAATTTATAAGAAACATTTCACTGGTCCATAACAAAGTTGGCTTTCGGACTAGTATGACTTCTGAAGGCCATATCTTACTCTATACATAACATATTAAGTTTAAATTAATATAAAAATTTAGATAAGACATATACCTATAACTTTCATGTTTTCATAATTTACATAATCCATCTCTAAGGAGCTCAAAATGGAGAAACAATTTGCTGGATTTACCATGGCACAAAGTAGGCAGTTCAAACTATAGAATAATCATGGTTCCATTTACCATAACTCAATATCCATAAGAGATTTGAACCCAAAATTTGGCATACACATAGTTAATTGTTGAACCTTGAGGGGTATTTTCATCATTTTGATGATAAGAAATAAAATAGCAATAATGTATTTAACATACTTGTTTTCTAAGTCTATTGAAGAAGGTAAGGAATATGATAGCAAGAATGGAGAATGGAAGATTAATCTTAAAAAGATAAAATTGAAGAATAATCATGTTCATGCCTGTGACCTTATATGTCACGCCCGTGATAAATCTCAGTGCCAACAAACAGACATTTAAAGTTCATGGCCATGAAGAATGATAGCAACCATGAATGATCATATCAGTCACGTCCGTGAAATAAAGTCACGCCCATGAAAAGACATGGAAAATTCTTCCAGAGAGCTTCACAACCAGAGTCACCACTTGGACCATGGCTTGGAAGGATGTCACGCCCGTGAAGATGAAATGTCATGCCTGTGAACCAACACTTACAAAACCTTCCGAAATGCTTCACGACCAAGGTCTCCACTCAAGTCACGACTTGGAAGAACAGTCACGATCGTGACACACTTAGTCACGACCGTGAAAGATGAAAGAGAAACATGTCAGGCACGATTATAAGGGTTGGTGCAATGGCTATTTCTGCATTAAATCCAATCAAATGGCTATAATTCACCATGAAAGTATAAATTCAAGTCATTTATGAATCCAGAACAAGAGAATAGCTAATACTTCGAATCAAAATCTTGTTATAAAGCCATTTGTGCATTTAATACTTTCAAAACAAACATTTATTCTTTGTGAAAATCTTTTTGGTCATTATTCTTTGAGCATTAAAGATTTGTAAGTGTTTCTCTTTGTAATCATCCACTCAAGTGAGTTTGGGTATTTTGGGGTTAAGAGTAAAACACTTGTAAGGGTTATTTGTTTGAGCCATTAAAACACAAGGGATTTTTGGGTTAGGTGTGATCTATTGTTAGAAACACCATAGTTGGGAGTGAGCTTGTAAAACTCCATTTTAACATTTATAGTGTTAGTGAACCTCCTAATTGAGATTGGGGAGAGGAGTAGAGTTTGTTAACACCCTAACCTCTATAAAAATTCTTGTGTCCCATTTTTCTATCCCTACTAAACTTAACTTTTCTTTCCGCAATTAAAATTTAAAATTTTAATATCCAATTCAACCCCCCTTCTTGGTTCAATATCTGGCCAACAATTGGTATCAGATCTAAGTCTAGCATTGAAGCCTAATCAACAGTAGTAAAGATCAAGATATGGCCAATGAAGGATTCCAAAGTCTCAAGCCTTACTTTGATGGAGCTAATTATGCTCATTGGAAGTTTCAGATGGAGACATATCTGGATAGTGAAAGAATTGAAGTTTGGGATAGTGTTCGAAAAGAATGGACACCACCAACTAGAAGAGGAGTTGATGGTGAAGAAGAAATCTTATCATGAGATGAATGGACAGAGCCTCAAATAAAAGCAAACTTCAAAAACAAGAGGGCAATGACAATTCTCTCAAGCTTATTATCCATTGAAGAATGTGGTAGAATACAACACTGCCCAACAACTTACAGCATGTGGAAAACATTGGAAAACTATCCGAAGCTTAGTTAAATCCAAGAAGATTCAACTTCTTACTTCAGAGTATGAGCTCTTCAAGATGAATTCCAATGAGTCAATTACTGACATGACCAACCGTTTTCTAGCCATCATAAATGGAACAAGAAAACTTGGGAAACAACTAAGCTTGGAAGATGTAAATAAGAAAATCCTAAGAAATCTTCCACTCAAAGATTACAGTTCAAGAGTTGCGGGTATAGAAGAGGCAAATGAAGACATGAGCACCATGAATACTGATGTGATTATTGGCAAACTTCTCACTCATGAAATAGCAGTAAAAAGAGATAGAGAGCTTGAAGCAGAGCTACAAAAAAGAAAGTCTCTAGCACTAAAAGCCTCTACTTCAAAATCTTAAGAAGAAGTTGAAGATGATGAAGAAAAGAGTGATGATGCAAATGAGGACATTGTTATGCTCTCAAGAAGGATGAAAAGAATCATTGAGAAAAGAATGAGCAACTCTAGAAAATTTAGAAAAGAAACCTCAAACAAACCTCTAATGATACACAAGTAAAGAAGAGGTAAAGTGCAATGAATTTGGAAAGAAAGGGCATATTAAACCGGAATGTCCAAGGCTCAAGAAGTACAAGAGCAAATACCAAAGAGACAATGGGGAGAAAGGTCACAAATCCACATGGGATGACAAAAGCTCTTCAAGTGAAAAGGATGACAATGAAAGCGAAGAGGTCAACCTATGCTTCATGGCTATAGAGGGTAAGATCACTTCACTCATACTCTTTCAATAATGATAGTAGTTATAATGATAGTAATAGTGAAGATGATGATGATGAGCAAAGCTTAATAGAAGTATTGAATCTAGAACTAGAAAAATATAAAAGTAAATTCAATACTTTTAAGAATGACATTTCTTATTTGAAAATCAAAATAGATACATTAGGAAAGGAGAACTTTAAGCTTAAATCATCTAATGAATCTCTTCAAAAGTCATTAGATGAATACTCTTCAAAACCCTCAACTAAATCCTTGCTTAAAGAAAACAATACTTTGAAAAATGAAGTTGAAGAACTTAGAAACTCCATTTCAAAATTCAAAAGGAGAGCTTAGATACTCTCATTGTGTCTCAAAGACCTCCCTTAATTAGACATGGTCTAGGATTTGAGGGCACATCATCATCTTCTCACAAAACTATTTTTGTTATGTCAAGTGAACCTCACATCTCTACAGTTGCTGAAACAGCACCAAGGAATAAGTACACTAAACCTTATATACATAAAAGGAATAATCAAGAATTGGTAAGCCTAAGAAAGAAACCTCAAAAGGCTAACCATGCCTTTATGTATAAGAAGCATGCATCTAGAAAAACACCAATTAATCATGATTGTCCATGCTATTGTTCTCAAAATCAGTATAATGGGAATATGGCATTCAATAACATTGCAAGATCAAAAAGCATCTTTAGACCTAAACAGTGTAATTATTGTATGAAATTTGGTCACATAAATAAATATTGCTGGATAAGGAAGGCTCATTGGGAACCTTTATGTACCAACCCCCAAGGACCCAAGCTCATTTGGGTACCTAAACACCATACTTAAATTGTGATTCTATAGGTATGCCTCAAGTCCACAATAAACAAAAATGCTTGGCTAGTAGATAGTGGATGCTCAAGGCATATGACAGGAGACAAAGAACTTTACAGTGAAATCAAAAGTATTGAGGTAAAGTTACCTTTGGAAACAATGCTAAGGGTAAGATAATTGGCATTGGCTCTATTGGTATTAATGGTACTACTTTTATTAAAGATGTCTTACTTGTTGATGGCTTGAAACATAACTTGTTGAGTGTAAGTCAATTATGTGATAAAGGAAACAAAGTAACCTTTACTTCCAAAGAATGTCTAGTAACCTCTATTGATGGTCAAGAGATATTTAAAGGAAATATAGATATTAACACCTACATAATAGAATTACATGAAATATCTAACCATTCCTCTAAGTGTCTTGTGACTACTAGTGATGAATTTTGGTTGTGGCATAGAGGCGTGGTCATGCGAACATGGACTTAATTCAAAGCCTCGACATAGGAGTGCTGGTAAAGGGATTGCCAAAAGTCAAATTTGAAAAAAACAAGACATGTGAACCTTGCCAAAGAGGGAAGCAAAACAAGTCATCTTTCAAAGCCAAAAACATAGTAAGTACCTCAAAACCTCTACAACTCCTGCATCTAGATTTATTTTGACCTACTAGAATTGCAAGCTTAGGACATAAACATTATGCCTTTGTCATCGTAGATGATTACTCTAGATTGACTTGGGTAATTTTCTTAGCTCAAAAGAGTGATGCTTTTGAAAATTTCAAAAATTTTGCTAAAAGAGTTCAAAATGAAAAAGGATATTGCATTTCAAAAATAAGAAGTGACCATGGCAAAGAATTTGAAACTGAAAACTTTGAAAGTTTTTGTCTTGAACATGGCATTTCACAGAATTTTTCACCTCCTTGGACACCTCAACAAAATGGGGTAGTTGAAAGGAAAAATCAAACTTTAATTGAAATGGCTAGAACAATGCTCAATGAGTATGGTTTACCAACTTACTTTTGGGCAGAAGCCACAAATATTGCTTGTTATATTTCAAATTGAATTTTCAAAAGACCTCTCCTAAACAAAACTTCATTTGAGCTATGGAATAGAAGAAAGCCCTTGATATCATATTTTAGAGTATTTGGATGCAAGTGCTTCATATTCAATACCAAGGACAACCTTGGAAAATTTTCTTTACCTAGACCCAAGGAGCATCAAATTATAGTTAGCAAATGCGTGTTTAGAAATAAAGTAGATGAACAAGGTTTAATAACTAGGAATAAGGTTAGATTGGTCACAAAAGGGTATAATCAGGAAGAAGGAATAGATTATGATGAGACCTATGCTCCTGTAGCTAGATTAGAAGCCATAAGAATACTTTTAGCATATGCATGCCATATGAATTTGAAACTCTTTCAAATGGATGTGAAAAGTGCCTTCTTAAATGGTTTTATAGAATAAGAAGTTTATGTAGAACAACCACTAGGTTTTGAAAGCCATGATTTGCCTAATCATGTATTTAAACTTTCGAAAGCTTTATATGGTTTAAAGCAAGCCCCAAGAGCTTGGTACGAAAGACTAAAATCATTTCTCTTAGAAAATAACTTTACAAAGGGGAATGTTGACACTACATTATTCATTAAAAAGCATAAGCATGATATTCTAATTGTTCAAATTTATGTTGATGATATCATATTTGGGTCTACTAATGAATTGCTTTGTCAAGAATTTGCTAAGTGTAAGACAAGGGAATTCAAAATGAGCATGATAGGTGAGCTTAAATATTTCCTTGGTCTACAAATAAAATGAGTCAATGAGGGCATATTCATCAACCAATTCAAATATGCCAAAGACTTACATAAGAAATTTGGAATGGAAGGATGCAATGCCAAGACTCCAATGAGCACATCAACAAAATTGGACAAGGATGAAAAGGGTAAGAGCATTAATGAAAAGCTCTATAGAGGTATGATCGAATCACTTTTATATCTTACTACTTCTAGACTCGACATAATGTATAGTGTATGCTTATGTGCACGCTTTCAATCATGTCCAAAAGAGTCTCAATTAAATGTAGTAAAAAGAATTATAAAATATTTACATGGCTCCTATAAATTTATCCTTTTACATTGTAGGATATTCAGACCCTGATTATGCTGGTAGTCTTTTAGATAGAAAAAGTACTTCAGGTACTTGTCACTTCATTGGAGAGTGCTTAGATTTTTGGTTTAGCAGGAAACAAGTTTCAATTGCTATTTCTACCGCTGAAGCGGAGTATGTAGCAGCAAGATGTTGTTGTACAAAAATTCTTTGGATGAAACAACAACTTAAGGATTATGGTCATAACATGAACCATATACCTATTAGATGTGACAATACAAGTGTTATAAATCTATCTAAGAATCCCATTCAAAATTCTAGAAGTAAGCATACTGACATAAGACATCATTTTATTAGAGATCATGTTCAATATGGAGATGTTGTATTGGAATTTATAAGCACAGACAATCAATTGGCAGATATCTTCACTAAGTCTCTAAATGAGGAAAGATTTAATTTCATATAAGAAGAGAGCTTGGTATGATTGATGGATCAATTTTGTAATTGCCAAATTGTCAAACCTTGATTGATAATCTTGTTTTTATCTCATCTTACTAGAAATAAGGTAGCTAATTTTAGGGAAAAATATGTTATAGGGGATAAAAGCTCCTTAGAAATGCTTTAATCTTGTTTTAGACTTAATTTTATTTAATGAGAATTTTAGGCCATTCACACCTGTGACGTATATTCATGACCGTGAACTAAATCGCTTAAAGAGCCAGTAGATTTCACGACTTGCTTAACGACATGATTCATGGCTTAAAGTAGTGAAGCCTATGTTTCACGACTACAACCTTTTTGATTCACCCTCGTGAAATCCTTTGTTCACGCCCGTGACGCTTTTCCACGACCGTGAACATTTCCATCAAAAACTTTCAGAAGCATTCATGCTTTGTGTCATGCTTTGTTTCACAATCACAAGTAGTGAAGTTTAACACTTCACGCCCGTGACTCATTTGTCACCACCGTGATAGTTCATCATTCAAGCCCGTGACCTTTAAATATCATGACCGTGATCAATTTCACACCTCTCTTCACGGGTAGAGCATCTCTTTAGCAAACCGTGAACACGACACTTCACTCTTATGACTAAGTTTTTCACGCCCGTGAAGATGTCGGCTATATAACATTTCTACCATTATTTCTCACATTCCAAGTCTCCAACTTCTCTCAACTTCTCTCATTTATCACCATTGAATGTCATTTTGAGGATTCTGACCCCCTAGCCATTAATTCCATGTATAAATGTCTTCAAAAACCACTTCCATTATCAGAAATCATATCTCCTTAGGGTTTACTCAAAATTTCTATCAAAGTTTTTCACTCTTCAAAAGTTTCTTCTTTCAATCAAAATGGAAACTGGTTCCTCCAAGGGTACTAGGAAGAAGTCTCATGCTCCAAGAAGGTACACGGATTACCTTCTGAACATCATTCCAGAGCATTTCCATCTTAGATACTCAGTGTTCAAGAAAAGGCCACTCCTTTCCTTTAGATCATTTGAGTGGCAAATCCTTCGTACACTCAGCCTTGAGACAACCATGACAAAACAACTTCAGGCCTGCCATATGAAGGAATTTGTTGATATTCATCAACCAACTCTAAGGGAGCCAACCTTAGAGTTTCTATGAACTTTGCAAGTATCTCCTACTGGCACGGTGAAGTTCCAAATATGCAAGCATCCAAACACCATATCTGCCACTGAGTTTGGAGACTTGTTCAACCTTCCCTCTGATGGCATCTTGAAAGACAGTGAAGTGGAGTTCTATGCTACTCAGGCATGGACTCACTTCAGTCTTGATTGCAGCTGGGACATCAAAAAGACGAACAGTACTCACCTTCGATCCCCAGTGTACAAGTATTTGCATAGGTTTCTGACCTATAGCATCTTTACTAGAGGAGACAACAATGGCACAATCAAGAAGTCAGAGCTTTTTTTCTAGAGATGGCTTGAAGAGGCCACACAGTGGCTTTATCTAAATGGTTTGCGAACCATCTCTTGTCAATTTCCACCAAGCCCTCTGGAGACATTCTGATTGGTGGGTACGTGACTCACATTGCCTTGAAGCTTGGATACTTAAAGCTGGATGAACATCACTTCAACCTCATCCCAGGGCATCCTCAAGACTGATTGGACGTCGAGTCCTTCATCAAGATGGGAGCGTCTATTCGAATAGTGTTTGAGAACAATATCTACTACCACTTCACCAACATTTCTAGTGAAATCATTTGGGAAGACAATGACTCCGAGGACTTCAAATCTGCCTCTAAGGAATCCAGCAGAGGAAGAGAGCTCGAGTTGAGGTGGCGCCTCTAGAGGTTGAGCAGGAAATGGGACAATCCTCTGCCTCCACACCAAACTTGGCTCAGCAAGTGATTGACCTCTTGGCACTACGGTTTGAGCAATTGCAGGCTTTGATGGATGAGAGGTTAGAGAACCTCAAGGATTTCATGGAGACTCGCATGGAGAGCCTCGAGGTGGAAGTAGCTCACTTTAGAGATAGGATGTCCGGCTGGATTTTATGTTAGATGTTATATTTTCTAGCTTGTTTGTTGTAGGAAATTCTAATTTCCTTTCACAATTATAATTACCTTTGTTTCTTAAATTAATATATTTGCTTTTGTTTTCCATTACATTTTATCTTTTTGATATTCTTTTTGTTGATGACAAAAGGGGGAGAACCTAGCAATATATTGTTTAAAGTGCAATACTTAATTTTGAATCAAAATGAATATGCAAGTATGCAAATGAACTTCATATACCTTAAATATACTATAAGTATACTTTGATGCAAGTTAAATGAATGAATATGCACTTGATATACTCTTCATATACCTTAAATATACTTGGCATAACTATAAATTGCTTCAAAGAAAAATTTTGGTATACATTGGATATACTTTGCATATAACTTACATGTACTTAAAATTAGGAAGCATATTTTGATGCTACACTTCATCATTCTTTACAATTCTTGCACTTAAGTATTTTTTATCCTAAGCATCTTTTGAGGGGGAGACTTCTCAAAGGCTCATAGTGCTCCATTATTTGTCACCATCAAAAAGGGGGAGATTGTTGAACCTTGAGGGGTATTTCCGTCATTTTGATAATAACAAATAAAATAACAATAATGTATTTAACATACTTGTTTTCTAAGTCTATTGAACAGGGTATGGAATATGATAGCAAGAATGGAGAATGGAAGATTAATCTTAAAAAGATAAAATTGAAGAAATAACATGTTCACGCCCGTGATAAAGCTTAGCACCAACAAACCAACATTTAAAGTTCACGGCTATGAAGAATGATAGCAACCATGAATGATCATATCATTCATGCCAGTGAAATAAAGTCACACCAGTGAAAAGACATGGAAAATTCTTCCAGAGAGCTTCACGGCCAGAGTACCAACTTGGACCACAACATGGAAGGATGTCACGCTCGTGAAGATGAAATGTCACACCCGTGAACCAACACTTACAAAACCTTCCAGAATGCTTCATGACCAAGGTCTCCATTCAATTCATGACTTGGAAGAACATTCACGACCATGACACACTTATTCACGACCGTGAAAGATGGAAGCGAAACATGTCAAGCGCGGTTATAGGGTTGGTGCAACGACTATTTTTGCATTAAATGCAATCAAACGACTATAATTCACCATGGAAGTATAAATGCAAGTAATTTATGAATCCAGAACAGGAGAATAGCTAATACTTCAAATCAAAATCTTGTTGTAATCCATTTGTGCATTTAATACTTTCAAAACAAACATTTATTCTCTGTGAAAATCTTTTTGGTCATTATTCTCTGAGCATTAAAAATTTGTAAGTGTTTCTCTCTATAATCATCCACTCAAGTGAGTTTGTGTATTTTGGGGTTAAGAGTAGAACACCTGTAAGGGTTATTTGTGTGAGCCTTTAAAACACAAGGAATTGGTTATTTGTGTGAGCCATTAAAACACAAAGGATTTTTGGGTTAGGTGTGATCCATTGTTCGAAACACCATAGTTGGGAGTGAGCTTGTAAAACTCCATTGTAACACTTATAGTGTTAGTGAAACTCCCAATTGAGATTGGGGAGAGGAGTAAGGTTTGTTCACACCCGAACCTCTATAAAAATTCTCGTGTCTCATTTTTCTATCCCTACTAAAATTAACTTTTCTTTCCGCACTTAAAAGTTAAATTTTTAATATCCAATTCAACCCCCCTTCTTGGTTCAATATATGGGCAATAATAATACACATATATACAACTTTTATTTTTTTATCTTCCTAAAATACGGACTCTATCATATTTAAAACCAACGAACACAGTAGCTAACTCAGCTAGGGTTCACTCCTAGAGCAGTTCCAATAAGATGCCTATATATTTTGATATACACTAAATTTTGAAAAAATATTTATATATGCATAAACCTAAGACATAAAGGAACAACTTTAATCTTTTAAAAGTTTCCAGAATTAGTTTATATTGGTATCAAAATTGAGGTGCAATACACTGTTGCACTTAACCCTAACAACTCAAACAACACTAGAACAATGGAGAGAATATTACTTACCAAGAATGAACTTGGAAGGGATGAATTTGCTGCAAAACTTAAGTGAAATATGGAAGAAAGTAAGACTGAAATGGTGGAAGAAGAAGAAAAACTGAAGCGAAACTGAGGGAGGCAGAATGGTGAGGAGGAAGATAAGGTCCACCTCCACCTCCACCTCATCACTTTTGTCATTTTCCCCTTTTTGTTTTTTTCCTTCGTTTTTGTTTTTCTTTTTTTTATTTTCATTTTTCTTCATTAATTCAATCTAATAATTTTTACTCACATAAATTTCAATTTCATGTCATGCTCAAGTAAATTATAAAATGGACACGTGCAATTCAACACAATTGCAAAATACACAGACACATAGCTAGTGCGTGTTGTGAACTTTTCCCTATAAAAATACATATTAAATGGATGTGTTCAAGTAAAATATGTGCAAATTCATATGTCCAAATGAAATGCATGTAAAAATGGATATGTGGAAAGTCGAGGATGTTACAATTCTCCCCTCCTTTTTCAAATTTCGTCCTTAAAATTTAATACTTGGAAATAGGTGTGGATATTTCCTTTTCATATTTTTTCTGTGTTCCCATGTTGCCTCTTCTAGTAAATGGTTACGCCGTAATACCTTAACCCAAGGTATTTCTCGGTTTCTTAGTTGTTTAGTCTTGTATTCGCTGATTTCCACTGGTTTCTCAACATAACTCATGTCATCTACAATTTCAATGGCTTGATCCTTAAACACATGTGTGAGGTCTGATTTGTATCTTCTAAGCATGCTCAGATGAAACACATTGTGAATATAAGTCATCTTGAGTGATAAAACCAACCTACGCTAATGGACCAACTTTCTCAAGAATTTCATAAGGCCCTATGTACCTTGCGCTCAGTTTACCCTTCTTGCCGAATTGAATTATTAGTTTCCATGGAGATACTAATAGAAACACCTTTACACCTAACTCGTATTCCATCTCCCTTCTATCCTGATCAGCATTATTGAACCTTAAGGGGTATTTTCATCATTTTAATGTTAACAAATAAAATAGCAATAATGTATTTAACAATGCTTGTGTTCTAAGTTTGTTGAATAAAATTTATCTTGAATAGAATATGATGCAAGAATGAAAGACAACTTTTGAATATCAAAATAAAAAGCTATAGCAAAGTCATGCTCATGACTACTTATGTCACGTCATGATATAGCTTAGCGTTAACTCTCTAACATTCAAAGTTCATGGCCATGAAGGATCATACCAACTGTGATTGATCAAATCAGTCATGCTTGTGAAAGAAAGACACGCCTGTGAAATAATATGTCAAGTTCTTCCAGAGAGCTTCACGGCCAGAGTCACCACTTGAACCACGGCTTGAGAAAATGTTTATCTCTGTGAAAGTATAAAGTCATGCCCGTGATCAAACACTTCAAGTTCTTCCAAAGAGCTTAACAACCAGAGTGACTCCTTGGATCACGACTTGGAAGAACATTCATGGTCATGACATATATAGTCACGGCCGTGAATGAGGAAAGAGAAACATGTCAGGCGAAAAATTAAGAGTTGGTTCAATGACTATTTTAGCATTAAATGCACCCAACTGGCTATAATTTGAAGAGGAAGTATAAATGCAAGACATTTATGAATCGTAGCAAGAAAAACAACAATTATTTTGAATCTTTAATCTTGTTGTAGCCATTATGCATTAATTACTTTTCAACAAAACCTTTATTCTTTATAAAAACCTAATTGCTCATAATTTATGAGCATTATAGGTTGGTGAGTGTTTTCATTGTAATCAATTACTCAAGTGAGTTTGGGTATATTGGGTTAAGATTTAAACACTTGTAAGGGTTTATTGTGTGAGCCATAAAACACAATGAATTGTTTTATTGTGTGAGCCATAAAACACAAGGAAATGGTTTATTGTGTGAGCCATAAAACAAAAAGAATTGGTTTATCGTGTGAGCCATTAAAACACAAGGGATTTTTTGGGAGCCATTGAGAGAAACACCATAGTTGGGAGTGAGCTTGTAAAACTCCATTGTAATACTTAGTGTGTTAGTAAAAAACCTAATTGAGATTGGGGAGAGGAGTAGGGTTTATTAATACCCAAATCTCTATAAATCTCGTATGTGATATTTATCCATCCCTACAATATTTAATTTTATTCCACACTTAAAGTTAAGAAAATTTTATTTCATAACCAATTCAACCTCCTTCTTGGTTCATAGTCTAGGCAACAAGCATAACTTTTTTGTTTGCCTTGTGTTGCCTTTAGCTTGTTCTTGACAATCTTGATTTTATCCACTATGTCTTGTACTATCTCTGGCCCTTCTAATGCATATGCTCCTTCTTCATCTCAAATGATATGGCTTCTACACTTTCTTCCATAAAATACCTCATATGGTGCCATCTGGATACTGCTATAATATTGATTGTTGCATGCAAATTCTATCAACGCTATTGTTGCCCAAACATTGAACCAGAACGGGGGTTGAATTGGTTATGAAATAAAAATTTCTTAACTTTAAATGTGGAATAAAATTAAATAGAGTAGGGATGAAGAGATATCACACACATGATTTATAGAGGTTCGGGTATTAACAAACCCTACTCCCCTCGCCAATCTCAATTGGGAGTTTTACTAACACACTAAGTGTTACAATGGAGTTTTACAAGCTCACTCCCAACTATGGTGTTTCTCTCAATGGCTAACACCTAACCCATAAATTCCCTTGTGTTTTAATGGCTCACACAATAAACCAATTCCTTGTGTTTTATGGCTCACACAATAAACCCTTACAAGTGTTTCAATCTTAACCTAATACACCCAAACTCACTTGAGTAATTAATTACAATGAAAACACTCACCAACCTATAATGCTCATAAATTATGAGCAATTAAGTTTTTACAAAGAATAAAGGTTTTGTTGAAAAATAATTAATGCACAATGGCTAAAACAAGGTTAAGGATTCAAAATAATTTTTGTTCTTCTTGCTACCTCTGCCTTGAAGCTATCCATACAATATTCCATGAAGTCTTTGAGGTTTTCCAACCTCTCATTAATGGAAGCCTGTAATAGGTCAAAGCGAGGTGCTAAAAGAACAACAACCTGTTGTGCCAAGCTGGGTGTAGAAATGGATGATTGACCAACCTCTTGCTCAACCTCTGGGAACACTGTCTCGACTCGGGCTCATTTTTTTTTGTTGGATACCTTGGGGGTCAGCTTTGAATTCATCAAATCCTGGTCTTCCCAATCAATTTCACTAGCTGAAGTGGTGAAGTGGTAATAGACATTATTCTAGTAAATTATGTGAATAGCTGCTCACATCTTTATAATAGACTCGACATCTAGCCGGTCTCGAGGATGTACTGGAATGAGGCTGAAATTGTGCTCATTGAGCTTTAGATACCTGAGCTAAATTGCAAGGTGAGTTACATACCCACCAATCAAGATATCTTCTGATGGCTTTGTTGCGATTGAGAGAAGATGATTTGGCTTGGTTTGACCTCTTTGTGCCATCTCTAGTAGGAAAAGCTCTAATTTTTGGATTTCCCTATTGTTATTGCCTCTAGCAAAGATACTATAGGTAAGAAACCTATGTAAATATTTATGCACGGGAGATCGAAGATGGGTGCTTTTAGTCTTCTTCACATCCCAGCTACAATCCAACCCAAAATGAGTCCATGCCGGATTGGCATAGAATTCCACTTCACTCCTATTGAGAATACCATCTGAGGGAAGTTTTAAAATAGTGCCAAACTCCACTGCTGTGAGAGTGTTCAGATGCGTACAGAGTTGGAATTTGATTATTCTAGTGGGAGAAACTTGCAAAGTGCTAAGGAACTCGAAAGTTGGTTTCCTTAGCGTTGGTCAATGATTGTCTACAAATTCCTTGAGGTGACAAGCTTGTAATTGTTTTGTCATGCTTGTCTCAATACCGAAAGTCTTGACAGCATTCCACTCAAAGGAACAAGATGAAAGTAAGGGCCTTTTCTTAAGAACACCATATCTTGGATGACAATGCTCTGAAATAATGTTGAGAATGTAGTCCATGTGGCATCTCGGAGCACGGGATTTCTTCCTTATGCCTTTTGATGAGTCGGGTTCCATTGATAATCTTAGAAAAGGATTTTGGAGAGTGATTTTCTAACTAGGGATTTGGAGAACATCCTTGAGATGTTATGATTCTTCAAACAGAATGAGTTTTCAAGGATTTTATAGATGGAAAAGGATATGAGGAGGCCGAATTTTGTGAGAAATAATGAATGAGAGCTTTAGTTTAGAGAATTTTTGAGGTTTAAAGTGAGAAAAAAATGGTATAATTCAGTTTTATAGTCAACAGATTCACTGCGTGAATCGTCCATCACGATCGTGAATAGTTATGGTCACGGTTTGTTAAAGAGGCACTCTAGCCATGATAAAGGATATGAATCGATTTACGGTCATGACATTAAATAGTCATGGGCATTAATTATGAATTTCACAGTGGTGACAAAATGTGTCACGGTCGTGAAGTGCAATCTTCACTACTTCTGATCGTGAGGCAACGCGTGAAAACAAAGCATGAATGGTTCTATAATTATTTGATGTTAAGATTCACGGTTGTGGAAAAGTTTCATGGGAATGAATGAAGAGTTTCATGAGAGTGAAAGAAAAGAGTTAAGGGCGTGATACATAGTTTTCACTACCTCCAGCCGAGAAGAATGTCGTGAAGCAAGGCGTGAAAGCTATTGGAACTTTTGGCAATTATGATCACGACCGTGAATATATGTCACAGAATGAATTTCCTTAAATCTTCAATAAATAAAACTAAGTCTAAAATAAGACTAAAGATTCCTAAGATGCTTTTATGCCCTATAACATATATTTCCATCATGTTAACCATTTCATACCTTAAAAGATTAGACAATAAGAAAACCACATATGAAGGAAATTAACATTCAAGGTTTGAGAATTTTGATAATCATACTTAAGATAAGGTTAATCCATCAAGCATACCAAGCTCTCTTCTTATGAAGTTAAATCTTTCTTCATTAAGAGACTTGGTGAAAATATATACAAATTGATTGTTTGTATCTATAAATTCTAATTCAACATCTCCATATTGAACATGATCTCTAAGAAAATGATGTCTTATATCAATGTGCTTGCTTCTAGAGTGTTGAATGGGACTCTTAGATAGGTTTATGGCACTTGCATTATCATATTTGATAGGTATATGGTCCAAAATATGACCATAATCCTTAAGTTGTTATCTCATCCATAGGATTTGAGTACAACAACCTGCTGCCACATATTCCGCTTCAGCGGTATAAAGAACAACTGAAACTTGTTTCTTGCTAAACCAAGAAACTAAGCATTCACTAATAAAGTGACAAGTGCCTGAAGTACTCTTTCTATCCAAGAGACTACCGGCATAGTCTACATCTAAATATCCTATGATATGAAAGGATGAATTTCTAGGATACCATAAACCTAGATGCAATGTGCCATTTAAATATTTTAAGATTCTTTTCATAGTTAGGACATGATTGAAATCTAACACATAAGCATACACTATACATTATATCGGGCCTAGAGGCAGTAAGATATAAGAGTGATCCGATCATACCTCTATAGAGCTTTTCATTAATGATCTTACCCTTTTCATCTTTGTCCAATTTTGTTGATGTGTTCATAAGAGTCTTGGCATTTTTGCATCCTTCCATTCCAAATTTCTTGATTAAGTCTTTGGCATACTTGGATTGGTTGATGAATATGCCCTCATTGCTTTGTTTTATTTGAAGACCAAGAAAGAACTTAAGCTCACCCATTATGCTCATTTCAAATTCCCTACTCATACACTTAGCAAATTTTTGGCAAAGCAATTCATTAGTAGACCTAAATATGATGTCATCAACATAAATTTGAACAATTAGAATATTATGCTTATGATTTTTAGTAAATAATGTTGTGTCAATATTTCCCTTTGAAAATTTATTTTCTAAGAGGAAAGAACTTAGTTTTTCATATGAAACTCTTGGAGCTTGTTTCAAACCATACAAAGCTTTTGGAAGTTTAAAAACATGATTGGGCAAGTTAGGCTTTCAAAACCCGGTGGTTGTTCTACATAAACTTCTTCTTCTATAAAACCATTTAAGAAAGCACTTTTGACATCCATTTGAAATATTTAAAATTCATATGGCATGCAAATGCTAAAAGAATTCTTATGGCTTTTAATCTAGTTACCGGGGCATAGGTCTCATCATAATCTATTCCTTCTTCTTGATTATAACCCTTTGCAACTAACCTAGCCTTATTCCTAGTTATTGAACCTTGTTCATCTAGCTTATTTCTAAATACCCATTTGCTACTAATGATTTGATGCTCTTTGGGGCTAGGAACTAAGGTCTACACCTTACTCCTCTCAAATTGGTTGAGTTCCTCTTGCATAGCAATCACCCAATATTCATCATTAAGAGCCTCATCAATATTTTTAGGCTCAATTTGAGAGACAAAAGCAAGCTTAGAATCTAAAACTTTGAGATGAGATCTAGTACTTACCCCTTTAGTAGGATCACTAATGATTTCATCCTTGGGGTGATCTTTTATCATTTTACACTCCTTTGGAGGCTCTTGTTTGTCTTGCTCTTGAGCTTGAGGTAGAAAGTCATCTTGATATGGGTTTTCTTGATCATTTTCATCTTTCTCATAATCAAGATCAAGCTTTTCCATTGTACCCACGATATCATCAAGAACACTACCTTTCACAAGATCAGGCTTACTAGATTCATCAAAGACAACATGCATAGATTCTTCAACAACTAATGACCTTTTATTAAGGACTCCATAAGCTTTGCAAGAGATGGGGTATCCTAAAAAGATACCTTCATCGGATTTAGAGGCAAATTTTCCAAGGTTGTTCTTGGTATTTAATATGCAACACTTGCATCCAAATAATCTAAAGTATAATATCATGGGCTTTCTTCCATTCCATAACTCAAAAGAAGTTCTGTTTAAGAGTGGTCTTTTGAAAACTCGATTTGAAATATAACATGCAGTATTGGTGGCTTTGGCCTAAAAGTAGGTTGGTAACCCATACTCATTGAGCATTGTTCGAGCCATTTCAATAAAAGTTAAATTTTTCCTTTTGACTACCCCATTTTGTTGAGGCCTCCTAGGAGATGAAAAATTTGTGAAATACCATGTTCTAGAAAAAAGTTTTCAAAGTTTTCATTTTCAAATTATTTACCATGATCGCTTCTTATTTTTGAAATAAAATAACCTTTTTCGTTTTGAACTCTCTTAGCAAAGTTTTTAAAAGATTCAAAAGCATCACTCTTTTGAGCTAAGAAAATTACCCAAGTGAATCTAGAGTAATCATCGATGATGACAAAAGCATAGTGTTTACCTCTTAGGCTTGCAACTCTAGTAGGTCCAAAAAGATATAAATGCAAAAGTTGTAGAGGCTTCGAGGTACTTACAATATGTTTGGATTTGAAGGAGGACTTGTGTTGTTTTCCTCTTTGGTAAGGTTTACATGTCTTATCTTTTTCAAATTTGACTTTGGGTAGTCCACTTACTAGCTCTCCTTCGCTAAGGCTTTGAATTATATCCATACTTACATGACCAAGCCTTCTATGCCATAGCGAAGATTCATCACTAGTAGTCATAAGACACTTAGAGGAAAGGTGAGATATTTTTTTGTAAGTCTATTATGTAAGTATTGACATCTCTACTTCTTTCGAATATTTTTGGCCACTAAAAGAGGTGACAAGACATTCCTTAGAGGTAAAGATTACTTGGTTTCCCTTATCACATAATTGACTTACACTTAACAAATTATGTTTTAAACCATCAACAAGTAAAACATCTTCAATGAAAGTAGCGTTATTAACACCAATGGAGCCAATTCTAATTACCATACCCTTAGCATTGTTTCCAAAGGTTACCTTACCACCATCAATACTTTTAATGTCATTGAATAGCTCTTTATTTCCGATCATATGCCTTGAGCATCCATTATCCACAAGCCAAGTATTTTCTTTTATAGTGGACTTGAAGCATACTTATAAAATTACAATTTAAGTATTGTTTTTAGGTACCCAAATGAACTTGGGTCCTTGGGGGTTAGCACATGAAATTTTCAAATGAGCCTTCCTTATCCAACAATGTTTATTGATATGACCAAATTTCATACAATAATTACATTGTTTAGCTCTAAACATGTTTTTCAGTTTTACCTGGCTTTTAGCTACCATTATCCTATTAGATGGAGTTTATGAGTAGTGACATGCACATGCATGATGAATCAGTGCTTTCCTAGGTGCATAATTGACCTTTTGAGGTTTCCCTCTTAGGCTAATTGACCTTTGACCATTCTTTTTATAAATAGAGGGTTTAGTGTGTGTTGTGCACTTAGCCCTTGGGGCTATTACTTCTAATGTAGAGATATGAGGTGCACTTGTCTTAACAAATTTGGTCTTATGAGATGAAGATGATGTTCCATTAAATTCTAGACCATGTCTTATTAATGTTGGTCGTTGAGACACTATGAGAGTATCTAAACTCTCCATGCCTTTATGAAATCTTGAAATAGAGTTTCTAAGTTCCTCAACTTCATTTTTCAAAACATTTTTCTCTTTAAGTAAGGATTTAGTTGAGGGTCTAGAGGAGTACTCATCTAATGATTTTTGAAGAGATTCATTAGAAGAATTAAGATCAAGATTTTCCTTTTCTAAAACTTCCATTTTGTTTTTCAAATTTAAAATATTATTTTTATAAGTATTGAATTTACATATATATTTTTCTAATTCTAGGTTCAATACTTCTATTAGACTCTGCTTATAATCATCTTCACTATCACTATTATTATCACTACTATCATTATTGAATGAATATGAGTAAGAAAGACCTACCTCATCCGTGAAGTGATTCTCTAAAGCAATGAAGCATAGGTTGACTTCTTCACCTTCATTATCATCTTTTTCACTCTTTGTGACCATTCTCCTCATTATCTTTTTTATATTTTTTCTTGTGTTTCTTGAGCTTTGGACATTCTAGTTTGATATGTCATTTCTTCACACACTCATAACATTTGACCTCCTCTTTATTCCTTTGAAAGTCCTTTGAGGAGTGTTTGAGATTTCTTTGTTTGAAGTTTCAAGAGTTGCCAATTCTCTTTTCAATTATTCTTTTCAGACTTCTTGAGAGCATTGTAATGTCCTTATTTGCATCATCACTCTTTACTTCATCATCTTCAACATCTTCTGGAGATTTTGAAGTAGAGGATTGAGTGCTAGAGGCTTTCTTTTTTTGGCTCAATTTCAAGTTCTCTGTCTCTCTTTACTGCCATTTCATGTGTTAGAAGTTTGCCAATAAGCACATCGGTATGCATGATGCTCATGTCTTCATTGGCTTCTTTTATGCCAATAACTCTTGAACTATAGTCTTTGAGAGGAAGGCTTCTCAGAATTTTGTTGTGCACATCTACCAAGCTCAAGTGCTTTCCAAGCTTTCTCATGTCATTTATGATGGGTAGAAGACAGTTCATCATATCGGTGATGGATTCATTGGATTTCATCTTGAACAATTCATATTCTAAAGTGAGAAGTTGAATCTTCTTGGATTTAACTTGCTTTATTCCTTCTTGATAATTCTCCAATGTTTTCAACATGCTATATGCGATAGGGCAATGTTGGATTTTGTCACATTCTTCAATGGATAGAGAGCTTGCGAGAATTGTCATTGCCTTTTTGATTTTGAAGTTTGCTCTATGTTGAGGTTCTATCCTATCATCTCTTGAAAGGATTTCTTCTTCACCATCAACTCCTCTTCGGGTTGGTAGTGTCCATTCTTTCCAAATGCTATCCCAAACTTCAATTCCCTCACTATCGATATATCTCTCCATCCAAAACTTCTAATGATCATAGTTTGCTCCATCAAAGTAAGGATTGAGACTTTAGAATCCTTAATTGGCCATTTCTTGATCTTTGCCAATGCTTTTTAGGCTTTGATGCTAGACTAGATCTTATACCAATTATTGCCCAAACAATTAACCAAGAAAGGGGGTTGAATTGGATATGAAATAAAAATTTCTTAACTTTAAATGCATAATAAAATTAAATTGAGTAGTGATGAAGAGATATCACACATAAGATTTACAGAGGTTCGGGTATTAACAAACCCTACTCCTCTCCCCAATCTTAATTGGGAGTTTTACTAACACACTAAGTGTTACAATGAAGTTTTACAAGCTCACTCCCAACTATGGTGTTTCTCTCAATGGCTAACACCTAACCTAGAAATTCCCTTGTGTTTTAATGGCTCACACAATAAACCAATTACTTGTGTTTTATGGCTCACACAATAAACCCTTACAAGTATTTCAATCTTAACCCAATATACCCAAACTCACTTTAAGTAATAGATTACAATGAAAACACTCACCAACCTATAATGCTCATAAATTATGAACAAATAGGTTTTTACAAAGAATAATGGTTTTGTTGAAAATAATTAATGCACAATGGCTACAACAAGATTTAAGATTCAAAGTAATTGTTGTTCTTTTGTTTAGGATTTATAAATGACTTGCATTTATACTTCCTTAGCAAATTAAAGTTGTTTGGGTGCATTTAACGGGAAAATAGTTGTTGAACCAACTCTTAACTTCAAGCCTGACATGTTTCTTTGTCATCATTCATAGGCGTGACTATATGTGTCATGGTCGTGAATGTTCTTCCAAGTCATGGTCCAAGTGGTGACTTTGACCGTGAAGCTTTCTGGAAGAACTTGAAGTGTTTGTTCACAAGCATGACTTTATACTTTAATGGGCGTGAACATTCTTCCAAGTCGTGGTTCAAGTGGTGACTCTATCCATGAAGCTCTCTGCAAGAACTTGACATGTTATTTCATAGGCATGTCTTTCTTTAATTGGCCTGACTGATTTGATCATTCACGGTTGGTATGATCCTTCATAGCCGTGAACTTTAAATGTTGGAGAGTTGGCACTAAGCTATATCACAGGCGTGACATAAGTAGTCATAGGCCTGAACATGTTATTTCTTCTTATTTTGACATTCAAAGGTTGTCTTTCATTCTTGCATCATATTTTATTCAAGATATATCATGTTCAACAAACTTAGAACATAAGCATTGTTAAATACATTTTTGCTATTTTATTTGTTAGCATAAAAATGATAGAAATACCCTTCAAGGTTTAACAGCTATACATTCATCCCAAGCTCCTCTGAATTTCATAGAATATGCTCTGAACTTTTCTTCTAATGTTTGTATAGTCCTCTCTAATTATCCATCAGTTTGTGGGTGGAATGTAGTGCTAAAGTTCAATTTTGTTCCCAATGCATCTTGTAAACTCACCCAAAATGTGAAGTAAACCGTGAATATCTATCAAACACAATAGACAATGGAATACCATGCAATCTAACTATCTCATTCACATATGATTTTGCCAAATTCTCGAGTGTACATTGTAACACCCCCTTACCCCACTTTAGTTCAGCAAGGTAAGTGAACGTTACCCAACTAACTGTCTTATAAGTTTAGCTAAATGAAGTATAATTTTTTTTTTGCGAAATTATTACCAACACTAAGATAAATTTATTACCAACATCGATATTCAAAATTTTATTTATTTATAACATATATTGTTTTACATTCAAACTATGCCCATTACATTAAAGTTACACATCCTTAATACATACTATCAGAGATAAAAAAAATATAATTTAATTTACAAAGTTTTTGACAAAATACCAAAAATATGTCCCAAGATTTTAGCTGCTTTTCATCCAGGTACTCTTATTCTTCTGATAATTTTACTATCTATGGCTACTTTTTAGAACCTGCAAGAAAACCATCTACGCTAAACTACTAGCTTAATAATGTTTCAAGGATAAAAATCTTACATACATATATTTTCTTACATGTCATTTAATAATGTCACAAACAAGTCTTAAATTAAAAGAATTATATGAAATTAAATAAATGTCATCAAACATATAATATTTAACAATTTTGATTTAATACAACATTATTCAATTACATACTTTTATATTATTATTATTTTTCATTTTTTTGTGCCCATAACCCCTATAACTGAATTAACTAATAGGAATAACGGGGTTGTCATTACCATTTTTAATAATATTGCGCCGATCACTTTTATAATAGTGTCATTACTGGCTTTTGTAATATTGTCATTACCGGCATACTAATTTTTCACCGAGTGCATGTATAAATTTGTCATTATCGGCTTTTACATTTGGCACCGAGTGCCTTAACTCCCCTGATTGGCATGTCAAACTATTTTCTATTTCAGTTCTAGATTATGTGTCTTAGGGCTTAACTATTTTTACATTTATTCACAATATTTTGAAAAATAATAATTGAATCAAATTTTCACATATATGTTTATTTATTTTTGTTATTTGTTCCCAATGTTATTGCATTAGAATCTCACACATATATAATTTATTAAAAATTTATAATGACAATTTAAGTCAAGATTCATATTGATTACTATATATTATCTTCATACCACATGCAAAAGCCCAATATTTCAAGTTTTAATCTATGGAAATTATTGTTAGAGGAGTGCTCTAAAGGCAATCACCTTTAGCACTTATTGTACAAATTTATTTGATTAATAAAAGTATTTTTCATTAATTTGATGTTCATTTGATATATGAGTTGATAAGTGATCTTAAATCAATTAATGAAGTCCTTGATACATAACATAGCATGAAGGAAATCATGATGAGATCATGATATGAGATTCTTATCATGTGTAATTATGTTAGTATCAAAATTATTCCTCGTCATAGGATTAATGAGATGAGACATTATTAATCCAGAGAGACTAGCACATGTTACACTCATTGATTGGATGGAGTAGTAGATCTCATAATCTATAAACATGAGATGTTTAGAGTTAACATGTAGATGCTTGCTAAGTGTAGCTAAGTACATTGGATGACCAACTATGAGACAATCATATGGATAATCTATTCTAATGTCAATGATAGTCTCATCAAAGCAATGGTGCAAGTATCCTTAGACTTGAGGTACTGAAGGATATTCTGTATTTTGACACTATTCCTTATTGCCTCAGAAAGGTAGCTCATAGGTTGGTAATTGGATACAACTTGAGGTATTCGAAGGTAATTGGGTAACCAACAAAGGATTCACCACTCTTAATAGAAGGAGTGTATACCCATGGCCTCTTGTCTTGGTCATTACTCAGGAATCTCTGGTCGGAGTGGAAATGTCATAAAGATAGTCTTCAATGACACATCTAATAGAGTAATTAGCCTCAAGGACAAAAACTAACATTACTTGGACTAGAGGTGATGTAGTCAGTCTAGTGGGAGTTGACAGATGTCCATACTCTGAACCAAGTGGGGTATAGAATGGTGAAAGAAATAATTGCACAGAAATTGTCTATGGAAAGGTTTGTAGTCAAACCACTGACTTTCCGGTCAATTGGGAGTCATGATGTGTTGCTAGATACCGCTCATGACCTGCTTAAATTAATTGTTAATTTGAGTGGCCAACATAACCGGGAACCTAATGGGTCACATGCATTGAAGATATGGAGGATTAGTAAAATGGTCTTGGATAGGATCCAAAATATGGGATAATTATTTTAGGATGGATCGCGATGAGATCGCACAGAAAAATCATTCGAGAGTGTCACGGGCCCGTACGGGCCAGCGCCAGCTAGACAAGCTGCTGGCTCACCTTGCGGGCCAGCTGGGCTGCCCAGCAGCAGCCTGCAGCTGCCTCCCACCCATTGGCCAACGACAGTTTTTGGCCTTAATTATGTCAATTATGGCCAATTACTATTCATTTTGTTTCCATTTTCTCCATTTTCACTTTTCATCTTATTTTTCAATTTGTTTCAAATAGAAAAGACATCAAATGACAGAAAATAGACATGAAAATAATTTTTTCTGAAAAAAATATTTTTAAAAAATTATTTTCAAGACAACAAAAATTCTCTCAAAAACACTTTCAAAAGCTAGCATTTTGAATTTGTTCAAACCATTTCTCTTGATAGTTTCTTCTTCATTCTTCGTGTGGATTATCATTAGAGACATCCTAGTGTGGATTGTTGTGGTTTGCTACAACCCAACAAAGTGAAGATTTGAAGAACAAATAAGAAATTACAACCCAACATTTACATGTATATAAATTTGTTTTAATGGTACAAGTATGATCTTTTGCTTTGGGTTTTGAAAAATTTTATTTTTTGCTACCTTAATGAATATTATTCATTCTTTAAAACCCTATATTGTTATTAGAGCCTTCTTTTATCCATTAAAATTAATTTTAATTGAAAGTGCAATGGGATTGCATGGTTTTGATGATTTTGGATCAATAGGTTTTAAAAAATTAAAATTAATTTGTAAAATATAATATACACATTTTTATTTCTTTAATATCATCATGGGATGATTAAGAATGATTATTTTGATTGAAAAATTATTTTAATGTGATTCTAATAATTAATTTCGGATTTATTTCAAAAATACCTAAAATAGCTTTGTTTATGAACATGTGATGTTGTTTGGCTTAATTGGTGGGGCTGGTTACATTTTTCTTGTAATTTAATTACAAAAACATTATTTAGATATATTTAGAATATTTTTATGTCTCTGTAAGTATCCAATAATTAATTAAAAATTATTTTAATTAATTTTTCAAATAAACACAAAAATGGGAATGTTTTAGCATACCCGATGGGGTTGTTTTGTTTGATTTGTTTGTATGTGTTTATTTTATATCCAACACCTTGAAATAGTTTTTATGTGATTAAAAATATGTTATTTTGATGTTAGATAAATGCCAAAATTATTTTGCAAGAATTTGAAATTTTAAAAATTTTAGATATCGAAGTAGTCATTTTTAGCGTCTAAGTGTGTTAGTTCGTTTGTCTTAGTAATTCCGGCTTGTGCCAAAAATATTTTGATGAACTTGAGCTGACATAAAGATAATTAGAATGGTGATTTGATGTTCTAGAAATTTTTAGAATTTTTGGAAATTAATTTTGAATTAATTTAAGTTGTGCAATTGTAAGTCTAGTATGACTAGAAATTGGTATGTATATTAAAATTAAATTGTTTAATTTTAACATCATAATATTCTGATTTTAAGGAGAATTAATTTTGAATTATTTTTGGAAATATGGAATTTAATTTAATTTGATTAAATATTAAATATTACTTTAAAATGACATACAAAATTGAATTAACCAAAATAACAAATATTGTCAATTTCGATTCAAGGGTTAAATCGATTTACAAATTAAAATCCAAAATTGTCATTTTTATTTTGTGCATTAGAGAATGCATGTTAAGGGTGTATGAAAAGGCATGATGAATGATTATGGACTTAGGCCCAATGTGATTGAGCATGCATGGAATTATTTTGTTTTATGGTAAATAGGTTCTGCGTGTCCCTATCTCTTTTTCTTCCTATGTATTTCTCTTTCCATCTTACTCCCCTCAAATGTAAATGGAGGTTTTCTATAATTTAAAATATATAATTAGATTACATAGGATTAGGATAGAATGAAGATACAAAGGAGCAAGAAGCAAAGGCGATGGCACCATAAACAAGAAGACTTAGAAATAGGAATTTGATTTCTATTTTGGGTTGTAAATTCATGCATATACCTAGGTAAGACCTAGTCAATTTCTCTTTGGATCAAGAGATTGACTTTAGTATGTCCATAATCATGACATATATTCAATGTAACTATCTTTATATATCAATTTGATGAATGTATGATATATAAAAGCATGAAATAATAACTTGATGAGACTTAACAAAGAAATCCCTCACTAAATACACAATTAAGTCTTATGCCTTCCATTAATATGGGGATAACCAGAGTTCTTCTAGAGTTATGGTTGTTGCCTCAAGCTCACTCTATAAGAATATGTTCAATCCATTGAAATTAGATTTCACGATTAATGGGTTAGACTTAATCGATATTATTAACTTGTTGGATTTGCGCCAAGGTTAATGTGAATTTGCAATCGCTAATGGAATCAAATAAGTTGAATGGGCCTAATTTTTGGATTGGCTAAGGAATTTCAGAATAGTTCTCGAATCCAAAAAGATTGGCTATGTCCTAGATGAGGCACTCCATAATCCCCCTGCTGCTAATGCTTTTGAAGATGTTAAAAAGGCATATCAAAAGCATCTCGATGATACCATTTGTGGCTTACACATATGCACTGATATGTAGGGCCTAAGGAACAATAAATAACTCAATAAGGGAGAGTTAGAGCTACGTGTTGGAAATGGAGCAAGGGTTGTTGCATTAGCTGTAGGAACTTATGTAATGACCCTCCCTAGTGGGCTTATGTTAACTTTGGATAATTGCTATTATGTATATGCTTTAAATAAAAACATTATTTCTATTGACCCTCCCTAGATGGTTTCCATTTAGCTTTTAGTAACAATAGTTATATTATGTTGAATAGAATTCTTTATGCTAGTGGTATATTATGCAATGGAATATACATATTAGATATGTCAAATCCAATTTTAAACATCAATGATAATAAAAGGAAAAAACAAGATATGTTGAAATCAACTTACTTATGGCATTGTCACCTTGGTCATATAAGTGAGTAATGTATGGCTAAGTTACACAATAGTGGTAGTTTGGGGTCATTTGATTATGAATCATCTGACACAGAAGAGTGCTCTAAAGGCAATCACTTTTAGCACTTAGTGTACAAATTTATTTGATTAATAAAAGGATTTTTTCATTAATTTGATGTTCATTTGATATATGAATTGATAGAGATCTTAAATAAATTAATGAAGTCCTTGATACATAACTTAGCGTGAAGGAAATCATGATGAGATCATGATATTGAGATTCTTATCATGTGTAAGTATGTTAGTATCTAAATTATCCCAAGTCATAAGATTAATGAGACAGGACATTGTTAATCCAAACACAGTAGCACAGGTTACACTCCTTGATTGGATCGAGTATTAGATCTCATAATCTGTAAACATGAGATGTTTAACGTTAACATGTGAATGCTTGCTAAGTGTAGCTAAATACATTGGATGACCAGGTATGAGACAATCATATGGATAATCTATTCAAATGTTAATGATAGTCTCATCATAGCTGTTAGGTTTTGAAGAATGAATCACATTCATAAATGTAGCGAAAAATAAAATTTTTCATAACCCAAAACAAAAGATCATACTTGTACCATTAAAACTAATTTATATAAATGTAAATGTTAAAATTATACCTTGTAATTTTTATTTGTTCTTCATATCTTCACTTTGTTGGGTTGTAGCAAACCACACAATCCACACTAGGATGTCTCTAATGATAATCCACACGAAGAATGAAGAAGAAACTATCAAGAGAAAATGGTTTGAACAAATTCAAAGTGCTAGCTTTGAAAGTGTTCTTGAGAGAATTTTTGCTGTCTTAAAAATATTTTTTTCACAAAAAATATTTTCATATCTATTTTCTGCCATTTGATGCCTTTTCTATTTGAATCAAATTCAAAAATAAGATGAAAAGTCAAAAATGGAGAAAATGGCAACTGATGAATAGTAATTAGCCATAATTGGCCTAATTATGGCCAATTACAGCCGTTCGCCAATGGATGGAAGCTGCAGGCATGCTCGGCCAACTGTAGGCTACTGCTGGGCAGCCCAGCTGGCCCACAAGGCAGGCCATTGCCTGCCTAACCTGCGCGGGCCTGTACGATTTTTTTGTGCGATCTCATCACGATCCATCCTAAAATAATTCTCATATTTTGGATCATATCCGATACCCTTTTACTCATTCTCCATATCTTCAATGTGTGTGACCCATCAGGTTCCCAGTTATGTTGGCCACTTAAATTAACAATTAATTTAAGCAGGTCATGAGCGATTTCTAGCAACACATCATGACCCCCAATTGACTAAAAAGTCAGTGGTTTCACTACGAACCTTTCCATAGACAATTTCAGTGCAATTATTCCTTTTACCATTCTATACCTGACTTGGTTCAGAGTATGGACATGTGTCAAGTCCCACTAGACTGACTACATCACGTCTAGTCCAAGTAATGTTAGTTTTTGTCCTTGAGGCTCATTACTTTATTAAATATGTCATTGAAGACTATCTTTATGACATTTTCACTTCGGCCAGAGATTCCTGAGTAATGACCATGACAAGAGGCCATGGGTATACACTTCTTCTATCAAGAGTGGTGAATCCTTTCTTGGTTACCCAATTACCTTCGAATACCTCAAGGTGTATCCAATCACCACCCTATGAGCTACCTTTTTGAGGCAACAAGGAATAGTGTCAAAAATACATAATCAATATTCAATATATCCTTGAGTACCTCAAGTCTAAGGATACTTGCACCATTGCTATGATGCGACTATCATTGACATTTGAATAGATTATTCATATGATTGTCTCATAGTTGGTCATCCAATGTACTTAGCTACACTTAGCAAGCATCCACATGTTAACTCTAAACATCTCATGTTTGTAGATTAGGAGATCTACTACTCAATCCAATCAAGGAGTGTAACATGTGCTAGTCTGTCTGGATTAATAATGTCCCATCTCATTAATCCTATGACTAGGGATAATTTTGATACTAACATAATTACACATGATCATAATCTCAATATCATGATCTCATCATGATTTCCTTCATGCTATGTTATGTATCAAGGACTTCATTAATTGATTTAAGATAACTTATCAATTCATATATGAAATGAACATCAAATTAATGAGAAAATCCTTTTATTAATCAAATATATTTGTACAATAAGTGCTAAAGGTGATTGCCTTTAGAGCACTCCTCTAACAATAGCAATGGTGCAAGTATCCTTAGACTTGAGGTACTCAAAGATATCTTGGATATTGATTCTATATTTTGACATTATCCCTTATTTCCTCATGCAGGTTTATCATAGGGTGGTGATTGGATATAGCTTAAGGTATTCAAAGGTAATTGGGTAACCAACAAAGGATTCACCACTCCTGATAGAATGAGTGTATACCTATGGCCTCTTATCTTGGTTATTACTCGGCAATCTCTAGCCGGAGTGGAAATGTCATAAAGATATTATTCAATCACATATCTAATAAAGTGATAAGCCTGAGGGAGAAGAACTAGCATTATTTGGACTATACGTAATACAGTCAATCTAGTGGGAGTTGATACATGTCCATACTCTAAACCAAGTGGGGTATAGAATAGTGAAATGAATAATTGGCTTTGATCTTTTCTTTGAATTTGATTCAAAAAGAAAATATATCAAATGGCAGAAAATAGATATAAAAATATTTTTTGTGAAAAAAAATATTTTTAAGATAGTAAAATTATCTCAAGAACACTTTCAAAGCTAACACTTTGATTTTGTTCAAACCATTTCTTTCGATAGTTTCTTCAGCATTCTTTGCGTGGATTATCATTAGAGACATCCTAGTGTGGATTGTTGAGATTTGGTACAACCTAACAAGGTGAAGATTTGAATAACAAATATGAAATTACAATGTATAATTTATAACTTCTATGTTTATATAAATTAGTGTTAATGGCACAAGTATGATCTTTTGTTTCGGATTTTGAAAAATTAATTGTTGTTGCATTTATGAATGTGATTCGTTCTTCAAAACCAACATTTCTTTGTTAAATCTCATCAAGTTATTATTTCATGCTTTTATATATCATACATTTATTACATGGATATATAAAGATAGTTACATTGACTATATGACATGATTATTGACATACTAAAGTCAATCTCTTGAGCCAAAGATAAATTGACTAGGTCTTACCTAGGTATATGCATGAATTTACAACCCAAAATAGAAATCAAATTCCTATTTCTAAGTCTTCTTGTTTGTGGTACCACCTCCTTCGCTTCTTGCTCCTCTGTATCTTCATTCTATCCTAATCCTATGTAATCTAATTACATATTTCAAAGTATAGAAAACCTCAATTTACATTTGAAGGGAGTAAGATGAGAAGAGAAATACATAAGAAAGAAAGAAAGAGAGGTAGTGACACACAGACCCTATTTACCAATTAACAAAAAAATTTCATGCATGTTCAATCACTTTGGGTCTAAGTACATAAAATAAAAATGACAAATTTAGATTTCAATTTGTAAATCGTTCAACATTTGAACCAAAATTGTTTACTTGTATTCTTTCGATTAATTTGATTTTGTATGTCATTTTAAAGTGGAATTTAATATTTAATCAAATTAAATTAAATTCCCTATTTCCAAAATTAATTCTCCTTAAAATCATAATATTATGATGTTAAAATTAAATAATTTAATTTTAGTATACATACCAATTTCTAGTCATACTATAATTATAATTGCTCAACAAAAATTAATTCCAAATTAATTTTCCAAAATTCTAAAAATTTTCAGAACTTCAAATTATAATTCTAATCATCTTTAGGTTTAGCTCAAGTTTATCAAAATATTTTTTGGTAAAAGCCAAAATTACTATGACAAACGAACCAACACACTTAGATATTCAAAATGATTCGTTCAACATCTAGAATTTTTTTAAAATTTCAAATCCGTGCAAACTAATTTTGGCATGTATCTAACATGAAAATAACATATTTTTAATGACATAAAAATATTTCAAGGTACTGAAAATAAAATAAACACATACAAAAAAATCAAATAAAATAGCCCCACTGGGTATGCTAAAACAGTCCCATTTTTATGTTTGTTTGAAAAATTAATTAAAATAATTTTTAATTAATTATTGGACACTTCTTGAGGCATAAAAATATAATCAGCCCCATCAATTAAACCAAACAACAACACATGTTTATAAACAAGGAAATTTTAGGCATTTTTGAAACAAATCAAAAATTAATTATTTGAATCGCATTCAAGTCATTTTTCAATCAAAATAATCATCCTTAATCATCCCATGATAAGATTGGAGAAAAAAAAAATGTGTAAAATATATTTTACAAATTAATTTCAATTTTTCAAATCCTATTGATCCAAAATCATCAAAACCATACAATCTCATTGCACTTTCAATTAAATAATTTATGTCATTTGATGTCGTTTCTATTTAAATCAAATTCGAAGAAAAGATTAAAACTCAAAAATGGAGAAAATGAAACTTGAATGAATAGTAAATTTGCTTAATGGCCATAATTGGCCAAATTAAGGCCAAATTTACCCGTTGGCCAACGGGAGGCAGCAACGTGCGCTGGGCCTGCTACGGGCTACTACTAGGCAGCCTAGCTGGCATGCTAGGCAAGCCAGCAGCTTGCTTAGCCCATGCGGCCCCGTGTGGGCCCATGACCCTCTTAAACGATTTTTTCTGTGCAATCTCATCGTGATCCGATCTGAAATAATTCTCTCATATTTTGGATCCCATTCAAGACAATTTTTGTCATTGTCCATATCTTCATGTGTGTGACCCAATAGGTTCCTAGCTATGTTGGCTACTTCAATTAATAATTAATTTAAGCAAGTCATGAGCGGCATCTAGCAATACATCATAACCCCTAATTGCCTATAAAGTCAGTGGTTTGACTACAAACCTTTCCATAGAAAATTTTTGCGCAATTATTCCTTTCACCATTCTATACCCCAATTGATTTAGAGTATGGACCTGCGTCAACTCCCACTAGACTGACTACATCACATCTACTCTAAGTAATGTTAGTTCTTGTCCCTCAAGCTCATTACTCTATTAGATATGTCATTGAAGACAATCTTTATTACATTTCCACTATGGCTAGAGACTCCTGAGTAATGACCATGACAAGAGGCCATGGGTATACACTCATTCTATCAGGAGTCGTTAATCCTTTGTTGGTTACCCAATTACTTTCGAATACCTCAAGTTGTATCCAATCACCACCCTATGAGCAACCTTCATGAGGCAACAAGGAATAGTTTCAAAGTACAAAATCAGTATCCAAGATATCCTTGAGTACCTCAAGTCTAAGGATGCTTGCACCATTGCTATGATAAGACTATCATTGACATTTGAATAGATTATCCACACAATGGTTTCATAGGTAGTCATCCAATGTGCTTAGCTACACTTAGCAAACGTCCACATGTTAACTCTTAACATCTCATGTTTATAGATTATGAGATCTACTACTCAATCCAATCAAGGAGTTTAACGTGTGCTTGCCTGTCCAGATTAACAATGTCTCGTCTTATTCATCCTATGACTACAGATAACTTTGATACTAACATAATTACATATGATAACTATCTCAATATCATAATCTCATCATGATTTCCTTCATGCTATGTTATGTATCAAGAGATTCATTAATTGATTTAAGATCACTATCAATTCATATATCAAATGAATATCAAATTAATGAAAAAGCCTTTTATTAATCAAATAAATTTGTACAATAAGTGCTAAAGGTGATTGCCTTTATAGCACTTCTCTAATAGACTTTGGTTGACCCACCTGAAGGGATTAAAGCCATTGGGTGCAAATTGGTCTTTAAGAAGAAGATCAACATGGAAGGTAATGTAGTTACCTATAAAGCTAGGATGGTAGCTAAAGGATATCGTCAAAGACAAGGTGTTGACTATGTTGACACTTTCTCTCTAGCTACTATGCTTAAATCCATCAGGATACTCATAGCCATTGTTGTTTATTATGATTATGAGATTTGGAAAATGGATGTGAAAATAACTTTCCTTAATGGAAATCTAATTGAGGTTGTGTACATGACACAATTTGAGGGTTTCACACCAAGTGACTGTAAAAAGGTATGTAAATTGTAAATATCCATTTGGATTGAAGCAAGCATCAAGGAGTTGTAACATATGATTTGATGAGACAATCAAAGAGTTTGGTTTCTCATAAAATGTGGATAAACCTTGTATTTATAAGATGGTTAGTGGGAGTGCAGTCGTATTACTAGTATTGTATGTAGATGACATACTTCTTATATGAAACGATGCCTCAATTCTTCAATCAGTCAAAATTTGGCTTTCTAAAAATTTCTCCATGAAAGACCTTGGACAAGTAACCAATATACTGGGGATTAATTTCTATAGTGATAGATCTGAGAGATTGCTTGGTCTTTCTTAGTCTACATACATAGTAAGATGCAAAAAAGGTTTAGCATGAAATATTCCAACAGAGGATTAATTCCAATGACTCATGGGATTACCCTATTTAAATCCATATTTCCAAGGCACAGGATGAACAGACACGCATGAGTAGAATTCCATATGCTTCGGCTATTGGATCCATCATGTATGCTATATTATGTACTAGACTTGATGTATCATATGCTCTGAGTGCCATGAGCACATATCAGATAGATCACGGCGAGGGGCATTGGGTGGTTGTTAAAGAATATCCTTCAGTACTTGAGAAAAACTAACAATGCATTCTTCATTTATGGAGATGGTGAGCTAAAAGTAAGTGGGCATATGAATGCCATCTTCCAAACTAATAAGGATGACTCCAAATCCCAATCTGGCTACATTTACATGTTAAATAACGGTGTAGTCAATTGAAAATGTTCCAAACAAGTGACGACTATAGATTCCATAACTAAAGCAGAGTACATTGTAGCTTCTAAGGTAGTTAAGGTAGCAGTTTGGATAAGGAAATTTATCACAAAGTTAGAAGTGGTTCCTAGCATTGTTGTTCCAATATCCTTATATTGTGATAACAATGGAGCCATTGCACAAGCAAATGAGTCTTGGTCTCATCGAAGATATAAGCATATACTCATACATTGTCATCTGATTCGAGAAATCATAGGTGGACATGATGTAAAGATAGAGAGAGTTCCCACTGATCAGAATATAGTTAATCCTCTCACTAAGCCACTTCCCCAAAAGATACACGATAGTCATGTACTTGTCTATGCGATAATTTATAAAGGCGATTGGTTTTAGTGTAAGTGGGAGATTGATAGAGAGGTGCCCTAAAGGCAATAACCTTAGCCACTTGATGTACTCATTAATTGTTAACAAAAAGGCATTTTTAATTATATGGTATTCATTACATATGAATTGATATAGTTCTTAAACCATTTAATGAAGTTCTTGGTATGCAACACAACATGAAATAATTCATGATGATATCATGATGATGAGATTCCTATCATGTGCAATTGTTTTATACCCAAATTATCCCTAGTCATTGGATTAAGAAGATAGGACATTATTATTCCAGATAGACTAGCACATGTTATACTTCTTGACTAGGTGAAACAGCTGATCTAATAAGCTGAAAGCATGAGATGTTTAAAGTTAACATATGGATGTTTGCTAAGTGCAGCAAGTGCATTGGATGACCTTCTATGAGAGAATCACATGGATATCTATTCAACATCAATGATAGTCTCATCATAGCAATGGTGCAAGTATCCTTTGACTTGAGATGCTCAAGGTTATCTTGGATACTGAATCCTATACTTTGACTCCATTCCTTGTTACGTCTAAAGAGGTCGCTCTTAGGGTGGTGATTGGTTATAGCATGAGGTATTCGAAGGTAGTTGATTAGTCAATAAAGGATTCCCCATTCTTTATAGAAGAAAAGTATACATATGGCCTCTAGTAGAGATCATTAGTCAGAAATCCTTGGTCGAGGTGGACATGTCTTGAATAAGGTCTTCAAGGACATATCTGATTAGGGTAATGAGTCTTATAGATAAGAATTAATATCATTTGGACTAGATGGGATGTAGTCAATCTAGTGTATGCTGACACACAAACCATGCTCTAACCAAATAAGGTATAGTTTGGTGAAAGAATGAGTTGCACAGTAATTGTCAAAAAAGGGTTTACGGTCAAAATCATTGACTTTCCTATCAATTGGAGGTCATGATGTGTTGCTAGATACTGCTCATGATATGTTCAAAATCATGTGATGATTTGAGCTACCAACAGAATCGGGAACTTAATGGGTCACACGCATAGAAGAAATGAAGGAAATGTAAAATGGCTCTTGGATTGGATCCAAGACAAGAGAGACAAAATGATTTGGCCAGCACCATATGTCATGGCCATGACAAAGGTCATCACACTCATGATAAAAGGGAGTCACGGTCGTGATACTACTATTCATAGTCGTGAAAGCCCCGATATCAGCTTTTGCGATTTAGATTTTTCTATTTCGAATGAAACTCCTATGCATGGGTTATGTATGTCCAACCCTAATATGATTAGAGGATATATATATAAATAACCCTTTTAAAGGCCAAATTCAAAGTTGCAACCTTAAGAAATAAACGTTATTCTCTCTTCTTCTTATCTTTGAAGTTGAAACACCATAGCTAGCACTTTGGTGCTTTGACACCCCATCCCATTGAGGTTGTTTCTTCCATTCCTTCGCATGGATTACCGTTAGAAACAATCCATCCTTGGATTGTTGTGGTTTGCAATAACCCAACTTGAAGAAATGGTTCACAAACTTGGAAGGTTGAAAAGAAAGAAACAAGGTAATCAACTTCTTCCATATTGATGCCATTATCTGATTTTAATGTTCATAGGGTGTTCCAAGGTTTTTAGGGTTCAATTAATTTTAATTTTTTGTTGTTCCATATATGTGGTGCACATTAAAAACCTAACACATATTGCACTGGAGATGTCCCTTCAACCACATTGGTGCAGAAGAGCAACCTTGAAGTTTTTAACCTTTTGGAATGTGCTTGCTCATCAAAAAGCTCCCTTAGATGGTAGACTATGGAATTAGCATCCACAGCCTCATGCTACTTTTGCAACTTAGCTGATATAGTACAAGCATAATGTAGCTTGCCATCTCACTATCATTGAGATGTTTTTTATATGCCTTCTGAACATCTTCAAAAACATTAGCAGTAGGGGGATTGGGAAGTGCCTCATCCAGAACATAGCCAATCTTTTTTGGATTTGAGAACTATTCTCAAATTCCTTAGCCAACCTAAAAAGTTAGGACTAGTCAGCTTATTTGACTTCATTAGTGATTGCAAATTTACACTCATCGATATGATGATGATTCTAGCAACCTATATGTAAAATAGAGCATGTTAGAATATACATGAAAATGCATGTTCATTAGGTCTTTAATAAATCATATTATGACTCCCACTACTTTATTGCAAATCTATAGCCTTACATGAACCCAAGAAAACCTATATGAAAGTTCTCCTAGTGGGTCGATATCCAACTAGCTAAGAATAACCTTAAGGCAACTCAACAAGCCATCCTTGGTTTGGTTGGTAGGTATCTAATCTAATCCAATTGCATTATTCATGCAATTATCGAATCTTGTGCTTTCAACTAATTGATGTGTGCATATACATTAGGCTATCAACTCTTGATATGTGTACATTTCATGTAACACCCCCTCACCCAAACCGAATGAGCTCGGATGCGGGGGCGCTACTACCTGTCTTATTTTCTTCTTTAAATCGGTACTTTTTTATAGAATAAATAATGTACATTTTATTTACATACGATAGTATTTATAAATACCAATTTACTAATTAACAAACTTTGAAAACTAATTTACAACTTATAAGTATATATATAATGCGGAAAACAAAATACAAGAGTTAAAAAGTTTGTGACCCACTATTTCGAGATCGGCTGCTTTAATTTGAATAAGATCACCGCTTGGTTTATCTACCACCTTTAGCTACCTTTCTATGTATGCGGGGAAAGAAACTCCTACGCTAAGCTCTAAGCTTAGTGGTACATATAAATAAGGCAATATATTATATCATGCAACAAGCATTAACATGTATATTTTTTATGCATTAAAATGTTTACATGCTAATCCTATCATCATGTTCCTATTTCATAAAAGTATAAATATCATGCTTACATATACAATGTTATTTTCATTTATCTTTGATGGTAAGTTACTCTGTTAATCTATTTATTATTATATCTCAATCTCATATTATCATCATCATTTTTTTTCTCTTTTCTATTTTCTGACTTAGCTTCATTATCTTGCCCACATCACTCTAAATTTGGACTGACTGGATACGGGTTATGGATCAGGAGCACTCCTAGAGCTATAGCCACCCTATCCACTATCTGGCTCAACAGAGCTTCTCAAATCAATGGTGCTCTCCAAGCTCAAGCCACATTGATTGAATATTATTTCATAATAGATGAATAACCTGACCAAGGGCACTCTCCGAGCTTAAGCCACCTTGTCCTCAATTTATATGTGCTCATCAGAGCTTCTCAAGTCAATGGCACTCTCTGAGCTTAAATAGCATTGACCGAGCATCTCATATCAATGGCGCTCTCTGAGCTTGCGACACATTGATCGAGGAATATCTCATATAGTACGGTACTATTCATTCCTTTAATGACATGTCATCTATCATGATTCTAGTCTGAGGTAGAGTAATGGGCATCTTTGTATTTTCACATCAATCATATATCTTTATTTAATATTTAATTTACATCCATTTCATCATCCTCATATTATACAAAACATCATCATCATCATTCTTAAATTTCACCACATCAATATTTTCATGTATCAACATCTCAATTTTCTTGTTTTGCAAACATCTCATCAATTTTCTTGTTTTGCAAACATCTCAGTATTAAAGGTGATTACCTTTAAAGCAGTTCTCTAACACACAGGCATGAAGCTTACTTCATGGACTTGACACATTAGACTGTAACATAATTTCAGCACTATTTTAGGCCAATTCCACAGACAATCATGCAATGGTTCTAAGGCTAACAAATGTTAGCCACTCTTATCAACACTTCTCAATAATTAACATTATATTCCAACCATAATATGCATATTATCATACTCAATTAGTTAAAGTACGCTCAATGATTTTATTTCTAATACCATAACATCAAAGCATGCTCATTTATCATTATATCAACTTCGTTGAACATTTCAAAAGTTAACAAGTCAATTACTTCAATTCTAGCACTACTAAATCAACAATTACATGTCATATCACATTTTAGAATTCACATTTCACTTTACAAGCACGTATAATTCAAATTAAAATGTGTATATGTACAAACCTTGTTAATTGGAGCCCTAAAACTTAAGTCTCACGCATCTACTGCCTCTAGTGGTTGTCTCCACTCTCTATATTAGCACCTAACACAAAATCAGAGACTACATTAACATCTAATACAGTCATCCTATATATTTCAATCATACATAAACCCTTAAACATCATTCTCCCATTGAATACTGATTAAATTGAACCAAAGAACACAAGAGAACGTGATCCTTACCTTCATTTCCAAGATTACAAAAGAGTTCTAGATTTCAAAATCATGTTTAAAACCTCCTTGCTTCTGATTTCGATAACTCTTAGGAAAGCCTTGTTTCTAATCAGTTTTAATCTCATTTTAAGGATTGGTTTTGGATATTCAAAGCAAAAACTTAATGGCACTAAAAAGGGAATTGATTCTGGGGATTTCAAAGACTACTGGCTAAGGTTTCTGATTGAGAATAAGTGAGTTTTTGTCAAAAACACAAAACTATTCTATTTAAACTGCAGAGCTTCATAGGTGTGAAAACCAATGTCACGACCATGAAGATCTTTAGCTTTAAAAATTGAAATTCGAGACATTTACGGCTGTGATTACCTCTATCAAGGGTGTGGACATTGGGAACTTCACTTTTTCTTGTCTTATTCATTATTTTCATATTACCAAAACCCTTAACCACTATATACCTCCCATATACTCTTAATACACCATTATTAATATATTAATTCTAGGCCCTAATTTGCAGGAGTTACATTTCTCTCCCCCTTAAAGAATTTCATCCTTGAAATTACCTATTGTACTATCTCTAAGCAGTTGTGGATACTAGGCTTTCATCACTTCTTGACTTTTCCAAGTAACCTTTTCTATTGAATGATTTCTCTATAGGATCTTAACTAATGGTACTCATTTGTTCTTGAGTTCCTTGACTTCTCTAGCTAATACCTGAACTAGTTCTTCTTCATATGTCAAATCTAGTCCCACTTCAATATCCTCAACTGGAACAATATGAGAAGAATCTGATCTGTATCCCCTCAATATGGAGACATGGAACACATCATGAATCTTTCTCAACTCTAGTGGTAGAGCAAGCATTAAGCGTGTAATCCAATTCTTGCAAAAATTTCATAAGGCCCAATAAATGTCGAGCTCAACTTGCCCTTCTTATAAAATCTTAAAACCTCTTTCCATAGGGAAACTTTAAGGAACACCTTGTCTCCCACTACATACTCTATATCTTTTCTCTTGAGATCTACATATGACTTTGGTCTATTAGAAACGACATTCAATCTAACCTAGATAAATTATGCCCTTTCCTTTGTCTCTTGTAACAAGTCTAGCCCCACTAGCTTTCTCTTACTGAGCTTTATCCCACATAGGGATGTTCGACACTTCTTACCATATAGTGTCTCATGAAGATCCGTCTCAATACTAGATTGATAATTGTTATTGTAAGCAGATTCCATTAATGGAATATATTTGTCCCAGCTACCTTCGAATTCAATCACATAACTCCTCATCATATCCTTTAGGATTTGTATAACCCTCTCTAACTTCCCATCTATCTAAGGGTGAAAATTTGTACAAAATTTGAGATTAGTACCCAAAGCTCTCTGCAATAATCTATTTTTTGATTTCATAGATATGATTTCTAGTTTCCACATTTCTTTTCTAGGTTGTGACTATATTCTGATTCATTGATTTATGTAAGACAATGTTAAAATGCTATGCCTTACAATTTATGTTTACTATATTACAAATTTCTGGTTCTTTAGCCTAACACTCTAGACCCAGACTACCTAGAAGCGGATTGTGAAAAAGAGCATTCTAACCCGAGTTTAAGCCACTCTACTCAATATCTATGTCTGACTGTATTGAAAATTGCACATCTCAAATCAGAAGTGCTCTTACCTGAGCTTAGGTCACCCTAATCAGTAATAATAATATTTGCATGCATCTGGGTACAAGGGCGCTCTTATCTGAGCATAAGTCACCTTGTCCCTAAATAATCAAGAGTGTTATTACATGAGCTTAAGTCACCCTGATTAATAAATAATAATATACTATAGTACTGTAACCCTCTCAATGAAATGCCACCTATCCTAGCCATTCCTCGAATAGAGAATGTGCATATTTACATACATTTTGTCTATCAATATCATTTATGTCACATTTCATAGTTTCACATAATCATCACATGCTATTTTGTAATTTCAAGCACCGAGTGCATAATCATTATTCCAATCATGAAGTGATTATGTTTGTAGTCTCATTTTATCATGCCATGTGTGTGTACACATCATACTCACATAATTCAATCACATAATTCAAATTTATTAATTCTGGATACAGGTTATTCATGGGCATGAAGCATTCTATCACAGTTTGTCTACCCGTGACTGGCCTTGTGATCATTCACAGGCATAAACATTGGTTCACAGGCATGACTATTATGTGTTCATATATTCACAAGCGTCAAGCTTAACTTCATAGGTGTGACACATCAGATTGTGACTTAATTCCAGCACTATTTTAAGCTAATTCCACATATAATCATGCAACGGTTCTAAGGCTCACCAATGTTAGCCATTCCTATCAACACTTCTCAACGATTAAAATTATATTCCAACCACAACATGTATATTATCATACTCAATTAGTTAAACAAGGCTCAATTCTTTAATTTCCAATAGCGTAACATCAACAAAAGTTTGTTTATCATTATATTAACTTTGTTATGCATTTCAGAAGTTAACAAGTCAATTACTTCAATTCCAGCAATACTGAATCAATAATTACATGTCACGTGACATTTCAGATTTAACATTTCACTTCACAAGCACGTATAATTCAAATTAAAATTCGTATATGTACAAACCTCAATAATTGGAGGCCTAAAACTCAACTCTCACGTGTCTACTGCCTCTAGTGGTTGTCTCTGCCCTTTATATAAGCTCCTAACATAAAATCATACACTACATTAACATCTAATATTGCCATCCTACGTATTTCAATCATATACATGTAAAATCCTAACATAAACCCTTAAACATCATTCTTCCATTGAAAACTAATTGAACCAGACCAAAGAACACAAGAGAAAGAGATCCTTACCTCAATTTTGAAGATTATAGATGAGTTCTAGATTTCAAAATCCTACTTATTTATGATTTCAATTACTATAGGGAAAGCCTTATTTTTAATCAATTTTAATCTTTTTTTAAGGATTGGTTATGGATATTCAAAGCTAAAACTTAATGGACTGAAAGGGGAATTGATTATGGGGATTTCAAAGTCTAGTGGCTAAGGTTTCTAATTGAGAATACATGAGTTTCTATAAAACAAAAACACGAAGCTTTTCTATTTAAACTATAGAGCTTCATAGTCGTGAACACCAGTGTCATGGTTGTGAATATCCTTAGCTTCATAAATTGAAATTCGCAACATTCATGGCTGTGATTACCTCTATTACGGGCGTGAACACTGAGGACTTCACTTTTTCTTATCCTTTGCATTATTTTCATATTACCAAAAAAACTTAACCACTATATACCTCCCATATACTTTTAATATACCTTTATTAACATATTAATTCCAGGCCCTAGCTTGCAGGCATTATAGTCCTTCTCAAGTACTTAAGAGTGTTCTTAACAGCCACCCAATGCCCTTTACTGGGATCTAACTGATATCTACTCATGATACTAATAGCATATAATACATCGAGTCTAGTACATAACATAGCATACAAGATAGATTTAATAACCAAACGATATGGAATCCTAATCTTGTGTGTCCATTCATCCTATGTTTTTGGACACATGGATTTAGAAACAGTAATCCCATGAGTTATAGGAATTAATCCTCTCTTGAGTTATTCTATGCTAAACCTCTTTAGCATCTTATCTATGTATGTAGACTGAGGAAGACCAAGTAATCTTTTAGATCTATCTCTATAGATCTTAATCCCCAATACATAGGTTGCTTCTCGAAGGTCTTTCTTGGAGAAATTCTTTAAAAGTCAAATTTTGATTGATTAAAGAACTAAGACATTGTTTCCTATAAGAAGTGTGTCATCTACATACAATACTAGGAATATGACTACACTCCCATCATCCTTTTTGTAAACACAAAATTCATCCATATTTTGTGAGAAACCAAACTCTTTGAATTTCTCATCAATATGGATGTTCCAACTCCTAGATGCTTGCTTTAATTCATAAAAGGATCTTTGTAGTTTGTAAACCTTATTGCCATTATAGGATGTGAAACCCTCAGGTTGTGTCATGTAAATATTCTCAGTCAAATTTCCATTAAGGAAAGTTTTCTTCACATCCATTTTCCAAATCTCATAATCATAATGAGTTGCAATGCCTAGGAGTATCATGATGGATTTAAGCTTATCAACTGGAGAAAATGTTTTGTCATAGTCAACATTGTCTTTGACAATATCCTTTAGCTACTAGCCTAGCTTTATAGGCAACTATATTACCTTCCATATCAATTTTCTTTTTGAAGACCCATTTGCACCCAATGGGTTTTATTCCTTTAGGTGGATCAACCAAAGTCCATACTTGATTTTCATAAATGGAATCCATATCTGATTGCATGGATTTAAGACATGGTCAGATTCTAAACTATTCAAAACTTCTTCATAGGTAGTAAGCTTGTCATCCTCTATAAGAAATATGTCATTATGTTCACTTATGAGAAATCCATATCTCTAAGGAATCATGCATATCCTACTTGATCTATGAAGTACTTGTGTTTTAGAAGGTACAATTGTTACTTCATTTGTATGAGTAATAAGTTCGAGTTTTTTCAGTTGATTAGTATTTGTTTGAGCATCTTGAACTTCATCAAGTTCCATCTTGCTCTCACTATCTTCTTTTAGAATAAACTCTTTCTCTAAGAAGAAGACATGGTTTGAAACAAATACCTTTTGTTCCAACTGGTGGTAGAATTGATATCCAAGTGACTCTTTTGGATATCCCACTAATGAACATTTATCAAACATAGCTTTTAACTTATCTGATATTGTCCGCTTCACATAACTAGGACAACCCCATGCTTTCATGTGTGAAAAAATAGGTTTTTTGTTATTCCATATCTCATATGGACTACAATCAACTAACTTAGAAGGGACTCTATTTAATATCTAAACAGCAGTCTCGAGTGCACAACCTCAAAAAGACTTAAGTAGTGCTACCAAACTCATCATAGACCTTACCTTGTCTAACAAGGTTTGGTTTCTCCTTTCAGCCACACCATTGTGTTATGGCATGCAAGGTGGAGTCCTTTGAAATAAAATTTCATTATCTTTGATAAATTTAAAACTCTTGGCTTAAGTAATCACCACCTCAAACTGATCTAAATGTGTTAATGTTTTTGCCAAGTTGGTTCTCTACTTCATTTTTAAAACTTTGAATTTTCAAAAGCTTCATACTTGTATCTCGTTTGATACAAGTACCCATATCATGAATAATCATCAATAAAAGGTAATGAAGTAGATAAAACTTGTAGCACCACATCTTATACATTTGAGTACAACCTATCCCTGTGTTAAATAATCACATATGACATGCTAACAAGACATAAGATCCTGTTAACAGTGATAGTAAATTTTTTTTCATATCATCATATCCTATAATATCATTCAATGACTTTTCAAGTCAACATTGATGTTTTTGCCACAATATGATATATCACATATATTAAAACATAACATTTGCACATAAGTATTTACGAGTTTCTTTCATTTACACATTTTTAAAACTAATCTAGAGTGACAATATATATTCAAACATATAAGTCCAAAATACAGATGACATGTTTTCATGCTTGTGTGGAATGTAAGGAGAGATAGTGATAAGGCTCGGCCAGTGACCTGGGCTCTATGTCTTATATACGCTACTCAAAATGAGCTATCACTTTTCTTTACCTGAAAAATAATGCAAATTGATGAGTTACGGCTTAGTGAGAATAATCATCCAATAAGCTCTAAAGTACCAAACAACTCATAGTAATAAATCACAAATCCAACACATACCATGTATTCCATTCCATTCATCTGTATCATATAAATATCAATAAAGTTGAAACATATAATCATTACTCTTTACGTATGCAAATGCTTTGCTTATTTCATTTTGTTGTGACCAAGTTAAATAGACATTGCCCCATATTTCCATGTGAACATTTGCATTTGCTAGCTAGCTTGACCATTTGTTTCATTTGCACATTTGTTGGACCATAGGCCTCTTCTTTTGCTTTACAATATCAAGTAACTAGTCAAAATGCCTTTTTAAATTCATATGCATATGCACTTGTACTTAAGCATTCATCAACCATTGCATCTTATCACATATAACATACATATACTGCATATACCACGCATATACCTCGCATATACTATACATATACCATGTATATATATCACATATGTCAAACATATACCTCAAATATACCACAAGTATACCACAAATGTCACAAATTATCCATCATCATATTATCAGTGGAAAATCATGACAATCATATGAATCACATAGCAAGAAACATTCATATGCACTAAATAATTCAATTGATAATTAGACTCACCTTTCTCCTTTGATCCCGATCCCTAACTTATTTTTTATCCACTCCTTATGGGTCTAAAATATGTGGTGAGCCTAATATGAAAATATAATTGATTAACTCATGATTTGGGAGACTTAAAGTGGCTTAAACAAATTAATATGCATTGTTCATACCAATAGCTAAGATTTTTCCTATGAGGCAGTGTGACCTTATGGGACTGTTTAGCCTATATATTTCACTATACTTCACCAATGAATCTTATTATTGTTCCTAATTAAAACTAACATATAATTATGTAACATATTAAAATTTCAGTCCAATTGGAGAATTTTACAATATTTGGTAAAATTTCTAATTGTGTTCTATTTTTTGCCCTGTTTTCTGCCCTTAGGCAGTTTCAGGGTACCAACTTTGGTTCATCCTAACTTATAATATATAAGTCATATTTCAATGCAACTTTACAGAAACTTATAAGGGTTCAAAGGAAACATTTTTCATGTTTACAACTTCTATCATTTTTGTCTCTAAAGGCTTCAAATTATAATAAACATTTCGCTAGTCCAGAGTAGAGTTGGCTTCCGGACCAATATGACTTACAAAGGCCATAACTTACTCTATACACAACATATTAAGCTGAAATTAGCATCCAAATTTAGATAATATATATACCTATAACTTTAATTTTTTGATAAGTTATAGAATATACCTATAAGGAGCTCCAAATGGCTATATATAATTTTGGACCTGTCTAGGGCAGTAAGCAGGTAGTTCAAACCATGGAACAGTCATGGTTCCATTCACCATAACTCCAAATGTAAAAGACATATGAACCTAAAATTTGGTATAAAGATAAATAACACATATATCTACAACTTATATGTTTTGATATACTTCAAATAATGGCTTTAGAATATTTAAAACTAACAAACACAGTTGTTAAGTCACTTAGGGTTCACATTTCGCACCAGTTTTAGTAGAGAGAGGATATCTCATTCTATACACCATATCTTGCAAAAATATTTATATATCCATAAATATAAGATATAAAGGAACAAATTTTTTTAATCTTTTCCAAAATCAATTTCTATTGATATCAAAATCGGGGTGAAATTCAGTGCCTATTAATGAACCTTAGCAACTCAAATTAACCCTTTAGTAATAAGAATTGATTACTTACCAAGAGCAAACTTGCAAGGGATCAATTTGCTTCAAAAAATAAGTGAAACAAAGAATAATTGAAGTCTGAAATGGAGGAAAATAAAGAAGAAAATGGGCTGGAGTAAGGAGGCAGAAATGGGGGAGGAAGATTAAGCTAACTTTTTTTTGTTTTTGTCTTTTTATCTTTTTGTCTTTTTCTCTTCTCTTTTCTCTTCTCTCTTCTCTTTTCTCTTCTCTTTTCTCTTATCTTTTATTTTATTTTTATTTTTTTCATTTTCATTTTATTTTATCTATATTATTATTATTATTTACATATATTTATAATTCCACTAATTCACACAATAATACAACTTAATCATTTGGCTCGATTTAACTAAATTAACAATGTAAAATGTTTGCTAATATTAATCTAGTCATTTTGCTTACTTTAATTTAGTCACCTTATTCAATTTATTTCTAATACTTTGTTATCCTCCGTTAGGTTATAAGTACACATGTGCGACTTGATACAATTGCTAAATACTAGGACATGTAGCTAGTGTGTCATAAACTTGTTTCTAAGAAAATATGTATGAAATGCAAGTGTTCAATTGAATTATATGGAAGATGCATATGTTCAAATGAAATGAATGTGGATATGCATGTGGGTAAGGTCGAGGATGTTACAAAACCACCTTTGGCATGCACTGACATTAGTCCACATACATTTGTATGTACAAGGTGTTAGAGTAGTGCTCCAAAGGCAATCACCTGTAGCACTTATTGTACAAATTTATTTGATTAATAAAAGGTTTTTTCATTAATTTGATGTTCATTTGATATATGAATTGATAAGTGATCTTAAATCAATTAATGAAGTCCTTGATACATAACATAACATTAAGAAAATCATGATGAGATCATGATATTGAGATTCTTATCATGTGTAATTATGTTAGTATCAAAATTATCCCTAGTCATAGAATTAATGAGACGAGACATTATTAATCTAGACAGACTAGCACATGTTACACTCCTTGATTGGATCAAGTAGTAGATCTCATAATCTATAAACATGAGATGTTTAGAGTTAACATGTGGATGCTTGCTAAGTGTAGCTAAGTACATTGGATGACCAACTATGAGACAATCATATGGATAATCTATTCAAATGTCAATGATAGTCGCATCATAGCAATGGTGCAAGTATCCTTGGACTTGAGGTACTCAAGGATATCTTAAATATTGATTTTGTATTTTGACACTATTCCTTGTTGCCTCAGAGAGGTAGCTCATAGGGTAGTGATTGGATACAGCTTGAGGTATTCGAAGGTAATTGGGTAACCAACAAAGGATTCACCACTCTTGATAGAAGGAGTGTATACCCATGGCCTCTTGTCGTGGTCATTACTCAGGAATCTCTGGCCGGAGTGGAAATGTCATAAAGATAGTCTTCAATGACATATCTAATAGAGCAATGAGCCTCAAGGACAAGAACTAACATTAGTTAGACTAAACATGACGTAGTGAGTCTAGTGGGAGTTGACACATGTCCATGGAAAGGTTCGTAATCAAACCACTGACTTTCCGGTCAATTGGGGGTCATGATGTGTTGCTAGATACCGCTCATGACTTGCTTAAATGAATTGTTAATTTAAGTGGCCAACATAACCGAGAACCTAATGGGTCACACGCATTGAAGATATGGAGAATGAGTAAAATGGTCTTGGATAGGATCCAAAATATGAGAGAATTATTTTAGGATGGATTGCGATGAGATTGCACAAAAAAATCGTTTAGGAGTGTCACGAGCCCGCGCGGGCTAGACAGGCTGCTGGCCAGCTGGGCTGTCCAGCGGCAGCCCACAACAGGCCCAGCGTGCCTGCAGCTTCCATCCGTTGGCCAATGGCTGTAATTGGCCATAATTAAGCCAATTATGGCCAATTACTATTCATTAGTTGTCATTTTCTCCATTTTTGACTTTTCATCTTATTTTGAATTTGATTCAAATAGAAAAGACATCAAATGACAGAAAATAAACATGAAAATATTTTTTATGAAAAAAAAATATTTTTAAGACAACAAAAATTCTCTCAAGAACAATTTCAAAGCTAGCACATTGAATTTGTTCAAACCATTTTCTCTTGAGAGTTTCTTCTTCATTCTTCGCGTGGATTATCATTAGAGACATCCTAGTGTGGATTGTTGTGGTTTGCTCCAACAAAGTGAAGATTTAAAGAAGAAATAAAATTACAAGGTATAATTTTTAACATTTACATTTATATAAATTAGTTTTAATGGTACAAGAATGATTTTTTGTTTTGGATTTTGAAAAATTTTATTTTTCGATGCGTTTATGAATATGATTCATTCTTCAAAACCTAACACAAGGTCCAATAGTCCATTGGCACGTTCACCTTTTCTACTAAGAGGTGATTTTGGCATCTTTCCTAAGAAATAAGATTCAAATGTGTCATATGATTCATAATCAAATGATCCTAGGTTACCATTCTTATGTAACGTAGTCATGTGTCTCTCATTTATATGACCAAGGCAACAATGCCATATAAATATTATGGTTTTAGGTTATTTAACTTTTGTCTCTTATTATTGATATTGAGAATTGGATTAGATATGTCAAGAATGTAAATCCCATTACATAATGTGTCAGTTCCATAAAAGAATATCGTTCAACCATATAGAGCAACCATTGCCATTAATAGTTAAATAAAAACCTTTTCTATTTAAACAAGAAACATAAATAATATTTTTTGTTAAAACTAGAACATAATAACAATTGTCCTCTAAAATAAGCCCAATAGGAAGTGTCAATAGATAAGTTCCTACATCTAATGCAGCAACTCTTACTTCATTGCCAATACATAAGTTTAACTCTCCATTCTTCAGTTGTCTATCGTTCTTTAGGCCTTGCATATTTGTGCATATATGAGAACCACATCCAATATCTAATGCCCATGTATTGTTATTAGATTTAGTATTAACCTCAATAACATAAATATTTGAACTAGAAGGTGCATCCAATGTCTTATCCTTCTTTTTTAAAGACTCTAGATAAACCTTGTAGTTTCTCTTCCATTGGCAACTCTTGCCATAATGAAGGCTAGTTCCTTTTGATGTCGTCTCTCTACCATTTTTCTTCACCTTCAATGCATGTTGCATTAGAGATGTGCTCTTTACCATCTTAGAGTCGAAGAGCAATTTAGATATCTCATATCACTCAATGTAAGCTTGCTCATTTGTTAGCTCCCTTAGATTATATACAATTGTATTTCCGTCCATAGTCTCATGCAGTTTTTGAAGCTCAAGAGACAGAGGCGGGCATAAAGCAAGCCACCAACTCATTATTTTTCACTTGCTTCTTGTGTGCTAACTATTCATCAAAAATCTTGTTGTAGCCATTGTGCATTAATTACTTTCAACAAATCCTTTATTCTTTGTAAAAACCTATTTGCTCATAATTTTTTAGCATTATAGGTTGGTGAGTGTTTTTCATTTTAATCAATTACTCAAATGAGTTTGGATATATTGGATTAAAATTGAAACACTTGTAAGGGTTTATTGTGTGAGCCATAAAACACAAGGAATTGGTTTATTGTGTGAGACATTAAAACACAAGGGAATTTTTGGGTTAGGTGTTAGCCATTGAGAGGAACACCATAGTTGGGAGTGAGCTTGTAAAACTAAATTGTAGCATTTAGTGTTTTAGTAAAACTCCCAATTGAGATTGGGGAGAGGAGTAGGGTTTGTTAATACCCAAACCTCTATAAATCTCATGTGTGATATCTCTTCATCTCTACTCTATTTATTTTTATTCCGCAATTAAGGTTAAGAATTTTTTTATATAACCAATTCAACCCCCCTTCTTGGTTCATTGTTTGGGCAACAGTTGGTATCAGAGCTTAGTCTAGTATCATAGCCTAAAAAGCACTAGCAAAGATCAAGAAATGGCCAATGAAGGATTCCAAAGTCACAAGCCTTACTTTGATGGAGCAAACTACACTCATTGGATGTTCCAGATGGAATCATATCTCGATAGTGAGGGAATTGATGTTTGGGATAGCGTTCGAAAAGAATGGACACCACCAACCAAAAGAGGAATTGATGGTGAAGAATAAATCCTTTCAAGAGATGATTGGATGGAGCCTCAATGTAGAGAAAACTTCAAAAACAAAAAGGCAATGACATTTCTCTGCTAGCTCACTATCCATTGAAGAATGTGGCAGAATTCAACATTGTCCTATCACATATAGTATATGGAAAACATTGGAGAATTATCATGAACGAATAAAGGAAGTTCAATCCAAGAAGATTCAACTTCTCACTTCAGAATATGAACTCATCAAGATGAAATCCAATGAATCCATCACCGATATGATGAACCATCTTTTAGCCATCATAAATGGCATGAGAAAGCTTGGAAAACACTTGAGCTTGGAAGATGTAAACAACAAAATTCTGAGAAGCCTTCCTCTCAAAGACTATGGTTCAAGAGTTGCTGGTATAGAAGAAGCCAACGAAGACATAAGCGTCATGAATACCGATGTGCTTATTGGCAAACTTCTAACACATGAAATGGAAGTAAAGAGAGATAGAGAACTTGAAACCGAGCCAGAAAAAAGAAAGCCTCTAGCACTAAGAGCCTCAACTTCAAAATCTCAAGAAGAAGTTGAAGATGGTGAAGAAAAGAGTGATGATGCAAATGAGGACATTGCAATGCTATCGAGAAGACTGAAAAGAATAATTGAAAAGAAAATTGGCAACTCTCAAAACTTCAAACAAATAAATCTCAAACACTCCTCAAATGACTATCAAAAGAATAAAGAGGAGAAAAAATGTTATAAGTGTGGGAAGAGGGGACCTGTCAAACCAGAATGTCCAAGGTTCAAGAAACACAAGAATAAATAACAAAAATATGATGGGGAGAAAGGTCACAAAGCCACATGGGATGACGAAAGCTCTTCAAGTGAAAAAGATGACAATGAAAGTGAAGAGGTCAACCTATGCTTCATGGCTTTAGAGGATCACATCACGGATGAGGTAAGACCACCTTACTCATATTCATTTAATAATGATAGTGAAGATGATGATGGGGAGAGTCTAATAGAAGTATTGAGCCTAGAATTAGAAAAATATAGATGTAAATTCAATACTCACAAAAATAATATTTTAAGTTTGAAAAACAAAATGGATGTCTTACAAAAGGAAAATCTTGAGCTTAAATCTTCTAATGAATCTCTTAAAAAATTATTAGATGAGTACCCCTCTAGCCCTTCAACTAAATCCTTGCTTAAAGAAAACAATGTTCTAAAAAATGAAGTTGAGGAACTTAGAAACTCCATTTCAAGAGTTCATAAAGGCAAGGAAAGTTTAGATACTCATATAGTGTCCTAAAAACCACCTTTAATAAGCCATGGTCTAGTATTTAATGGAACATCATCTTCATCTCACAAGACCACATTTATTAAGTCAAGTGAACCCCACATCTCCACAATTAGAAGTAATAGCCTGAAGGGCTAAGTGCGCAACAAACACTAAATCCTCTATTTATAAAGGAATGGTCAAGGGTCGGTAAGACTAAGAAGGAAACCTCAAAAGGCTAATCATGCTTTTATGTATAATAGGCATTCACCTAGAAAAGCACCAAGTCATCATGCATGTGCATGTCACTGCCCACAAACTCCACCTAATAGGATAGTGGTAGCTAAAAGCATGGTAAAACCGAAAAACATATTTAGAGATAAACAATGTAATTATTGTATGAAATTTGGTCATATCATAAACATTGCTGGATAAGGAAGGCTTATTAGGAACCTTTATGTGCTAACCCCCAAGGACCCAAGTTTATTTGGGTACCTAAAAACAATACTTAAATTGTAATTTTATAGGTATGCATCAAGTCCACTGTTAAGGAAAATGCTTAGTTGGTGGATAGTGGATGCTCAAGGCATATGACCACAAACAAAGAGCTATTCAATGACATTAAAAGTATTGATGGTGGTAAGGTAACCTTTGGAAACAATGCTAAGGGTAGGGTAATTGGCATTGGATCCATTGGTATTAATAATACTATTTTCATCAAAAATGTTTTACTTGTTGATGGTTTGAAACATAACTTGATAAGTGTAAGTCAATTATGTGACAAGGGAAACCAAGTAATCTTTACCTCTAATGAATGTCTTGTAACCTCTTTTAATGGCCAAGAGATATTCAAAGGAAGTAGAGATGTCAATACTTACATAATAGACTTACACAAAATATCTAACCTTTCCTCTAAGTGTCTTATGACTACTAGTGATGAATCTCGACTGTGGCATAGAAGGCTTAGTCATGTGAGCATGGATTCAATTCAAAGCCTTAGCAAATGAGAGCTAGTAAGAGGACTACCAAAAGTCAAATTTGAAAAAGATAAGACATGTGAACCTTGCCAAAGAGGAAAACAACATAAGTCCTCCTTCAAATCCAAAAATATTGTAAGTAACTCGAAACCTCTACAACTTTTGCATCTAGATCTTTTTAGACCTACTAGAGTTGCAAGCCTAGGAAGTAAGCACTATGCTTTTGTCATCGTCGATGATTACTCTAGATTCACTTGGGTAATTTTCTTAGCTCAAAAGAGTGATGCTTTTGAATCTTTTAAAAACTTTGCTTAGAGAGTTCAAAACGAAAAAAGTTATTTTATCTCAAAAATAAGAAGCGATCATGGCAAGGAATTTGAAAATGAAAACTTTGAAAACTTTTGTCTAGAACATGATATTTCATAAAATTTCTCATCTCCTAGGCTGCCTCAATAAAATGGGGTAGTCGAAAGGAAAAAAAGAACTTTAATTGAAATGGCTCGAGCAATGCTCAATGAGTATGGGCTACCAACCTACTTTTGGGCCGAAGCCACTAATACCGCATGTTATATTTTAAATCAAGTTTTCAAAAGACCACTTTTAAACAAAACTTCTTTTGAGTTATGAAATGGAAGAAAACCCATGGCATCATACTTAATAGTATTTGGATGCAAGTGTTTCATATTAAATACCAAGGACAACCTTGGAAATTTTGCCTCTAAATCCGATGAAGGTATCTTTTTAGGATACTCCACCTCTAGCAAAGCTTATATAATCTTTAATAAAAGGTCATTAGCTATTGAAGAATCTATGCATGTTGTCTTTGATGAATTTTCTAAGCTTGATCTTGTGAAAGGTAGTGTTCTTAATGATATTGTAGGTACAATGGAAAAGCTTGATCTTGATTATGAGAAAGATGAAAATGATCAAGAAAACCCAAGTCAAGATGACTCTCTACCTCAAGCTTAAGAGCAAGAAAAACAAGAGCTTCCAAAGGAGTGGAAGATGACAAAAGATCACCCCAAGGATCAAATCATTGGTGATCCTACTAAAGGTGTAAGCACTAGATCTCATCTCAAACTTTTAGATTCTAACCTTGCTTTTGTCTCTCAAATTGAGCCTAAATCTATTGATGAGGCTCTTAATGATGAACATTGGGCGATTGCTATGCAAGAAGAACTCAACCAATTTGAGAGGAGTAAGGTGTGGACCTTAGTTCCTAGACCCAAATAGCATCAAATCATTGGTAACAAATGGGAATTTAGAAATAAACTAGATGAACAAGGTTCAATAACTAGGAATAAGTCTAGGTTAGTTGTAAAAGGTTATAATCAAGAAGAAGGAATAGATTATGGTGAGACCTATGCGCCGGTAGCTAGTTTAGAAGCCATAAGAATTCTTTTAATATTTGCGTGCCATATGAATTTTAAACTCTATTAGATGGATGTCAAAAGTGCTTTTTTAAATGGTTTTATAGAAGAAAAAGTTTATGTAGAACAACCACCAGGTTTTGAAAGTCATAACTTGCCCAATCATGTCTTTAAACTTTCAAAAGCTTTATATGGTTTGAAACAAGCTCCAAGAGCTTGTTATGAAAGACTAACTTCTTTCCTTTTAGAAAATAACTTTTCAAAGGGAAAATGTTGACACAACATTATTTACTAAAAAGCATTGTCATCCTAGATATGCAGTTCTTAAGAAAAGGCCCCTACTTTCTTCTCATTCCTTCAAATGGAACGCTGTCAGGACTCTCGGGCTTGAGGCAAGCATGACGGAACAATTACAAGTTTGTCATCTAAAGGAATTTGTGGACAATCATCGACCGACACTAAGGGAACCTACTATTGAGTTCCTTAGTACTTTGCAAGTCTCTCCCACCGGAACAATCAAATTCCAACTTTGTAAGCATCTAAACACAATCATAGCAGTGGAGTTTGGCACAATCTTCGAACTTCCCTCAGATGGTATTCTTAATGAGAGTGAAGTGGAATTCTATGCCAATCCGGCATTGACTCATTTTGGGTTGGATTGTAGCTGGGACGTGAAAAGACCAAGAGCACTCATCTTCAATCTCTAGTGCATAAATATTTACATAGGTTTCTTACCCATAGTATCTTTGCAAGAGGCGATAGCAATGGTGCAATCCAAAAATCATAGCTTTTCCTTCTGCAGATGGCATGAAGAGGACTAACCGTGACTCTGTGTTCATGGTTTGCAAATCATCTTCTCTCAATTGCAACAAATACATTGGGAGATATCTTGATTGGTGGGTACATGACTCACTTTGCAATTGAACTCAGCTATCTAAAGCTTGATGAGCACAATTTCAAACTCATTCCAGAACATCCTCAAGACCGGCTAGATGTCGAGTCTTTTATAAAGATGGGAGCAGCTGTTCACATAATCTACGAAAATAATATCTATTACCGCTTCACCACTCCATCTGGTGAAATTGATTGGGAAGACCAGGAGTCGGATGAATTCAAAGCTGGCCTCCAAGGAATCCAGAAAAGAAAATGAGCTCTAGTCGAGACAGTGACCCCAGAAGTTGAGCAAGAGATTGGTCAATCCTCGGCCTCTACACCTAGCTTGGCACAGCAGGTGACTGATCTTTTAGCACCTCACTTTGACCTATTGCAGGCTTTCATCGATGTTGGAAAACCTCAAAGATTTTATGGAATCTCGTATGTATAGCCTCGAGGCGGAAGTAGCACGCCTTAGAGATGGTATGTTAGGCTCAAAGCCTAGTTAGAGTCCTAGCTTTTTTTTCTTTTTTTATTTATGTACTAGTTTCTATTATTATGAGTGTAGGACTTTAATTCACATGTTTAAACTTTGTACTTCCTCCTTTTCGTATTAATATCATTATCATTTTATGGTTTATTTTTTGTTGTTGAAAAAAGGGGGAGAACCTAGCAATATATGTCCTAGCAATATATGAATCCAAATGTGTTTTATAATATATATGTGTTGTATACTTAACTAGTTAAGTGAACAAGTTGACACACTTTGAATATACCTCACATATACTTTGCATATACTTAACTAGTTAAGCAAACAATTTGATATACTTGAATATACCATGCATATACCTAACTAGTAAGCAAAGATTCATGTTATACATCGTTCAATTCTTGCACTCTATTACTTTTGTCTTAAGCATCTTTTGAGGTGGAGACTTCTCAAAAGCACATATTGCTAGATTATTTGTCACCATCAAAAAGGGGGAGATTGTTAAACCTTAAGGAACTTGAGGGGTATTTTTGTCATTTTGATGCTAACAAATAAAATAGCAATAATGTATTTAACGATATATCTTCTAAGTTTGTCGAACAGGATATATCTTGATTGAAATAGATGCAAAAATGAAAGACAAATTTTGAAGATCAAAACAAAAAGAAATAGCATGTTCACTCCCGTGACTAATTATGTCATGCCCGTGATATAGCTTAGCGCCAACTTTCCGACATTCAAAGTTCACGGCCATGAAGGATCATACCAACTGTGAATGATCAAACCTGTCATGCCCATGAAATAAAGTCACGCCCGTGATCAAACACTTCAAGATCTTCCAGAAAGGTTCACGACCAAAGTCACCACTTGAACCATGACTTGGAAATATGTTCATGCCCGTGAAAGTATAAGTCACGTTTGTGATTCAAACAGTTCAAGATCTTCCAGAAAGCTTCACGGCCAAAGTCATCACTTGAACCACAACTTGAAAGAAAATTCACGACCGTGACACACAATAGTCACGCCCATGAATGAGGACAGAGAAACATGACAGGCGTGGAGTTAAGAGTTGGTTCAATGGCTATTTTCGCATTAAATGCACCCAAACAGCTATAATTCGCTGAGAAAGTATAAATGCAAGACATTTATGAATCCTAACAAGAGAACAACATTTAATTTGAATTAAAAATCTTGTTGTAGCCACTGTGCATTAATTACTTTTAACAAATCCTTTATTCTTTGTAAAAACCTATTTGCTCATAATTTCTGAGCATTATAGGTTGGTGAGTGTTTTTCATTTTAATCAATTACTCAAGTGAGTTTGGGTATATTGGGTTAAAATTGAAACACTTGTAAGGGTTTATTGTGTGAGCCATAAAACACAAGGAATTGGTTTATTGTGTGACCCATTAAAATACAAGGGAATTTCTGGGTTAGGTGTTAGCCATTGAGAGAAACACCATAGTTGGGAGTGAGCTTGTAAAACTCCATTGTAGCACTTAGTGTGTTAGTAAAACTCCCAATTAAGATTGGGGAGAGGAGTAGGGTTTGTTAATACTTGAATCTTTATAAATCTCGTGTGTGATATCTCTTCATATCTACTTTATTTATTTTTATTCCAAAAACAAGGTTAAGAATTTTCTTTATATAACCAATTCAACCCCCCTTCTTGGTTCATTGTTTGGGCAACAGGCTTATTCAAGTCAAAGTCCAACCCAATTAGGCACACTTGTAAAATTAAAGCCCATTTAGCAATTCTAAATTATTTCTCTCCCTTTCTAAGTTCAGTTTCTGCCAAATTTGATTCCATAATTCATAAAATATATAAATTAGCTTACCCATTACTTTGAGGATCATGTTTCAACAATAAACCAAAACTTGACATTTAATTTTGATGTTGGTAAAGATGAAGTACAAAAAGGTGATCAATCCCTCCCAATTTTCATATATATAGGTTGACCCATTAGATGAACAAAGACACAAACACCTCTCAGTTAAGAATACAAGGATGCTCATATTTACATTCTATTAAATTGCGAGGAAGTTTAACCCTTTATCAAGTAAGATGTCAATTCAATCTTATCTCTGGTAACAAATTACAATACTTTTTTAATTCATTGCAATTAAATTTTTGGTGTAAAGAATCTATACAGATTTGTTATGACAAACTTGGTCCTGCACTGATGATAAGGAAGTTGATACTAAACTTAAAATAGAGTTTGTAGAGCCATTCAATACATATGTGAGTATGCTAAAACAAGTACTACATTGCCTCTTGCTATATTCCCATATGATCAATTGACTACAATTTATCATTTGTAGCCAGACAACGAGTGGTCAAATGTTGAAATCCTTACATTAAAGATCTCGCTAAAGGGCTTTTGATTTATGCCAAAATATATAGTGGATATATTATGAATGGATATAAATTCCAAGTTGAACTTCTAAGTTCCATTAGAAAAACTATGAATTGTGGGGTGTGCATTAAAGAATCTAACTATATTGTAGAATGATTACTATGGAAAGCTCATTGAGGTGGTGGAGGTTGAATATTCTAATTAGCCAATCAAACGAATAGTTTTGTTCAAGTCTAAATCATTTGATGCGTCATCAAATGACGGGATTAAAATTCATTATAAAATAGTAGAAGTAAACCATAAAAGAATATTTTATAGATATGAACCATTTATTTTGGCCAATCAAGCATGCCAAGTGTATTACACTATGTACCCTAGCACCCTAGCTCGCGATGCGACAAGCAAGATTGGTGGATTATGATCAAGATCAATCCATGAGCTATTATGGAAATTCTTGAAGGATCTTCAAATGTTACAAATGAATCACCTCCATTCCAAGAGGATGAAATTGAAATACATGTTATTGAGGATGGAACACAAGATCCAGTTACATCCTTAATTGACCCGAATGGTGATTTCATTGAAATAGTGAAATCAGAGGAGGAATCAAAAGAAGAACTTGATTTTGACTCATAGTCTAATAATGATGAATATGATGAACCAAAGCTTGAGGATAAGGATGAGAGTGACAATGAATATAAGTTCTTTATATTTATGACTTTGAAGTTGCATGGGACTTTGACATAATGGGTGTTGATTAATAATATTTTATTGTTTTTTCCTTGTTGGATGAGAGGTTGAGGATGAGGAGATATACATTCAAGATAGGGCATTGGCAAGGGACAAGGATTGACTACCCAGACATTAGAACCTGAGACTCAACCTGGAGATACATATATTGAAGTGAAGCTTAGAGATCTCTTCACTACTATTGAGCATAATGATTCCTCTATAAAAATTCATCTAAGAGCTTATTCTACTTAGAATCAAACTAGAGAGTTGTAGACATCTCTCTGTTTAAGCAAAAAGAGGCTTAGAATAGAAAATAGGAAGTAAGTAAAATACTTGTTTTCTATTTGTTCTTTTGATACTTATAACTCCTTTATTATTGATATTATCATTGAACATGTAATTGAATTTTTTTTCTTATTATTGAGATTAATATAATGTGCATAAAAGTCCAAATATGCACTATGTGACAATTAATATTGAGAATCTTACATGGTAATATTAATATCATTAACTATGTATGCTTCAGTTTGTAGAGAGCCATCTAATGGTTGCCCAGATGTCTCATATCTTAAAGTAGCAAGTGAATGAAAGGGGGATCCACATGGAGGGGCATGTCCCAAGAGACAAAACAAAACTTATACTTTGGAGAGTTTTAGGTAAATGCAAACAAATAAAACTTTTAGGTTAATTATGAATTGAGACATGATGAGAATTACAACTCAATGTGTTTGGCATATACTATAGTGTATGAACTTTGTTGATGTATAGATTCAGATAACATAATTCCTTTTTATTCTTTTGCAAAAGTATTTTGAGTGTGATGTTAACCTTAATGACAACTTAAGAGCTGCTTGGGAGTTGCTAGCTTGGAGGCACTACTTAGATATGATGAACAAATTGAGGAAGAAAAATCATCCTCGTTATATTCAAGAAGATATCTAGCAGTGTTGAACTGAGCAGTGGAGTGTACTAGAATATCATGCATTGTCAACAAGAGATAGTGCAAATTGACTATCCGAGAAACCCACTCCCAGAATGGGTTTTTCTCAACACACTATCAAATCCATTTCTATTGAGGATCATAGATGCTGAATGATAAAAAATAAAAATAAAAACTATCATAATCAAGATGTTATACAATTTACCTGCCTAACATACTTATTTTTTTTATTCATTTGTCAAATTGAGAAAGAGGGTAAGGATCTGGAACTAATTTGTGCTTTTCAAAAGGGCTACATGAAGAAAGGTGGTGGATGTGTCGGTGCTTGGGGTAAGAATTTCAATGCATTTCTATTAACTTCAAAGCTATATAATATTATGTTATTTCATAACCATGTCTTTATTAACTGTAGGAACGTGTTCAGTAGATTGTAGCTCAATTGATACAACCACCAGCAAAAAGACCGGAGACTCCAGTTAAGCCTACTGAACTTTCACCTATAGAGAATCAACGTATGTTCGTATAAGCTATAGGTGCCTAATCTAACAATCGTCGTGTTTGTGGATTAGGCATTAAGGCTTCATTGTTGTCGTCTGAAAAAGGATCCTCATTGCATTCTATTGTTAATGTCATTATAAATCTAGTTACTATTTGCAATCAGATGGAGGAGATGGAGAGGACAATTAATGAGCAGATAAAATAGCAATTTTAGAAGTTCATTTGACAACGAGATTATGAGGTTGAGCAGCTTCATCAACTCGTTTGGGCTTGGTATCAACAACTAAAGGAGTGCTTGTGAGAGAGAAATATGTTGACTAAGCAGTGACTATAGTCAATCATGGAGACGCAGATGCGTGATTTCATACGTGATTGGATACAAAGCACGCAATCCCAATCTGGAGTTACAAGTCCTCATTCTTCCTCCCCCAAAGATTCTCCACTCATTTTTTGATGTATTTTTTTACTTATTCTGGGATTTTATTATTGTAACGATATTTTTAGACAAAAATAATGAATTTGTATTATATATAATGAATGTCTAATGGTGTGAATTTGATGAAATACATAATATGCAGATGTTTTATAAGAAGATTATTTATCTCCTATAAGCAGAGTTTTTTTAAAAAAATTAATGGGACTATTTTGTAAATATTTTAAAAACATAAAATTAGCATCACTATAACATCTAGTGATTTAGGCCCCGATTGCTCGTGACCGTAGTGAGGTGCGCTATTTCAATCGGAGTATAAATTTGAACACATAAAAAAATGAATAATAACAAGGGATAATAATTAAAGGTATTATTATTTGATAATTAAAAAGATTAGTGCTATATTAGAAAAAAAAAATTTCCTATGGACAAAATAGGTATTATGGCAATTATTGGGGGAAAAAGTGTGAATATAGAGGAAGATGTGGTAAATATGGAATTTCTCAAAATTTCAATGTTAATCAATATTAATTAACCTAATGAAGTAATAAGAATTAGGATTTATTTTAATTAGTGGGACCCACTCTTTAATTTGAGTATAAAAGTCAAAAAGATGAAGGAAATTCCACATTCTTCCATTAGTCATCTTCATCTTCTCCTTTTCTCCTCTCTTTGTCGTCCTTCCATAGCCCCAAAACCTCCATTTTTTCTTTAGCCAAAACTTGAAAAAGAGAGAAAAATAATGAGTTTTGAGAAAGGAAAAATCAAGAAATTAAAGAGTTCATGCCAAAAGTAGAGTAAAGAAACAAGAAAGGAAGAAGAAAGAAGAGAAATAAAAGAGAAAAATTGAAGGGAAATTCGGCCAGCTTTGGAAAGATCTTAAGGTGAGTTTATTCCTCTTAAATTCAACCATTTTCCTTCCATTTGAGACCCATAAGGATGATAGATGTGATTAGGTTTGGTAGATTTAGGTTATGTTGCAAGATTGAACTTAGAAATTCAAGTTTGTGATTAGTTGATGAAAGTGTAGTTAAACTTTGAATTAATGATAATTGATGTTAGTTAATTGTTTTATGACTTAAAAACTAGAGAAAATGATGTTAATGGATGAATGAGGGGCTACCATAGTTAGACTAATTTGGGAAAAATTGACATTAACTTAGAAACACCACAATTGGTGATAGATTAAGTATGATTTGATTGTTGAATTGAAGAAAATGAATTGGGAACTAGGATATAGTTTTTGGGCAGCCATGACATATGAAGAAGGAAGTTTAACTTTAGTACATTATAGCTCAATTAAGGTATAAAATATATTAGGAGCATTAGAAGATTATGTAGACATGAAAAGCTTTGAAAATGGATATTGGAATTGAAATATGGTATGGTTGTGTAGGAAAATCAAATGAACAAGTGAGAGGCCCTCAAGATGGTGACGAAGGGGCAGAGAAAGTTGGCTAATAAGGGGAGAAAAAGAAGGATTAAGGGAAGAGCCAAGGCTGATTAGGTATTTAATTCATTGATAAAAATCTTACATGTTGTTAATATGCATGGAATTATGTATTAAGGTTTGATATGATTGTGTTTTTGATATGTTATTTGATTTGTTGTGGCTTTTGATATTTTACATGACAATGGGATCAAATGGTGTAAAATAATTGAGACATATGAATGTAGTTAAAATTTGAAAATTTTAGTATCAAAATGAATGCAAATGATGAATGTGGTTGAAAAGTGGATTAATGTTAATTGATGACTCTACTGTAGGGATTCTGGAACAGTCTTGACTATTTTGATTATAACTTAAGTTTTGGAATTCAATTTTGTATGTTCTTTATTGGAAATGAAATCTAAGACACAGGGCTTTAATTTTTATTTAGACCATAAAATCTATTTATGACTAAATTTTCCCATAAAAATGCATGAAGTTTGAACCTTGAATCTGTCCAGAAATTTCTAGGCAAAAATTTATGTGATGATGCAGTGTTCAATTGATTATAACTTTTGATAGAAAATTGGGATTTGAGTTATTTTTTATGCATCTGAAAGCTGAGACAATAAAATAAAAAATTTTAGAAGACCAGAACTCCCAATTCGAATTGTAAATAGGCTAAAAATAAAGCCAAAAAATATGTCTGAAATCTGTCATAGGTAAAAACATGAAATATTGGGCTTTTGCATGTGTTGTGATTATTATATGTAATAATTAATGTGAATATTTACTTTAATGGTAAATATAAATGTTTAAAAAATTATTTATGTGTGAGATTTTAGTGCAATAATAATGGAAATAAAGAACAAAAATAAATAAGCATGATTACGATAATTGAATAATATTGTCATTTTTTAAAATATTGTGAATTAATATAAAAATAGTTAAGCCAAAAGATACCTAGTATAGAACTAGAATAGAGAATAGTTTGGCATGTCAATCAGGGGATATAAGACACTCGGTGTGAAATATAGATGCCGGCAATGTCAATTTATAAATGTGCTCGGTAAAAAATTATTAAGCTGGTAATGTCAATATTACAAAAGCTGGTAATGACATTATTATAAAAGCGCTCGACACAATATTATAAAATTCGGAAATGACAACCCTGTTATTCCTATTAGTTAGTTCAGTTATATGTGTTATGGTCACAAGAAAAAAAAATGAAAATGAAAAATAAGAAAAATATTAAATTATGTTATTTTGAGAATGTTATATTAATTAAATTTGTTAACTATTACATGTTGAATGAAATTTGTTTGATTTTATATAATTTTTTTTATTTGATGCCTAAATTGTTAAATATATAAATGACATGTAAGAAATTATGTATATGTAAAAATTTTATCATTGAAGCACCACAAAGCTAGTAGCTTAACGCGGGTGGTTTTCTTCTCACGCGGGTTTTGGAAGAGTAGTCGTAGATAGTAGAATTGTTAAAAGAAGAAGGATACCCGAAAGAAAGCAGCAAAAAGCTTTGGTTTCTTTTTGGTATATTTTATCAAAAACTTTGTAAATTATATTATAGTTTTATTTCATATGATGTGTATTAAAGATGTGAATTATAAAGTAAGAGACATATATATAAGTAATTAATATATTTTATAAATAAATAAAATTTTGGATACTTGTGCTTGTAATAATTTTTATTTCAACATCTGCAATATTTGTTCAAAAAAAATTTATACTTCATTTCATTAATATTATAAAACAGTTAGACGGGTAATGCTCACTTACCTTGCTTAACAGAAGTAGGGTAAGGGGGTGTTACAATTTTTGGTATCAGATCTATAGGTTTTAACAATTCTTATTTAGTAGGTATAGGAAAATAAGTGAATGTTTTCAACATTTGCATTGTTTAAAGCTGTTATATTCTAATAAGGGACTCTTCTTTTGACAATATAGATTTTAATGGATACGAAATCAAGAGAAAGTCATGAAGAACAGGAGGGTGATAATATAGCTAATTTTGCTGCTCATAGACAGTCAACATGAATCATAGCTTTGGAGCCCAGTGTGATAGCTCCACAACATGCTGAAGAACAAATTGATCCGGGTCAGGTACCCCTTATGTAATAGATGGCTACCTTGTTGTAGCAGATAGCATAAGTTGTGTCACCACCAGCTCCACCACCTCCCCCACCGCAACCAAAACTCCATATTGATAAATTAAAAAATATGGGGCTACGGATTTTATGGGCAAGAAAGAAGATGACCCAATTGCAGCAGAATTTTGGTTAGAAACGATAAATCGAGTTTTTGAGGAGCTGCAATGTCCGGAGCAGTACAAGGTTAGATATACAGTGTCCCTCCTTCAGAAGCATGCCTATGACTGGTGGAAGTTGGTGTTAACAAAACCCCAGACTCCAAACCCTTAGACATGGGATTTCTTTGTGGTGGAGTTTAAAAAGAAATATGTGCCAAGAGTTTATGTTGATGAGAAAAAGTGAGAATTTTTAAATTTAAAGTAGAAGGGTATGACAGTAGCTGAGTATGAGATGGAGTTCACCAGGCTAAGCAAGTATGCAACAGGGATTACTGGAGATGAAGCTGACAAATGTTGTAGATTTGAAGATGGCCTTGATGAGGATATTGGATATTTAGTGGCTTCCCACTAGCATACAGATTTTGTTATGCTAGTGTCCTATGCCATTAGGGTTGAAAGAAGGAAAAAGTTGAAGACTGAAGAGCTCTTCAAGAAATCGACAGCTAGTGTGGCCTAGACATCTGGTAGGAAAGGACGGATAGTACCCAGACCATTTCAGTCACGGGTTGCTACGCAGATATTTTCCGGTAGGTGGGGTCAGCATGTCAAACCCGCAGCATCATCTGCTAGTTCACAAGCATCATTTTCAAATAGACCAACTCCTGCTATGTGTCAGCATTATGGTAGAGCTCACACAGGAGAGTCTTGGTGGTTGACTGGGGTATGTTTGAGATGTGGAGCTACTTACCATATGAAGAGAGATTGTCCTCGACTTAGTACAGGCGGTATGGCACCAGCACAGACTATGACACCTGTACAAAACCGTGGTAGAGGTCAATGTTAGTTTAGAGGTGGTTGTACCTGACAGAGTCAGGGGGTATTTGAGACAGTTGACAGACCCGGAGGTAGTAGAGCTCTAGCTCGGGCATATATCATGAGAGCTCGTGAGGAGCAGGATGCGCCAGACTTCATAGTTGGTAAACTTTCCTTATTTGACTTTGATTTACATGCATTGATAGATCCTGGTTCCAAGCATTCATACATAATGCAGCTGCACTTAAATAAGGGAACATGACACCTGAGACCTTAGAATATGAGATAGTTGTGACCAATCCGCTGGGACATAATGTGAAAGTGAATCATATTTATAGAAACATTTCAATAATAATTCAGGGTAGAGAATTTTTAGCAGACTTAATAGAATTACCTTTTCCGTGAATTCGATGTTATTCTAGGTATGGATTGGTTGACAAAGCATGGAGCTATAGTCGACTACCGATCTAGAGAAGTTATACTTAAAATTCCTAGGCAGGATGACACTATCATTCAAGGTGAAGGTCAAACATGTTTGACCAGTGTTATTTCTGCATTAAAAGTTCAAAAATACATTAGAAAGGGATGTGAGGCATATTTGGCCCATGTGATAGATACCAGGAAGGGGAGCCAAGGACTCAAGGACATCCCCACAGTGTGTGAGTTCCCATATGTGTTTCCTGAAGATTTGCTGGGGTTACCACTAGATAGGGAGACAAAATTTGCTATTGATGTAATCCCTGGTACAGCCCAGATATCAATTACTCCATATAGAATGGCACCTGCAAAATTGAGAGAGTTAAAGGTTCAATTGCAGGAATTGATCGACAAAGGGTTCATAAGATCAAACATGTCACCATGGGGCACTCCGGTGTTATTTGTGAAAAAGAAGGATGGCACCCTATGATTATGTATTGATTATAGACAATTGAACAAAGTGACGATTAAAAATTGGTAGTCTCTTACTGAGGCTAAAGGGAGGTTGAGGGTTCGATCCCTGACTTCAACAACCTACTGTGCAACAGTCGTTGCGGGCCTGAGACTCGGGCTGGTGCACAGTGATGGGTTGGGGGTACTGGGCCATGGACCCCGGCAGCCCGTTGGTCTCAGTGAGACGGCGGGTGGGCTCTCATCCTCGAGTAAGGCGGAGCTCAGCCGTTACATAAAAGGTACCTTTTATGTAACGGCTGGATCTCAGCCCGGAACTTGGGCCCGCAACGACTGAGTCCACCCGCCGTCTCACTGAGACCAACGGGCTGCCGGAGTCCATGGCCCAATACCCCCAACCCATCACTGTGCACCAGCCCGAGTCTCAGGCCCGCAACGACTGTTGCACAGTAGGTTGTTGGAGGCAGGGATCGAACCCTCAACCTCCCTTTAGCCTCAGTAAGAGACTACCAATTGTACCACTAAATGTAGCGCTCCCTTACCCTACTAATCGCTAATAGGATATGGAAGTGCTACTAAGCTCATTTAATTTAAAACCAACGCTCAATTTTGTATAAATATTTTTTTTTTATTTCAATTTTTGATTTTATTATTAGCGGAATATTTATCACCATATTTTTTTTTCCATTTAAATATATATCTAGTGATGGGAATATTGTGATTCAAAATAACTTATTCATTAAACCATGATATTTAAAAATATAACTACAATAATTCTAGATATATATAATTACCAAATCCATTACTTATAAATATTACAAGCCACAAATTTACATCAACAAAATTCTTAAAACTTAATTTTTACAACATCATTTTCAAAACATACAAAAAGAACTAGACTGCTGCAATCTGATCTTGGGGTTCCCTCTTCTTCGGTCGCCCTATCGGAACAGCTACTTCTATTTATCTGCGCGTGAAACACACGCGCTAAGCTACTAGCTTAGTGGTACGTTTGGCAACTATCCAATAATTACATAATAATTCTAAAATGAAATTTTAGAAACTACAATTAATCTATTTAGCATGCCAAATATTCAATTAATAATACACTATTTTCTTCATGCAAAAATATTTAATTCATCAATTATGACATTTTATTCATTAAGCATGTTTGAAATTTTAACAATACAAGATATAAAATTTACAATATCAATTTCATACTTCACATCATTTTTTTTTTGTTATTTATTTAATAGCCCACGACATCTTAGACCGGAACTAAACACTGGATATAGGGTTTCTGCTCTCCGGCAGTATACTCGGCGCCCACATAATTATTTATAACTCGGCGATTAACGCCTACATTTTCAATAACAACTCAGCACCTTTTTGGTGCCTACGTAAATTTCGAACTCAGCACTAATTCTTAGTGCCTACATAAATTTCAACTCAGCACTATTATTTTTAGTGCCTACATAATTTTAACTCAGCACTATTATTTTTAGTGCCTACATTTCTACCCTTTTATTGGCATGCCAACTTATCCTAATTTTTAGTTCTCGACTAGATGTTATAGGGCTTAAATTACATTTGTTACCTTTATTCATATTTGCATAAATTATGTAGGGAAACATTAATATAAATGCAATCATTCCCATTCAATATTTTAGAACCTCATATTAGCTCATTTAATCATTATAACTATAAGAAAAATTCACTTAATACATTTTCTAACACAAAAATCCACAATCAACACATTTCTACCAGCAGTCCTATTCTGGACAGCATTTCAGCCTTATATTGCTCTGTATTTTTCGTCTATTTTTAGACAGAATTTGGACATGTGATCAACTAACAAAATATAAGTAAATGTCTTAAATTTAATTTCCAACTGGAATCACATTAAAACGAATTTCGTAGCAAAAGTTATGAATTTTATCCTAAGCTACGTTCATTGCAATCTGCCCAGTATTTTACTGGGCAGATTTCTGCCTTATTTTTCTCTGTCTTTTTCATCCATTTCTCGATGGAATTTGGACAAGTGATCAACTAGAAAAATGTAGATACATGTCTTATATTTAATTTCCAACTGGAATCACATTAAAAATAATTTCGTAGCAAAAGTTATAAATTTTCTTCTAACCTATGTTCAATGCACTCTGCCCAGTATTTTTTTTTCTGGACAGATTTCTAGTTCAAAGTTTGAGTCCATTTTTCACCTAATTTCAGGTATATTTAGGTCTAATGGTCTGAATGAAAGTTCAAGCCCTATGTCTTAACTTTCCAATACAGCAAGAATCACTCAGAAATGATATCTAGAACTCAAGTTATGATCAAAACACTAGACACTGTTCATAAGACGAATTTTCCAGCACATCAAATAATTCATACATTTTCCATTTTCATGCATCAACCTCATTTTCTAGTCTTTATTTTCACATTCATGGCATAATTTAATCACCAATTCATTTCTCAATCAAATATGCAGAATTTCATACACATCACAAAATCAAAATCAACATTTTTATACATTGAATTTTTGCCAAATGTACATACCTCAAAGTTCTATTTTTCTTCACTTTTCTCTTCCTCTTAGATAGCCTTTTCCTTGCCCTTACTTCCCCTTTGATTTTGGTTTAAAGTTTGTTCACTTCTTTGTCCTAACAACAAATTTTACACTAATCAAGCACTAATCATACTAATCCACCCTTAATCACCATTAACATACTAATAACCCTAATTTACTAGCTATAATGACAAATAACCCCAAACTCAAAGAAATGAGAAGAAGAAAGTAAGGAGATGGAAAATCTAAACTCACTTTTGAAGATCTTCCAAATGGCTAAAAACTTCTTTCTCTCTTTTTCTCTTCCTTTCTTCCTTCCTCTTCCTTGGTTTTGCTCACTTTATTTCACTTTCTTCATGATCTTGCCTTAATCCCACTTTTTTTCATCTAATCTTTGCTTTAATTGGAGAACAAAAAGAAGAACATCAAGGGAGGAGGAGAAACTCACGGCAAAGAGAGAAAAAGGGAGAGAAATGGGTGTAATTAAGGTGAGGAAGAAGAAGAATGGTTAAAAAAGTGGAAATTTGACTTTTTATAGTTGGATTAGGTGGGTGGTTAGGATTAGTTACTAATCTTGCTTCCTATTGGTCCATTAATTTAAATCACTCTTACTTTATTTTAATCAAAAGAATATTCCTTTCCTTAGATAAAGAATATTCCATTTTTATGCCTTCTTAAAATATCTGTGCCAAAAACACTGCAATTTCCAATTTCGTTCAGCGAAAAATTATTTTTTTCTCAATTTTAATTCCAAACTTCAAAATTCTCAATTAATAATATCCAAAATATTTTTCTCCCATCTTATTATTATTTTAATTTATTTCTTTCATATCCGAATTTAGACCTCGATTGGTTCGGTACACCGGATTTCAGTCAACCGCGACCGTGGCCTAAATTATCGGGTATTACAATTTTCCCCTCCTAAAAAAAATTTCGTCCTCGAAATTTACCTGTTTAGCTAGAGTGGAATAATTGTGGATACTGAGCTTTCATCACCTCTTCATTTTCCCAAGTTGCCTCTTCTGACTTATGATTTTTCCACAGGACCTTCACCAATGGTACCTTTTTGTTTCGTAGCTCTTTCATTTCTCGAGCTAAAATTTTCACTGGCTCCTCTTCATAAGTTAGATCTGGTCGTATCTCTATAGGTTATGCTGATATGATATGAGATGGATCTGATCGATATCTTCTCAACATGGACACATGGAATACGTTGTGAATCTTGTCTAACTCTGGTGGTAGAGCTAATTTGTACGCCACTGGACCTATGCGTTCAAGTACCTCGTATGGTCCAATGAACCTAGGACTCAACTTTCCTTTCTTTCCAAATCGGAAAATCCTTTTCCAAGGTGAGACTTTTAAGAACACTTTGTCACCAACTGTATATTCAATATCTCTCCTTTTTAAATCTGCATATGATTTCTGTCTATCAGCAGCAGTTTTCAGCCTATCTCTTATTACTCTGACTTTTTCCTCTGTCTGTTGGACTAGATCGGGACCCATTACTTTCTTTTCGCTAAGCTCGGTCCAACCTAGAGGCGTTCTACATTTTCTCCCATATAAGGCTTCATATGGTGCCATACCGATACTGGCTTGGTGACTATTATTGTAGGCAAATTCTATCAATGGAAGATGTTTATCCCAACTGCCTTCAAATTCTATCACACAACTCCTCAACATATCTTCCAATATCTGTATGACCCTCTCTGATTGTCCATCTGTTTGTGGGTGGAACGCTGTGCTGAAATTGAGTCGAGTACCCATGGCTTGATGCAAACTTTTCCAGAATTGTGAAGTAAACCGCGGGTCTCGATCTGAAATGATTGAAATTGGCACACCATGTAAACGGATTATCTCATTAACATAGATCTCTGCCAAACGGTTAAGTGGATAATCCATCTTGATCGGTAGAAAGTGAGCTGATTTGGTGAGCCGGTCTACTACTACCCATACTGCATCATGCCTCTTTTGTGTCAAGGGCAAACCAGAAACAAAGTCCATTGTGACTCTTTCCCATTTCCACTCCGGAATTGAAATAGACTGCAATAATCCACTTGGTACTTGATGCTCTGCCTTCACTTGCTGACAAGTTAAACATCTGGTAGTATACTCCGTGATATCTCTTTTCATTCCTGGCCACCAGTAATATGCCTTCAAGTCATGATACATTTTGTTGCTTCCTGGGTGCATTGCATAAATAACGTTGTGAGCCTCCTTCAAAATATCTTGTTTCAATTCTGGTATGTCTGGCACACACAACCTGCCCTTATGCCTTATACTCCCATCTGCTTCAATAGTAAATTCTGGTTTTTCACCCTTTTTCACCATTTCAAAGATTTCCTTTAATTTCGTGTTTTGCTTCTGATTGTCCTTTACTTGTTGGATCAATGTGGGTTGAATCCGCAATTCTGCCAAAATAATATATAAAGAACTTATTATTCCATTTTTTTTTCACTTAATACATTTAAGTTTTAACATTTACCTGCAAGAGTTTTTCTACTCAGCGCGTCAGCAACCACATTGGCCTTACCGGGCTGATAGTCAATTATACAATTGTAGTCTTTGATCAATTCTAGCCATCTCCTCTGTCTCAGATTGAGTTCCTTTTGTGAAGGCAAATATTTCAAACTTTTATGGTCTGTATAGATATAACATTGCTCACCATACAAGTAGTGTCGCCATATTTTCAACGCAAACACAATAGCTGCTAGTTCCAGATCATGTGTCGGATAATTTCTCTCATGAGGCTTCAGTTGTCTGGAAGCATAAGCAATTACTTTGCCTTCTTGCATTAGTACACAGCCCAAACCATTAAGGGAAGCATCACTGTACACCACATAATCTTTTCCCGCAGTAGGTTGTGTCAACACTGGTGCCTCTGTCAACATTTTCTTCAACTTATCAAAACTAGTCTGGCATCGTTCTGACCACTCAAATCTGGTCTCCTTTCTAAGCAATTTTGTCAGTGGTGAGGCTATCATTGAAAATCCTTTCACAAATCTCCGATAATAACCAGCCAAACCAAGAAAACTTCTCACCTCTGTCACATTCCGAGGCGGTTTCCAGTTAAGGATTGCCTCTACCTTACTAGTGTCGACTCTGATCCCATCGACTGAGACAATATGCCCTAGAAAGGCCACCTCATCTAACCAGAATGCACATTTTGACAACTTTGCATATAATTGATTCTCTCTCAAGATATGAAAAACAATACGAAGATGTTGATTATGCTCTTCTTTGCTTCTAGAGTACACCAAGATATCATCTATGAATACCACCACGAACTGGTCCAAATAAGGCCTAAAGATTCTATTCATTAGATCCATAAATGCTGCTGGGGCATTCGTCAAGCCAAAAGGCATTACTAAGAACTCGTAATGACCATACCGAGTCCTAAATGCTGTTTTTGAAATGTCTGATTCTTTAATTCTCAATTGGTGATAACCTGATCTGAGGTCAATTTTAGAAAATACCCCTGCTGCTTTCAACTGATCAAACAAGTCATCTATTCTCGGTAAGGGATATCTGTTCTTAATTGTCATCTTATTCAACTGACGATAATCAATACACAACCGAAAGGTGCCATCCTTCTTTTTCACAAATAGAACAGGAGCACCCCAAGGTGAGACACTAGGCCTGATAAACCCTTTCTCTAACAACTCTTGCAACTGGACCTTTAATTCTTTTAGTTCAGCAGGTGCCATTCTGTAGGGAGTGATCGATATTGGGGCTGTGCCTGGCAAAACATCAATGGCAAACTCTATCTCTCTGACAGGTGGTAACCCAGGCAAGTCCTCAGGAAATATATCTGGATATTCACATACTGTTGGAATCTCCCTGAGATCTAGACTATCCTTTTTGGTATCTACAATATGTGCCAAAAATGCTTCACATCCTTTTTTGATAAGCTTACTTGCCTTCGTCACAGAAATGACATTAGTCAAGTATGGTCGGTTCTCGCCTAGGACAATCACGTCATCCTGCCCTGAATTCTTGAAAGTCACTCTCCTATACTGACAATCCACCACTGCCTTATGCCGAGTTAACCAATCCATCCCCAAGATTGCATCAAACTCACGGAATGGCAACTCTATTAGATCAGCTGGGAATTCTACATTTTGAGCTTTGATTGGACTATTTTTATAGACTCGACTAACTTTCACTCCATGACCCAAAGGATTGGTCACTAATATATCATAATCTAATTCCTCTGCTACCATATTACCGTGACTAGGTGGTGACATACATAAATATGAATGTGTAGAACCCGGATCTATCAGTGCAAATAAATCAGTATCATAAAGAGAAAATTTACCAATTATCACATCCGGGGCATCCTGCTCCTCACGAGCTCTCATGGCATATGCTCGGGCTGGGGCTCGACTACCTTCTGCTCTATTCACTGATTCTGATATACTCTGCCCAATTCTGCCACTTCTAGACTGTCCTTGTCCCCTGCCTCTGCCTCGAGTGACATTCTGAAGCTGAACTGATATTACACCACCTGTACCTCTTCCTCTCGGGCAATCTTTCTGTTTGTGCTCAATAGATCCGCATCGTAAGCATGCTCCAGTAATCCACCAGCAATCACCTGGATGTGATCTCCCAAAATGTTGACATGTGACAGATATGAATCTCCTATTACCCGAAGCTGGTGCACTAGCTGTAGATCCCTCTGGCCTCGACCGCTGGCTTTGCCTAGTTGAAAAGTTTGATCTAGTACCCTGTGACTGGAAAAACCTAGGCGCTGTCCGCCCCCTTTTACCTGATGTCTGGCCCATGATAAATGTCTGTCTCCGTGGTAGCTCTTCTATCCTCTTTCTCTTTGACCTCTTTTCCACACTAATGGCTGAGGATACTAGTGTAGCAAAATCCTCAAGCTGAAGGGCGGTCACCATATTCCCAATATCATCATTAAGCCCATCCTCAAATCTTCGGCATCTGTCTGCCTCATCAGCGATGATTCCAGTTGCATATTTACTTAGTCGGGTGAATTCCATCTCATACTCGGCGACTGACATGCTTCCCTGCTTCAAGTCTTGAAACTCCCTTTTCTTTTCATTCACATAAACTCTTGGCACATATTTCTTGCTAAATTCTGCCTTGAAGAAATTCCAGGAAGGTGGCTTCGGTGTCTGGGGCTTTGATAAAATTGATTTCCACCAATCATAGGCATGATCTTTTAAAAGGGACACTGCATATCTAACCTTCTGTTCCTCTGGACACTCCAATTCCTCAAACACCCTTTCTGTGGATTCCATCCAAAACTCTGAAGCTGCTGGGTCATCCTCTCTCCTTCCCATAAAATCTGTGGCCCCATATTTTCTCAGCTTATCAATCCGGGGTTTTGGCTGAGGTGGAGGAGGAGGTGGAGCTGGTTGTGGAACTGCTTGTACTATCCGTTGCAATAAATTAGCTATCTGCTCCATAAGAGGCTCCTGTTCTAAATTATCCTGTCTCTCTGCTCTCGGAGGAGCTACTACACTCGGCCCGGAATCTCTCACAGATTGAGGTTGTCTGGGATTGGCTGTGCGTGAAGGACTATTACTCAGTTCATCTTCTGAGAAATCTTGTTCCGATTCCGAATCCATATCTACCTATAAACCAAAAGAAGGGACCCAAATCAGAAAATTGCAGCATTTTATGCATATGCATGAGTCACATATTCTATCTTACACCCATTGATTAAGAATCATTAACCTGAGCTCTGATACCACTAAATGTAGCGCTCCCTTACCCTACTAATCGCTAATAGGATATGGAAGTGCTACTAAGCTCATTTAATTTAAAACCAACGCTCAATTTTGTATAAATATTTTTTTTTTATTTCAATTTTTGAGTTTATTATTAGCGGAATATTTATCACCATATTTTTTTTTCCATTTAAATATATATCTAGTGATGGGAATATTGTGATTCAAAATAACTTATTCATTAAACCATGATATTTAAAAATATAACTACAATAATTCTAGATATATATAATTACCAAATCCATTACTTATAAATATTACAAGCCACAAATTTACATCAACAAAATTCTTAAAACTTAATTTTTACAACATCATTTTCAAAACATACAAAAAGAACTAGACTGCTGCAATCTGATCTTGGGGTTCCCTCTTCTTCGGTCGCCCTATCGGAACAGCTACTTCTATTTATCTGCGCGTGAAACACACGCGCTAAGCTACTAGCTTAGTGGTACGTTTGGCAACTATCCAATAATTACATAATAATTCTAAAATGAAATTTTAGAAACTACAATTAATCTATTTAGCATGCCAAATATTCAATTAATAATACACTATTTTCTTCATGCAAAAATATTTAATTCATCAATTATGACATTTTATTCATTAAGCATGTTTGAAATTTTAACAATACAAGATATAAAATTTACAATATCAATTTCATACTTCACATCATTTTTTTTTTGTTATTTATTTAATAGCCCACGACATCTTAGACCGGAACTAAACACTGGATATAGGGTTTCTGCTCTCCGGCAGTATACTCGGCGCCCACATAATTATTTATAACTCGGCGATTAACGCCTACATTTTCAATAACAACTCAGCACCTTTTTGGTGCCTACGTAAATTTCGAACTCAGCACTAATTCTTAGTGCCTACATAAATTTCAACTCAGCACTATTATTTTTAGTGCCTACATAATTTTAACTCAGCACTATTATTTTTAGTGCCTACATTTCTACCCTTTTATTGGCATGCCAACTTATCCTAATTTTTAGTTCTCGACTAGATGTTATAGGGCTTAAATTACATTTGTTACCTTTATTCATATTTGCATAAATTATGTAGGGAAACATTAATATAAATGCAATCATTCCCATTCAATATTTTAGAACCTCATATTAGCTCATTTAATCATTATAACTATAAGAAAAATTCACTTAATACATTTTCTAACACAAAAATCCACAATCAACACATTTCTACCAGCAGTCCTATTCTGGACAGCATTTCAGCCTTATATTGCTCTGTATTTTTCGTCTATTTTTAGACAGAATTTGGACATGTGATCAACTAACAAAATATAAGTAAATGTCTTAAATTTAATTTCCAACTGGAATCACATTAAAACGAATTTCGTAGCAAAAGTTATGAATTTTATCCTAAGCTACGTTCATTGCAATCTGCCCAGTATTTTACTGGGCAGATTTCTGCCTTATTTTTCTCTGTCTTTTTCATCCATTTCTCGATGGAATTTGGACAAGTGATCAACTAGAAAAATGTATATACATGTCTTATATTTAATTTCCAACTGGAATCACATTAAAAATAATTTCGTAGCAAAAGTTATAAATTTTCTTCTAACCTATGTTCAATGCACTCTGCCCAGTATTTTTTTTTCTGGACAGATTTCTAGTTCAAAGTTTGAGTCCATTTTTCACCTAATTTCAGGTATATTTAGGTCTAATGGTCTGAATGAAAGTTCAAGCCCTATGTCTTAACTTTCCAAAACAGCAAGAATCACTCAGAAATGATATCTAGAACTCAAGTTATGATCAAAACACTAGACACTGTTCATAAGACGAATTTTCCAGCACATCAAATAATTCATACATTTTCCATTTTCATGCATCAACCTCATTTTCTAGTCTTTATTTTCACATTCATGGCATAATTTAATCACCAATTCATTTCTCAATCAAATATGCAGAATTTCATACACATCACAAAATCAAAATCAACATTTTTATACATTGAATTTTTGCCAAATGTACATACCTCAAAGTTCTATTTTTCTTCACTTTTCTCTTCCTCTTAGATAGCCTTTTCCTTGCCCTTACTTCCCCTTTGATTTTGGTTTAAAGTTTGTTCACTTCTTTGTCCTAACAACAAATTTTACACTAATCAAGCACTAATCATACTAATCCACCCTTAATCACCATTAACATACTAATAACCCTAATTTACTAGCTATAATGACAAATAACCCCAAACTCAAAGAAATGAGAAGAAGAAAGTAAGGAGATGGAAAATCTAAACTCACTTTTGAAGATCTTCCAAATGGCTAAAAACTTCTTTCTCTCTTTTTCTCTTCCTTTCTTCCTTCCTCTTCCTTGGTTTTGCTCACTTTATTTCACTTTCTTCATGATCTTGCCTTAATCCCACTTTTTTTCATCTAATCTTTGCTTTAATTGGAGAACAAAAAGAAGAACATCAAGGGAGGAGGAGAAACTCACGGCAAAGAGAGAAAAAGGGAGAGAAATGGGTGTAATTAAGGTGAGGAAGAAGAAGAATGGTTAAAAAAGTGGAAATTTGACTTTTTATAGTTGGATTAGGTGGGTGGTTAGGATTAGTTACTAATCTTGCTTCCTATTGGTCCATTAATTTAAATCACTCTTACTTTATTTTAATCAAAAGAATATTCCTTTCCTTAGATAAAGAATATTCCATTTTTATGCCTTCTTAAAATATCTGTGCCAAAAACACTGCAATTTCCAATTTCGTTCAGCGAAAAATTATTTTTTTCTCAATTTTAATTCCAAACTTCAAAATTCTCAATTAATAATATCCAAAATATTTTTCTCCCATCTTATTATTATTTTAATTTATTTCTTTCATATCCGAATTTAGACCTCGATTGGTTCGGTACACCGGATTTCAGTCAACCGCGACCGTGGCCTAAATTATCGGGTATTACATGGAATACATGCTTAGAAGTTATGTAATTGACTTTGAGGGTTAGCTGGGATAAGTACTTAGCATTGATGGAATTTTCATACAACAATAGTTATCAAACTAGTATCGGCATGGCACCATATGAAGCTTTGTATGGAAGGAGATGTAGGACACCATTCTGCTAGACATAACTTGGTGAAAAGATGTTAATGGGCCTAGAATTAGTGCATCAAACAGAGGAAAAGGTGAAATTAATCCAAGATTGATTAAAAACTGCAACTGATGTTGCCCAGATATTAGACCAAGAAGGGGGGTTGAATTGGAGTTTCAAAAATTAAACTTTAAAGTGCAGAAATAAAATTGCTAATTTTAGAAGGGATAGAGAAAATTAGACACAAAGATTTATAGAGGTTCGAGTATTAACAAACCCTACTCCTCTCCCCAATCGCAATTGGGAGTTTCACTAACACACTAAGTGTTACAATGGAGTTTTACAAGTTCACTCCCAACTATGGTGTTTCTCACAATGGCTCACACCTAACCCCGAAATCCCTTGTGTTTTAATGGCTCCCACAATAACCAATTCCTTTGTGTTTTACAGGCTCACACAAATAACCTACACTTTGTGTTTTACAGGCTCACACAAACAACCTACACTTGTGTTTTACAGGCTCACACAAACAACCTTTTAATTTGTGTTTTGGAGGTTCACACAACTAACCCTTACAAGTGTTCTTCTCTTAACCTAGAACTACCCAATGCTCACTTGAGTAAAGATTACAAAGAGAACCACTTATAAATCTTTATTTCTCAATTATGAGGAGAAAAAAGATTTTTACAGAGAATAGATTTGTTCTCAAAGTATAAAAGTACAAGATAGCTTGTGATTTGAAGTATATGCTAATCTTTTGTTTTTCTTATCATTCTCTTGTTTCTTAATGTATAAATGACTTCCATTTATACTCCCATGGCTAAATATAGCCGTTGGGGGTGCATTAAATAAGAAACTAGTCGTTATACCAACCAAAAAATCACGCCTGATATTTTTCTCTTTAATTGGTCACGGGTGTGAATATGCTTGTCACGGGGGTGACAGTTCTTCCCAAGCCGTGACTGAAGTGGTGACCTTGGTCGTGAAGCTCTCTGGAATGTTTTGACATATAGAGTCACGGGCGTGACATTAATTAGTCACGAGCGTGACACTCTTCCCAGCCGTGAGACAAGTGGTGACTCAGGTCGTGAAGCTCTCTGGATGAAATTGAATGAATCCTTCACGAGGGTGACACCTTCATTCACGGGGGTGACAATCTTCACAGCCGTGACCTAAGTGGTGACTCTGGTCGTGAAGCTCTCTGGTTGAAATTACACAACTCTTCACGGGGGTGACACCTTTAGTCACGGGGGTGACTGAAATGCTTACTTCACGGTTTGGTTTTCCTTCATGGCCGTGAACTTCAAATGTTAGTTTTGGTAACAGTTAGTTTTCTTCACGGGAGTGACTCCTAGAGTCACGGCAGTGAACATGCTACTTTTTGCTTTTTGTTTCTCAAGGATTATTCTTCCAATTCTCCATTCTTGCTATTTTAATTCATGTCCTATATAATATACTTTCAAAAACAAGTATGTTAAATACAATATTGCTATATTATTTATTATCATCAAAATGACAGAAATACCCCTTAAGGTTAACAATCTCCCCCTTTTTGATGGTGACAAATAATCTAGCTATATGTGATTTTGTTAAGTCTCCCCCTCAAAATATACTTAGGATAAAAAATTATAATGTGCAAGAATAGTAAATAAAGATGTAGCATTTAACTAGATTTTAAGTATATGCAAGTTATATGAGAAGTATATCCAATACATACCATAATTCCTTTTCAAGACATAAAGTGTATGTAAGGTGTATTTAAGATATATCATGGCATGTTGTAACTTGCTTTTAAGGTGTATGCAAAGTATACTTAAAGTATGTAGAGGCTCAGTTTTTCAATTATCTACTTTGCATCAAGATTTTTAAATCAATTCAAAATTTGTTTACTTTTTGATTCACAATTCTTATATGGCTAGTTTGATACTACTTTCCCTTATCATATTATATTGCATATTGCTAGTTTTCTCCCCCTTTTGTCATCAATCAAAAAGAATATGTAGATTGAAGTAAACAAAAGCAAATATATATTATGAAGGAAAGGATACAAACTAAGAAAGGAAATTTAAGATTTCCTACGCAAACATAACAAACAATCATAGAAAAAATGATCAAACATAACAAATTTAGGCTACACTCTAGCCTATATCCTAGCCAGACATCCTATCACGAAGCCTAGCTACTTCAGCCTCAAGGCTGTCTATCCGAGACTCCATGAAGTCCTTGAGGTTTTCCAACCTCTCATCCATGGAAGTCTGCAGCTGCTCGAAATGTGGTGCCAAGAGGTCGACCACCTGCTGCGCTAAAGATGGTGTGGAGGCTGAGGACTATCCAATGTCCTGCTCGATGGCTGGAGTTGCTTCCTCAATCCTAGCCCTCTTTTTCTGCTGGACTCCCTGGAGGCCTGCTTTAAAATCCTCCGTGTCATGATCTTCCCAGATAATCTCTCCAGCAGTATCAATGAAGCGGTAGAAGATATCATTTTGAAAAACGATTCTGACAGCTGCTCCCATCTTGATGAATGACTCTACATCCAGCCTATCTCGTGGGTGTGCAGGAATGATGTTGAAGTGATGGTTATCCAGCTTCAAGTAATTGAGCTTTACTGCCATATGAGTGACATAAGCCCCAATCAAGATATCTCCTGTGGGCTTGGTGGCGATGGAGAGAAGATGGTTTGCAAACCATCTGGAAAGTGCCACTGTGACTCCCCGTCGAGCCATCTCAAATAGGAAGAGTTCTGACTTCCTAATAGTTCCATTACTTTCTCTCCGAGCAAAAATTCTATAGGTTAGAAACCTATGCAAATACCTGTGTACTGGGGTCCTGAGATGTGTGCTCTTAGTTTTCTTGACATCCTAGTTGCAATCCATGCCAAAATGTGTCCATGCTGCAGGGCTAGAGAATTCTACCTCAGTCTCATTCAGAATGCCATCAGATGGTAGGTTGAACAATTCTCCAAATGCAATGGCACTAAGGGTGGTTGCATTGCTGCAGAGTTGGAATTTCACCACTCCAGTTGGTGAAACCTGCAAGGTGCTGAGAAATTCCAGCATTGGCTCCCGTAGAGTTGGCAGATGAATTTCAACAAATTCCTTTAGATGACAGACTTGAAGTTGCGCTGTCATAGCCATCTAAGTCAGAACTTTTCCTATTTGAGATGGCTCGATGGGGAGTCACAGTGGCACTTTCCAGATGGTTTGCAAACCATCTTCTCTCCATCGCCACCAAGCCCACAGGAGATATCTTGATTGGGGCTTATGTCACTCATATGGCAGTAAAGCTCAATTACTTAAAGCTGGATAACCATCACTTCAACATCATTCCTGCACACCCACGAGATAGGCTGGATGTAGAGTCATTCATCAAGATGGGAGCAGCTGTCAGAATCGTTTTTCAAAACGATATCTTCTACCGCTTCACTGATACTGCTGGAGAGATTATCTGGGAAGATCATGACACGGATGATTTTAAAGCAGGCCTCCAGCAGCTGCTCGAAATGTGGTGCCAAGAGGTCGATCACCTGCTGCGCTAAAGATGGTGTGGAGGCTGAGGACTATCCAATGTCCTGCTCGATGGCTGGAGTTGCTTCCTCAATCCTAGCCCTCTTTTTCTGCTGGACTCCCTGGAGGCCTGCTTTAAAATCCTCCATGTCATGATCTTCCCAGATAATCTCTCCAGCAGTATTAGTGAAGCGGTAGAAGATATCGTTTTGAAAAACGATTCTGACAGCTGCTCCCATCTTGATGAATGACTCTACATCCAGCCTATCTCGTGGGTGTGCAGGAATGATGTTGAAGTGATGGTTATCCAGCTTCAAGTAATTGAGCTTTACTGCCATATGAGTGACATAAGCCCCAATCAAGATATCTCCTGTGGGCTTGGTGGCGATGGAGAGAAGATGGTTTGCAAACCATCTGGAAAGTGCCACTGTGACTCCCCGTCGAGCCATCTCAAATAGGAAGAGTTCTGACTTCCTAATAGTTCCATTGCTTTCTCTCCGAGCAAAAATTCTATAGGTTAGAAACCTATGCAAATACCTGTGTACTGGGGTCCTGAGATGTGTGCTCTTAGTTTTCTTGACATCCTAGTTGCAATCCGTGCCAAAATGTGTCCATGCTGCAGGGCCAGAGAATTCTACCTCAGTCTCATTCAGAATCCCATCAGATGGTAGGTTGAACAATTCTCCAAATGCGATGGCGCTAAGGGTGGTTGCATTGCTGCAGAGTTGGAATTTCACCACTCCAGTTGGTGAAACCTGCAAGGTGCTGAGAAATTCCAGCGTTGGCTCCCGTAGAGTTGGCAGATGAATTTCAACAAATTCCTTTAGATGACAAACTTGAAGTTGCACTGTCATAGCCATCTCGAGCCCGAGATTACGGACTGTCTGCCATTCGAAGGACCTTGATGATAAAATAGGTCTCTTCTTCAAAGTTGCATACCGAGGATGGCAACTTTCTGGAATGATGTTCATGAGGTAATCTGAATACCTCTTTGGTGCATGGGACTTCTTTCTCTTTCCCTTTGATGAAGCATACTCCATATTTGAAGATTTAGTTTTTTTGATGGAATATAAAGAAAAAATTTTAAAGGAAAAATGTGATGAAAAAAAAACCTTAGAAATGTATGATTTCTGCTGATGATTTGAACTTTTGATGGTATTTATAGTGAAATTTCAAGTCTTTGGGGTCGGAATCTTCAATGTCTTAATGAATGAGAGTAAATGAGAGCGGTTTTGGGAGATGGAGAGTTGAAATGAAGGTTGTAACCGGCTGTTTTCTTATATATTCGATACATTCACGGGCGTGACTTAATGGTTCACGGGCGTGATGAGTCGTGTTCACAGTTTGCTGAAGCAGCGTTCCACCCGTGAATGAAAGTGTGAATAAGTTCACGGGCATGATCGATGAACATCACGGGCGTGAATGATCATAGGTCACGGGGGTGAACATATTGTCACGGGCGTGAACTGTTGAATTTCACTACTTATACCCGTGAAGCAAGTCGTGACACAAGGCGTGAAAGCTTATGTGAGTTTGGGGTGTAATTGGTCACGGGAGTGAAACTTAGTCACGGGCGTGCAGATTCTTTGCCATGGGCGTGACTCAAGCCGTGAAACTATGTTTCACCACTTAAAGCCGTGAAACATGTCGTGACCCGAAGTCATGAACGACACTGCCTCTTTGGGCCACTTAAGTCGCGGGCGTGACTCCCTTATAATTTTCATCAGATTGAAATTAAGTACTGCAACAAGACTAAATCATTTCAACAAAAATTTTACTTCATAAAGCATAAATTCTCATCAAAAAATTTTATCTTATAACTTGTGATATGTTTTAAGATCAACAATTAAAATTTCTTATTCTTGTAATCACAAGGTTAATCCATCAATCATACCTAGTTCTCTTCTAATGAAATTAAATCTTTCCTCATTTAGAGACTTAGTGAAAATATCTGCTAATTGCTTTTCTGTGCATACAAATTCTAATTCAACATCTCCATATTGAACATGATCTCTAATAAAATGATGTCTAATGTCACTATGTTTACTTCTAGAGTGTTGAATAGGATTCTTTGAAAGATTTATAGCACTGGTGTTGTCACATTTTATAGGTATATGGTTCATCTCATGACCATAGTCCTTAAGTTGTTGTTTCATCCAAAGAATTTGTGTACAACAACATCCAACTGCTACATATTCAGCTTCAGCAGTTGAGAGAGCAACTGAAACTTGTTTCTTGCTAAACCAAGAAACCAAACATTCTCCAATGAAGTGACAAGTACCTGAAGTACTTTTTCTATCTAAAAGACTACCAGCATAGTCTGCATCTGAATATCCTATAATATAAAAAATGAATTCCTAGGATACCATAAACCTAGATGCAATGTACCATGTAAATATCTTAAAATCCTTTTTACAGCATTTAGATGAGATTCTTTAGGACATGATTGAAATCGTGCACATAAGCAAACACTATACATAATATCAGGTCTAGAAACAGTGAGATATAAAAGTGATCCGATCATACCTCTATAAAGCTTTTCATTAATGCTCTTACCCTTTTCATCTTTGTCCAATTTTGTTGATGTGCTTATAGGAGTCTTGGCATTTTTGCATCCTTCCATACCAAATTTTTTGATTAAGTCTTTGGCATATTTGGATTGGTTGATGAATATGCCCTCATTGCTTTGTTTGATTTGTAGACCAAGGAAATACTTAAGCTCTCCCATCATGCTCATTTCAAATTCCCTAATCATGCACTTAGCAAATTCTTGACAAATCAGCTCATTAGTAGAACCAAATATTATATCATCAACATAAATTTGAACAATTAGTGTCTTATGCTTATGTTTTTTGATGAACACTGTAGTGTCAACATTTCCCTTTGTGAAACTATTTTCTAATAAAAAAGAACTTAGTCTCTCATACAAAGCTCTTGGAGCCTGTTTTAAACCATACAAAGCTTTTGAAAGTTTAAAAACATGATTTGGCAAATCATAGCTTTCAAAACCTGGTGGCTGTTCTACATACACTTCTTCATCTATATAGCCATTTAGAAATGCACTTTTCACATCCATTTGAAAAAGTTTGAAATTCATGTGACATGCATATGCTAAGAATATTCTTATAACTTCTAATCTAGCTACAGGTGCATATGTTTCATCATAGTCTATACCTTCTTCCTGATTATATCCTTTTGGAACTAGTCTTGCTTTATTCCTGATTATTAACCCTTGTTCATCTAACTTATTTCTAAATACCCATTTGCTGCCTATGATTGGATGATTCTTAGGTCTTGGTACTAGGTTCCATACCTTATTTCTCTCAAATTGGTTGAGTTCCTCTTGCATGGCAATTACCCAACTTTCATCATTAAGAGCCTTATCAATGTTTTTAGGCTCAATTTGTGAAATAAAAGCTATGTCAGTGACTAAATGCTTGAAATGAGATCTAGTACTTACTCCCTTTGATAGATCACCAATTATTTGCTCTTTTGGATGATTTATGTTCATTCTCCATTCTTTTGGAAGTTCTTGCTCCATTTGTTCTTGATTTTGAGGTAGTAGATTTTCTTGATCATTTTCTTCTTTTCCATTTTCAATGACAAGTTTTTCCATATTATCTACAACATCATCAAGAGCACTACCTTTCACAAGATCAAGTCTACTAGATTCATTAAAAACAACATGCATGGATTCTTCCACTGTTAATGATCTTTTATTAAATATTCTATATGCTTTGCTGGTTGTAGAGTATCCTAAAAAGATACCTTCATCAAACTTAGAGGAAAATTTTCCAAGATTGTCCTTGGTGTTCAATATAAAACACTTGCATCCAAATACTCTAAAGTATGATACCAAGGGCTTTCTTCCATTCCATAGCTCAAATGAGGTTTTGTTTAAAATAGGTCTTTTGAAAACTCAATTTGAAATATAACATGCAGTGCTTGTGGCTTCTGCCCAAAAAATAAGTTGGTAATTCATATTCATTAAGCATTGTTCTTGTCGTTTCAATTAATGTTCGATTTTTCCTTTCAACTACTCCATTTTGTTGAGGTGTTCTAGGAGATGAGAAATTATGTGAAATGCCATGTTCAAGACAAAAATTTTCGAAGTTTTCATTTTCAAATTCTTTCCCATGATCACTTCTTATCTTTGAAATACAGTACCCTTTTTCATTTTGAACTCTTTTAGCAAAGTTTTTGAAATTTTCAAAAGCATCACTCTTTTGAGCTAAGAAAATTACCCAAATAAATCTAGAGTAATCATCTACGATGACAAATGCATAATGTTTTCCTCCTAAGCTAGCAACCCTAGTAGGTCCAAATAAGTCTAAATGTAGGAGTTGAAGAGGTTTTGAAGTACTTACTATGTTTTTGGCTTTGAAAGATGACTTGTGTTGCTTTCCTCTTTGACAAGGATCACATGTCTTGCCTTTTTCATATTTAACTCTTGGTAATCTTTTTACTAGCTGTCCTGTGCTGAGACTTTGTATTAAGTCCATGTTAGCATGACCAAGTCTTCTATGCCACGGTCAAGATTCATCACTAGTAGTCACAAGACACTTAGAGGAATGGTTAGATAGTTCATGTAAGTTTATTATGTATGTATTGATATCTCTATTTCCTTTAAATATTTCTTGACCATCAATAGAGATTACAAGACATTCATTTGAAGTGAAAATTTCTTTGTTTCCTTTATCACATAATTGACTTACAATTAACAAGTTATGTTTCAAGCCATCAGCTAGTAAAACTTCCTTAATAAAAGTAGTACTATTAACACCAATGGAACCAATGCCAATTACTTTACCCTTTGCATTGTTTCCAAAAGTAACTTTACCTCCATCAATACTTTTGATTTCATTGAAGAGTTCCTTGTCTCCTGTCATATGCCTTGAGCATCCACTGTCTACTAGTCATGCATTTTTGTTTATTGTGGACTTGAGGCATACCTACAGAGTTAGAAATCAAGTATGATATTTAGGTACCCAAATGAGTTTGGGTCCTTGGGGGTTAGCACATGAAGGTTCCCAATGAGCCTTCCTTATCCAGCAATGTTTATTTATGTGACCCATTTTGATACAATAATTACATTGTTTAGGTCTAAACTTGCTTTTTGGTCTTGTACTGTATTTAAATGTCATACTTTGATTAGACTGATTTTGAGAACAATGGCATGCACAATCAATTTGCATTTTTCTAGACACGTTCTTCCTATATATAAAAGCATGATTCTTTTTCAGTAAAGAGGTTTTAGCATTCTTATTTCTTGGTGTAGTTCTAACAGGTGTGGAGATGTTTGTTCTTTAACAAATATTGTTTTGTTAGAAGATGATGATGTGTCCTTAAACCCTAGACCATGTCTTACTAAAGGTGGTCTTTGAGACACAATGAGAGTATTTAAGCTCTCTTTACCCTTGTGAAATTTAGAAATGGAATTTCTAATTTCTTCAACTTCATTTTTCAAAGCATTATTTTCTTTTAACAGTGAAGCTGTTGAGGGTCTTGATGAGTATTCATCTAATAACTTTTGAAGAGATTCATTAGATGATTTAAGCTTTATGTTCTCCTTTTCTAAGCCATCTATCTTATTTTTCAAATTAGAGATATTATTTCTATAGATACTAAATTTAGTTCTATATTTCTCTAATTCTATATTTAATTCTTCTATTAGGCTTTGCTCATCATCATCATCATCACTATGACTATCATTATTACTACTATCATTATTGAAAGAGTATGAGTGTAATGATCTTTCTTTATCCGAGACGTGATCCTCAATAACCATGAAACATAGGTTGACCTCTTCACTTTCATTATCATCTTTTTCGCTTGAAGAGCTTTCGTCATCCCATGTGGCTTTGTGACCTTTATCCCATATGGCTTTGTGACCTTTCTCCCCATTGTCTCTTTGGAATTTGCTCTTATGCTTCTTGAGCCTTGGACATTCAGGTTTGATATGTCCTTTCTTTCCACATTCATAGCATTTTACCTCTTCCTTACTTCTGTGTGTATCATTTGAAGTTTGTTTGAGGTTTCTTTGCCTGAATTTTCTGGAATTGCTCATTTCCTTCTCAATGATTCTTTTTAATCTTCTTGAAAGCATAGCGATGTCCTCATTTTCATCATCACTCATCTCTTCATCATCTTCACTTTCTTCTTGAGATTTTGAAGTAAAGGCTTTGAGTGCTAATGGTTTTCTTTACTCTGGCTCTGCCTCAAGCTCTCTATCTCTCTTTACTGTCATCTCATGTGTGAGAAGCTTGCCAATCAGCACATCAGTGTTCATGATACTCATATCTTCATTTGCTTCTTCTATGCCAGCAACTCTTGAACCATAGTCTTTAAGAGAAAGACTTCTCAGGATTTTATTGTTTACATCTTCCAAACTCATATGCTTCCCAAGTTTCCTCATTCCATTTATAATGGATAGAAGACGGTTTATCATGTCAGTGATTGACTCATTGGATTTCATCTTGAAAAGCTCATATTCTGAGGTTAGAAGTAGAATCTTCTTGGATTTGACTTGCTTAGTTCCCTCATGATAGTTCTCCAATGTCTTCCACATACTATATGCTGTTGAGCAGTGTTGTATTCTCCCACATTCTTCAATAGATAATGAGCTTGATAGAATTGTCATTGCCCTCTTATTTTTGAAATTTGCTCTTCTTTGGGGCTCTGTCCAATCGTCTCTTGATAGGATTTCCTCTTCACCATCAGCTCCTCTTCTGGTTGGTGGTGTCCATTCTTTTCGTACACTATCCCATACTTCAATTCCTTCACTATCCAAGTATGTCTCCATCCTAAACTTCCAATGGGCATAATTTGCTCCATCAAAGTAAGGTTTGAGACTCTAGAATCCTTCACTGGCCATATCTTACTCTCTACTAGTGCTTTTTAGGCTTCGATGCTAGACAAGGATAAGATACCAATTGTTGCCCAGATATTAGACCAAGAAGGGGGGTTGAATTGGAGTTTCAAAAATTAAACTTTAAAGTGCGGAAATAAAATTGCTAATTTTAGAAGGGATAGAGAAAATCAGACACAAAGATTTATAGAGGTTCGAGTATTAACAAACCCTACTCCTCTCCCCAATCGCAATTGGGAGTTTCACTAACACACTAAGTGTTACAATGGAGTTTTACAAGCTCACTCCCAACTATGGTGTTTCTCACAATGGCTCACACCTAACCTAGAAATCCTTTGTGTTTTAATGGCTCACACAATAACCAATTCCTTTGTGTTTTACAGGCTCACACAAATAACCTACACTTTGTGTTTTACAGGCTCACACAAACAACCTACACTTGTGTTTTACAGGCTCACATAAACAACCTTTTAATTTGTGTTTTGGAGGTTCACACAAATAACCCTTACAAGTGTTCTTCTCTTAACCCAGAACTACCCAATGCTCACTTGAGTAAAGATTACAGAGAGAACCACTTATAAATCTTTATTGCTCAATTATGAGGAGAAAAAAGATTTTTACAGAGAATAGATTTGTTCTCAAAGTATAAAAGTACAAGATAGCTTGTGATTTGAAGTATATGCTAATCTTTTGTTTTTCTTATCGTTCTCTTGTTTCTTAATGTATAAATGACTTCCATTTATACTCTCATGGCTAAATATAGCCGTTTGGGTGCATTAAATAAGAAACTAGTCGTTATACCAACCAAAAAATTGCGCCTGACATTTTTCTCTTTCATTGGTCACGGGCGTGAATATGCTTGTCACGGGGGTGACAGTTCTTCCCAAGCCGTGTCTGAAGTGGTGACCTTGGTCATGAAGCTCTCTGGAATGTTTTGACATATAGAGTCACGGGCGTGACATTAATTAGTCACGGGCATGACACTCTTCCCAGCCATGAGACAAGTGGTGACTCAGGTCGTGAAGCTCTCTGGATGAAATTGAATGAATCCTTCACGGGGGTGACACCTTCATTCACGGGGGTGACAATCTTCACAGCCGTGACCTAAGTGGTGACTCTGGTCGTGAAGCTCTCTGGTTGAAATAACACAACTCTTCACAGGGGTGACACCTTTAGTCACGGGGGTGACTAAAATGCTCACTTCACGGTTTGGTTTTGCTTCATGGCCGTAAACTTCAAATGTTGATTTTGGTAACGGTTAGTTTTCTTCACGGGAGTGACTCCTAGAGTCACGACAGTGAACATGCTACTTCTTGCTTTTTTTTTCTCAAGGATTATTCTTCCAATTCTCCATTCTTGTTATTTTAATTCATGTCCTGTATAATATAATTTCAAAAACAAGTATGTTAAATACAATATTGCTATATTATTTATTATCATCAAAATGACAGAAATACCCCTCAAGGTTAACAACTGATCAACATCAGATCAGATCCAACACATGTAATACCAGTGGAATCAATAGAGGTACAACCAGACTTGACCTATGCAGAAGAGAAAATCATAGCTCGAGAAGTCAAGGAACTACGGAATAAGAAGATACCATTGGTAAAGGTCATATGGCGCAATCATGCAGTAGAAGAAGCCACCTGGAAGAGTGAAGAAATGATGAGCAATCAGTATTCTCAGCTACTCGGCTTTAGCTAATCAGCTAAATTTTGAGGATGAAATTTGCTTAAGGGTGAGAGAATTGTAACATCCAGTGATTTTGGCCCCGATTGCGCGTGACTGTAGTCAGGTGCGCTAGTTCAATCAGAGTCTAAATTTGAACCCATAAAAAATGAATAATAATAAGGGATAATAATAATTAAGGGTATTATTATTTGGGAATTAAAAAAATTAGTGCTAGAATTAGAAAAATAAAATAAAATTTCCTACGAACAAAATTGGTATTATGGCAATTATTGGGGAAAAAGTGTGAATATGGAGAAAGATGTGGTAAATATGGAATTTTTCAAAGTTTAAATGTTAATCGATATTAATTAACTTAATAAACCAATAATAATTAGGATTTATTTTAATTAGTGGGACCCACTCCTTAATTTGAGTATAAAAATCAAAAAGATGAAGGAAATTCCACATTCTTCCATAAGTCATCTTCATCTTCTCCTTTTTCTCCTCTCTTTGCCATCCCACCATAACCCCAAAACCTCCATTTTTGCTTCAGACACAACTTGAAAAAGAGAGAAAAAAAATGAGTTTTGAGAAAGGAAAAATCAAGAAATTAAAGAGTTCTTGCCAAAAGTAGAGTAAAGAAAGAAGATAGAAGATAAATAAAAGAGAAAAATTGTGGGGAAATTCAGCTAGCTTTGGAAAGATCTTAAGGTTAGTTTATTCTTCTTAAATTCAACCTTTTTCCTTCCATTTGAGACCCATAAGGATGATAGATGTAATTAGGTTTGGAAGATTTAGGTTATAATTGCAAGATTGAACTTAGAAATTCAAGGTTATGATTAGTTAATGAAAGTGTAGTTAAACTTTGAATGAATGATAATTGATATTAGTTACTTGTTTTATGACTTAAAACCTAGAGAAAAATGATGTTAATGGATGAATGAGGGGCTACCATAGTTAGAGTAATTTGGGGAAAATTGAAATTAACATAGAAACACCACAATTGGTGATAGATTAAGTATGATTTGAGTGTTGAATTGAAGAAAATGAATTGGGAACTAGGATATAGTTTTTGAGCACCCATGACATATGAAGAAGGAAGTTTAACCTTAGTACATTTTAGCTCAATTAAGGTATAAAACATATTACGAGCATTAGAAGATTATATAGACATGAAAAGCTTTGAAAATAAATATTGGAATTGAAATATGTTATGGTTGTGTAGGAAAATCAAATGAACAAGTGAGAGGCCCTCAAGAGGGTTACAAAGACAATGAGAAAGCTAGCTAATAAGGAGAGAAAAATAAGTATTAAGGAAAGAGGGGCTGATTAGGTATAAGCTTCATTGATAAAAATGTTACATGTTGATAATATTCATGGAATTATGTTTTGAGATTTGATATGATTGTGTTTTGGATATATTATGTTATTTCTTGTGGCTTTTGATATTTTATATGGCAATGGGATCAAATGGTATAAAATAATTGAGACATATAAATATAGTTAAAATCTGGAAATTTTAGTATCAAAATGAATGCAAATGATGAATGTAGTTGAAAAGTGAATTGATGCTAATTAATGACTCTACTGTAGGGATTATGGAATAGTATTGAGTATTTTGATTATAACTTGAGTTCTGAATTTCATTTTGTATGTTCTTTATTGAAAATGTAAGCTAAGACGCAGGGCTTTAATTTTTATTTAGACCATAAAATCTAATTATGTCCGAATTTTTCCAGAAAAATGCATGAAGTTCAAACCTAGAATTTGTCCAGAAATTTCTGGGTAGAAATTTCTGTGATGATGCAGTGTTCAATTGATTATAATTTTTGATAGAAAACTAGGATTTAAGCAAGTTTTGATGTGCGTAAAAGCTAAGACAATAAGCTAAAATTTTTTAGAATACCAAATCTCCAATTCAAATTATAAATGGCCTAAAAATGAAGCCCAAAAACAGGTCTGAAATCTGCCATAGGTAAAAACATGAAATATTGGGCTTTTGCATGTGTTGTGATAATTATATGTAATAATTAATGTGAATATTTACTTTAATGCTAATTATAAATGTTTAAAAAATTATTTATGTGTGGGATTTTAGTGCAATAATAATGGGAGTAAATAACAAAAATAAATAAGCATAATTATAATAATTGAATGATATTGTCATTTTTGAAAATATTGTGAATTAATATAAAAATATTTAAGCCCAAAGGCACCTAGTCTAGAACTAGAATAGAAAATAGTTTGTCATGTCAATCAGGGGATATAAGGCACTCGATGCCAAATATAAAAGCCGATAATGGCAATTTATAAATGCGCTTGGCACAAAATTTAGCTGGTAATGCCAATTTTACAAAAACCGGTAATGACATTATTATAAAAGCGCTCAACGCAATATTATGAAAGTCAGAAATGGCAACACCGTTCATCCTGTTAGTTAGTTCAATTATAGGTGTTATGGGCACAAGAAAAAAAAATTGAAAATGAAAAATAAGAATAATGTTAAAGTATGTTATTTTGAGAATGTTATATTAATTAAATTTGTTAACTTATGCATGTTGAATGAAATTTTTTTGATTTTGTATAATTCTTTATTTGATGCCTAAATAGTTAAATATGTAAATGACATGTAAGAACATATGTGTATGTAAAATTTTTATCATTGAAGCACCACTAAGCTAGTAGCTTAGCGAGTGTAGTTTTCTTCTCGCGCAGGTTTTAGAAGGGTAGTCATAGATAGTAGAATTGTCAGAAGAAGAAAGGTACCTAGAAGGAAGCAACGAAAAGCTTTGGTTTCTTTTTGGTATATTTTATCAAAAACTTTGTAAATTAGATTACAGTTTTATTTCATATAATGTTTATTAAATATGTGAATTACAAAGTAAGAGACATAGATGAATGTAATTAATATATTTTATAAATAAATAAAATTTTGGATATTTGTTCTTGTAATAATTTTTATTTCAACATCTGCAACATTTGTTCAAAAAAAATTTATACTTTATTTCATTAATTTTATAAAACATATAGATTGGTAATGCTTACTTACCTTGTTGAACGAAAGTGGGGTAAGGGGGTGTTACAATCACTATTTAGTTCAACAAGGTAAGTGAGCATTACTTGACTAACTAACTTATAAAATTAGCCAAAGCAAGAATAATTATTTTTTTGGATTGAAATAAAAGCTTTACAAACACCAAAATTTAATATTTTATCTTATTATAAAACATATTATTTTACATCCAAACTATGTCCATTATATTAGTTTTGCATGTCCCCAAAATATACTTGATGAGATAAATCTTTGATTTAATATACAAGACTTTTAACAAAATATACCAAAAATAATTTGAGACTTTAAGCTGCTATATATATATATATATATATATGAAATACATGTCTTCTCATTATTTGACAAATATTGTATAAAAGAAATGAAATACAAGCATCAAAAAAAAATTTTATCAAACACTATTCAACAATTTTTATTTAATGTAATATTAGCTAAATAATATGCTTCTACTTATTTTACCCACACATAAATGAGGAAATTTAGGGTAAATAAGAAATTTCACAAAGTTTAAAAGTTAATCAAGATTATTTATATTAGTGAACACATAAAAATTAGGATTAATTTTCAGTAGTGGGACCTACTCCTTAATTTGAGTATAAAAGTCAAAAAGAGGAAGAATTCTACATTCGTCCACCTAAAAATCTAACTCATTTTCTTCTTCCTTTCTTTCACTCTTTGGCCATCCACCATAGCTCTCCAAAAGCCACCATTTTGGTTCAATTTAAGCTTGATAAAAAGAGAGAAAAAATAGTTTTGAGAGAGGAAAATTCAGAATTAAATCCGACATGCCGAACCGACCAGAGTCTAAATTCGAAAATGAAAAAAATAAATTAAAATGATAATAAGATATGAGAAAAATATTTTGGATATTATTACTTGAAAATTTTGAAGTTCGGAATTAGAATTTGGAAAGAAATAATATTTCGTTGAACGAAATTTGAAATTGTATTGTTTTTGGCTCAGATATTTTAAGAAGGCATAAAAATGGAATATTTTTTATCTTAGGAAAGGAATATTCTTTGAATTAAAATAAAGTAAGAGTGATTTAAATTAATGGAGCAATGAGGGATAAGAACATCTAATTATCATAATCACCCACCTAATATAACTATAAAAGTCAACTTTCACCTTTTTGCCTTTATTCTTCTTTTTCCTCATCTTAATCAAACTAATTTCTCTCCCTTCTTCTTCCCTTTTGTCGTGACTCTCCTCACCCCCCATTGTTCTTCTTTTTTTTTCTTCAATCAAAGCTAGGATTAGATGGAAAAAAGTTAGATTAAGGCAAGGTCAACAAGGAAGTGAAGCAAAGTGAGCAAAACTAAGGAAGAGGAAGGAAGAAAGGACGAGAAAAAGAGAAGGAAGATTTTAGTCATTTTGAAGATATACAAAGGTGAGGTTAGATCTTCCATCTTCTCACTTTTCTTCTTCTCTTTTCGTTGATTTTGGGGTTAGTTACCATTAAAGTTAGTAATTTATGGTGATTATTATGTTAATGATGATTAAGGGTGGATTAATGTGATTAGTGCTTGATTAGTGTGAAATTTGTTGTTAGGCCAAGGAGGTGAACAATCTTTGAACCAAAATCAAAGAGTAAGTAAGGGCAAGGAGAAAGCTAATTAGAAGGAGAGAAGAGTGAAAAGAAGTAGACTCTTTTTGAGGTATGTACATTTGGCAAAAATTCAATATGGAAAATGTTAATTTTGATTTTGTGATGTTTATCTAATTGCGTATGAAATTCTTGATATTTTGATTGAGTGATGAATTTGTTATTAAATGATGATATGAATGTGAAAATAAAAAATAGAATATGAGATTGATGTGTGAAGATAGAAATTGTAGGAATTGATGTACTGAAAAATTCGTCTTATGAATATTGTTTAGGTTTATAGTCATAACTTGAGTTATGGAAATGGGTTTTGAGTGATTCTTATTGGGTTAGAAATTTAAGACATAGGGCTTCAACTTTCATTTAGACCATTAGACCTGAATATTCCCGAAATTAGGTGAAAAATAAACTCAAAATGCGAGCTAGACATCTGTCCAGTAAAATACTGGGCAAATTGGAATTAACGTATCTTAGAGAAAAATTTATAAATTTTGCTAAACAATTCGGTTTAATGTAATTCTAGTTTGAAATTAAATATAAGAGATATACCTACATTTTTTTAGTTGATCACTTGTCCAAATTTCATCTAAAAATAGATGAAAAATGCAGGAAAATATAAGGCAAAAATGCTGTCCAGAATAGGGTAGTTTGTATGTATGTGTTGATTGTGAAATTTTGTGATGGAAAAATATATTATTTGACTTTTCTTATAGTTATAATGATTAAATGAGCAAGTATGATGTTATAAAATATTTAATAGAGATTAATGCATTTATGTGAAATTATATTAGTGTTACATACCTTATTTATGTAAACAATAATGAAGGTAACAAATATAATTAAGCCCTATAACATTTAGTCGAGAACTAAAAATTAGGATAAGTTGGGATGCCAATAAAATGGTAGAAATGTAGGCACTAGAAAATAGTGCTGAGATTTAATTTATGTAGACACTAAGAAATAGTGTTGAGTTGATATTGTTAAGTTCAAAATTACGTAAGCTCCATAAAAGTGTTAAGTTGTTATTGAAAATGTAGGCGTTAAACTCCGAGTTATAAAATAATGAAGTATGCACCAAGTATACTATTGGAGAGCAAAAATCATGTATCTAGTGTTTAGTTTCAATCTAAGATATCGAGGGCTATCAAATAAATAACAGAAAAAATTATAAATTATTAAATTGATATTTTAAATTTTATATCTTGTATTGTTAAACAGTTTCAAGCATGTTTAATGAATCAAATGTTGTAACTGATGAATTGTATATTTTTGTATGACGTAAATAGTTTTGATATTATTTGAATATTTTTGGCATGCTTAGTAAATTAATTATAGTTTCTAAAATTTTATTTTGGAAATATTTATATAATTATTGGATAGTTGTCAAATGTACCACTAAACTAGTAACTTAGCGCGTGTGTTTCATGCACAAAAATATAGATGTAGCTATTACGTTAGGGCGACCGAAGATAAGGGAAACCCTAAGATCAAATTGCAGTAGTCTATTTTCTTTTTGTATATTTTGAAAATTGTATTATAAAAATTAAATTTTAAGAATTTCTATTGATGTAAATTGTGCCATGTAGGATTTATAAGAAGTGAATTTTGTAATTAATATATTTTGTATTATTGTAAATGTATTTCTAAATATTATGTTTTGATGAATGAGTTCTTTTAAATCAAAATTTTTACATCACTAGTTTCATATTTAAATGATATATAAAAAATATAATAATAAATATTCTGCTAAAAATAAACTCAAAAATTAAACAAAAAATATACAACAATTTGGGCATTGGTTTTTACAAAAATGAGCTTAATAGCACTTCCATTTACTATTAACAACTAGTAGGGTAAGGGAGCGGTACATAAAGAGTTCTTTCCATAAAGGGAGCAAAGGAGCAAGAAGGAAGGAAGAAAGAAGAAAAGAAAAGGGAGGAACTTTGGGACAGATTCGGTCCACCTTGAAGAACCATTAAGGTGAGTTTATTCTTCTTAAATTCAACATTTTTCCTTCCATTTGAGACCCATAAGGATGATATATATGATTGGGATTGGTGGATTAAGGTTATGTGGCAAGATTGGAACTAGAAATTGGAAGTTGTAACTAATTGAAGAAAAGTGTAGTTAAACTTTTAATTAATAATAATTTATGTTAGTTAATTGTTTTATGACTTAAAAACTAGAGAAAGGTAACTCTAATAGAGGAATGAGGGGTTGCCTTGATTAAGTTAAAATGCAGAAAATTGAAATTAACCTAGAAGCAACACAATTGGTGATAGATCAAGTTTATGATAAGATTTTTGGGCAGTCATGACATATCAAGAAGGAAGTACATTTTGGCTAAATTAAAGTATAAAACATATTAGGAGCATTAGAATTTTATGTAGGCATGACAAGCCTTGAAAAGGGATGATAAAATTGAGATATGGTATGGTTGTGTGGGGAAACCAAATGAACAAATGAGAGACCCTTAAGAGGGTGAAAAAAGCAAAGAGAAAACAAACTAGTAAGGGGAGGAAGAGAAGGATAAAGGGAAGCTGTAGCGCCACCCTCACCCGACCAGCACGTGCCCGGATGAGGGAACGCTAATGTCCATCTTCATTACTTCTTCAAACCGCTATTATTATTATTTTACCTTTATTTTCTCAACATTCATGTATATATAGATATATACAAAAAAAATCAAGTATAATTTATTTACATAAGATAGAAATTTTAAACATCAAATTAATTCTTGGCAAACTTTAAAAGTAAGTTTTACAAACTCTAAAATTCTTTAATATAAAAAGCCAAATACAAAATTTCAAACCTTGTAACCCACTTTTTCAATGTTCGGCTACTTTACTTGAATAGGATCACTACTTGTTTTATCTATCACTTTCAACTACCTTTCTATATCTGCGTGGAAGGAAACTCCCACGCTAAGCTCTAAGCTTAGTGGTGCATATAAATAAGTCAATATACTATATCATGCAACAAGCATTAACATATATCATTTTGTGCATTAAATGTTTGCATGCTATTTCTATCCACATGTTACTATTTCATACAAGTATACATATCATGCTCACATATACAATGTCATTCTCATTTATCTTTGATGGTAAATTACTATGCTAATCTCTTTATTATTATGTCTCAATCTCATATCATCATCATCATTTTCTTATTCTTTTCTTTTCTTATTTTCCAACATATCCTTATTTTCTTGCCCACATCACTCTAAATTTGGACTGATTGGATACGGGTTATGGATCAAGAGCGCTCCTAGAGCTTAAGCCACCATGTCCACTATCTGGCTCAAAAGAGCTTCTCAAATCAATGGCGCTCCCAGAGCTTAAGCCACATTGATTGAGTATAATTTCATCATAGATGAATAACCCGACCAAGGGTGCTCCCCAAGCCTAAGCCACCTTGTCCTCATTTATATGTGCTTATCAGAGCTTCTCAAGTCAATAGAGCTCCCAGAGCTTAAGCCACATTGACCGAGCATCTCAGACCAATGGCGCTCCCAGAGCTTAAGCCACATTGGTTGAGGAATAGTACGGTACCATTCTCCCCCTTAATGACATGTCATCTATCCTGATTCTAGTCCGCAGGTAGAGTAATGGGCTTCTTTACATTTCCACGTCAATCATATTTCTCAAATTTCAACACATCAATATTCTCATATTTATCCACATCTCAATTTTCTTGTTTTGCAAACACATAGTCAATCGCATACATACTGGATAACATCTTTTCATTTATTTAACTAGGTACAACAATATTCTCATGCATATCATCCGCATCAGATTTCATATATCATCCATGACAATTCATTTTTCTATATCACAACATAACACGTTCTCACTATATATATATATATATATATATATATATATATATATATATATATATATATATATATATATATATATATATATATATCCACATCATTCTTATTTCACTGGATAGACAATGACTTTCATTTATTTACCTGAATTCCTCATTTGATAACCACATTCATAATCACAAATACAAAGCATTCAAGACCATGATTACTAATTTCACGCCCGTGAATTAGTTCACGCCCGTTATCCCAAGTCGTGAACGTTGTTGGAATGAATCGCCCAAAAGCATTCACGGTCGTGATTACTCATTCACGCCCGTGAATAAGCTCATGTCTGTGATTCCAACCCGTGAACGCTTCTAGAATGTATAGTACCATTTCCAGAAAGAAGTCACAACCGTGATACAATCAGTCACAACCGTAAACCCTCAAGTTCACACCCGTGACTCAATAGTCACGCTCGTGACTTTCAGCAGGAAATCTGTATATTCACTTTTCATTCATTCTAACATTATCCAAATCATACCAAATTCTATTTCATGCATTTCTAAGGTTCTTTACTCAACTTATCACTTTTTAATACATGTAAATGTCTTGATCATACAAGATTTTCTAACATGCATCTTTAATTCAATGTCACACAAGGATCATTCATTCATGACTAAACCTATAGTTTCATGCCATAATCATCCTCATTCTTGAAATGCATTTATCTAACATCATGTTCAACATGCATTATTTTAAACAAAAATAGGCTATTGCCTTATGCACAAACCTTAATCTTTCTCTTTCACTCTTCTAGGTAGCTTTCTCTTTTCCTTTGCTCCTTAGAGATTGTTCCTTGTCACTTGGAACTCCTACAACATCATAATTCATTATTATCATCTGACTTCTTCAAAACCCTAAACTCTCTTATTCTCTCTCAAAACCCTAGTTTCTCTCTCTTTCCACATAAGTTTTGGATGAATTCGAAATTCGAACTTCCTTTAAGAAAAGATGAAGAAGAAGAAGAAATGCTTCTTACCTTACACTTTTCTTCACTTGATTACCACTTTGGAGATTATTTCTCTCTACCCAACTTGATTTTTTTTTCTTCCTTTTTCTTGTTCTTTCTAGCTTCCTTAGGAGTTATGGACCATGAAGATCACCTTGTCTTGCTCTTTCCCTTCTCTTCTCTTCCTTTCTCTCTCTAGAAATCAAGATGGCTATAGAGGAAAGAAATGGCTAGCGTGACTAGTATTTTAAGAGAGAGAAGAAGGTAGAAAATGAAGAGAATAAGAAGAAGAAAAGAGTCTTAAATAGGGTACACAAAAGTCTTCATGTGGGACCCACCATTTTGACCATTTCTTGACATTAAGCTTAATGAACTCATTAATCTCATTCTTCCTCCTTGAGTGACCGGCCAAACCTATCAAAATGTGCCCAAAATTAATATGTTGATTAACAATTAATCTTATTAATCCTCCAATTTTTTGTAAATTGCAATTTGACCCCAAAACTTATCAAAATTTGCAATTTAGTCCCTTTTCCATAAATCAACGTCTTTAAACTTTATAATCATTTAATTAGGCATTTATCATTTAATTTAGCCATTATTTGATCAATTTTTGTAAAAATCCAAATTTAGACTCCGATCGGTCAAACATGTCAACTTCACGATACGTGCGACTCGGGGCCTAAATTAGCGGATATTACAGAAGCTCCAAGGCTAATTAGGTATGTATTTCATTGATAAAAATCTTACATGTTGTTTATTGTGTGAAATTATGTTTTAATGCTTGATATGAATATGGTTTGACATGAAATGTGATTAGTTGTTGTTTTTAATGTTTTATATGGTAATGAGACCAAATGATGTGAAATCATTAAGATATGTGAATGAAATTGTGATGTGAAAACTTTGGCATGAAAATGAATGCATATGATGAATGTAAGTAGTATATAGATTGGTGCAAATTGATGACTCTACTGTAGAAATTTTGGAGTAGTCTTAACTATTCTGATCATATCTAATTCTCTGGTAATGATATTGAAGTGAAATTAGTTGAAAAATGAAAGTGGACTCAAAATTCTAAAACTTTCATTCAGAACTTAAACTCAAAATCTAATTACAAATGGGCTAAAAATTGGACATAAAATCTCGGACTTGTAGATGCCCAGAAAATATTAGGTAAAATTTATGAAATGTCTTTCAGTAAAAGGGTCATAACTTTTGATATAAAACTTGGATTTGAGTGATTTTAATGCATCTGAAAACTGAGACAATAAGTTACAAAATATTAGAAGACCATAAATTCAAATTCAAATTATAAATGGGTTAAAAAAAAGACCAAAATTAGGGTTAGAATTTGCCATAGATAAAAACTTAAAATATTGGGCTTTTGCATGTGGTATGATGAGTATATGTAGTAATTAATATGAATTCTGAATTTAATGGTAATTATAAATATTTAATAAATTATTTATGCATGAGATTCTAATGCAATAACAATGGAAACAAAGAACAAAAATAAATAAGCATATATGTGAAAAATTTAGTACAAATATCATTTTTGAAAATATTGGGAATAAATATAAAAATAGTTAAGTCCTAAGACACCTAATCTAGAACTAGAATAGAGAATAGATTGTCATGCCAATCAGGGGAGTTAAGGCACTCAGTGCCAAATATAAAAAGCCGGTAATAGCAAATGTATAAATGCGCTCGATGCAAAGTTATTAAGCATGTAATGGCAATATTATAAAGACCGGTAATGACATTATTATAAATGCACTTGATGCAATATTATGAAAGCCGGTAATGACAACCCTGTTATTCCTATTAGTTAGTTCGGTTATATGTGTTATGGGCACAAGAAAAATAAAAAATAACAACAATATAAAAGTATGTCATTTGATAATGTTGTGATAAATAAAAATAGTTAAATATTAAATCTTTGATGACATTTATTTGATTTTATATACTTCTTTTATTTTATGCCTCATTTTGTGAATGAATAAATGACATGTAAGAAAATATATGTATGTAAAATTTTTATTCTTGAAGCACCACTAAGCTAGTAGCTTAGCGTGGGTGGTTTTCTCTTGTGCAGGTTTTAAAAGGTAACTGTAGATAGTAAAATTATCAAAAAAAGAAGGGTATCTGAACTAGCAGTTAAAAGCTTTGGACTTATTTTTAGTATATTTTATCAAAAATTATGTAAATTAAATTATAGTTTTTATCTCATATAGTATGTGTCGGGATGTGTAACTTCAGTGTAATAGACATAGTTGGATGTAAAATAATATATTTTATAAATAAATAAAATAAGGGACCATTCTTCTAACAACATAGTTGGATGTAACTTCAACATTTGCATTGTTTTAAGTTGCTATATGCTAATAAGGGACCCTTCTTCTGACAATATAGGTTTTAATGGATTCGAAATCAAGACAAAGTCACGAAGAACAAGAGGGTGATAATATAGCTAACTCGACTGCTCATAGACAATCAGCATCAATTAGAACCTCGGAGCCTAGTGTGATAGCTCCACAGCATGCTGAAGAACAAATTGATATGGGTCAGGTACCCCTTATACAACAGATGACTACTTTGTTACAGCAGATAGCACAAGTTGTGCCACCACCAGCTCCCCCACCTCAACTAAAACCTCAAATTGATAAACTAAGAAAATATGGGGCTATAGATTTTATGGGTAAGAAAAAGGATGATCCAGCAACAACAGAATTTTGGTTGGAAAAGATAGAGCGAGTTTTTAAGAAAATTCAATGTCTGGAGGAGTACAAGGTTAAATATGCAATGTCCCCCATTCAAGAGCATGCCTACGACTGGTGGAAATTGGTATTAGCAAAACCCCATATTCCAAACCCTCAGACATGGGATTTCTTTGTGACATAGTTTAAAAGAAATATGTGCCAAGAATTTATGTTGATGAGAAAAAATGAGAATTTCTGAATTTGAAGCAGAGGGGTATGACAGGAGATAAGTATGAGATGGAGTTCACCAGGTTGAGCAAGTATGCAATAGGGATCATTGGAGATAAAGCTGATAAATGTCATAGATTTAAAGATGGCCTCGATGAGGATATTGGATATTTAGTGGCTTCCTACCATCATATAGATTTTTCTACACTAATGTCCTATGCCATTAGTGTTGAAACAAGGAAAAAGCTGAAGACAGAAAAGCTCTCCAAGAAATCAATGGCTAGTGTGGCCAAGACATCCGGTAGGAAAAGGCAGATAGTACCTAAACCATTTCAGTCACGAGTTGTTAGGCAGACATTTTCTGACAAGCAAGGTCAGCATTTTAGACCCGAAGCATCATCTGCTAGTTCACCAATATCATTTTCCAAAAGACCAACTCCTGCTATATGTCAACATTGTGGTAGATCTCATACATGAGAGTGTTGGTGGTTGAGTGGAGCATGTTTGAGATGTGGAGCTACTATCATATGAAGAGAGATTGTCCCAGACATAGTACAGGCAGTATGGCACCAACACAGACTATGACACTTATACAGAGCCGTGGCAGAGGTCGAGGTTAGTTTAGAGGTGGTTGTACCAGACAAATTCAGGGGGTATCAGAGATAGTTGATAGACCCAGAGGTAGTAAAGCTCCAGTTCGGGCATATGTGATGAGAGCTCATGACAACTAGGATGCACCAGACGTCATAATTGGTAAACTTTATTTATTTGATTTTGATTTACATGCATTGATAGATCCTGGTTCCACGTATTCATACATAAGCACAATTGCACTTAAACAAGGGAACATGATACCTGAGACCTTAGAATATGAGATAGTTGTGACCAATCTACTGAGACATAGTGTGAAAGTGAATCAGATCTATAGAAACAGTTCAATAATAATTCAGGGTAGAGAATTTCCAACCGACTTAATAGAATTACTTTTTCATGAATTTGATGCTAATCTAGGCATGGATTGGTTGACAAATCATAGAGCTATAGTCGATTGTCAATCTAGAAAAGTTGTACTTAAACTCTCGGGCAGGATGACACTATCAATCAGGGTGAAGGTCAAACATATTTGACCAGTGTTATTTCTGCATAATTGAGAGAGTTGAAGGTTCAATTGCAAGAATTGCTAGTGTGTCACGATGGGGTGCTCAGATGTTGTTTGTGAAAAAGAAGGATGACACTCTTCGATTATGTATTGATTACCGACAATTGAACAAGGTGACGATTAAAAATAAATACCCCTTACCTAGAATTAATGATTTGTTTGATCAGTTGAAGGGAGTATGAGTATTCGCTAAGATTGATCTCAGATCCGGGTATTATCAACTGAAAATCAAAGAATCAGATGTGTCCAAAACTGTAACACCGCCTTACCCTCCTACTTAACAGTTAGACAAGGTGATGTCACCAACTACCTTTATAGACAAACCTGTATATATATCTATGCATATATCCTTATATATATATATATCATCCATGATACATATATATATATATATATATATATATATATATATATATATATATATATATATTCACATACACCATTTTTTTCAAGTGCATCTGTGTATATGACTCAATATATATATGTATTATCCATGATACATATATACATACGCATAAATTCCTGTAAAAATAAACATATTAATTTATATAAATTACCATATGAGTATATCCTTATACTCTTCTCTACTCACAATCCCATGTATAATACAATATATTCATATATCATATATGCATAGAGCAAACTTTAATTTACATATTTATTTTTACACATATAATACATATGACCACAACTGGTCATAAATATTTACAGACTATTTATATACATATATAAGCGGTTATAAAAAGAAACCAACCCTATCCGGGTGGCTGCCACTGCTACTTTGTTCCATGTGTGGGACTCATTGGGCTGGCGGCACACTCAGATAACTCGCCGCTCTTAACCCTCATCCTGATACCTGCGAGAGAGGATAAATAAACTCCTGCGCTGAGTTTTAACTCAGTGGTGCAAGAACTTATAATAATAATCATTTTGCATATATATATATATATATATATATATATATATACATATATATATATATATATATATACATATATATATATATATATAATTCATTGAAATTCTTTTTGTTTTTGCATAAAACAATAACTTTAATAACATTTACGTTTATATAAATAATCTGGCATAAATATTTTCGGGAAATGAATATAACAATGAAACTTTTTAGAATATAAATTCATTCATGTGTGAAATCATAAGCATATACTTAAAACGTAACACTACATCCATTCATTAGATAAAAAATTTTATCAAACCCATATATTAAGATGTCATAGACCCAATCCTAGGGAAACAAAGAGTATTATCAATCGATGGAAAAGTCAAGGCCTAAGAAATTCACAGGACTAGGGTCAAATCATAACCCCATAGCTGATCCAAGATAACCACAAGATCAGTCTCGATCCAAGATAACTACAGGACCAGGGCTAAATCATAACTCCAAATATAATCCAAGATAACTATAGGATTAGTCAATACCTCTCATAAAAAAAATAACCATAGGCCATGGAGATTCTACCCTATTGGTATGCCAACAAATCCCTGAGCCAAGTCTAGACTAATAGTAGGCCAAAATATATCGACTTTCATAAAATAAGTAATTAAAGCTTACATATATATATTACACAAAACTATTCTCAAACTCATTTATTTTCATTCCATATATCATATAAAAATTAAATTCATTTATTAATGGTCAACACTATAAGTAATTGCACAAACCTAATTTATCGTCTTAATGCGTCTGCAGACTCTTTTTCTTTGCCCGATACCGACGCTTATGTCAAAGGTGCACCTAATAAAACTATATTTAACTGTCAAATATTTAGAAATGTAATACTTCTTCTAATAATGAAAATCTATCCATTTCTTAAATTTAACCCAACATCACTCATGTTAATTTACGGATTTAAATTTTATATTTCCTAAAATATACTAGCTTATTTTTTAATTTACGCATTTTATTCATTACCTTAATTTGTTTAAATTTTCATTTAGCCCAATAATTTACTCAACTATTTTGTTTCCTTGCTTTATTTATATTTTTCACTTAATTCACTAATTGGTTTAATTCTTTATTTCTAAGTCATAATATTATCTAAATTTCATTTATTAAGTTTTGGTCCAATTTTCATTTATTTATTTATTATTTTTTTTACTTAACTTTAAAATCCATTAACTTAATTAACTTCCATTTAACATTAATTAACTAAATTTACTTTATCATACATAATTAGCTTCCAATCCACTTTAAATTCCGGTTAATATAATTCTTAACCCTTTCTTTACAAATTTTTGAGATTAACACTAATCACCATTATTAATTCATTTTAATCAAGTTAAGTTCTTTGATTTAACCAAATCTTGCTTAGTTAATTAAACTTCTTCTTCCTTAATCTTGATTTACATAACATTACCTTACCCTTTTTTTATGATTCTCAGCCGAATCTCCAACCCACCATCAAATTACCATTTTCTTAACACAAAGTTAAAACCCATTTCTAAACTCTACCTCAAGTTCACGGTCTCCATCCCAAAATAGACTCATTACTTCTTCACTTCCAACATAAATCCCAACTCCAACTTCAACAACAATCATTACAAATAAAATTTGAAGTTTATGAAAGGAAACATGTAACACCCTCTTACCCCACTTTCATTCAGCAAGGTAAGTGAGTATTACATGTCTAACTATTTCATAAAATTAATGAAATGAAGAATAATTTTTTTTATGAAAATATTGTAGACACTGAAATAAAAATTAATATAAGCATAAATATTCAAATTTTTATTTATTTATAAAGTACAATAATTTACATTATAATTCATGTCTATAATACATATTATAGGAATTAAAAAAATAATTTAATTTACAGAATTTTTTATAAAATATACCAAAAAGAAAACCAAAAGCTTTTTTCCGCTTCCTTACGGGTACCCTTCTTCTTCTGACAATCTATTTTCTACGGCTACCCTTCTAAACCTGCACGAGAGGAAACCACTCGTGCTAAGCTAATAACTTAGTGGTGCTTCAATGATAAAAATTTTACATACACATATTTAATTACATGTCATTTATAAATTTAACAAGAGATAAAATAAGGAATTATATAAAATCAAACAATTTCATCAAGCATATAATATTTAACAATTTAATTCATATAACATTATCATAATGACATACTTTAATATGATGATTATCTTTCATTTTTCTTGTGCCCATAACACCTATAACTGAGCTATCTAATAGGAATAATAGGGTTGTCATTCCCGAATTTCATAATATAGTGTTGACCACTTTTATAATAATGTCATTACCGGCTTTTGTTATATTGTCATTATATAATTTTGTGCCGAGCGCATTTATAAATTGTCATTACCGGCTTTCATATTTGGCACCGAGTGCCTAAATCCCCTTATTGGTATGCCAAACTATTCTCTATTCTAGTTCTAGCCTAGGTGTCTTTGGGCTTAACTATTTTTGTTTTAATTCCCAATATTTTCAAAAATGTCAATATTATTCAATTATCATATTTATGCTTATTTATTTCTGTTATTTATTCCCATTATTATCGTACTAAAATCTCAAACATAAATAATTTGTTAAACATTTATAATTATCAATAAAGTAAATATTCACATTAATTATTACATATAATAATTACAACACATACAAAAGCCTAAGATTTCATGTTTTTACATATGGCAGATTTCGGACCTATTTTTGGGCTTCATTTTTAGCCTATTTATAATTCGAATTTAGAGTTATGGCCTTCTAACTATTTGTAGCTTATTGTCTTAGCTTTCAAATTGATCACAAATCACTTAAAGCCCATTTTTCTATAAAAATTTATGGTTAATTTAATACTGAATCATCACAGATGTTTCTACCCAGAATTTTCTGGACAGATTCTAAGTTTGAACTTCATGTATTTTTCTGAGAACATCTAGACATAATTAGATATTATAGTCTGAATAAAAATTAAATTCCTGAGTCTTAGCTTTCATTTCCAACAAAGAACATACAAAAAGGAGTTCCATAACTCAAGTTATCATCAAAATAGTCAGGCTTGTTTCTGAAATTTTGTACCTGAGCCATCAATTGACATCAATCCATATTTCAACCACATTTATCATTTACATTCATTTTAATACTAAAATTTCCATAATTATAACTACTTTCATGTGTCTCAATTATTTCACACCATTTGATTCCATTGACATATAAAATATCAAAAACAACAACTAATTACATAACACATCAAACACACAATCATATTAAATTTTAACACCTAATTACACACATATGAACATCATGTAAATTTTTTATCAATGAAGCACATACCTAATCAGCCTTGGCTCTTCTCTTAATCCTTTTTTTATTTCCTTATTAGCTAGCGTTCTCCTTGCCTTTGTCACCCTCTTAAGGGCCTCTCCTTTGTTCACTTGTTTTTCCTACACAACCATACCACATCTCAATTTCAATATCCATTTTCAATGTTTTTCATGTCTACATAGTATGCTAATGCTCCTAATATGTTTCACACCTTAATTGAGTTAAAATGTACTAAGGCTAAACTTTCCTCTTACTATGTCATGGCTGCCCAAAAACTATATCCTAGTTCCCAATTCATTTTCTTCAATTCAACACTCAAATCATGCTTCACTTATCACCAATTGTTGTGCTTCTATGCTAATTTCAATTTTCCCCAAATTTCTTTAACTATGGCAGTCCCTCATTCATCCATTAACATCATATTTTCTTTAGTTTTTAAGCCATAAAATAATTAACTAACTTCAATTATCATTAATTCAAAGTTTAATTACACTTCCATCAACTAATCACAAACTTAAATTTTTATGTTCAATCTTGCAACATAACCTATATCTATCAACCATAATCACATCTATCATCAATATGGATCTCAAATGGAAGGAAAAATATTGAATTTAAGAAGAATAAACTAACCTTAAGTGTTCTCCAAGGTGGGCCGAAATCTGTCCCACTCTTCTCCCTTTTTCTTCTTCTTTCTTCCTTCTTTCTTGCTCCTTTGATGCCTTTGTAGTAAGAACTCTTTAATTTCTTGATTTTTCCTTTCTCAAACTCTTTTTTTTTCTTTTTCAGTTTGTGGCTGAAGCAAAAATGGGGTTCTTGGGTGAGGAAGGGAACGACCAAAGTGGGAGAAAAGATGAAGAAGAGAAAGTCATGGAAGAATGTGGAATTTCCTTCATTTTTTGACTTTTATACTTTGATTAGGGAGTGGGTCCCACTAATTAAAATTAATCCTAATTATTATTGGTTAATTAAGTTAATTAATCTTGATTAACAATTAAACTTTGAGAAATTCCATATTTGCCACATCTTCCTCCATATTCACACTTTTTCCCCACACAATCTCCATAATACCGATTTGGCCATAGGAAATTTTATTTTTTTTCAAATTCTATGCCTAATCTTTTTAATTCCCAAATAATAATACCCTTAATTATTTTCCCTTATTATTAGTCATTTTTTTATGGGTTCAAATTTAAACTCCAATTGAATCTGCGTACCTCACTACGGTCACGCGCAATCGAGGTCTAAATCACTGAATGTTACAAAACAAATCCAACTGTTACATACAAAATAAGAGAGTTTAAGCTATTGGGTACATGGAAAAAACAAAAATTAAAGCCAAAATAAAATTTTCACCTAGAGGCTTCCTTTAAACCCATGACTACCTTAATCTCCAACATGCAAGGTTTCTAAAATTCCAAACTACCATTGGTCGAGCCTTAAGCCTCACCTTCCTCCATTTGTTACTTTGGTTAGATTTATTTAGCACCACCCTTAAGATATCCTTCTTGTATTATGAGATTATGGCTAAACTAGGCTTCGATTTTTGAAAACTTTGTTGAAGAAATATAGAAGGAAGAAGGAAAGACATGGCTCGGTTTTGGGAGAGCAAAGAGTAAAGATGAAAGAAGATGAAAAAATAAGGAAAAAGAGAGAGAGATGGAAGAAGAAATGAGGACACGGTTTTGAGATTGAGGGATGAGTGGAGAATTTTCTAGAATAGTTGAATCTAAACTTTAGAAAAAAAAAAAACATAGCTATGGTCGGCCACATTTTAAGATAGTCATTTAGTTAGTATTCAATTAGTTTTAGTTAGGTTAAAGAATTAATAAATATTGTTTTCTTTTGAAATGGGTGATTGATAGTTTTCACATCAATCAACTCATTTGTCTCTCATTTTTCTTCCTAGTTTTAGTTTTGAAATTGGCTTCTTTTTTTAATTATAATTTATTATTATTATTATTATTATTATTATTATTATTATTATTATTATTATTATTATTATTATTATTATTATTATTATTATTATTATTATTATTATTATTCATGTTCTCCACAATTGTTAAATCCATTAATACTAAGCCTGTAATAAATAAATTTTCAACAATTAATTATACCATTATTCATGAATTAATTTTCTCTACATTCCCATATGTTCGATTTCACAATTGGAGTACCAGAGCAAAAATCGTATTTTTTCGGGTATTTTTACGGTACAGTATGTTAAATTTTGTTTTAATTTGGTACCCTAAACAATTGAGTTTTGACACCAAATTGTTCTTGGGAGTCTGCCTCAATATTCTTTACGTCATAGTATACTTCATTCGTGATTTACTAACAGTGCAAAAATTGCATATTTTACAGCTGGATGTCATTTTCATTGACTTTCGTAAAAATTTCAGTGTTACATATTTAAACTAAAATTTTTCATTTATTCTCGGTCTCAACTTAGACTTCGGTCATATTGGCTCAATTCCGATTGCACACCAGCACGATTTTCGATTGGTCTGGCGCATCTGGTCACGAAACACCCATATCGACTATGGCCTAAATTGATGGACATGACAAAAACAGCCTTCAGGACTTGATAGAGCCACTATGAGTTCTTGGTTATTCCTTTTGGCTTAATGAATGCACCAGTTGCCTTTATGGATATGATGAACAGGATTGTTGGGCCTTACCTTAATTAGTTTGTGGTAGTTTTATAGATGATATCCTGGTGTGTTCAAGGGACAAAGAAAAACATGACAGACATCTCAGAATCGTACTTTAGACTTTGAGAAAAAATCAATTGTATGCAAAGCTGTCAAAATGTGAGTATTGGTTGGAAGAAGTAGGATTCTCAGGGCATGTTGTGTTAGTTGAAGGAATCTGTGTGGATCCTGGCAAAATAGAACTGATTCTAGGTTGGAAGCCGACCTGCAATGTAACAGAAGTTTGGAGTTTTCTTGGATTAGATGGTTACTATAAAAGGTTTGTGAAGGGATTTTCAAGCATAGTCGCACCAATTACAAAGTTGCTCAGAAAAGAAATTATGTTTGAGTGGACAGATCGGTGTCAGGCATGCTTTGAGAAACTAAAATTCATGTTAACCGAAGCACCTGTTTTAACCCAACGTACTCCAAGGAAAGATTTTGTGATATACAGTGATGCCTATTATAATCGGCTAGGTTGTGTATTAATGCAAGAGGGTAAAGTAGTTGCTTATGCATCTAGGCAATTGAAGCCTTATGAGCTAAATTACCCTACTCATTTTTTGAGTTAGCAACAATAGTGTTTGCTTTAAAAATATGATGACATTATTTTCATGGCGAACGGTGCTACATATATACAGATCACAAGAGCCTCAAATATTTGTCCACACAAAAGGAGTTGAACTTAAGGCAAATACGCTTGTTGGAGTTAATTAAGGATTATAATTGTATTATTGATTATCAGTCAAGCAAAGCCAATGTAGTAGTTGATGTCTTAAGTAGAAAAACAATGGTAAGTATAGTTTAAAATTTCCTCAATTATAATATAATACATAGAAATTAATAATAAATTAAAATGAGACTCATAATTTATTTTGGCAGAGTTACAAGTTCAACCTACGTTAAGGCAACAAGTGAGAAGCTCGGAGGCAAGATCAGAAATTGATGATAATTGCTTAGGCAGTTAAATAGAGGGAGAGACCTGAATTTAAGATTGAAGATGATAGTAGTATAACTTATAAGGGAACATGGTGTGTGCCAAATGACAGTGTATTAAAGTAAATAATTCTAAAAAAGGCATATCATACCACTTATTTCATGCATCTAGGGAGCAATAAAATGTATCAAGACCTGAAGACTCATTATTGGTGGCTAGGAATGGTGAAGGATATTGTGGAATACACTACAAGATGCTTGACATGCCAACAAGTGAAAGTAGAGCACTAGGTACCATCTGGATTGTTACAACCTATGGCTATCCCATAATGGAAGTGGGAAAGGATTACAATGGATTTTGTATTTGGTTTTCCTTTAACACAAAAGAACATGATGTAGTATGGGTAATTATTAATAGGCTTACCAAATCAGCTCACTTTCTTCCAGTTCGAATTGATTATTTGTTGATCCAGTTAGTAGAAATATATGTTAATGAGATAATTCAACTGCATTGGGTGCCAGTATCTATTATTTCTTATCAAGACCCACGATTCACATCAAAAATTTGGAAAAGTTTACAACAAGCATTAGGGACTCAACTTAATTTTAGTACAACATTTCACCCACAAATAGATGGGCAATCCGAACGAGTTATTCAACTGCTGGAAGACATGCTTAGAAGCTGTGTAATTGACTTTGAGGGTAGTAGGGATAGGTAAACCTTTGATGTAATTTGCATATAACAATAGCTATCAAACTAGTCTCAGTATTGCTCCATATGAAGTTTTGTATCGAAGAAGATGTAGGACACCGCTATGCTGGACAAAACTTGGTAAAAAAAAGCTAATGGGTCCAGAATTGGTGCAACAAATAGAGGAAACAGTGAAATTAATTCAAGATAGATTAAAAGCCGCAACAGATCGACAAAAATCCTATTCATATTTGAAAAGGAAAGATATTGAATATGTGGTCAAAGACAAGGTATTTTTAAAAGTCTCACCTTGGAAGAAAGTATTTCATTTTGGTAAAAAGGGGAAACTGAGTCTTAGGTTTATTGGACCATACGAAATACTTGAACGTGTGGGTCCAGTGGCTTACCGGTTGGCCTTACCACCAGAATTAGATAAGATCCACAATGTATTTTATGTCTTAATGTTAAAAAGATACAGATTAGATCCAACACATGTAATACCTGTGGAATCAATAGATGTATAGCTAGACTTGACCTATACAGAAGAATTGGTGAAAATCATTGCTCGAGAAGTCAAGGAACTACGGAACAAAAAGGTACAATTGGTAAAGGTCTTATGGCGCAATCATGCAATAGAAGAAGCCACCGAGAAAGTGAAGATATGATGAGAACTTAGTATCCTCAGCTATTCAGCTCTAGCTAATCAGGTAAATTTTGAGGACGAAATTTTCTTAAGAGAGAGAGAATTGTGACATCCAGTGATTTATGTCCCGATTGCGCGTGACCATAGTGGGGTGCACTGGTTCAATTTGAGTCTAAATTTGAACCCATAAAAAATGACTAGTAATAAGGGAAAATAATTAAGGGTATTGTTATTTGGGAATTAAAAAGATTAATGCAAGAACTGAAAAAAATAAAATTTTTCTATGGACAAAATTGGTATTATGGCAATTGTTGGGGGAAATAGTATGAAAATGAATAATGTATATCATTAGTCAAAGTCTTATGGAATAAATAATGTATATCATTAGTCAAAGTCTTATGGAGAGATCATACAATAGAAGAGGCTATATAGAAAAGTGAAGAAGCGATAAAAGCTCAGCATCCACAGCTATTTAGAGACAGTACATTAGGTAATTTTGAGGATGAAATTCTATGAGGAGACAAATGTAATGCTTGTAAGTTTGGCCTAGAAATAATATGTAATTAGAGTATATTAAGGGTATATAAGTAGTTTGAATTTTGAAGCATGAAAAAATAGGTTTTATAGTATTCACGCTCGTAAATGTATCATCACAACTATAAATGTGGGGAAATAAGAATTTTGAAGTTGAGCATCTTCACGATCATGACAGACATAATCATACCTGTGAATATCTACAGTTTCAATTGGGATGATTCGTTGTACTTAAAACCCTAGCTACCAACCCTTTGAACCCTAAAATCAACCTTCTCTCAATTTTGTTCGATTTTAGTTTTAATAATATTAAATTTTCACTATTGTTGCCCAAATAATGAACCAAGAAGGGGGGTTGAATTGGATATTAAAAATTCTTAACTTTTAAGTGTGGAATAAAAAGTTAAATAGAGTAGGGATAGGAAGATATCACACAAGAGATTTATAGAGGTTCGGGTATTAACAAACCCTACTCCTCTCCCCAATCTCAATTGGGAGTTTCACTAACACACTAAGTATTACAATGGAGTTTTACAAGCTCACTCCCAACTATGGTGTTTCTATCAATGGATCGCACCTAACCCAGAAATCTCTTGTGATTTAATGGCTCACAGAATAAACCAATTTACTCTTAACCCAAATATACCCAAACTCACTTGAGTAGTAGATTACAAATAGAAACACTCACCAATCTATAATGCTTAGAAATTAAGAGCAAATAGATTTTTACATAGAATTTGAATTTTGTTGAAAATAATTAATGCACAAATGGCTACAAGAAGATTTTGATTTGAAGTAAGTGCTTGTTCTCTTGTTCTAGATTCATAAATGACTTGCATTTATACTTCCTTAGCGAATTATAGCCGTTTGGATGCATTTAATGTGAAAATAGTCGTTTAATTTCACGTTTGACATGTTTCTCTTTCCTTATTCACGGTCGTGAATATATGTATCACTATCGTGAATGTTCTTCCAAGCTGTGGTCCAAGTGGTGACTCTGGCCGTGAATCATTCTGGAAGAATTTAAAGTGTTTCATCAAGGGCGTGACTTTATACTTTTACGAGCGTGAATATCCTTTCCAAGCCGTGGTCCAAGTGGTGACTCTAGCCGTGAAGCTCTCTGGAAGAATTTGACATGTTATCTCACGGGCATGATTGATTTGATCGTTCACGGTTGCTATGATTCGTCATGGCCGTGAACTTTAAATGTTGGAAAGTTGGCGCTAAGCTATATCACGGGCGTGACATAATCAGTCACGGGCGTGAATATGCTATTTCTCCATTATTTGGCTTGCATAAGTAGTCTTCCATTATTGCATCATATTTCATACCCTGTTCAATAAACTTAAGACACAAGTATTATTAAATATATTATTGTTATTTTATTTGTTAACATCAAAATGACGGAAATACCTCTCAAGGTTCAACAACCATAAATAAGACTTAAACTTATTAGAATCAACAGTTGTTATCATTCCAAATAGAACAATATTCAGAAGAAAGAGGAATTCAAATTTATACTATAAGTAGTTCGGATTTAGTAAGGTTTTAGGTTAGATATCATTTTTTTATTCTTTGATTGCTTAAGGACGCATATTATTGTAATACGTTAAGTTTTGTTTAATAATGGCATATAGATGGTATATATATTTGTATAGACAGTAATGTGATTCTAATTTCATGTTAGGAACTAAAAAATTAGTGGAGAAACCCACTAGAGAGATTAGGCATGTGAGGTAGGTCATTTATTAATGCTCCAATTTAGTTTTGTACATATATGTATATAAATTCATTTTTGTAGCATGTTGTATGTTAATTTTGATATTGGTATGTTATCTGACATGTTATTAGCATAATTCAGTATATTAGAAGCTAAAATTGGACTTTGTTATATGTTGAATTTTATATACATATAAAATAATGGAAATTGAGGTTTATAGATGTTATGATTGATAATTGAGATATGAAATCTAGTTTGATGGGTTAATTAATAAAATTGCTTGGATTATAGCTTGGAAATTGTTGTGATATGCTAATAAGTGTTGATATGAATGGCTGACATTGGTTAGCCTTAGAGCATTTATATGTAGTGTGCATAATTGCTTTGAATTGGTGCATAAATTATTACAGATTAAAATTATATAATTTTTATATAGTTAAATTAAAGGTAATAAAATGCACAAACTTTTAGATATTAATATAATCTTTCAAAAATTGAATTGTTTATATAACTTTTTTGTCTACCAATGTCTCCATATGTATTGCTCTAAATATCATTAAATTGGTTTATGATGGGTCTGATTAATAAAATTCGATCTAAATGAGTATTGTTCAATTCGCTTTCTAGAAAGCAAAAAAAAAAAGACATAAATAGAGAATAGATTAAATTTAGATTTTAATATCACTTGTCACATAATGTTTTCAAAAAAAATATGATATTTTTCCCCCTATATAATCTAATAGTTTCTCAGAATTTAATTTTAAAAAAAACATAAATTAAAAATCAGAATTAGAATTAGAATTATAGCGAATCAGTCCAAAAATTTTGCAGCTATAAAGTGAACCTCATGATAGGCCGCAGAATTGCGTCAGGCTTCAATCGACCTTATTTTTTTATGACGTTTTTTTTAATTATTTTAATATGACATTTAAGTCTGTTTAAATCCAATTGTATTTTCTTGAGTGGAGCTTATTGTATTGGTTTTTTTTTATAATATTTTTTTGACCAAGTTAGAACGCTAGCTAATTCACAAACCCCAAACTCAGCCATGCATGACCATTGGCGGATCTAGGAGAGGGCTGATGGTGGCAACCGTCTATTTAAGAAAAAAAATTTAACTTATTTAGTCTCTTATATTTTTCTATTTTTTTTATAAATATACATTTTTTGTCCCTTGACAATAAAATTATTCATTTTATAGTTTTATATTTCTTTATAGTTTATTCCCTAAAACCTTCAAGTTTGAGTTCGCCACTATGCATGACCATTTAGCAGTGTTTTCCATTATCCAGAAAACTCTAGACTTCAAAGTTTTCCCTCACACTATAAATGTTAAATCCTAAAATTTAACTTTTGTTTTCTTTCAATTCCAAGTCTTAAAATATTAAATCCTAAACTAAAAACGAGATTTATGAAGTTCTAGAGAGAGAGGAAATATGGAAGCCTATGTTCTTGTGAAGGCTAACCTTGAGGAGAAAGAAAGGAAATCGAAAACCCTCACCCTAATTCACATTCGTGCCACGTTGTTCAAACCCGTGAATAATTCCACATAAAATGATCATGACTTGAATCATGGGTAGACAACCTGTGAATAAAGGCTTCATTGCCGTGAATGACCATTCACATCCATCAAGCCCTAAAACTTAACTTTATATTGAATTTTATGATAAAATAATATAGAATTAGTATGCACTCACCCCTTATATGTTGAGATAAGAATGGTATGAATATATAAATATGGATATGGAAATGCATTATATGTTATAATTCACAAGGTATCATGTGGTTAACATGTTTAAATCATGAAATGAGTTATGAATGATATAGATAACTAGATTATAATTAATGAATATCCATTCTCTATACGATTACAATGTCATATTATATATAACACATGAATTTATATTTTAGAGACAAAGTGGCTTAACTTCGGGTAAGAGTGTCCTTAATTCTATATGCATGCAGATATTATATTTTACTCAGCCAATATAGGTTAAGCTCGAATGAGAGCACTCTTAACTTAAGAAGCTCAATTGAGCACTATACAAATAGATAAAATTAATGAGCATGGTGGTTTAAACTCAAATAAAAGTATTCATGTTTCATAACTCGCATCCGGATAGTCTGGGTTTAGAGTATTGAGTAATGATAAGCCAAGAACAAGGAAAGTAAACCAAATATATGGAAAACCATATATATCTTAAAACTATAAAATATAAAAAGGAATAGAAAAAGTAGTAACCAATTATAAATTGCATTATGGATTATGGAAACCAGTGACTAGGTATACATAATTAAAAAAAATGGAAAATTGGTGAATATGATATGTATGCTATATGAAATTGGTTAAATAGATTTATTTATGTGTGTTTTGATGTATTTGTGTTTTAATCCAATTATAAGTTGTTATCATAATGTATTAAGTTGTATGATGTAACCATGTAGCATTGCATGTTATAATTGTTTTTATTATAAAAGTATTCATGTAGCATTGCATGTTATAATAGTGATACATATAAAGTTTTTATTAATTTAGTGTGTGGATTTTTCCACATGCAAGTTTGTAACTATTAGATAGTTGAATTGATAAGAAGATAAATCCAAATCTGTCAGAATAGACAGAATAGACTTGTATTTGAGTTGGTTTCATTTCATTTATTTCACTTGTTTTATCATCATGATATGGGATAGATACATTTATTTTATTCTTGTTTTTCAATAAAAAAGAACATGTATTTGAATTTGGTTTATATTAAAATAATGATGAATTTTATAATAAAAGATCATTGTTGTCAAAACCAGTTTATTTTGATTATAAGGATATAAAAAATTTTATAGACACAATATTGTAATTATGTTTTGAATATGGATTTGCATTTTGTTTTGGACACAGGAAATTAATTTTATATAATATATGATATATAAGGTAGGAAAAAGAATTAAATGGAACATGTTCACAAAACATCTAGTCATGTATCATATGCTTGTATAGTAGAATTATGTAATACTATATCTGTGAGTGTTAGGCATTCATTAATGTACAACTAAAAAATTATGATTAACTGTTGGTATTAAATTGTGATACACAAAAATTAAAGGATTAGATTTTCATGAAAAAAAAATAAGAAATGACGATAACTGAAAAGAACATTAATAAAATCATACATATTAAGTTGAGCGGTTAGTTTTTCCTTTTACAACTATACTTTTGAGTATAAACCTTTTTGGCAAGTATATATGTATGCATCGACTATAACTCGTTCTTCAACATTACCATTGGACTTTTTTTTTTGGTTCATGGACATTTTTTTTTTTGTACTTGTTTTATCAAGATGAGATAGATACAGTTATAAAAAGTTGGACATTTTTTTTTTAATTTGAAGGCAACTTGGGCATCATGTTCAAAAAAGGGAAATAAAACAACTTGGGGCACTCATGCTGATTTTAAGGGGCAAATAGTTGCAGTAATTGTTTTTGATAGGTTGATCGAAGCCCAACTATAAAAATAAGATTCCTTTTTTGGTCATGTCTTTTTTAACCTAAACTAGCTAAAAAATGTGATAAAATTAATTATAAAATTTTAAAATAGCCTCCTTTAGACAAAATATGGCTAATTATAAGATCAAATTGTTTGTACTAATTACTTTTTTTGGTACATTGTTTGTATTAATTATTGATATAGTGCTATTTTAATATACTAGATTGGATTTAGACCTTAATGCATCTATAAATTTTCGTGATTTGCAAAAAATAGTCATTTAGACACTTTAATTTTTCGAATCAACCATACAGATACATAAGCTTATCTATTTTGTTATTTTAAACACCTTTTAACTGATATTATATTAATATAGTAAGGTACATAAATTACAAGAATTACAATCACATTTAACGTTACATAAATTAAAGTGTTTAATAATAATAAAATATATAAATTTAGATGTTAATTTTTTAATAAAAATAGAAATATCAATATATATATATATATATATATATATATATATATATACACTAAAATATAAGTATCTCTCTAAGGATTAAAAAAATAATAATATTATGATTCAATGAAAAACTTGAAAATAATTCGACATAAGAACATGGAACACCTTAACTCGAAAATGGCTGCATCCAAACATGTTCCGCCCATGGATTGCTATGTCTAGTTGTTTTTTTTTTTAATTTAATTTAATTTTTTTCTTTTATGTTTCTATCTTTTTTTTCTCCTTTTTATGGTAACTGCTTTTTGACAGTTGATTGGTAATCGGTTAATCACTATGGATCCGTAGAGTGCCCAACATGTTCTCCAACACAAACAATAAAGGCACAATTAGTTGAAAAGTAGGGGTATGCAATCAGTTGGAATAAAAACTGAACCGATCCAAATTTTTCAAGAAATTAATAATCAAATCCAACATAAACTACGGTTTGATTTTGTTCAGAATAGTTTGGTTCGGCAAAATAATAAATAATTTTAGTTGATGGGATCGAACCAAATTAAAATTACACTATAACCTTTTTAAAATATGAATTGAATCAAATCAAACTAGAGTACTTCTAATTCGATTCTCAATCTTATTTGGATTTTGCATACCTCTAATTTTTTTATCCTTTTATTATTTTTGTCGTCAAATATGGACACCTATAGTTGAAAGTTGGATGTTTTCTCTTGCATATAAAACAGTCACGAGAATTTTTCCTTTTATAGTAATTCATTGCAAAAGCAACACATGAACCCAACTTAAAGTATTCTTCCATTTTCTTTTACGAACTCTTTATTAATTATGCAAACTGCTTTAATTGGTATGGCACATGAATCCAATAATACCCAAACCGACCAATATATATGACTATAAAAATGCATCAACTTAGAGGATACCCAATTGAATCATTCTTAAGACTAACAATATTTAATAGTTAATTACTGAAAAATGAGGGGTAAGAGTGAATTGATTTTGCCAATTTTTATAGTTTTAGTATGGTTAGCACATATGGGTTGGACACAGCAGACACAACAAGGGCCACAAGTGCCTTGTTTCTTCATATTTGGGGACTCATTGGTGGACAATGGCAACAACAACAGGATTCTTACACTTGCTAGGGCTAATTACAGGCCTTACGGCATCGACTTTCCACAGGGTAGCACTGGCCGATTCACAAACGGTCGAACATACGTTGATGCGCTAGGTAAACATATTTATATGTATCGTATTAGATATTAAGAAAATTTGCAATATATATATATATATCGTTATTACCTTGTAAAATAACGAATTTAACATCAAATTAAATATGTTTTGCAGCTCAACTTCTAGGATTTCGTTATTATATTCTACCGTATGCAAGAACAGCTCGAGGCCCTGAGATCTTGAGGGGAGTGAATTTTGCATCCGGAGCAGCCGGCATTCGAGATGAAGCAGGAAATAATCTGGTAATTGTATATTAAAGTTGAAATTGCTTCCGCTACTACACAGTAAAATTTACGCAATAAATTGTTAGCAATAGATAAAATAACAATAGATGTAGTAGCTGTTAAACTGTTTTGATTATCCCAAATCAATTGTTTATAAGATAAAATAATACTTATTATACCTCGAGCTTAACTTTTGAAATGAATTAGGTCAAATTAATGACTCAGTTTTGCATTACTACTGTAATATGTAATTTTTTTTATTTTTTATTTTTTAATTGTTTTTGGGTAGGGAGATCACACGTCAATGAACCAACAAGTAGCCAATTTTGGTATAACAGCGGAACAAATGAGGAGATTCTTTAGAGGAGATGTGAATGCACTGAATTCCTATCTCAGCAAATGCATCTTCTATTCTGGGTTGGGAAGCAATGACTACCTTAACAATTATTTTATGACTGATTTCTACTCAACTAGCAGAGATTACACTGCCGAAGCTTTTGCTGCGATACTTCTTCAAGAGTATGCTCGCCAGCTTATGGTATTTTCGTCCATCGTCTCTCAACTTAATTTAATACACGAGCTCAATTTCAATAATTTGGTCAATTATTATTAAAAAAATAACAAATTCAAATATGTTTTTATTATTTAAAAATTAATAATTTGTGATTTGATTTTTGAAAATTGATTAATGTTTTCAGCAATTATATGGTTTGGGAGCAAGGAAGGTGATAATAACAGCAATAGGGCAAATAGGTTGTATTCCATATGAGCTAGCAAGGTACAATGGAAACAGCAGCAGTAGATGTAATGAGAACATAAACAAGGCTATTTCTCTTTTCAACTCTGGACTCTTAAAGCTTGTTCAAAGTTTCAATAATGGCCAACTTCCTGGGGCTAAATTTGTGTACCTTGATTCCTGTAAAAGCAGTAGTGATATTTATCTCAATTCTACCTCTTACGGTATGTATTTTATTCTTACAACTTGTTTTTATTATAATCCCATGATTGATTAACTAAATTGCAACACATCCAAGTTTAACATACCGACTTTTTGTTAATGAAGAAAATTAGTTTATAGAAATAAAATTTATCAATAGATATATTAAACATACAAGTAAATAATGCTATTCTTTAGCAAAATTGAATTTAATATCTACAAGTTTTCTTTTCGCATATATATAAGTACACTAAATCTTGGGTTTTAACACATTTATTTTATGCATGCAGCTCTCAATATTCTTATTTACAATAATATAAAGTTTTAAAATTTTTTAAATGATTGAGACTCAAAAATAAACTACAGTTAAGTATTTTATTGACATTGCACATCAAGTATTTTGTTAATACTAAAATAATGTAATATATTTCATATATTAATAAATTATATATTTATTGGTATAAGTGAAGATTCTGATTCAATTTACATGGAGCATATTCATTTGTAGGGTTACAGTTGATTTAGTAATAAAAATACTAATCTAAAAATTCTATATTCTTTTAAGTGTGAAACAACAAATTTGTGTGAGAAACTTTAGGATTTTTAATAGATTAGAACAATTGGATTGAACTTTTGGAAAAACTTGAAACAGTGTTATGAATTGTGATTATATATGTTGCGGATAAATTTTAATTATATGTACAGGATTTGAAGTGATAGACAAAGGATGTTGTGGAGTAGGAAAGAACAATGGGCAAATAACATGTCTTCCACTTCAGCAACCTTGTGAAGATCGAAGTAAGTACTTATTCTGGGATGCCTTTCATCCAACAGAAACGGCAAATATTATTCTTGCTAAATCAACTTATTCTTCTCAATCGTACACCTATCCCATCAATATTCAGCAATTGGCTATGTTATGAGTTCGGGTATTATAATTTGTATGTCTCTCTTTACTATTATGATTAATTAATTGTGAATGCCACCTTCCTATCAGAATTTTATTGTCTAATTCATTGTATCAGAGTATTTTCTTGTTTTAGCGAGGTCATGAAGCTCCTTTAAATTAATTTCCAGTGTTATTTAATAATTAATAAATAATGAATAAAAAAATGTTGTTTCTTTTGTTTGGTTTATAAAGTTTCAACTTAAAATTTCACTTTAATGTAACATCTTTCGATATAATTAAGTCTAAACCCAATTATATCAAAATATTCTATAATACACATAAGTTAAAACGTAAAAAATTTTAAAATTTTCATACACTATGGTAATGATGACTTAATAAAATAAAATCATTCTTAAAACATAAAAGCGATTTCAATAAAATAAAAGTTTAATACAAAACATACGGGTATACACTAGTCCAAAGTTTTACAAATTAATAAGTAATTATAAAACTATATGTCTCTAAAAATACAATATATAAAACTATAACTATCCAACCCATAGCAAAACAACAAAAAATAAGGTACAACGGTCTATCACCCACTTTGAATGAAATATCATCGACTCTGATCATTGGGCTTCCTCCTCTATCAATGCTCCCCTAAGCTCCAAACTTGCGTATGGAGAATCCATATGCTAAGCAAATCGTACCTAGTGGTACATAATAATATACAAGGCATACGACAATACAAATAATATGCATGATATACTCACTAAGCGACTATAACGACTTACTTCAAAGTTTGCACATGCACTAACTCGCATACTATGTGACATATCATCCGATTATATATACATATATGCACATTACTACATAACATATCAAGCAATCTCTCAATGACATACATGTGTTTATCACATATAACAATTTATTACTTATATTTCCTTTGTCCATCTCTTAATAACAAGAATAAAATGAATATGAATAACACAACCCACTGAGGCGCTCTAGTATATGCTAACCTCTAGACCTTGAAATATATAACCCACTGAGATACTCTAATCCGCTAACCTCTAGACCTTTAAATATATATGATCAACATAGATCATTCGGTACCGAACTCTTCCCTCAATGACATGTCATATATCCTAACTCTAGTCCTACTCAGAGCATTGAGCTTACAATATTATCATACACACATTCTTATTATTCATTACTATATTTTATATATATCCCATGATTTCTACAATTATATATTTTCATACCATGCTAAAAGCATGCATCTGAAGCCTACCGCCTCCCAACGAATCAAATCTGATTCAAAACCAAATATATACATTTTTCATCATAAACAGTTTTACGCCCGTGAATGACCTTTCATGGTCGTGAATCACCACTTCACGGGTAGTCCCCCCCTCTCGTGACTCAAGCCGTGATTTAACCCATGAATTAATACATGTTCATGCTTGTGATTACCCATTCACGAGTATGAACCCAACCGTGAAGCTACACATGAACGGGTCTATTTTTGCTACAAGAACGCACCTCACGACATTCATATCAATTTTTCAGAAAATAGAGCATCACAAATTATATCAATTTCACATGCAATACTCACTACGGGTGACCAATGTCAGCTACCCTATCAACATTCCAGGATGCATTCAAGCTAACATAACTATATCCTCTCTAATCATCATTAATTATCAAAATAGTTTCTCAAATATGTCAATTTGACCATGTTCATAAGGTTTTCCCATCATGCCTATTAATCCTACATGTCACCATTTATTTATTCATTTATCATCTAAAACATACCTTTAAAGAAAAGAACACAAAACCACAATGTAATAGCCTTAAGTATTGTTATGTACAAACCTTACACCTAGGATGGAGATTGGGTAAAGCTTGATCTCTTCAAGCTTATTCTCTCCCTTAAGATGAACTTTCAGCACTCCTTATAGGTCCTAGCAAGATGGAGAAATGTTCTCTGAGCTTCTGGAAAGCAACCAACACCTAGAAAAAAAGCCAAGCTTTTCTCTAAACTTTCAATCTCCTTTTTCTCTCATTTCTTTCTCACTTTTTCCTCAAGCAACACTGATCTTCTAAGCTTCTCTAAATATATCACAGTAGATGGCACCTACTTGGTGTACCCCGCCTGACCTTAACCCTGTCCACATCCCCTAAACTGGAAGGATTCAGAATTGGTGCGAGCCTTCTTGCTCAATGACTGTGCAACACTGCACATTGACCCTTTGAAGTCTCTTTTAGAAGACTCATCTGCTCTCTTTAGCTTTATCCTCTTCTCTTTAAAAATGGAAGAAGATACCAACCTCGTGAAGTCCTCATACTATTTATGAGATCACGTGGAATCCGATCTCATCTCTTAGACCGTCATAAAACCGACGACAGTTATCCGTCTCATCCCTAATGATAACAGTTGTATGCCTTGTAGCGGCACCGCCGCCCCACCCGAACCGCAATACGTGCCCGGATAAGGAAGCGCTGCCGCTTGTCTTTCTCATACTTCATAAATATATATTTACATTTTTTTTACTCATGTATATATATGGATATAAACAAAAATCATAGTACAATTTATTTACATAAAATAGTAATTTATAACATCAGCGGAATTCTTAACAAACTTTAAAAGCAAGTTTTACAAACTCAAACATTTCTTTAATATAAAAATCAAATACAAAAGTTTCGAAACTTGTAACCCACTTTCTCAAGGTCCGGCTACTTTACTTGAATGGGATCACCGCTTGCTTTATCAAGTGTCTTCAGCTACCTTTCTATATCTGCATGGAAATTAAACTCCACGCTAAGCTCTAAGCTTAGTGGTGCATATAAAGAAGGCAATATACTATATCATGCAACAAGCATTAACAATTATCATTTTTGTGCATTAAAATGTTTGCATGCATGACTATCAACATATTCCTATTTCATACAAGTATGAATGTCATGCTCATATAGACAATGTTATTTTCATTTATCTTTAATGGTAATTTATTCTATTAATCTCTTTATCATTGCATATCAATCTCATATCATCATCATTTTCTTATTCTTTCCTTTTCTTATTTTTCCGACATATCCTCATTATCTTGCCCACATCACTCTAAATTTTTGGACTGACTGGATACGGGTTATGGATCAGGAGCACTCTCCGAGCTTAAGCCACCCTGTCCACTATCTGGCTCATAAGAGCTTCTCAAATCAATGGCGCTCTCCGAGCTTAAGCCACATTGATTGAGTATAATTTCATCATAGATGAATAACCGGACCAAGGGCGCGCTCCGAGCTTAAACCACATTGTCCTCATTTATATGTGCTCATCAGAGCTTCTTAAGTCAATAGCGCTCCCAGAGCTTAAGCCACACTGACTGAGCATCCCAGACCAATGGCGCTCTTCGAGCTTAAGCTACATTGGTTGAGGTATAGTACGGTACCGTTCGCCCCCTTAATGACATGTCATCCATCCTGATTCTAGTCCGCAAGTAGAGTAATGGGCTTCTTTATATTTTTACATCAATCATTATTCTCAAATTTCCACACATCAATATCTCATATTTATCAACATCTCCATTTTCTTGTTTTACAATCATATAGTCATAATCATATATCTTTTCATTCATTTACTAGATTCATCAATATTCTCATGTTTATCTGCATCAAATTTCATATACGTTCATGACAATTCATTTTTCTACATCAATTCATTTTTCTATATCACAACATATCACATTCTCACATCAATATATATATACATATATCTATATTCATATCATTCTTATTTCACTGGATAGACAATAACTTTCATTTACCTACTGAATTCCTCATTTAATAACTACATTCATAATTTCAAATGCAGAGCATTCACGGCCGTGATTACTACTTTTCATGCCCGTGAATTAGTTCACGCCCGTGATCCCAAGCCGTGAATGCTACTGGAATGAATCGCCCAAAAGCATTTACGGTCGTGATTACTCATTCACGCCCGTGAATAAGTTCACTGCCGTGATTTCAACCCGTGAACGCTTCTGGAATGAATAGTACCATTTACACCCAGAAATTCACAACCGTGACACAATCAGTCACAACCGTGAACCATCAAGTTCACGCCCGTGACTCAATAGTCACACCCATGACATTCAGCAGGAAATCTGCATATTCACCTTTCATTCATTCTAACATCATCCAAAACATACCAAATTCTATTTCATGCATTTTTAAGGCTCTTTACTCAACTTATTACTTTTCAATACATTTACATGCCTTGATCATACAAGATTCTCTAACATGCATCCTTAATTCAATGTCACAATTATCTCATTCATATATGTCTAAACCTATGGTTTCATGCCATAATCATCATCATTCTTGAAATTGCATTTATCTAAAGTCATATTCAGCATGCATTATTTCAAACAAAATAGGCTATTGCCTTAAATTATGCACAAACCTTAATCTTTCTCCTTCACTCTTTTAGGTAGCTTTCTCTTTTCCTTCGTTCCTTAGAGCTTGTTCATTGTCATTTGGAACTCCTACAACATCATAGATCATTTTCATCATCATCTAATTTCATTAAGACCCTAAACTCTCTTTCTCTCTTTCAAGACCTTAGTTTCTCTCTCATTCCATATAAGTCTTGGATGAGCTCAAAATTTGAACTTCCATTAGAAAAGATGATGAAGAAGAAGAGATGCTTCTTACCTTACACTTTTCTTCACTTGATCACCACTTTGGAGATTTTCTCTCTCTACCAAACTTGATTTTTCTTCCTCTTTCTTGTTCTTTCCAGCTTCCTTATGAGTTATAGGACATGAAAATCACTTTGTCTTGCTCTTTACCTTCTCTTCCCTTCCTTTCTCTCTCTAGAATCAAGGTGAGCTATGGAAAAATGGATGAAGCTGGCGTGACTGGTAAAGAAGAGAGAGAAGGAGCAGAAAATGAAGAGAATAAGAAGAAGAAAGGAAAGCCTTAAATAGGGTACCCAAAAAGTCTTCATGTGGGACCCACCATTTGACCATCTTCTTCCAATTTTTCACTTAATCAATATTAATCCTTCTTCTTTTAGTATCGTGGCCGGCCAAACCTATCAAAATGTGCCCAAAATTAATATGTTGATTAACAATTAATCTCATTAGTCCTCCAATTTTTGATAAATTGCAATTTGACCCCAAAATTTATCACATTTTACAATTTAGTCCTTTACCGTAAATTAACTTCTTTAAACTTTAATATCACTTAATTAGGCATTCATCATTTAATTTAGCCATTTCTTAATAAATTTAGTGTAAAAATCCGAATTTAGACTATGATCGGTCAAACGCGTCAACTTCACGACACGTGCGACTCGGGGCCTAAATTAGCGGATGTTACATACCTACTCAACTGGATAAACTCTCTCTCACATACCATCAGTCATGTTTTCCTACCACAAGTTTAGAAATTCTCATTTCTTTTCATCTGTATACGCTCTCAACATATACTATTTCTTGAACTTCGCTATGAAGAACTCCTAAGTAACTTACTCTAAAATCTGCAGTTTTGCAAAATCGACTTCCACCAATCATAGGCATGCTCCAGGAGAAGTGAAATAACATACCTAATCTTATGCTCATCGACACAATTCAGCTTCTCAAAGACCCTTTTAGTCCTCTCTAACCAAAACTCAGCTGTTATCAGGTCATCCGTAATATCACCTGTGAATTTTGTAGCCTTATACTTCCTCAGTCAGTCTATTTGAATTGTACATCTCAACGGTGACTAAGGAGGTGGTGGAGGTGGTGATTGAGAAGGTGGTGGTGGCATAACCTGTACTAACTGCTATAGTAGAGCAGCAAGATTCCACATCAACAGATTATGTGTTTGATCCGACTGACCAGCCATCGACTACTGTTAAGGTGGTGTGCCAGCTGGCCTTTGTACACTAATCTGGTTCAGCTAATTCTGAGCCTCAAGATCTAGATGACTGTTACTCTCGGCTGCATCATGCAGCTTGATCTCCATACCTATTTTTTAGCCTACACACTGACAGAGAATAGCCCACATCAGTGTCATACAGGATAACACTCGCACATGTGATAAACCCATCCAAGCTAGGTTCAGAATAGCCTAAACCTAGGCTCTAATACTACTAAAAGTACTACCCTTCGATATAACTAAGCCTAAACTCAATTATACCAAAAAATGCTACAATGCGCATGAGTTAAAACATCAAAAATTTTAAAACATTCATGCACCATGGCCATAATGACTTAATAAAATAAAAGCATTTTTAAAACATGAAAGCGATTTCAATAAAATGAGAGTTTAATTAATACAAAACATACAGGCATACATCAACCCAAATTTTTACAAATGAGTAATTATAAAACTACATATCTCTGAAAATACAACATGTAGAGCTATAACTACCTAACCCATAGCAAAACAACCAAAAATAAGGTACAACAGTGTATCACTCACCCCGAATGAAATATCCTCGACTTTGATCATTAGGCGTCTTCCTCTGTTAGTCCTTCCCTAAGCTCCAAATATGCACATGGAGAATTAAGCAACTCATATCTAGTGGTACATAGCAATGTGCAAGACATACGACAATACAAATAATATGTATGATATACTCACTGAGCTACTATAAGGACTTACCTCAAAGTCCACACATGCACTAGCTCGCATATTACATGACATGGCATTTGATATATATGTACATATATGCACATTACTACATAGCATATTAAGCAATCTCTCAGTGACATACACATGTTTATCACATATAACAATTTATTAATTATCTTTCCTTTGTCCACCTACTCATAACTAGACTAAAATGGATATGGGTAACTCAGCCCACCGAGGAGCTCTGGTATGCTAACCTATGGCTGTAAAATATAAATAACTGACCGAGATGCTCTAGTTCACTAAACTTTGGGCCTTCAATATATATAACCTACCGAGGTACTCTGGTCCGCTAACTTCTAGAATTTCAAATATATAACCAACTGAGGTGCTCTGGTTCACTAATCTCTAGGCTTTCAAATATATATGACCAACCTAGGTCATTCGATACTGAACTCTCCCCTCAATGGTATGCCATCTATCCTAGCTCTAGTCCTAGTCAGAGTATTGGGCTTACAATTTTATCATACACACATTCTTATTATTCATTATTGTGTTTTATATAAATATATGATTTCTACAATCATATATTTTCATACCATGCTAAAAGCATGCATCTTAGGCCTACTACCTCCTAATGAATCAAATCCGATTCAAAACCAAATATATAAAATTTTCATCATAAAAACTTCATGCCCATGAATGACCTTTCATGGCCGTGAAGTACCACTTCATGGGTAGTCCCCCCTTCAAGACTCAAGCCATGATTCAACCCGTGAATCAGCATATGTTCACAGTCGTGATCACCCCTTCACGGGTGTGAACCCAACCGTGAACCCGACTGTGAAGCTGCCCGTGAATGGGTTTGCTTCAGCAACAAGAATGTACCTCATGACATTCAAGCCAGTGAACCCACCTTTCACGGCCGTGAATCTAGAAAATTTTCCAAAAAATAGAGCATCACACATCATGTCAATTCCACATGTAATACTCACCACAGTTGACCAATGTTAGCCACCCTATCAACATTCCAGCATGCATTCATGTTATCTAAATATCTATATCCTTTCTAATCATCATTAATTAACAGAATAGTTTCTCAAATATGTCAATTTGACCATGTTCATATGGTTTTCCCATCAAGCATATTAATCCCACATGTCACCATTTATCTACTCATTTGTCATCTAAAATATTCCTTTAAAGTTGTTGCCTAGATATTACACCAAGAAAGGGGGTTGAATTGGATATTAAAAATTTAACTTTTAAGTGCAAAAGGAAAAAGTTAAGTTTAGTAGGGATAGGAAGAAAATGGACAGGAATTTTTATAGAGGTTCGGGTGTTAACAAATCCTACTATTCTCCCCAATCTCAATTGGGAGTTTCACTAACACACTAAGTGTTACAATGGAGTTTTACAAGCTCACTCTCAACTATGGTGTTTCTAACAATGGATCACACCTAACCCAAAAATCGCTTGTATTTTAATGGCTCGCACAATAAACCAATTCCTTGTGTTTTTAAGGCTCACACAAATAACCCTTACAAGTGTTCTACTTTTAACCCAAAATACCCAAACTCACTTGAGTAGTAGATTACAAAGAGAAACACTTACAAATCTATAATGCTCAGAGAATAATGAGCAAAAAGATTTTCACAAAGAATAAATGTTTGTTTTGAAAATATCAAATGCACAAATGGCTTACAATAAGATTTTGATCTGAAGTATTAGCTATTCTATTGTTCTGTATTCATAAATGACTTGCATTTATACTTCCATAGTGAATTATAGTTGTTTGGTTGCATTTAATACGGAAATAGTCGTTGCACCAACTCTTATTTTCACACCTGACATGTTTCTTTTTCCTCTTTCACGGTCGTGAGTATGATTGTCACGGTCGTGACTGTTCTTCCAAGTCGTGACTTGAGTGGTGACTTTGGCCATGAAGCATTCTAGAAGGATTTGAAGTATTTGACCACGGGCGTGACATTATATATTCACGGATGTGAACATCCTTCCTAGTCATGGTCCAAGTAGTGACTCTGGTTGTGAAGCTCTCTAGAGGAATTACTCATGTCTTCTCACAGGTGTGACTTTCTTTCACAGTCGTGACTGATATGATCATTCATGGTTGCTATCATTCTTTATGGCCGTGAACTTTAAATGTTGGATAGTTGGTGCTAAGCTTCATCACGGACGTGACATATAAGGTCACGGGCGTGAACATGTTATTTCTTCAGTTTTTTTCCTTTTTAAGATTAGTCTTCCATTCTCCATTTTTGCTATCATGTTTCATACCCTGTTCAATAAACATAGAAAATAAGTATGTTAAATACATTATTGCTATTTTTTTTGTTAGCATCAAAATGACAGAAATACCCCTCAAGGTTCAACAATCTCCTCCCCCTTTTTGATGGTGACAAATAATCTAGCAATATGTGCTTTTGAGAAGTCTCCCCCTCAAAAGATGCTTAAGATTAAAAAATTACTGAAGTGCAAGAATTGTCAAGAATGATGAAGTGTAGCATCAAAATATGCTTCCTAGTTTTAAGTATATGCAAGTTATATGCAAGGTATATCCAATGTATACCAAATTTTTACTTAAGACAGGTTAAGTATATGCAAAGTATATTTGCTGTATATTTAAAGTATATCAAGTGCATGTTCATTCATGTAACTTGCATCAAGGTATATGCAAAGTATACTTAAGGTATATTTAAGGTATATCAACTCATTTGCATACTTGCATATTCATTTGATTCAAAATAAGTATTGCATTTAACTTTAAATATAATATTGCTAGGTTCTCCCCATTTTGTCATCAACAAAAAGAATAACAAAAAGATAAATTATAATGGAAAACAAAAGCAATTATATTAGTATAAAAAGACAAATACAAAGATTTTAAAAGAAATTCAAAGTCCTACATCAGACAAGCTAAAAAAATAACATAGCTAACATCTAGTCTAGCAAGATTTTGAGCCGGAGATCCCATCTCTAAGGCGAGCTACTTTCGCCTCGAGGCTCTCCATGCGAGACTCCATGAAATCCTTGAGGTTCTCTAACCTTTCATCTATCGAAGCCTGCAATTGCTTAAACCGTGTTGCCAAGAGATCAACCATTTGCTGAGCCAAGTTTGGTGTGGAGGCAGAGGATTGTCCAATTTCTTGCTTAACCTCTAGAGGTGCCATCTCAACTCGAACTCTCTTCCTCTGTTGGATTCCTTAGAGGCTAGATTTGAAGTCATCCAAGTCATTGTCCTCCCAAATAATCTCACCAGCAGTGTTGGTGAAGCGGTAGTAGATGTTGTTCTCATGTACTATACGAATAGCTGCTCCCATTTTGATAAAAGACTCGATGTCTAGTAGGTCTCAAGGATGTGCTGGTACAAGGTTGAAGTGGTGCTCCTCTAGTTTTAAATACCTCAGCTTAATAGCAATGTGAGTCACATACCCACCAATCAGAATGTCTCCAGAGGGTTTGGTGGCAATTGGAAGAAGATGGTTTGCAAACCATTGAGATAAAGCCATTGTTAGGCCTCTTTGGGCCATCTCTAGGAGAAAGAGCTCGGACTTCCGAATCGATCCATTGCTGTCTCCTCTGTCAAACATGCTATAGGTTAGAAACCTTTGCAAGTACTTATGCACTGGGGATCAAAGGTGGGTGCTTTTCATCTTTTTAACATCCCAGTTGCAGTTAAGCCCGAAGTGAGTCCATGCTTGAGTAGCATAGAACTCCACCTCACTCTCATTCAGGATACCTTCAGAGGGAAGGTTGAACATGTCACCAAATTCTATGACAGAGAGGGTGTTCGGATGCTTGCAAATTTGGAATTTCACCGTGCCGATAGGAGAGACTTGCAGGGTGCTCAGGAACTCTAGAGTTGGTTCCCTCAGCGTCGGTTGATGGATATCGATGAAATCTAAGTGTTAAAATTTTATTACAAGCTATTTGTACATTCAATACTTTGAGAACCAATACCTATTCTCTGTAAAAATCTTTTTGCTATTCATTTATTGAGCAATAAAGATTTGTGAGTGTTTCTCTCTGTAATCATTTATTACTCAAGTGAGTTTTGGGTATTTGTGAATTAAGAGTAGAACACTTGTAAGGGCTAGTTGTGTGAGCCTTTAAAACACAAAGTAAAGGTTGTTTTTGTGAGCCTGTAAAACACAAGATAAAAGGTTGTTTGTGTGAGCCTGTAAAACATAAGATAAAAGGTTGTTTGTGTGAGCCTGTAAAACACAAGGAATTGGTTATTGTGTGAGCCATTACAACACAAGGGATTTTTGGGTTACGTGTGAGCCATTGTGAGAAACACCATAGTTGGGAGTGAGCTTGTAAAACTCAATTGTAACACTTAGTGTGTTAGTGAAACTCCAAATTACGATTGGAGAGAGGAGTAGGGTTTGTTAACACCCAAACCTCTATAAAAGTCCTTGTGTCAAATTTCTCTATCCCTCCTAAAATTAATTTTTTATTTCCTCACTTTAAAGTTTAATTTTTGAAACTCCAATTCAACCCCCTTTCTTGGCTTAATATCTGGGCAACTGTTTGCTAAAGAGACGCTTTACCCGTAAAGAGAGAGGTGAAACTATTCACGGTTGTAAAAATTAAAGGTAACGGGTGTGAATGATGAACTATCACAGTGGTGACAAACTAGTCACGGGCGTGAATTACAATCTTCACTACTTGTGATCGTGAAACAGAGTGTGACACAAAGCGTGAATGCTTCTGTAAGTTTTTGGTGGAAATGTTCACGGTCATGAATAAGCGTAACAGGCATGAACAATGGGTTTCATGGGAGTGATAGAAAAAGGTTATGGGCATGAAACATAATCTTCACTACCTTTAGCCGTGAAGCATGTCGTGAAGCAAGTCGTGAAAGATACTAGAGCTTTTGGCGATTTTGATCACGGCAGTGAATATATGTCACGGGCGTGAATTGCCTAAAATCCTCATTAAATAAAATTAAGTCTAAAGCAAGACTAAAACATTTCTAAGGAGCTTTTATCCCCTATAACATATATTTCTATCAAACTAGCTACCTCATATCTAAAAAGATGAGACAAAAAACACAAGGTTATCAATTAAGGTTCGACAATTTTGGCAATCACAAAGTTAATCCATCAATCATACCAAACTCACTTCTTATGAAATTAAATCTTTCCTCATTTAGAGACTTAGTAAAGATATCTGCCAATTGATTGTCTGTGCTTATAAATTCCAATACAACATCTCCATATTGAGCACGATCTCTAATAAAATGATGTTTTATGTCAATATGCTTACTTGTAGAGTGTTGAATGAGATTCTTAGATAGATTTATAACACTAGTATTGTCACATCTAATAGGTATATGGTCCATACTATGACCATAATCCTTAAGTTGTTATTTTATCCAAAGGATTTATATACAACAACATCCTGCTGCCACATATTCCACTTTAGCGGTAGAAAGAGCAACTGAAACTTGTTTCTTGCTAAACCAAGAAACTAAACATTCTATAATAAAATGACAAGTACATAAAGTACTTTTTCTATCTAAAAGACTTCCAGCGTAATCAACATTGAATATCTTATAATGTGAAATGATGAATTTCTAGGATGAATATCCTATAGTCTCATGGTGGCTAATAATTTCTTGCATGAAGTGTTTCTTAATGCTTTGTGGAACGAGGTACCAATTAATTAGATAAATGATATGAGTTCCAAGAAAATTTTCATCTAAGTGCTGAAAGAACGCACACGGGTTAGAAGGAAATATATAGAATTAAACCCAATACAATTTGGTCTATTTAATTGATTTTTTTTTCTTTTGGGATTTTGTTTGATTTGAAATTCTTATAAACTTCAATTTTCAGATTTGGTTTGGGTATTGATATTGAAAAACCAAAGATTCAATCCAATCAAACTTTATATCAGACACACATAGTCCGTCTGTTCAGTTTTGAATGGTTTTGGTTGGTTCTAGACTGAACTTACCCATTGCACCGATAATTCAAACCAAACAATTGCGCAGACATTTCTTCTGAACGAAGACCAATTCAATTCAATTCCAAATAAATTATCGAAAAGGAAAAAAAAAAGTTTTCCCGATAAAATGATACATGTAGTCAAAAGTGAAAACCAAATTAATCTCATAAGTTTATGTAGTTGCGATAAACATAACTCAAAACCCACAACTATTTTTTGATTTCCATAATATAATTAACTAGTTATTTAAGTAGTGGGTAATAATTAATTAAAATTCATTTAAATCAAGATTAGCAAGCTGCTGAATGTTGAGAGGATAGACAATAGAGGTATCTCCATTGAAAGCATTTCTACCCATTAAGATATTAACAGCCTCAGTTGGGTGAAATGCATCCCAGAAAATGTACTGTTCACGATTAGGGCATGGTGTTTGAAATGGAAGACACGTCACCTGCCCTCTGTTTCTCCCAATTCCACAGCAACCACGGTTGATTACACTAAATCCTGCACATAATTATAAAATAATTTATTATATAATTTTCTTTTTCCAAGGATACGACAAGTCGTGGCATAGGAGAGTTTGCAAATACATACCATAAGCCGGAGAATTGGTAAGAATATTCCTAAACATACGAGCAACATCAATGTAAATGAATTTAGCACCAGGTAGATCGGTGTTGAAGTTGTTCATCATAGTCTTCACATTTTCATTGAAGGGTTGAACCAGTTGATTCACCTCTTCTGAACATAATCCTGCTGGGTTTTGTGCCAATATGCTTGGAATGCACCCCATTACTCCTAATCCTGCTACTATAAATTTCCTTGCTCCAAGATTGTATAGGGTCTGTCCTTAGTTTTTATCAATTAATCAAACAAATAAAACTTCAATTTTGGGACAAAATTACATAAGATAATTACATTAGGATTAAGAAAATAATTAAACAATTTCAATTTTAGCAAACAGAACTTGTAATTGACAAAAATCTCTTAAACTTTAGGTTATGAAAAAGATATAAACATTGTAACAAGAGTAAATTGAAACAAAAGATTTAATTTTCTAATTTTCTGAAAAGACGCTTGAGATAGAAGAGAGAGAATAACTTTTACGATAGTGAAAGGGTGTAAAACGAAAAAATTACCATTAGTTGCCGAGTGTATTGTTGAACCAAGAGATCAGCAAATTGTTGACCATTGTACTGATTCTTGGTTGGGTAGTTAGGCATGAGATAGTTATTAAGATAGTCATTACTGCCCATTCCTACAAAAAAAATGCTCCTTCCAATTGCCTTAGCTACATCTACTGCCCCAAGATTATCTGTGATCTGATCAAGTGTGTTCTGGAAGTTCCTTATCTGTTGATTGAATGGTATGCGACCCACCTGATCAAAACAAATTAATTATGCTAAATAAATTAACTAATTAACCCAACATATAATTTGATGCATTAATGGTCATTTCGTCATTTGATTTTAGTGACCTATTTAATGTGTCACAATGTTAAACTCCTGCATTAGTTTCAAGGTGACAGCTGTAATAAATCCAGTTTTATGCCCAACCATTTTACTTTATAATATCAATACTAAATTTTAAATAAATTCAAGAATTGATCCAATCACAGCCTACCTCGAATTATGATTTAGTAGGCTTATAATTAGATAGATTTATAAATTTATTGATGGATCGACTTTAAGTAAATATTATCCAATAAATTTATTTATATATCGGATTTTGTCAAAAAATCTCAATGTGTATATTTTAATATTATGAATAAAAATATAATGTATGCTTACGAAGTTTCTGCCGGTGATATCGAGGATTCCAGCCGCGGCAGAGGCATAGTTGACACCGTGAAGCACATCATCTCCGGAGGCCTCCGAGTATGCAGGAATCAAGGGAAGTCCTAGCATTTCAGCTGCATATTTGCATTCACAAATTAACCATTTCCTATTAAAAACTTTTTAATTCTTTTAATCACTCCCTTTTTAACCTGCTCTTCTAATATTTTCATGCTTTATACAACTATAGAAAAACATACTAAAATCTATAAAAAAATAAAAACTTTTTTTTTTTTACAAAAGCAAAGTACCATTGATTGATTAGAGGGTCAAATTAAGTCCTAGAAAGTAAAGGCAAGCAATTAAATCATGTCTAAATAGTTGCTGCTTCTAATCTAATGAGGCAGCAAGTCTAAAAAGAAAACTGAAAATATATATATATAAAGGAATTCCAAAAAAAACAAAAAACAAAAAAAAATACCTATTTGATCAACCATAGTATAACCATTGGAGAATCGACCAGTAGGGCCACCACTAAAATCAATACCATAAGGAAAATAATTAGCCTTAGCAAAGGAAGGAAGATCATTATTATTCCCATTATCAATTAGAGAATCTCCAAATATAAACATAGCAGGCACCATTTCTCTTCTGCTTCCTCCTTCTGCCTCTACATTTTGCCCTAACCCTAACTTTGAACAAATCATCAAAAACACCATCATCTTCATCATCATCAACAACTTAGCCATTATAGAAAGCGAGAGATGAATTAGGGTTGGTGATGGATGATGATGAGAATCAGGCTAGTGTGCGACTGTGTAGACAAAGGAAGCTAGCTACGGTTTTAATAGAGGAAGTAAATAATTACTGAGAGGAGGTAGTTGAGTTGAAGTTAATGCTTTCATATGTTCTCCCCATTGTAGTAATTACACTCCGCAGAACTTCAAACATTAATATTCCACCTTCATTTTTGCCCAACCTTAAAAAAATTAACCATCCTTTTTTTTTGTATTTTTGATTTTTTTTATCAATTTTATCATATATTTACATTATGTAGTGGCTTCTTTCTTTCCCATTTATACCAGCTAGCTAGGTTCTCAATTATCAACAACGATAAAAAAAAAAAAATCAAATTCTTAAAGGGCAATTCAAAAACTATTTCCTAAATACATGCTACAAAAAATCTGAAAATGAAAACTTCATATATATATATATATATATATATATATATATATATAGAAAAAGTTTTTAACGGTTACGGCTGTATGGATAATCATAATAAATTTTAGTATTAAATAATATTAAATGTTTATAATTACTGCAAAATTAATTAAGACTTAGATTTTTTATCTAACGGTTGAAAATAGTATCCATAGATGGGTAAATAATGTTGATATCTCTCCTTAAATTGTTGCTAGGATTTCTCCTTCACACACCCCACAAGATGGTACTCCCATCATTATAAAAAATCATGATTTAGAGATCACGAAAAATGATTGCTATGGGGTTACTAAATCAATTTAGTGACCACATGGAGATCATTTTTCTATGTTTGCTAAAATGCTGATAGCTAAACTAATTTAGCAACCACAATTTACTCTATTGGTAAAAGAGCGACCATTACATTATGACTACAAAATGTGGTCGCAACCTAGTCTCTTTATGGTTGGTAATTTTAGAACATAGTGAAGTAGACCAAATAGAGACCAATAATTTGTGATCGTAAAAAGTTGGTCTCTCATGTGGATGCAAAAAATTGGTCATATTAGCAATGTATGGTTGCAAATATGGTAGAAAAATACATAGTAGTAGATGTATGTACATTTAGCAACATTACAATGTGATCATTATGAAATATTATTATTAATAAATAATAACTATATTTATAAAAATAATAATTATTGTATATATTATTATTAATAATATATAATATTAAAAATTATTAAATATAATTTAAATTTAAATGATAATTGCAAGTAGTAAAATATAATTATCATATAACAAATTAAAAAAACTACAATATAATGAAATCGTTCATAGCAAAAAACAATGTAAAATTTGTCATAACCATAAAAAATACAAGTCTTGAAATATCAAATAAAGGATAATAAAATAAAATAAAATAAAGTGATACTTAGGATTGTAGGGAAAGATCTAGTGATGGTTGCTCATCGTCAAGGCGTGGAACATGGTGACGGATCTCACAGATCATTTGTTATGCCAACTAGTGAATCCTATCCTAGGAGCTCTTGATGGTGTTTGTTGAATCTTAAGGGGTATTTCTGTCATTTTGATACTAACAAATAAAATAATAATAATGTATTTAAAAATACTTGTGTTCTAAGTATGTTGAACATGATATATCTTGAATAGAATATAATGCAAGAATGAAAGAAAACTTTTGAAGATCAAAATCAGAAGAAATAGCAAAGTCATGCCCGTGAATATAGCTTAGCGCCAATTTTCCACCATTCAAAGTTCACGACCATGAAGGATCATACCAACAATGAATGATCAAATCAGTCACGCCCGTGAGATAACATGTCAAATTCTTCCAGAGAGTTTCATGGTCGTGTCACCACTTGGACCAAGGCTTAGAAGCATATTCACGTCCGTAAAAGAATAAAGTCATGCCCTTGATCAAACACTTCAAATTCTTCTAGAGAGCTTCACGGCCAGAGTCACCACTTAGACCACGACTTAAAAGAACATTCACGACCGTGACATATATATTCACGCCCGTGAATGAGGATGGAGAAACATGACAAGCGCGAAACTAAAAGTTGGTTCAACGACTATTTTCACATTAAATGCACCCAATCGGCTATAATTCATAGAGGAAGTATAAATGCAAGTCATTTATGAATCCAAAGAAAAGGAAAAACAATTACTTTGAATCTTTAATCTTGTTGTAGTCTTGTGCATTAACTATTTTCAGCAAAACTCTTATTCTTTGTAAAAACCTAATTGCTCATAATTTTTTAGCATTATAGGTTTGTGAGTGTTTTCATTGTAAACAATTACTCAAGTGAGTTTGGGTATATTGGGTTAAGATTGAAACACTTGTAAGAGTTTATTGTGTGAGCCATAAAATACAAGGAATTGGTTTATTGTGTGAGCCATTAAAACACAAAGGAATTTTTGGGTTAGGTGTTAGCCATTGAGAGAAACACCATAGTTAGTAGTGAGTTTGTAAAACTCCATTGTAACACTTAGTGTGTTAGTAAAACACCCAATTGAGATTGGAAAGAGGAGTAGGATTTATTAATACTCGAACCTCTATAAATCTTGTATGTGATATCTTTCCTTCCCTACTCTATTTAATTTTATTCCGCATTTGAAGTTAAATTTTTTTTTATTTCATAACCAATTCAACCCCCTTCTTAATTCATTGTCTGGGCAACAATTGGTATCAGAGATTGTCTACCAACAAAGCCTAAAAAGCACTAGCAAAGATCAAGAAATGGCCAGTGAAGGATTTCAAAGTCTCAAGCCTTACTTTGATGGAGCAAACTATGGTCATTAGATGTTTCAGATGGAGACATATCTCGATAGTGAGGGAATTGAAGTTTGGGATAGTGTTCGAAAAGAATGGACACCACCAACAAGGAGAGGAGTTGATGGTAAAGAAGAAGTTCTTTCAAGAGATGATTGGACGGAGCCTCTTCAAAAATCTTGATCTTAAAACTTTTAATGAAACTCTTCAAAAATCATTAGATCAGTATTCCTCTAGACCCTTAACTAAATTGTTGCTTAAAGAAAACAATATTTTGAAAAATGAAGTTAAGGAACTTAAAAACTCTATTTCACGATTTCATAAAGGCAAAAAGAGTTTAGATACTCTCATAGTGTCCCAAATACCACCTTTAATAAGACATGGTTTATGATTTAATGAAACATTATTTTCATCTCACAATACCACCTTTGTCAAGTCAAGTGCACCTCAAACCTTCACAATAGAAGTAATAGGACCAGGGGCTAAAAGCACAACACACTAACCCCCTTATTTAGAAGAAGAATGGTCAAGAGTCGCTTAGCTTAAAAGGGAGACCTCAAAAGACTAATCATGCCTTCATGTATAAGAGACATGCACCTAGGAAAATACCTATTCATCATGCATGTGAATGTCACTGCTCACAAACTCCATCTAAAAGGATAATGAGACCTAAAAGGATGGTAAAACCTAAAAACATGTTTAGAGCTAAACAATGTAATTATTGTATGAAATTTGGTCACATCAACAAATATTGTTGGATAAGAAAGGCTCATTAGGAACCTTCATATGTTAACCCCCAATGACCCAAGTTCATTTGGGTACCTAAAAACCACACCTAAATTGTGATTTTATAGGTATGCCTCAAGTTCGCTATAAAAGATTACGTTTGGCTTGTAGATAGTGGATGCTCAAGGCATATGACCGAAAACAAAGAACTATTCAATGACATTAAAAGTATTGATGGTGGTAAGGTAACCTTTAGGAACAATGCTAAGGGTAAGGTAATTGGCATTGGCTCCATTGGTATTAATAATACTACTTTCATTGAAGATGTTTTACTAGTTGATGGTTTGAAACATAATTTTTTAAGTGTGAGTCAATTATGTGATAAGGGAAATCAAGTAATCTTTACCTCACATGAATGTCATGTAACCTCCTTAAGTGGCCAAGAGATATTCAAATGAAATAGAGATGTCAATACTTACATAATAGACTTATACAAAATATCTAACATTTCCTCTAAGTATCTTATGGCTACTAGTGATGAATCTTGGCTATGGCATAAAAGGCTTGGTCATGCAAGCATGAATTTAATTCCAAGCCTTAGCAAAGGAGAGCTAGTAAGTGGACTACCAAGAGTCAAATTTGAAAAGAATAAGACATATGAACCTTGCCAAAGAGGAAAACAACACAAGTCCTCTTTCAAATCCAAAAATATTGTAAGTACCTCAAAGTCTTTACAACTTTTGCATTTAAATCTTTTTGGACCTACTAGAGTTGCTAGCTTAGGAGGTAAATACTATGCTTTTGTCATCATCAATGATTACTCTATATTCACTTGGGTAATTTTCTTAGCTCAAAAGAGTAATGCTTTTGAATCCTTTAAAAACTTTGCTAAGAGAGTTCAAAATGAAAAAGGATATTTTATTTCAAAAATAAGAAGTAATCATGGCAAAGAATTTGAGAATGAAAATTTTGAAAACTTTTGTCTAGAACATGGTATTTCACAAAAGTTTTCAATTCAAAGGACACCTCAACAAAATTTTCTAGTTGAAAGGAAAAATCGAATTTTAATTAAAATGGTTCGAACAATGCTCAATGAGTATGGATTACAATCCTACTTTTGGGCCGAAGCAACCAATACTCCATGTTATATTTCAAATCGAGTTTTCAAAAGACCACTATTAAACAAAACTTCTTTTAAGTTATGGAATGGAAGAAATCCCATGATATCATACTTTAAAGTATTTGTAACACCCCCTTACCCCGCTTCTATTCAGCAAGGTAAGTGAGGATTACTCGTCCAACTATTTTATAAAATTAATGAAATGAAGTATAAATTTTTTTTTGAAAAAATATTGCAGATGTTGAAATAAAAATTATTACAAGCACAAGTATCCAAAATTTTATTTATTTATAAAATATATTAATTACATTCATATATGTCTCTTACTTTATAATTCACATCTTTAATATACATTATATGAAATAAAACTATAATCTAATTTACAAAGTTTTTGATAAAATATACCAAAAAGAAACCAAAGCTTTTAGTTGCTTCCTTCCGGATACCCTTCTTCTTCTGACAATTCTGCTATCTACGGCTACCCTTTTAAAAGTTGTATGAGAGGAAACCACAAGCGCTAAGCTACTAGCTTAGTAGTGCTTCAATGGTAAAAATTTTACATACACATATGTTCTTACATGTCATTTATATATTTAACAATTTAGGCATCAAATAAAGAATTATACAAAATCAAACAAACTTCATTCAACATGCAATAGTTAACAAGTTTAATTAATATAACATTCTCAAAATAACATACTTTAACATTATTATCATTTTTCATTTTTTTCTTGTGCCCAAAAACCATATCCTAGTTCCCAATTCATTTTCTTGTACCCAAAATCAAATAAACTTCCTTCTTCATAAGTCATGGCTGCCCAAAAACCATATCCTAGTTCCCAATTCATTTTCTTCAATTCAACACTAAAATCATACTTAATCTATCACCAATTATGGTGTTTCTATGTTAATTTCAATTTTCCCCAAATTACTCTAACTATGGCAGCCCCTCATTCATCCATTAACATCATTTTTCTCTAGTTTTTAAGTCATAAAATAATTAACTAACATCAATTATCATTAATTCAAAGTTTAACCACACTTTCATCAACTAATCACAAACTTGAATTTCTAAGTCCAATCTTGCAACAAAACCTAAATCTACCAAACCTAATAACGTCTATCATCCTTATGGGTCTCAAATGGAAGGAAAAATATTGAATTTAAGAAGAATAAAGTCACCTTAAGATCTTTCCAAAGCTAGCCGAATTTCCCCTCAATTTTTCTCTTTTATTTCTCTTCTTTCTTCTTCCTTTCTTGTTTCTTTACTCTACTTTTGGCAAGAACTCTTTAATTTCTTGATTTTCCTTTCTTAAAACTCATTTTTTCTCTCTTTTTCAAGTTGTGGCTGAAGCAAAAATAGAGGTTTTGGGGCTATGGTGGGACAGCAAAGAGAGGAGAAAAGGAGATGAAGAATTAGACTTATGGAAGAATGTGGAATTTCCTTCATCTTTTTGACTTTTATACTCAAATTAAGGAGTGGGTCTCACTAATTAAAGTAAATCCAAATTCTTATTGGTTCATTAAGTTAATTAATCTTGATTAACATTTAAACTTTGAGAAATTCCATATTTACCACATCTTCCTCCATATTCACACTTTTCCTCAACAATTGCCATAATACCAATTTTGTCCATAGAAAATTTTATTTTATTTTTCTAATTCTAGCACTAATCTTTTTTATTTCCAAATAATAATACCCTTAATTATTTTCTCTTAGTATTAGTCATTTTTTTGTGGGTTCAAATTTAGATTCTGATTTAATTAACACACCTTATTACAGTCATGCGCAATCGGGGCCTAAATCACTAGATGTTGCAATTTTCTCCCCTTGAAGAAAATTTCTTCCTCGAAATTTACCTGATTAGTTGGAGCCAAATATTTGAGGTTACTGAGTTCTCATCATTTCTTCACTCTCCCAGGTGGCTTCTTCTACTGCATGATTATGCCATGGGACCTTTACCAATGGTATCTTCTTGTTCCATAGTTCATTGACTTCTCGAGCTATGATTTTCACTGGCTCTTCTGCAATGGTCAAGTCTGGTTGTACCTCTATCGATTATACTGATATTACATGTGCTGGATCTGATATGTATTTCCTTAACATTGAGACATGAAACACATTGTGGATCTTATCCAATTCTGGTGGTAAGGCCAACCGGTAAGCCACTGGACCCACACGTTCAAGTATTTCATATGGTCCAATAAATATGGGCATTCCAAGGTGAAACTTTCAAAAATACCTTGTCTCCGATAGCATATTCAATGTCTTTCCCCTTCAAATCGGCGTAGGACTTTTGTCAATCGGTTGTAGCTTTTAATTGATATTGGATTAATTTCACCTTCTTCTCTGTCTGATGACTAATTCTGGTCCCATTTACTTCTTTTCACCAAGTTCTATCCAGCATAACGGTGTCCTACATCTCCTTCCATACAAACCTTCATATCGTGCCATTCCGAGACTAGTTTGATAGCTATTGTTGTATGCAAATTCCATCAATGCTAAGTACTTATCCTAGCTACCCTCAAAGTCAATTACACAACTTCTAAGCATGTCTTCCAGCAATTGAATAACTCTTTTGGAATGCCCATCTGTTTGTGGGTGAAATGATGTACTAAAAGTAAGTCAGGTCCCTAATGCTTGCTGCAAGCTTTTCCAAAATTTTGCTATGAACTGTGGGTCTCGATCAGAAATAATAGATACTGGCACCCCATGCAGTTGAATTATCTCATTAACATATAATTTTGCTAACCGACTCAATGAATAATCCATTCGAACTGGCAAAAAGTGAGCTGATTTGGTAAGTTTGTCGACAATTACCCATATTACATCATGCTTTTTTTGCATCAAAGGAAAACCAGATACAAAATCCATTGTAATCCTTTCCCATTTCCATTCTGGAATTGCAATAGGCTGCAACAATCCAGATGGTACTTGGTGCTTGGCTTTCACTTGTTGGCATGTCAAGCATCTTGTAGTGTATTCCACGATATCTTTCTTCATTCCTGGCCACCAATAATGAGTCTTCAGGTCTTGATACATTTTATTGCTCCCTGGATGCATAAAATAAGTTGTATTATGTGCCTCCTATAGAATTATTTGCTTTTATCCGCTGTCATTTGGCATGCACAATCTTCCTTTATAACTTATACTTCCATCATTTTCAACCTTAAATTCAGGTCTCTCCCCCTTTTTAACTGCCTCAGCAATTATCATCAATTTCTGATCTTGCCTCTGAGTTTCTCTCACTTGTTGCCTTAACGTAGGTTGAACCTGTAACTCTGCCAAAATAAATTATGAGTCTCATTTTAATTTATTATTAATTTCTATGTATTATATTATAATTGAGGAAATTTTTAAACTAGCTAGTGTTTTTCTACTTAAGGCATCAACTACTACATTGGCTTTGCCTGGCTGATAATCAATAATACAATTATAATCCTTGATTAACTCTAAATAACGTCTTTGCCTTAAGTTCAACTCCTTTTGTGTGGGAAAATATTTGAGGCTCTTATGATCTGTGTATATTTAGCACCGCTTGCCATACAAATAATGTCGCCATATTTTTAAAGCAAACACTATTGCTGCCAATTCCAAATCATAAGTGGGGTAATTTAGCTCATGAGGCTTCAATTGCCTAGATGCATAAGCCACTACTTTACCTTCTTGCATTAATACACAACCTAGCCCATTATGAGAGGCATCACTGTATATCACAAAATCTTTCCCTATGGTAGGTTGGGTCAGAACAGGTGCTTCGGTTAGCATAACTTTTAATTTCTTAAAGCTTGCCTGACACTGATCTATGTACTCAAACTTAGTTTATTTTCTAAGCAACTTAGCATTTGGGGCAGTTATGCTTGAAAATCCCTTCACAAACCTTATGTAGTAGCCAGCTAATCCAAGGAAACTTCAGACTTCTGTTACATTATGGGGCAGCTTCCAACTTAGAATCGCTTCTATTTTGCTAGGATCCACACGGATTCCTTCAACAGACACAATATGCCCTAGGAATCCTACTTCTTCCAACCAAAACTCACATTTTGATAGTTTTGCATATAATTGATTTTCCCTCAAAGTTTGAAGTACTATTCTGAGATGTCTGTCATGTTCTCCCTTGTCCCTCGAATACACCAGGCCTAAAAATTTTGTTCATCATATCCATAAAGGTAGATGGTTCATTAATTAAGCCAAAAGGCATAACAAGAAATTCATAGTGCCCATATCGAGTCTTGAAGGCTGTTTCAGACACATATGACTCTTTGATTTTCAGTTGATGATACCCAGATCTGAGATCAATCTTAGAGAATACTCCTGCTCCCTTTAATTAATCAAACGAATCATCAATTCTAGGTAGTGGGTATTTATTTTTAATTGTCAACTTGTTCAATTGTCTGTAATCAATACATAATCGTAGGGTGCCATCCTTCTTTTTCACAAACAACACCGAAGCACCCCATGGTGACACACTGGGTCTTATGAACCCCTTGTCTAGCAATTCCTACAATTGAACCTTCAGCTCTCTCAATTTTGCAGGTGATATTCTATAAGGAGTAATAGATATTAGGGTTGTACCAGGAATTACATCAATAGCAAACTCTATCTCCCTATCTGGTGGTAACCCCGACAAGTCTTGAAGAAACACATCTGGGAACTCACATACTGTGGGGATGTCCTTGAGTTCCGGGCTCCCCTTCCTGGTATCTATCACATGGGCTAAATATGCCTCACATCATTTCCTAATGTATTTTTGAGCTTTTAAAGCAGAAATAACACTGGTCAAACATGTTTGACCTACACCTTGAATGATAGTGTCATCCTGCTCGGGAATTTTAAGTACAAATTTTAAGTACACCTTGAATGATCAGTCGACTATAGCTCTATGCTTTGTTAAGCAATCCATATCCAGAATAACATCAAATTCATGAAAAGGTAATTCTATTAAGTCTGCTGGAAATTCTCTACCCTGAATTATTATTGAATTGTTTCTATAAATCTGATTCACTTTTGCACTATGTCACAGTGGATTGGTCACAACTATCTCATATTCTAAGGCCTCATGTATCATGTTCCCATGTTTAAGTGCAGCTGTGCTCATGTATGAATGCGTGGAACTAGGATTTATCAATTCATGTAAATCAAAGTCAAATAAGGAAAGTTTACCAACTATGACATTTGATGCATCCTGGTCTTCACGAGCTCTCATCACATATGCCCAAGCTGGAGCTTTACTACCTCTAGGTCTGTCAATTGTCTCAGATACCCCCTGACTCTGTGCATTACAACCACCTCTAAACTGGTCTCGACCTCTACCATGACTCTGTACAGGTGCCATAGTCTGTGCTGGTGTCATACTACCTGTACTAAGTATGGGACAATCTCTCTTCATATGGTTGGTAGCTCCATATCTCAAACATGCCCTAGTCAACCACCAATACTCTTCTGTGTGAGATCTACCACAATGCTGACACATAGTCAGAGTTGGTCTCTTGGAAAATGATGCTGGTGAACTAGCAAGTGATGTTATGGGTCTGAAATGCTGACACCGCCTACCAAAAAATGTTTGCCCAGCAACCCATGACTGAAATGGTCTAGGTACTATCCATGCTTCCTACCAGATGTCTGGGCCACACTAGTTGTTGATTTCTTGGAGAACTCTTCTGTCTTCAGCTTTTCCCTTATTTCAACACTATTGGCAGAGGACACTAGCGTAGCAAAATTTGTATGATGGTGGGAAGCCACTAAATATCCAATATCCTCATCAAGGCCATCTTCAAATCTATGACATTTTTTAGCTTCATCTCCAATAATCCCCGTGGCATACTTACTCAGCCTGGTTAACTCCATCTCATACTCAGCTGCTGTCATACCCCTCTGTTTGAAATTCAGAAATTCTCACTTTTTCTCATCCACATAAACTCTTGGCACATATTTCTTTTTAAACTCTGTCACAAAGAAATCCCTTGTCTGAGGGTTTGGAGTCTGGGGTTTCGATAAGACCAACTTCCACCAGTCATAGGCCTGCTTCTGAAGGAGGGACACTGCATATCTAACCTTGTACTCCTTCAGACATTGCAGCTCCTCAAAACCCGCTCTATCTTTTCCAACCAAAATTTTGATGCGGCTGGGTCATCCTCTTTCTTGACCATAAAATTCGTAGCCCCATATTTTCTTAATTCATCAATATCTGGTTTTGGTTGTGGTGGGGGAGGTGGTGGAGCTGGTGGTTGTACAACTTGTGCTATCTGCTGTGACAAGGTTGCCATTTATTGCATAAGGGGTACCTGACCTGGATCAATTTGTTCTTCAACATGTTATGGAGCTATCACACTGGGCTTCGAAGCTCTAATTGATGCTGACTGTCTATGATCAGCTAAATTAGCTATATTATCTCCCTCATGTTCTTCGTGACTTTCTCTTGATTATATATCCATTAAAATCTATATCATCAGAAAAAGGGTCACTTAATAGAATATAGCAGCTTAAAACAATACAAGTGCTGAAAACATGCACTTATTTTCCCATACCCACTAAATAAGAATCGTTAAAACCTATGACTCTAATACCAAAAATTGTAACACCCCCTTACCCCACTTCTGTTCAGCAAGGTAAGTGAGCATTACCCCTTTAACTGTTTTATAAAATTAATGAAACGAAGTATAAATTTTTTTTTGAAAAAATATTGCAGAAGTTGAAATAAAAATTATTACAAGCACAAATATCCAAAATTTTATTTATTTATAAAATATATTAATTAAATTCATCTATATTTCTTACTTTATAATTCACATCTTTAATACACATTATATGAAATAAAACTATAATCTAATTTACAATTTTTTTGATAAAATACACCAAAGCTTTTAACTGCTTCCTTCCAGGTACCATTTTTCTTCTAACAATTCTACTATCTACGGTTACCCTTCTAAAACCTGCGCGAGAGATCAATGATAAAAATTTTACATACACATATATTCTTACATGTCATTTATATATTTAACAATTTAGGCATCAAATAAGGAATTATACAAAATCAAACAAATTTCATTCAACATGTAATAGTTAACAAGTTTAATTAATATAACATTCTCAAAATAACATACTTTAACATTATTATCATTTTTCAATTTTTTTACTTGTTCCCATAACAGATATAACCGAATTAACTAATAAGAACAATGGGGTTGTCATTTTTGGCTTTCATAATATTGAACCGAGCGCTTTTATAATAATGTCATTACTGACTTTTGTAATATTGTCGTTACCAGCTTAATAATTTTGTGCCGAACGTATTTAAAAATTATCATTACCGGCTTTTATAAATTATCATTAACGTATTTATAAATTTTCTAGATAGATTCTAGGTTTGAACTTCATCCATTTTTCTGGGGCAAATTCTGTAATTAGATTTTATGTCTTGGATTTCATTTCCAATAAATAACATACAAAATGGATCTCTAGAACTCAAGTTATCATCAAAATAGTCAAGACTGTTCAAAAATCCCTACAGTAGGGTCATCAAGTAGCATCAATCTACTTTTCAACCACATTCATTATTTGCATTCATTTTGATACTAAAATTTCCATATTTTAATTACATTCATATGTCTCAATTATTTTACACAATTTGATCCCATTGCCATATAAAATATCAAAAGTCACAACAAATCACATAACATATCAAAACATAATCATATCAAACCTTAATACATAATTCCATACATATTAACAATATGTAAAATTTTTATCAATGAAGAATATACATAATCAGCCTTGGCTCTTCCCTTAATCCTTCTTTTTCTCCCTTTATTAGCTAGCTTTCTCCTTGCCTTTGTCACCCTCTTGAGGGTCTCTCACTTGTTCATTTGATTTTCCTACATAAACATACCATATCTCAATTCCAATATCCATTTTCTAAGCTTTTAATGTCTATATAATCTTCTAATGCTCCTAATATGTTTTATACCTTAATTGAGCCAAAATATACTAAGGTTAAACTTCCTTCTTCATATGTCATGGCTGCCCAAAAACCATATCCTAGTTTCCAATTCATTTTCTTCATTTCAACATTCAAATCATACTTAATCTATCACTAATTGTGGTGTTTCTATGTTAATTTCAAATTTCCCCAAATTACTCTAACTATGGCAGCCCCTCATTCTTCCATTAGCATCATTTTTCTCTAGTTTTTAAGTCATAAAATAATTAACTAACATCAATTATCATTAATTCAAAGTTTAACTACACTTTCATCAACTAATAACAAACTTGAATTTCTAAGTTCAATCTTGCAACAAAACCTAAATCTACCAAAACTAATCACGTCTATCATCTTTATGGGTCTCAAATGGAAGGAAAAATATTGAATTTAAGAAGAATAAAGTCACCTTAAGATCTTTCCAAAGCTAACCAAATTTCCCCTCAATTTTTCTTAAGATCTTTTCAAAGCCGGCCGAATTTCCCCTCAATGTTTCTCTTTTATTTCTCTTCTTTCTTATTCATTTCTTGTTTATTTACTCTACTTTTGGCAAGAACTCTTTAATTTCTTTATTTTTCCTTTCTCAAAACTCATTTTTTTCTCTCTTTTTCAGGTTGTGGCTGAAGCAAAAATGGAGGTTTTGGGGCTATGGTGGGACGACAAAAAGAGGAGAAAAGGAGATGAAGAATTAGACTTATGGAAGAATGTGGAATTTCCTTCATCTTTTTGACTTTTATAATAAATTAAGGAGTGGGTCCCCCTAATTAAAATAAATCATAATTCTTATTGGTTCATTAAGTTAATTAATCTTGATTAACATTTAAACTTTGAGAAATTTCATATTTACCACATCTTCCTCCATATTCACACTTTTCCCATTACAATTGTCATAATACCAATTTTGTCAATAGAAAATTTTATTTTATTTTTTCTAATTCTAGCACTAATCTTTTTTTATTCCTAAATAATAATTTTTTTCTTTAGTATTAGTCATTTTTTTATGAGTTCAAATTTAGACTCTGATTGAACTAGCCCACATCATTACGATCATGCGCAATTTGAGTCTAAATCATTGGATGTTATAGTATTTGGAAGCAAGTGCTTCATATTAAATGCCAATGACAACCATGGAAAATTTGCCTCTAAATCTAATGAGGGTATCTTTTTAGGATATTCAACCACTAGCAAATCTTATAGAGCCGTTAATAAAATGTCATTAGTTGTTGAAGAATCTATGCATATTGTTTTTGATGAATCTAGTAAGCTTGATCTTGTTAAAGGTAGTGTTATTGATGATATTGCAGGTACAATGGAAAAACTTGATCTTGATTATGAAAAAGATGATAATGATCAAGAAAACCCACATCAAGATGTCTTTGTACCTCAAGCTCAAGAGGAAGACAAACAATAGCTTCCAAAGGAATGGAAAATGACAAAAGATCACCATAAGGAACAAATCATTGGTGATCCTACTAAAGGTGTAAGTACTATATATTGTTTCAAACTCTTAGATTCTAACTTTGCCTTTGTCTCTCAAATTGAGCCTAAAGATATTGATGAGGCTCTTAATGATGAAAGTTGAGTGATTGTTATGCAATAGTAACTCAACCAATTTGAGAGAAGTAAGGTCCACCTTAGTTCCTATATCCAAAAAGCATCAAATCATTGGTTGTAAATTGATATTTAGAAATAAACTAGAAGAACAAGGTTCAATAACTAGGAATAAGGCTATGTGACACTCTTGTATTAATCAATTTATACGTACATTATGTGGGTAAAAACGATTATAGCAGAAGTGTGCCAAAAAAAATTAATTTAATTTAATAACTATAATATTGTCAACACTTAATTAATTCTTTTTATTCTTCCAAAAAATTTTGGTAGCATAACGACTATAAACTAATTATCCCACCTGCAAAGCAAACAATACACAACCCATTTTTGGGTACAACAACACACATATGATACAAAATATTATATCTTCATCCAAAAATCATCCTTCAATTCTTCACACACACATAATAATTTACAAATATTCTTTATCAAAATATATACAAAATTTTAATCTTACACCTCCATATTCATACATAAATATACATGTCATTTTTGGTACTAACCTACTATTATTTATTCTTCTGTTAGCTTCTAAAATTTGTATACTTGCTCATGTCTTTCCTGCTACTACCTGCATGTTGTCAAATAACTACGTGCTGAGCATTAATATTCTTAGTGCTAATTACTAATTTAAAAATTTCCACTAGCTTATATTTTCATGCAATTATACCTACAATAATCTTTTTAATATACTATTAATTTTTTTAATTTAATTCTTCTTCTTTTTTCTTCTCTTTCAATTTTTTTTATTTAATTCGTTATAAATTTCACTTAAATTCCTAAATTTCTATTTATTTACAATTATGTCATTAATTATATATTATTCACATTTTTGCCACTAGCATTATTATTTTTCATTTATTTATTTATTTTTACTACACAATTTAATATCTATCTTCTATTTATTTTTTATTTTTCAACTTTATTATTTTTGTCACATTTATCACATTTATTATTATTATTATTATTATTATTATTATTATTATTATTATTATTATTATTATTATTATTATTATTATTATACCATTTTTTTCATTTATCTTATATTTCTCACTTTTATTATTTTTCTCATATTTTTCACTTATTTCATGTTTATCATATTTTTTCATTTTAATCACTTTTCTCATATTCTTCACTTATTTTATTTTTATCATATTTTATTTGCAATTGTAACTTTTATCATTTCATTAACATTTATCATTTCATTTCATTTTTTTTATTATTTACCCCTAGATTCAATCCGATAGAAAATTTTTGGACTAGATACATGGGATGTCGACCCAAAAGTCCACTACACTGAACAGTAATCCCGAAGGATCAACCGAGCACTGCACTATATACTGTTTACTGAGTCATAATCATTGAAATAGACCATCATTGGCCTACATAAGCGAGTCGCCATGATCTGCACCGCGGTAATGGTGTCCCTATAACTAGCCAATTGCATCTTGTGCTAGATTTAACCATCAAAAAAATAAATATGGACATAATTTTATTTCTTTAATTCAATTTTTATTATAATCATAAATTCCATTATTTTTATATTATTAATAACTTCACATTTTATTCATTCATAACAATTTTATTACTACTATAATTTCTCACATTTTCCATTATAATATATATCAATATTTCATTATAGATAATCAATTAAGTTATAAAACTCACTAAATACATTTTATTCATTATTTTTCATTTCATACATAATATCATCAATAAATAGAAAAATATGACTAAATTTTTATTTAATTAGCAAAGAAAAATTAATTTCTTTTTCTTCATTTTTCGACCTATATTTAATTTTTATCATTCAAATTTTTCTTTCACTAATTAATACATTCATTATTCCATATGTATCATAATATATCACTAAAATATATTTATTCCTTAATATTCATTTTTCACATAATAAGGTCATATTTTACAATTTCCATTAATTAATTTTTGTAATTGAACTTAATCATTCTAATTCACTTTTCATAATCCATTAATCATGTTTTAAGGATTAGTTAGCAATTACATGCAAAACACACAGTTTTCTAAATTTTTATAACCCTAAATCATGCTTAATTAATGGAAATAATTAGATTTTGGAATCACTAACCTTAATTGCTTATTTTGATCTTCCTAAGCTTCATTTTCCTTTACCTTTTCCTTGGAAGCACCTTTACCTTCTCTTGAACCTACCATGGCCAAAATTTACCATTCATTAATCCACCATTATTTTTCTTCCTTAACTCAAATAAACTTCATATTTATCATCTACATATCTTAAACTACCTATTTGAATCACTAAGCTAATTTTAATCCATAGATTTTACTTACCTCAAATTGGTAGCCTAATTTTTTTCTTTTGATTTCCTTCCAGCCTATCCCTCCAAATGAAGATTAAAAACTTATATTAACTACTAGAGATGCTGAAATCATTTTTGGGTGGTTGATTTTGGTTTTAAAAGTAAAGAAATTGAAGAAAATTGGAAGCAAAATGGGAAAATATGGGTTTCGGTCATGAAGGAGGAGAGTAAGAAGATGATGGAGCAGATTTATCTCTAGAGAATTATGATATTGAGCCTATTTATAGTGGTCTAATTTAGGTGGGCTTGAGCCAAACAAAGCCTAACCCATTTAGGCTCAATTATGTACTATAAATTATTTTGCTCACTTTCCAAGCTCAATTTCACCCAAATTTAATTCCATAATTCATAAAATATTTTTATATGTCTACACAAAAATTTTCAACTCAATTGTAGTCGATTTCCTGTCCAGCTCACTCAAACCAAACTCATAATTCAATTTTCGGTGTTACTATAAAATTTCTTTTCCACTGTCAAATAATCCTAAATATTATTTAGAGTCTATCCATGACTTAAAATAAATTTTTGGATGTCGTTTGCTATTTTTCATAGCCCGGCCAAAGTATAGTCAATCAACTATTTATTAAACCGATCCTTTTTTTTTCTTAATTTTGACTTTTGAGAACTTATTTGACCTCATTTTCATTCCAAATTTTTCTCTCGGACTAGTCATAACATATATTTTCTGATAATCAAATAAATTATTTTGCACCAACGGGTGGGATAGACTAATCAATCTCGGAAACTATAGTTTATGACTAACCTGGGTTTTTGGGCCATTACAGGCTAGGTTAGTTACAAAGGGTTACAATCAAGAAGAAGGTATAGATTATGATGAGACTTATGCTCTAGTAGCTAGATTAGAAGCCAAAAGAATTCTTTTAGCATTTGCATGCCATATGAATTTTAAACTCTTTCAAATAGAAGTCAAAAGTGTTTTCTTAAATGGTTTTATAGAGGAAGAAGTTTATGTAGAACAACCCTCAGGTTTTGAAAGCCATAATTTACCTAATCATGTTTTTAAACTTTCAAAAACTTTATATGGTTTGAAACAAGCTCCAAGAGCTTGGTATGAAAGACTAAGTTCTTTCCTTTTAGAAAATAATTTTTCAAAAGGAAATGTTGACACAACTTTATTTATTAAAAAGCATAAGCATGATATTCTAGTTGTTCAAATTTATGTTGATGACATCATATTTGGGTCTACTAATGAATTGTTTTGCCAAGAATTTGCTAAGTGTATGACAAGGGATTTTGAAATGAGCATGATGGGTGAGCCTAAGTTCTTCCTTGGTCTACAAATAAAACAAATCAATGAGGGCATATTCATCAACCAATCCAAGTACGCCAAAGATTTAATCAAGAAATTTGGAATGGAAGGATGCAAAAATACCGAGACTCCAATGAGCACATCAACAAAATTGGACAAAGATGAAAAAGGTAAGAGCATTAATGGAAAGCTTTATAAAGGTATGATCAGATCACTTTTATATCTTACAGTCTCTAGGCCCAATATAATGTACAGTGTATGCTTAAGTGCTAGATTTCAATCTTGTCCTAAAGAATCTCATTTGAATGCTGTGAAAAGAATCTTAAAATATTTACATGGCATATTGCATCTAGGCTTATGGTATCCTAGAAATTTATCCTTTCATATCATAGGATATTCAGATGCAGATTATGCAAACAGTCTATTGGATAGAAAGAGTACTTCAGGCACTTGTCACTTTATTGGTGAATGCTTAGTTTCTTGGTTTAGTAAGAAACAAGTTTCGGTTGCCTTTTCTACCATTGAAACGGAATATATGGCAGCAGGATGTTGTTGCACTCAAATCCTATGGATGAGACAACAACTTAAGGATTATGGTCAGAGTTTGGACCATATACCCATCAAATGTGACAATGCAAGTGCCATAAACCTATCTAAGAATCCTATTCAACACTGTAAAAGTAAGCATATTGACATAAGACATCATTTTTTTAGAGATCATGTTCAATATGGAGATGTTGTATTAGAATTTATTGATTCAAACAATCAATTAGCAGATATTTTCACCAAATCTCTTAATGAAGAAAGATTTTGCTTCATGAGAAGAGAGCTTGGTATGCTGGATGGATCAACCTTATCTTAAGTATAATTGTCAATTTTCAACCTTGAATGTTTCATATGATGCTCTTTAATTGACTAATTTTTGAGGTATGAAGTAGTTAATATGATGGGAATATTTGTTCTAATGCATAGAAGCTTTATAGAAATCTTTTAGTCTTATTTTAGACTTAGTTTTATTAATTGAAGATTTGAGGTAATTCACACTGACATATATTCACGACCGTGATCCTAATCGCGAAAAGCTCCAATAGTTTTCGCGCCTTGCTTCACGACATCTTTCACGGTTGGGGGTTGTGAAGACTATGTTTCACACCCATGACTCTTTTCATTCACTCCCATAAAACTCCTTATTCATACTCGTGACACTTATTCATGACCGTGAACATAGACAGCAACTAATTAGAGAACCGTTCATGTTTTGTTTCACGCGTTGCCTTACAGTTAGAAGTAGTGAAGATTGCTCTTCACGACCGTGACTCATTTTATCACCGCCATGAAATTCATAAGTAACGCCCGTGACTATTTAATGTCATGATCGTGAATCAATTCATATCCTTTATCACGGCTAAAGCGCCTCCGTGACCATGACTATTTACGCCCGTGATATACCATTCACGGTCGTGAATCTATTGATTATAAAATAAGATTTATGCCATTTTTCACATTTCCAACTTTAAAATTTCTCTCAATTAAAGCTCTCATTCAATATTTCTCACAAAATCCATCCTCCTCATATTCATTTCTATCTTTAAATTCATCCAAACCACTTTTTCTTTGAAGAATCTCAACATCTCTAGGTTTATTCTCAAATCCTTAGTTCGAAAATCATTCTCCAAATCCTTGGTCCTAAATTATCACAATGGAACCCGGCTCATCTAAAGGCACAAGGAAGAAATCCCATCTAAGATATGTCGTTCTAAAGAAAAGACCCTTACTTTCATCTCCTTCCTTCAAGCGGAGTGCTGTCAGGACCATCAGTCTTGAGACAAGCATGATAGAACAATTGCAAGCTTGTTCATTTTAAGGATTTCGTAGACATTCATTGACCAATGCTAAGGGAACCAACTCTCTAGTTCCTTAGCACATTGCAAGTCTCTCTACAAGAACTGTAAAATTCTAACTCTATAAGCATCTGAACACTCTTTCAGCAGTAGAGTTTGGCACTATTTTCAAGCTTCCCTCAGATGACATTCTCAATGAGAGTGAAGTGGAATTTTATGCCAATCCGGCTTGGACTCATTTTGGTTTAGAATGTAGCTGGGATGTGAAGAAGACCAAGAGCACACATCTTTGGTCCCCTGTGCATAAATATTTTCATAGGTTTCTTACCTATAGTATATTTTCTAGAGGAGATAGCAACGGGGCAATCAGAAAATCGGAGCTCTTCCTATTGGAAACGACACGAAGAGGTCTAATCGTAGCTCTGTCTCGCTGGTTTGCAAATCATCTTCTTTCAATTTCAACAAATCCATTAGGAGATATCTTGATTGGTGGGTATGTGACTCACTTTGTCATTGAGCTTGGGTATCTAAAACTCGATGAGCATAATTACAATCTTATTCTAGCACATCCACGAGATCGGCTAGATGTCGAGTCCTTCATAAAGATGGGAGTAGCTCTCCACATTATTTACAAGAATAATGTCTACTCCAACTGGTGAAATTGATTAGGAAGACCAAGACACTGATGATTTCAAAGCTAGCCTCCATGGTATCCAGCAATGAAAATGAGCCCAAGTCGAAACAGTGACACCAGAGGTTGAGCAAAAGGTTGGTTAATCATCGGCTTCTACCACACCTAGTTTGGCACAGCAGGTTGCTGATCTATTAGCACCTCGCTTTGACTTAATGCAGGCTTCCATCAATGAGAGGTTGGAAAACCTCAAAGACTTCATGGAATCTAGTATGGATAGCCTCAAGGTAGAGGTAGCACACCTTAAGGATGGTCTGTCAAGCTTGAAGCCTAAATAGAGTCCTAGTTTTCATGTAGTAGATTTATTTTTAATGTTATAGGACTTTACTTCATGTTTTTTTTTAAAATTTGTACTTATTCTCCTTCTTTTAATACAATTATCTTTTTATCAATTCATTTTTTATTTGTTTTTATTAATGACAAAAGGGAGAGAACCTAAGCAATATAGCAATATATATGCAAATGTATGTGTGGTTAAATGCAAATGTGTGGTTAATAGATATATGTTTTTATGCAATTTCTTCTGATAATATGCCTAACATATACCTCACATATACCTTGCATATATCTAACTAGTTAGCAAATAACTTTGATATACCTCACATATACCTTGCATATACCTAACAAGTTAGCAAATAACTTTGATATACCTCACATATACCTTGTATATACCTAACTAGTTATCAAATAACGTTGATATACTTAGGATATACCTTGCATATACCTAACTAGTTAGCAAAGAACCATGTTATACATCTTTCAAATTCTTGCACTCAATTATTTTGTCTTAAGCATTTTTTAAGGGGGAGACTTCTCAAAAGCACATATTACTATATTATTTGTCACCATCAAAAAAAGGGGAGATTGTTGAACCTTAAGGGGTATTTATGTCATTTTGATGCTAAAAAAATAAAATAGTAATAATGTATTTACTAATGCTTGTGTTCTAAGTATGACGAACATGATATATCTTGAATATAATATAATACAAGAATGAAAGACAACTTTTGAAGACCAAAATCAAAAGAAGTAGCAAAGTCACACCCATGACTACTTATGTCATGCTTGTGAATATAGCTTAGCACCAACTTTTCACCATTCAAAGTTCACGGCCATGAAGGATCATACCAATCGTGAATGATCGCATTAGTCACGCCTGTGAGATAATATGTCAAATTCTTCCAGAGAGTTTCACGGCCAATGTCACCGCTTGGACTAAGGCTTGGAAGCTTATTCATGCCCGTGAAAGAATAAAGTCATGCCCATGATCAAACACTTCAAATTCTTCGAGAGAGCTTCATGATTAGAGTCACCACTTGGACTACAACTTGGAAGAACATTCACGACCATGACACATATATTCATGCCCATGAATGATGATAGAGAAACATGATAGGCGCAAAATTAAGAGTTGGTTCAATGGCTATTTTTGCACCCAAATGGCTATAATTCACAGAGGAAAGTATAAATGCAAGTCATTTATGAATCCAAAAAAAAGGAACAACAATTACTTTGAATCTTTAATCTTGTTGTAGCCTTGTGCATTAACTATTTTCAGCAAAACTCTTATTCTTTGTAAAAACCTAATTGCTCATAATTTTTTAGCATTATAGGTTGGTGAGCATTTTCATTGTAAACAATTACTCAAATGAGTTTGGGTATATTGGGTTAAGATTGAAACACTTGTAAGGGTTTATTATGTGAGCCATAAAACATAAGGAATTGGTTTATTATGTGAGCCATTAAAACAGAATTTCTGGGTTAGGTGTTAACCATTGAGAGAAACATCATAGTTGAGAGTGAGCTTGTAAAACTCCATTGTAACACTTAGTGTGTTAGTAAAACACCCAATTGAGATTGGGGAGAGGAATAGGGCTTATTAATACCCGAACCTCTATAAATCTTGTGTGTGATATCTTTCCTTCCCTACTCTATTTAATTTTATTCCACACTTAAAGTTAAGAAATTTTTTATTTCATATCTAATTCAATGCCCTTCTTGGTTCATTGTCTGGGCAAAGTGTTCTGCAATACTTGTACCTATAATGCATAACTATCTAGTTATTTCTACATCGAGATTGATTATCTTTAATATCTCTGATTTGATATTGAGCCACCTTAATGATGGTGTTATGAAGGTTAAGGCATCAGATGCAAAATTGAATGCCTTATTCTAGTCTATCTCATACATGTACCTACTCTACAACGAAGCCATATACCTTGTAAAATGATCTAATCCTCCTCCTCCTAAGTGATATCAACTTAGTTCCCGAATTCATCTCGGAATGCCTTAGCTAAGAGCTTCTAAATCCATTCCTGTAATGAAAGTATTATCAAATAATCAATTATGTACTACAATGTATAGAAATTTATTAAGTATGCACCCTCACTTATCTGTTGCACTGGTCCACATGGTGTCTTGATCCATCTGTAGCTTTTATCATATGCATTTTATTGAACAATAATTGTGTCTTGCTATAGGGCACCCTCTGCCATCTCCTATGTAACACCCCCTCAACCCAGCAGCTCATGCCCGGATGAGGGAGTGTTACCTCTGACTTCATCGTTTAAAATATCTTTATTAAATTTTGAACACCTGAAAATCATTCATTTTTTTCATTTTTTTATTTACCATTTATATTCTTTGCAGCATAAAAGAAAAGTCATAACATCAAAGATAAAAATACATTTTATTTAATAACATCTTCTTTACAAAGTGTACCGTTTATTTTACAAGTACTATAAAATAAAATTTAAAACATAAATACAACTGATGTGTGACCCACGGTGGTTGATATACGCTGCTTTACTGGGACAGGTTACCGTTAGCTTTATCTACTACTGTTTACCTATTCTTTGCTATACCTGCGCGAGAGAAACTCCCACGCTAAGCTCTTGGCCTAGTGGTGCATATAAATAAGGCAATAAACTATTTTTAATGTCACATGCATTGTCATATAACAATTTATGATCAAATCATGCAAACATACATTTCATAATATTCTAGTATGCATAACATCAATTTATTGTATCTCATTTTTTTTAACATAATCAAATCATCATTCTCATGCAAATCATGGTATTTTAGCATGTATAAACATCAAATTATATTATATTATCTCATAATTATTTATTTTATTACCACCTTATTGTATAACACTAAATTTTCTTTTTATCCATGCCACAATTCATGGTTCCACTTTTATTTTCAATAATTCTTTTATGTTACATAACTTCCTTAATTATGTTTTCATTTATGCCCAGGACACCTATGAACCACTGACTCGGATAACGGAGTGCCACCCGGGCAATATGATGTGCGCATATAAGTGCCAAACCCGGCGTAGATAACCGTGCCAAACTCGACGTAGATAATAATGCCAAACCCGGCATAAATAACAGTGCCAAACCCGGCGTAGATAACATTGCCAAACCCGGCGTAGATAATATTGCCAAACCCGGCATAGATAATCATACCATTAATGGATTTAATCATTTTCATCATACTCCCCCCTATTTGGCACTCACCATCTTATTGGTTGATGAGAAAAGAGAAAAATTATATCTTTATTTTTTATATTGTAATACCCGATAATTTAAACCACAGTCGTGGGTGACCGAAATTCAATGCGCCGAATCGATCAGAGTCTAAATTCGGATATGAAAGAAAAAATAAAATGATAATAAAATATGAGAAAAATATTTTGGATATTATTAATTGAGAATTTTGAGGTTTTGAACTAAAATTTAGAAAACAATAATTTTTAGTTGAATGAAATTTAAATTTATAGTGTTCTTGATACATATATTTTTAAGAATGAATAAAAATAGAATATTCTTTATCTATGAAAATGAATATTCTTTGGTTAAAATTGAATATTCTGAATATTCTTTGGATAAAATGAAATATTCTGGAATATTATTTGGATAAAATAAAATATTCTTTGGATAAAATGAAATATTCTGGAATATTATTTGGATAAAATAAAATATTCTTTGAATTAAAATAAAATAAGATTGATTTAAATTAATGGACCAATGAGAGACAAGATTATCTTATTAATCCAAACTACCCACCTAATCCCACTATAAAAGTTAAATTTTCACTTTTTATCTTAATTTTTTATTCTTCCTCATCTTAAGCATACAAGGAAATTTCTCTCTCATTTCTTCTCCTTTGCCATGACCTTCATCTTACCCTTCCTTCTTTTTATTCAATTCAATCTAAGATTTAGATAGAAAAAGATGGATCAAGGTAAGATCAACAAGAAAGTGAAGCAAAGTGAACCAAGCAAAGTAAGCCAAATAAAGGAAGATGAAGGAAGAAAAGAAGAGGAAAAAAAAAGAGAACGAAAGATTTTGGCCATCTTGAAGATATAAAAAGGTGAGATTAGATTTTTCATCTTTACTTTTATTTTGAGGTTAGTTATCATTAATGTTGGTAATTTGGGGTTATTAGTATATTAATGATGATTAAGAGTTTATTAGTGTAATTAATGCTTGATAAGTGTGAATTAAAGGTTAATGATGGATTATAAGAGTAGTTTTTGGACATAAGATGGGGTAGAGGTGATTATTGGTTTAAGGTAGTTTTATGTGCATATGTAACATTAAAGTATAAGATAAATTGAAGTGTATGTATAAAATTGTTGTTAGGCCAAGGATGTGAGCAACATTTGGGCCATAATCAAATAGGAAATAAAGTGCAAGGAGAAAGCCAATTAGAAAGTAGAGAATAGTGAAGAAAAGTGAACTTTTTTAGGTATGTACATTTGGCAAAAATTCAATATGGTAGAATTATTAATTGCTAATTGTGTTATTATTTATAATTGTGTATGCAATTATTGATATTTTGATTGAGTGATGAAATGGTGATTAAGTGATGTCATAAATTTGAAAATAAGATTTAGATAGATAGAAAATTTTGTAATTTAATGAAATTATTGGAAATTCATCTTATGAATAGTGTTTATATTTTAGGGCATAAATTGAGTTCTGAAAATGATTTTTGAATATTTCTTATTAGGTTGGAAATTTAAGATATAAGAATTTAACTTTAATTTAGATCATTAAATCTGAATATGTCTACATTTAGATTTAAAATTGACTCAAAATTCGAACTGAAAATCTATCCAGTAAAATATTAGGCAAAATGAATATGAATGTAACTAATTTTAAAATCCATAACTTTTGTTAAAAAAATCGGTTTGATATGATTCTAGTTAGTAATTAAAGATAAGACATGTATCTATATTTTGGTAGGTGATCACTTGTCTGAATTATATTTAAAAATGGATTAAAAATATAGGGAAATATGAGATATAAATTTTATCCAGAATATGACAGCTTGTATATATGAGTATATTGTTTAATTTTATGATAGAAAAATATATTATTTGTGTAACGGCTGGGTTCCGCCTTACTCGAGGATGAGAACCCACCCGCCGTCTCACTGAGACCAACGGGCTGCCGGGGTCCATGGCCCAATACCCCCAACCCATCACTGTACACCAGCCCGAGTCTCAGGCCCGCAACGTTGGTCTCAGTGATGGGTTGGGGGTATTGGGCCATGGACCCCGGCAGCCCGTTGGTCTCAGTGAGACGGCGGGTGGGCTCTCATCCTCGAGTAAGGCGGAACCCAGCCGTTACATAAAAGGTACCTTTTATGTAATGGTTGAGCTCCGCCTTACTCGAGGATGAGAGCCCACCCGCCGTCTCACTGAGACCAACGGGTTGCCGGGGTCCATGGCCCAATACCCCCAACCCATCACTGCCAGCCCAGTCCAGCCAGTCTGCGCAGTAGGTTGTTGGAGGCAGGGATCGAACCCTCAACCTCCCTTTAGCCTCAGTAAGAGACTACCAATTGTATGTAACGGCTGGGTTCCGCCTTACTCGAGGATGAGAACCCACCCGCCGTCTCACTGAGACCAACAGGCTGCCGGGGTCCATGGCCCAATACCTCCAACCCATCACTGCCAGCCCAGTCCAGCCAGTCTGCGCAGTAGGTTGTTGGAGGCAGGATTCGAACCCTCAACCTCCCTTTAGCCTCAGTAAGAGACTACCAGTTGTACCGTACAATTGGTAGTCTCTTACTGAGGCTAAAGGGAGGTTGAGGGTTCGAATCCTGCCTCCAACAACCTACTGCGCAGACTGGCTGGACTGGGCTGGCAGTGATGGGTTGGAGGTATTGGGCCATGGACCCCGGCAGCCTGTTGGTCTCAGTGAGACGGCGGGTGGGTTCTCATCCTCGAGTAAGGCGGAACCCAGCCGTTACAATTTGACTTTTCTTATATTTATAATGATTTGATAAGTGAGTATGATGTTGTAATATGTTTAATGGAGATTATTTCATTTATGTGAAAATTACATTAGCATTACATATGTAATTGATGTAAATAATAATAAAGGTAACAAATATGATTAAACCCTATAACATATAGTCGAGAACTAGGAATTGAGATAAATTGATATGTCAATAAAAGGGTATAAATGTAGGCACTAGAAAATAGTGTTGAGACTTAATTTATATATGCACTAAAAAAATAGTGCTGAGTTTGAAATTACTTAGGCATCGAAAATGTGCTGAGTTATTATTGAAAATGTAGGCGTTAAACTTCAGGTTATCAAATAATTAAGTATGTGTTAAGTATACTGCCGAAGAGCAAAAATCATGTATCTAATGTTTAGTTCTAATCTAAAATGTCATGGGCTATTAAATAAAAAAATAAATATAAATTATTAAAATGATTGTCTTGTATTATTATTAGCGAATTTCAAGCATGCTTAATAAATCAAATGTTATAATTGATCAATTTTATATTTTTTCATGATATAAATAGTTTTGATTTTATTTGAATATTTTGGCATATTTAGAAAATTAATTGTAATTGATAAAAATTTTTGATTTTAGAGATAATTGTATAATTATTGGATATTTGCCAAAAGTATCATCAAGCTAGTAGCTTAGCATATGTATTTCACACGAAAATTAGTATAAATAGCTGTTTTGTTATGACTGACCTAAGAAAGGGGAACTGCAAGATCAAATTGCAGCAGTTTATTTTTTTTTATATTTTTGGGTATTATATTATATAATTAAATTTTAAGATTTTTTTTTGTAAATATGTGGCATGCAGGATTTATAAAAGTATAAATTTGTAATTAATATAATTTGTATTATTTGTAAATGCATTTCTAAATATTATTACTTAATGTATGAATACTTTAAATCAAGAAATGTTACGATCAAGATATTTATATCACTAGATACATATTTAAATGATATAATAATAATAATAATAATAATAATAATAATAATAATAATAATAATAATAATAATAATAATAATAATAATAAATATTCCACTAATATTAAACTTGAATTGAAAAAAAAAATAAGCATCGATTTTCAAAGAATGAGTTAGGTAGTACTTTCCTGCACTATTAACGGCTAGCAGGGTAAGTGAGCACTACATATATTCTCTCACCTTAACAATCAATAAGATGGTTAATGTTGCACAGTTTTAAAAGATCTATATTTAGCATTGCTTTTAAATCAAATTTCACTATCAATATTTGAATTCCATTATTTGTACAGGACATGAGGCACAAAAAATAACTGATAAGATCTTTATTTATTTAAATTATCATATTAATTTTTAGACTAATTTTATCTCTAAATATATTGTGCTTATCCAATAAATATACTCTCAAGAGTTGGAGTTCAGCTCTAATTCAAAGACATGGTTTTACAAAAGCAAGTTTTAGTGACTAATTAGAGATATGCTTATATTATTTCCACCAAAAAATCTTAATTTTCACATATTTTACTGATTTGAGCATTTGATTTTATACTTCAAAACCCATTCCTCTTCAGCCAATTTGGTTCCAATATCATATCCAAATTGACTGAAACTTTATCATTCATTGAGTTGTTACAATATATATATATATATATATATATATATATATATATATATATATATATACATATATATGTGTGTGTGTGTGTTGCCAATTGATATTTTATTTATATTGCTTAATTGCACTTTTTATGGCCAAAGTTTTTACTACTAAATATATAAAATTTTCCACTAAAGAGTCTTATAGTGAAAAAAAATTCCATTAATTCTCCACTAAAAATGCATCATTAGAATTCTTAGTGGGGAAATTGTAATTCTATGTAAAAACTTGATTTTTTAAGGGAATTTCAAATTCATCGCAAAAACCTTATAACACCTATAATTTTAGTGGCAAAATTATTTATCCACTAAAAGAACACAAATTTATGGGGAAATGTATTCTCCATTAATTCTACACATTTAATGGTAAATATGTTTTCCATTAAAAGTCTAAACAATTTGTAGAGAAATGTTGTTTGTCATAAAATATGAATTTTTAATGGCATAATGATTTTTCCATTAAAAGTATGAATAATTTGTAGGAAATTAGTTACACTATGAATTTATTAGAGAGTGTTGCCCAGATATTAGACCAAGAAGGGGGGTTGAATTGGAGTTTCAAGAATTAAACTTTAAAGTGCGGAAATAAAATTTTTAATTTTAAAAGGGATAGAGAAAATCAGACACAAAGATTTATAGAGGTTCAGGTATTAACAAACCCTACTCCTCTCCCCAATCGCAATTGGGAGTTTCACTAACACACTAAATGTTACAATGGAGTTTTACAAGCTCACTCCCAACTATGGTGTTTCTCACAATGGCTCACACCTAACCCAGAAATCCCTTGTGTTTTAATGGCTCACACAATAACCAATTCCTTTGTGTTTTACAGGCTCACACAAAGAACCTACACTTTGTGTTTTACAGGCTCACACAAATAACCTTTTGATTTGTGTTTTGGAGGTTCACACAACTAACCCTTACAAGTGTTCTTCTCTTAACCCAGAACTACCTAATGCTCACTTGAGTAAAGATTACAGAGAGAACTACTTATAAATCTTTATTGCTCAAAAATGAGGAGCAAAAAGATTTTTACAGAGAATAGATTTGTTCTCAAAGTATAAAAGTACAAGATAGCTTGTGATTTGAAGTATATGCTAATATTTTGTTTTTCTTATCATTCTCCTGTTTCTTAATGTATAAATGACTTCCATTTATACTTCCATGGCTAAATATAGCTGTTGGGGTGCATTAAATAAGAAACTAGTCGTTATACCAACCAAAAAATCGCGCCTGACATTTTTCTCTTTCATTGATCACGGACGTGAATATGCTTGTCACGGGGGTGACAGTTCTTCCCAAGCCGTGACTGAAGTGGTGACCTTGGTCGTGAAGCTCTCTGGAATGTTTTGACATATAGAGTCACGGGCGTGACACTCTTCCCAGCCGTGACACAAGTGGTGACTCAGGTCGTGAAGCTCTCTGGATGAAATTGAATGAATCCTTCACGGGGGTGACACCTTCCTTTACGGGGGTGACAATCTTCACAGCCGTGACCCAAGTGGTGACTCTGGTCGTGAAGCTCTCTGGTTGAAATTACACAACTCTTCACGGGGGTGACACCTTTAGTCACGGGGGTTACTGAAATGCTTACTTCACGGTTTGGTTTTCCTTTATAGCCGTGAACTTCAAATATTGGTTTTGGTAACGGTTAGCTTTCTTCACGGGGGTGACTCCTAGAGTCACGGCAGTGAACATGCTACTTCTTGCTTTTTGTTTCTCAAGGATTATTCTTCCAATTCTCCATTCTTGCTATTTTAATTCATGACCTGTATAATATACTTACAAAAACAAGTATGTTAAATACAATATTGCTATATTATTTATTATCATCAAAATGATAGAAATACCCCTCAAGGTTAACAATCTCCCCCTTTTTTATGGTGACAAATAATCTAGCAATATGTGATTTTGAGAAATCTCCCCCTCAAAATATACTTAGGATAAAAATTATAATGTGCAAGAATAGTAAATAAAGATGTAGCATTTAACTAGATTTTAAGTATATGCAAGTTATATGACAAGTATATCCAATACATACCATAATTCCTTTTCAAGACATAAAGTTTATGTAAGGTGTATTTAAGATATATCATGGCATGTTGTAACTTGCTTTTAAGGTGTATGCAAAGTATACTTAGGGTATATTTAAAGTATATAGAGGCTCAATTTTTCAATTATCTACTTTGCATCAAGATTTTTAAATCAATTCAAAATCTGTTTACTTTTTGATTCACAATTCTTATATTGCTAGTTTGATACTACTTTCCCTTATCATATTATATTGCATATTGCTAGTTTTCTCCCCCTTTTGTCATCGATCAAAAAGAATATGTAGATTGAAGTAAACAAAAGCAAATATATATTATGAAGGAAAGGATACAAACTAAGAAAGGAAATTTAAGATTTCCTACGCAAACATAACAAACAACAAAGAAAAAATGATCAAACATAACAAATTTAGGCTACACTCTAGCCTATATCCTAGCCAGACATCCTATCATGAAGCCTAGCTACTTCAGCCTCAAGGCTGTCTATCCGAGACTCCATGAAGTCCTTGAGGTTTTCCAACCTCTCATCTATGGAAGTCTGCAACTGCTCGAAACGTGGTGCCAAGAGGTCGACCACCTGCTGTGCTAAAGATGGTGTGGAGGCTGAGGACTGTCCAATGTCCTGCTCGATGGCTGAAGTTGCTTCCTCAATCCTAGCCCTCTTTTTCTGCTAGACTCCCTGGAAACCTGCTTTAAAATCCTCCGTGTCATGATCTTCCCAGATAATCTCTCCAGCAGTATCAGTGAAGCGGTAGAAGATATCGTTTTGAAAAATGATTCTGACAGCAGCTCCCATGTTGATGAAATACTCTACATCCAGCCTATCTCGTGGGTGTGCAGGAATGATGTTGAAGTAATGGTTATCCAGCTTCAAGTAATTGAGCATTACTGCCATATGAGTGACATAAGCCCCAATCAAGATATCTCCTGTGGGCTTGGTGGCGATGGAGAGAAGATGGTTTGCAAACCATCTAGAAAGTGCCACTGTGACTCCCCGTCGAGCCATCTCGAATAGGAAGAGTTCTGACTTCCTAATAGTTCCATTGCTTTCTCCTAGAGCAAAAATGCTATAGGTTAGAAACCTATGCAAATACCTGTGTACTGGGGTCCTGAGATGTGTGCTCTTAGTTTTTTTGACATCCCAGCTGCAATCCATGCCAAAATGTGTCCATGCTGCAGGGGCAGAGAATTCTACCTCAGTCTCATTCAGAACGCCATCATATGGTAGGTTGAACAATTCTCCAAATGCGATGGCGTTGAAGGTGTTTGCATTATTGTAGAGTTGGAATTTCACCACTCCAGTTGGTGAAACCTGCAAGGTGCTGAGAAATTCCAGCGTTGGCTCCCGTAGAGTTGGCAGATGAATTTCAACAAATTCTTTTGATGGTATTTATAGTGAAATTTCAAGTCTTTGGGATCAGAATCTTCAATGTCTTAATGAATGAGAGTAAATGAGAGCAGTTTTGGGAGATGGAGAGTTGAAATGAAGGTTGTAACCAGCTGTTTTCTTATATATTCGATACATTCACGGGCGTGACTTAATTGTTCACAGACGTGAATAGTTGTGTTCACGGTTTGCTGAAGCAATGTTCCACCCGTGAATGAAAGCGTGAATAAGTTCACGGGCGTGATCGATGAACCTCACGGGCGTGAATGATCATATGTCACGGGGGTGAACGTATTGTCACGGGCGTGAACCGTTGAATTTCACTACTTATACCCGTGAAGCAAACCGTGACACAAGGCGTGAAAGTTTCTGTGAGTTTTTGAGGCGTAATTGTTCACGGGAGTGAAAACGCATCACGGGCGTGAATGTTCTTATCCACGGGCGTGACTCAAGCCGTGAAACAATGTTTCACTACTTGAAGTCGTGAAACATGTCGTGAACCAAAGTCGTGAACGACACTGCCTCTTTGGGCTACTTAGTTCACGGGCGTGAGGATAAGTCACGGGCGTGAGGATAAGTCATGAGCGTGACTCCCCTATAATTTTCATCAGATTGAAATTAAGTTCTGCAACAAGACTAGATCATTTCAACAAAAATTTCACTTCATAAAGCATAAATTCTCATCAAAAATTTTATCTTATAACTTGTGATATGTTTTAAGATCAATAATTAAAATTTCTTATTCTTGTAATCACAAGGTTAATCCATCAATCATACCTAGTTCTCTTCTAATGAAATTAAATCTTTCCTCATTTAGAGACTTAGTGAAAATATTTGCTAATTGCTTTTCTGTGCATACAAATTCTAATTCAACATCTCCATATTGAACATGATCTCTAATAAAATGATGTCTAATGTCAATATGTTTACTTCTAGAGTGTTGAATGGGATTCTTTGAAAGATTTATAGCACTGGTGTTGTCACATTTTATAGGTATATGGTTCATCTCATGACCATAGTCCTTAAGTTGTTGTTTCATCCAAAGAATTTGTGTACAACAACATCCAACTGCTACATATTCAGCTTCAGCAGTTGAGAGAGCAACTGAAACTTGTTTCTTGCTAAACCAAGAAACCAAACATTCTCCAATGAAGTGACAAGTACCTGAAGTACTTTTTCTATCTAAAAGACTACCAACATAGTCTGCATCTGAATATCCTATAATATAAAAAGATGAATTCCTAGGATACCATAAACCTAGATGCAATGTACCATGTAAATATCTTAAAATCCTTTTTATAGCATTTAGATGAGATTCTTTAGGACATGATTGAAATCGTGCACATAAGCAAACATTATACATAATATCAGGTATAGAAGCAGTGAGATATAAAAGTGATCCGATCATACCTCTATAAAGCTTTTCATTAATGCTCTTACCCTTTTCATCTTTGTCCAATTTTGTTGATGTGCTTATAGGAGTCTTGGCATTTTTGCATCCTTCCATACCAAATTTTTTGATTAAGTCTTTGGCATATTTGGATTGGTTGATGAATATGCCCTCATTGCTTTGTTTGATTTGTAGACCAAGGAAATACTTAAGTTCTCCCATCATGCTCATTTCAAATTCCCTAGTCATGCACTTAGCAAATTCTTGACAAAGCAGCTCATTAGTAGAACCAAATATTATATCATCAACATAAATTTGAACAATTAGTGTCTTATGCTTATGCTTTTTGATGAACAGTGTAGTGTCAACATTTCCCTTTGTGAAACTATTTTCTAATAAAAAAGACCTTAGTCTCTCATACCAAGCTCTTGGAGCCTGTTTTAAACCATACAAAGCTTTTGAAAGTTTAAAAACATGATTTGGCAAATCATAGCTTTCAAAACCTGGTGGCTGTTCTACATACACTTCTTCATCTATATAGCCATTTAGAAATGCACTTTTCACATCCATTTGAAAAAGTTTGAAATTCATGTGACATGCATATGCTAAGAGTATTCTTATAGCTTCTAATCTAGCTACAGGTGCATATGTTTCATCATAGTCTATACCTTATTCCTGATTATATCCTTTTGCAACAAGACTTGCTTTATTCCTGGTTATTAACCCTTGTTCATCTAACTTATTTCTAAATACCCATTTGCTGCCTATGATTGGATGATTCTTAGGTCTTGGTACTAGGTTCCATACCTTATTTCTCTCAAATTGGTTGAGTTCCTCTTGCATGACAATTACCCAACTTTCATCATTAAGAGCCTCATCAATGTTTTTAGGCTCAATTTGTGAAATAAAAGCTATGTCAGTGACTAAATGCTTGAAATGAGATCTAGTACTTACTCCCTTTGATAGATCACCAATTATTTGCTCTTTTGGATGATTTCTGTTCATTCTCCATTCTTTTGGAAGTTCTTGCTCCATTTTTTCTTGATTTTGAGGTAGTAGATTTTCTTGATCATTTTCTTCTTTTCCATTTTCAATGACAAGTTTTTCCATATTATCTACAACATCATCAAGAGCACTACCTTTCACAAGATCAAGTCTACTAGATTCATTAAAAACAACATGCATGGATTCTTCCACTGTTAATGATCTTTTATTAAATATTCTATATGCTTTGCTGGTTGTAGAGTATCCTAAAAAGATACCTTCATCAGACTTAGAGGAAAATTTTCCAAGATTGTCCTTGGTGTTCAATATAAAACACTTGCATCCAAATACTCTAAAGTATGATACCAAGGGCTTTCTTCCATTCCATAGCTCAAATGAGGTTTTGTTTAAAAGAGGTCTTTTGAAAACTCGATTTGAAATATAACATGAAGTGTTTGTGGCTTCTGCCCAAAAATAAGTTGGTAATTCATATTCATTAAGCATTGTTCTTGCCATTTCAATTAATGTTCGATTTTTCCTTTCAACTACTCCATTTTGTTGAGGTGTTCTAGGAGATGAGAAATTATGTGAAATGCCATGTTCAAGACAAAAATTTTCAAATTTTCATTTTCAAATTCTTTCCCATGATCACTTCTTATCTTTGAAATGTAGTACCCTTTTTCATTTTGAACTCTTTTAGCAAAGTTTTTGAAATTTTCAAAAGCATCACTCTTTTGAGCTAAGAAAATTACCCAAGTAAATCTAGAGTAATCATCTACGATGACAAATGCATAATGTTTTCCTCCTAAGCTAGCAACCCTAGTAGGTCCAAATAAGTCTAAATGTAGGAGTTGATGAGGTTTTGAAGTACTTACTATGTTTTTGGCTTTGAAAGATGACTTGTGTTGCTTTTCTCTTTGACTATGTCTTGCCCTTTTCATATTTAACTCTTGGTAATCATTTTACTAGCTCTCCTGTGCTGAGACTTTGTTTTAAGTCCATGTTAGCATGACCAAGTCTTCTATGCCACAGCCAAGATTCATCACTAGTAGTCACAAGACACTTAGAGGAATGGTTAGATAGTTCATGTAAGTTTATTATGTACGTATTGATATCTCTATTTCCTTTAAACATTTCTTGACCATCAATAGAGATTACAAGACATTCATTTGAAGTGAAAATTACTTTGTTTCCTTTATCACATAATTGACTTACACTTAACAAGTTATGTTTCAAGCCATCAACAAGTAAAACATCCTTAATAAAAGTAGTACTATTAACACCAATGGAACCAATGCCAATTACCTTACCCTTTGCATTGTTTCCAAAGGTAACTTTACCTCCATCAATACTTTTGATTTCATTAAAGAGTTCCGTGTCTCCTGTCATATGCCTTGAGCATCCACTGTCTACTAGCCATGCATTTTTGTTTATTGTGGACTTGAGGCATACCTACAGAGTTAGGAATCAAGTATGATATTTAGGTACCCAAATGAGTTTGGGGTCCTTGGGGGTTAGCACATGAAGGTTCCCAATGAGCCTTCCTTATCCAGCAATGTTTATTTATGTGACCCATTTTCATACAATAATTACATTGTTTAGGTCCAAACTTGTTTTTTGGTCTTATACTGTATTTAAATGCCATAATTTGATTAGACTGATTTTGAGAACAATGGCATGCACAATCAATTTGCATTTTTCTAGACACATTCTTCCTATATATAAGAGCATGATTCTTTTTCGGTAAAGAGGTTTTAGCATTCTTATTTCTTGGTGTAGTTCTAACAGGTGTGGAGATGTTATGTTCTTTAACAAATACTATTTTGTTAGAAGATGATGATGTGTCCTTAAACCCTAGACCATGTCTTACTAAAGGTGGTCTTTGAGACAAAATGAGAGTATCTAAGCTCTCTTTACCCTTGTGAAATTTAGAAATGGAATTTCTAAGTTCTTCAACTTCATTTTTCAAAGTATTATTTTCTTTTAACAGTGAAGCTGTTGAGGGTCTTGATGAGTATTCATCTAATGACTTTTGAAGAGATTCATTAGATGATTTAAGCTTTATGTTCTCCTTTTCTAAGCCATCTATCTTATTTTTCAAATTAGAGATATTATTTCTATAGATACTAAATTTAGTTCTATATTTCTCTAATTCTATATTTAATTCTTCTATTAGGCTTTGTTCATCATCATCATCATCACTATCACTATCATTATTGAAAGCGTATGAGTGTAATGATCTTACTTTGTCCGAGACGTGATCCTCAATAGCCATGAAACATAGGTTGACCTCTTCACTTTCATTATCATCTTTTTCGCTTGAAGAGCTTTCGTCATCCCATGTGGCTTTGTGACCTTTCTCCCCATTGTCTCTTTGGAATTTGCTCTTATGCTTCTTGAGCCTTGGACATTCAGGTTTGATATGTCCTTTCTTTCCACATTCATAGCATTTTACCTCTTCCTTACTTCTGTGTGTATCATTTGAAGTTTGTTTGAGGTTTCTTTGCCTGAATTTTCTGGAATTGCTCATTTTTTTCTCAATGATTCTTTTTAATCTTCTTGAAAGCATAGCGATGTCCTCATTTTCATCATCACTCATCTCTTTATCATCTTCACTTTCTTCTTGAGATTTTGAAGTAGAGGCTTTGAGTGCTAATAGTTTTCTTTTCTCTGGCTCTGCCTCAAGCTCTTTATCTCTCTTTACTGCCATATCATGTGTGAGAAGCTTGCCAATCAGCACATCAGTGTTCATGATACTCATATCTTCATTTGCTTCTTCTATGCCAGCAACTCTTGAACCATAGTCTTTAAGAGGAAGACTTCTCAGGATTTTATTGTTTACATCTTCCAAGCTCAGATGCTTCCCAAGTTTCCTCATTCCATTTATAATGGATAAAAGATGGTTGGTCATGTCAGTGATTGACTCATTTGATTTCATCTTGAAGAGCTCATATTCTGAGGTTAGAAGTTGAATCTTCTTGGATTTGACTTGCTTAGTTCCCTCATGATAGTTCTCCAATGTCTTCCACTTACTATATGCTGTTGAGCAGTGTTGTATTCTCCCACATTCTTCAATAGATAATGAGCTTGATAGAATTGTCATTGCCCTCTTGTTTTTGAAATTTGCTCTTCTTTGGGGCTCTGTCCAATCGTCTCTTGATAGGATTTCCTTTTCACCATTAGCTCCTCTTCTGGTTGGTGGTGTCCATTCTTTTCGTACACTATCCCAGACTTCAATTCCTTCACTATCCAAGTATGTCTCCATCCTAAACTTCCAATGGGCATAATTTGCTCCATCAAAGTAAGGTTTGAGACTCTGGAATCCTTCACTGGCCATATCTTACTCTTTACTAGCGCTTTTTAGGCTTCGATGCTAGACAAAGCTCTTATACCAATTGTTGCCCAAATATTAGACCAAGAAGGGGGGTTGAATTGGAGTTTCAAGAATTAAACTTTAAAGTGTGGAAATAAAATTTTTAATTTTAGAAGGGATAGAGAAAATCAGACACAAAGATTTATAGAGGTTTGGGTATTAACAAACCTTACTCCTCCCCAATCGCAATTGGGAGTTTCACTAACACACTAAGTGTTACAATGGAGTTTTACAAGCTCACTCCCAACTATGGTGTTTCTCACAATGGCTCACACCTAACCCAGAAATCCCTTGTGTTTTAATGGCTCACACAATAACCAATTCCTTTATGTTTTTCAGGCTCAAACAAACAACCTACACTTTGTGTTTTATAGGCTCACACAAACAACCTATACTTTGTGTTTTACAGGCTCACACAAACAACCTTTTGATTTGTGTTTTGGAGGTTCACACAACTAACCCTTACAAGTGTTCTTCTCTTAACCCAGAACTACCCAATGCTCACTTGAGTAAAGATTACAGAGAGAACTACTTATAAATCTTTATTGCTCAAAAATGAGGAGCAAAAAGATTTTTACAGAGAATAGATTTGTTGTCAAAGTATAAAAGTACAAGATAGCTTGTGATTTGAAGTATATGCTAATCTTTTGTTTTTCTTATCATTCTCCTGTTTATTAATGTATAAATGATTTCCATTTATACTTCCATGGCTAAATATAGCCGTTGGGGTGCATTAAATAAGAAACTAGCCGTTATACCAACCAAAAAATCGCGCCTGATATTTTTCTCTTTCATTGGTCACAGGCGTGAATATGCTTGTCACGGGGGTGATAGTTCTTCCCAAGCCGTGACTGAAGTGGTGACCTTGGTCGTTAAGCTCTCTGGAATGTTTTGACATATAGAGTCACGAACGTGACATTAATTAGTCACGGGCGTGACACTCTTCCCAGCCATGAGACAAGTGGTTACTCAGGTCGTGAAGCTCTCTGGATGAAATTGAATGAATATTTCACGGGGGTGACACCTTCCTTCACGGGGGTGACAATCTTCACAGCCGTGACCTAAGTGGTGACTCTGGTCGTGAAGCTCTCTGGTTGAAATTACATAACTCTTCACGGGGGTGACACCTTTAGTCACGGGGGTGACTGAAATGCTTACTTCACGGTTTGGTTTTCCTTCATGGCCGTGAACTTCAAATATTGGTTTTGGTAACGGTTAGCTTTCTTCACGGGGGTGACTCCTAGAGTCACGGCAGTGAACATGCTACTTCTTGCTTTTTGTTTCTCAAGGATTATTCTTCCAATTCTCCATTCTTGCTATTTTAATTCATGACCTATAATATACTTACAAAAACAAGTATGTTAAATACAATATTGCTATATTATTTATTATCATCAAAATGACGGAAAATACCCCTCAAGGTTAACAGAGAGGTACCCAAAGGGAAATCAATTTTGTCGATTTATGTACACATTTTCGTTATTAATAAAGCCATTTTTCATTTTATGGTGTTCATTCATTATGAATTTGATGTAGATTCTTACACTGTTTAATGAAGTCTTTGGTATCTTTGGTATGTAACACAACATTAAGAAAATCATAATGAGATCATGATAATGAGATTCCAATCATATGAAATTATCTTTATACCTAAATGTCCCTAGTCATAGTATTAACAAGACATGACATTGTTAATGCGAATAGAGTAGCTTATGCAATACTTTTTTATTAGGTAAAGCAATTAATCTCATAAACTGTAGATATGAGATATTTAGATTTGGCATGTGGATGTTTGCAATAGTAGTTAAGTACATTGGATGACCTAGCCATGAGACAATCACATGGATATTTACTTATGTTAGTAAGAGTCTCATTGTAACAATCGTACATGTATCCTTAAACTTGAGATGCTTAAGGTTATCATAAAATATTGAATCCCATATTTTGACTCAATTCCTTGTTATCTTTTGGAGGTCGCTCATGGGATGGTAATTGGGTATAACATGAGGAATTCGAAGGTAGTTGAGTAGTAAATAAAGGATTCACCACTCCTAATAGAATGAGAGTATACTCATGGCCTCTTATGGGAGATCATTACTCATAAAATTCTTGGTCAATATGGATATGTCTTGAAGAGGATTCTCAAGAACATATCTTAAAGAGTGACGTAGTCAGTCAAGTGGAAGTTGACATAGTTCATGCTCTTAACCAAATGAAGTATAGTGTTGTGAAAGGATGAAGTGCAAGGAAATTGGCTATGGACATTGACTTATAAGTTTTTGGGTGGTCATGCTATGTTGCTATATACTGCTCATGATATACTCAAAATCATTAGATGATTTGAGCTACCAATGTAATTTGAAACCTAATAGTTCACACACATAAAATAAATGAAGGAAATGTGAAATGGATTTTGAATTGGATCCAAAACATGAGAGAAAGAAATTTGGGTTGGAGGGATTCACGAGTGTGAAAGAGTTTTCTGGTCATGGGCATTACATCCTTAGTGTGTGCAACAAATGCAAGCTAAGTTCGTGTGCATTACAAAAATGGTCTTTGTCTCTCAGAACAAAGTCTTGCCAGTAGTGCACACCCACCGCCCTAAGGGGCATGGAAAGCACGATAATGTGTGATTCTATAGAATTCCATTCAAAATAGGAAGCATAACTTAGGGTTTTATTTATCCAAATCTAATTTGAATTAGAGAACATATAAATACCTAAGGGTTACTTTTGTGGTTGCCTCTCTTGAGAGTAAAATTGTTATTCTCTCTTTTTCTCTTTTAGAGACAATTCACCATTGTTAGCACTTTGGTGCTTTATCATGACATTGTCTTTGAGGTTCTTTCCTTCATACCTTCATGTGGATACTGTTAGAGACAATCCCAAACTTTGGATTGTTATAGTTTATGACAACCCAACAACAAGGAAACCTCCCAACCTTGAAGATCAAGTTGCAAAAATATGGTAATCTTCTTCATTCATTAGATGGTTATTGTAATGCCCATAAGTTAGGGCCTAGAAATAATATGATAATCAAAGGTATATGGTAAGTATATGTGTTGTTGGGGGTGTTAGAAACCTTAATATAATGAAAAAGATGGGAAAAAGTGAAAGAAGTAATCACGACCGTGAATGTCGCAAAATTCAAATTCTGAAAATGAGGAGTTTCATAGTCGTAACACTATGGTTCATACCCATGACACTATAATTCACACCTGTGAAACCTTGTAGTTTACATATGGCAGTTTTGTGTTTTGGTAGAAAACTCAAGAAAACACAACCTGAAACCCTAGCTACCAATTCTTTGAAACCCCCAAACCAAATCTCCTTCATTCCCGTATAGTTTGGCTTTGTTTATACGTAACCAACCCTTAAAATGAAATTTAAAAGTGATTAAACTAAGGGATTTGCCAAAGTATTGAAGTCAGAAACAAGGAGTATAAAAACATAATTTTTAACTTGTATATCAATCTGGTTACATGAGAAAAAGGTAAGAAATCATGTTCTTTTGGGTCTTTTGATCTAGTTTAATTCAGGTTTGCATAGATTGAGGGATTTATAGGCTAAAATCAATTAAAAAATTGAATATTTTATTAGTTTATGGAATATATAGGACTGCAGTAATAGAATAATAATATAGTCTCTAATTTTGTATTAGAGACTGAGGTTTAAGGTGGAGACTCCCACCAGAGGTAGTAGACATGAGAGTGTCGATTGTTAGGGCTATATTTATTGAGGTTTGAACATATACGCATTTTAATTGGATTATAATGTGCTTGTGGTGTGAATTATGAATTTTGATGTGTTTGGAGACAAGAAATATTGATATGGTATATGCTAGAATTGAGGTAAATGGCTTATAATATTATGTGATGCATAATAAAATTGATATGTTGATAATTGAGTATGAATTGATGTTAGGATGTTGACAAATAAGGCATGGAGCCTAGTTTGAGTGATTGAATATGATATTGTGCATGTTTATGGTTGATTTTATATTCTGGAATATGGGAAGTATTGATAGGAGTAGACAACATTGGTTAGCTTTAGTATTTTGCATGATTGTTTGTGGAATTCATTGAAAACAGTGCTGGACTATGGTTTGTGTTTGATGAATCACACCTGTGAAGCCAAGCTTCATGCCTATGAAGGTATTCACGCTCGTGAAGCTAAGCTTCACTTCCTTGAAAGTATGAATTTCATGCCCGTAAATGATCATGAGTTAGTCACAGCTAAGTCATAGGTGGACAACCCATGATAGAAGGCTTCATGCCCGTTAATATACCATTCATGCCCGCAAAAGCCCTATATCCATAAATGTGTAAATTGATTGATGTGATGAAACTACATGAGTATGATTTATACACACACTTAGTATGATCAAATGAGGTTAATTACAATATGATGTCATGATTATGAAACATGTGAATGCACTAAGTGCTATGAATATAAAAATGATACTTGATGATATTGTGAAACTATGGAATATAACATAAATGATGTAAATATCTAAAAAGTAAAAATATATGCCCATTCTCTATATGAGGACTAGCTAGGATAGATGACATGCCATTGAAAAGGTCACGGTACCGTAGAATATTTATGTATGCAATTATTATATTACTCATCAGGGTGGCTTAAGCTTGGGAAAGAGCACTCTTAATTTGAGATGCGGAATTTGCACATATTCATGCAATTATTATGTTTACTCATCAGGGTGGCTTAAGCTCAGGTAAGAGTGTTCTTGATTTGAGATGCAGAATTTATAATACAGACAGATACAGATAGTGAGCAGGGTGGCTTAAGCTTGAGTAAGAGCATTCATATTTTACATCCCGCATCTGAGTAGTCCGGGTCTAGAGTGTTGGGCTAAAAAATTAGAAATTTGCATTATAGTATAATGAAAATTGGTAATACATTAATTGATTATACAATATACAGAAATTAGTGAATCATAAATCAAATACATATATGGAATCAATAATGGCATACTTGCAATACATGAAGGAATGCACTGTGACTATGATGATATGGAATTATGATAAACGACTTGTATTGTTACTACGATGATGAAATCACTTGTGCAGTGTATGTTATGACTATATTGATATTAAATCAGTATGAATTAACTTCTACATGTATATTTATGTACATGGAGATATGATCAAGCACCCATATATGTTTTAGAATATGAGATGTGATATTTAATATGTGAATGCATGCTAGAATTCAAATGCTTACATGTACCACTAAGCTTTCAGTAGCTTAGCGTGTGGATTTTTCTACATGCAAGTTTGGAGCCAAAAGACTATTGAGTTGATTTGAAGAGAAGATAGAGTCAGTTAGAGTTGACCCATGTTAGGTCTGTCCTTTTATTCCATTCATTTTATTTGGTATTCTACATATTATGGGATTGAGACATAAAGTTATTTCATTATTTAAATTAAGACATGTAATATATTTTAATAAGTACAATAATGCATGGATTTTGTAATATAGGATTTTATATCCCATGATAGATTTGATATGTTTATAAAAGTGATTCAGATATAGAGGTATGGTTTATATTATTATTATGAGAATGATTCAGTTATAGAGGTGTTTGTAATTTGCAATTTTGTCTAATATGAGATTGTAATACAGAAGTAAGTTATAAAAATTTTAATTCATAATAGTTTAGACAGACACAGTTATGTGGTATCTATCTGTACAGTGAGATTTGACCATGTTGTATGGAGGGGTGTTGCATTTGGTGGTATGAAAGCTTAGGTTTAGGTGGTTCTAGACCTAAGTGGATTACGGGGTTATCATGCATACATACATATGTCTCATCTCACTCTGCCTTTGGCTACTTCTCTATCAACTTATAGGACTAGAGTGAGATGGAATTTCAATCAAATGATATGGCTGAGAGCCAAAGCTCTCAACATAATGGGGTGCCAAATCAGTCTAGTGCAGCTAGTATTCAGGGCCCAAGTGCAGTACCAATCCCTAACCAATAGGCTTCTGAACAAGCTAACAGGACCAGACTCTATAGATGTTGCAAATGGCAGGATTACTACAACAAATAGCTAGAGTAGTGCCATCAGCACTAGCACTAGCACCAGCTCCACCACCGAGACCAAAGGTACAGCTGACAAGCTCCGTAAGTTTGGAGATACTAATTTTTTGCAAATAAAGGATGATGATCCTCCTACTGTAGAGTATTGGATTGAGAAGATAGAGAGGGTTTGTGATGAGTTTGATGTGACCACTGATCAGAAGGCCAAGTATGTTTTCTCTTTGCTATAGAAAGATGCCTACGACTGGTGGAAGGCAGTCTTGCTGAAACTAGAGGTTCCATAGCCTATGACATAAGATTTTTTTTTGTGATTGAGTTCAAAGAACAATACGTTCCTCCAATTTATGTGGATGAGAAGAATAAAGAATTTATGAGCCTCAAGCAGGGCAATATGACAGCAATTGAGTATTAGAGGGAGTTTACTTAGCTGAGTAAATATGCCACAGAGATGATCATTAGTGAGAGAGACAGGTGCATAAGATTTGTGTATGGCTTAAATGCAGAGATAGGTAACTTTATGAATGCACTTCAGCATGACAACTTTAACAAGCTAATTATAACCGTTGTTTATGTGGAATAGAGAAAGAGAAAGAGTGTAACATCCTCAACATTCGCCACATGCATTTCATTTGAACATATGCATCTTGCATATAATTCAATTGAAGATGTGCATTTCATATGTATTTTTGTAGGAACAAGTCCAAGACATGCACTAACTACGTGTCCTAGTACATTGCAATTGTATCGAGTCGCACATATGTATTTATAATCTAAATGAGGATAAAAAGTATTAGAAATAATTGAAATAAGGTGACCAAATTAAAGTATGCAAAATGACTAGATTCAGATTAAATTGCATATTGTGTTGATTTGTGTAATAATAATAAGAATAATAAAATAAATAAAAATAAAAGTCAGAAAAAAAAGGGAAAAACACAAGGAAAAAGTGGACGGATGAAACAAAGGAAAGGAAGATAAGATGGTGGTGCCTTTTAACTTATTAGGCTGCCATCATATTCATTTCCTTTCCTCATCTTCTTCTTCTTTTCCTTTGCTTCATTCCTTCCATTTCTTTTCAAGTTCCAGCCACCATTTCTTCCCTCTTTCACTCCAATAATTGCAGCAACAAGTTTAGCCAAGAGTGATTATAGGTGAGTAAACATTTATTTTTGTGTTAAGCTTGATTATGGTGTTTAGGGTTCATAAATAGGCAGTGTTTTGTGCCAGGGTTTTGATGATCTTAGAGATCGAATCTGGAAATGCTTAAAACATAAAATTTGTTCCTTTATGTCTTATATTTATGTATATGTAAACCTTTTTCAAGATATGGTGTATATAATTAGATATCCTCAATGTACTGAAACTATTCTGGATGTGAACCCTAAGTAAGTTATCCACTGTGTTTGTTAGTTTTGAACATGATAAAGCCATTATTTGAAGTATCTCAAAAATAAAATTTGTAGATATATATGTTATGTATCTGTATACCAAATTTTAGGTTCATATGTATTGTATATTTTGAGTTATGGTGAATTTAACCATGACTATTCCATAGTTTGAGCTGACTGCTTAGTGCCTTGGGCAGTTCCAGAAACTTGTGTAGCCATTTTAAGCTCCTTAGAGATAGATTATGTAAATTATCAAAACATGAAAGTTATATTTATATGTCTTATCTAAATTTCAGCTTAATATGTTATGTATATACTAAGTTATGGCCTTTTGAAGTCATACTGATACGGAAGCCAATTCTATTTTGGACTAGTGAAATTGTTCTTATAATTTGAAGACCTTAGAGACACAATTGATAAAAGTTGTAAAAATAAAAAAAAGTTACATTTGAACCCATATAATTTTCTGTAAAGTTTCATTGAAATATGATTTATTTATTATAAGTTATGATGAACCAAAGTTGGTACCCTGAAACTGCCAAAGGGCAGAAAATAGGGCAGAAAATAGAACACATTTAGAAATTCCACCAAAAATTGTACAATGGTCCAATTGGTCTGAAATTTTAATATGTTACATAATTATATGTTACATTTAATTAGGAATAATAATCATATTAATTGGTCAACTATAGGAAAATTTATAGGCTAAACAGTCCCATAAGGTCATACTACCTCATAGGAAAAACCTTAGCTATTGATATGAACAATGCATATTAATTTGTTTAAGCCACATTAAGTCTCCCTAATCATGTGTTAATTGCAGACCCACAAGGAATGGATAGACAATAAGTTAGGGGTCAGAATCAAAGGAGAAAGGTGAGTCTAATCATCGATTGAATTCTTTAGTGCATATGAATGATGCTTGTTATGTGATTCATACGATTATCGTGATTTTCCTCTGATAGTATGATGACGGATAATTTGTGACTTTGTGGTACACATAAGTGGTATACTTGTGATATATTTGAGGTATATGTTTGACATATGTGATCTATATACATGTTATATGTATAATATATGCGAGGTATATGCGTCGCATATGAGACATATATGCGGTATATGTATGTTATATGTGATAAGATCCAATGGTTGATAAATGCTTAAGTACAAGTGCATATGCATACGGACTTAAAAGGCGTTGTGACTAGTTAATCGATATTGTAAAACAAAATAAGAGGCCTTTGGCCCAAAAAATGTGCAAATGAAATAAATCATTAAGCTAGCTAGCAAATGCAAATGTTCACATGGCAAATGTTCACATGGAAACCCGGGGCAATGTCTATTTAACTTGGTCACAATAAAATGAAATAAGCAAAGCATTTGCGTACATAAAGAGTAATGATTATATGTTTCAACTTTATTGATATTTATATGATTCAGATGAATGGAATGGAATACATGGTATGTGTTGGATTTGTGATTTATTACTATGAGTTGTTTGGTACTTTAGAGCTCATTGGATGATTATTCTCACTGAGCCACAACTCATAAATTTGCATCGTTTTTCAGGTAAACAAAAGTGATAGCTCATTTTGAGTAGCATATAAAAGACATGGAGCACAGGTCAATGGCCGAGCCTCATCACTCTTTCTCCTTGCATTCCACACGAGCATGGAAATATGTCATCTGCATTTTTTATTTACGTGTTTGAATATGTATAGTCATTTTGGAATGGGTTTTAAAAATGCATAAATGAAAGCAACTCGTAAATACTTATGTGCAAAGTTTAGGTTTTAATATATGTGATATATCGTATTGGGGGGAAAGCCTCAGTGTTGACTTGCAAAGTCATTGAATGATATTACAAGATATGAGACTTGCAAAGTCATTGAATGATATTATAGGATATATAAAAAAAAAGGTTACTATCACTGTTAACAGGATATTTTGTCTTTCCAGCATGTTATGTGTGATTATTTGATACAGGGATAGGTTATACTTAAATGCATAAGATGTGGTGTTACAAAGAGAGGTTAGGAAACTAGTAGATAGACAGTGACTCCAGTGACCTAGTTAATAAGCAAGAAGGGTCAATTTCACCTACAGTCTCATGGCAAAAGTCATGGATAGAGCAGGGGTCATACACATAGCAGTTCTTACAAGAGGGGACAACCCTCCAAAGCTACATCTGTAGTTGGTAGCACTTAGACATAGGCTACCCGAGATAACTTTCCAGTTTGCGGCACTTACCATAGGAGTAACATAGGAGAGTGCTGGAGAAATATAGGTGTTTGCTACAAATGTGGGTTTGAGGATCATATGAAGAGGGATTACCCTCTGATGAGAGGCAGTACACTTGCCCAAACTGCATGGTCAACTCCAGCTTAGATTGGATAGTAGATCAGGGGTCGTACAGGACCTATTCAAGCAATCTCTAAGAGTGTTAATAAGCCAGGACTAGGTCAAGCACTGTCCATAACTTATGCTATAAGGCTAGAGAAGACTAGAAAGCTGCAGATGTTATTGTTGGTATATTTTCCCTTTACGACTATGATATTTGTGCATGAATTGATTTGGGTTCAACACATTCATATATATACACAAACACTCGTAGGTAACACAATTTGATTAGTGAGAATCTAGAATATAAAACTGAGGTTATGAATACCTTAGAGTACAGTATGATTGTGAATCTGGTATATAGTGGATGTCATTTGTTAGTACATAGAAGAGAGTTCCCAACAAACTTGATAGAGTTGCCTTTTCGGGAATTTGATGCCATTTTCGGCTTGGATTGGCTAGCATAGCATGGTGCAATTGTAGACTGTAAGTAAAATTTTGTGATGCTGAAAACTGTAGAACAAGGAGATGTGAAAGTGGAAGGGGAGTTGTTCCCATAGTTTTCAAGAGTTATTTCGATGATGAAGGTAGAGAAAATGATGAGGAATGAATGTGAAGCCTATTTGGCTTATGTGGTTAATACTAGAAAGGAAGGTATAGAACTTCAAGATATCCCTAGTAAATTAATTCCCAGATGTATTCCCTGAAGATATACAAGGGTTACCACCTTACAAAGAGGTTAAGTTCTCTATGGAGCTTACCCCAAGCACAACACATATATCAGTAGCACCATACAGAATGACAGCATCGGAATTGAAAAAACTTAAAGCTCAAATTCAATAATTGTTAGAGAAATGGTAAATTAGACTGAGTTTATTCCCATGGGGTGCACAAGTGTTATTTGTGAAAAAGAAAGATAGGTATATGAGATTATACATAGACTACATACAACTGACCAAGGTGACAATGAAGAACATATATCCATTACCATTGATTGGTGACCTATTTGATTAGTTGAATGGTGCAAGTGTATTTTTGAAGATTGATTTGAGATCGGGGTATCATCAGCTAAAAGTTAGGGTGGAAGATATAGCCAAGACAATGTTTAGAACTAGATAGAGCATTATGAATTTGTGGTTATGCCTTTTGGTTAACCAATGCTCCAACAGTCTTTATAGACTTTATGAATAGGGTGTTCAGACCCTACTTGGACCAATGTGTTATGGTCTTCATTGATGACATTATAGTGTATTCTAAGACACCTGAGAAGTATGATCAACACCTGAGAATAGTGTTACAAATACTTAGAGAGAAAAAATTGTATGTCAGGTTCTCAAAATGTGAATTTTGGCTTGATAAGGTAGTTTTTCTAGGACACATTGTGTCGTCAGATGGTATATGGATTGATCTTAGCAAGGCAGAGGCTGTTATGAGTTGGAAGCCTCCCTGCAATGTGATAGAGATCATATTTTTCTTGGGTTAGTTGATTACTAAAGAAGGTTTGTTAATGGATTTTCTGTGATTGCTTCTCCTTTAACCAAACAAATAAGAAAATATGTTAAATATGAGTGGACCAAGAAGTGCCAGGAGAGTTTTGATACTTTGAAAAAATGTTAACAGAGGCTCTAGTTTTGACACAGTCATTTCTTAATAAGGAGTATGTCGTCTATAGTGATGCTTCTCACAATAGATTGGGGTGTGTACTTATGCAAGAAGGCAAGGTAGTGGCATATGCATCTAGACAGCTAAAGATAGATGAGAAGAATTATCCCACACATGACTTAGAGTTGGCGGCCATTGTCGCGACCGCACCTCCTCACCCGAACTGCAATACGTGCCCGGATAAGGAAGCGCTGCCGCCTGACTTTCTTACTTCTTCAATTCGCTATATTTTTTTTATACTCATGTATATATATGGATATAAATAGAAATCATAGTACAATTTATTTACATAAAATAGTAATTTATAACATCAGCGGAATTCTTAACAAACTTTAAAAGCAAGTTTTACAAACTCAAACATTTCTTTCATATAAAAATCAAATACAAAAGTTTCAAAACTTGTAACCCACTTTCTCAAGGTCTGACTACTTTACTTGAATGGGATCACCGCTTGCTTTATATAGCGTCTTCAGCTACCTTTCTATATTTGCTTGGAAATTAAACTCTACGCTAAGCTCTAAGCTTAGTGGTGCATATAAAGAAGGCAATATACTATATCATGCAACAAGCATTAACAATTATCATTTTTGTGCATTAAAATGTTTGCATGCATGACTATCCACATATTCCTATTTCATACAAGTATGAATGTCATGCTCATATAGACAATGTTATTTTCATTTATCTTTTCATAGCAAAGTATTCTGTAAATCTCTTTATCATTGCATTTCAATCTCATATCATCATCATTTTCTTATTCTCTTTATCATTGCATATTAATCTCATATTATCATCATTTTCTTATTCTTTTATTTTCTTATTTTTCCGACATATCCTCATTATCTTGCCCACATCACCCTAAAATTTTGGACTGACTGGATACGGGTTATGGATCAGGAGCGCTCTCTGAGCTTAAGCCACCCTGTCCACTATCTGGCTCATAAGAGCTTCTCAAATCAATGGCACTCTCCGAGCTTAAGCCACATTGATTGAGTATAATTCATCATAGATGAATAACCGGACCAAGGCCGCTCACACAAGCTCATGACACCTTGTCCTCATTTATATGTGCTCATCAGAGCTTCTCAAGTCAGTAGCGCTCCCAGAGCTTAAGCCACACTGACTGAGCATCCCAGACCAATGGCGCTCTCCGAGCTTATGCTACATTGGTTGAGGTATAGTACGGTACCATTCGCCCCCTTAATGACATGTCATCTATCTTGATTCTAGTCCGCAAGTAGAGTAATGGGCTTCTTTATATTTTTACATCAATCATTATTCTCAAATTTCCACACATCAATATCTCATATTAATCAACATCTCAATTTTCTTGTTTTGCAAACATATAGTCATAATCATATATCTTTTCATTCATTTACTAGATTCATCAATATTCTCATGTTTATCCGCATCGAATTTCATGTACATTCATGACAATTCATTTTTCTACATCAATTCATTTTTCTGTATCACAACATATCACATTCTCACATCAATATATATATACATATATCTATATTCATATCATTCTTATTTCACTGGATAGACAATAACTTTCATTTACGTAGATTCCTCATTTAATAATCATATTCATAATTTCAAATGCAGAGCATTCACGGCCGTGATTACTACTTTCACGCCCGTGAATTAGTTCACGCCCGTGATCCCAAGCCGTGAAAGCTACTGGAATGAATCGTCCAAAAGCATTCACGGTCGTGATTACTCATTCACGCCCGTGAATAAGTTCACTGCCGTGATTCCAACCCGTGAACACTTCTGGAATGAATAGTACCACTTTCACCCATAAATTCACAACCGTGACACAATCAGTCACAATCGTGAACCCTCAAGTTCACGCCCATGACTCAACAGTCACACCCGTGACTTTCAGCAGGAAATCTGCATATTCACCTTTCATTCATTCTAACACCATCCAAAACATACCAAATTCTATTCATGCATTTCTAAGGCTCTTTACTCAACTTATTACCTTTCAATACATTTACATGCCTTGATCATACAAGATTCTCTAACATGCACCCTTAATTCAATGTCACAATTATCTCATTCATATATGTCTAAACCTATGGTTTCATGCCATAAATTCTTGAAATTTCATTTATCTACAATCATATTCAGCATGCATTATTTCAAACAAAAATAATAGGCTATTGCCTTAAATTATGCACAAACCTTAATCTTTCTCCTTCACTCTTTTAGGTAGCTTTCTCTTTTCCTTTTCTCCTTAGAGCTTGTTCCTTGTCATTTGGAACTCCTACAACATCATAAATCATTTTCATCATCATCTAATTTCATTAAGACCCTAAACTCTCTTTCTCTCTTTCAAAACCCTAGTTTCTCTCTCATTCCATATAAGTCTTAGAAAAGCTCAAAATTCGAACTTCCTTTAGAAAAGATGATGAAGAAGAAGAAATACTTCTTACCTTACACTTTTCTTCACTTGATCACCACTTCGGAGATTTTCTCTCTCTACCAAACTTGATTTTTCTTCCTCTTTCTTCTTCTTTCCAGCTTCCTTATGAGTTATGGAACATAAATATCACTTTGTCTTGCTATTTCCCTTCTCTTGCCTTCCTTTCTCTCTCTAGAATCAAAGTGAGCTATGAAGGAGAAGTTGTGGCTGGCGTGACTGGTAAAGAAAGAGAGAAGGATGCAGAAAATGAAGAGAAGAAGAAGAAGAAAAGTCTTATATAGGGTACCCCAAAATTCTTCATGTGGGACCCACCTTTTGACCATTTTCTCCCAATTTTACACTTAATCAATATTGATCTTCTTCTTTTAGTGTCATGGCCGGCCAAACCTATCAAAATGTCCAAAATTAATATGTTGATTATCAATTAATCTCATTAATCCTCAAATTTTTGGTAAATTGCAATTTGACCCCAAAACTTATCAAATTTTGCAATTTAGTCCTTTACCGTAAATTAACTTCTTTAAACTTTAATATCACTTAATTAGGCATTCATCATTTAATTTAGCCATTTCTTAATCAATTTTGTGTAAAATTTTGAATTTAGACTCCGATCGGTCAAACGCCTCAACTTCACGACACGTGCAACTCGGGGCCTAAATTAGCGGATGTTACAGCCATTGTCTTTGCATTGAAGATATGGCGTCTCTATCTCTATGGGGAGAAATGTTTTATTTATATAGACCATAAGAATCTAAAATACCTTCCCACATAGAGAGACCTTAATTTGAGATAGAGGCAGTGGTTAGAGCTTATAAAATATTATAATTGTGTTATTGACTATCACCTAGGCAAGCCCAATGTAGTGGCTGATGCATTGAGTAGGAAGATGGTGGACGAGTTACACATCCAACCTATGCTGAATCAAAAGATTATTGATGCACAGAGGTAGGATAGTAAGCTGATTAAGACAGTTGAGTTGTTCTCTAAGGGGAAAATACCTAGTTACACAGTTGAGACTAATGATGGATTATACTACCAGGGCTGTTTATGCATGCCCATTGTTGTTGAGTTGAGACAAATGATATTATAGGAAGCACATGAGACTAGGTATACTATGCATCCAAAAAGTACAAAAATGTCTCATGACCTGAAGAGTAAGCACTGGTGGGAAGGTATGAAATGAGATATCACAAAGTATACACTAGATGTCTGACTTGTCAGCAGGTCAATGCAGAACATCAAGTACCATCAGGATTACTGCAACCTACTACTATACCAAAATATGATGTCGTATAGGTTACAATAGATAGGCTTACAAAGTCAGCTCTCTTTTTTCCAATCAAAAGGGATTTCCCTTTTAACAGAATAATAGAGCTTTTTGTCAATCAGATAGTGCGACTACATGAAGTTTCAGTCTCCATTGTTTTTTATAGGGACCGTAGGTTTACTTCTCAATTTTGGGGTGGTCTGCAAAGAGCTTTGAGTACCAAGCTCAACTTCAGCACAACTTTTCACCCCCAAATAAATGGGCAATCGGAGAGGGTCATATAAATACTAGAGGATATGATGAGGAGTTGTGTGATTGAATTTGAAGGTAGCTGGGATAAATATATTCCATTGATGGAATTTGCTCACAACAACAGTTATCAATCTAGTATCAATATGACTCATTATGAGGTACTATATGGTAGGAAGTGTCGAACACTCTTGTGTAGGATAGAAATCAACTAGAGAAGGCTAGTGGGACCAGAGTTAGTGTAAGAAATAGAAGAAAAGGTGAATCTTATATAGGAAAGATTGAAGATAGCTTTAAACAAATATAAGTCATATATAGATCTCAAGCTATGGAAGAAGATTCTAAGATACGAGAAGAAAGGAAAATTGAGCTCAAGATTTATTGGGCCTTATGAGATTCTAGTAAGAGCAGGATTAGTTGTTTATAGACTTGCTCTACCACTAGAATTGAGCAAGATCCATGATGTATTTCATGTATCTATATTGAGAAGATACAAATCAGATTCTTCTCATATTGTTCCAGTCGAGAACTTTGTGAGATTGGATTTGACATATGAGGAAGAACCAATTCAGATTCTTGGTAGAGAAATTAAGGAACTCAGGAACAAACGAGTACCATTACTCAAAGTATTACAGAGAAATCATTCAACAGAAAAAGCTACTTATGAAAGTAAAGAAGTAATGAAAGTCTAGTATTCATAACTGTTCAGAGACAGTACATCAGGTAATTTAGAGGATGAAATTTCTTTAAGAGGGGAGAAATGTAACACCCACAAGTTAGGGCAAAGAAATAATATGATAATCAAAGTTATAAATAGTATATGATGGGTATATGGTAAGTATATGTGTGGTTGGGGGTGTTAGAAACCTTAATAGAATGAAAAAGATAGGAAAAAGTAAAGTTTCCAACGTGATAAGTTCACGCTTATGATAGAGGTAATCACGATCATCAATGTTAGTGTGAACCATAATGTCACGGTCATGAAGTTCTTTAGTTTTAGAATATGAATTTTGTGAAATTCATATTCTAAAACTAAGGAGCTTCATAGCCATGACACTATGGTTCACACCTGTGACACTATAGTTCATGCCTGTGAAACCTTGTAGTTTATATATGCCAGTTTTGTGTTTTGGCAGAAAACTCACGAAAACACAACCTAAAACCTTAGCTGCCAATTCTCTGAAACCCTCGAACCAAATATTATTCATTCCCATTGAGTTTTGGCTTTGTTCATATGTAACCAACCTTAAAACAAAATTTTAAAGTGATTAAAACTAAGGGATTTGCCAAAGTATTGAAGTCAGAAACAAGGAGTGTAAAAACATGATTTTTAACTCATGTATCAATTTGGTTACACGAAAAAAGGTAAGAAATCATGTTCCCTTCAGTCTTTTGATCTAGTTTAATTTGGGTTTGTATAGATTGAGGGATTTATAGGCTAAAATCAATAAAAAGTTGAATGTTTTATTAGTTTATGGCATAAATAAGTTAACTATAGTATTATAATGATAATATAGTCTCCAATTTCCTATTAGGGATTGAGGTTTAAGTTAGAGACACCCACCAGAATTAGTAGACGCGAGAGTGTCGAGTGTTAGGGATCCATTATCAAGATTTGTACATATACACATTTTTATTTGATTATAATATGCTTGTGATGTGAATTATGAATTTGGATGTGTCTAGTGACAAGAAATATTGATATGGAATATGCTAAATTTGAGGTAAATGGCTTGTAATATTTTGTGATGCATTATAAGATTGATATGTTGATAATTGAGTATGAATTGATATTGGGATGTTGACAAATAAGGCATGGAGCCTAGTTTGAGTGATTAAATATGATATTATGCATGTTTGTGGTTGATTTTATATTCTAGAATATGGAAAGTGTTGATAAGAGTGACTAACATTGGTTAGCTTTAGTATTTTGTATGATTGTTTATGGAATTGGTTGAAAATAGTGCTAGAATATTATTTTCTGTTTGATATATCACGCCCGTGAAGCCAAACTTCACGTCCATAAAGGTATTTCACACCCATGAAGCCAAGCTTCACTCCCATGAAAGCATGAATTTTATGCTCGTGAATAAATATTCATGCCCATAAATGATCATGAGCTAGCCATGACTGAGTCATAGGTAGACAACTCATGACAGGAGGCTTCATGCCCATAAATATCCTGTATCCAGAAATTCCCGTAAAACATGTGAATGCATGCTAGAATTTAAATGCTTACATGTACCACTAAGCTTTCAGTAGCTTAGCATGTGAATTTTTCTACACACAGGTTTGGACCAGTAGACTATTGAGTTGATTTGAAGAGAAGACAGAGTCAGTCAGAGCTGACCTGTGTTAGGTTTGTTCTTTTATTCCATTCATTTCATTTGGCATTCGGCTTATTATGGAATAGTGACATATATTTATTTCATTGTTTAAATTAAGGCATGTAATTAATTTTAATAAGTACAATAATGCATGGATTTTGTAATAGAGGTTTTTAAATCCCATGAGAGATTTGATATGTTTATGGAAGTGTCAACTACATTGGTATGGTTTGTATTATTATTACGAGAATGATTCAATTATAGAGGTGCTTGTAATTTGAAAGTTTGTCTAATATGAGATTATAATACAAAAAGAAGTTAGAAAAACTGTAATTCAGAATAGTTTAGACAGATACAGTTATGTGGCATTCGTCTATACAATGAAGTTTGACATAGTTTTATGGAGGGGTGTTGCAGTTATGATCTAATTTTGAATTACATAAACATGATCCTTGGGTTTTGGATTGTACAAAATTTTAAATTTATGTTGTCATATATATAATATTCATATTCAAAACCTAATATTATTTGTTATTTTTAGTGTCATAATTACTTCACTACTAATATTTGGGAAACTTTTTTTTGCTAGTTAATGGATTAAATTTTAATATCATCCAAAACTCAAAAATATAAATAAAATAAATTGTAAATATGAAAAGTTTATAATCATCGTTCATGTTATAAATTGTATAATTTATACAATAAAAAAGTAAATAACATGATGAACCTATTATTCCAGTTCAACTGAATCTAGAGCTAAATATAGGATTATTACCATTTTCAACACTGAAATCATTAAGAATAATGTTATTTACGTGGCTTGTAACTGCACCTTTAAAGGAAAAAAAATATTGTTACCCAAAAAAATACCTTAAGTTTTAAACATGTATTTTCTGTGTTCCCATCTTATCAACAACCCATGCATGTACAAAAAAAAAGTGCAAACATGCACACCAAGAAAAGAGGCGAGTAAGTTGAACATTACCCCAAATTCAAGCATCAAAGACCACAACAAATTTGAGCCATTTTTTTTTCATTTTTCCATACTTTAATTACATTAAATTGTGAACTAAAACACCACAAAAGCATGTAAAGAATACATGATAATATTGGACAATAGATTTTGAAGACATAGGACTCATGGAATAACCTTAATAGTTGAATAGTCATCTAAAGGTCCAAGTACATTCAGAATCATAAAGCAACAAATTTACCTCCCAGAGTTCAAGATGAACTATTCTCATTATATAATTGAGTTATCCTTTTCATGCCCATTAATAGCTATTTGGGTTTTTATTGTGCAATTTCAACATTCTTTACATTGGCATTGATATCAGGTAGATCAATGGTGCTAAAGGGAAATTGTTGATAATTTTGCGACAAAGACCTAGAATAATTGCTCAGGATATCTTCAACTTTCATCAAAACCATTTGACTTTTCTTTGGCCTCCCAATTCGACTTTTTAATTGGATCAAAAGTGGACTCCCATCACAAAATAGAGCTTGGATGATGCAAAACATGGTTTGCCTAAATCACTAAGAGTCCGTTTGGCATTTAGTGTCATATATGCTAATTTAGAACTCAAGTCATGCGAGTTCTTGAATCGACTCGTCGGTTTGACCGAAGTCTAAATTTGGATTTTTATCGAAAAATAATTAAAATAATGGCAAATAATTATGGAAGATATTTAATAAAGTGTTTAATATATTTAAAAATGTTAAATTACGGTAAGGGAATAAATTGCAAATTTTGAAAAGTTTAGGGGTCAATTTGAAATTTACCAAAAATTGGAGGATTAATTGGGATAACCATCAATTAAATGCATGATTGGGACATTAAACACATGGAAGGGGATGGCCACACTAAGAGGCATGCAACAATTAGCCAAGTGATGTGCCTAAATTAGACATTAATGAAAACATCTAGAATATGGCTTAGGTGTCCACATCCTTAATTGAATTTTTTGTCATTTTCTCCTTAATTGCTCATTCATCCTCCCTTATCCCTTTGTATCTAGAATTGTCTATCAATTATATGTCATCCACGTTGCTCCTTGAATCATCGTACATCAAAGTAAGATGAACACATTAATTATCTAAGGAAATATCTAGATTTTTATAGCTTATGTGTCCCATTATTGATTAATTTTGTCACCTTGCTCTTAATTACTCATCCTTCTTCCTTATCCTTCCATCTAGAATACTTTATGTTCTCTCAAACCAACCCACGTTTTCCTTGTTAGAGGAGTGCTCTAAAGGCAATCACCTTTAGCATTTATTGTACAAATTTATTTGATTAACAAAAAGGCTTTTCATTAATTTGATGTTCATTTGTTATATTAATAGGTAAGTGATCTTAAACCAATTAATGAAGTCCTTGATACATAACATAGCATGAAGGAAATCATGATGAGAGCATGATATTTAGATTTTTATCATCTGTAATTATTTTAGTATCAAAATTATCCTTAGTCATAGGATTAATGAGATGGGATATTATTAATTCAGACAAACTAGCACAAGTTACACTCCTTGATTGGATCGAGTAGTAGATCTCATAATCTATAAATATGAGATGTTTAGAATTAACTTATGGATGCTTGCTAAGTGTAGCTATGTACATTGGATGACCAGCTATGATACAATCATATGGATAATCTATTCAAATGTCAATGATAGTCTCATCATAGCAATGGTGCAAGTATCCTTAGACTTGAGGTACTTAAGGATATCTTGAATATTGATTCTGTATTTTGACATTATTCCCTGTTGTTAGAGGAGTGCTCTAAAGGAAATCACCTTTAGCACTTATTGTACAAATTTATTTGATTAATAAAAAGGCTTTTGCATTAATTTGATGTTCATTTGATATATGAATTGATAAGTGATCTTAAATCAATTAATGAAGTCCTTGATACATAACATAGCATGAAGGAAATCATGATGAGATCATGATATTAAGATTCTTATCATGTGTAATTATGTTAGTATCAAAATTATCCCTAGTCATAGGATTAATGAGACGGGACATAATTAATCCAGACAAACTAGCATATGTTATACTCCTTGATTGGATCGAGTAGTAGATCTCATAATCTATAAACGTGAGATGTTTAGAGTTAACATGTGGATGCTTACTAAGTGCAGCTAAGTACATTGGATGACTAGCTATGAGACAATCATATGGATAATCTATTCAAATGTCAATGATAGTCCCATCATAGCAATGGTCCAAGTATCCTTAGACTTGAGGTACTCAAGGATATCTTGAGTATTGATTCTATATTTTGACACTATTTCTTGTTGCCTCAGGGAGGTTGCTCATAGGGTGGTGATTGGATACAACTTAAGGTATTCGAAGGTAATTGGGTAACCAAAAACGGATTCACCACTCCTGATAGAAGGAGTGTATACCTATGGCCTTTTGTTGTGGTCATTACTCGGGAATCTATAGCCGGAGTGGAAATATCATAAAGATAGTCTTCAATGACATATCTAATAGAGTAATGAGCCTCAGGGACAAGAACTAAAATTACGTGGACTAGACATGATGTAGTCAGTCTAGTAGGAATTCTCACATGTCCATACTCTGAACCAAGTGGGGCATAGAATTGTGAAAGGAATAATTGCACAAAAATTGTCTATGGAAATGTTCGTAGTCAAGCCACTGACTTTCCGGTCAATTGGGGGTCATGATGTGTTGCTAGATGCCGCTCATGACTTGCTTAAATTAATTGTTAATTTAAGTTGCCAACATAACCAGAAACCTAATGGGTCACACACATTGAAGATATGGAGAATGAGTAAAATGGTCTTGGATAGGATCTAAAATATGAGATAATTATTTCGGGATGAATCGCGATGAGATCAAACAGAAAAAATCGTTCGGGAGAGTCATGGGCCCACACGGGCCTACATAGGCTAAGCAAGTTGCTGGCCTGCCAAGCATGCTAGCTAGGCTATCCAGCGGCAGCCCACTGCAGGCCCAACATGATGCTGCTTCCTTCCCATTGGCCAACGACATAATTTGGCTTTAATTAGGCCAATTATAGCCAATTACTATTCATTCATTTCTCTTTTCTCCATTTTTGACTTTTCATCTTTTCTTTGAATTTGATTTAAATAGAAAAGACATCAAATGGCAGAAAATAGACATGAAAATATTTTTTCGTGAAAAATTTTTTTTAAGACAACAAAAATTCACTCAATAACACTTTCAAAACTAACACTTTGAATTTTTTTTCAAACCATTTCTTTTGATAGTTTCTTCTCCATTCTTCGTGTGGATTATCATTAGAGACATCATAGTATAATTTCTTGTGGTTTGCTACAACCCAACAAAGTGAATATTTGAAGAACAAATAAGAAATTTCAAGGTATAATTTCTAACCTAGATATTTATATATATTAGTTTTAATTGCACAAATATGATCTTTTATTTCGGGTTTTGAAAATTATATTTTTTTGTTGTGTTTATGAATCTGATTCATTTTTCAAAACCAAAAAGTGCTATCAGAACCCCCTTGTGTCCATTAAAATTAATTTTAATTGAAAGTGCAATGGGATTGCATGGTTTTGATGATTTTGGATTAGTAGGTTTTGAAAATTTGAAATTAATCTGTAAAATATGTTTTACACTTTTTTCTTTCTCTAATTTGATCTTGGAATGATTAAGGATGATTATTTTGATTGAAAAATGATTTGAATGTGATTCAAATAATTAATTTCGGATTTATTTCAAAAATGTCTAAAATTGTCTTGTGTATGAACATATGTTGTTGTTTTGCTTAATTGATGGGGCTGATTGTATTTTTCTTGTAATTTAATTATAAAAATATTATTTAGATATATTTAGAATAACTTTATATCTCTGGAAGTTTCTAATAATTAATTAAAAATTATTTTAATTAATTTTTCAAATAAACACAAAAATAAAATTGTTTTAGCATACCAAGTGGGGCTGTTTTGTTTGATTTTTTTTGTATGTGTTTATTTTATTTTTAGCACCTTGAAATATTTTTTATGTGATTAAAAATATGTTATTGTGATGTTAGATGCATGTTAAAATTATTTTGCAAGCATTTGAAATTTTAAAAAATTCTAGACATCGAATTAGTCATTTTGGGTGTCTAAGTATATTGGTTCGTTTGTCTTAGTAATTTTAGCTTGTACCCAAAATATTTTGATGAACTTAAGCTGACCTAAAGATGATTAGATTGATGATTTAAAGTTTTTGAAATTTTTAGAATTTTTGGAAATTAATTTTGAATTAATTTAAGTTGTGCAATTGTAATTCTAGTATGACTAGAAATTGGTATGTATATTAAAATTAAATTATTTAATTTTAACATCATAATATTTTGATTTTAAGGAGAATTAATTTTGAATTAATTCTGAAATATTGAATTGAATTTAATTTGATTAAATATTAAATTCCACTTTAAAATGACATACAAAATTAAATTAACCGAAGGAGCACATAAAGGCAATTTCGGTTCAAGCGTTGAATCGATTTACAAATTGAAATCCAAAATTGTCATTTTTATTTTGTGTATTAGAGAATGCATGTTAGGGGTGTATGAAAAAGCATGATAGATGATTATGGACTTAGGCCCAAAGTGATTGAGCATGCATGGAATTATTTTTTTTCTGGTAAATAGGGTCTGCGTGTGTAATATTCGCTAATTTAGGCCCCGAGTTGCACGTGTCGTGAAGTTGACGCGTTTGACCGATTTTAGATTTTTACAAAAATTGACCAAGTAATGACTAAATTAAATGATATAAGCCTAATTAAGTGATTATAAAGTTTAAAGAAGTTGATTTACGGTAAATGACTAAATTGCAAAATTTGATAAGTTTTGGGGTTAAATTGCAATTTACCAAAAATTTGAGGATTTATAAGATTAATTGCTAATTAACATAAGAAATTTGGGCACTTAAAATCTGGTTGGCCGGCCATAGCATTAGAGAAGAAGGATTAATGTTGATTAAGTATAAATGTCAAGAAATGGTCAAAATGGTGGGTCCCACATGAAGACTTTTGGGTACCCTATTTAATGCTTTCTTTTCTTCTTCTTCTTCTCTTCATTTTTTGCCTTCTTCTCTCTCTTTTCTACTAGTCACGCCAGCCATTTCTTTTCCTCCATAGCCCATCTTGATTTCTAGAGAGAGAAAGGAAGAGAAGAGAGGGGAAAGAGCAAGAGCAATTGATCTTCATGGTCCATAACTCCTAAGGAAGCTAGAAAGAGGAAGAAGAATCAAGTTTGGTGGAGAGAGAAAATCTCCAAAGTTGTGATCAAGTGAAGAAAAGTGTAAGGTAAGAAGCATTTCTTCTTCATCATCATCTTTTCTTAAAGGAAGTTCGAATTTTGAGCTCATCCAAGACTTATGTGGAAAGAGAGAGAAATTAGGGTTTTGAGAGAGAAAAAGAGAGTTTAGGGTCTTGAGGAAATCAGATGATGATAATGATCTATGATGTTGTAAGAGTTCCAAGTGACAAGGAAGAAGCTCTAAGGAGCAAAGGAAAAGAGAAAGTTACCTAGAAGAGTGAAGGAGAAAGATTAAGGTTTGTGCATATCTTAAGGAAATAGCCTATTTTTGTTTGAAGTAATGCATGTTGAACATGATTGTAGATAAATGCATTTCAAGAATGATGATGATTATGGCATGAAACCATAGGTTTAGACATGTATGAATGAGATCCTTGTGAGACATTGAATTAATGATGCATGTTAGAAATTCTTGTATGATCAAGACATTTACATGTATTAAAAAGTAATAAGTTGAGTAAAGAACCTTAGAAATGCATGAAATAGAAATTTAGTATGATTTGGCTAATGTTAGAATGAATGAAAAGTGAATATGCAGATTTCCTGCTGAAAGTCATGGGTGTGACTGTTGAGTCACGGGTGTGAACTTGAGGATTCACAGTTGTGACTAATTGTATCACAGTTGTGACTTCTGTATGGAAATGGTACTATTCATTCTAGAAGTGTTCATGGTTGGGAATCACGGGCGTGAACTCTTTCACGGGCATGAAGGAGTATTCACGACCGTGAATGCTTTTGGGTGATTCATTCCAGTAGCGCTCATGGCTTGGGATTACGGGAGTGAACTAATTCACGGGCGTGAATTAGTAATCACAACCGTGAATGCTCTATATTTTTAATTATAAATGTGGTTATCAAATGAAAAATTCAGGTATATAAATGAAAGTCATTGTCTATCCAGGTAAAATAAGAATAATTATATATATAAATATTGATGTAAGAACATGTTATGTTGTGATATAGAAAAATGAATGTTGACATGGATGATATATGAAATCTGATATGGATGAAATACGTTAACTGATACGAATGATAAACATGAGAATATTGATGTGTTGAAATTGAGAATAATGATGATGTGATGTATATTATGAGGATGATGAAATGGATGTAAAATAAAAATTAATTAAAGATATATGATTGATGTGGAAATATAAAGAAGCCCATTACTCTACCTGAGAACTAGAATCGGGATAGATGACATGTCATTAAGGGGGCAGACGGTACCGTACTATTCCTCAACCAATGTGGCTTAAGCTCAAAGAACGCCATTGGTCTGAGATTCTCGGTCAGTGTGGCTTAAGTTTGGAGAGCACCATTGACTTGGGAAGCTCTGATGAGCACTTATAAATGAGGACAAGGTGGCTTAAGCTCAGAGAGCACCCTTGGTCAGGTTATTCATCTATGATAAAATTTTACTCAATCAATGTGGCTTAAGCTTGGAGAGCGCCACTGATTTGAGAAGCTTTTTGGAGCCAGATAGTGGACAGGGTGGCTATAGCTCTGGGAGCACTCCTGATCGATAACCCGTATCCAGTCAGTCCAAATTTGGAGTAGTGGGCAAGATAATGAGGATATGTCGAAAAATAAGAACAAGAAAATGATGATGATATGAGATTGAGTATAATAATAAAGAGATTAATAGAGTAGCTTACCATCAAAGATAAATGAAAATAAAATTGTATATGTGAGCATGATGTTTATATTTGTATGAAATAGGAACATGTGATAGAAATAGCATGCAAACATTTTAATGCATAAGATGATACATGTTAATGCTTGTTGCATGATATAGTATATTGCCTTATTTATATGCACCATTAAGCTTAGAGCTTAGCGTGGGAGTTTCCTTCCGCGCAAATATAGAAAGGTAGCTGAAGGTGATAGATAAAGAAAGCGGTGATCGTATTCAAGTAAAGCAGCCGAACCTTGAGAAAGTGGGTTACAAGCTTTGAATTTTTGTATTTGGCTTTTTATATTAAAGAGTTTTAGAGTTTGTAAAACTTACTTTTAAAGTTTGTCAAGAATTAATTTGATGCTTAAAATTACTATCTTATGTAAATAAATTGTACCTTGTTTTTTTTTTGTATATATATATATGTACATGAGTGCTAAGAAAATAAAGGTAAAATAATAATAATAGCGATTTAAAGAAGTAAAGAAGACAGGCAGTAGCGCTCCCTTATCCAGGCACGTGTTGATTGGGTGAGGGGGTGTTACAGTGTGTCCCTACCTCTCTTTATTTCTTATGTATTTCTCTTCTCATCTTACTCCCCTCAAATGTAAATTGAGGTTTTCTATAATTTGAAATATGTAATTAGATTACATAGGATTAGGATAGAATGAAGATACAAAGGAGCAAGAAGCAAAGGAGGTGGTACCATAAACAAGAAGACTTAGAAATAGGATTTTGATTTCTATTTTGGGTTGTAAATTCATGCATATACCTAGGTAAGACCTAGTCAATTTCTCTTTGGCTCAGGAGATTGACTTTAGTATGTCCATAATCATGCCATATAGTTAATGTAACTATCTTTATATATCCATGTGATGAATGTATGATATTTAAAAGTATGAAATAATAACTTGATGAGACTTAACAAAGAAATCCCTCGCTAAATAAACAATAAGTCTTATGCCTTCCATTAAAATGTGGAGAACCAGAGTTCTTCTAGAGTTAGGGTTGTTGAGTTGCCTTAAGCTCACTCTATAAGATTATGTTCAATCCATTGAAATTAAATTTCATGATTAATGGGTTAGACTTAACCGATATTATTAACTTGTTGGATTTGTGTCAAGATTAATGTGTATTGGAGGCGAAGTTAGGTTTGTATACATGAGATGTACACATATCAAGAGTTGATAGCCCAATGTATATGCACACATCAATAAGTTGATAGCACAAGATTCGATAGGTGCATGAATAATACAATTGGTATGGATTAGATACCTACCAACCAAACTAGGGATAGCTTGTTGAGTTGCCTCAAGGTTATTCTTAGCTAGTTGGATATCAATCCACTAAGAGAACTTCCATACAAGTTCTCTTGGGTTCATAGAGAGGGCTATGGATTCGCAATAAAATAGTGGGAGTCATAATGCGATTTACTAAAGACCTAATAAACATGCATTTTATGTACATTCTAACATGTTCTATTTTACATCTAGGTTGCTAAAATCATCATCATGACAAGTGTGAATTTGCAATCACTAATGGAATCAAATAAGTTGACTGGGCCTAATTTTATGGATTGGCTAAGGAATCTGAGAATAGTCCTCAAATCCAAAAAGATTGGCTATGTCCTAGATGAGGCACTCTCTAATCCCTCTGCTATTAATGTTTCTGAAGATGTTCAGAAGGCATATCGAAAGCATCTCGATGATAATGATATGGCAAGCTGCATTATGCTTGCTACTATGTCAGCTAAGTTGCAAAAGCAGCATGAGGCTATGGATGCTAATTCCATAGTATACCATCTAAGAGAGCTTTTTGATGAGCAAGCACGTTCTGAAAGGTTTGAAATTTTGAGGTTGCTCTTCCGCACTAAGATGGTTGAGAGGACATCTCCAGTGCAATATGCATTGAAGATGAATGGCTATATTGAGAGGTTGGCCACCTAGGGATTTGTGATGGACCATGAATTTAGTATTGACTTAATTCTTACCGGTTTGTTTGATACTTATTCACATTTTGTGCTTAACTATAGGATGAACCAAATCTCTACCACTATTCCTGACTTGATTAACTTGCTAAAAACATCTGAGCCATCTGTCAAGAAGGATAGTAAGGATGTGATGCTGGTGGACTCTTCAAGTTCTAAAAATAAGAACCTTAAGAAGAAGAAAAAGTCCATGAAGCCTAAGGGAGGCATGGCCAAGAAGAAGGCCAAGGAGATTGCTCCAAATGGGACATGCTTCCATTGTGGCAAGGATGACCATTAGAAGAGAAACTGCAAGGCTTACTTGGAGAGAAGAAGGCATCTGATGCCCCATCTACTTCAGGTATTTTTGTCATTGAAATTAATATTGTTTCCAATAATAATATGTGGGTATTAGATTCCGGTTGTGGGAATCTTGCTTATTAGGCAAGATGACTAAATTACCCTTTAAGGGAAAGGGTGAACGTGCTAATGGACTTTTAGACTTAATATATATGTCTACACATGCCAGAAGTGGTTTCATCTACTTCATTACTATCATCAATGACTACTCACGATAGGGATACATGCATCTTATGAGATACAAAATTGAAGCTTTTGAAATGTTCAAATAATTCAGAAATGAAGTAGAGAAACAACTTGGCAAAAGTATTAAAACACTTCGATCAGATTAAGCAGGTGAATACTTGAGTGAAGAGTTTCTAGATTATCTTAGGGATAATGGGATTTTATCTCAATGGACTCCACCTTACACGCCACAAAGAAGAAACTGAACCTTGTTAGACATGGTAAGGTCTATGATGAGTTTTGCGGAACTGCCTAAATCCTTTTTGGATTATGCACTAGAGGCCGCCATTTATATATTAAATGGAGTTCCTTCGAAGTTAGTTGATGTTACTCCATATGAGATATGGTATAACAAAAGGCCCACATTTTCATACATGAGAATTTGGGGTTGTCCTACTTATGTGAAGCGGACAATGTCAGATAAGCTAGTAGCTAAGTATGACTAATGTCTATTTGTGGGATATCCAAAAGCATCATATGGATATCAATTTTACCATCTCTTGGAACAAAAGCTTTTTGTTTCAAGACATGTTATTCCTTCTAAAAGGAGATAGTTGGAGCAAAATTGAAATTGAGGAAGTTCAAGATGCTCAAATAGATGCTGATCAACTGCCTAAACCCCAGCTTGTTACTCATGTAGATGATATAATAGCTCAACCTTCTGAAGCACAAAATCTTCGTAGGTCAAGTAGGATATGTACTATTCCAGAGAGATATGGATTTTTCATTAGTGAACAAAATGACGTATTGCTCATAGAAAACGATGAGCCTACAACCTATGAAGAAGTTCTAGATAGTTCAAAATTTGACAAATGGCTTCAAGCCATGAAGTCAGAAATGGATTCCATGTATGAAAACCAGGTATGGACTTTGGTTGACCCATCCAAAGGGATAAAGCCTATAGGGTGCAAGTGGGTTTTCAAAAAGAAAACTGACATGGATGGTAATGTGATTACCTATAAAGCTAGACTTATTGCTAAAGGTTATCATCAAAGACACGAAATTGACTATGATGAAACTTTTACCCCAATAGCTATGCTTAAATCCATAAGGATACTCTTAGCCATTACTACTCATTATGATTATGAGATATGGAAAATGGATGTGAATACAGCTTTCCTTAATGGAAATTTGACTAAGGATGTGTACATGACACAACCAGAAGGCTTCATATCCAAAGATTTGGTTATCCAAGAATTTCTCTATGAAAGACCTTAGAGAAGCAATCTATATTTTAGGGTAAAGATTTGTAGAGATAGATCTAAAAGATTGTGTGGTCTTTCACAATCTACATACATAGATAAGATGCTAAAGAGGTTTAGCATAGAGCAGTCCAAGAGGGGATATATTCCCATAACCCTTGGGATTACTCTCTCAAAGTCTTTGTGTCCAAATACACAAGATGAGAGGACACACATAAGTTTGATTCCATATGCTTCAGCTATAGGATCAATCATGCACGTTATGATATGTACAAGACCCGATGTATCATATGCTCTGAGTGTCACAAGCAGATACCAATCAGACCCTAGTGAGGGTCATTAGGTGGCTGTCAAGAATATCCTTAAATACTTAAGAAGGACTAAGGATGTATTCTTGGTATATGGAGATGGAGATCTTATTGTGAGCGGGTATACCGATGCCAGCTTCCAATTTGACAAGGATGACTCAAAATCTCAGTCAGGTTATATATTCACACTAAATGGTGGAGCAGTTAATTGGAAGAGTTCCAAACAGGAAATGACTGTTGATTGCACAATCGAAGTAGAGTACATTGCAGCTTCTCAAGCAGCAAATGAAGCAGTTTGGATAAAGAAATTCAACACAAAACATAGAATGGCTCCCAACATTATTGCTCTAATACAATTGTATTATGATAATAATGGAGCCATTGCACAAGCAACGGAGCCACGATCTCATCAGAGATCCAAACATGTACTCAAAATATACCATTTCATTAGATAAATTATTGGTAGGAATGATGTAAAGATACAAAATGTTCCCACTTATCATAATATTATTGATCCTTTAACTAAGCCAATTCGCCAAAAGAAATATGATTCTCATATACTCGCCTATGGAATTAAATACAAAGACGATTGGCTTTAGGGCAAGTGGGAGCTTGTTAGAGGAGTTCTCTAAAGGCAATCACCTTTAGCACTTATTATACAAATTTATTTGATTAACAAAAAGACTTTTTCATTAATTTGATGTTCATTTGATATAAGTGATTTTAAATCAATTAATGAAGTCCTTGATACATAACATAGTATGAAGGAAATCATGATGAGATCATGATATTGAGATTCTTATCGTGTGTAATTATGTTAGTATCAAAATTATCCCTAGTCATAGGATTAATGAGATGAGACATTATTAATCCAAACATACTAGCAAATGTTACACTCCTTGATTGGATCGAGTAGTAGATCTCATCATCTATATACATGAAATGTTGAGAGTTAAAATGTGAGTGCTTGTTAAGTGTAGCTAAGTACATTGGATGACCAGCTATGAGACAATCATATGGATAATCTATTCAAATGTTAATGATAGTCTTATCATAGCAATGGTGCAAGTATCCTTAGACTTAAGGTACTCAAGGATATCTTGAATATTGATTCTGTATTTTAACACTATTCCTTGTTGCCTCAGGGAGGTTGCTCATAGGGTGGTGATTGGATACAGCTTGAGGTATTCGAAGGTAATTGGATAACCAACAAAGGATTCACCACTTCTGGTAGAAGGAATGTATACCCATGGCCTTTTGTCATTTTTCATTACTCAGGAATCTCTAGTCGGAGTGGAAATGTCATAAAGATAGTCTTCAATGACATATCTAATAGAGTAATGAGCCTCAAGGACAAGAACTAACATTACTTGGACTAAATGTGACGTAGTCAGTTTAGGGGGAGTTGGCACATGTCCATACTCTATACCAAGTGGGGTATAGAATGGTGAAAGGAATAATTGCATGGAAATTGTCTATGGAAAGGTTCGTAGTCAAACCACTAACTTTCCGATCAATTGGGAGTCATGAAGTGTTGCTAGATACCACTCATGACTTGCTTATATTAATTGTTAATTTAAGTGGCCAACATAATTGGGAACCTAATGGGTTACACACATTGAAGATATGGAGAATGAGTAAAATGGTATTAGATATGATCCAAAATATGAGAGAATTATTTCGGGATGGATCGTGATGAGTTCGCACCGAAAAAATCTTTCAGGAGGGTCACGGGCATTTACGGGCCCACGTGGGCTAGGCAGGCCTACTATCTCCCTCCCGTTGGCCAATGGCAGAATTTAGCTTTAATTAGGCCAATTATGGCCAATTACTATTCATTCATTTCCCTTTTCTCCATTTTTGACTTTTCATCTTTTCTTTGAATTTGATTCAAATAGAAAAGACATCAAATGGCAGAAAATATACATGAACATATTTTTTTGTGAAAAAATTATTTTTAAGACAACAAAAATTCTCTCAAGAACATTTTCAAAGCTAGCACATTGAATTTGTTCAAACCATTTCTTTTGATAGTTTCTTCTTCATTCTTCACGTGGATCATCATTTGAGACATCCTAGTATAGATTGTTGTGGTTTCCTACAACCTAAAAAAGTGAAGATTTGAAAAACAAATAAGAAATTACAAGGTATAATTTCCAACCTCTATGTAATATCTGCTAATTTAGACACCGAGTCGTACGTGTCGCAAAATTGACACGTATGACCGATCGGAGTTTAAATTCAGATTTGTTATCGGAATTAATCAAGTAATGACTAAATTAAATGATGTATGCCTAATTAAGTGATTATAAAGTTTAAACAAGTTGATTTACAGTAAAGGATTAAATTGCAAATTTTGATAAGTTTTGGGGTCAAATTGCAATTTACCAAAAATTTGGAGGATCAATGAGATTGTTTGCTAATTAACATAAGAGATGGGACATTTTAAATTGGTTTGACCGGCCATAGCATGGGGAAGAACAAAAATTAGATGTGATTAAGCCTAATGTCAAGAATTTGTCAAAGATTATGGGTCCCACATGAGGACTTTTATATTTTCCCTTCTTTTCTTCTTCTTCTCATTTCTACTCTCTTCTTTCTCTCTTCTTTGCCAGTCATGCCAGCCATTTCTTTCCTCTATAGCCAATCTTGATTTCTAGAGAGAGAAAGGAAGAGAAGAAAGGGAAAAGAACGAGACAAGATGATCTTCATGGTCCATAACTCCTAAGGAAGCTAGGAAGAGCAAGAAAAAAGAAGAAAAATCAAGTTTGGTGAAGAGAGAAAATCTCCAAAATTTTGATCAAGTGAAGAAAAGAGTAAGGTAAGCAGTGATTCTTCTTCTTCTTCATCTTTTCTTAAAGAAATTTGAATTTAAAGCTCATCCAAGACTCATATGGAAAGAGAGAGAAATTAGGGTTTTGAGAGAGAATAAGAGAGTTTAGGGTATTGAGAAAATCAGATGATATTAATGATCTATGATGATGTAGGAGTTCCAAGTGACAAGGAGCAAACACTAAGGAGCAAAGGAAAAGAGAAAGCTACCTAGAAGAGTGAAGGAGAAAGATTAAGGTTTGTGCATAACTTATGGCAATAGCCTATCTTTGTTTGAAATAATGCATGTTAGTATGATAATTGATGATTGAAATGGATTAAGGATGATTATTGCATGAAACCATATGTTAGAGATAAAGAATGAGTTTTTTTGTGATTTGTTGAATTAAGTGATGCATGTTAGAGAATTTAATTATGATTAAGGCATTTGTATGTATTAGTCATGATATGTTGAATAAAGGACTCCAGAAATGCATGAGTTGTGTTTTGATATGATTTGGTGTAATTAGAATGAATGAAAAGTGAATATGCAGATTTCTTGCCGAAAGTCACAGGCGTGACTATCGGGTCACGGGCGTGAACCTGATGGTTCACAGTTGTGACTGATTTGTATCACGGTTGTGACTTTGATGTGGAAATGGTACTATTCATTCCAGAAGTGTTCACGGTTGGGAATCACAAGCGTGAACTAATTCACAGGCATGAATGAGTAATCACGACCATGAATGCATTTAGAATGATTCATTCCAGTAGCATTCACGACTTTGGATTACAGGTGTGAACTAATTCACGCGCATGAATTAGTAGTCATGGTCATGAATGGTATGTTTTTAAATAAATTACGAATATGATTATCTATTGATGTATCTAGTTAAATAAATGAAAAGATGTTATCTAGTATGTATGAGCATGATAAGATGTTTGCAAAACAAGAGAATTGAGATGTTGATGATGTGATGTATAATATGAGGATGATGAAATGGATGTAAAATAAAAATTAAATAAAGATATATGATTGATTTGAAAATACGAAGATGCCTATTGCTCTACCTGCGGACTAGAATCAGTATAGATGACATGTCATTAAGGGGGCAAATGGTACCGTACTATATGAGATATTCCTCGATCAATATGGCTTAAGCTCAGAGAGCGCCATTGATCTGAGATGCTCGGTCAATGTGGCTTAAGCTCGGAGAGCGCCATTGACTTGAGAAGCTCTGATTAGCACATATAAATTGAGGACAAGGTGGCTTAAGCTCGAAGAGCGCCCTTGGTCCGGTTATTCATCTATGATGAATTAATACTCAATCAATGTGGCTTAAGCTCGGAGAGCGCCATTGATTTGAGAAGCTCTGTTGAGCCAGATAATGGACAGGGTGGCTATAGCTTTAGGAGCGCTCCTGATCCATAACCCAGATCCAGTTAGTCCAAATTTAAAGTGATGTGGGCAAGATAATGAAGATATGTCGAAAAATAAGAAAAGAAAAAAAATGATGATGATATGAGATTGAGATATAATAATAAAGAGATTATCAGAGTAACTTACCATCAAAGATAAATTAAAATAACATTTGTATATGTGAGCATGATATTTATACTTGTATGAAATAGGAACATGTTGATAGAAATAGCATGCAAACATTTTAATGCATAAAATGATACATGTTAAGACTTGTTGCATGATATAGTATATTGCCTTATTTCTATGCACCATTAAGCTTAGAGCTTAGCGTGGGAGTTTCCTTCCGCACAGATATAGAAAGGTAGCTGAAGGTGGTAGATAAAGCAAGCGGTGATCCTATTCAAATTAAAGCAGTCGATCTCGAAATAGTGGGTCACAAACTTTTGAACTTTTATATTTTGCTTTCCATGTTATATATACTTATAAGTTGTAAATTAGTTTTCAAAGTTGTTAAATAGTAAATTGGTATTTATAAATACTATCTTATGTAAATAAAATTGTAACATTCAGTGATTTAGTCCCCGATTGCGCATGACCGTAATGAGGTCCACTGGTTCAATCGGAGTCTAAATTTAAACCCATAAAAAATGACTAATAATAAGAAAAAATAATTAAGGGTATTATTATTTGGGAATTATAAAGATTTGGGGTAGAATTAGAAAAAAAATAAAATTTCCTATCGACAAAATCGGTATTATGGCAATTGTTTGGGGAAACAGTATGAATATGGAGGAAGATGTGGTAAAAATGGAATTTCTCAAAGTTTAAATGTTAATAAAGATTAATTAACTTAATGAACCAATAAGAATTAAGATTAATTTTAATTAGTGGAACCCACTTCTTAATTTCGGTATAAAAGTCAAAAAGGAAGAAAAAATTTTGCATTCTTCCATAAAGTCATCTTCATCTTCTTTTCTCCTCACCTTGGTGTCGTCCACTTCTCCATCCCAAAAGCCACCATTTTTCTATAAATTAAGCTTGAAAAAGTGAGAAAATAAATTAGTTTTGAAAGAGGAAAAATCAGAATTTAAGAGTTCTTACTACAAAGGTACCATAGGAGCAAGAAGGAAGGAGGAAAGAAGAAGAGAAAGGGAGAAGAATTTGGGGCAGATTCGACCAGCCCTATAACTCCATTAAGGTGAGTTTATTCTTCTTAAATTTAACCTTTTTCCTTCTATTTGAGACCCATAATGATGATAGACGTGATTAGGTTTGGTAGATTGAGCTTATGTTACAAGATTGGAAGTAGAAATTTAAGTTTGTGATTAGCTGATGGAAGTTAGTTAATTGTTTTATGGCTTAAAAACTAAAGAAAATATAAGTGAACAAATGAGAGGCCATAAAGAGGGTGACAAAGGCAAGGAGAAAGCTAGCTAATAAGGGAAGAAAAAAAAGGATTAAGAGAAGAGCCAAGGCTAATTAGGTATGTGCTTCATTGATAAAAATCTTACATTTTGTTAATATGTATGGAATTATATATTAAGGTTTGATATGTTTGTATTTGTAATATGTTGTGTGATTTGTTGTGGCCTATGATATTTTATATGACAATGAAATTAAATGGTGTGAAATAATTGAAGCATATGAATGTAGTTGTAATTCTGAAAATTTTAGTATCAAAATGAATACAAATGATGAATGGGGTTGAAATGTGGATGGATGTCATTTGATGGCTCAGGTACAGAGTTCCAGGAACAGCCCTGACTCTTTTGATGATAACTTGAGTTATGGAACTCTTTTTTATATGTTCTTTGTTGGAAATGAAAGCTAAGACACAGGGATTTATTTTGTATTTGTACTATAACATCTAATTATGTCTAGATTTTCCCAGACAAATGCATGAAGTTTAAACCTAGAATCTGGGCAGAAAATTCAGTGATGATGCAGTAGTGAATTGATCATAACTTTTGATAAAAAACTGTGATTGATGTGATTTTTGATGAATATGAAAGATAAGATAATAATCTAAACATTGTTAGAAGTCCAAAACTCCAAATTCGAATTATAAATGGGCTAAAAATGAAGCCAAAAAATAGGTCTGAAATCTATCATAGGTAAAAACATACAATATTGGGCTTTTTGCATGTGTTGTTATAATTATATGTAATAATCCATGCAAATATTTACTTTGATGGTAATTATAAATTTTTAACAAATTATTTATGTATGAGATTTTATTGCAATAATAATGAAAATAAAGAACAAAAATAAATAAGCATAATTATGATAGTTAAATAATATTGTCATTGTTGAAATATAGTGAATTAATATAAAAATAGTTAAGCCCAAAAACACCTAGTCTAGAACTAGAATAGGGAATAGTTTGACATGCCAATCAGGGGATTTAAGGCACTCGGTGCCAAATATGAAAGTCAGTAATGGCAATTTATAAATGCACTCGGCGCAAATTTATTAAGTCGATAATGACATTATTATAAAAGCGCTTGGCGCTACATTATAAAAGCAGGGAATGACAACCCCGTTATTCCTATTAGATAGTTCAGTTATAGGTGTTATGGGCAGCAAGAAAATAATAATAATACTAACATTGAAGTATGTGATTTTGATGAATGTTACATGAATTAAAGATGTTAAATGTTGAATATTTGCTGAAATTTATTAAATTTCTATAATTCTTTATTGTATACTTTATTTATTAAATGAGTAATTAATATGCAAATATATATATATATATATATATATATATATATATATATATATGTAAAATTTTTATCATTGAAGCACCACTAAGCTAGTAGCTTAGCGCAGGTGGTTTCCTCTCGCGCAGGTTTAGAAGGGTAACCATAGAAAATAGATTGTCAGAAGAAAAAGGGTACCTGGAGGGAAGCAGCAAAAAGTTTTGGATTTTCTTTTTTCGGTATATTTTGTTCAAAATTTATAAATTAACTTATAGTTTTATTTTTTTATAATGTGTATTAAAGATATGAATTGCAATGTAATAGAAAATAGTTTGGATGTAAATTAATGTATTTTATAAATAAATAAAACTTTAAATATCTATGCTTGTAATAATTTTTATTTCGGTGTTTGCAATATTTTCTTAAATATATATATATATATATATTTATTTATTTATTTATTTACTTCACTTCATTAATTTTATAAAACAGTAAGACGGATAATGCTCACTTACCTTGCTGAACTACAGTGGGGTAAGGGGATGTTACAAAAATGTACATTATTTATTATATGAAAAGCAAAAATGTTTGGCTCTGTAGCAAACATAAAATAAAATAGCGATTTAAATAAGTAAAGAAGATAGGCAGTAGTGCCCCCACATCCGGGCACGTGCGGTTTGGGTGAGGGGGTGCTACACTCTATATTTATATAAATTAGTTTTAATGGCACAAGTATGATCTTTTGTTTCGGGTTTTAAAAATTTTATTTTTCCATTGCATTTATGAATCTGATTCATTCTTCAAAATCCAACATCCCCTTGTTCTCCATGGCCAAATTTTAATGCTAAAAAGAGAAAATGAGAAAGAGAGGGAGAGAGCCATGAAACAGTAGGTTTTCATGCAAAAATGAGCTTAAGGAAGCTTAAGAGAGCAAGAGAGAGAGATTAGGGTTTATTAATTTTTAATTATCTCTTTTATGTTTTAGGAACTCAAATTGACAAGAAGCTAGCTCAAAGGAGCAAAGGAAAGGAGAAAGAGAAGTAAAGAGAAAGAAAAGGAAAAATTAGAGGTTTGTGTATAACTTAAGGGAATAGTCTATGTGTTGTTTTCAATTGCATGATTTGAGCATTTGGCATGTTAATATTGTAAATTAATGATATCTTGTGATGAAAATATTTGGGATGCATGTTTGCTAGACTTTGGATTAATTTTGGTAAAAATTGAGTGTGATTAGTTTGTATGTTCTTTGCTGGATTGATGAGCAGTGAGTACTTAAACTATTATAACTTGAGTTCTAGAATTCGAATTTGTGTGTTCTTTGTTGGTTTTTAAAGATAAGACACAGGCTATAACTTTCATTCAAACCATAAAACCTGAATATGTCTGTAATTATCCAGAAAAATTCCTAAAATTCAGACTTAGAATCTGTCCAAAAAATTCTGGGCAGAATTGTTGGTGACCAGTCAATGTTCATTTTATAATATCTCTTGATACAGAACTTAGAATTAATTGCTTCAAGTTTCATATTAAAGCTAAGATCCAGATTTAAAATTGTTAAGCATACTATGTTACTAAATTCAGATTGTAACATGACCAAAATTAAGGTCTAAAACAAAGAACGAAATCTGCCAGTGACAGGGCAGCATATGAGTTGTGGAATTAAAAGAGTAAAATGATGTGAACCTTATTATATTATGAAAATACTATTTTTATTGAATAATTGTGTGATTAATTGAACCTTTACATTCATGAAATGGGTGAATTTAATAACTATGAATTTTAATGACATTGAGTAAGCCCTAGAACACCTAACTAGAACTAGACTTAGGATAGTTTGGCATGCCAAGCAGGGAGGGAGTATGATTAAATCCATTAATGGTATGATTAATGACGTCGGGTATGACACTATTATCTACACCGGGTATGACACTATTATCTACACCGGGTATGGCACTATTATCTACACCGAGTATGACACTATTATGAAGTCGGTAATGGCACTTATATGAGCAAATCATATTGCCCGGGTGGCACTCCTAAATGTCTATATAGAAACTCTGTTATCCTAGTCAGGGGTTCATAGGTGTAATGGGAAATAAAAGGTTATGGATAATAATGATTTGATAAAATAAAATAAATATGAGATATAAAAGAATAAAATTTATGAAATGTATGTTTGCAAGAAAAGATAATTAGGTGTTGTGGGCATAAAAAGGTTAAGGAAAATAAAAGGAATAATGACTTGTAACATGGTTAATTATGATGTGTTATATAATGATGTTTTAATAAAGTAAACAAGTATGAGATAAAAGAATATAATTTGATGTTTATACATGCTAGAATACCATGATAAGTATGTTTGCATGAGAAGATGATTGAGAATGAGTTGATATATGACAATGCATGTTGCATAAAACAGTTTATTGCCTTATTTATATGCACCACTTAGCCTGGAGTTTAGCATAAAAGTTTCTCTCATACGGTTATAACAAAGAATAACTAGACAACAATAGACAAATATAACGGTGGTCTGATCCAGTAGAGCAACTTGTTTCAAACTATAGGTCACACATCTTTTGTATATTTTAGGTTGAGCTTTATTTTATATTGGTTGTATTTGTAAATAGTACTTTATAAAATGTATTGTGTTTTCTTACTTTGATTTCATTTACACTACAAAGTAAATAAATAGTAAATAAAAAAAATACGAGTGATCTTCATTTATACATAATTTAAAAATGATATTTCAACCGATGAAGTCAGCAGAGCACTCCCTTATCCGGGCACGAGTTGCTGGGATGAAAGAGTGTTACATTGAGTTTTCCACATCAAAACCATGGGTGTAATGCCTGATAATTTAGACCATGGTCGCGGTTGACTAAAATCCAGCACGCCAAACCGATAGGGATCTAAATTCGATCATGAAAGAAAAAAATTAAAATAATAATAAAATATGAGAAAAATATTTTGAATATTATTAATTGAAAATTTTGAAATTTGAAAGTAAATTTGGAAAAAAATAATAATTTTGCGTTGAATGAAATTGGAAATTGTCGTGTTTTTTGCATAGATATTTTAAGAAGATATAAAAATGGAATATTCTTTATCTAAGGAAATGAATATTTTTTTTATTAAAATAAAGTAAGAGTGATTTAAATTAATAGACCAATGGAAAACAAGATTAGCAATTAATGCTAACCACCCACCTAATCCAACTATAAAAAGTCAAATTTGCACATTTTGGTCATTATTCTTCTTCTTCCTCATCTTAACCAAAGAAAATTCTCTCCCTTTTCTCTCTTTTTCCATCACCTCTTCTCCCCCATTTATTCTTCTTTTTGTTCTTCAATTAAAGTTAAGATTAGATGGAAAAATGGTGGAATTAAGGCAAGATCATCAAAGAAGTGAAGCTAAGTGAGCAAAACCAAGGAAGAGAAAGGAAGAAAGGAAGAGAAAAAGAGAAAGAAGACTTTGGTCATTTTGAAGATCATCAAAGATGAGTTTAGATTTTCCATCTTCTCACTTATCTTCTTCTCTTTTCTTTGAGTTTGGGGGTTAGTTGCCATTAAAGCTAGTAATTTAGGGTTATTATTGTGTTAATAGTGATTAAGGGTGGATTAGGGTGATTAGTGCTTGATTAGTGTAAAATTTGTTGTTAGGACAAAAAGGTGAACAATCTTTGAACCATAATCAAAGAGGAAGTAAGGGCAAAGAGAAATCTAGCTAGGAAGAAGAGAAAAGTGAAGAGGAGTAAAATTTGGAGGTATGTACATTTGGCAAAAATTCAATATAGAAAAATGTTTTGATTTTGATGTTGTGATGTTTGTGAAATTGTGTATAAAATTATGGATATTTGATTGAATGATGAATTGGTGATTAAATTATGCCATGAATGTGAAAATAAAACCAAAATATGAGGTTGATGCATGAACATGGAAATTGTATGAATTCATTGATGTCCTAGAAAATTCGTCTTATGAACAATGTCTAGTTTTCTAGTCGTAACTTTAGTTCCAAAAATGATATTTAGGTGATTCTTATTGAGTTGGAAAGTTAAGAGATAGGGCTTCAATTTTGATTCAGACTATTAGACCTGAATATGCATGGAATTAGATGAAAAAGAGACTCAAAGTTTGAACTAGAAATATGTCCAATAAAATACTGGGCAGATTACAGTGAACGTATCTTAGAAAAAACTTCATAACTTTTGCTACAAATTTTGGTTTAAATAATTGTAAATTAAAGATAAGACATGTACCGACATTTTTTGAGTTGATCACTTATCCAAATTCCATCTAACAATGATGAAAAATACAGAGTAATATAAGGCATAAATCTGTCTAGTAAAATACTGGGCAGATTGGAATGAACGTAGTTTAGAAGAAAATTCACTTGGAAACCTAGGGCAATGTCCGTTTAACTATGTCACAACAAAATCAAATGAGCAAAACATGACCATAAGTAAAGAATAGTGATTATATTTTTAAATTTCATTTGTGATTATATGATAAATGTGAATCGAATGGAATATACGGTATGTATTGGATTTATGATTTGTTACTATGAGTTGCTTGGTACTTTAGAGCTCATTTGATAATTATTCTCACTAAGCCTCAACTCATTAGTTTGCATAATTTTTCAGGTAAAGAAAAGGGTTAACTCTTTTTCATTGCCACATAGAAGACATGGATGAAAGGTCACTGACCGAGTCTCACTACGCTCTCTCCTTGCATTCCACACGAGCATGAAAATATGTCATCTGTATTTTGGATTTGTGTTTGAACATGTATAATCACTCCGGACTAGTTTTTAAAATGTATAAATGAAAACAACTTGTAAATATTTATGTGCAAAGTTTATGTTTTAATATATGTGATATATTATATTATGGCGAAAGCTTCAAAGTTGACTTGCAAAGCTTTTGAATTATATTACAAGATATAAAAAAAATTACTATCACTATTAACGAGGTATCTTGCCTTTCCAGTATGCTATTTTTTTTATTATTTGATATAGGGAAAGATGGTACTCAAATGTATAAGATGTGGTGTTACACAGAGTGTATTAGAATCAGTGAATAGAGCATAAGGCAACCTATGCCATGAGAGTTGCAATGGATTTTGTTTCTAGTTTGCCTGTATGGGTAGTGGTGGATCGGCTCACTAAATCAGCTCATTTTCTACAGATCAAGATGGATTATCCACTTAACCATTTGGCAAAGATCTATGTTAATGAGATAATCCGTTTACATGGTGTGCCAGTTTCAATCATTTCATATCGAGACCTGAGGTTCACTTCAAAATTCTGAAAAAGTTTGCATCAAGCCATGGGTACTCGACTCAATTTTAGCATAGCTTTCCACCCACAAACAGATGGAAAATCAAAGAGGGTCATACAAATATTGGAAGATATGTTGAGGAGTTATGTGATAGAATTTGAAGGCAGTTGGGACAAATATCTTCCATTGATAGAATTTGCCTACAATAATAGTCACCAAGCCAGTATCGGTATGGCACCATATGAAGCCTTGTATGGGAGAAAATGTAGAACGCCTCTATGTTGGACCGAGCGTAGTGTAAATAAAGTAGTGGGTCCAGATCTAGTACAGCAGACAGAGAAAAAAGTGAGAGTAATAATAGAAAGGCTAAAAGTCACTGTTGATATATAGAAATCATACGCAAACTTGAAAAGGAGGGATATTGAGTATACAGTTGGTGACAAAGTATTCTTAAAAGGATTTTCCGATTTGGAAAAGGATTTTCCGATTTGGAAAGAAGGGAAAGTTGAGTCCTAGGTTTATTGGACCATATGAGGTACTTGAACGCATAGGTCCCATGGTGTATAAATTAGCTCTACCACTAGAGTTAGACAAGATTCACAATGTATTCCATGTGCTCATGTTGAGAAGATATCGATCGGATCCATCTCATATCATATCAGCAGAACCTATAGAGATACGACCAGATCTAACTTATGAAGAGCAGCCCGTAGAAATTCTATCTCAAGAAATGAAATAGCTATGGAATAAGAAGGTACCATTGGTAAAGGTTCTGTGAAAAAATCATAATTCAGAAGAGGTGACTTGGGAAAAGGAACAGGTGATGAAGGCTCAATATCCACAATTATTCAACTCTAGTTAAAAAGGTAAATTTCAAGGACGAAATTTTTTAAGGAGGGGAAAATTGTAATGCCCGATAATTTAGGCCACGGTCGCGGTTGACCGAAATTTGGCATGTCGAACCAATCGAGGTCTAAATTCAGACATAAAAGAAAAAAATTAAAATGATAATAAAATATGAGAAAAATATTTTGAATTTTATTAATTGAGAATTTTGAAGTTCGGAAGTAAAATTGGAAAAAAATAATTTTGCGCTGAACGAAATTGGAAATTGCAGTGTTTTTGGCATAGATATTTTAAGAAGACATAAAAATGGAATATTCTTTATCTAAGGAAAGGAATATTCTTTTGATTAAAATAAAGTAAGAGTGATTTAAATTAATGGACCAATGAAAAACAAGATTAGCAATTAATCCTAACCACCCACCTAATCCAACTATAAAAAGTCAAATTTTCACATTTTCGTCATTATTCTTCTTCTTCCTCATCTTAACCAAAGAAAATTCTCTCCATTTTCTCTCTTTTGTTGTGACCTCTTCTCCCCCATTTATTCTTCTTTTTGTTCTTCAATTAAAGCTAAGATTATATGAACAAAAGGTGGAATTAAGGCAATATCATCAAAGAAGTGAAGTTAAGTGAGCAAAACCAAGGAAGAGGAAGGAAGAAAGGAAGAGAAAAAGAGAAAGAAGACTTTGGTCATTTTGAAGATCATCAAAGGTGAGTTTAGATTTTCCATCTTCACTTTTCTTCTTCTCTTTTTGTTGAGTTTGGGGTTAGTTGCCATTAAAGCTAGTAATTTAGGGTTATTATTATGTTAATAGTGATTAAGGGTGGCTTATGGTGATTAGTGCTTGATTAGTGTAAAATTTGTTGTTAGGACAAGAGGGTGAACAATCTTTAAACCATAATCAAAGAGGAAGTAAGGGCAAAGAGAAAGCTAGCTAGGAAGAAGAGAAAAGTGAAGAGGAGTAAAATTTGGAAGTATGCACATTTGGCAAAAATTCAATATAAAAAAAATGTTGATTTTAATGTTGTGATGTTTGTGAAATTGTGTATGAAATTCTGGATAATTGATTGAGTGATGAATTGGTGATTAAATGATACCATGAATGTGAAAATAAAAACTAGCATATGTGGTTGATGCATGAAAATGGAAATTGTATGAATTAATTGATGTGCTGAAAAATTCGTCTTATGAACAGTGTCTAGTTTTCTGGTCATAACTTGAGTTATGGAAATATTTTTTGAGTGATTCTTATTGGGTTGGAAAGTAAGACATAGGGCTTCAACTTTCATTCAAACCATTAGACCTGAATATGCATGAAATTAGGTGAAAAATGGACTCAAAGTTTGAACTAGAAATTTGTCCAGTAAAATACTAGGTGCAGTGAACATATCTTAGAAAAAAATTCATAACGTTTGCTAAAAAATTTGGTTTAACCAGTTTTAAATTAAAGATAAGACATGTGCCTATATTTTTCGAGTTAATCACTTGTCTAAATTTCATCTAACAATGGATGAAAAATACAAAGCAATATAAGGCAAAAATATGTCCAGTAAAATACTGGGCAGATTGGAATGAATGTAATTTAGAAGAAAATTCATAACTTTTGCTAAAAAAAATTTTTTTAATATGATTCTAGTTGGAAATTAAAGATAAGACATGTACCGACATTTTATTAGTTTATAACTTGTCCAATTTTCATATAAAAATGGATGAAAAATACAGGGCAACATAAAGCAGAAATGCTGTCTAGAATATGGCAGTTTGCATATATGTGTTGATTGTGGAATTTTGTGATAGAAAAATATATTATTTGATTTTCTTATAGTTATAATGATTAAATGAGCAAATATGAGGTTGTAAAATGTTTAATGGGAATTATTGCATTTATGTGGAATTTATATTAGTATTACCTCCATAATTTATGTAAATAATAATAAAGTTAATAAATGTAATTAAACCCTATAACATCTTGTTGAGAACTAGAAATTAGGATAAGTTGGCATGCCAATAAAATTGGAGAAATGTAGCCACTAAAAATAATAGTGTTGAGATTTAATTTACGTAGTTACTAAGAAATAGTGTTGAGTTCGAAATTATGTAGGCACTAAGAAGCTGCTAAGTTATTATTGAAAATGTAGTCATTAAAAGCTGAATTATAAAATAATTATGTAGGTGTCGAGTATACTACCGAATAGCAGAAACCTTGTATCCAGTGTTTAGTTCCGTTCTAAGATGTCATGAGCTATCAAATAAATAACAGAAAAAATGTAAATTTTAAATTGATAGTTCAAATTGTATATCTTATATTATTAAAATTTCTAACATGCTTAATGAATGAAATGTCATAATTGATTAATTAAATATTTTTGCATGATGAAAATAGTTTTACTATTAATTGAATATTTGGCATGCTTAATAAATAAATTGTAGTTCCTAAAATTTTATTTTAGAAATATTTATGTAATTATTGGATAGTTGTCAAACGTACCATTAAGCTAGTAGCTTAACGTGTATTTCACTTGCAGATAAATAGACGTAACTGTTACGTTAGGGTGACCGAAGATAAGGAGAATATCAATATCAGATTGCAACAGTATAGTTTCTTTTTGTATGTTTTGGAAATTATATTGTAAAAATTAAATTTTAAAAATTTCTTTTGATGCAAATTTGTGGCATGTAATATTTATAAGGAATGAATTTAGTAATTTTATATATCTAGTATTATTTGTAAATATATTTCTAAATATTATGGTTTAATTGAATGAGTTCTTTTAAATTAAATTAATCACATCACTAGTTGCATATTTTAAAAAAAATATGGTCATAAACATTCTACTAATAATAAACTCGAAAATTGAAAAAAATATTACAATAATTTGAGAATTAGTTATTTTTACATAAACAAATAAACTTAATAGCACTTTTGTATCCTATTAACAATTAATAGGGTAAGGAGCACTACAATGATTTTGAAAAAAAAAACTAGTTTTGGGCCTATTTGGTTGAAAGCCGAAACCATCGTTTGAAAAGTCCTACCTGTGTTAGAAAAAACAGCATTTCTAATGCTTACTAAAACACGGGAAGCAGATTTTAAATTTACTGAATTTTAAAAATACCCTTAATGAGTTGTTTTATTTACCATTATGCCATCATATATAACCATAAGCAGCAGACATCTCTTTTCTCCTCCCACACCATAAGCAGTAGACATATATTATGATTTCATAAAAATGGAGTTTTGGGAGGAAACAAAATTGGAGATAACTTGTTTTCACCAAAAAGAGTAGCAGTATGACATACACACTTTTATAGCATTCCCTAGTATCCCAACAACTTATACCCCACATCTGTTTCTGCCATTTAAGCCCACTGGCCTGTTTTTTTCTTGCTTTTATATCTTTGAGTGGATTTTGGATTCCGCATGCACTTGGGAAAATTTGACACAATGCCTTGGAATATCATGCAATTTTCCAATAATGTCTTAAATAAGCTCATATGTAACAGGGAATTTTGTATCTCAAAGTCTTTTCTTTAGTAAAATGGTCATCTCAAGTTATGTTTGGCCTTAAAGGGGAAGTGTTTGGAAATAATCCTACCATCAGTATGTTGTATAAAAGTGACTACATCTAGACTAAAACCCTCACCCTCTGAATTGTGAGCCCAATTGATGTTGTTTATTTTGCTCCCTGTTGGTGTAACCTAAGTCCTCATCATGCTCCCTATTGCTACGACCATGAAAATTATCATCAAGTTCAATAGTTTGAGTGTTTGAGGTAAGTGGAAAGTTACTATATGACCTACTTTAGAACTGGAGAACTTTATACATATATAAGATTATACCTTATCTGTCACTCCTGTGATGAAATAAAACATAAAGACCACATCTAATGGCTGAATTGTTATTTTGATTAAAAACTTTCCCTTGCATTTTCTGCAACCTGCAGAAGTGCTTGTTTATAGAGTTTTGTTACATGTACAAGAAATATTTGGGTCTATGCCATTCTCGGTGAAGTTTCCAAGGAGACATTTGCTTAGTCTAAATGTAAGACAATTAGTTTATTAAGTCATTAGGTGCTTAGCAAAAATATGTGTTAATCAAACATATGAATGGCATATATGAATCTTTATTTAGTTAATTATTCTTATGCATTTATTTAGTTAAGAAATATATGAATCTTTATTAAACATGAAAATTTTTAATTAATTATTGTTATGCATTTATTGTAGGAAAATATTACTTAATTGAAGCAAAATATTCAAAATGTAAATGGTTATCTAAAATCTTATAGAGGAGTTAGATATTTTTTACCTGAATTTTGTCGTGGACAACAACCATAAAGATGAGATGAAATTTTCAATCGTGCACATTCTTGTTTATGAGGAGTGATCAAGAGGACTTTTGGGATGTGGAAAAATAGATAACATATTATAAAGAACATGTTTGCATATCCTTTCAAGATATAAGTCAAAATTGTAGTTGCTTCTATGGTCTTAGATAATTATATTAGAAAGACATCAAGAGCAGATAAAATATTTCAAGTATATGATAGTAGTCTTAATTATATGCATTCTAATATTATACTAGATATTGATGATGTTTCAACTAAAAATCTCAGAGACAATGAAATCAAATGGGTGACATTCGCAATGAAATTGCATGTAGTTTGTTCTCTCTTAGAAATTAATTGTAAGAAATTAGTTTAAGTACTATTAAACTTAATATTATTGTATAATGTATGGATAATTATTTTAATATTGTAGTAGAATGCAATTTTTTATTCTATTTACTATTCACAAGAATTTTTTAAAGAAAAATAAATTGGTATAAAATTAACATTTATTAGATTTAATATTAATTTTACTATAACCAAATGGTAATTTTTAATATAAAAATATTAACAAACAATTATATTTTTTATGTCTATTTTTGTCATTTATATTTAAAAGCATTTTCAACAGTAGTTTTTAACATAATACTATTTTTTTTAGTCTCGCAACAGTTTACAAATTGATTTATCAAACATAAAACATGCTTCTATTATCAGCGCTTTCGAAATTAGCAGAAGTATAATTTAAGAGCAATGTCAAACATGCCCTTAAGTCAATACAAGAAATGTTCCTACCTAACGGAGAAGGTATGAAATAAACGTGATAAGCTTGAAGTGTTCAATTGAACGCAAAACTCCAAAGCCTATTAATAAAGCATTTAAACAAATTACTAAACAAAAGCTACAAAAAGCATAGGCAATTGAACGACAAAAACAAAAAGGGGAAAAAATTAAAACCTTAAAATTGATCAATAAAATTCATAATAAAAAATTGTGGCTTGAACTCCCAAACTAGGAGAAAAATAATCAATATAACCACATAATTGAAGACTAAAGATTTGTCCTGATATCCAACAATGGCAAAACTTCATACTTCAAGTGCCATCATTTTATCAATAATTTTTCAACTTTTAACTAACGTGGGTTTCAGGTATTGTAAAAAAAAGTATGAACTTTCTTGAAATTGTGAAACAATAGATAAAATTACAATATTGAAGGAGATGTGATAAGTATCGTCAGTTTTAAGGTAAATTTCACATTGAAGTTGTTCGCCCACTTCTCTTATAGATAACTCACTTTAGGTCGATCACAAAATCCAAAATAGAGATATCAATCTATAATGTGACTGCTTTACCAACATAATCCTTCTCAGAACTTAGCTCGACTTTACTTCATAGTTCAGAAGTTCAACTGATCTCTCTATCTTCTAAGCTCAAAAGATCAAGAAGATTAGATTTTGATATGATATGAATTTGATGTACTTTAGGTTTGAGTTTTATGTTTGGATTATAAATTAGGTAAAGAAGAATGAAAGAAGGAAATTTTTTTGTGCAGGAGGAAACTACAAGGAGTTTTTAAATTAATTTATTTATTTTTTTAATGTTATTTACTTTTGGCAAAACTTGTGCACCGGTTGGGAGCACTATTTATATATATATATATATATATATATATATATATATATATATATATATATATATATATATATATATATATATATATATATTTGTGGTGATTAAATCTCTGTTACCACAAATAATAACGTTTTATAGGAAAAAGATGTGGGCCTATTATGGTCATCCTATCTTTTTTTTGAGGCAAAAATTTTCTCCTCATTAAAATATTTCCACAAAAAAAATGTGTTTTGTTGTAGTTTTACATCTCAGAAGATTGTCTTGTTTGGCTAAATAAATAGACCGAAAATATAACCCTGAACTTATAATGAAATTAAGTATAAGAAGTTTTTCAAAAATTAAAAGAAAAATGAGAATTTTAGGCAACTCCTAATTTAGAATCACTTTATTAGTTAAAAAAAAAATTTCTATAATATTTATCCGAGTTGAATTTTTCTTGTAATCCTACCCTGAATAATAACAAATGAAAAAAAAAATTCAGACATATAATGGGCTAAAATTACCTAAACTGAAAATTATGTGTTTATTTAATTTATAATTGATTATAAATTGAATCGGAAAATTGAACAGTCCGCCTAATAGCAGGAGACACAAAACTTTTATTTATATCTTTAAAATTTTCTTGAGATGTCTTTATTTTTAATGTTATTAAAATAGCTTATTTATATTTTATACAGTGATTGTATTGGAAAAATTACTTATTACAGTATACCATGTAAACAATAAATATATTATATCTAGAAATACTTCACGCTGACAGTGTATTCCAAGAGCAAAAAAAAAAAAAAAGCATAATTCATGGTAACAATAATATAACATCAATTTTATATTTTTATATTTACTTAATAAATAGCAATTTTCTTGCTGGCAGTTTAATTATTTTTATTAATTTCTCTATAAATAATATAATTAATTGATCAAAAATAGCAAACCTTATGACTATATCAACTTAATTTTTTAAAAAATTAACGGTAAAAATGTTCAACCATTAAATAAAGATATAATTGAACTATTTTCGTAATGTTAAAGGTAATTAAGACTTAAAATTTTTTTAAGAATATATGTGAAATTTCGTGAGACTTCAAGGACATATTTACACATTTCCCTTTTAGAATAGATCTTTTGGTTTTACTTTTTTTTTTTTTTATTAAGTACATCATGGGGAGGGGAAGATCCAAATTAGAACATGCTTGCCAAACTCTTAAAGTGTTCAACTAATTAGTCCACAAATAATTTTTAATTTTGGTTTGATTTAAAATTGACAATTTTGTACAATTAATTTACTGAATTGAAAGTTAATTTGTTCAATTGCCTTTATTAACTCATATCAATCTATTGGATTGACTTTTTGAACTATATAATTTGTTTAATTGACTCCATTAGCTATTGTTTTTGAATTAATTTTATCTTATTTATAACATACTTAATATCTAACATTCAAAAAAAATAGTATCTAATTAGTGATGCTTAAAAGGGCTAATTGAAGTCAAATTTTCATTAATTTATATTTATAAAATATTTAGCATATAATTAATTATAGTTGGTTAGAATAAATTTTTAATTACCAAACTAAATTAAATAATTCAAAATTAATTGTATAAAAAAAGTTAACAAATAGATATGACAATGTTTATGTGATGTCCTCACAAGTGAGTTTTTTCTATAATTTTTATTAATCACCCCGACTTTAAATTTTTTTTTGTGGCGGGAATGATGTGCAAATAATATATACATTTCTCGTCCCAACTTTATCCCAAATATTATATTTATATTATTTATATATATAATAATTATTTATATTTTAATATAATTAATATTTTTAAAAAATAATAAAATAAAAAATAACACTTATTTACAGTAAAAATATTTTTTATTTAAATAATTATATAATTAAATAATTAATTAAAATAAAAAATTTTAATATTAAAATAAAATAAAAAATTTAATAAAAATTAGAGAATGAAAGTCGGAGATTCCGTTTCTACAGTGTATCAGAACGAGAATCCAAAACTTTTTTAATAAAAAATAAGATAAAATCAGAAAATGGAGCGAAAATTTTAAATCAAAAAATTCGGTTCCGAATATGTCCGATGATAAATAAAATTTTGGCTAATAAGTTAATTTTAGAAATTGTGAAGAGCAAAAAGTTCTTTTCTTTTCTTTATAAAGTATCTCGAAATTATAAACAAGCGGCCTCGATATTTCACTATCAAATGGGCAGATAGTTATTGTTCAAGGAAAAGTCAATCACCAAAAAATTTGAAAAATATGACTATAAACTTTACAAAGTCAAAGAAGAAGAAAACTTTTTGATAAACTGACAGTCAGAATGATTGGGCCTTTTTTCCCACTTCAAGCCAACTGTTCACCTACTCTTCTCCCATTTACTCGAAAAAATAATACCATGATTATTCAACCTTGTTTTTCTATATATTGGTTATGCGTAGATAGAATTATTGTTAATGAAATATATTTTTACTAAACATGAAGAATTTACTCTTCTGACAAATTACAGTATGAAATGTATGATTTACTTTTTTTTTTGTTTTGAAATATATAGAATGATAACTTTTATTCAAAACTAGTTATTGTTTGCCCTTTATTCATAAAAAAAGTTAAATTTTTTTATTTTTACACAAATATGTGTAAAGTTGTATATATATATTTTTTAAATTGCTGGAGTAAATTTTTTAATTGCTAAAATAAATTCATCAAAATTAAATTATAAATTTATTAGAGTAAATTTTTTAATTGCTAAAATAAATTCATCAAAATTAAATTATAAATTTATTAGAGTTCAAAATTGTGATTGATAAAATTTATCATTATCATATTGATATTGAATAGTATGGTTCTTAAAAATTTATATTCATTTTGTAATATTAAAATTACGCTTGCATCCGAAAGGTGAATTTGTTGGATCCAAGTGAGTTACCCATGACCGGACTCATTTCATAATTTAAATTAAATTAAATATTAATTAATTTAATAAAGTGCTAACTTCCTAGAATGGCTTTTTTACTGAAATACATCAAAAAAATTTTATCAGCGGAAATCAAATTTATTTTTCAATATATGCCGATTTTGGTCAAACTCTGACACTCAAACTAGCAATGAATGAACTACTTACAATACATAGAATACGTAGAGTATAAGGACCATTGTGCAAATAGCTAGTCTGAGTAGGAATCAATGTCATGTCTCTGTGCACGGTCAGAGTTTTTTGAGGCTATCGAGAGGGCAGATTTTGTGCAAACCTCTACTTATACTAGTAATTGATGTAAAATGTAGCATTTTCTTACCTTATTAGTCATTAATAACATATGTAAGTGATACTAAATTTATTTTTATAAAAATTAATACTCAAATTATTATATAAATTTTTTTCAGTTTTTAAATTTATTATTAGCGGAATATATATATATATATATATATTAAAACTTTAGGGGTATTTTCATCATTTTGATAATAACAAATAAAATAGCAATATTATATTTAACATATTTATTTTCTAAGTCTATTAAACAGGGTATATAATAAATTAGCAAGAATGGAGAATGAAGATTAATAATTGAAAGATGAAATTAAGGAAGTAGCATGTTCACGTCCGTGATCATATGTGTCATGCCCGTGAAAGAGCTAACTGTCACCAAAACCAACATTTGAAGTTTACGACCATGAAGGAAGACAACAAACCGTGAAAAACACATTTAAGTTACGCTCGTGAATCAAATGTCACGCCCGTAAATCTTCATGACAATTTTATCCTGATAGCTTCACGACCAAAATCACAACTTGAGAAGTTTGTCACGCCCGTGAAGATGTAGATCACGCCCGTGACCCAATATTTCAAAACCTTCCAGAGAGCTTCACGACCAAGGTTACCACTTCAGTCACGGCTTGAAAGATCATTCATGAGCGTGACAAACATAGTCACGCCCGTGAATGATGAAAGAGAAAAATGTCAGACGCGATTATTTGGTTGGTACAACGGCTAGTTTCATATTAAATGTACACTAACGGCTATAATTAGCCATGAGAGTATAAATGCAAGTCATTTATGCATTCAATACAAGAGGATAGCAAATACTTTGAATCAAAATCTTATTACAAGCCATATTAGCCTGACTAGGTGGTGGCATGCATAAATATGAATGTGTAGAACCCAAATCTATCAGTGCAAATAAATCAGTATCATAAAGAGAAAAATTACCGATAATGACATCTAGGGCATTTTTCTCCTCATGAGCTCTCACGACATATGCTTAGGTTGGGGCTTGACTACCTTATGCTCTATTCACTGATTCTGATAAACTCTACCCAATCCTACTGCTTCTAGACTGTCCATGTCCCTTGCCTCTACCTCGAGTTACATTCTGAACTTGAACTGATACTACACCACTTGTACCTCTTCCTCTGGGGCAATCCTTCTGTTTGTGCTTAGTAGATTCACATCGTAAGCATGCTCAATTAATTCATTAGCAATCACTTGCATGTGATGTTCCACAATGATAACATGTGACAAATATAAATCTCTTATTATCCGAAGCTGGTGTACTAGTTGTAGACCCTTCTAGCCTCAACTATTGGCTTTGCCTATGGTTGGTCCAGAACCCCGTGACTGGAAAAACCTAATCATTGCTCGCCCCTTTTTATTTGATGTCTGGACCATGCTAATTGTCAATCTCCGGGGTGGCTATTTTATCCTTTTTCTCTTTGACCTTTTTTCCACATTGATGGCCGAGGATACTAGTGTAATAAAATCCTTAAGCTGAAGGGCGGTAACCATATTTCCAATATCATCATCAAGCCCATCCTCCAATTTACGACATCTATCTGCTTCATCAGCAATGATTCTAGTTGCATATCTACTCAGTTTGGTGTATTTCATCTCATATTCTGCCACTGACATGCTTTCTTACTTCAGGTCTTAAAACTCCCTCTTTTTTTCATTAACATAAACTCTAGGCACATATTTCTTGCTAAATTTTTCCTTGAAGAAATTTCATGAAGGTGGTTTCAATGTATAGGGCTTTGATAAGATTGATTTCCATTAGTCATAGGTATGATCTTTTAGAAGGGACACTACATACCTAACTTTCTGTTCCTTTGGACACTCGAGTTCCTCAAACACCCTTTCTATCGATTCCATCCAAAACTCTGATGCTGTTGGGTCATCCTCTCTCTTTCCCATAGGTTGAACCTTTAGGGATATTTCCATCATTTTGATGCTAACAAATAAAATAACAATAATGTATTTAACATACTTGTGTTCGAAGTTTGTTGAATAGGGTATGAAATATGATGCAAGAATGGAATACTACCTTTGAAAGTCAAAAAATGAAGAAATAGCATGTACACGTCCGTGACTATTTATGTCATGCCCGTGATATATTTAGCGCCAACTCTCCAACGTTTAAAGTTCATGGCCATGAAGAATCATAGCAATCGTGAATGATCATATTAGTCATGCCTGTGAAAGATAGTCACACCCGTGAGATAACATGTTAAATTCCTCTAGAGAGCTTCATAACCAGAGTCACCACTTGGACCACGGCTTGGAAGGATATTCATGCCCGTGAAAGTATAAAGTTATGCCCGTGATTAAACACTTCAAATTCTTCCAAAATGCTTCACGATCAGAGTCACCACTTGGACTCCGACTTGGAAGAACATTCACGATTGTGACACATATATTTATGACTGTGAATGAGGAAAGAAAAACATGTCAGACACGAAATTAAGAGTTAGTGCAATGGTTATTTTCGCATTAAATGCATCCAAACAACTATAATTTGCTAAGAAAGTATAAATGCAAGTCATTTATGAATCTAGAAAAAAAGAACAAGTAATTACTTCGAATCAAAATCTTGTTGTAGCCATTTGTGCATTAATTATTTTCAACAAAACTCTTATTCTCTGTTAAAATATATTTGCTCAAAAATTCTAAGCATTATAGATTGGTGAGTGTTTCTCTTTGTAATCTACTACTTAAGTGAGTTTGGGTATATTGGGTTAAGAGTAAAACACTTGTAAAGGTTATTTGTGTGAGCCATAAAACACAAGGAATTAATTTATTGTGTGAGCCATTAAAATACAAGGAAATTTCTAGGTTAGGTGTGAGCCATTGATAGAAACACCATAGTTGGGAGTGAGTTTGTAAAAGTCCATTGTAACACTATGTGTGTTAGTGAAACTCCCAATTGAGATTAGAGAGAGGAGTAGGGTTTGTTAATACCTGAACCTTTATAAATTTCTTGTGTGATATCTTCATATCCCTACTCTATTTAACTTTTTTATTTTGCACTTAAAAGTTAAGAATTTTTAATATCCAATTCAATCTCCCTTCTTGGTTCATTATCTGGGTAACAATTGGTATCAGAGCTTAGTCTAGCATCGAAGCCTAAGAAGTGCTAGCAAAAATCAAGAAATGACCAATGAAGGATTCCAAAGTCTCAAGCCTTATTTTGATGAAACAAATTATGCTCATTGGAAGTTTCGAATAGAGACTTATCTTGATAGTGAGGGAATTGAAGTCTGGGATATCGTTTGAAAAGAATGGACACCACCAACTAGAAGAGGAGTTGATTGTGAAGAAGAAATTCTATCAAGAGATGATTGGACAGAGCCTCAATGTAGAGTAAATTTCAAAAATAAAAAGGCAATGACAATTCTCTCAAGCTCACTATCCATTGAAGAATGTGGCAGAATACAACACTACCCAACCGCGTATAGCATGTGAAAAACATTGGAAAATTATCATGAAGGAACAAAATAAGTTAAATCCAAGAAGATTCAACTTCTCACTTCAGAGTACGAACTCTACAAGATGAAATCCAATGAGTCAATCACCGATATGACAAATCGTCTTCTAGCCATCATAAATGGCATAAGAAAGCTTAGGAAACACTTGAGCTTGGAAGATGTAAACAACAAAATTCTGAAAAGCCTTCCTCTCAAAGATTACGGTTCAAGAGTGGCTGGTATAGAAGATGCCAACGAAGACATGAGCGTCATGAATACCGATGTGCTTATTGACAAACTTCTAACACATGAAATGGCAGTAAAGAGAGACAGAGAACTTGAAGCTGAGTTAGAAAAAAGAAAGCCTCTAGCACTAAGAGCCTCTACTTCAAAATCTCAAGAAGAAGTTGAAGATGATGAAGAAAAGAGTGATGATGCAAATGAGGACATCACAATACTCTCGAGAAGAATGAAAAGAATAATTGAAAAGAGAATGGGCAACTCTCAAAAATTCAAGCAAAGAAATCTCAAACACTCCTCAAATGACTCTCAAAGGAATAAAGAGGAGGTAAAGTGCTATGAGTGTGGGAAGAAGGGACATATCAAACTAGAATGTCCAAGGCTCAAGAAACACAAGAGCAAATACCAAAAAGACAATGGGGAGAAAGGTCACAAAGCCACATGGGATGATGAAAACTCTTCAAGCAAAAAAGATGACAATGAAAGTGATGAGGTCAACCTATGCTTCATGGCTATACATGATCATGTCTCGGATAAGGTAGGATCACTTTACTCACACTCATTCAATAATGATAGTAATGATAGTGATAGTGATAGTGATAATGATGATGAGCAAAGTTTAATAGAAGTATTGAACCTAGAACTAGAAAAATATAGATGTAAATTCAATACTTATAAAAATAACATTTCTAGTTTGAAAAAAAAAATGGAAGTTTTAGAAAAGGAAATTCTTGAGCTTAAATCTTCTAATGAATCTCTTCAAAAATCATTAGATGAGTACTCCTCTAGACCCTCAACTAAATCCTTGCTTAAAGAGAACAATGTTTTGAAAAATGAAGTTAAGGAACTTAAAAACTCCATTTAAAAATTTCACAAGGGCAAGGAGAGTTTAGATACTCTCATTGTGTCTCAAAGACCACCTTTAATAAGACATGGTCTAGGATTTACGGGAATATTATCTTCATCTCACAAGACCACTTTTGTTAAGTTAAGTGAACCCCACATCTCCACATTAGGAGTAACAGCCTAAAGGGCTAAATGCACAACTTACACTAAATCTTCTATACATAAAAGGAATGATCAAGGGTTGGTAAGCCTAAGAAGGAAACCTCAAAAGGCCAATCATACTTTTATGTATAAGAAGCATGCACCTAGGAAAGTACCAAGTCATCATGCATGTGCACACCACTGCTCACAAACTCTACCTAATAGAAAAATGGTAGTTAAAAGCATGGTAAGACCGAAAAGCAGATTTAGAGCTAAACAATGTAATTATTGTATGAAATTTGGTCATATCAATAAACATTTCTGGATAAGGAAGGCTCATTGGGAACCTTCATGTGTTAACCCATAAGGACCCAAGCACATTTGGGTACCTAAAAACAATACTTGAATTGTGATCTTATAGGTATGCCTCAAGTCCACAATAAAAGAAAATGCTTGGCTAGTAGATAGTGGATGCTCAAGGCATATGACCGGAGACAAAGAACTATTCAATGTCATTAAAAGTATTGATGGAGGTAAAGTAACCTTTGGAAACAATGCTAAGGGTAAGGTAATTGGCATTGGCTCTATTGGTATTAATAATACTACTTTCATTGAAGATGTCTTACTTGTTGATGGTTTAAAATATAACTTTTTAAATGTAAGTCAATTATGTGATAAAGAAAACCAAGTAATCTTTACTTCTAACGAATGTCTTGTAAGCTCTATTAATGGCCAAGAGATATTTAAAGGAAGTAGAGATGTCAATACCTACAAAATAGACTTACACAAAATATCTAACCTTTCCTCTAATTGTCTTATGACTACTAGTGATGAATTTTGACTGTGGCATAAAAGGCTTGGTCATGCAAGCATGAATTTAATTCAAAGTCTCAGCAAAGAAGAGCTGGTAAAGGGACTACCAAAGGTCAAATTTGAAAAAGATAAGACATGTGAACCTTGCCAAAAAGGAAAACAACACAAGTCATCAAAACCTCTACAACTTTTGCATCTATATCTTTTTGGACCTACTAGAGTTGCAATCTTAGGAGGTAAACACTATGCTTTTGTCATCATTGATGATTACTCTAGATTCACTTGGGTAATTTTCTTAGCTCAAAAGAGTGATGCTTTTGAATCTTTTAAAAACTTTGCTAAGAGAGTTCAAAATGAAAAAGGATATTGTATTTCCAAAATAAGAAGTGATCATGGTAAAGAATTTGAAAATGAAAACTTATGAAAATTTTTGTCTAGAACATGGCATTTCACAAAAAGTTTCATCTCCTAGGACACCTCAACAAAATGGTGTGGTTGAAAGGAAAAATTGAACTTTAATTGAAATGGCTCGAACAATGCTCAATGAGTATGGATTACCAACTTACTTTTGGGCCGAAACCACAAATACTGCATATTATATTTGAAATCGAGTTTTCAAAAGGTCTCTCTTAAACCAAACTTCTTTTGAGTTATGGAATGGAAGATAGCCCATGATATCATACTTTAGAGTATTTGGATGCAAGTGTTTCATATTGAATGCCAAGGAAAACCTTGGAAATTTTGCCTCTAAATATGATGAGGGTATATTTTTAGGATACTCCACCACTAGCAAAGCTTATAGAGTCTTTAATAAAAAGTCATTAGTTGTTGAAGAAACTATGCATGTTATTTTTGATGAATCTAGTAAGCTTGATCCTGTGAAAGGTAGTGTTCTTGATGATGTTGTAGGTACAATGGAAAAACTTGATCTTGAAAATGAAAAAGGAGAAAATGATCAAGAAAATTCACATCAAGATGACTCTCTACCCCCAGCTCAAAAGGAAAACAAGCAAGAGCTCTCAAGGAAAACAAGCAAGAGCTCTCAAAGGAATGGAGATTGACAAAAGATCACCCCAAAGAGCAAATCATTAGTGATACTACAAATGGAGTAAGTACTAGATCTCATCTCAAACCTTTAGATTCTGATCTTGCCTTTTTCTCTCAAATTGAGCCTAAAAATATTGATGAGGCTCTTAATGATGAAAGTTAGGTGATTGCTATGCAAGAGGAACTCAACCAATTTAAGAGAAGTAAGGTATGAACCTTAGTTCCTAGACCCAAGGAGCATCAAATCATTGGAAGTAAATGAGTATTTAGAAATAAACTAGATGAACAAGGTTCAATAACTAGGAATAAGGCTAGGTTAGTTGCAAAGGGATATAATCAAGAAGATGGAATAGATTATGATGAGACCTATGCTCCGGTAGCTAGATTAGAAGCCATAAGAATACTTTTAGCATATGCATGCCATATGAATTTCAAACTCTTTCAATTGGATGTCAAAAGTGCTTTCTTAAATGATTTTATAGAAGAAGAAGTTTATGAAGAACAACCACCAGGTTTTGAAAGTCATAATTTGCCTGACCATGTATTTAAACTTTCAAAATCTTTGTATGGTTTGAAACAAGCCCCAAGAGCTTGGTATGAAAGACTAAGTTCTTTTCTTTTAAAAACTAATTTTTCAAAGGGAAATGTTGACATTACTTTATTTATTAAAAAGCATAAGGATGATATTCTAATTGTTCAAATTTAGGTTGATGACATCATATTTCGATCTACTAATGAATTGCTTTGCCAAGAATTTGCTAAATGTATGACTAGGATATTTGAAATGAGCATGATGGGTGAGATCAATTTCTTCCTCGGTCTACAAATAAAACAAAGCAATGAGGGCATATTCATCAACCAATCCAAATATGCCAAAGACTTAATCAAGAAGTTTGGAATGGAAGGATGCAAAAATGCCAAGACTCTAATGAGCACATCAACAAAATTGGACAAAGATGAAAAGGGTAAGAGCATTAATGAAAAGCTCTATAGAGGTATGATCAGATCACTCTTATATCTTACTACCTCTAGGCTTGATATAATGTATAGTGTATGCTTATGTGCTCACTTTCAATCATGTCCTAAAGAAACACATTTGAATGCTGTGAAAAGAATTTTAAAATATTTACATGGCTCATTGCATCTAGGTTTATGGTATCCTAGAAATTCATCCTTTCATATGGATATTCAGATGTTGATTATGTTGTAAGTCTATTGGATAAAAAGAGTACTTTAGGCACTTGTCACTTTATTGGTGAATGCTTAATTTCTTGGTTTAGCAAGAAACAAGTTTTAGTTGCTCTTTCCACCGCTAAAGTGGAGTATGTGGCAGCAGGATGTTGTTGTACTCAAATCCTTTGGATGAAACACAACTTAAGGATTATGGTCATAGTTTGGACCATATACCTATCAGATGTGACAATACAAATGCCATAAACCTATCTAAGAATCCTATTCAACACTCCAGAAGTAAGCATATTGATATAAGACATCATTTTCTTAGAGATCATGTTCAATAGGAGATGCTGTATTAGAATTTATCAATATAGACAATCAATTGGTGATATTTTTAGTAAGTCTCTTAATGAAGAAAGATTTAACTTCATAAGAAGATAGCTTGGTATGATTGATGGATTAACTTTATCTTAAGTATTATTGTCAAATTTTTCGAACCTTGAATGTTAATTTCTATCTTATGTTATTGTCTCATCTTTTAAGGTATGAAGTGGCAAAACTTGATGGAACAATATGTTATAAGGGATAGAAGCACCTTATAAATCTTTTAGTCTTGTTTTAGACTTAGTTTTATTTAATGAAGATTTTAGGCAATTCACGCCCGTGACATATATTCACGACCATGATCATAATCGCCAAAAGCTCTAGTAGCTTTCACCCCTTGCTTCACGACATGTTTCACGGTTGAAGGCAGTGAAGACTATGTTTCATGCCCATAACCTTTTCTGTCACTCCCGTGAAACTTTTTGTTCACAACCGTGACACTTTTTCATGACCGTGAACATTACCACCAAATAATTATAGAAGCATTCACGCTTTGTTTCATGCTTTGTCTCACGGTCATAAGTAGTGAAGATTGTACTTCACGACCGTGACTCATTTTGTCACCACCATGAAAATTCACTATTCACCCCATGACTATTAAATGTCATGACCGTGAATCGTTTCATATCTTTCATCACGGGTAGAGCGCCTCTTCAACAAACCGTGACCACGACATTTCACGCCCATGACTTACCATTCACAACCGTGACTATGTCGACTATAAAATGTTTTTTGCCATTTTTTCTCTCATTTCTAACTCTACAAATTCTCTCATTTATCACCACATTCAATACCTCTCACAACCTCCTGCCCCCTAATAGCCTTTTCCATCTATACATACCTTCAAACGCACTTTCTTTCATTAGAAATCACAAAATCACACGGTATTCTTCAAAATCCCTGTCATAAAATTTCTCTTCAAAAGGCACAAGAAAGAAATCTCATGCACGGTCGTGCATATACCTAAACTAACAAGCAAACATCCATACTATACTTCCTCAATTCTTGCACTCTATTATTTTTTGTCTTAAACATCTTTTGAGGGGAGACTTCTCAAAAGCACATATTGCTAGATTATTTGTCACCATCAAAAAGGGGGAGATTGTTGAACCTTGAGGGGTATTTTTGTCATTTTGATGTTAACAAATAGAATAGCAATAATGTATTTAAGATACTTGTGTTCTAAATTTGTTGAACAGGGTATGGAATATGATGCAAGAATGGAAGACTACCTTTGAAGGTCAAAAAATGAAAAAATAGCATGTTCATGCCTGTGATATAGTTAACACCATCTCTCCAATATTTAAATTTCACGGCTATGAAAAATCATAACAACCGTGAATGATCATATTAGTCACGCCCGTGAAAGATAGTCACGCCCATGAGATAACATGTCAAATTCCTCCAGAGAGCTTCACGGCCAGAGTCACCACTTGGACCACGACTTGGAAGGATATTCATGCTCGTGAAAGTATAAAGTCACACCCATGATCAAACACTTCAAATTCTTCAAAATGCTTCACGATCGGAGTCCCCACTTGGACCATGGCTTGGAAGAACATTCACAACCGTGACACACATATTCGCAGCCGTGAATGAGGAAAGAGAAACATGTCATTTATGAATATTAATTTTTGATTGAATTAGACTTAAAGCAAAATAAAATTAGAAAATAAAATATGATTAAAGCTGTTATAGGGTAAAGTTGATTAGATGAGTTATGAAAAAAAAAAGAAACAAAATTTAGCACCATAATTATTTGAAAAAGGATGACATGCCACATTTCAATAATTATTGATTATCCCACTTTGTGGCTTAACTAATTTACTTTGTCACAATCCCACCTTGGTAAGGGAAAGCAATTTATGGTTAAAGTATGCTATAAAATAATAATTGTAAGAGTGAAAAGATAATACTTTCAACCATACCATATATAATAATTAGTTGATTGCAAATAAATTGACCAATTAATAAATAAGCCATTTAATTGGTTGATATATTACTAAATATTAGTTATTTATATTATTAATTTAATTAATCGTACTTTATCGTATCGATACAATTATAATCTATGTTGTATATGTGTTATAAATTTTGACACGATAAAAAAATTATGTCGTATTTATATTAAGTATAATAATATTATATATGTTTAATAACATAATATGAATGAATTATCAACTCTTGTGTTTAGTTAATTATTTATTATTTTTAACTTAAAAAAATTCAACAGTGGAAATAAGGATCGCCATGGGGGTAAGGATGTAACATCTTCGACTTTTCACATATGTATTTTTAAATGCATTTCATTTTGATATATGTATATGCATGTATTTTACTTGAACACATGCATTTCATATGTATTTTTATAAGGACAAGTTCATGATGCTCACTAGTTATGTGTCTAAGTATTTTACAATTGTGCGAAATTGCATTTGTATATTTATAATTTAGTTGAGGATGAAATGAAATTGAAATTTATGTGAAGAAAATTATTAGATAAAATTAATGAAGAAAAATAAAAATAAACAAAAGAAAAAGAAGAAAGAAAAAGACAAGAAAATAAAAAAAGACAAAAGGGAGAAGATGACAAAAGTGAGGAGGTGGACCTTATCTTCCTCCTCACCATTTTACCTCCCTTACTTCAGATTCATTTCTTCTTCTTCTTCCCCCATTTCAGCCCTCATTTCTTCCTTATTTCACTTAAGTTTTACATCACATTGATCCCTTTAAAGTTTGTTCTTGGTAAGTAACCTTCTCTCCATTGTTCTAGTTTTGGTTTGAACTATTAGGGTTATATTGCAGCATTATTTTGCACTCTGATTTGGATTATCTTATGAACCAAATTTGGAGAAGTTTCAAGCATAAACATTATTCATTTATCTCTTAGGTTTATGGATATATAAATATTGTTTTAATATTTAGGGTATATGATAAGATATTAGCATCTAATTAAAACTAGTCTAAGTGTAAACCCTAAGTGAGTTAGCTACTGTGTCCGTTTATTTTGAATATGATATAACCATTATTTTAAGTAGCTAAAAAAATTAAAGTTATAGATACATGTGTTATGTATATATATACCAAATTTTAGATTTATATGTCTTGTGGATGTTGAGTTATGGTGAATGTAACCGTGATTGTTCCATAGTTTAAGTTGTCTGCTTAGTGCCTTGAGCATATCTAATAATTCTTTGTTCATTTTGAGCTCTTTATAGATAGAATCTGTAATTTGTCAAAACAATAAAGTTATAGTCTTATATCATATCTAAACTTTGGTATAAATTTAACCGTAATATATTATGTATAGAGTAAGATATGGACTTTAAAAGTTATAATGGTCCAAAAGCCAACTTTGTTATGGACTAGTGAAATATTTTTTATAATTTTGAAGACCTTAAAGACATAATTGATAAAAATTGTAAACATAAAAATGTTCCATTTTTACCTATCTAAATTTATACCAAGTTTCATTATAATATGACTTACATATTGTAAGATATAAATGACTAAAATTGGTATCCTAAAACTGCCTAAGGGCAAAAAACAGAACACAATTGAAAATTCCACCAAAAATTGTAAAATACTCCAATTTCTCTAAATTTTATTATGTTATATTTAATTAGAAATAATAATAAAATAAATTGGACAATTTTAGAAAAAGTTATGTGCTAATCAGTCCCATAAGGTCATACTGCCTCATATGAAGAAAAATCCTAACTATGCATATGAACTATACATATTAATTTGTTTAAGCCATATTAAGTTTCTTGTTGCCCAGATATTGAGCCAAGAAGGGGGGTTGAATTGGATATTAATAATTTTAACTTTTAGGTGCGGAAATAAAAAATTAAGTTTAGTAGGGATAGAGAAATTTGACACAAGGATTTTTATAGAGGTTTGGGTGTTAACAAACCCTACTCCTCTCCCTAATCGCAATTGGGAGTTTCACTAACACACTAAGTGTTACAATGTAGTTTTAAAAGCTTACTCTCAACTATGGTGTTTCTAACAATGGATCACACCTAACCCAAAAAATCCCTTGTGTTTTAATGGCTGACACAAATAACCAATTCCTTGTGTTTTTGAAGGCTCACACAAATAACCTTTACCTTGTGTTTTAAAGCTCACACAACTAACCCTTACAAGTGTTCTACTCTTAATCTCAAGATACCCAATAACTCACTTGAGTGGATGATTATAGAGAGAAGCACTTACAAATCTTTAATGCTCATAAAATAATGAGCAAAAAGATTTTCACAGAGAATAAATATTTGTTTTGAAAGTATTAAATGCAAAAATGGCTTACAACAAGATTTTGATTCGAAATATTAGCTATTCTCTTATTCTAGATTCATAAATGACTTGCATTTATACTTCCATGGTGAATTCTAGCCATTTGATTGCATTTAATGCGGAAACAACCATTGCACCAACCCTAATAATCGCACCTGACATATTTCTCTTTCATGTTTCATGGACGTGACTATGTGTGTCATGGTCGTGACTGTTCTTCCAAGTCGTGACTTAAGTAGTGACCTTGGCTATGAAGCATTCTAGAAGGTTTTGAAGTATTTGTTCACGGGCGTCACAGCCTTCCAAGCCGTGGTCCAAGTGGTGACTCTGGTCGTGAAGCTCTCTGGAAGAATTTGCCATGTCTTTTTCACGGGATTGACTTTATTTCATAGGCATGACTGATATGATCATTCATGGTTGCTATCTTCTTTCATGGCCATGAACTTTAAATATTGGTTTGTTGGCGTTAGGCATAATCACGGGCATGACACATAGGGTCACGAGCGTGAACATGCTACTTCTTCAATTTTATCTTTTGAAGTTTAATCTTCCATTCTCCATTCTTGCTAACATAAATCATACCATGTTCAATAGACTTAGAAAACAAGTATGTTAAATACAATATTGCTATTTTATTTGTTATCATCAAAATGACGGAAATACCCCTCAAGGTTCAACAATCTCCCCCTTTTTGATGCTAACAAATAATCTAGCAATATGTGCTTTTAAGAAGTCTCCCCCTTAAAAGATGCTTAGGATAAAAAATGATGAAGTGCAAGAATTGTAAAGAATGATGAAGTGTAACATTTAAAATATACTTTCTATTTTTAAGTATATGCAAGTTATATGCAAAGTATATCCAATATATACCAAAATTTTCTTTAAATCATGAAGTATATGTAAGGTATATTTATAGTATATCATGTGCATATTCATTTATGTAACTTGCATCAAGGTATATGCAAAGTATACTAATGATATATTTAAGGTGTATAAAGCTCAATTGCATACTTGCATATTCATTTTGAATCAAAATTAAGTATTGCTTGCACTTATCTTAATATATATTGCTAGTTTCTCCCCCTTTTATCATCAACAAAAAGAATAAAGATTAACCATAATAGAAAAACAAAGCAATTATATTAAGAGATGAAAAGTGAAATACAAACAAAAGTAAATAAAATTCAGAAAGGAAATTAAAATTTCCTAAAAACAAACAAGCAAGACACAAACATAGCAAGGCTAACATAAAGCCTAATATCTATCCATACATCCTATCCCTAAGACGAGCAACTTCTGCCTCAAGGCTGTCCATCCTAGACTACATGAAGTCCTTGAGGTGCTCCAACCTCTCATCCATGGAAACTTGCAGCTGCTCAAATCGTGGTGCTAGGAGGTCAACCACTTGCTGAGCCAAATTTGGTGTGGAGGCAGAGGATTGTCCGATGTCCTACTCAACCTCAGGAGGTGCCATCTCAACTCGAGCCCTTTTCTTCTGCTGGATCCAATCACCACCCTATGAGCAACCTCCCTGAGGCAATAAGTAATAGTGTTAAAATACAGAATCAATATCCAAGATATCCTTGAATACCTCAAGTCTAAGGATACTTGCGCCATTGCTATGATGAGACTATCATTAACATTTGAGTAGATTATGCATATGATTGTCTCATAGCTGGTCATCTAATGTACTTAGCTAAACTTAGCAAGCATCTACATGTTAACTATAAACATATCATATTTGCAGATTATGAGATCTACTACTCGATCTAATCAAAGAGTGTAACATGTGCTAGTCTGTCTGAATTAAAAATATTCTGTCTTATTAATCCTATGACTAAGGATAATTTTGATACTAACATAATTACACTTGACAAAAATCTCAATATCATGATCTCATCATGATTTCCTTCATGCTATGTTATGTATCAAGGACATCATTAATTGATTTAAGATCACTATCAATTCATATATGAAATGAACATCAAATTAATGAAAAAGCCTTTTATTAATCAAACAAATGTGTACAATAAGTGCTAAAGGTGATTGCCTTTAAAGCACCCTCTAACAGTACATACAAAAGTATATGGACCAATGTCAATGCACACCATAAGTGGTTTTATCTACTTCATTACCATTATTGATTATTATTCACAATATGGGTACTTGTACCTGATGAGATACAAATCTAAAGCTTTTGAAAAGTTCAAAGAATTCAGAATGAAGTAGAGAAACAACTTAGCAAAAGTATTAAAAAAACTCAGATTAGATCGAGGTGGTGAATACTTTAACTAAGAGTTTCAAGATTATCTAAGAGATAATGAAATTTTATCTCAATAGACTCAACCTTACATGCCACAACACAATGACGTGGCTAAAAGGAGAAACCGAACCTTATTAGACATGGTAAAATCTATGACGAGTTTTGTAGAACTACCTAAGTCCTTTTAGGGCCATGCACTATAGACTACTATTTATATATTAAACAAAGTCCTTTCAAAGTCAGTTGATGTTACTCCATATGAGATATGTAATAACAAGTGACATGTTCTTTCACACATGAAAGGATGGGATTGTTTTGCTTTTGTGAAGTGAACAATATCATATAAGCTAGAAGCTAAGTCTAATAAGTGTATATTTATGGAATTTCCAAAAAGATCATTTGGATATCAATTCTTCCATCCTTTGGAACAAATGGTGTTTGTTTCAAAGCATGTTGTCTTTTTTGAGATATAGTTTCTTCTAAAAGAAGATAGTGGGAGTAAGATTGAAATTGATGAAGTTCAAGATGCTCAAACATATGCGAATCAATGGATAGAACTTGAAGCAATTACTCATACAAATGAAGTAACAACTACATCTTTTGAAACACAAGTACTTCGTAGATCAAGTAGGATACACACTATTCCTAGGAGATATGAATTTCTCATTAGTGGACAAAATGACGTATTGCTTATAGATGATCATGAGCTTACTACCTATGAAGAAGTTCTGAATAGTTCAAAATTTGATAGATGGCTAAAAGTCATGAAATCAAAGATGGATTCCATGTATGAAAACCAAGTATGGAATTTGGTTTATCCACCTAAAGGGATAAAACCCTTTTGGGTGCAAATGGGTCATCAAAAAGAAAATTGACTTGAAAAGTAATGTTCTTACCTATAAATCTAGGCTAGTAGCTAAAGGATATCATCAAAGACAAAGTGTTGACTATGATGAAACCTTTTCTCTAGTTGATATGCCCAAATCCATTAAAATACTCCTAGCCATTACAACTCATTATGATTATAAGATTTGGCAAATGGATTAAAAATAACTTTCCTTAATAGAAATATGATTGAGGATGTGTGCATGACACAATCTGAGGGTTTTACATCTAGTTATGGTAAAAGGTATGCAAATTGCAAATATCTATTTATGGATTAAAGCAAACATCCAAGAGTTGGAACATCCGATTTGATAAGACAATCAAAGAGTTTGCTTTCTCACAAAATATGGATGAACCTTGTGTTTACAAGAAGGTTAGTGGGAGTGCAGTTGTATTCCTAGTATTATATGTAGATGAATACTTATTGAAAATGATGTCTCAGTTCTTCAATCAGTCAAAATACGTCTTTCTAAGAATTTATCCATGAAAGACCTTAGAGAAGCAATCTATATATTGGGGATTAAGATCTATAGAGATAAATCTAATAGGTTGTTTGATTTTTCTCAATCTACAAACATAGATAAGATGTTAAAGAGGTTTAGCATGGAATATTCCATGAGAGGATTATTTCCTATGAGTCATAGGAACTTTTTCTAAATCCTGCTAATGGATATGCATTAGTAGGATTCCATATACTTCAACTATTAGATCTATCATGTATGTTATGTTACATACTAGATCAGTTGCATCATATGCTTTAAGTGTCACGAGTAGATATCATTTAGATCCTGATGAAAGGCATTGGGTTGCTATCAGGAACATCTTTAAGTACTTGAGAAGGACTAATAATGTATTATTGATTTATGGAGATGTCAACTTTCAATCAAACAAGGATGACTCCAAATTCCAATCAAGCTATGTATTCACATAAAATAGTGTGCAGTCAGTTAGAAGCATTCCAAACAGGAGACAACTACATATTCCACAATTGAAGTAGAGTACATTGTAGCTTTCAAATTGTTTTGCATTGAAATTATGGCGACACTACCTGTATGGCGAGCAATATTATATCTATACAGACCATAAAAGTTTGAAATATTTGTCTTCAGAAAAGGAACTCAATTTAAGACAGAGGCGATGGCTAGAATTAATCAAAGACTACAATTGTATCATTAATTACCAGCCGAATAAGAATAATGTGGTAGCTGACACTCTGAGTAGAAAAACTCTGGCAGGTAAACATTAAAACTTAAATTTATTAAGTGAACAAGATTAAAAAAATGAAATAATAAGTTTTTTATATATTATTTTTGCAGAATTGAGGATTCAACCCATATTGATTCAACAAGTAAAGGACAATCAAAAGCAGGACACAAAATTAAAGGAAATCTTTGAAATAGTGAAAAAGGGTGAAAAACTAGAATTTACTATTGAAGCATATGGGAATTTAAGGCAAAAGGGCAGGTTATGTGTACTGGATATACCAGAATTGAAACACAATATTTTGAAGGAGGCTCACAATGTTATTTATGCAATGCACCCAGGAAGCAACAAAATGTACCATGATTTGAAGGCATATTACTGGTGGCTAGGAATGAAAAAAAGATGTCACAAAGTATACTACCAGATGTTTAACTTGTCAGCAAGTGAAGGCTGAGCATCAAGTACCAAGTGGATTATTGCAATCAATTGCGATTCCGGAGTGGAAATGGGATAGAGTTACAATGGATTTTGTTTCTGGTTTGCCTTTGACACAAAAAAGACATGATGCAGTATGGGTAGTGGTGGATCGGCTCACCATATCGACTCACTTTCTACTGATCAAGATGGATTACCACTTAACCATTTGGCAGAGATCTAAGGTAATGAGATAATCTGTTTACATGGTGTGCCAGTTTCAATCGTTTCAGATCGAGACCCAAGGTTCACTTCACAATTCTGGAAAAGTTTGCATCAAGCAATGCGTAATTGACTCAATTTCAGTACAACTTTCCACCCACAAATAGATGGACAATCAAAGAAGGTCATACAGATATTGGAAGATATGTTGAGGAGTTGTGTGATGGAATTTGAAGGCAATTGGGAAAACATCTTCTATTGATAGAATTTGCCTACAATAATAGTCACCAAACCAGTATCAGTATGGCCCCATATGAAGCCTTGCATGGAAGGAAGTGTAGAACGCCTTTATGTTGTACTGAGCGTAGTGAAATGAAAGTAGTGGATCCAGATCTAGTGCAACAGATAGAGGAAAAAAGTGAGAGTAATAAGAGATAAGCTGAAAATTGTTGTTGATAGACAGAAATCTTATGCAGATTTGAAAATGAGAGATATTGAGTATAGAATTAGTGACAAAGTATTCTTAAAAGTCTCACCTTGTAAAAGGATTTTCCGATTTGGAAAGAAGGGAAAGTTGAGTCCTAGGTTCATAGGACCATATGAGTTACTTGAACGCATAGGTACCGTGGTGTACAAATTAACTCTACCACCAGAGTTAGATAAGATTCACAATGTATTCCATGTGTCCATGTTGAAAAGATATCAATCAAATCCATCTCATATCATATTAGCAAAACCTATAGAGATATGACCAGATCTAACTTATGAAGATGAGCTAGTGGAAATTCTAGCTCGAGAAATAAAAGAGCTACGGAACAAGAAGGTACCGTTGGTAAAGGTTATATGGAAAAATATAATTCGAAAGAGGCGACTTGGGAAAACAAAGAGGTGATGAAGGCTTAATATCCACAATTGTTCCACTCTAGTTAAAAAGGTAAATTTTGATGACAAATTTTTTTTTAAGGAGAGAAAAATTGTAATGCCAGATAATTAAGGCCACGGTCATGGTTGACCGAAATCCAGCGCTTTGAACCGATCAGGATCTAAATTTGGACATGAAAGAAAAAAAATTAAAATGATAATAAAATATGAGAAAAATATTTTGGATATTATTAATTGAGAATTTTGATGTTTGGAATTAAAATTTAGAAAAAAATAATTTTTTGCTGAACAAAATTAGAAATTGCAGTGTTTTTGGAACAGATATTTTAATAAGGCATAAAAATGAAATATTCATTATCTAAGGAAAGGAATATTATTTTGATTAAAATAAAGTAAGAGTGATTTAAATTAATGGACCAATGAGGAACAAAATTATCTAATTAATCCTAACCACCCATCTAACCCAACTATAAAAAGTCAAACTCTAGTTTTTGGTCATTATTATTCTTCTTCCTCATCTAACCAAAGAAAACTCTCTCCTTTTTCTCTCTTGTAGCCGTGACCCTCCTCTCCCCCTAGTTCTTCCTTTTATTTCTTCAATTAAAGCTAAAGTTAGATGGTAAAAGTTGGATTATGGCAAGCTCATCAAGAAGGTTAAGCAAAGAGATCTTAACCAAGGAAGAGGAAGGAAGAAAAGAAGAGAAAATAAAGAAGAAAAAATATTAGTCATTTTGAAGATCTTCAAAGGTGAGATAAGATTTTCCATCTTCTCACTTTTTTCCTTCTCTTTTTTTTTTGATTTTGGGGTTAGTTACCATTAAGAGTAGTAATTTAGGGTTATTATTATGTTATTGATGATTAAGGGTGGATTAGTGTGATTAGTGCTTGATTAGTGTGAAAATTGTTGTTAGGCCAAAGAGGTGAAAAATCTTTGAACCAAAATCAGAGGGGAAGTAAGGGCAAGGAGAAAGCTAGTTACGAAGAAGAGAAAAGTGAAGAGAAGTGAATTTTTGAGGTACGTACATTTGACAAAAATTCAATATAGAAAAATGTTGATTTTGATTTTGTGATGTTTGTGAAATTGTATATGAAATTCTGGATACTTGATTAAGTGATGAATTGGTGATTAAATGATGTCATGAATGGGAAAATAAGAAAATTAGAATATGAGATTGATGCATGGAAATGGAAATTGTAAGAATTAATTGAAGTGCAGGAAAATTTGTCTTATAAATAGTGTCCATTTTTCTAGCCATAACATGAGTTTTGGAAATGCGTTTTGAGTGATTCTTAATGAGTTGGAATTTTAAGACATAGGAGTTCAACTTTCATTTGGACCATTAGACTTGAATATATCTACAATTAGGTGAAAAATGGACTCAAAGTTCGAATTAGAAATATGTCCAGCAAAATACTAGACAGATTGGAATAAACATATCTTAGAAACAAATTCATAAATTTTGGTAAAAAATTCAGTTTAATGTAATTTTAGTTGGAAATTTAAGATAAGACATTTATCTACATTTTGTTAGTTTATCACTTATCCAAATTCCATCTAAAAATGGATGAAAAATACAGGGCAATATAAGGAAGAAATGCTGTCCAGAATAGGACAACTTGTAAATATGTGTTGATTGTGGAATTTTGTGATAGAAAAATATATTAGTTGGCTTTTATTATTGTTATAATGATTAAATGAGCAAATATGAGGTGGTAAAATATTTAATAGGAATTATTGCATTTATATGGAATTTATATTAGTGTTACCTACATAATTTCTGTAAATAATAATAAAGGTAACAAATATAATTAAGCCCTATAACATCTAGTCGAGAACTTGAAATTATGATAATTTGGCTTGCCAATGAAATGGTAGAAATGTAGGCACTAGAAAATAGTATTGAGATTTATTTTACTTAGGCACTAAGAAATAGTGCTGAGTTGAAATTATGTAGGTACTAAGAAATAGTGTTGAGTTTAAAATTACATAGGCACCAAAAAGGTGTTGAGTTATTACTCAAAATGTAGGTGTTAAACGCCGATTTATAAAATAATTATGTAGGCGCTGAGTATACTGCCAGAGAGCAGAAACCCTATATCCAGTGTTTAGTTCCGGTCTAAAATGTCATGAGCTATCAAATAAATAATATAAAAAATGTGTAAATTATTAAATTGATATTTCAAATTGTATATCTTGTATTGTTAAAATGTCAAGCATGCTTAATGAATGAAATGTTATAATTGATGAATTATATATTTTTGCATGAAGAAAATAGTTTTAATATTATTTGAATATTTTAGCATGCTTAGTAAATAAATTGTAGTTTTTAAAATTTTATTTTAGAACCACTAAGCTAGTAGCTTAGCGTGTAGATAAATGGACGTTTTTGTTCCGATGGGGCGATCGAAGAAGAGAGAAACCCAAGATCAATTTGCAGCAGTTTATTTCCTTTTTGTATGATTTGGAAATTGTATCGTAAAAAAAATAAAATTTTAAGAATTTCTTTTGATGTAAATGTGTGGCATGTAGGATTTGTAAGAATTGAAATTTGTAATTAATATATATTTGGTATTATTTGTAAATGCATTTCCAAATATTATGCTTTACTGATCAAGTTTTTTTAAATCAAAATATTTACACTACTAGTTACATATTTAAATGATATAAAAATAAATAAATAATATAATAATTTGAGAATTGGTTATTTTTACAAAATGAGTTTAGTAGCACTTTCATACACTATTAACGACTAGTAGGGTAAGTGAGCGCTACAGAAAGAGTTCCCATTGATTATAATATAGTTGATCCTTTCCCTAAGTTACTTCCCCAAAAGAAACATGATAGTCATATACTCACCTATGCTATAATGTATAAAAGCAATTGACTTTAGTGTAAATGGGAGATTGTTAGAGAGGTGCCCTAAAAGCAATTACCTTAGGCGCTTGATATTTTTATTTATTATTAATAAAAAAGAATTTTCATTATATGATATTCATTACATATGAATTGATATAGATTTTAGACCGTTTAATGAAGTCATTAGTATGTAACACAACATGAAGGAAATTATGATGAGATTACGATTGTGATATTCCTATAATGTGTATTTGTATTTATACCTAAATTATCCCTAGTCATAGGATTAACAAAATGATACATTATTAATTCCAATAGACTAGCACATGTTATACTCCTTGACTAGGTCAAATAGCTGATCTCATAAACTGAAGACATGAGATGTTTAGAGTTAACATGTGCATGCTTGTTAGAGTAGCCAAGTACAATGGATGAACTGCTATTAGACAATCACAGGATATATATTGAATGTTGGTGATAGCCTCATTATAGTAATGGTGCAAGTATCATTAGACTTGAGATGCTCAAGGTTATCTTAGATATTGAATCCTATACTTTGACTCAATTCCTTCTTGCCTCTTAGAGGTTGCACATGTTGAGTTTTGAAGACAAATCTCATTCATAAATGTAGCAAAAATTAAAAGTTTCAAAAATCTAAAATAAGGATCTTGCTTGTGCCATTAAAACTAATTCATCAAATCATAAATATTATAAGTTATACCTTGTAATTTCTTGATCTGTTCTTCAAATTTTCATCTTGTTGGGTTGTAGCAAACCATAACAATCCAAGCTAGGTTGTCTCTAATGTTAATCCACGTGAAAATATGAGAAGAAACTATAAGAGAAATGGTTGAACACACCTGAAAGTACTAGTAATGGTGTATGCTCTATTTTGAGAGAATATGAAAAATAACTCTTATTTTTATTTTTAAAATTTTTATTTCCAAAAATAATTTCAGACTTTTGAACTCTTCAAAAATGTTTTTACCATAAAATTAGTCTAGGTACAAAGTATACAAGACAAGAGAAGGGATTTTGGGGTTTATTGCCTTAATGGCCTTTATTAGTCTTAATTATGGCCAATTAAGCCAGCTGGTGGTCGGGCTACACTTGAAACAGTTGGCCTACTTGGCAGGCCAGTAGCTTATGCAAGCCTGTGACCTACCCGAGCAATTTTTTTGTATGATCTCATCACGATCCGATTCAAAATAATTCTCTCATATTTTTGGATCTCATCCAAGACTATCTTACTCATTTCTTATATCTTTAATACATGTGATCCATTAGGTTTTGGTTATATTGGCCACTTAAATTAACAATTAACTTGAGCAAGTCATGAGAGTTATCTAGCAGCATATCATGACTCTAATTGATTGGAAAGTTAGTGGTTTGACTACTAACCTTACCATAGACAATTTTCATGCAATTAATCCTTTTACCATTCTATACCCCACTTGGTTCAGAGTATGGGCATGTGTCAACTCCCACTAGACTGACTACATTGCATCTAGCTCAAGTAATGTTAGTTCTTATCATTAAGGCTCATTACTCTATTAGATATGTCATTGAAGACTATCTTCATGACATTTCCGTTCCAGCCAGAGATTCACGAGTAATGACCCCGATAAGAGGCCTTGGGTATACACTCTTTCTATCATGAGTGGTGAATCGTTTGTTGGTTACCCAATTACCTTTGAATACCTCAAGCTATACCCAATCACCATCCTATGAGCAACCTTCTTAAGGCAACAAAGAATAGTGTCAAAGTACATAATAAATATCCAAGATATCCTTAAGTACCTCAAGTCTAAGGATACTTACTCCATTGCTATGATTAGACTATCATTGACATTTGAATAGATTATCCATATGATTGTCTCATAGCAGGTCATCCAATGTTACTTAGCTACACTTAGTAAGCATCCATATGTTAATTCTAAACATCTCATGTTTACAGATTACGAGATCTACTGCTTGATCCAATCAAGGAGTATAACATGTGATAGTATGTCCGAATTAACATTGTCCTGTCTCATTAATCCTATAACTAGGGATAATTTAGACACTAACATAATTACACATGATAAGAATCTCAATATTATAATCTCGTCATGATTTCCTTCATGCTATGTTATGTATCAAGACTTCATTAATTGATTTAAGATCATTATCAATTCATATATCAAATTAATAAAATACCTTTTATTAATCAAATCAATTTTTACAATAAGTGCTAAAAGTGATCACCTTTATAGTGCTTCTCTAATAGCTCATAGGGTGGTGATTGGGTATAAGATGTCGCATTAAAAGGTAGTTGAGTAGTCAATAGAGGATTCACCACACTTGATAGAAGGAGAGTATACCTATGACCTTTTGTAGAGATCATTACTTAGAAATCTTTGGCCGAATTGGATATGTCTTGATGAAAGTCTTTAAGGATATCTAATCGAGTAATGTGTCTCATAGACAAGAAATAGTATCATTTGGACTAGATGTCACACATTCAGTCTAATGGGAGTTGACACACAATGCATGTTCTGAACTAAATGAGGTATAGCTTGGAAAATGACAAATTACACAGTAATTATTTATGGAAGGGTTTAAAGTCATACCACTGACTTGTTGGTCATTTGGGTGTCATGATGTGTTGCTAGATACTGCTCATTATTTACTCGAAATCATGTGATGATTTTAGCTACCAACATAGTCGGGAACCTAATGGGTCACACGTATAGAAGGAATGAAATAAATGTAAAATGGGCCTTGGATTGGATACAATAAATGAGAGAGAAACAATTTTGGCTAGCCATAATTAGTCACGGTCATGACAAAGGTTTTCATGGGTGTGACAGGATGAGTCACGGCCGTGGCATAGTCACAAGCATGAAAGTCCCGATAGCAGCAATTGCAATTTTAGGTTTTCTATTTCGAATAGAACTCTTATGCATGAAAAATTTATGTCCAACCCTAATTATGATTAGATGAATATAAATAACCCTTTTAAGGGCCAAATTTGTGGCTGCCAACTTAGAGAAATAAAAGTCATCTCTCTTCCATCTCTCTCAAAAGCTTGATTTCCATTACTAGCAATTTGTTGGTTGATCACCCCATCACCATTGTGGTTGTTTTGTTCATTTCTTAGCATGGATTACTGTTAGAGATGATCCATGTTGTGGTTTACAACAACTCAACTTAAAGGAAAGGCTCACACGTTTAGAAGAAAAAAAAATAATTAAAAGGTAATCAACTTCTCCCATTAGATGGTTCAATTCAATTGTAATATCCATAGGGTATTATTTGGCTTTTGATTTTGATAATTTTTTATATTTTAGCTGCCATATGTATGAGATGTATGTTCAAAACCCAGCAAATGACTCTATCCAAGGCTATTCTCTATCAAGTGTAAGTATTACATTATATAGAACTCAAAAGTGTTTGTGAAAGTAGGCTGGGAATAATAGCCTAGTTGATCATGAGACCTCGAACTACTAAGGTTAAGATAGTGTAAAAGGGCATATTTGTATACCTATATGACCACAATGCATGGTAAGGTAGACAAGGCAACTCTGGTCATAACTCGAGTGATAATTAATGAACCTTTTTTAGGAGCATGATTGTGATACATAAAGGTTTATGTTTTTAATTCATAATGAATACTCCACTTTTATAGAGGATTCTTGATCGAGTTACATAATAGATTGGAGCAAAAAGATGAACATTTGTTATGAGAGGTAGAAAACCTAGTATGTATGATGGTATTGAAGTTAGAGTTAGAGTTGTTGGATTTGATAAATGTGATCCAAAGATGTAAGCACTGAAACATATAAATAAGGAGACATGAAGTGAAATGATTATCTCCAAATTTTGATTTTGAATTCACAAGTTGAAAGGTTAGGATACAATATCAAAAATGTCTCGTGTAATACAATCTTTATTGCTAAAAAAGGGGAAACTGGTCAGACAACAAGTGAGTTTAAGGATAAAGAAATAAAAAGACAATGGTTGGTGTAAGGATTTGCATCGTGGTAACCTAAGTTCGAAGATGGATCTCGATTCCATCCAAAGGTGAATAAAGGTATTTGTGATGATACAATAACCCCAAAATAGTTTGACTAAAAGAGAGATAGGTATGACATCATGAATCTAAGACAAGGAAATTGTTTAACATTGAGGGATATTCCCATAATTTTGATGATAACAAATAATTGGGCAATAGAAAATTTAACCATAATTTGTGTTCTAAATGTATAGACAGGTTAAATGTTCCTTAAACCATAAAAGCTAGTTGATTCAAGTGGATTGAAGTTCAAAGAATGAAATTGAGAAGTCAATCAGGCTTGTGACGTAGAGGTAGCATTCTTGGAGCTAATTCATGCATATTAATGCAAACAACCACCCCTATGAAATTGCTTTTTAATGCATGTGGAAGAAAGATCACGCCCATGAAGCTTATGCATGTCAAACCTTGATATTCAATTATTCATAGCTATGAAGCATTTTTCCTATTCATGAAGTACAAATTGTGACACCCATGAAGAAGTGTCACATTTGTGAAGGGTTTTATAAATAATGGATAGAAGCATTCATGACCAGCTTCACCATTTCAGCTATGGCTTCACTAAGAATAGTTGCGCCTATGAACCTGAGTATTTAATGTTGATAGGCGTGAACGAAAAAATTGTTGAATGGCTAGTTTTATATTGAACACACCCCAAACAACTTTATTTCTTAGAGGAAGTATTATTACAACTCATTTATGAACTTCCAAGTGTTAGACAACAAGTTATGAAGCATCTAATCTTTGTAAATGTATTTGTGCATTGATTAAGTTTCATCTACTTACAATCTTTGTTGTAAAACCATTATTGCTCAATTTGTTGAGCTCTTTTGGTTAGTAAGTGTTTTCATTCTTGTAATCAAATACTCATTAGTGGGTTTGAGTAAATTAGGTAAAAAGTAAAACACTGATAAAGGTTTTTGTGTGATCTATAAAAAAATACAAGGATTTTATTGTTGTGTTAGCCATTAAAGCAGAATGGTTGTTATTGGGTTAGGTGATAGCTAAGAGAGTAAAACATTGTAGTTGGGATTGAGCTAGGAAAACTCCATTGTAAAATTTGTGTACTAGTGAAATATCCAATTGAGATTGGGGAAATGAGTAAGGTTTGTTAACATCCGAACCTCTATAAATCTTGTATCTATATCTCTCTAATTATTTTTTATTTCTTCTTAGATATTTACTTGAAGTAAAATTTTATTTGCCAACCAATTCAACCCCCTTCTTGGTTATTATTTTGGGCAACAATTGGTATCAAAACAAAGTCTAGAATTTAAGCCTAACAAGCTCTAGTTAAGATCAAATTATGGCCAATGAAGGGTTTCATAGCCTCAAGCCTTTCTTTAATGGAACAAACTATTCAAATTGGAAATTCAAAATAGAAACTTATCTTGATAGTGAGGGAGTAGATGTTTGGAATACCGTTTAGAAGGAATGGACACCTCTGACAAGAAGGAACAATAAAGGAAAAGGTGATATCATTCCAAGAGATGATTGGATAGAGCCTTAAAAGAGAGCAAATAGCAAAAACAAGAAAGACATAATTATTCTAATAAGCTCTCTCTCACTTAAAGAGTGTGCTAGAATTCAACAATGTCTAACCGCTTACTCTAAGCATTGGAGAACTATCACAAAGGAAAAAATCAAGTGAAGTCCAAGAAGGTTCAACTTTTTGTCCATGAATATAAACTATTCAAGATGAAGCCTAATAAGACCATAATCAAAATGACCAACTAACTTATTCCCATCATTAATGGCATTAAGAAGGTTGGAAAACATTATAGTTTGGAAGATATAAACAACAAGATTCTAAGAAGTCTTCCAATGAAAGATTATGTCTCAAGGGTTGTGGGCATTGGAGAAGCCAATGAAGAAGCCAATGAAGACTTGAGCAAAATTCCTACTGATGTACTTATTGGCAAACTCCTCATTAATGAAATGGCTCTAGTAAGAGAAAAGAGCTTGAAGGAGAAAAGGAAAAGAGAAAGCCCCTAGCACTCAAAACTTCAACTTCCATGCCTATAAATTAAGATTTTCTTAGTGATGAAGAGTTAAGGAATGAAGGAGATGAACAAATAGTCTTACTTTTAAGGAAGATCAAGAGATTGATCACCAACAAGTATGGCTTTGTGACACCCTTATAACAATCATCCTCTACGTACTTACGTGGGTTAACACAATTATAGCCGATATGTGTGCCAAATGTTTTCTTATTTTAATTTACTTTAACGACTATAATATTAGTTGCACTTAATTAATTCGTTTTATTTTTCAAACAGTTTGGCAGCATAACGTCTATATATTAACTACTTACCTGCAATGCAAACAATTCACAACCCATTTTTGGGCACTATACCACACATATAATAATTTACAAATATCATTCTCCATTCAACCACAATTAAACATTTCATTCTTTATATATCTAATAATTCATAAATATTATTTTATCAGAATATGTGCATAATTTTATTCGTACAACACCATATCTACACACACACACACATATATATATATACATGTCATTTTATATAATAACCTACGATTATTTCAATCTTCTGTCAGCTCCTAAAATTTGTATGTTTGCTCATATTTTTCCCGCTATTACCTGCACGCAGTCAAATAACTACATACTGAGTATTAATATGCTCAGTGGTGATTACAAATCTAAAAATTTCATTCTAATATATCAATATTTCATTATGGATAATCAATTAAGTTATAAACTCACTAAATAAATTTTATTCATTATTTTTAATTTCATGCATAATATAATCAATTAATAGAAAAATATTCAATATATCATTTAAAAATTTTCAATAAATTTCTACACACTTAAAATCATATTTTCTTGCATTTCATGACTAAATTTTCATTTAATTAGAAAGGAAAATATTAATTTCTCCTTCTTCATTTTTCGGTCAATAATTAATATTCATCATTAAAATTTTTCTTGCACATTTTAATTATTTATTTCACTAATTAATACATTCATTATTCCATATGTATCATAATATTACACTAAAATGTATTTATTACTTAATATTCATTTTTCACATAGTAAGGTTATATTTTACAATTTCCACCAACTAATTTTTTTCATTGAAATTAACCATTCTTATTCACTTTTAATAATTCCTTAATCATGATTTAAGTATTAATTAGCAATTTCATGCAAAATACAAAAAATTCTTAATTTTCCATAACCCTAAATTATGCTTAATTAATGGAAATAAATAGATTTTGGAATCACTAAAATTAATTTTTTGTTTAGGCCTTCCTAATCTTGCTTTTCCCTATCCTTTCCTTTGTAAGTACCTTCACCTTCTATTGAACCTACCATGGCCAAAAATTACACTCCATTAATCCACCAATATTTTGCTTCCTTAGCTCAAATAAATTTTATATTTATCATCTACATACCTTAAACTAGCTATTTGAACCAATAAAATAATTTAAAACTACAAATTTCACGTACCTCAATTTGGTATCCTTACTTTTCTCATTTGATTTCCTTCACTTTAGCCTACCAAATGAAGATTAAAAACTTCTATTAGCTATTAGAGAGACTGAAAATATTTTTGGGTGGTTGATTTTGGTGTGAGAATTGAAGAAAAATGAAGAAATTTGAAAGAGAAAAAGGGAGAGAGTGGTTCGGCCAAGAGGGAGGGGAAAAGGAAGAATATGAAGCAAAATTCTCTCTAACGAATTCTGATTTTTAAGCTTATTTATAGTGGTCTAAGTTAGGTGGGCTTGAGCCAAACAAAGCCAAACCCATTTAGGCCTAATTTTACACAATAAATTATTTTTCTCACTTTCAAATCTCAATTTTTCCCAAATTAGATTCCATAATTCATAAAATATTTTTATATGTCTACACAAATTTTTTTAACTCAATCAGAGTCCATTTTCTGTCCAGCTTACTCAAACCAAACTGATAATTCAAATTTCAGTGTCACCGTAAAATTTTTTTTCACTGTCAAATAATCCTAAATATTATTTATAGTCTATCCATATCTTAACATAAATTTTTGGATATCGTTTGCTATTTTTCATAGCTTGGTGAAAGTACGGTCAACCAATTATTTAATTAAATCAGGTCCCATTTTTTCTTAGTTTTGACTTTTGAGGACCTATTTGACCTCATTTTTACTCCAAATTTTACCCTCACACTAGTTATAATCTATAATTTCTGATGATAAAATAAAATATTTTTAACCCATGGTTGTATTTTCAATCCCTGGATATGCTGATCAATTTCGGAAACTACAGTTTACAACAAACTTGATATTTAGACCATTACAATTCTCCCTTACTAATAAAAATTTTAGTCCTCAAAATTTTACCTGCATTGAACAATTATGGATATTGTTGTCTCATTGCAGCTTTTGGCTCCTACGTGGCTTCTTCCACATTGTGGTGACTCCATAACACCTTCACTAGTGGGATTTGCTTATTGCTAAGCAGTCTAATCTCTTTGGCTAGGATCTTTATTGGTTTCTCCTCATAAGTCATATAAGCCTGTATCTGAATTTATTCTGGCTTGATTGCATGGCTAGGGTCTAACCTATATCCCTGTAGCATTGACACATGGAACACATCATGAATCTTTTCCAACTCTTGAGGCAGCTTGAATCGATATGCTACGAGTCCTACTCGCTGTACAATCTCATAAGGGTCTAAAAATCTCGAACTTAGTTTGCCCTTCTTTCCAAATCCCATAACCTTCTTCCAAGGTGATATTTTCAGAAATACTCGATCTTCGACCTGGAACTCTATATCCCTTTTTCTTAAATCCGCATATGATTTATGTCGGTCCATGGCTTATTTTAATCTATCCTTGATCACCCATACCATCTCTTCCGTTTCTCAAACCAAGTCTGTTCCCATTAGCTTTTTCTTACACAATTCTATCCAATATAAAGGAGTTCTACATTTCCTCCCGTACAGTGTTTGATATGGTGTCATTTTAATGCTGGACTGATAATTGTTCTTGTAAGCTAATTCAGCTAATGGAAAATACTCTTTCCAACTGCTTTCAAACTCAAGGATGCAACTTCACAACATATCCTCAAGTATCTGAATCACACGCTCTGACTGCCCATCAGTCTGAGGATGAAAAGTTGTACTAAAATGAAGTCTTATCTCCAATGCTTCTTGCAACTTCTTCTAGAATTGGGAAGTAAATCTGGGATCCCTGTCTGAAATAATGGAGGATGGTACTCCATGGAGTCTCACTATCTCATTAATGTAGATTCCTGCCAACTTGCTCAGTGGATAGTCCTTTCTTATTGGCCTGAAATGGGCTGATTTTGTTAGTCTATGAATGATTACCCAAATAGCATCATGCTTTTTTCCAGTGAAAGCCAGTTTCGTCACAAAATCCATGGTCACTTGATCCCATTTCCACTCTGGTATCGTGATAGGCTAAAGTAAACCCAATGGAACTCGATGTTCAGCTTTCACCTGTTGGCATATCAAGCATTTACTCATGAATTCTGTCACATCGCGTTTCATTCTTAGGCACTAATAGTGTACTTTCAAATCTTGATATATTTTGTTACCACCAGGATGCATCACGCAGCTTCTATGAGAATGTTCTTTCTCAATTCATCTTGATCTAGTGCACATCACCTCTGACTGAAATAAAGACTTTCATCATCACCTAAAGAATAATCACCTTCATTGCCCTTTCTTACCCTGTTCACTATGACAATCAAGTGATCATCTAACTTTTGTGCTGCTTTCACTTACTGTAGGAAATCTGGTTTTACTTGCATTTCTACTATTATAGCTCCATCCTATGCCATATTCAATTTGACATTCATCACCCGAAGGGCTGCCATAAATTTTCTACTAAGTGCATCAGCTACTACATTCGCCTTCCCTGGATGGTAGTCGATTAGGCAGTCATAGGCTTTTATCAATTCAAGCCAACGCCTCTGTCTCAAATTAAGTTCCTTCTATGTGAGCAAATATTTCAAACTTTTGTGATCTGTGTAAATATAACATTTCTCAGTATAAAGATAATGTCTCCAAATATTTAAGGTAAGTACAATTGTTACAAGCTCAAGGTCGTGAGTAGGATAATTCTTCTCATGAGTCTTGAGTTTTCGAGAAGCATATGCAATCACTTTACCTTTTTTGCATCAATACATAACCCATTCTTGGAGGCATCACTATAAATCACAAAATCCTTGTCAGATTCTGGTTGACTTAACACTGGGGCTTCTGTCAACATGTTCTTAAGCTTCTCAAAGCTTTATTGGCATTTATCTGTCCACTTAAACTTAATATGCTTAAGTAATAGTTGAGTTAGCAGTGTGGCTATGGTAGAAAAACCTTTTACAAATCTCCCATAATACCCAGCCAAATCTAAGAAACTTCTGACTTCTGTAACAGTCTTAGGTATTCTCCACTGTAAGATTGCTTCAATCTTATTTGGATCCACCTTTATCCCTTCAGCTGAAACTACATGACCCAAAAAGGATACTTCATTCAACCAAAAGTCACACTTACTGAACTTTGCATACAACTGTTTCTCTCTCAATATCTGCAAGACAATTTGTAGGTGTTTGTCATGTTCTTCTAGCGTCTTCAAATACACTAGAATATCATCACCAAGTACCACCATGAATTGGTCTAGATAAGGATGAAATATCCTATTCATTAGATCCATGAAAGCTATTGGAGCATTCGTAAGTCCAAATGGAATGACTAAAAATTTATAATGGTCGTATATCATGCGAAAAGTAGTCTTGGGCACATCTGCTTCTTTTACTTTCAACTGATGGTAGCCTGATCGTAGGTCAATCTTTAAAAATACACATACTCCCTTCAATTGATCAAATAAGTCTTCAATACATGGAAGGGGATACTTGTTCTTGATTGTCACCTTATTCAATTGTCTGTAGTCAATGAATAATCTAAGAGACCCATCATTCTTCTTTACAAAGAGTACCGGTGCTACCCATGGGGTAATACTAGGTCTGATAAAGCTTTTATCAAGCAATTCCTACAACAGGCTCTTCAATTCATTGAGTTATATAGGCGTCATCCTATAAGGTGCAATCAAAATAGGTGTCGTTCCTGAAGCTACATCAATAGTGAATTCGACTTCCTTGTCAGGTGGCAAGCCTAGTAATTCATCAGGAAAGACATCTGGAAAATCTCTCACTGTAAGCACATCGGAAACCTTAAGATCTTCCTTTTTAGGTTCCATTGCATAACACAAGTGAGCAATGCACCCCTTTCTTATAAGTCTCTTGACAGTTGTAGCTAAAATCACATCTGATAGAAAGTCTGTTCTTTCATCCACAATAGTGATTTCCCAATCATCGGATAGTCTAAGTGTCACTCTCTTCCATTTACAATCTATTGTTACTTGATGGGCAGATAACCAATCCATCCCTAATATCACATCAAACTCGCGGAATGGGAGTTCAATTAGGTTAGCTAGGAATTCATAACCTTGCACACTAATGGGACAATTCCTATACAGCATGTTCCCCACAACACTATTCCCTAAAAGATTGTTCACTAGGATTTCCTGGTCTAATTGTGAATCTTTTAACCCTTTTTCCCATGCAACATCAGTATTTATATAACAATGTGTGGAACTAGGATCAATAAGTGCATAAACAGAAGTAGTCATAAGCATAAATTTACCTACTATCACATTAGGAGCATCCTCCTCTTCCTTGGCACTCACTGCATAAGTACTGCCTGCAGCTATTCCCTGACCCTGGGGTTGCTGTGCGAAAGGTATAGATGCTGATGGGTTAAGGACTGCTCCCCTACCTTGGCCTCTAGATGGTAATGATCCAATACCAGGTGTTGGTGACATAGCCGTAGAAGCTTGAGCCACTGGACAATCCCTGACCTGATGATCTTTTGAACTACATTTGAAACAGGCACCAGTCAAATATCTGCATTCTTCCGGGTGAGATTTACCATAATGGCCACAGATCTGAAATGTACTTGCCCCTCTGCCTCTAGGTGTACTGCCCATAGAAGTAGCTGAGGCATTACCACGTAATATATTTCCTTGTCCATGCCTCGGTACAACTAATCTACAACTTTATGGTGGAGCTGGTCCTCTATACTTCTTACTTTGAGCACCTAAGCCATTGAACTGTCTCAGCTTCCTTTTCTGCTGAAAACGAGTTTGTCTGTTAGCCTCTCTGACTAAATGCTTTCCACTTTAATAACCGTTTCTACCAAGGCACACAATTTTGGATGTTGTTGTGCACCCACTATCTGTCTGATGTTGTTATGGAGACCTCTCTCAAATCTCTAACATAAGTTCTCTTCTGCCAGCTGATAGTCGTCATGGTAGGCACTGAGGTGCTCAAATTTGCACTCATACTCTACTACTATCTTGTTTCCCTATCTGAGTCTCCATAAGGCATCTTGCATCTCTACTTTATACTCTGACCCTATGTATTCCTTTTCAAACTGGGTCAAGAAGAAATCCCAATTTAATTGTTCACCTGATGTATGTTTACGTATTTAATCCCACCAAATGAATGCAGGACCCTGAAGTAATGCCATAGTACCTTCAAATTTCTCTTCTGACGTGCTATATGTAATTTCAAATAACCTCTTTATCTTAAATAACCATTCCTCAACTTGTACAGGGGTCAATGGATCATGCCAATAGAAATCTTCAACTACCAATTTCTTTAACTGCTCCAAAATAGGCTTCCTTTTTGGTGGAGCCAAAGGCTGTACCTGTGCCGCTAGCTATCTGTGCTGAATATAATCAGCCATGAGATGGAGAACATCTGGTTGTGGCGGTGGAGGTGGTGCAACTGGTGGAGTGACATTCTTTTGTGAGGCTTCATCTTGCCCAACACTAACCGACCCTTCACTCTCACCGTCTCCAACACCTTGACCTTGTTAGAATGTCATCATTCACTATAAAACATGATAGGAGTAAGCATACGTTAGATGCACTTCATCCATCAATTGGCATGTATATACATATAATCCATTCACTTAATTCCCACTTCGATCTTAAAACTGTTTTAACCATGCTTTAGTACCACTAAAACTGTGACACTGTTATAACAATCATCCTATAGGTACTTACGTGGGTTAATATAATTATAGCCGATGTGTGTGCCAAATTTTTTTCTTATTTTAATTTACTTTAATGACCATAATATTATTTTCACTTAATTAATCCTTTTTATATTTCAAAAATATCCGTAGCATAACGGCTATATATTAACTACTCACCTGCAATGCAAACAATCCACAACCCATTTTTGGGCATCACACCGCACATATAATAATTCACAAATATCATTCTCCATTCAACCACAATTAAACATTTCATTCTTTATAGATCTAATAATTCATAAATATTATTTTATCAGAATATGTAAATAATTTTATTCGTACAACACCATATCTACGCATATATATACATGTCATTTTATATAATAACCTGCAATTATTTCAATTTTCTATTAGTTCCCAAAATTTGTATGTTTGTTCCTGCCTTTCCCACTATTACCTGTACTCAGTCAAATAACTATGTGCTGAGTATTAATATGTTCAGTGGTGATTACTAATCTAAAAATTTCCGTTAACCTATTTTATTTTTTTTATTTTTGTGTTTTAACTTTTTTTTGCATTATACATGCAATAATAATTTTAATATAATATTCACATCTTTTTTCTTTAATATATTATTCTTTTTATCAATACTTTATTTTTAATTACCTTTAATTCACTATTTAATATCATTATTTAATTAACAATATTTTTCAATTAAACTTTTTTTTCTAAACTTTCAATTTCTTTCAATTTAGTTCGTTTTCACTTTATTTCTTAAATTAATCATTCTTTTCTTTCTTATTTATTTCAATTCTTTATTTAATTATCTACAAATGTTACTTTAATTCTTAAATTTTCATTTATTTACAATTATGTCACTAACTATATATTATTTACACTTTTACCACTGACATTTTTATTTTCCATTTATTTATTTATTTTTATTTATTTTTCTCATAATTTTCACTTTATTCATTTTTATCATATTTTTCTTTTTTACTATTTTGTCATATTTTTGACTATATTTATTTTTATCATATTTTTCATATTTATTATTTTTCCCATATTTTTCTTATATTTTTCACCTTATTCATTTTTATCATATTTTTCACTTATTTTTCACTTCTATCATTATTACTACTTTCATTCAAATTTGCCCCTAGTTTTCATCTAATAGAAAATTGTCGGATCAGATACATGAGATATGAACTCAAAAGTCTACTACATTAAAGAATAATCTCGAAGGATTACTCGAGCACTGCACTATACACTGTTCACTGAATCACTATCGCTGTAGTAGACCATCATTGGCCAACATAAGCGAGTCGCCATAACCCGCACCATGATAATGGTGTCCCTATGGTTAGCCAATTATATCATGGACTAGATTTAACTATCAGAAAAATAACTAAGGACATTATTTTATTTATTTAATTCAATTTCCATTAAATTCATAAATTTTATTATTTTTACATTATTAATCATTTAATATTTTATTCTTTCATAAAAAAAATTTCACTACCAAAATTTTTCACATTTTTCATGTTAATATATCAATATTTCATTATGGATAATCAATTAAGTTATAAACTCACTAAATACATTTTAGTCATTATTTTTCATTTCATGCATAATATAATCAACAAATAGAAAAATATTAAATATATCATTTAAAAATTTCCAATAAATTTCTACAAACTTAAAATCATATTTTCTTGCATTTCATGACTAAATTTTTATTTAATTAGCAAGGAAAATATTAATTTCTCCTTCTTCATTTTTCGGCCTATGATTAATATTCATCATTAAAATTTTTCTTTCACCTTTTAATTGTTCAATTCACTAATTAATACATTCATTATCCCATATGTATCATAATATCACACAAAAATGTATTTATTCCTTAATATTCATTTTTCACATATTAAGGTCATATTTTACAATTTCCACCAACTAATTTTTTTTTATTGAAATTAACCATTCTAATTCACTTTTAATAATTCTTTAATCATGATTTAAGTATTAATTAGAAATTTCATGCAAAACACACAAAATTCTTAATTTTCCATAACCCTAAATAATGCTTAATTAATAGAAATAAATAGATTTTGGAATCACTGACCTTAATTTCTTGTTTAGGCCTTCCTAATCTCCCCTTTCCTTATCCTTTCCTTTGGAAGTGCCTTCACCTTCTCTTGAACCTAACATGGCCAAAAATTACACTCCATTAATCCAACAATAATTTGCTTCCTTGACTTAAATAAATTTCATATTTATCATCTACATACCTTAAACTACCTATTTGAACCATTAAACTAATTTAAAACTACAAATTTCACTTACCTCAATTTGGTATCTTACTTTTTTCCTTTGATTTCCTTCCACTTTAGCCTTCCAAATGAACATTAAAAACTTCTATTAGCTATTAGAGAGGCAAAAATTATTTTTGAATGGTTGATTTTGGTGTGAGAATTGAAGAAAAATGAAGAAATTTAAAAGAGAAAAGGAGAGAGTGGTTCAGCCAAGAGGGAGGGGAAAAGGAAGAAGATGAAGTAGAATTCTCTAGAGAGAATTCTGAGTTTTGATCCTATTTATAGTGGTCTAAGTTGGGTGGATTTGGGCCAAACAAAGCCCAATCCATTTAGGTCCAATTTTGCACTATAAATTATTTTTCTCACTTTCCAACCTGAATTTCACCCAAATTTGATTCCATAATTCATAATATATTTTTATATGTCTATACAAAAATTTTCAACTTAACCGGAGTCTGTTTTCTGTCAAGTTCACTTAAACCAGACTGATAATTCAATTTTTAGTGTTACCATAAAATTTCTTTGTCACTGTCAAATAATCCTAAATAATATTTATAGTCTATCCATATCTTAGAATAAATTTTTGGATATCATTTGCTATTTTTCATATCCCGGTCAAAATACGGTTAACCAACTATTTAATTAAACCATGTCTCATTTTTTTCTTCGTTTTGACTTTTGAGGACCTATTTGACCTCATTTTCACTCCAAATTTTACTCTCAGACTAGTTATAACCTATATTTGTTGATGATCAAATAAAATATTTTTAACCCACGGGTGTATTTTTAACCCCTGAGTATGTAGATCAATTTCGGAAACTACAGTTTACAACTAACCTGGTATTTGGGCCATTACAGGATCAATCAATAACTACAAGCAAAAGGCCACAAGATTCACTGCTGGAAACTCCTCATCCAATATGAGTAAAAAGGAAGTCAAGTGGTATGAGTGTGGGATGAAGGGACGCATTAAGTCAAAGTACCCCAAGCCAAGAAGTACAAGAGGACATCTAATAAAGATGATGAGGAAAAGGGTCACAAAGCTACTTAAGATAATGAACAATCATTAAAGAAGAAGAAGAATAGGAGGTGGCTATTGAGGATAACTTCATTGATGAGGTATGTTTTACACCCCAACCTTATGATGAATTGTGTGATTTAATAGATGATAATGATGATATAGTTGAAGTCTTGAACCTTGAGATATAAAGTTTTAAAAAGAAATTTGAACTTTATAGAAACAATAACTTTAAATTTAGAAATGATTTTAATGACCTTTAAAAGGTAGTTGAAGAGCTATAAACCTCAAATGACTCCTTAAAAAAGTCATTGGAAGAGATTTCTTAAAAATGTTCAACCAACTCTTTATTAAAAGAAAACAATGCTTTAAAAAATAAGGTTGAAGATCTTAGAAATTCTATCTTTAAATTTCACATAGGGAAGGAGAGCTTGTATACATTAATTGTATCTTAAAAACCTCATTTGGGGAGACGTGGCTTAGGCTTCAATGGAGCATCATCATCCTTCCCACCTAAAACAATATTTGTAAAGTGTAGCACTCCACAAACCTCTTATATTGAGGTAATAGCCTTAAAGGGTAAGGGAAAAGTACACACAAAGCTCCCTACTCAAAAGAAAAATAGCGAAAGGTCATATGGCTCAATAGGGAAACCTCAAAAGGTCAATCATGCCTTCTTATATAATAGGCATGCACCTAGGAAAACACCCACTACACATGCTTGTTCATGTTCTTATGCACATGCTACCATTAGAAAGGTAGTGAGGCCTAAACCTTATACAAAGTGGCAAAATGAATTTAAATCTAAACAATGCCATTATTGCATGAAGCTTGGGCACACAAACATTCATTATTTTATGAGGAAGGCTCATTGGGAGCCTTATAAAGCTAACCCTTAGGGACCTAAGTTCATTTGTGTACCTAAGAACAAAACCTAAATTATTTTTTTGTAAGTGCGCCTCATTTCCATATCAAAGGAAAAAGTTTGGCTACTGGATAGTGGATGCTTAAGAAATATGACAGGAAATAGGAATCTTTTTGTTAGAAAGGTGCCCTAAAGGCAATCACCTTAGACACTTGATGTACTCATTTATTATTAATAAAAGGCATATTCTTTATATTGGTGTTCATTTATATATGAATTCGATTTATATCTTAGACCACTTATTGAAGTTATTTGTATATAACACATTATGAAGGAAATCATGATAAGATTCATGTTATGTGTACCTAGTCATAAGATTAAAGAGACAAGATATTGTTAATTCGGATAGACTAACACATGTTATACTCCTTGACTAGGCCAAGCAACTGATCTCATAAGTTGAAAACATGAGATGTTTAGAGTTAACATGTGGATGCTTGCTAGAGTAGCAAGTACATTGGATGACCTGCTATGAGACAATCACATGTATATCTATTCAATGTCAGTGATAGTCTCATCATAGCAATGGTGCAAGTATCCTTAGACATGAGATGCTCAATGTTATCTTGCATATTGAATCCTATACTTTGACTCAATTCCTTGTTGTCTTTAAAAGGTTGTTTATAGGGTGGTGATTGGGTATAGCATGAGGTATTCGAAGGTAGTTACATAGTCAATAAAGGATTCACCACCCCTAATAGAAGGAGATTATACCTATAGCCTTTTGTAGAGATCATTACTTAGAAATCCTCGATCGAGGTGGAAAAGTCTTAAAGAAGGTCTTCAAAGACATATCTAATAGAGTAATGAGTCTCATGGATAAGAACTAATATCATTTGGACAAGATGTCATATATTCAATCTAATGGGAGTTGATATATAGTCCATGTTCTGAACCAAATAAGGTATAGCTCGGTTAAAGGACGAATTGCACAGTAATTGTCTATGGAAGGGTTTATAGTCGGACCATTGACTTTCCAATTAATTGGATGGTCGTGATGTGTTGTTAGATACCGCTCATGATCTACTCAAAATAATGTGTTGAACTGAGCTACCAGCATAACTGGGAACCTAATAAGTCACACACATAGAAGGAATGAACGAAATGTGAAATGAATTTTGGATTGAATCCTAGACATGAAAGAGATATTCGTGAAAAAATAGTTTTTCATTTATGTTCAAAGTGTTGTACATCACATGTGCGACATCCATGGTGTGTACGGGATAAAGGCAATTGATAATCAGGGCCTAAGCTACCATGTGTGTGATGAATCATCACGGACATGAAGGGCTTAGTGTCACACATGTGACAACCTTGCTGTCACGCTCATGACATAATGTCATACACGTGACGACCTTGTTGTCATGCCATGTTTTCCCTTTCAGCTGTGGGAACGTAACATTGTGACATCTTTGTCACTAATGTGACAGTCTGTGATTTTGCAAAATTTCATTTTGTATAGGAAGCCACAAGTAAGATTTTAAGTGTCCAACTTGAATTATGATTATATAACACAAAGATACCCTTAAAAGGGCTCAAAAAGAGGGCTGCCAACTTAGAGAAATAAAAGTTATCTCTCTCTCATCTCTCTAAAAGTATTATCCTCTATTACTAGCACCTTTCTAGTTGATCACCCCATAGCTAGGCTTTTAAGGTTATTTCCTTCTCTCCTTTGCATGGATACTACTAGAGCAATCCATGAGCTTTGGATTATTATGGTTTGCTACAATCTAACAAGAAGGAAAGCTCAAGCTTTGAAGATTGAAGTTTCAATCAAACAAAGGTAATTATACTTCTTCCATGTGATGGTTATTTCAATTTTAGTATACAAAGGGCATTCCATGGTTTTAGATTTAATTCAATTTTAAATTTCCATTGTGGCATATATGAGATGCCTATTCAAAACCCAACAATGATATTGTTAGGTTTTGAACATGCATCTCATTCATATGGTAGCAGAATTATAAAATATAATCAAAACCAAGACCCGCGGAATGCCCTATGTAATTTAAAATTGGATTGATTTAGTTTGTCAGAGGATGATCTAAGGTGTAGAGAAGATTTTAAAGCAAGATATGATGCATAAGAAAGAGAAAAGTGTGGTTGCTCATGCCTAACCAACATATCTTCATGATTGTGAAATGCCATTTATGATTGTGGAAATCCTTCGCAGGTGTGAATATCCTCTCTTATCAAAACAATTCTGTCGTGTTTTAAAACTCTATCATTTTGAACCATAACATGATTTTTCATAGGCATGAGAACTTTCTATTTCACAAATTAAAACTTAAACTTTAACACACCTTAACCTCATTTTTTTCCTCTCAAAACACATAACTCATAGGCCCTATACTACCGGTGTTACACATACACCCCTAGCATGCATTCAAGAATGCATAAATAAAGGTAATCTATTAAAGTAATAATTTGGGTTCCTTTCATTTCAACTCTTGAAACTTTGTTTTGATTGTTTGGCCTATGAAATTCATCATAATTTTAGAATTCATTCTCAACATTATGAGCAACTTATGATGAATTTCATTATTTAATTTCATGAAATAATCTTATGAACATTTAGAAATAATTTCTAAAAATAAATCATGCAAATTAGGTATGCATTTGATTATGTAAAAAAGTTTCCTAAAATTGCCTACTTTGCCAACTAGGTTTTTACCAATTTAATGTATGCAACATTTAAATTAGGAAGTTTGATGTCAAATAGGATTAAAAAATTCTAGTAACAATTGCATACTAGAATCCTAATCAAACTAGGATTAGAAAACCCTTTTCTAATTCAAATCAAATTCCATTTAAAAATTCCAAAAATTTTCAGAATTCATTCTCAACATTATGAGCAATTTATAATCCATTTATACCAATCAAATTCATTCATTAGACAATCTAAATAATTAATCATTCAACTAGCAAACTAATTACTTAAAAATTACCTAAATCAAATAATACATGAATTAGGATTCTTTAGGAATTTAACCACAAATTTAATTTGACTTCAGCAGGCAATTGACATAAAAATAATATCATGAATATCTCATAAATATGAAATTAAGGTTCTATTCATGAAGTTACATCTCATTAAATCAAACAATACAAATCATTCCCATAACATGGTAAGGTTTTTAACCTAGTTGCGAGTTTTGTTTGTACAATGATCAAAAATAATTTTTGATTAATTCAGTAGTTGTTCAAACCTTAAAATATATTCTAAATATGTTTGAAATATATTTGAACAATCGAATTAGTAAACCAAATTGAATAACCCTATGAAAGAACTTAATTGGCAATACTAGGTTTCACAAATCCTAAAATTTTAGCAATATGAACAATTTCGAATTTCATGTTTAAATCAAATTCAAACCTTTTTATTATTATCAATAACATGTAATATCATCATATTAACATTTTGATGAATTAAAATTAAAATTATAGGCCAAATAGAATCAAATTTATTTTTAACAGAAGAAGGGAATCCAAGTTGTTCCTTTTTAATTAATCTCATTGATACTTCAATTAAAAAGGGTTTGATGTCATGCCCCTGACATATCTTCGCACACATGATGACCTTAATGGCATGCCATGTTTTCCCTTTCAGCTATGGGAACATAGCACCGCAACACCCTATTGCGGATGTGACGGTATGCGATTATACAAAATTTCATTATGAATATAAAGCCAAACACAGGTTTTTAAGTGTCCAACTCTAACTATGATTATAGGACATATAGATACCCTCAAAAGGGCTCAAAAGGAGGGCATCCAACTTAGAGAAATAAAAGTTATCTCTCTAAAATGATTATCCTCTATTTTAGCACCTTTCTGGTTGATCACCCCATAGCCTTTTAAGGTTATTTCCTTCTCTCATTTGCATGGATACTACTAGAGAAATCCATAAGCTTTAGATTATTGTAGTTTACTATAACCTGTGTTGAACCTTGAGGGGTATTTCCATTATTTTGATAATAACAAATAAAATAGCAATAACGTATTTAACAATTTTTGTGTTCTAAGTGTGTTAAATAAGTTATACATTGATTAGAACATGAAGCAAGATTGAAAGAAAACATTTGAAGATAAAAATCAAAGAAATAGCAAAGTGTCACGCCTGTGAATATAACTTAATGCCAATTCTCCACCATTCAAAGTTCATGGCCATAAAGGATCCAACCAACAGTGAAAGATCAGACAATTCACTCCCATGAAAGATTAGTCATGCTTGTGACCAAACATTTCCAATTCTTCTAGAGAGTGTCATGGCTAGAGTCACCACTTGGACCATGGCATGGAAGAATATTCACACCCATGACACGTATAGTCACGCTCGTGAACTAAGACAAAGAAACATGCTAAGCACGAATTAAAAGTTGGTTCAACGGTTACTTTCGTATTAAATGCACCCATATGGCTATAATTCACAAAGAGAGTATAAATGCAAGTCATTTATGAATACCAAATAAAAGAACAACAATTATTTTTCATCTTTAATCTTTTTATAGCCTTGTCAATTAATTATTTTTCCACAATCCTCTACTTTTTTTGTGAAAACCTAATCGCTCATAACGTCCGAGCATTGTAGGTTGGTGAGTATTTTTCATTGTAATCAATTACTCAAAAGCGAGCTTGGGTATATTAGGTTGAGAGTGAAACACTTTTAAGGGTTTATTGTGTCAGCCATAAAACACAAGGAATTGATTTTTGTGTGAGCCAGTGAAAAACACAGGGGAATCTCTAGGTTAGGTGTTAGCCATTGAGAGAAACACCATAGTTGGGAGTGAGCTTGAAAAACTCCATTGTAACACTTAGTGTGTTAGTAAATACCCAATTGAGATTGGGGAGAGGAGTAGGGTTTGTTAATACCTGAACCTTTATAAATATTGTGTGTGATATCTCTCCTTCCTTCCTCTATTTTATTTATTCCACACTTCAAATTAAGAAAATTTTTATATGCTAACCAATTTAACCCCTTTCTTGGTTCATTGTATGGGAAACAATTGGTAAAGAGCTTGACTAGCAACAAAGCCTAATAAGTGCTGGCAAAGATTAAGAAATGACCAATGAAGGATTTCAAAGTCTCAGGCCTTACTTTGATGGAGCGAACTACACTAATTGGATATTCTAGATGGAGACATGTCTCGATAGTGAAGGAAGTGAAGTTTGGGATAGTGTTCGAAAAGAATGGACACCACCAACCAAGAAAGGAGTTGAAGATGAAAAAGAAATTCTTTCAAGAGATGATTGGACGGAGCCTCAACGAAGAGCTAATTTCAAAAACAAAAAGGCAATGACAATCCTTGCAAGCTTTTTATCTATTAAAGAAAATGGCAGAATCCAACATTGTCCTACCGCACATAACATGTGGAAAACATTGGAGAATTATCATGAAGGAACCAAGCAAGTAAAATCCAAGATGATTCAATTTTTTACTTCGTAATATTGACTCTTCAAAATAAATCCAATGAATCCATCACTGATATGATGAACCACCTTCTAGCCATCATCAATGGCATGAGAAAGCTTGGAAAGTACTTAAGCTTGGAAGATGTGAAGAACAAAATTCTAAGAATCCTTCTTCTCAAAGACTATGGTTCAAGAGTTGTGGGTATAGAAGAGGCCAATGAAGACATAAGCATCATGCCTATCAATGTGCTTATTGGTAAACTTCTAACGCACGAGATTGCAGTAAAAACAGATAGAGAACTAGAAGCCAAACTAGAAAAGATAAATCCTCTAGCACTCAAAGCCTCTACTTCAAAATCACAAGAGATAATTGAAGATGATGAAGAGAAGAGTGATGATGAGAATGAGGACATTGCCATGCTCTCAAAAAGAATTGTCATATCCGCAAATTTAGACTAAAGTCACACGAGTTGTTAAATCGACTTGTTGGTTTGACCAAAGTCTAAATTTGGATTTTTATCAAAAAATAATGAAAATAATGGCAATTAAGTATGGAAAATATCTAATAAAGTGTTCAAAATATTTAAAGGACTAAATTACAAATTTTGAAAAGTTTAGGGGTCAATTTGCAATTTACCGAAAATTGGAGGATTTAAATGGGATAATCATAAATTAAATACATGATTGGGACATTAAACACATGGGAAGGGGCTGACCACACCAAGTGGCATACATTAAGTGGACAATTAACATACACCAAGGGAGATGAATGCATTAATGAAGACTTCTAGAATTTGGCTTAGGTGTCCCATAATTATGTAGCTTGTTTTTATTCACTTAATTGTTCCTTCATCTCTTCATACCTAGAATTTTCTATCTTTCGATTGACTCCCACATTTCTTGAAGCCCAATACACCAAGTGGCAAAGTTTAATAAGCTAATGAAGATACATGCATATAACATTAATGAAGGTTTCTAGAATGTGGCTTATGTGTCCCCCATCTTAATGACTTTTGTCATTTTGTTCTTGATTGTTTCTTCTTCTTCCTTATCCATTTCCATTAAGGAAAATTCTGCCTCCCAAACCAGCCCACGTTTTTCCCTTGGACAGCCATAACTAAAGCTTGATTCTAGTGAAAGAAAGTGAGAAAAGAGAGAGAAAGGCATGAGAAATTCCATTTTCATGCTTAAGAAAGCTTAAAAGAGTAAGAAGAAACAGAGAGATTAGGTTTATAAAGTTTTAATAATCTATTTATGAACTTTAGGAACTCAAAGTGACAAGGATTTAGCTCAAAGGAGCAAAGGAAATGAGAAAGAGAAGTAAAGAGAAAGAAAAGGAGAGGAAAAAAGAGGTTTGTGCATAACCTAAGGCAATAGCCTTTTTTATTTTTTTTATTTGCATGATTTAATTATTTGGCATGTTGATGATTCTGAATTGATATTATTTTGTGATGAAAATCTTGGGGATGCATGTTTGCTAGACTTAGGATTTAATTTTGTAAAAATTGAGTGTGATTATCTTGTATGTTCCTTGCTGGAAATTGATAAGCAATGTTCACTTAAACTGTTATAACTTAATTTCTGGAACTCGGTTCTGCATGTTGTTTATTGGGTGTGAAAGATAAGACATAGGAATATAACTTTCATTAAGATCATAAAACCTTAATATGTCTTTAATTGTCCAGAAAAATTTATAAAATTGGGACATAGAATCTGTCCGGAAATTCTGGGCATAATTGTTAGTAATGAGCAGTAAGTGCTTAAACTGTTATAAATTGAGTTCTAGAGTTTGGATTTGTGTGTTATTTATTCAGTTTGAAAGCTAAGACATAGGGATACAATTGTTATTTAAGTCATACTATCTTAATATATCTGTAATTGTCCAAAAAAATTCATAAAGTTCAGACTTAGAATATGTCCAGAAAATTCTGGGTAGAATTATCAGTGACCAGTTAATGTTAATGTTATCATATCTTTTGATACAGAATTCAGAATTAAGTGATTCAAATTGAATATTAAAGCTACGATCTATATCTAAAAGTTTTAAGATGATCATGTAACTAAATTCAGAATAGGACATGACCAAAATTAAGGTCCAAGAAAGGGAACAGAATCTGCCAGTGACAGGGCAGCATGTGAGTTGAGGAATGAAAGGAGTAAAATGATGAGAAATTTCTTATATTATGTAAATATTATTTTAATTGAGTGATTATATGATTATTTTGAGATATTAAATGCATGAAAAGTATGAAATTAATTGTTATAAATTTTAATGAAATTGTATAAGCCCTAGAACACCTAACTAGAACTAACTTAAGATAGTTTGGCATGCCAAATAGGGGGGAGTATGATGAAAATGATTAAATCCATTAATGGTATGATTATCTACACCGGGTTTGGAAATGTTATCTACATCGGGTTTGACAATGTTATTTATGTCGGGTTCGATATTGTTATTTATACCGGGTATGAAATTATTATCTACATCGAGTTTGGCACGGTTATCTACACCGGGTTTGGCACTTATATGCGCACATCATATTGCCCGGGTGGCACTCCTAAGTGCCTGGATGACAACTCTATTATCCTATTCAGTGGTTCATAGGTGTTCCAGGCATAAATGAAAACATAAATAAATAAGTTATGGAACATAAAAGAATTATTGAAAATGAAAATGAAATTATGAATTGTGTCATGGATAAAAAAAAGTTTTAGTGTTACACAATAAGATGCTAATAAAATAAATAACTATGAGATAATATAAAATAAGTTGATGTCTATACATGCTAGAATACCATGATTTGCATGAGAATGATGATTTGATTATGTTAAACAAAATGAGATACAATAAATTGATGTTATATATACTAGAATATTATGAAATGTATGTTTGCATGATTTGATCATAAATTGTTATATTACAATGCATGTGACATTAAAAATAGTTTATTGCCTTATCTATATGCACTACTAAGCCAAGAGCTTAGCGTGAGAGTTTTTTTCACGCAGATTTAGTATAGAATAAATATAAGATAGTAGACAAAGCCAACGGTGACCTAATCCAGTAAAGCAGCCTGTTTCACACATCATGGGTTACACAACTTTTGTGTATTATCTTGTAAATTTTATTTTGTAGTATTTGTAAAATAAACAGTATATTTTGTAAAGAACATGTTACTATATAAAAAGGTAGTTTAACTTTTATGTTATATTTCTTTTATAAATGCAAAGTAAATAAATAGTGAATATTGGAAATGAAAAAAAAATGTACGAGTGATTTTGCTTTGCATATAACTTATATAATGATATTTTAATCGATGAAGTCAGTGTAGCACACCCTCATTCGGGCAAGAGCTGCTGGGGTGAGGGGGGTGTTACAGTTTTTGGTATTAGAGCACCAGATTAGTGTTTCTGGATTTTGGTATTAAAGCCCGATTTGGGCAGTTTTGGGATTTTAAAATGGTTTTCAAAAATAATTATAACATGTGTGTACCCACAATTTAGTATTACAGTTGATGCTTACTGATTAGGGCCGTTATTTTATGATATAGGTATAGTATGGCTTCAGGGTCATGGCATATTGTGGCCGAAGGAGGCAAAAGTAATGAGCCTACTGAAACACAGGCTTCATTGCGACCCAGTCGTCACTGAGCTACTGTATTTAGATCCAGTGCTAGCCTATCAAGAGGGCAGTCTATTGCTGACACAGGACAAACAGAGCTTATGAGGAACATGATAGATTTGCTACAAAGAGCATCACAACCAACCTCATCAAGATTACAATTTAAGAGATTGAGGAAGTTAGGGGCACCTGATTTCTACGATAAATGGGAAAATGACCCCTCAGTGGCAGAGTTTTGGCTAGAACGGCCAGAGAGAGTTTTTGATCAGTTGCATTGCACAAATGAGCATAAGTATGTGTATGCAGTATCTTTACTACAGGAGCATTCATATGACTGGTGGCGATCTGAATCACAGAGCACAGAGGCTTCTGACGCTATGACATGGGAGTTCTTTCTAGAGAAGTTTAAGGAGCAGTATATTCCTGCTATCTAGATAGACGATAAGAAAAGAGAATTTGTGATGCTGAAACAAGGAAACTTATCGGTAACAGAATATGAAAGAGAATTCACACATCTTTGCAAGTATGTTGGAGGCATTGTATCCACTGAGGCAGATAAGTGTCGACGATTTGAAGATGGATTGAGAGACCCAATCAAGCTACAAGTCTCAGCTCTATGTCTAATGAGTTTTCCAAGTTTGCTAGCATCTGCCAGAATAGTTTAGAGACTTCTAGCCACACAACAGTCGACACAAGATAGAGGGTTCAAGAGGCTCATATCACAACCGAGTAGAGTACAGTCAAGTGGCAAAAGAGCTAGATCTTTTAGTGGCTGATTTCAGGCTGGGGGTTCCAACAGGCCTTCATCCTTCAAGCGGGGACAACCCGCGAAATCTATTTCTTCGGTAGCCAGTGAACCGACACAAACACCATATAGATCTCTACCCCTACCAGAATGCTAGCATTGTGGTCATTCTAATCCTGGAGAGTGTTAGTGGATGACAGGAGCATGTTTTAGTTGTGGCTCTAAAGACCATATGAGGAGAGATTGTCCCTTGTTACAGTATGGTAGAGGTTCGGGGAGCACTGAGCTGATGCAGACACAGGCTTCTGGGCAAGGCAGAGGCCTAGGTCGGGGGCAAGGCAGAAGAGGCCGATAAGGGTCCATTCAGTTCAGATCAGAGACAGTTAAGAGGCCAGAAGGTAGTAAAGCTGCCCCAGCAGGGCATATGCCATGCAAGGTCAAGAGGAGTAGGATGTACCAGATGTCTTAATTGGTAAATTCCTTCTCTTTGGCTCTGACATACATGCATTGATAGATCCAGGGTCGATGCATTCATACATATGCACACCACCATCGGGTCGAGAGGGTTTAGAACCACTGACTCTAGAATTTGAGATTATTGTGACTAACCCATTAGGGCACAGTGTGAGGGTTAGCAAGGTGTTTAGAGTTTGCCCAGTTGAAATTCAAGGAAGGCAATTCCCAGCAGACTTGATAGAATTACCATTCCATGAGTTCGATGTGATCTTGGGAATGGATTGGTTGCCTGATTATGGAGTGGTAGTGGATTGTAGAAGAAGACATAGATCATCAGAATTCCAGAATAAGATGAGATAGTGGTGATGGGTGAGGATAAAAGATACCCAGACAATGTGATATCAGTGTTGAAAGCCCAGAAACTCATCAATAAGGGATGCAAAGCATACTTAGCGTATGTGGTTAATATGGAAAAAGCAAGTCTGAAGTTGGTGGATATTCCTACTGTTAGTGAGTTTTCCGATGTATTTCCAGAGGAGCTGCCAGGGTTACCGCCGAATAGAGAAATTTAATTTGCTATCGATTTGGTACCCGACACCACCCCTATTTCCATTACACCATATAGGATGGCACCAATATAGTTGAAAGAGCTAAAGGTACAGTTGCAGGAGTTGTTAGACAAGGGTTTTATACGACCCAGTGTATCATAATGGGGTGCTCCAGTATTATTTGTGAAGAAGAAAGATGACACTCTTCATCTTTGCATCGATTACAGACAGCTTAATAAGGTGACTATTAAGAATAAATACCCACTACCTAGGATTGATGACTTATTTGACCAATTGAAAGGTGCAACCATATTTTTGAAGATAGATCTTCGATCAGGGTATCATCAACTGAAGATAAAAGAGTCAGATGTACCTAAGATGGCATTTAGGACTTGTTATGGTCATTATGAGTTCCTAGTTATGCCATTTGGATTGACGAATGCACCAGCAGCTTTTATGGACCTGATGAACTGAGTGTTCAGGCCATGCCTTGATCAATTTGTAGTAGTATTTATTGATGACATTCTTGTCTACTCTAGAGACCAAATAGAACATGATCAACATTTCAGAATAATGCTGCAAACATTGAGGGAGAAGCAGTTGTATGCAAAGCTATCTAAGTGCGAGTTTTGGCTTGAAGTAGTCAGTTTTCTAGGTTATGTAATTTCAGTAGAAGGTATCCGGGTTGATCCTAGTAAAATTGAGGTTATTCTTAATTGGAAACCACTGCGAAATATGACTGAAGTGAGAAGTTTCCTTGGATTAGCTGGATATTATAGGAGGTTCGTGAAGGGATTTTCATCCTTAGCGACTCCTTTAACACAACTGCTACGAAAAGAGGTTCGTTTCGAGTGGACAGACAAGTGTCAAGCAAGTTTTGATCGACTGAAGGCAATGCTGACTGAAGCACCAGTTTTGACTCAACCTACTCTAGGAAAAGACTTTGTTGTGTACAGTGATGCTAGTCAAAATGGTTTAGGTTGTGTTCTTATGCAAGAAGGAAAGGTGATTGCTTATGCCTCAAGACAACTTAAGTCTCATGAGCTTAACGATCTGACATATGATTTGGAGTTAGCTGCAATAGTTTTTGCTCTTAAGATCTGGAGACATTATCTGTATAGGGAAAGATGTTATATCTATATAGATCACAAAAGTCTTAAGTACCTTCCCTCATAGAAAGAGTTGAATTTGAGACAACGAAGATGGTTTGAGTTGATTAAAGATTATGATTGTGTGATCGACTACCAGTCAGGAAAAGCTAATATGGTTGCAGATGCACTAAGTAGGAAGATTTTAGCTGAGATGCGAAGACAATCTACTTTGATACAGAGGATTAAAGATGCTCAGAAGCAAGATGAAAAGTTAGTAGAGATAGTCGAGGTAGTGAAAAAGGGAGAAAAGCCTGATTTTTCATTGATTGAGGATGGCACAGTGTACTTCAAGAATAGGATTTGTGTGCTTGGTGTAAAAGAGCTGAAGTTCGATATTTTAAAAGAAGCACATGAAACGGTATATACCATGCATCTAGGCGGGAACAAGATGTATCAAGATTTGAAAACTCAATATTGGTGGCCAGGGATGAAGAAGGATATCACTAAATATGTTGCTAAATGTCTAACTTGTCAACAAGTGAAAACGGAACACCAGTTGCCCACATGATTGCTGCAACCAATACCGATTCCAGAGTGGAAATGGAAAGAATCACGATGGATTTTGTGTCCAGTTTACCGATGACTCAGAGAAAGCATGATGCAGTATGGGTAATAGTGGATTGATTGACGAAGTCGACACACTTCCTACCAGTCAGAATGAACTACTCATTAAACAAGCTAGCTGAAATTTATGTAAGTGAGATAGTGAGGTTTCATGGAGTGCCAATGTCCATCATATCTGATAGAGATCCCAGATTTACTTCACAATTCTGTATGATTCTACAACAAGCTTTGGGAACTCGACTCAATTTCAGCACGACCTTTCATTCGCAGACGAATGGACAATCGGAGAGAGTTATTCAGTTGCTAGAGGATATGATGAGAAGCTGTCTGCTTGAGTTTGAGGGAAGTTGGGATAGATATTTACCTCTTATGGAATTTGCCTAGAACAATAGTTATCAAACATGCATAGGCATGGCTCCGTATGAGGCATTGTATGGAAGAAAATGCAGGACACCAATTTGTTGGACTGAATTGAGTGAAAAGAAGTTGATAGGGCCAAAGTTAGTGCAACAAACAGAAGAAAATGTTAGAATTATCCAAGAAAGATTGAAAGCAGCTCAAGATCGACAAAAATCATATGTTGACCTTAAGAGGCGAGATATAAAGTATACGGTGGGAGATAAAGTATTTCTCAAGGTTTCACCTTGGAAGAAAGTATTGAGATTCGGTAAAAGGGGAAAGTTAAGTTCGAGGTTCATTGGTCCTTATGAGATTTTGGAAAGAATCGGACCAGTGGCATATCGGTTAGCCCTTCCACAAGAGTTAGATAAAATCCATAATGTTTTTCATGTGTCAATGCTAAGGAGATATAGGTTTGATTTGACTCGTGTCATACTAATTGAGGAGATAGAAGTGCAGACTGACTTGACTTATGAAGAGGAACCAGTGGCTATATTAGCATGTGAAGAAAAACTTTTACGAAACAAGAAGGTTCCATTAGTTAAAGTGCTATGGCAGAATCATGCTACTGAAGAAGCCACATGGGAAAATGAAGAAGTCATGAAGAGGCAATATCCTCAATTGTTCACATAATTAACAGGTAAATTTCAAGGACGAAATTTATTTTAAGGGAGAGAAAATGTCATATCTGCTAATTTAGACTAAAGTCACGCGAGTTGTTAAATCAACTTGTCGGTTTGACCAAAGTCTAAATTTGGATTTTTATCCAAAAATAATGAAAATAATGGCAATTAAGTATGGAAAATATCTAATAAAGTGTTCAAAATATTTAAAGATGTTACATTTCGATAAAGGACTAAATTGCAAATTTTGAAAAGTTTAGGGGTCAATTTGCAATTTACCGAAAATTGGAGGATTTAAGTGGGATAATCATAAATTAAATACATGATTGAGACATTAAACACATGGGAAGGGGCTGGCCACACCAATTGGCATACATTAAGTGGACAATTAACATACACCAAGGGAGATGAATGCATTAATGAAGACTTCTAGAATTTGGCTTAGGTGTCCCATAATTATGTAGCTTGTCTTTGTTCTCTTAATTGTTCTTTCATCTCTTCATATCTATAATTTTCTATCTTTGGATTGCCTCCCACATTTCTTCAAGCCCAATACACCAAGTGGCAAAGTTTAATAAGCTAAGGAAGATACATGCATATAACATTAATGAAGGTTTCTAGAATGTGGCTTATGTGTCCCCCCATCTTAATGACTTTTGTCATTTTGTTCCTGATTGTTTATTCTTCTTCCTTATCCATTTCCATTAAGGAAAATTCTGCCTCTCAAACCAACCCACGTTTTTCCCTTGGACAACCATAACCAAAGCTTGATTCTAGTGAAAGAAAGTGAGTAAAAAGAGAGAAAGGCATGAGAAATTCCATTTTCATGCTTAAGAAAGCTTAAAAGAGTAAGAAGAAATAAAGGGATTAGGTTTTTAAAGTTTTAATAATCTATTTATGAACTTTAGGAACTCAAAGTGACAAGGATTTAGCTCAAAGGAGCAAAGGAAAGGAGAAAGAGAAGTAAAGAGAAAGAAAAAAAGAGGAAAAAAGAGGTTTATGCATAACCTAAGGCAATAGCCTATTTTATTTTTTTTATTTGCATAATTTAATTATTTGTCATGTTGATGATTCTGAAATGATATTGTTTTGTGATGAAAATCTTGGGGATGCATGTTTGCTAGACTTATGATTTAATTTGGTAAAAATTGAGTGTGATTATCTTGTATGTTCCTTGCTGCAAATTGATGAGCAGTGTTCACTTAAACCGTTATAACTTAATTTCTAGAACTCAGTTTTGCATGTTGTTTGTTGGGTCTAAAAGATAAGACGTAGGGATATAACTTTCATTTAGATCATAAAACCTGAATAAATCTTTAATTGTCCAGAAAAATTCTTAAAATTGGGACATAGAATCTGTCCGGAAATTCTGGGTAGAATTGTTAGTAATGAGAAGTAAGTGCTTAAACTTTTATAAATTGAGGGTTAGAATTTGGATTTTTTTGTTATTTGTTCTGTTTGAAATCTAAGACATAGGGATACAATAGTTATTTAGATCATAATATCTTAATATAATTGTAATTGTCCAGAAAAATTCATAAATTTTAGACTTAAAATCTGTCCAGAATTACCAGTGACTAGTTAGTTTTAATATTATCATATCTTTTGATACAGAACTCAGAATTAAGTGATTCGAGTTGCATATTAAATATAAGATCCATATCTAGAATTGTTATGGAGAGCATGTAACTAAATTCAGAATAGAACAGGACCACAATTAAGGTCCAAGAAAGGGAACAAAATCTGCCAGTGATAGGGCAGCTTGTGAGTTGAGGAATGAAAGGAGTAAAATGATGAGAAATTTCTTATATTATGTAAATATTATTTTAATTGAGTGATTATGTGATTATTTTATAGATATTACATACATGAAAAGTATGAAATTAATTTTTATGAATTTTAATGAAATTGTATAAGCCCTAGAACACCTAACTAGAACCAACTTAGGATAGTTTGGCATGCCAAATAGGTGGGGAGTATGATTAAAATGATTAAATCCATTAATGGTATGATTATCTACACCAGGTTTGGCAATGTTATCTATATCGAGTTTGACAATATTATCTATGCCGGGTTCGGCACTGTTATTTATACCGGGTATGACATTATTATCTACGTCGAGTTTGGCACGGTTATCTACACCGGGTTTGGCACTTATATGCGCACATCATATTGCCCGGGTGGCACTCCTAAGTACCTGGATGGCAACTCCATTATCCTATTCAGTGGTTCATAGGTGTCCTGGGCATAAATGAAAACATAAATAAAGAAGTTATGGAACATAAAGGAATTATTGAAAATGAAAATGAAATTATGAATTGTGTCATGGATAAAAAAAGTTTTAGTGTTACACAATAAGGTGCTAATAAAATAAATAAGTATGAGATAATATAATATAATTTGATGTCTATACATGCTAGAATACCATGATTTGCATAAGAATGATGATTTGATTATGTTAAACAAAATGAGATATAATAAATTGATATTATGCATACTAGAACATTATGAAATGTATGTTTGCATGATTTGATCATAAATTGTTATATGACACTGCATGTGACATTAAAAATAGTTTATTGCCTTATATATATGCACCACTAAACCAAGAGCTTAGCGTGAGAATTTTTCTCACGCAGATTTAGTATAGAATAAATATAAGATAGTAGACAAAGCCAACGGTGACCTAATCCATTAAAACAGCCTGTTGCACACATCGTGGGTTACACAACTTTTGTGTATTATCTTGTAAATTTTATTTTGTAGTATTTGTAAAATAAACAGTATGTTTTGTAAAGAACATGTTACTATATAAAAAAGTAGTTTAACTTTTATGTTATATTTCTTTTATAAATGCAAAGTAAATAAATAGTGAATATTGGAAATGAAAAAAAAATGTACGAGTGATTTTGCTTTACATATAACTTATATAATGATATTTGAATCGATGAAGTCAGTGTAGCACACCCTCATTCGGGCAAGAGCTGCTGGGCTGAGGGGGGTGTTACAAGAATGAATAGAATCATTGAAAAGAGACTTAGAAATTCTTGAAACTTTAAACAAAGAACCTTCAAACACTCCTTAAATGTCTCTCAAAGAAATAAAGAGGAGGTAAAGTGTTATAAATGTGGGAAGAAAAGACATATCAAACCCGAATGTCCAAAGCTCAAGAAACACAAGAAAAGATTTCAAAATGATGATGGGGAGGAAGGTCACAAAGCCACATGGGATGACGAAAGCTCTTCAAGCGAAAAAGACGATAATGAAGGAGAACAGGTCAACCTATGCTTAATGGCTTTAGAGAATCACTACATGAATGAGGTAGGTCCTTCTTACTCATACTTTTTTAATGATAATAGTAGTGATAATAATAGTGATAGTGAAGATGATGATGATGATGAGCAAAGTTTAATATAAGTGTTGAACCTATAATTAGAAAATATAAAAGTAGACTTAAAACTTATAAAAATAATATTTTAGATTTGAAAAATAAAATGGAAGTTTTACAAAAAGAGAATTATGATTTTAAGACTTAAAATAAAATGAAAGTTTTACAAAAATGGAAGTTTTACAAAAAGAGAATTATGATTTGAAAAATAAAATGGACGCAGATTATGTCGGTAGTCTTTTGGATAGAAAGAGTACCTCAAGCACTTGTCACTTTATTGGTGAATGCCTAGTTTCTTGGTTTATCACGAAACAAGTTTCAATTGCCTTATTTACCGCTGAAGCGGAATATGTGGTAGTAGGGTGTTGTTGCACTCAAATCCTATGGATGAGACAACAACTTAAGGATTATGGTCATATTTTGGACCATATACCCATCAAATGTTACAATACTAGTGTCATCAACCTATCTAAGAATCCCATTCAACACTCTAGAAGTAAGCATATTGACATTAGACATCATTTTCTTAGGGATCATGTTCAATAAGGAGATGTTGTGTTAGAATTTATTGATACAAATAATCAATTGGCAGATATTTTTACCAAACCTCTTACTGAAGAAAGTTTTTGTTTTATAAGAAGAGAGCTTGGTATGCTTGATGGATCAACATTGTCTTAATTATTTTTTTGCCAATTGTATGTCATATGAACCTTGAATGTTAATTCCTTCATATGATTCATTTTACATGATTGATTTTATGGTATGAAGTGGTTAACATGATAGAAATATGTGTTTTAAGTCATATAAACATTTTAGAAATCTTATAGTATTGTTTAAGACTTAGTTTTATTTTTTTGAAGATTTGAGGTGGTTCACGCTCGTGACATATATTCATAGTCGTGAACAAGGATAGTAAAAAGTAGCAGAATCTTTCACATTTTGCTTCATGACTTGCCTTGTAACAACCCCCTCACCCAAACCGCACGTGCCTAGATGGGGGAGCGCTACCCTGATCTTCTTCCTCTTCATATCACTATTTTAAAAAAAAGGAATTCAAGAAAGCCATACACATTTTTTTTTCAAAACTCAATGCACATAGGTATACAATAAATAATATACATTTTTCTTACATAAGATAGTAATGATAAATATTAAGTTAATTCTTAACATACTATATATGAAAAAATAAATTTACAAATCTGAAAGTTTACAATATGAGCAACAAAATGTACAAGTTCAAAAGTTTGTGACCCATTATTTCAAGATCAGCTGCTTTAATTGCCTAGAATCACCGCTTGCTTTATTTACAACCTTTAGCTACCTTTCTATATTTGTGTGGAAGGAAAACTCCCATGCTAAGCTCTAAGCTTAATGATGCATATAAGTAAGGCAATATACTATATTATGCACCAAGCCTTAACACATGTCATTTTATGCATCAAAATCTTACCATGTTATTCTTTTTCTCATGCCCTATTGCACACAACTATGAGTATTATGCATTGCCATATATTAAATCATGCCCACTTATCTTTTATGCAAATATAAATTTCATATTATCCTAGCATGCATAAACATCAAATCATATTATTATATTCCATATTTGTTTTTACTTTATCAAAACATCATTATTATTTGTATCACCTTTTATGATTTCCTTTTTAATTTCAATCTCTTCTTTATATCTGTATCACAGGTCAAGATTTTCTTTTTAACTTTATGACACCTTTATAGCCTCTAACACCTATGAACCCTTGACTAGGATAATTGAGTTGCCATCCAGGCACTTAGGAGTGCCACACAGCAATATGATGTGCGCATACAAGTGCCATTTCTAGTTTCCATAATAGTGTCATTACCGGCTTTATAATAGTGCCATTATTGGCTTTATAATAATGCCATTCCTGTCTTCATAATAGTTATCAGCTTCATAATTCATACTATTAATGGATTTCATCATACTCCCCCCTGCTTTGCACGCCAAACTATCCTAAATCCAGTTCTAGTTAGGTGTTTTTGGGCTTATGCAATAACATTAAAATTCAAAGCATATCCATTTGTCTTCATTATTCATGACATATCCCTGTTTCTCTACTTAATCACCTTCACAAACATATCAACATTCATTATTTCACTAGATAAACAATCTCGTTTCATTTACTTACCTGAATACTCTATTAGGTAATAATGTTTAAAATTACTAAAGACAGAGCATTCACAATTGTGATCACTCATTCATGCCCATAAATTTGTTCACACCTGTGACTCAAAGCCGTAAATGCTTCTTGAATAATTCATGTCATTTCCACACATAAGTCACAATCATGATACAATTCAGTCACCTCCGTGAACTAGCAAGTTCACGCCCATGAACTAAAGGTCACACCCGTGACTATCTGTGAGAAATTTGCATATTCATTTTCTTATTCATCTGTAGCTGCACCAAATCATACCAAAAATACAAACTCACGCATTTCTAAAATTCTTTACTCAACATACATGCTCTAATACTCATAAAATGCCTTAATCAAAACTCAATTCTCTAACATGCATCACTTAACTCAACATATCACAAAAATCTCATTCTTTATAGCTAAACCTATGATTTCATGTCATAATCATCATAGATGCAAATAAATCAACAATTATCATGTTAAACATGCATTATTTCAAACAAAGATAGGCTATTGCCTTAAATTATGTACAAATCTCTATTTTTCTCCTTTAATCTTCTAGGTAGCTTTTTCTTTGCCTTTACTCCCTTGAGCTCCTTCTTTAACACTTTGAGTTCCTACAACATCATAAATTTATCATCAAAACTTTACTTTCTCCAAACTTTCTAACCCTAAACTCTCTCTCATGAAACCCTAAACTCTCTCCTTCCACAAAAGCTTTAAATAAGCTCAAAACCCCAACTTCCTTAAGAAAAGATGAAAAAGAAGAAGGAAACTTCTTTCCATTACACTTTTCTTCACTTGATCACAAACTTGGAGGTTTCTCTCTCTTCAAAACTTGCTTATTTCTCTTCCTTCTTTCTCCCCTAAACTTCTCTAAGACTTGTAGATCATGAAAATCACTTTGTCTTGTTCTTTTCCATCTCTTCCCTTTCTTTCTCTCTCAAGATTTCAAGGTTGGCTATGGTGGAAAAGAGGGCTGGTGTGACTGGCTGGTTTTGGGTAAAAAGAAAGAAGAAATGAGGAGAAGAAGAAAAGGAAGAAAGAAGAAGAGAAATAAAAGTCTTCATGTGGGACCCATCAAATTTGACCATTTCTTTGCTACTTAGGTTTAATTAACATTAATTTTCTTATTTTCCTTATGGAAACTGGCCAACCCAATTAAAATGTCCAAATTTCATATGTTAATTAGCAAATAATCTCATTAATCCTCCAAAATTTGGTAAATTATAATTTGACCCCAAAACTTATCAAATTTTGCAATTTAGTCCTTTACCGTAAATCAACTTCTTTAAGCTTTATAAACACTTAATTAGGCATATATCAACATAATTTAATCATTACTTGATTAATTTTGGTCAAAATCCAAATTTAAACTCTGATCGATCAAATGCGTCAACTTCATGACACGTGCGACTCGGGGCCTAAATTAGCGAATATGACATGCCTTAAGAGAAGAGGTAGTGAAGACTAAGCTTCACACCTGTTACTATATTTGTCACACCCATGAAAAGCCTTCTTCATGCCCATGACTATTTAATGTCATGATTGTGACTCGTTTCACTTTCCTGTTCATGGATAGAGCGCCTCTTCAACAAACTGTGACCCTGATGCTTCACGCCTGTGACTGGTTATTCACAGCCATAAACTATAGACTATAAAATGTAATTTTCTATCTTTAGTGAGCCCATGTCGAGACATAAACACCAGTGGTGGCTGAGGATGTTGGTCAGACATCAGCCTCTTCCACATCCATTTTGACACAGCAGGTTGCTGATCTTCTAGCACCTCTCTTTGACATGATGCATGCTTCCATTGATGAGAGGTTAGAGATCCTCAAAGAATTTATGGAGTCTAGTATGGAAAGCCTCGAGGCAGAGGTAGCACACCTTAGGGATGATTTGTCAGGCGTTAAGCCTACTTAGAGTCCTAGTTATCATGTAGTAGCTTTACCTTTATTGTAATAGGACTATCTTATTTACATTTCAATCTTTTTGCTTGTGACAAAGGGGGAGAAACAAGCATATATATGTTTAATATATGATGGCATGAATATGCAATATGCAATGTGTGGTTATATAATGAAATATGCAAATTTTATTTCAACTGATGATATGCATCAACCTCACATATACCTTGCAACTTGAACTTATTTGAACTCATTTTATTTAATGCATAAGATATACTTAACATATATCTCAAATATACTTTGAATACACTTGTTTATACATGTTTTATTTGATGAGATATACTTAAGATATACCTTGCATATACTTACCTTATTAGTTTGCAAATACCTTTGCTATATTTCTTTCAAATATTGCACTTTATTATATTATCTTAGAAGACTTTTCAAAAGCACATAATGCTAGATTATTTGTCACCATCAAAAAAGGGGAGATTGTTGAACCTTGGGGGGTATTTCCATCATTTTGATGATAGCAAATAAAATAGCAATAATGTATTTAACAATGTTTTGTGTTCTAAGTGTGTTAAACAGGATATACATTATTAGAACATAAAGCAAGATTGAAAGACAAACTTTGAAGATAAAAATTAAAGAAATAGCGAAGTGTCATACCCGTGACTACTAATGTCACACCTATGAATATAACTTAGTGCCAATTCTCCACCATTCAAAGTTCACGACCATGAAGTATCAAACCAACCGTGAAAGATTATACAAGTCACTCTCATGAATGATTAGTCATGCATGTGACCAAATATTTTCAATTCTTCTAGAGAGTGACAAGGCTAGAGTCACCACTTGGACCATAGCTTGGAAGAACATTCACGCCTGTGATCTAGGACAAAGAAACATGTTAGGTGCAAATTAAGAGTTGGTTCAATGACTACTTTCGCATTAAATGCACCTAAATGGCTATAATTCATAGAGGGAGTATAAATTCAAGTCATTTATGAATCCCAAATAGAAGAACAATAATTATTTTTCATCTTTAATCTTGTTGTAGCCTTGTGCATTAATTATTTTTGAACAATCCTCTATTTTTTTGTGAAAACCTTATTACTCATAACTTCTAAGCATTGTAGGTTGGTGAGTATTTTTCATTGTAATCAATTACTCAAAAGTGAGCTTGGGTATATTGGGTTGAGAGTGAAACACTTTTAAGGGTTTATTGTGTCAGCCATAAAATACAAGGAATTGGTTTTTGTGTGAGCCATTGAAATACACAAGGGAATCTCTGGGTTAGGTGTTAGCCATTGAGAGAAACACCATAGTTGGGAGTGAGTTTGAAAAACTCCATGGTAACACTTAGTATGTTAGTGAAACACCCAATTGGGATTAGGGAGAGGAGTAGGGTTTGTTAATAACCGAACCTCTATAAATCTTGTGTGTAATATCTCTCCTTCCTCTATTTTATTTATTCTGCACTTTCAATTAAGCAAATTTTTATTTGCTAACCAATTTAACCCCCTTCTTGGTTCATTGTCTGGGCAACAACCTAATAAGAAGGAAAGCTCAAGCTTTGAAGATTGAAGTTTCAATGAAACAAAGGTAATTATAAGCTTTGAAGATTGAAGTTTCAATGAATAAAAGGTAATTATACTTCTTCCATGTGATGGTTATTCTGATTTTAATTTACATGGAGAGTTCCATGGGTTTTGGAATTAATTAAATTTTAAATTATCGCTATGCCATATATAATAAGCCTATTCCAAACCCAATAGTGGTATTGCTGGGTTTTGAATATGCCTCTCACATATATGGTAGTGGAATTATAAAATTTATTCAGAACCAAAACCCATGGAATGCCCTATATAATTTAAAATTGGATTAGACCATTCAATAGGAGAAGTTGATTACTTTTATTTGCAACTCTTGATCTTCCAACTTGTGAGCTTTTCCTTCTTTATTGGGTTGTAGCAAACCATAACAATCCAAAGCTATTTTCTTTAAGAGTATCCATATGAAGGAAGAAGAAGAAAACCTCTAAGAAGGTGGGGTAACGAAGGTCCAAAGTGCTAGCTATGAGAAATTGTCTTATGAAAGAGAAAAGAGAGAAGAGAAAAATAACTCTTCTTTTTATTTAATGGGAAACCATGAAATTGACTCCTTAAAAGGAGTATTTATAATCTTTCTAATCCCTTTTAGGGTTGGAAAAGGAAAACCCCTAATGGGCCTATTTTCTTAATTAAGATATATAGCCCAATGTTGACCAAGTCAATAATCCTAAACCAAATTATATTTGACCCATTTTTATAACTCTTATAAGAGGCCTAATTCTCTTTCTATTTCACTTGAATCTTATCCAAAATCAATTTTACATTTTCTTCACTCCCTCTATGCGTGTGACCTAATAGGTTTTTTAGTCATATTAGCAACTCTAGTATTGGGAGGAATCTTGATCAAAATAGGATTATATGAGTCAAACTCTTTTGACCCATATTTAATTTCTAATCAATTTTCCTTGACTTAGTAGATCATGAGCGGTGTAGCTCCGCCCCCACCCGACCAGCACGTGCCCAGATGAGGGAACGCTAATGTCCGTCTTCATTACTTCTTCAAATCGCTATTATTATTATTTTACCTTTATTTTCTCAACATTCATGTATATATAAATATATACAAAAAAACCAAGTATAATTTATTTACATAAGATAGAAATTTTAAACATCAAATTAATTATTGACAAACTTTAAAAGTAAGTTTTACAAACTCTAAAATTCTTTAATATAAAAAGCCAAATACAAAAATTTCAAAGCTTGTAACCCACTTTTTCAAGGTTCAGCTGCTTTACTTGAATAGGATCACCGCTTGCTTTATCTATCACTTTCAGCTACCTTTCTATATCTGCGCGGAAGGAAACTCCCACGCTAAGCTCTAAGCTTAGTGGTGCATATAAATAAGACAATATACTATATCATGCAACAAGCATTAACATATATCATTTTGTGCATTAAATGTTTGCATGCTATTTCTATCCACATGTTACTATTTCATACAAGTATACATATCATACTCACATATACAATGTCATTCTCATTTATCTTTGATGGTAAATTACTCTGCTAATCTCTTTATCATCATATCTCAATCTAATATCATCATCATCATTTTCTTATTCTTTTCTTTTCTTATTTTCCAACATATCCTCATTATCTTGCCCACATCACTCTAAATTTGGACTGACTGGATACGGGTTATGGCTCAGGAGCGCTCCCATAGCTTAAGCCACCCTGTCCACTATCTGGCTCAAAAGAGCTTCTTAAATCAATGGCGCTCCCAGAGCTTAAGCCACATTGATTGAGTATAATTTCATCATAGATGAATAACCGGACCAAGAGCACTCCCCGAGCTTAAGCCACCTTGTCCTCATTTATATGTGCTCATTAGAGCTTCTCAAGTCAATAGCGCTCCCAGAGCTTAAGCCATATTGACCGAGCATCTCAGACCAATGGCGCTCCCAAAGCTTAAGCCACATTGGTTGAGGAATAGTATGGTAACTGTTCGCCCCCTTAATGACATGTCATCTATCCTGATTCTAGTCCGCAGGTAGAGTAATGGGCTTCTTTATATTTCCACATCAATCATATTTCTCAAATTTCAACACATCAATATTCTCATATTTATCCACATCTCAATTTTCTTGTTTTGCAAACACATAGTCAATCGCATACATACTGGATAACATCTTTTCATTTATTTAACTAGGTACATCAATATTCTCATGCTTATCATCTGCATCAAATTTCATATATCATCCATGAAAATTCATTTTTCTATATCACAACATAACATGTTCTCACATCAATATATATATATATATATATATATATATATATATATATATATCCACATCATTCTTATTTCACTGGATAGACAATGACTTTCATTTACTTACCTGAATTCCTCATTTGATAACCACATTCATAATCACAAATACAGAGCATTCACGGCCGTGATTACTAATTTCACGCCAGTGAATTAGTTCACGCCCGTAATCCCAAGCCGTGAACGCTACTAGAATGAATCGCCCAAAAGCATTCACGGTCGTGATTACTCATTCACGCCCGTGAATAAGCTCACGTCCGTGATTCCAACCCGTGAATGTTTCTGGAATGAATAGTACCATTTCCACACAGAAGTCACAACCGTGAACCCTCAAGTTCACGCCCGTGACTTTCAGCAGGAAATCTGCATATTCACTTTTCATTCATTCTAACATTATCCAAATCATACCAAATTCTATTTCATGCATTTCTAAGGTTCTTTACTCAACTTATCACTTTCTAATACATGTAAATGTCTTGATCATACAAGATTTTCTAACATGCATCATTAATTCAATGTCACACAAGGATCATTCATACATGACTAAACCTATAGTTTCATGCCATAATCATCCTCATTCTTGAAATGCATTTATCTAAAATCATGTTCAACATGCATTATTTCAAACAAAAATAGGCTATTGCCTTAAGTTATGCACAAACCTTAATCTTTCTCCTTCACTCTTCTAGGTAGCTTTCTCTTTTCCTTTGCTCCTTAGAGCTTGTTCCTTGTCACTTAGAACTCCTACAACATTATAGATCATTATTATCATATGATTTTCCTTAAGACCCTAAACTCTCTTTTTCTCTCTCAAAACCCTAGTTTCTCTCTCTTTCACATAAGTTTTGGATGAGCTCGAAATTCGAACTTTCTTTTAAGAAAAGATGAAGAAGAAGAATAAATGCTTCTTACCTTAAACTTTTCTTCACTTGATTACCACTTTGGAGATTTTCTCTCTCTACCCAACTTGATTTTTTTCTTCCTTTTTCTTGTTCTTTCTAGCTTCCTTAGGAGTTATGGGCCATAAAGATCACCTTGTCTTGCTCTTTCCCTTCTCTTCCCTTCCTTTCTCTCTCTAGAAATTAAGATTTGGTTATGGAAGAGATGAAATGGCTGGCGTGACTGGTATAAAAGAGAGAGAGAAGAAGGCAGAAAATGAAGAGAAGAAGAAGAAGAAAACAAGGTATTAAATAGGGTACCCATAAGTCTTCATGTGGGACCCACCATTTTGACCATTTCTTGACATTAGGCTTAATGAACCCATTAATCTCATTCTTCCTCCTTGAGTGGCAGGCCAAACCTATCAAAATGTGCCCAAAATTAATATGTTGATTAGCAATTAATCTTATTAATCTTCTAATTTTTTGTAAATTGCAATTTGACCCCAAAACTTATCAAATTTTGCAATTTAGTCCCTTTTATGTAAATCAAATTCTTTAAACTTTATAAACATTTAATTAGGCATTCATCATTTAATTTAGCCATTATTTGATCAATTTTTGTAAAAATCCGAATTTAGACTCCGATCGGATAAACACGTCAACTTCACGACACGTGCGACTCGGGGCCTAAATTAGCGAATATTACAAACGGTTTCTAGCAACACATTATGACTACATAATTAACCAGAAAATCAGTGGTTTGACTTTTAACCCTTCCATAAATAATTACTGTTCAATTTATCCTTTCACCAAACTATACCTCATTTGGTTCAGAGTATGGATTATGTCAACTCCCATTGACTGATTATGTCACATCTAGAAAATTAGTTATTGTCTATGAGACTCATTACTCTATTTGACATGTCCTTGAAGACCTTCGTCAACACTTGTTCACCTCGACCAAGGATTTCTAAGTAGGTATTGTTGGGTTTTGAACAATGAATCATATTCATAAACGCAGTGAAAAATAAAATTTTTCAAAACCCAAAACAAAAGATAATACTTGTACCATTAAAACTAATTTATATAAATGTAAATGTTAAAAATTATACCTTGTAATTTTTATTTGTTCTTCAAATCTTCACTTTGTTGGGTTGTAGGAAACCACAACAATCCACACTAGGATGTCTCTAATGATAATCCACACGAATAATGAAGAAGAAACTATCAAGAGAAAATGGTTTGAACAAATTCAAAGTGCTAGCTTTGAAAGTGTTCTTGAGAGAATTTTGGTTGTCTTAAAAATATTTTTTTTTCACAAAAATATTTTCATGTCTATTTTCTGTCATTTGATGTCTTTTCTATTTGAATCAAATTCAAAAATAAGATGAAAAGTCAAAAATGGAGAAAATGGTAACTAATGAATAGTAATTGGCCATAACTGGCCTAATTATGGCCATTATGGCCAATTACAGCCGTTGGCCAACAAATGGAAGCTGCAGGCGCGCTGGGCCTGCTGTGGGCTGCTGCTGGGCAGCCCAGCTGACCCATAAGGTGGGCCAGCAGCCTAGCCCTCACGAGCCCGTACGGGCCCGTGACACTCCCGAACGATTTTTTCGTGCGATCTCATCACGATCCATCCTAAAATAATTCTCTCATATTTTGGATCTTATCCAAGACCATTTTACTCATTCTCCATATCTTCAATGCGTGTGACCTATTAGGTTCCCGTTTATGTTGGCCACTTAAATTAACAATTAATTTTAGTAGGTCATGAGCGGTATCTAGCAACACATCATGACCCCCAATTGATCGGAAAGTCAGTGGTTTGACTACAAACCTTTCCATAGACAATTTCTATGCAATTATTCCTTTCACCATTCTATACCCGACTTGGTTCAGAGTATGGACATGTGTCAACTCCCACTATACTGACTATGTCACGTCTAGTCCAAGTAATGTTAGTTATTGTCCTTAAGGCTCATTACTCTATTAGATATGTCATTGAAGATTATCTTTATGACATTTCCACTCCGGCCAGAGATTCCTGAGTAATGACCACGACAAGAGGCCATGGGTATACACTCCTATCAAAAGTGGTGAATCCTTTATTGGTTACCCAATTACCTTCAAATACCTCAAGGTGTATCCAATCACCACCCTATGAGCTACCTCTCTAAGGCAACAAGGAATAATGTGAAAATGCAGAATCAATATTCAAGATATCCTTGAGTACCTCAAGTCTAAGGATACTTACACCATTGCTATGATGCGACTATCATTGACATTTGAATAGATTATCCATATGATTGTCTCATAGTTGGTCATCCAATATACTTAGCTACACTTAGCAAGCATCCACATGTTAACTCTAAACATCTCATATTTATAGATTATGAGATCTACTACTCGATCCAATCAAGAAGTGTAACATGTGCTAGTCTGTCTGGATTAATAATGTCTCATCTAATTAATCCTATGACTAGGGATAATTTTGATAATAACATAATTACACATGATAAGAATCTCAATATCATGATCTCATCATGATTTCCTTCATGCTATATTATGTATCAAGGACTTCATTAATTGATTTAAGATCACTTATCAATTCATATATCAAATGAACATCAAATTAATGAAAAAGCCTTTTATTAATCAAATAAATTTGTACAATAAGTGCTAAAGGTGATTGCCTTTAGAGCACTCCTCTAATAGGTATACTCTTCTTCTATCATGAGTGGTAAATCCCTTTTTGACTACTCAACTACCTTTGAATACCTCAGGCTATACCTAATAACCACCCTATGAGTAATCTCTAAAAGGCAATGAGGAATGGAGTCAAAGTATAAGATTTAGTATCCAAGATAACCTTGAGCATCTCAATTCTAAGGATACTTGCACCATTGTTATGATGATACTTCGCTGACATTGAATAGATATGCATGTGATTGTCTCATAGTAGGTCATCCAATGTACATGGCTGCTCTAGCAAGCATCCATATGTTAACTCTAAACATCTCATATCTACAACTTATGAGATCAACTACTTGACCTAGTCAAAGAGCATAACATATTTTAGTCTATTCGGATTAACAATGTCCCATCTTGTTAATCCTATGACTAGAGATAATTTAGGTATAAACACAATTACACATTATAGTTATTTCACTATCATAATCTCATCATGATTTCCTTCATGCTATGTTACATACCAAAAGACTTTATTAAATAGTTTAAGATTTATATCAATTCATATGCAATGAATACCATATATTGAAAGTGCCTTTTTATTAATAATAAATTAGTAAATCAAGTGCCTAAGGTGATTTTCTTTAGGTCACCTCTCTAACGCTTTTGCATCTAAATCTTTTTGGACCTAATAGAGCTGCTAGTTATTAGGTAAACACTATGCTTTCTTCTAGTCGATGATTACTCTATGTTTACTTTGGTAAATTTCTTATCTCAAAAAAGAGATGCTTTTAAATCTTTTAAAAATTTTCCAAAAGAATTCAAAATGAAAAATGTTATTTTATTTCAAAAATAATAAGTGACCATGGCAGAGAATTTAAAAGTGAGTTGTTTGAAAATTTTTGTTAGGAATTTGATATTTTACATAATTTTTCTACTCTTATAACATATGACAAAATGGGATTATTAAAAGGACAAATAGAACTTTGGTAGAGATGGCTAGAACAACGCTCAATGAGTATGGTTTACCAACCTACTTTTGGACTGAAGCCACCAATACCACATGTTATATTTCTAATCATATTTTTAAAAGACCTATTTTAAATAAAATCTTTTTGAGCTATGGAAAGGAAGAAAATCCAAGATCTCATAACTTAGAGTATTTGGATGTAAGTGTTTTATATTAAATACCAAGGAAAAGCTTAGAAAATTCACCTCTAAATCCAATGAAGGCATCTTCTTAGGACACTCCACAACTAGAAAAGCTTATAAAGTCTTTAATAAAAGATCATTAGTTGTAGAAGAGTGTATGCATATTGTTTTTCTTGAATCTAGAAAACTTAATCTTTGAAAAGGTATTGTTCTTGATGATGTTATAGGCTCAATAGAAAAGCTTGACCTTGATCATTAAGAGGAAGATGAGACCTCAAAGAAAGATTATGATAATGATCAAGAGAAGCAACACAAAGAGAAGCATTAAGAGGAACATTTTTGTCAAGCTTAAGACCAAGACTTCAAAGAGCTACTACCTAATGGGTGGAAGTTCATAAGAAACCATCCTATGGAGCAAATCATATCCCACCAATGGTGTAAGTACTCGATCTCATCTTAAGTTTTTAGATTCTAATCTTACTTTTGTCTCTCAAATTGAGCTAAGGACTATTGAGGACGCTTTTAGGGATGAGAGTTAGGTAATTGTTATGTAAGAGAGAGTCAACTAATTTGAGAGATATAAGGTTTGGATCTTAGTTATAAGATCTAAGGACTGCATAATTATTGGTAGTGAATGGGTCTTTAGGAAAAAGTTGGATGAGCAAGGTCAAATCACTAGGAACAAAACTAGATTGGTTGCCAAAGGGTACAACCAAGAGGAAGGCATAAATTATAATGAGACATATGCTTCGATTGCAAGATTAGAAGCCATTAGAATTCTTTTAGCATTTGTATGTTATATGAATTTTAAGCTTTTTCAAATGGATGTTAAAAGTGCATATGTAAATGGTTTTATCGAGAAGAAAGTTTATGTTGAGTAATCTCCCAGTTTTGAAAGTCATGCATTGCCAAATAATGTGTTTAAGCTCAATAAGGCCTTATGTGGTTTAAGACAAGTTCCAAGAGCTTGGTATGAAAGACTTAGTGCATTTCTCTTAGAAAATGATTTCTTAAAAGGACATGTAAATACTACTTTTTTTTTATCAAAAAGCACAAACATGACATATTACTTATTCAAATTTATATTGATGATATTATCTTTGGGTTTACTAATAAATTGCTTTGTCAAGAATTTGCTAAGTGTATGACTAGAGAGTTTGAAATGGGCATGATGGGAGAGCTCAAATTCTTCCTTAGTCTCAATCAAGCAAAGCAAGAAGGGCATCTTCATCAATCAATCCAAGTACACCATAAAGTTATTGCAAAAATTTGGAATGGAAAGATGCAAGAGTGCCAAGACTTCAATGAACACATCAACAAAGTTGGACAAAGATGAGAACGGTAATGCTATAAATGAAAAACTTTATAGAGGTATGATCAGATCTCTTTTATACCTTACCGCTTTTAGACCCGATATAATGTTTAGTGTATGTTTATATGCTAGATTTCAATCATGTCTTAAGGAATCTCATTTGAATGTTGTGAAAAGGATTTTAAAACATATTCATGGCATAATGCACGTAGGCTTATGGTATCCTAGGAACACTTCATTTCATATCATTAGTTTTTCATATGCCGATTATGTCAGTAGTTTTGTAGATAGGAAAAACACATTTAGAACTTATCATTTCATTGTTGATCATTTAGCTTCTTGGTTTAGCAAGAAACAAGTTTCGATTGCCTTATCCTCTGCTAAAGCAGAATATGTTGCAATGGGTTGTTGTTGAACTCAAGATCTTTGGATGAGATAATAACTCAAGTACTATGGTCAGGAGATTGATCACATTCCCATCAAATGTGACAACACAGGTGCTATAAATCTTTCTAAAAATCTCATTCAACACTATAAGAGCAAAAATATAGACATTAGGCATCATTTTATAAGAGACAATATCCAAAAAGGTGATGTTGTGTTAGAATTTATTGACACAAACAATCAATTGGCTGACATCTTCCCCAAGACTCTCAATGATGAAAAGTTTTGTTTTATGAAAAGGGAGCTTTGTATGCTTAATGGGAGCAACTTTGTCTTGAAAATTGTTTTTAAAGGTATACATTGTATTTAATCATGCATTTTGGTGCTTATATGTGAACCTTGAGTGTTACACCATGTTGTGATGACATACTCGTTCAAATTATGTGATACATGTTTGTACACCATGAAAAGTATATTTTATTTGCGTAAGAAGAAGATTTGTGAAACAAAGATTCTCTTTGGAACTTTTTTATTTTCTATTTTTTAAGGCTTCACGCCCTTGACTAATGAGTCACGACCGTGAATGTTTTTGGACTAAAAATTCCAAAGTCGTTCATACCAAGAGTATAACATCCAGCGATTTAGGCCCTATTGCGCATGACCGTAGTGGGGTGCGCTGGTTCAATCGGAGTCTAAATTTAAACCCATAAAAAATAACTAATAGTAAGAGAAAATAATTAATGGTGTTATTATTTGGGAATTAAAAAGATTAGTGCTAGAACTGGGAAAAAATAAAATTACCCTACGGACAAAATCGGTATTATGGTAATTATTGGGGGAAAAAGTGTGAAGATGAGGAAATTTGTGGCAAATAAAGAATTTTTCAAAGTTTAAAAGTTAATTAAGAGTAATTATGTTAATGAACCAATGAAAATTATGTTTAATTTTTGTTTCCCAGACAATAAACCAAGAAGGGGGTTGAATTGGTTAGTAAATAAAATTTCTTAACTTTAAGGTGTGGATTAAAGTTAAATAGAGTAAGGAATGAGAGATATCACATACAAGATTTATAGAGGTTCGGGTATTAACAAATCCTACTCCTCTCCCCAATCTCGATTGGGTGTTTTACTAACACTCTAAGTGTTACAATGGAGTTTTACAAGCTCACTCCCAACTATGGTGTTTCTCTTAATGGCTAACACCTAACCCAGAAATTCTCTTGTGTTTTTCAATGGCTTCACACAAAAACCAATTCATTATGTTTTATGGCTCACATAATAAACCCTTACAAGTGTTTCACTCTTAACCTGAAATACCCAAACTCACTTTTGGGTAATTTGTTACAATGAAAACACTCACCAACCTACAATGCTCAAAAAATATGAGCAATTAGGTTTTTACAAAGAATAGAGGTTTGTTGACAAAAATAATTAATGCACAAGGCTACAATAAGATTAATGTTTCAAAGTAATTCTTGTTCTTCTTTTTGAGATTCATAAATGGCTTGCATTTATACTCCCTCTGTGAATTTTAGCCGTTTAGGTGCATTTAATGTGAAAATAGTCGTTGAACCAACTATTAACTTCACACTTGACATGTTTCTCTATCCTAATTTATGGGTGTGAATATATGTGGTGACTTCGGCTATGAAACTTTCTGGAAGAATTGGAAGTATTTGATCACGAGCGTGACTGATACTTTCACGGGCGTGAATATTTCTCCAAGCCGTGGTCCAAGTGGTGACTCTAGCCGTGAAGCTCTGAAAGAATTGGCATGTTTCATCACAAGTGTGAATACTATTTCACGGGTGTGACTATGTGATCATTCACGGTTGGTATGATCCTTTATGGATGTGAACTTTGAATGGTGAAAAGTTGGCACTCAGCTTTATTCACGGGTGTGACTTTGTTATTTCTTTGATTTTAATCTTAAAAAGTTCTATTTCAATCTTGCTATATGTTCTAATCAAGATATTTCCTATTTAACACACTTAGAAGAAATATTGTTAAAAATATTATTGCTATATTATTTGTTATCATCAAAATGAAGGAAATACCCTTCAAGGTTTAACAATCTCCCCCTTTTTGATGGTGACAAATAATCTAGCAATATGTGCTTTTGAGAAGTCTCCCCCTCAAAAGGTGCTTAAAATAAAATAATGGAGTGCAAGATTTGAAGACGTATAGCAAAGTTGTTTGCGAACTATTTAGGTATATGCAAGGTATATCCTAAGTATATCTCATCACTTAACACATATATAACACGTATATTCTTAGTATGTGTGAGATATATGTTAAGTACATCTTTTATATTAATCTTGCAAAGTATATGTGAGGTTCATGTGAGATATATGTTATGCATATTATCAGTTAAAAAAAGGTTTACATATTCCACACATTGCATAATAATAACATATATTTGCTAACCACACAATTGCATATATTGCTAGGTCCTCCCCCTTTTGTCATCAATAAAAAAATGATAATAAGATTATTATATTAAAATTAAAAGGAGATGATTTGCAAGCATTTAAAAACATAAAATAAAGTCCTATAACATTAAAAATAAATCTACTTTATGAAACCTAGGACTCTAGTTAGGCTTCAAGCCTGACAAATCATCCCTAAGGCTTGCTACCTCTGCCTCGAGGCTATCCATACGAGACTCCATGAATTCTTTGAGGTTTTCCAACCTCTCATTGATGGAAGCCTACACCATATCAAGGTGAGGTGATATAAGATTAGCAACTTGTTGTGCCAAGCTGGGTGTGGTAGAGGCCGATGACTGATCAACATCTTCCATTATTTTCGATGTCGATGTCTCATCACGGGCTCACTTCCTTTGCTAGACAGACTAGAGACCAGCTTTGAAGGCATCAGAATCATGATCTTCCCAATCTATTTCACCAATTGGAGTGGTGAAGCAGTAGTAGATTTTATCTTTATGAATAATGTGGACAGCTGCTCCCATCTTGATAAAGGACTCGACATCAAGTCGATCTCGTGGATGAGCTAGAATAAGAGTGTAAATGTACTCATCGAGATTTAGATACCCTAGCTCAATGGCAAGGTGAGTTAGATACCGGCCAATCAAAATATCTCTCGATGGCTTCGTTGCAATGGAAAGGAGATGATTTGCAAACTATCGAGACAAAGCTACGAATAATACTCTTCATGCCATTTCCAATAAGAAGTGTTCTGATTTTTTGATTGCCCCGTTACTATCTCTTCTAGAAAAAATACTATAAGTTAGAAAGCTATGTAAATAAATATGCACAAGAGACCGGAGGTGGGTGCTCTTTGTCTTTTTCACATCCCAGCTACACTCAACACCGAAATGTGTCCAAGATGGAGGAGCATAAAATTCAACTTCACTCTCGTTAAGAATTCCATCGGAGGGAAGCTTGAAAATAGTGCAAAACTCCATTGTTGTGAGAGTGTTCGGATGCTTACAGAGATGGAATTTGACAGTGCCGGTGGGAAAGACTTGCAATCTGCTAAGGAACTCGAGAGTTGGTTCCTTTAGCATTGGCCGATAAATGTCCACAAACTCTTTGAGATGACAAGTTTGCAACTGTTCAATCATGTTTGTCTCAAGACCAAAAGTCTTCACAAAATTCCACTCGAAGGATCAAGACGAGAGTAAGGGTCTTTTCTTGAGAACGACATATCGCGGATGACAATTTTTTGAAATGACATTGAGAAGACAATTAGTGTGGCATCTTGGAGTATGTGATTTCTTCCTTGTGACTATGGAAGAACCCAGTTTCATTTTGATAAAGCTTTAATGAAGGATTGGAGAAGAAATTTTTGGAGTAAATTGAAAAACCTTGAGAGAAGTTATGATTCTTCAAAGAGAGATGTCTGAAAGGGTTCTATAGATGGAAATGAATGTTAGGAGGTCGGAATTTGTGAGAAATATTGAATGAGGGTGATAAATGAGAGAATTTATAGAGTTGGAAATGAGATAACGGTAGAAATTTTGTTTAATAGTTGATAGATTCACGACCTAGAATACTCAATCACGGCTGTGAATAATCATGGTCATGGTTTGTTGAAGAGGCACCCTAGCCATGAAAAAGGAGATAAATTGAGTCACAGTCGTGACATTAAATAGTCATGGGCGTGACCTAGGATTTTCATGGGAGTGACAGAAATAGTCCCAATCGTGAAAGATTAGGCTTCACTATCTCTAACCTTGAGGCAAGGCGTGAAACAAAGCATGAACAGTTTTAGAGTTATATGCTGTCAATATTCATGGTCATGATGTGATGTCATGGGCGTGAAACTTAGTTTTCACTTCTTATTCCTGTGAAGCATGTCGTGAATCAAAGTGTGAAAGCTACTGGAACTATTTGTTATTTACTTCACGGTCGTGAATATATATCACAGGCGTGAATCACCTCAAATCCTAAAAAATAAAATTAAGTCTAAAATAAGACTAGAGGATTTCTAAAGAAGTTTTTATGCCCTTAAACATATATTTCCATCATGTCAACCACTTCATATTATAAAATTAGTTAGGTAAAAAGCATCATATGAAGGAAATAACATTCAAGGTTAATTCTTCATCATACAATTGGCAAGAAAATAAATAAGACAAAGTTGATCCATCAAGCATACTGTTGAACCTTGAGGACCTTGAGAGGTATTTCCGTTATTTTGATGCTAACAATAAAATGACAATAATGTATTTAACAATATGTGTTCTAAGTTTGTTGAACAGGATATATCTTAAGTAAAATAGATGCAAGAATGAAAGACAAATTTTGAAGATCAAAATACAAAGAAATAGCATGTTCACGCCCGTGACTACTTATGTCATGCCCATGATATAGTTTAGCACAAACTCTCCAAAATTCAAAGTTTACGGTCATGAAGGATCATGCCAATCGTGAATGATTAAATCAGTCATGACCGTGAAATAAAGACACGCTTGTGAAATAACATGTCAAGTTCTTTGAGAGAGCTTCACAACCAGAGTCATCACTTGAACCACGACTTGGAAGAATGTTCACACCTGTGAAAGTATAAAGTCACGCCCATGATCAAACACTTCAATTTCTTATAGAAAGCTTTACGGCCATAGTCATCACTTGGACCATGACTTGGAAGAACATTCATTATCGTGATACATATAGTCATGCCATTGAATGAGGACAGAGAAACATGTCAGGAACGAAGTTAAGAGTTGGTTCAAAGGATATTTTTGTATTAAATGCACCCAAATGGCTATAATTCACTGTGGAAGTATAAATGCAAGTCATTTACGAATCCTAAGAAGAAGGAACAACAATTACTTTGAATCTAAAATCTTGTTGTAGCCATTGTGCATTAATTACTTTCAATAAATCCTTATTATTTGTAAAAACCTATTTGCTCATAATTTCTGAGCATTATAGGTTGGTGAGTGTTTTCATAGTAATTTATTGCTCAAGTGGGTTTGGGAATATTGGGTTAAGAGTGAAACACTTGTAAGGGTTTATTGTGTGAGCCATAAAACACAAGGAATTGGTTTATTGTGTAAGCCATTAAAACAAAAGGGAATTTTTATGTTAGGTGTTAGCCATTGAGAGAAACACCATAGTTGGGAGTGAGCTTGTAAAACTCCATTGTAACACTTAGAGTGTTAGTAAAACTCCCAATTGAGATTGGAGAGAGGAGTAGGGTTTGTTAATACCCGAACCTCTATAAATCACGTGTGTGATATCTCTTCATCTCTACTCTATTTAATTTTATTATGCAATTAAGGTTAAGAATTTTTTTTATAACCAATTCAACACCCCCTTCTTAGTTCATTATTTGAGCAACAATTGGTATCAAAGCCAAGTATAATATCAAAGCCTAAAAAGCGCTAGCAAAGATCAAGAAATGGCCAATGAAGGATTCCAAAGTCTTAAGCCATACTTTGATAGAGCAAACTATGCTCATTGGAAGTTTCTGATGGAGTCATATCTCCATAACGAGGGAATTGAAGTTTGGGATAGCGTTCGAAAAGAATAGACACCACCAACAAGGAGAGAAGTTGATGGGGAGGAAGAAATCCTTTCAAGAGATGATTGGACAGAGCCTCAATGTAGAGCAAACTTCAAAAACAAAAAGGCAATAACAATTCTCGCAAGCTCACTATCCACTGAAGAATGTGTTAGAATCCAACACCACCCTATCGCATATAGTATGTGGAAAACATTGGAGAATTATCATAAAGGAACAAAGCAAGTTAAATGCAAGAAGATTCAACATCTCACTTTAGAATATCCAATGAATCCATCACTGATATGACAAACCGTCTTCTAGCCATCACAAATGGCATGAGAAAGCTTGGAAAACACTTGAGCTTGGAAGATGTAAATAATAAAATTCTGAGAAGCCTTCCTCTTAAAGACTATGGTTCAAAAGTTGTTAGTATAGAAGAAGTCAATGAAGACATGGGTGTCATAAATACCGATGTGCTTATTGGCAAACTTCTAACTCATGAAATGGCAGTAAAGAGAGATATAAAACTTAAAACTGAGCCAAAAAAAACTAAGCGTCTAGCACTAAGAGCCTCCACTTCAAAATCTCAGGAAGAAGTTGAAGATGATGAAGAAAAGAGCGATGATGCAAATGAGGACATTACAATTCTTTTAACAAGACTAAAAAGAATAGTTAGAAAGAGAATTAGCAACTCTCGAAACTTCAAACAAAGAAATCAAAAAACACTTCTCAAATGACTCTCAAAGGAATAAAGAGGAGGTAAAATGTTATGAGTGTGGGAAGAAAGGACATATCAAACCAGAATGTCTAAGGCTCAAGAAACATAAGAAAAAATATCAAAAACATAATGGGGAGAAAGGTCACAAAATCACATGCGATGACGAAAGCTCTTCAAGTGAAAAAGATGACAATGAAGGTGAAGAGATCAACCTATGCTTCATGGCCTTAGAGGATCACTTTACGGATAAGGTAAGTCCTATTTACTCATATTCATTCAATAAATGATAATAGTGATAATAATAGTGACAGTGAAGAAGATGATGAGCAAAGTCTAATAGAAGTATTGAAACTAGAATTAGAAAAATATAGATGTAAATTCAATACTTATAAAAATAATATTTTAAGTTTGAAAAACAAAATGGAAGTTTTAGAAAAAAGAAAATCTTGAGCTTTAATCTTCTAATGAATCTCTTCAAAAATCATTAGATGAGTACTCCTCTAGACCCTTAACTAAATCCTTACTTAAAGAAAACAATGTTTTGAAAAATGAAGTTCAGGAACTTAGAAACTCCATTTCAAGATTTCATAAAGGCAATGAGAGTTTAGATACTCTCATAGTGACTCAAAGACCACCTTTAATAAGACATGTTCTAGGATTTAATGGAACATCATCTTCATCTCACAAGACCACATTTGTTAAGTCAAATGCACCTCATATCTCCACATTAGAAGCAATAGCCCCAAGGGATAAGTGCACAACACACATTAAATCCTCTATTTATAAAAAAATGGTCAAGAGTCAATTAGCCTAAGAAGGAAACCTCAAAAGGCCAATCATGATTTTATGTATAAGAGGCATGCACCTAGGAAAGCACTAAGTCATTATGCATGTGCATGTCACTACTCACAAACTCCATCTAATAGGATAATGTTAGCTAAAAGCATGGTAAAACCAAAAAGCATGTTTAAAGCTAAATAATGTAATTATTGTATGAAATTTGGTCATATCAATCAACATTGTTGGATAAGGAAGGCTCATTGGGAACTTTCATGTGCTAACCCCCAAGGACCCAAGTTCATTTGGGTACCTAAAAACAATACTTAAATTGTAATTTTATAGGTATTCCTCAAATCCACTATAAAAGAGAATGCTTGGCTTACGGATAGTGGATGTTCAAGGCATATGACCGAAAATAAAGAGCTATTCAATGACATTAAAAGTATTGATAGTGGTAAGGTAACCTTTGAAAACAATGCTTAGGGTAAGGTAATTGGCATTGGGTATATTGGTATTAATAATACTACTTTCATTGAAGATGTTTTACTTGTTGATGGATTGAAACATAACTTGTTAAGTGTAAGTCAATTATGTGATAAGGAAAACCAAGTAATCTTTACCTCTAATGAATGTCTTGTAACCTTTTTTAGGGGCCAAGAGATATTCAAAGGAAGTAGAGATGTCAATACTTACATAATAGAATTACACAAAATATCTAACATTTCCTCTAAATGTCTTATGACTACTAGTGATGAATCTTAGTTGTGGCATAGAAGGCTTAGTCATGCAAGCATGGATTTAATTCAAAGCCTTAGCAAAGGAGAGTTAGTAAGTGGACTACCAAAAGTCAAATTTGAGAAAGATAAGACTTTTGGACCTTGCCAAAGAGGAAAATTACACAAGTCCTCCTTCAAATCCAAAAATATTGTAAGTACCTCGAAACCTCTACAACTTTTACATCTAGATCTTTTTGGACCTACTAGAGTTGCAAGCCTAGGAGGTAAACACTATGCTTTTGTCATCGTCGATGATAACTCTAGATTCACTTGGGTAATTTTCTTAGCATAAAAGAGTGATGCTTTTGAATCTTTTAAAAATTTTGCTAAGATAGTTCAAAACGAAAAAGATTGTTTTATTTCAAAAATAAGAAGCGATCATGGCAAAAAATTTGAAAATGAAAACTTTGAAAACTTTTGTCTAGAACATGGTATTTCACAAAAATTTTCATCTCCAAGAATACCTCAACAAAATGGGGTAGTCGAAAGGAAAAATCGAACTTTAATTGAAATGGCTTAGACAATGCTCAATGAATATGGGTTACCAACCTACTTTTGGGCTGAAACCACTAATACTACATGTTATATTTCAAATTGAGTTTTCAAAAGATCACTCTTAAACAAAACTTCTTTTGAGTTATGGAATGGAAGAAAGCCCATGATATCATACTTTAGAGTATTTGGATGCAAGTGTTTCATATTAAATATGTAACGCCCACAAATTAGTGTAAATTAAAATAAATATTTTGTATACATTGAAAATACATAATAGACATAAAAATTTAAATAAATTGAATAAATGAGTAAATTAGAAATTAAAATAAATTAAATTTATTGACATGATAAATTTGATTAAATTATACCACATAATTAAATTGTATTTTTAGTATAAAAAAATTAAAGATATTAGATAAGGAAATATGTGAAGATGATGATGATGATGATGATGATGATGATCATAATAATAATAATAATAATAATAATAATAATAATAATAATAATAATAATAATAATAATAATAATAATAATAATAATAATAATAATAAATTAAAAAAAAAAAAAGAAGAGAAAAGTGAACAGTGAACAATAAAAATGGGTCAGCAAAGAAGGAAGCAAAAAAAAAATGAAGGGACTAAAAACGTGAATTAGGAGGAAGTGGGGTTGAACTCTTTTTTTGGCCATTTGCTTCTAACCCTATCTCTTTCTCCTTCTTGTTCTTCTTCTTCTTCTTCATCTTCCCTTTTCCTTCCTCCATATTACAGCCCAAAATATTCATCATTTTCTTCAAGATTTGCATCAAAAATCAGTCCAATTAAATCTGATCTTGGTAAGAAATATTTTCCCCACAATTATTGTGTTACTAGAACTCTTTAGGTTATATTTTTACAGGATATTGCACTCTATTTTTTATTATCTTGTGACTCGAATTTGGAGATGTGTTAAACATAAAAGTTGTTCATCTATATCTTTTGTATATCTTTGCCAAAATTTATTGATTGATTTTGAGTATATGAAGAGATATGGTTATTGGGGTGAAACTGGTTCAGGGAGATGTATCAACTGTATAACCTACGGTTTTTATGAAAATTGATCATCTTAATGGCTTAATCTAAGGTTTTGTAAAAAATTAAAGTTGTAGGTAAATATTTTTTTGAGGTCTCTGCCAAATTTTGTATAAATTGATTCTGTGTAGGTTGAGTTATTCTGAAATGAACTATGATTGTTCCTTGATTGAGCTGGTTTCATACACCTGTACAGCTTCAGTAACTTCGTGCTTATATTTCACCTATGTTTAGATCGAATTAGCCAAAGTGAAAAACATGAAAGTTTTACTCCTATGTCCTATATAAATTTATGTGAGAGTCTTACCTTAAAATGTCATGTATTTTGTGAGTTATGAGCTGAACAATTAAACTGGTCGGGTTGATATTCTATGTTGAACCAGTTATATATCATCCAATATTTGAGAACCTTAGAGACCGAATATGTAAATGAGTTAAACATAAAACATGTTCCCAATTAACTTATATAACTGTATAAAACTTTTCATAATAATTTCAGCTACAAATTGAAAGATATGAATTTTTAAATGTGGTACCCTAAAACTGCCTAAAGACAGAGAACAGAGCAATATTTAAAAATATACCAAAAATCGTGTAATTGTTCAAAAATTCTGAAATTTTAGTATGTTTTAGATTTAGATGTTATATTTAATCAAAATCAAGAATCATATAAATTGGATAAGTGTAGAAAACGTTATTCATCCAACAGTCCAGAAAGGTCATGTTTCAGCTTATAAGAAATTGTAGTTATTTATTTAAACTATATTAAGAATAATTATTTTATCAATGTATTAATTATTTATATTTTCGAATTAGGGTCTCAACAAGAAGAAGAGCAATAAAGTAGACAAGCTCCAAATTTTAGATTTTGGAAAAAAAAAAACTCCATTGAGGTTTGTACATATATGCATTTTAGTTTGTCTTGTTGCATGCTTGTGTGTTAATTGAATAAGTGGTATATTTGAATAATGTATTAAAATGTGTAAATATGAAATGAATTGAGTACTTAATCAATGAAATTTTATGTTAATGCATGTATAGACATATGAATGAATAATTGATTGATAAATGTAAAAAAAACTTTGGTTTACAGTATGTAACATAATATATTTTTCAATATAGATTAGTATATGATTGATTAAAAATGAGATAATTATTAATGGTAATTATTGAATAATTAGGACAAAAAAAGAGTGAAGTTAGAATAGAAAGTCATGTATGACATGTATGACATGTATCTGATATGAAAAGAGATGTTATATGACATACTTGGACTCATAAAATTATTATAAATTTTGGTTTTGTATTAAAAAATTTGTTGGTTTTGATTGTATAGAAAACTAATTAAAGTATGTCAATATTACTTAAATAGTTATATATAATGGAATATCATATGATTATATGATTTTAAAATTTTATAATCATATTTTCATTATAAATGTAATGGGAATATTGATTATAGCAAATTTATATATATAAATAAAATAAAATAAGTAATAACATTAATTGTCCAGTTCTCAACCTGTGGACTAATTAGGGATAGATGGTGCACCATTGAGGGGGCATTACGGTACCGATATTGATATGGTTTAGGAACAGGGTGATATTAGCTCCGAGAGCACCCCTGTCCTAATTGTACACAAATGATGTGATTATACTCGGTCATGAGGCTTAAGCTCCGCGAGCGGCCTTACTACACGCCCTATATCCAGACAGTCCGAGAATGAGATTTGGTTTATTTATATTAAAATATTATATATAAAATAATTAAAAGACATACATGTACTTGTTGAAAGATAAAATGTGTGAAATAACATGAATTATAAATATTCAGCATGAATTATAAATATTTATTAAGGTAAGCTAAATTTATAATTGAGTTTTATATATATTATCAATGAATTTGGTACTATTGTATAATTATGCGGTTGTCCTTGTATAATATATTTTATAATACTGTGTACTGTATTATAAATTATCTGCATTGCATTTTGGTAATTGTATGTTAAAATATTTATGCTTATATGGATTGAGATTTGAGTTAACTAAACAATCATAATTTTAGGGAAATCAATTAAATTAAAATGAGTTATTGAAACATGATAGGAGGTAAAATGCTTAATATTTTATATATTACATATGGTTGAATATATATATATATATATATATACAGTTCATGTCCTAATACAAATATAATAATAATATAATGGAACATAAATTTTATTTTATTATAATAGTTTCTAAATTTTATATAAATAATTTATTTAAATTATATCATGATTATTATGACCCACGTTTGTGTGACTGCATGGGAAAACTTAAATGCTTATATATACCACTAAGCTAGAAATGACTTAGCGTGGGTTTTTCCCGCGCAGGAACTGGAGGTTGCAAGTAGTAAACTGTGAAGTTGATAGAGAAAGTACAAGCCCATACTAGAGGAGACGCGTCAGAACTGGTTAAGGGTCGAATGCATATTATTTTTGCATTTTCTTTATTATCATGCATATGGGTTTGTTGGACATGTCTTATATATAGTTAAGAACATATTTTGGATTTTGGTATTATATCTATATAGTTAGATGTAAGATAAAAAAAAACCATTAATTTTGATAGTTATAATGAAGTATAATATTTATGTCATATGATAATGTATTTGATAATTGAATCCATATATATATTTGAATATAAAAAAAATCAATTTAGTTATTAAATAAAAATTTTAAATTCAGACTAGTTTCATTCAGATTGTCTGTGTCATTTCGCTTATGTAATGGGATTATTCCTATTATATAGGCGAGATGTCACAAAATACCAAGGACAACCTTGGAAAATTTGCCTCTAAATCCAATGAAGGTATCTTTTTAGGATACTCCACCTCTTGCAAAGCTTATAGAGTCTTTAATAAAAATTCATTAGCTATTGAAGAATCTATGCATATTGTCTTTGATGAATCTAGTAAGCTTGATCTTATGAAAGGTAGTGTTCTTGATGATGTCGTATGTACAATGGAAAAGATTGATCTTAAGAAAGATGAAAATGATCAAGAAAATCCATATCTAGATGACTCTTTACCTAAAGCTCAAGAGCAAGTCAAACAAGAGCTTCCAAAGGAGTGGAAAATGACAAAATATCACCCCAATGATAAAATCATCGGTGATCCTACTAAAGGTGTAAGCACTAGATCTCATCTCAAACTTTTAGATTCTAACCTTGCTTTTGTCTCTCAAATTGAGCATAAAAATATTGATGAGGCTCTTAATGATGAATATTGGGTGATTGTTATGCAAGAAGAACTCAACCAATTTGAGAGGAGTAAAGTGTGGACCTTAGTTCCTAGACCTAAAGAGCATCAAATCATTGGTAGCAAATGAGTATTTAGAAATTAACTAGATGAACAAGGTTTAATAACTAGGACTAAGGCTAGGTTAGTTGCAAAGGGTTATAATCAAGAAGAAGGAATAGATTATGATGAGACCTATGCTCTGGTAGCTAGATTAGAAGCCATAAGAATTCTTTTAGCATTTGCATATCGTATGAATTTTAAACTCTTTCAGATGGATGTCAAAAGTGCTTTCTTAAATGGTTTTATAGAAGAAGTTTATGTAGAACAACTGTTGGGCTTTGAGAGCCATAACTTGCCCAATCATGTTTTTAAACTTTCAAAAGAATTGTATGGTTTGAAACAAGCTCCAAGAGCTTGGTATGAAAGACTAAGTTCTTTCTGTTTAGAAAATAACTTTTCAAAAGGAAATGTTGACACAACATTATTTACTAAAACACATAAGCATGATATTTTAATTATTCAAATTTATGTTGATGACATCATATTTGGGTCTACTAATGAATTGCTTTGCCAAGAATTTGCTAAGTGTATGACTAGGGAATTTCAAATGACTATTATAGGTGAGCTTAAGTGTAACACCCCCTCACCCAAACCGCACGTGCCGAGATGCAGAGGCATTATTGCCTGTCTTTTTCACTTCTTTAAATCGCTATTTTATTTTATGTTTGCTACAAAGCCAGACATTTTTTTCATATAATAAATAATGTACATTTTATTTACATAAGATAGTATTTATAAATACCAATTTACTATTTAACAACTTTGAAAAGTAATTTACAACTTATAAGTATATATAATGCGGAAAACAAAATACAAGAGTTAAAAAGTTTGTGACCCACTATTTCGAGATCGGCTGCTTTAATTTGAATAGGATCACCGCTAGCTTTATCTACCACCTTCAGCTACCTTTCTATATCTGCGTGGAAGGAAACTCCCACGCTAAGCTCTAAGCTTAGTGGTGCATATAAATAAGGCAATATAATATATCATGCAACAAGCATTAACATGTATCATTTTATGCATTAAAATCTTTGCATGTTATTCCTATCAACATGTTCCTATTTCATACAAGTATAAATATCATGCTCACATATACAATGTTATTTTCATTTATATTATATGGTAAGTTACTCTGTTAATTTTTTTATTATTCTATCTCAATCTCATGTCATCATCATTGTTTTCTTTTCTTATTTTCTGACTTATCTTCATTATCTTCCCACATCACTCTAAATTTGGACTGACTGGATACGGGTTATGGATCAAGAGCACTCCCAGAGCTATAGCCACCCTGTCCACTATCTGGCTCAACAGAGCTTCTCAAATCAATGGAGCTCTCCAAGCTTAAGCCACATTGATTGAGTATTATTTCATCATAGATGAATAACTGGACCAAGGGCACTCTCCGAGCTTAAGCCACCTTGTCTTAAATTTATATGTGCTTAGCAGAGCTTTTCAAGTCAATGGCGCTCTGCAAGCTTAAGCCACATTGATCGAGCATCTCAGATCAATGGCGCTCTCTGAGCTTAAACCACATTGATCGAGGAATATCTCATATAGTACGGTACCGTTCGCCCCCTTAATGACATGTCATCTATCCTAATTCTAGTCCGCAGGTAGAGTAATGGGCATATTCGTATTTTCACATCAATCATATATCTTTATTTAAATTTTTTATTTTACATCCATTTCATCATCCTCATATTATACATCACATCATCATCATTCTCAATTTCGACACATCAATATTCTCATGTATCAACATCTCAATTTTCTTGTTTTGCAACATATCGTCATGCTAATACATACTAGATAGCATCATTTTCATTTGTTTAACTAGATACATCAATAGATAATCATATTCATAATTTATTTGAAAACCGAGCATTCATGGTCGTGACTACTAATTCATGCCCGTGAATTAGTTCACACCCGTAACCCAAATCCGCGAACGCTACTGGAATGAATCATGCCAAAAGCATTCACGGTCATAATTACTCTTTCATGCTTGTGAATGAGTTCATGCCCGTGATTCCCAACTGTGAACGCTTCTAGAATGAATAGTACCATTTCCAGACCAAAGTCACAACCGTTTTACAAATCAGTCACAACCGTGAACCATCAGGTTCACGCCCGTGATCCGATAGTCACGCCCATGACTTTCGGCACGAAATCTGCATATTCACATTTCATTCATTCTAATTACACTAAATCATATCAAAACACAATTCATGCATTTCTGGAGTCCTTTATTCAACATATCATGACTAATACATATAAATGCCTTAATCATAAATTCTCTAACATGCATCACTTAATTCCACAAATCACAAGAAAACTCATTCTTTATCTCTAACATATGGTTTCATGCCATAATCATCATTATTGCATTTCAATCATCAATCATCATACTAAACATGCATTATTTCAAACAAAGATAGGCTATTGCCTTAAATTATGCACAAACCTTAATCTTTCTCCTTCACTCTTCTAGGTAGCTTTCTTTTTTCCTTTGCTCCTTAGTGTTTGTTCCTTGTCACATGGAACTCCTACAACATCATAAATCATTATTATCATCTGATTTTCTCAAGACCCTAAACTCTCTTATTCTCTATCAAAACCCTAATTTGTCTTTCTTTCCATATAAGTCTTGGATGACTTTAAAATTCAAACTTCTTTAAGAAAAGAAGAAGAAGAGGAAGAATCACTTCTTACCTTACTATTTTCTTCACTAAATCACAACTTTTGAGATTTTCTCTCCCCACCAAACTTGATTTTTCTTCCTCTTTCTTACCCTTTCCAGCTTCCTTAGGAGTTATGGACCATGAAGATCATCTTGTCATGATCTTTTCCCTTTCTTCTCTTCCTTTCTCTCTGTAGAAATCAAGATTGGCTATGGAGGAAAAGAAATGGCTGGCGTTACTGGTAGAGAAGAGAGAAAGAAGAGAGCAGAAAATGGGAAAAAGAAGAGAAGAAAGGAAAACATAAAAGTCCTCATGTGGGACCCACAATCTTTGACAAATTATTAACATTAGGCTAATCACATCTAATTTTTGTTCTTCCTCATGCTATGGCCGATCAAACCAATTTAAAATGTCCCATCTCTTATGTTAATTAGCAAACAATCTGATTGATCCTCTAAATTTTTGGTAAATTGCAATTTGACCCTAAAACTTATCAAAATTTGCAATTTAATCCTATACCGTAAATCAACTTCTTTAAACTTTATAATCACTTAATTACCATACATCATTTAATTTAGTCATTACTTGATTAATTCTTATTAAATATCTGAATTTAAACTCTGATCGGTCAAACGCGTCAATTTCATGACACGTGCGACTCTGTGTCTAAATTAGCGGATATTACATTCTCTCCCTCTTAAATAAATTTTGTCTTCGAAATTCACCTATTCATTTGGAGTTAAATAATTGGGGATACTGCTTCTTCATCACTTCTTCACTTTCCCATGTGGCTTCTTCAATTACACTTTCTCAATTGTATGATTCCGCCACCAAACTTTAATTAGAGGGACTCTCTTCCTCTGGAGAACTTTCTCTTCATATGCTATTATAGACACTGGTTCCTCCTCATAAGACATGTATGTTTGTACCTCTATTTCTTCAATCGGTATCTTCTTAGCATTGAAACGTGGAACACGTTATGAATTCTGTCTAGCTCCGAAGGAAGAGCTAATTGGTAAGCCACTAGTCCTATCCTTTCCAGAATCTCATAAGGTCCAATAAATCTTGGACTTAACTTTCCTTTTCTACCGAACCTCAATACCTTTTTCCAAGGCAAAACTTTAAGGAATACTTTGTCTCCTACTGCATATTCTATGTTTCGTCTCTTTAAATCAGCATATGATTTTTGTCGATCTTGTGCTGTCTTTAGCCTTTCCTTGACCACTTTGAATTTTTCCTCGGTCTGTTCAATTATCCCTAGCCCAATCAACTTTTTATCATTTAACTCAGTCCAACAGACTGGTGTCCTACATTTTCTTCAATATAAAGCCTCATAAGGAGCCATGCCAATACTCATTTGATGACTATTGTTATAGGCAAACTCCATAAGAGGTAGACGTCGATCCCAACTACCCTCAAATTCAGGCACATAACATCTCATCATATCTTCTAGCAACTAAATAACTCGTTCTGATTGTCCATATGTTTGCAGATGAAATGTCGTACTGAATCTGAGTCGAGTTCCCAAAGCCTGTTGTAAATTTTTCCAGAACTGCGACATAAACCTGGGGTCTCTGTTAGAGATAATAGGCACAGGTATTCCATAAAGTCTCACTATCTCATTCACATAAATCTCAGCTAGCTTGTTCAAAGTATAGTCCATCTGCACTGGTAGGAAATGTGCTGACTTCATCAATCGATCCACTATCACCCACACTGCGTCATGCTTTCTCTGAGTTACTGGTAAGCCGGACACAAAATCCATTGTAATTCTCTCCCACTTCCATTCTGGTATGGAAATCGGTTGTAGTAATCCTGTGGATAATTGATGCTCAGTTTTCACTTGTTGACAGATTAGACATTTAGCAACATATTCAATGATATCCTTCTTCATCCCTAGCCACCAATACTGTGCTTTCAAATCTTGGTACATCTTGTTCCCACCTGGGTGCATAGTATAAACCGTTTCATGAGCTTCCTTTAAAATATCTGACCTCAACTCTTCTATACTTTGTACACAAATCCAGTTCTTGAAATACACAGTACCATACGCTATTAAAGAAAATTCTGACTTTTCTCCATTTTTCAAGGCTTCGACCATCTTTACTAGCTTCTCATCTTGTTTCTGGACATCTTTAATTTTCTGCATTAATGTTGTAACATCCTTGACCTTCCCCACATGCATACCCACATGCATTTCATTTGAACATATGCATCTTCCATATAATCCAATTGAACAAGTACATTTCATACATATTTTCTTAGAAACAAGTTCATGGCATGCACTAGCTACGTGTTCTAGTATTTGGCAATTGTATCGAGTCACACGTGTATCCTTATAACCTAAATGATGATAACAAAGCATTAGAAATAAATTGAATAAGGTGATTAAATTAAATTAAGAAAAATGATTAGATTAAGATTAGTAAACATTTACATTGTTAATTTAGTTAAATCGAGTCATATGATTAAGCTGTATTATTGTGTGAATTAGTGAAATTATAAATATAATAAATAATAATAATAATATAGACAAAATAAAATGAAAATGACACAAAAGAGAAATATAAGAGAAGAGAAAAGTGAAATGAGAAGAGAAAAGAGAAGAGAAAAAGAGAAAAGGACAAAAAACAAGTTGGCTTTATCTTCATTTTCCTTCCCAATTTCTGCCTTCTTCTCCAGCTCGACTTTTTCTTCATTTTCCTCCATTTCAGAATTCAATTCTTCCTTGTTTCACTTAGTTTTTGAAGCTAATTGATCCCTTGCAAGGTCGTTCTTGGTAAGTAATCAATTCTTATTGCTATAGGGTTGATTTGAGTTGCTTAGGTTCATTAATAGGCACTGACTTGCAACCCAATTTTGATGCACATAGAAATTGATTATGGAAAATATTAAAAAACAAAATTTGTTCTTTTATGTCTTATATTTATGGATATATAAATATTTTTGCATGATGTGGTATATATAATGAGATATAATCTTTGTACTGAAATTGGTCCAGATGTGAACCTAAGTAAATTAGCTACTGGGTTTGGTAGTTTTGAATATTCTAAAGCCAATATTGGAAGTACCTCGAAACATAAAAGTTGTAGATATATGTGTTATGTATCGTTATACCAAATTTCAGGTTCATAGGTCTTGTAAATTTGGATTTATGGTGAATGGAACCATGACTATTCCATGGTTTGAACTGCCTACTGAGTGCCCTGGGCAGAAGAGCAACTTGTTTGGCTAATTTAAGCTCGTTAGAGCTAGATTATGCAAATGATCAAAACATAAAAGTTATATTTATATGTCCTAGATAAATATTTGTACTAATTTCATCTTAATTGGTTATTTATATACTAAGTTATGAGTTTTGGAAGTCATACTGGTCCGGAAGCCAATTATATTCTGGACCAGTAAAATGTATGTTATAATTTGAAGATCTTAGAGACATAATTAATAAAATTTGTAAACATGAAAAATGTTCCATATGAACCCATATAAGTTTCTGTAAATGTTCATTAAAATAGGACTTTTATATTATAAGTTATGATGAACCGAAATGAGTACCCTGAAACTGCCTAAAGGCAGAAAACAAGGTAGAAAACAGAACACACTTAGAAATTCCACCAAAGATTTTACAATGATTCAATTGGTCTGAAATTTTAATGTGTTATATAATTATATGTTATTTTTAATTAGGAATAATAATCATATTAATTGGTCAAGTATAGAAAAAGTTATAGACTAAACAGTTCCACAAGGTCACACTACCTCATAGGAAAAATCTTAACTATTGACATGAACAATGCATATTAATTTTTCTAAGCCACATTAAGTCTCCCTAATCATGAGTTAATCGATTATGTTTTCATATTAGGCTCGTAACATATTGGAGACCCACAAGGAGTGGATAGACAATAATTTAGAGGTTGGAATCAAAGGAGAACGGTGAGTCTAATTATCGATTGAATTTTTTAGTGCAAATGAATGTTGCTTGCTATGTGATTCATATGATTGTCATGATTGGTCCTTGATAATGTAATGATGGATAATTTGTGACATTGTGGTACATATAAAAGGTATACTTGTGGTATATTTGAAGTATATGTTTGACATATGTGATATATATACATGGTATATGTATAGTATATGCAAGGTATATGTGTGGCATATGAGGTATATATGTGGTATATGTATATTATATGGGATAAGATACAATGGTTGATGAATGATTAAATACAAGTGCATATGCATATTGACTAAAAAGGTGTTGTGACTAGTTAATCGATATTGTAAAGCAAAAGAAGAGAACTATGGCCCAACAAATGTGCAAATGAAACAAATGATCAAGCTAGCTAGCAAATGCAAATGAAAATGTTTACATGGAAACCCGGGGCAATGTCTGTTTAACTTGGTCACAACAAAATGAAATAAGCAAAGCATTTGCATACCTTCCACTGAAATTACATGACCCAGAAATCTAACTGCTTCCAACCAAAACTCACACTTAGACAGCTTTGCATACAGTTGTTTCTCCCTCAAGGTCTGCAATACTTTTCTGAGATGTTGGATGCTCTACTCGATCTCTAGAATAGACAAGTATGTCATCAATGAATACAACTACAAATTGATCAATATATAGCCTGAACACTCAGTTCATCAGGTCCATAAAAGTTGCTGGTGCATTCGTCAATCCAAATGGCATCACCAAGAACTCATAATGACCATAACGAGTCCTGAATGCCGTCTTAGATACATTTGACCCTTTGATTTTCAGTTTATGATACCCCAATCGAAAATCTATCTTTGAAAATATACTTGCACCTTTCAATTGATCAAATAAATCATCAATCCTAGGCAGTGGGTATTTATTCTTAACAGTAACCCTATTAAGCTGCTTGTAGTCAATGCAAAGACGTAGAGTACCGTCTTTCTTCTTCACAAATAATACTGGAGCACCCCATGGTGATACACTAGATCGTATAAATCCTTTTTCTAACATTTCTTATAAATGTATCTTCAACTCTTTCAACTTTATGGGTGCCATCCTAGGTACTAATTCAATAGCAAACTCTATCTCTCGGTCAAGTGGTAGTCCTGGTAGTTCCTTAGGAAACACATCAAGAAACTCACTAACAGTTGGGATGTCAGCCAACTTTGGACTTTTCTTCCGGGTATCAATCACATACACTAGGTAAGTCTTACATCCCTTATTGATGAGTTTTCAAGCTTTCAACACTGATATCACATTGTCTGAATATCCTCTATTCTCGCTCATCACTAGTATCTCTTCTTGTTCTGAAACTTTAATCCTCATCTCTCTTTTTCTGCAATCTATTATCACTTCATGTCGAGCTAGCCAATCCATTCCTAAGATCACATTGAACTCATAAAATGGTAGCTCTATTAAATCCGTTGGGAATTGTTTATCTTAAATTTCAACTGGGCAACCCTGAAAGATTTTACTAACCCTCACACAATGCCCTATTGGATTAGTCATAAGAATCTCAAATTCTAAAGTCTCGAGTTTTAAACCCTCTCGACCCGGTGGTGTTGTGCATATGTATGAGTGTGTCGACCCCAAGTCTATCAATACATGTATATAAGAGCCAAAAAGAATGAGTTTATCCACTATGACATCAGGTGCATCCTGCTCCTCTCGGCATCGCATGGGATAAGCTCTTGCTGGAGCAACTCTACTACCTTCCGGCCTCTCCACTGTGTCTGACCTAAACTGGCTTGGCCCTGCATGACCTCCTTTTCCTTATCCTCAACCTCAACCTCTGCCTTGTCCTATAGTCTGTATTGGTACCGATTCAATATTCCCTGAACCTCTGCCAAACTGTAGCAATGGACAATCTCTTCTTATATGGTCCTTGGAGCCGCATCTCCTGTCATCCACCAACACTCTCCTGGGTGAGGACGACCACAATATTGACACATTGGTAGAGTTGTAGATATAAAAGATGCCTGTGTCGATGCACTGGCTGTTGATAAAGTAGATCTTGCGGTTTGTCCCCGACTATAAGATTGAGGTCTGCTGGAACCCCCAGCTTGGATTCGACCACCAAAAGATCTAGTTCTCTTGCCACTCGACTATACTCCACTTGTTTTGGTACGGGTCTACTAATCCCACTAACCTGCACGGGCTGTTGTGCTGCCAATACTCTTTCAACTGTTCTAGCATATGCTAGTAAACTGGGGAAGCTCATCAGACGTAGGGCTGAAACTTGTAACTTGATCGTATCGCTTAACCCATCTTCAAAACGTCGACATTTATCAGCTTCTTTGGATACAATGCCCTCAACATACTTACATAAATGTGTGAATTCCCTCTTGAATTCTGTTACTGACATGTTTCCTTGTTTCAGAGTCAGAAACTCTCTCTTCTTGTCATCGGTGAATATAGGAGGGATATACTGTTCCTTAAATTTCTCCAGAAAGAATTCCCATGTCATAGGGTCGGGTGCCTCTGTGCTTTATGACTCAGATCGCCACCAATCATATGCATGTTCCTGTAGCAGCGATATTGCATACTCATATTTTTGCTCATCTGTACAGTGTAGTTGATCGAAGACTCGCTCTGTCCGTTCCAACCAAAATTCTGCCGTAGAAGGATCATCCTTTCTTTTTCCATAAAAGTAGGGTGCCCCTAACTTCCTCAGTCTCTCAAATTGTAATCCAGATGAGGTTGGTTGTGATGCTCTCCATAGCAATTCTATCATATTTCTCATGAGCTCCATCTGACCCGTATTAGTAACTGACTACTCACGGGATGGGTTAGCACCAGATCTCGGTGCTGTAGCTTAGCGATGACTTGGTCGAGATGAAGATCTTGCCTCTGAGGGCTCATTACTCTCAGCTTCTTCCACTACTATTTGTCTTGATCCAAAATCCATACCTTACCTATACATAAAGGTAACGACCCTAATCATTAAAGCAGTGATACCAAAAATTCAATTGTGGGTACTTTTCAAGAAATAAATATTTTTAAAATTCACTTTTTTAAAAAAAAAAACCCAAAACCGCCCAAACCGGGCTTGGATACCAAAAACTCTGTAACACCCCCTCACCAAAACTGCACGTGCCCAAATGCAGGGACGCTACTGCCTGTCTTCTTCACTTCTTTAAATCACTATTTTTTTATGTGTGCTACAGGGCCAGACATTTTTTTTCATTTAATAAATAATGTACATTTTATTTACATAAAATAGTATTTATAAATACCAATATACAATTTAACAACTTTGAAAACTATTTTACAACTTATAAGTATATATAATGCAGAAAACAAAATACAAGAGTTCAAAAGTTTGTGACCCATTATTTCGAGATCGACTGCTTTAATTTGATAGGATCACTGCTTGTTTTATCTACCACCTTCAGCTACCTTTCTATATCTGCACGGAAGGAAACTCCCACGCTAAGCTCTAAGCTTAGTGGTGCATATAAATAAGGCAATATATTATATCATGCAACAAACATTAACATGTATCATTTTATGCATTAAAATTGTTGCATGTTATTCCTATCAACATATTCCTATTTCATGCAAGTACAAATATCATGCTCACATATACAATGTTATTTTCATTTATCTTAGATGGTAAGTTACTCTGTTAATTTATTTATTATTATATCTCAATCTCATATCATCATTATTTTTTTTTCTTTTCTTATTTTCCAACTTATCTTTATTATCTTGCCCACATCACTCTAAATTTGGACTAACTGGATACAAGTTATGGATCTGGAGTGCTCCTAGAGCTATAGCCACCCTATCCACTATCTGGTTTAATAGAGCTTCTCAAATCAATGGCACTCTCTGAGCTTAAGCCACATTGATTCAATATTATTTCATCATAGATGAATAACCGGACCAAGGGCGCTCTCCGAGCTTAAGCTACCTTGTCCTCAATTTATATGTGCTCATCAGAGCTTCTCAAGACAATGGCGCTCTCTAAGCTTAAGGCACATTGAACGAGCATCACATATCAATGGCGCTCTCTGAGCTTAAGCCACATTGATCTACGAAGATCTCATATAGTACGGTACCGTTTGCCCACTTAATGACATGTCATCTATCCTGATTCTAGTCCGCAGGTAGAGTAATGGGCTTTTTTGTATTTTCACATCAATCATATATCTTTATTTAAATTTTTTATTTTACATCCATTTCATCATCCTTATATTATACATCACATCATCATCATTCTCAATTTCAACACATCAATATTCTCATGTATCAACATCTCAATTTTCTTGTTTTGCAATATATCGTCATGCTCATACATACTGGATAGCATATTTTTCATTTGTTTAACTAGATACATCAATAGATAATCATATTCATAATTTATTTGAAAAGAGAGCATTCACGGTCGTGACTAACAATTCATGCCCATGAATTAGTTCACGCCCGTAATCCAAAGCAGTAAACGCTACTAGAATGAATCGTGCCAAAAGCATTCATGGTTGTGGTTACTCATTCATGCTTGTGAATGACTTCACGCCCGTGATTCCCAACCGTGAACGCTTCTAGAATGAATAGTACCATTTCCAGACCAAAGTCACAACCGTTTTACAAATCAGTCACAACCGTGAACCATCAGGTTCACGCCCGTGATCCGATAGTCACGCCCATGACTTTCGGCACGAAATCTGCATATTCATATTTCATTTATTCTAATTACACCAAATCATATCAAAACACAATTCATGCATTTATAGAGTCCTTTATTCAACATATCATGACTAATACATATAAATGCCTTAATCATAATTAAATTCTCTAACATGCATCACTTAATTCCACAAATCACAAGAAAACTCATTCTTTATCTCTAACATATGGTTTCATGCCATAATCATAATTAATGCATTTCAATCATTAATCATCTTACTAAACATGCATTATTTCAAACAAAGATAGGCTATTTATGCACAAACCTTAATCTTTCTCCTTCACTCTTCTAAGTAGCTTTCTCTTTTCCTTTGCTCCTTAGTGTTTGTTCCTTGTCACTTGGAACTCCTACAACATCATAGATCATTATTATCATATGATTTTCTCAAGACCCTAAACTCTCTTATTCTCTCTCAAAACCCTAATTTCTCTCTCTCCTTCCATATGAGTCTTGGATGAGCTCAAAATTCAAACTTCTTTAAGAAAAGAAGAAGAAGGGGAAGAATCACTTCTTACCTTACTCTTTTCTTCACTAAATCACAACTTTGGAGATTTTCTCTCTCCACCAAACTTGATTTTTCTTCCTCTTTCGTACGCTTTCTAGCTTCCGTAGGAGTTATGGACCATGAAGATCATCTTGTCTTCATCTTTTCCCTTTCTTCTCTTCCTTTCTCTCTTTAGAAATCAAGATTGGTTATGGAGGAAAAGAAATGGCTAGCGTGACTGGCAGAGAATAGAGAAAGAATAGATCAGAAAATGAGAAGAAGAAGAGAAGAAAGGAAAACATTAAAGTCCTTATGTGGGACCCACAATCTTTGACAAATTCTTGACATTAGGCTTAATAACATCTAATTTTTGTTCTTCCTCATGCTATGGCCGATCAAACCAATTTAAAATTTCCCATCTCTTATGTTAATTAGCAAACAATCTGATTGATCCTCTAAATTTTTGATAAATTGCAATTTGACCCTAAAACTTATCAAAATTTGCAATTTAATCCTTGTTCCTAAATCAACTTCTTTAAACTTTATAATCACTTAATTAGGCATAAAACATTTAATTTAGTCATTACTTGATTAATTCTGATAAAAAATCCAAATTTAAACTTCGATCGGTCAAACGAGTCAATTTCACGACACTTGCAACTCAGTGTCTAAATTAGCGGATATTACATTAAGTTCTTACTTGGTCTACAAATAAAACAAAGCAATGAGGGAATATTCATCAACCAATCCAAGTATGCCAAAGACTTAATCAAGAAATTTGGAATGGAAGGATGCAAAAATGCCAAGACTCCTATAAGCACCTTAACAAAATTGGACAAAGACGAAAAGGGTAAGAATATTAGTGAAAAGCTCTATAGAGGTATGATCAGATCACTCTTATATCTTACTGCCTCTAGGCCAGATATAATGTATAGCGTATGCTTATGTGCTAGATTTCAATCATGTCCTAAAGAATCGCATTTGAATGTTGTGAAAAGAATCTTAAAATATTTGAATGGCACATTGCATCTAGGCTTATGGTATCCTAGAAACTCATCCTTTCATATCATAGAATATTCAAATGCAGACTATGCCGGTAGTCTTTTGGATAGAAAGAGTACCTCAGGCACTTGTCATTTTATTGGTGAATGCATAGTTTCTTGGTTTAGCAAGAAACAAGTTTCGGTTGCCCTTTCTACCGCTGAAGCGGAATATGTGGTAGTAGGATGTTGTTGTACTCAAATCCTTTGGATGAGACAACAACTTAAGGATTATGGTCATAGTTTGGACCATATACCTATCAAATGTGACAATACAAGTGCCATAAATCTATCTAAGAATCCCATTCAACACTCTAGAAGCAAGCATATTGACATAAGACATCATTTTCTTAGAGATCATGTTCAATATGGAGATGTTGAATTAGAATTTATCGATACAAACAATCAATTGGCAGATATTTTCACCAAATCTCTTAATGAAAAAAGATTTAACTTCATAAGAAGAGTGTTTGGTATGCTTGATGGATTAACCTTATCTTAAGCATGATTGTCAAAATTGTCAAACCTTGAATGTTAATTTCCTTCATATGTTTTTTTTATTGTCTAATCTTTTAAGGTATGAAGTGGTTATTGACGATCGTGATCATAATCGCCAAATGTTTCAGTAGCTTTCACGTCATGGTTCACAACATTCTTCATGGATGAAGGTAGTGAAGACTAAGTATCACGCCCTTAACTATTTTCTTTCACTCCCATGAAACTCTTCATTCATGACTGTGACAATTTTTCATGACTGTGAATATAAACATCAAATAATTACAAAATAGTTCATGCCTTGTTTCACGCGTTGCTTCATGGTCAGTAGTAGTGAAGATTGCACTTCATGACCGTGACTCATTTTATCATCACCGTGAAATTCATAAGTAACGCCCATGACTATTTAATTTCACAACCATGAACCGATTCATATCCTTTGTCATGGCTAAAGTGCCTCTTCAACAAACCATGACAACAACTATTCATGCCTGTGAGCAATGATTCACAACCGTGAATATGTCGACTATAAAATAGATTTTACCATTTCTTCTCATTCTCAACCTTAAAAATTCTCTCAATTAATTCTCTCATTCATTACCTCTCACAAAATCCGGCCTCCTCATATTCTTTTTCATCTATAAAATCCTTCAAAACTCTTTTCTTTTTGAAAAATCACAACATCACAAGGTTGTTCTCAAAATCCCTGATCAGAAAATCACTACCCAAAATCCTTAATCTGAGATTATCAATGGAACTCGGCTCATCAAAAGGCACAAGAAGGAAATCCTATGCTCCGAGATGCCACACGGACTAACTTCTCAACATTATTCTGGAGCATTGTCATTCGAGATATGTAGTTCTTAAGAAAAGACCCCTACTTTCTTCTCATTCCTTCTAATGGAATGCTGTCAAGACTCTCAGACTTGAGACAAACATGAAAAAAAATTACAATTTTGTCATCTCAAGGAATTTGTGGATATTCATCGATTAACGCTAAGGGAACCAACTCTTGAGTTCCTTAGCACTTTGTAAGTGTCTCCTACCAGAATAATCAAATTCCAACTCAGTAAGCATTCGAACACTCTCACAGTAATGGAGTTTGGCATAATATTCAAACTTCCCTTAGATGCTATTCTTAATGAGAGTGAGGTGGAATTCTATGTCAATCCGACATGAACTCACTTTGGATTGGAATGTAGCTGGGATGTGAAGAAGACTAAGAGCATCCATCTTCGGTCTCCTATGCATAAATATCTATATAGGTTTCTTACCTATAGTATCTTTGTAAGAGGCGATAGCAACGGTGCAATCCAAAAATCAGAGCTTTTCCTCCTGGAGATGGCATGAAGAGGTCTAACCGTGGCTCTATCTTGCTGGTTTGCAAATCATCTGCTCTCAATTGAAACAAAGCCATCAGGAGATATCTTGATAGGTTGGTATGTGACTCACCTTGCAATTGAACTCGGCTATCTAAAGCTCGATGAGCAAAATTTCAACCTCATCCCAGCACATCCTCGAGACCAACTAGATGTTGAGTCTTTTATAAAGATGGGAGTCATTGTTCGCATAATCTATGAGAATAATGTCTATTACCGTTTCACCACTTCAGCTGGTGAAATTGATTGGGAAGACCAGGATTCAGATGAATTCAAAGCTAGCCTCCAAGGAATCCAGCAAAGAAAATGAGCCTGAGTCGAGACAACGACCCCAGAGGTTAAACAAGAGGTTAGTTAATCATCGGCCTTTACACCTAACATGGCACAACAGGTGGCTGATCTTTTAGCACCTCACTTTGATCTATTGCAGGTTCCATCGATGAGAGGTTGGAAAACCTCAAAGATTTCATGGAATCTCGTATGGATAGCCTCGAGGCGGAAGTAGCATGCCTTAGAGACGGTCTGTCAGGCTCAAAGCCTAATTAGAGTCCTAGCTTTTTCATGTTTTTGTTTATGTACTAGTTTCTATTATTATGTACGACTTTAATTCACATGTTTAAACTTTGTACTTCCACTTTTTTGTATTAATATAATTACATCAATATCATTTTATGGTTTACTTTGTTGATGACAAAAGGGGGAGAACCTAGTAATATATGAATATATGTAAATGTGTTGTATAACATATACCTCACATATACTTTGCATATACTTAACTAGTTAAGGAAACAATTTGATATACTCTGAATATACCTCACATATACTTTGCATATAATTAACTAGTTAAGCAAACAAGTTGACATACTTAACATATACCTCACATATACTTTGCATATACTCAACTAGTTAAGGAAACAATTTGATATACTTTGAATATGCCTTGCATATACCTAACTAGTTTAGCAAAGATCCATGCTATACGTCATTCAATTCTTGCATTCTATTATTTTTTTGTTAAGCACCTTTTGAAGGGGAGACTTCTCAAAAGCACATATTGCTAGATTATTTGTCACCATTAAAAAAGGGGAGATTGTTGAACCTTGAGGGGTATTTCCGTCATTTTGATGCTAACAAATAAAATGGTAATAATGTATTTAACAATATGTTTTCTAAGTTTGTTGAACAGGATATATCTTGAGTGAAATAGATGCAAGAATGAAAGACAAATTTTGAAGATCAAAATAAAAAGAAATAGCATGTTCACGCCCGTGACTACTTATGTCATGCCCATGATATAGCTTAGCGCTAACTCTCTAACATTCAAAGTTCATAGCCATGAAGGATCATGTCAACCATGAATGATCAAATCAGTCACGCCTGTGAAATAAAGACACACCCATGAAACAACATGTCAAGTTCTTCCAGAAAGCTTCATGACCAGAGTCACCACTTGAACCACGGCTTGGAAGAATGTTCACACCTGCGAAAGTATAAAGTCACACTCGTGATCAAATACTTCAATTTCTTCCAGAAAGTTTCACGGCCAGAGTCATCACTTAGACCATGACTTGGAAGAACATTCACTACCGTGACACATATAGTCACGCCCGTGAATGAAGACAGAGAAACATGTTATGAGCAAAGTTAAGAGTTGGTTCAACGACTATTTTCACATTAAATGCACCCAAATGGCTATAATTCGCTGAGGAAGTATAAATGCAAGTTATTTATGAATCCTAAGAAGAAGGAACAACAATTACTTTGAATCTAAATCTTGTTGTAGCCATTGTACATTAATTACTTTCAACAAATCCTTATTCTTTGTAAAAACCTATTTGCTCATAATTTCTGAGCATTATAGGTTGGTGAGTGTTTTCATAGTAATTTATTACTCAAGTGAGTTTGGGTATATTGGGTTAAGAGTGAAACACATGTAAGGGTTTATTGTGTGAGCCATAAAATGCAAGGAATTGGTTTATTGTGTGAGCCATTAAAACACAAGGGAATTTCTGGGTTAGGTGTTAGCCATTGAGAGAAATATCATAGTTGGGAGTGAGTTTGTAAAACTCCATTATAACACTTAGAGTGTTAGTAAAACTCCCAATTGATAATGGGGAGAGGAGTAGGGTTTGTTAATACCCGAACCTCTATAAATCTCGTGTGTGATATCTCTTCATCTCTACTATATTTAATTTTATTCTGCAATTAAGGTTAAGAATTTTTTTTATAACCAATTAAACCCCCCTTTCTTAGTTCATTGTTTGGGCAACACATACTAAGTTCTCTTCTTATGAAACAAAAACTTTCTTCATTAAAAGGTTTTGTAAAAATGTCTGCCAATTGATTGTTTGTATCAATGAATTCTAACACAACATCTCCATTTTTAACATGATCCCTAAGAAAGTGATGTCTAATGTCAATATGTTTACTTCGAGAATGTTGAATGGGATTCTTAGATAGGTTTATGGCACTTGAGTTGTCAAATTTGATGGGTACATGGTCCAAACTATGACCCTAATCTTTTAGTTATTGTCTTATCTGTAGGATTTGAGTGCAACAACATCTTGCTACCACATATTCCTCTTTAACGGTAGATAGGGCAACTGAAACTTGTTTCTTGCTAAACTAAGAAACTAAGCATTCATTAATAAAGTGACAAGTGCCTAAAGTACTCTTTATATCCAAAAGACTACTGGCATAATCCGCATCTGAATATCCTACGATATTAAAAGTTGAATTTCTAGGATACCATAAGCCTAGATGCATTGTGCCATGTAAATATTCTAAAATTATTTTTACAACATTCAAATGTGATTTCTTAGGACAAGATTGAAATCTAGCACATAAGCATACACTATACATTGTAGGATTTTGAAGAATGTATCATATTCATACACGCAGCGAAAAATAAAATTTTCCAAAACCCAACACAAAAGATCATACTTGTACCATTAAAACTAATTTATATAAATGTAAATGATAAAATTTATACCTTGTAATTTTTACTTGTTCTTCAAATCTTCACTTTGTTGGATTGTAGCAAACCACAACAATCCACACTAGGATGTCTCTAATGATAATCCACGCGAAGAATGAAGAAAAAACTATCAAGAGAAATGGTTTGAACAAATTCAAAGTGTTAGCTTTGAAAGTGTTCTTGAGATAATTTTTGTTGTGTCTTAAAAATATTTGTTTCTACAAAAAATATTTGCATGTTTATTTTCTGCCATTTGATGTCTTTTCTATTTGAATCAAATTCAAAAATAAGATGAAAAGTCAAAATGGAGAAAATGGAAACAAATGAATAGTAATTGACCATAATTAAGGCCAAAAATAGTCGTTGGCCAATGGATGGGAAGGCAGTAGGCACGCTGGGCCTGCTGCGGGTTGCTGCTGGGCAGCCCAGCTGGCATGAGCCGCCTGCCTAGCCTGTACGGGCCCGTGACACTTTCGAACGATTTTTTCGTGCGATCTCATTGCGATCCATCCTAAAATAATTCTCTCATATTTTGGATCCTATCTAAGACCATTTTACTCATTCTCCATATCTTTAATGCGTGTGACCCATTAGGTTCCCAGTTATGTTGGCCACTTAAATTAACAATTAATTTAAGCAGGTCATGAGCGGTATCTAGCAACACATCATGACCCCCAATTGATCGGAAAGTCAGTGGTTTGACTATGAACCTTTCCATAGACAATTTCTGTGCAATTATTCCTTTCACCATTCTATACCCCACTTGGTTCAGAGTATGGACATGTGTCAACCTCACTAGACTAACTACATCACGTCTAGTCCAAGTAATGTTAGTTCTTGTCCTTGAGGCTCATTACTCTATTAGATATGTCATTGAAGACTATCTTTATGACATTTCCACTCCGGCTAGAGATTCCTGAGTAATGACCACGACAAGAGGCCATGGGTATACAATCCTTCTATCAAGAGTGGTGAATCCTTTGTTGGTTACCCAATTACCTTCGAATACATCAAGCTGTATCCAATAACCATCCTATGAGCTACCTCTCTAAGGCAACAAGGAATAGTGTCAAAATACAGAATCAATATTCAAGATATCTTTGAGTACCTCAAGTCTAAGGATACTTGCACCATTGCTATGATGAGACTATCATTGACATTTGAATAGATTATCCATATGATTGTCTCATAGTTGGTCATCCAATGTACTTAGCTACACATAGTAAACATCCACATGTTAACTATAAACATCTCATGTTTATAGATTATGAGATCTACTACTCGATCCAATCAAAGAGTGTAACATGTGCTAGTCTGTCTAGATTAATAATGTCCCATCTCATTAATCCTATGACTAGGGATAATTTTGATACTAACATAATTATATATGATAAGAATCTCAATATCATGATCTCATCATGATTTCCTTTATGCTATGTTATGTATCAATGACTTTTAATTGATTTAAGATCACTTATCAATTCATATATTAAATGAACATCAAATTAATGAAAAAAGCCTTTTATTAATCAAATAAATTTGTACAATAAGTGCTAAAGATGATTGCTTTTAGAGCACTCCTCTAACATACATTATATCGGGCCTAGAGGCAGTAAGATATAAAAGTGATCCGATCATACCTCTATAGAGCTTTTCATAATGCTCTTACCCCTCTCATCTTTGTCCAATTTTGTTTATGTGCTCATAGGAGTCTTAGCATTTTTGCATCATTCGATTCCAAATTTCTTGATTAACTCTTTCGAGTACTTAGATTGGTTGATGAATATGCCCTCATTGCTTTGCTTGATTTTTAGACCAATGAAGTACTGAAGTTCACTCATCATGCTCATTTCAAATTTCCTAGTCATGCACTTAGTAAATTCATGGCAAAGAAATTCATTAGTAGACCCAAATATAATGTCATCAACATAAATTTGAACAATTAAAATATCATGCTTATACCTTTAACAAATAAGGTTGTGTCAACATGTCCTTTTGAAAAATTATTTTCTAAAAGAAAAGAACTTAGTATTTCATACCAAGCTCTTAGAGCTTGTTTTAACCCATACTAGGCTTTTGAAAGTTTAAAAACATGATTAGGCAAATTATGGCTTTCAAAACCTAGAGGTTGCTCTACATAAACTTTCCCTTCTATAAAGCCATTTAAGAAGGCACTTTTGACATCCATTTGAAAGAGTTTAAAGTTCATATGGCATACAAATGCTAAAAGTATTCTTGTGGCCTCTAATTTAGCTACTGGAGCATATGTTTCATCATAATCTATACCTTTTTCTTGATTATAACCCTTTGCAACCAACCTAGCTTTATTCCTAGTTATTGAACCTTGTTCATCTAACTTATTTCTAAACACTCATTTACTACCAATGACTTGATGGTCTTTGGGTCTAGGAACCAAGGTCCATACTTTGCTTCTCTCGAATTGGTTGAGTTCCTCTTGCATATAAATAACCCAACTTTCATCATTAAGAGCCTCATTAATATAAATAACCCAATTTGAGTGACAAAAGCAAGGTTACAATCTAAAAGTTTGAGATGAGATCTAGTGCTTACACCCTTAGTAGGATCACCATTGATTTGTTCCTTAGGGTGATTCTTTGTCATTTTCCATTCCTTTGGAAGCTCTTAGTTGTCTTGCTCTTGAGCTTGAGGTAGAGACAAATCTTGTTGTTGTTTTTCTTGATCATCATCATCTTTCTCACGATCAAGATCAAATTTCTCCATTGTACCTACAATGTCATCAAGAACACTATCTTTCACAAGATCAAGCTTACTAGATTCATCAAAAACAACATGCATAGACTCCTCAACAATTAAAGATTTTTTATTAAACACTCTATAAGCTTTGCTAGTTGTAGAATATCCTAAGGAGATACCATCATCGGATTTAGAGGCAAATTTTCCAAGGTTGTCCTTGGTATTTAATATAAAACACTTGCATCCAAATACTCTAAAGTATGATATCATGGGTTTTCTTCCTTTCCATAGCTCAAAAGAAGTTTTGATTAAAAACGGTATTTTGAAAACTTGATTTGAAATATAACATGCAGTGTTGGTGGCTTCGACCCAAAAGTAGATTGGTAACCCATACTCATTGAGCATTGTTCGAGCCATTTCAATTAAAGTTCAATTTTTCCTTTCGACTATCCCATTTTGTTGAGATGTCATAGGAGTTGAAACATTATATGATACACCATGTTCTACCCAAAAGTTTTCAAAGTTTTCAATTTCAAATTCTTTACCATGATCGCTTCTTCTTTTTGAAATAAAATATCCTTTTTCATTTTGAACTCTCTTAGCAAAATTTTTGAAAGATTCAAAAGCATCACTCTTTTGAGCAAAGAAAATTACCCAAGTGAATCTAGAGTAGTCATCAATAATGACAAAAGCATAGTGTTTACCTCTTAAACTAACAACTTTAGTAGGTCCAAAAAGGTCTAAATGCAAAAGTTGTAGAGACATTGAGGTACTTACAATATTTTTGGATTTGGAGGATGACTTGTGTTGTTTTCCTCTTTGGCAAAGTTCACTTGTCTTATTCTTTTCAAATTTGACTTTTGGAAGTCCACTTACTAGCTTCCTTTGCTAAGGCTTTGAATTAAATCCTTGCTTGCATGACCAAGCCTTTTATGCCATAGCGAAGATTCATCACTAATAGTCATAAGACACTTAGAGGAAAGATTAGATATTTTGTGTTAGTCTATTATGTAAGTATTGACTTAGTCTATTATGTAAGTATTGACATCTCTATCTCTTTTGAATATCTCTTGGCCACTTTAAGAGGTTACAAGACATTCATTTGAGGTAAAGATTACTTGGTTTCCCTTTTCACAAAATAGACTTACACTCAACAAATTGTGTTTCAAACCATCAATAAGTAAAACATCATTTATAAGAGTAGTATTATTAATACCAATAGAGCCAATGCCAATTACCTTACCCTTAGGATTGTTTCCAAAGGTTACCTTACCACCATCAATACTTTTAATGTAATTGAATAGTTCTTTGTTTCCAGTCATATGCCTTGAGCATCCACTATCCACAAGCCAAACATTATCCTTTATGGTGGACTTGAGGTATACCTATAAAATCACAATTCAATTTAGGTTTTTAGGTACCCAAATGAACTTTGGTTCTCAGGGGTTAGCACTTAAAGGTTCATAATGAGCCTTTCTTATCCAACAATGTTTATTGATGTGACCGAATCTTATACAATAACTACATTGCTTAGCTCTAAACATATTTTTGTGTTTGGACATGCTTTTTGGTCTTAACATCTTTTTAGAAGGTGTTTGTGTGCAATGACATACACATGCATGACGAGTAAGTGCTTTCCTAGGTGCATGCCTTTTATACATGAAGGCATGATTGGCCTTTTGAGGTTTCCCTCTTAAGCCATGCGACCTTTGACCATTCTTCTTATGAATAGGGGGTTTTGTGTATGTTGTGCTCTTAGCCATTGGGGCTATTACCTCAATTGTGGAGGTTTGAGGTGCACTAGACTTAGCAAAAGTAGTCTTGTGAGATGAACATGATGTTTCATTAAATCCTAGACCATGTCTTGTTAAAAGTGTTTTTTGAGAAACTATGAGAGTATCTAAACTCTCCTTGTCCTTAAGAAATATTGAAATAGAGTTTCTAAGTTCCTCAACTTCATTTTTTCAAAATATTATTTTCTTTAAGCAGAGATTTAGTTGAGGGTCTAAAGGAATACTCATTACTAAATCTACTTCTATATTTTTCTACTTCTAGGTTTAATACTTCTATTAAGTTTTGCTCATCATCATCTTCAATATCACTATTATTATCACTACTATCATTATTAAATGAATATGAGTAAGAAGGATCTACCTCATCTGTGAAGTGATCCTCTAAAGCCATGAAGCATGGGTTGACCTCTTCTCCTTCTTTATCATCTTTTTCGCTTAAGGAGGTTTCATCATCGCATGAGGCTTTGTGACCTTTCTCCCCATTATCTTTTTGAAATTTTTTCTTGTGTTTCTTGAGCTTTAGACATTCTGGTTTGATATGTCCTTTCTTCCCATATTCATAACACTTTACCTCCTCTTTATTTCTTTGAGAGTCATTTGAGGAGTGTTTAAGGTTTCTTTGTTTGAAATTTTGAGAATTACCAAGTCTCTTTTCAATTATTCTTTTTAATCTTCTTGAGAGCATGACAATGTCCTCATTTGCATCATCACTTTTTTCTTCGTCATCTCTTATTTCCTCTTGAGATTTTGAAGTAAAGGCTTTGAGTGCTAGAGGCTTTCTCTTTTTTGGTTTGGCTTCAAGTTCTCTATCTCTTTTTACTATCATTTCATGCGTTAGAAGTTTGCCAATAAGCACATCGGTAGGCATGATTCTCTTATCTTCATTGGCTTCTTTTATGCCCGCAACTCTTGAGCTATAGTCTTTAAGAGAAAGGCTTCTCAGAATTTTTTTTTCACATCTTCCAAGCTCAAATGCTTTCCAAGCTTTCTCATGCCATTGATGATGGCTAGAAGATGGTTCATCATATCGGTGATAAATTCATTGGATTTCATCTTGAAGAGTTTATATTATGAAGTAAGAAGTTCAATCTTTTTGGATTTAACTTGTTTGTTCCTTCATGATAATTCTCCAATCTCTTCCACATACTATATGCAGTAGGACAATATTGGATTCTGCCACATTCTTCAATAGATAGAGAGTTTGAGAGGATTGTCATCGCCTTTTTTTTGGAAATTCACTCTTCGTTGAGGCTCTGTCCAATCATCTCTTAAAAGAACTTCTTCTTCACCATCAACTCCTCTCTTGGTTGGTGGTGTCCATTCTTTTCAAACACTATCCCAGACTTCAATTCCCTCACTATCGAGACATATCTCCATCTGGAATTTCCAATGAGTGTAGTTTGCTATATCAAAATAAGGCTTGAGACTTTGAAATCCTTCACTGGCCATTTCTTGATCGTTGCTAGGGCTTTTTAGGCTTTGTTGCTAGACAAGCTCTTATACCAATTGTTGCCTAGACAATGAACCAAAAAGGGGTTTGAATTGGTTAGTAAATAAAATTTCTTAACTTTAAGGTGTGGAATAAAGTTAAATAGAGTAAGGAAGGAGAGATATCACTCACAATATTTATAGAGGTTCGGGTATTAACAAACTCCACTCCTCTCCCCAATCTCGATTGGGTGTTTTACTAACACTCTAAGTGTTAAAATGGAATTTTACAAGCTCACTCCCAACTATGATGTTTCTTTCAATGGCTAACACCTAACCCAAAAATTCTCTTGTATTTTTCAATGGCTTCACACTAAAACTAATTCCTTGTGTTTTATAGCTCACACAATAAACCCTTACAACTGTTTCATTCTTAACCTGGAATACCCAAAATCACTTTTGAGTAATTGGTTACAATGAAAACACTCACCAACCTACAATGCTCAGAAATTATGAGCAATTAGGTTTTTACAAAGAATAGAAGTTTGTTGAGAGAAATAATTAATGCACAAGGCTACAACAAGATTAATGTTTCAAAGTAATTATTGTTCTTCAAGATTCATAAATGGCTTGCATTTATATTCCCTTTGTGAATTATAGCTGTTGCCCAGATAATGAACCAAAAAGAGGGGGTTGAATTGGAAATTAATAATTCTTAACTTTTAAGTGCGGAAAGAAAAGTTAAGTAGAGTAGGGATAGGAAGATATCACACAAGAAATTTATAGAGGTTCAGGTGTTAACAAACCCTACTCCTCTCCCCAATCTCAATTAGGAGTTTCACTAACACACTAAGTGTTGAAATGAAGTTTTACAAGCTCACTCCCAACTATGGAGTTTCTATCAATGGATCACACCTAACCCAAAAATCCCTTGTGTTTTAATGGCTCACACAATAAACCAATTCCTTGTGTTTTAATGGCGCACACAAGTAACCCTTACAAGTGTTCTACTCTTAACCCAATATAACCAAACTCACTTGAGTAGTAGATTACAAAGAGAAACACTCACAAATCTATAATGCTTAGAAATTATGAGCAAAACGATTTTTACAGAGAATTAATATTTTTTTGAAAGAAATTAATGCATAAATGGCTACAACAAGATTTTGATTTCAAGTAATTGCTATTCTCTTCTACTAGATTCATAAATGATTTGCATTTATACTTCCATGGAAAATTATAGCCGATTGGATGCATTTAATGCGAAAATAGTCGTTGCACCAACTCTTAATTTTGCGTCTGACATGTTTCTCTTTCCTCCTTCACGGTCATGAATATGTGTGTCACGGTCGTGAATGTTTTTCCAAGCCGTGACTCAAGTGGTGACTCTGATCGTGAAGCATTCTAAAGGAATTAAAGTGTTTGATCACGAGCGTGACATTATTCTATCACGGGCGTGAATATCCTTCCAAGCCGTGGTCGAAGTGATAACTCTGGCCATGAAGCTCTCTGGAGGAATTTGACAAAATTTCTCACGGGCATGACTTTCTTTCACGGGCGTGACTGATATGATCATTCACGGTTGCTATGATCCTTCATGGTCGTGAACTTTAAATGTTAGGTAGTTGGCACTAAGCTATATCACGGGCGTGAACATGTTATTTCTTCAATTTTTGACTTTTAAAAATAGTTTTCCATTCTTGCATCATATTCCATACCTTGTTCAATAAACTTAGAAAACAAGTATGTTAAATACATTATTTCTATTTTATTTGTTAGCATCAAAATGATGAAAATACCCCTAAAGGTTCAACAATAGCCATTTAGGTGCATTTAATGAGAAAATAGTCATTGAACCAACTTTTAACTTCGCAACTAACATGTTTCTCTGTCCTAATTCACGAGCATGAATATATGTGTCACGGTTGTGAATGTTCTTTCAGGTTGTGGTCCAAGTGGTGACTCTGGCCATGAAGCTTTCTGGAAGAGTTGGAAGTGTTTAATCACGGGCATGACTGATACTTTCATGGGCGTGAATATTCTTTCAAGTTGTGGTCAAGTGGTGACTCTAACCATGAAGCTCTTTGGAAGAATTGGCATGTTTCATCATGGGCGTGAATACTGTTTCACGGGCATGACTATATGATCATTCACAGTTGGTATAATTTTTCATGGTCGTGAACTTTGAATGGTGAAAAGTTAGCTCTCAGCTATATTCACGGGTGTGATATAATCAGTCAGGGGCGTGACATAATTAGTCACGGGTGTGACTTTGCTATTTCTTTGATTTTAATCTTCAAAAGTTCTCTTTCAATCTTGCTTCATGTTCTAATCAAGATATATTTAACACACTTAGAACAAACATTGTTAAAAATATTATTGCTATTTTATTTGTTATCATCAAAATGATGGAAATACCCTTCAAGTTTAACAATTTTAATTAGTGGGACCCACTCCTTAATTTTAGCATAAAAATAAAAAAGATGACCAATTTCTACATTCTTCCACCAAAAAAAAAATATAATCCATCTTCTTCCTCTTTTCACTCTGTGTCGTCCACCTCTCCCTCTAAAAGCCACCATTTTTGCTTCAATTCAAGCTTGGAAAAGAGAGGAAAAAAAATTTGTTTTGAGAGAGGAAAATTCAGAATTAAAGAGTTCTTTCCATAAAGGGAGCTAAAGAGAAAGAAGGAAGGAAGAAAAAAGACAAGAAAATGGAGGAACTTTGGGATAGTTTCAGGTCACCTTGGATAACCATTAAGGTGATTTTATTCTTATTAAATTCAACCTTTTTCCTTCCATTTGATACCCATAAGGATGATATATATGTTTAGGATTATTAGATTAAGGTTATTTACCATGATTGGAACTAGAAATTGAAAGTTGTAACTAGTTGAAGAAAAGTAAAGTTAAACTTTTAATTAAAGATCATTGATGTTAGTTAATTATTTTATAATTTAAAAACTAGAAAAAGGTAACTCTAATGGAGGAATGAAAGGCTGCCTTAGTTAAGTTAATTTGGAAAAAATTGAAATTAACCTAGGAGCAATAGAATTGTTGATAAATGAAGTATTATTAGAGTTTTGATTTGAAGAAAATAAATTGGGACCTATGATAAGGTTTTTGGGCAGCCATGACATATCAAGAAGGAAGTTTAACCTTAGTGCATTTTGGATAAATTAAAGTATAAAATATATTAGGAGCATTAGAATTTTATATAGGCATGAAAGCTTTGAAAATAGATGATAGAAATGAGATATGGTATGGTTGTGTAGGAAAACCAAGTGAGCAAATGAGAGGCCTTCAACAGAGTGACAAAGGCAAGGAGAAAGCAAATTAATAAGGGGGCAAAAGAAGAAAAAAGGGAAGCTCCAAGGCTGATTAGGTATATGCTTCATTGATAAAAATCTTCAATGTTGTTCGAATGTGTGTAATTATGTATTAAGGTTTCATATGAATGTGGTTTGATATGGAATGTGATTAGTTGTTGCTTTTGATATTTTATATGATAATGAGACCAAATGGTGTGAAATCATTAAGATATGTGAATGTAATTATGATATGGAAACTTTGGCATAAAAAGGAATGCATATGATGGAGTAATTAATAGTTAAGGTTGTGCTAGTTAATAACCCTGCTATAGAAATTTTGGAACAGTTTTGACTATTTTGATCATGACTAATGCTCTGGTAATGATATTGAGATGAAATTAGTTAAAAATGAAAGTGAACTCATAATTTTAAAACTTTTATTCAGAACCTAAGTCCAAATTCTAATTTCAAATGGGCTAAAAATTGGATACAAAATTCTGAACTTGTAAGTACCCAGAAAATACTGGGTAAGACTAATGGAACACCCTTCAATAAAATGGTCATAACTTTTGATAGAAAACTTGGATTTGAGTGATTTTTAATTTATCTGAAATTTGAGACATTAAGAAGACCATAACTTCAAATTTGAATTATAAATAGGTTAAAAATGAGGCCCAAAATCATATCCAAAATTTACTATAGACAAAAATGTGATTTATTGGGCTTTTGCATGTAGCATCATGAATGTATATAGTAATTAATGTGAATTTTGATTTAAATTGTGATTATAAATGTTTAATAAATTATTTATGTATGAGGTTCTAATGCAATAACAATGAAAACAAATAATAAAAATAAATAAACATATATGTAAAAATTTAACATAATTATTAATTTTGAAAATATTGTGAATAATATAAATTGTTAAACCCTAAGACACCTAATCTAGAACTAGAATAGGGAATTGTTTGGTATGTCAATCAGAGGATTTAAGTAACTTGGTGCCAAATATAAAAGTCAGTAATGATAAATTTATAAATATGCTCGACGCAAAATTATTAAGCCGATAATGAAAATATTACAAAAGCTAGTAATGACATTATTATAAAAGCACTCATTACAATATTATGAAAGTCGGTAATGACAATCCAGTTATTCATATTAGTTAGTTCGGTTATAGGTATTATGGGCACAAGAAAAATAAAAAATAACAATAATATAAAAGTATGTCATTTTGATAATTTTTGTGTGAAATTAAAATGGTTAAATATTAAATGTTTGATGACATTTATATGTTTTCATAGAATTCTTTATTTTATGTCTTATTTATGAAATTATTAATTGACTTGTAAGAAAATATATGTATGTAAGATTTTTATCCTTGAAGCACCACTAAACTAGTAGTTTAGCATGAGTGGTTTCCTTTTGTGCAAGTTTTGAAGGGTAGCCATAGATAGTATATGTGTTAGAAGAAAAAGGGTATCTAGATGAAAAACAGCTAAAAGCTTTAGACATATTTTTTGTATATTTTATCAAAAATTTTGTAAATTAAATTATAGTTGTATTTCATTTAGTATGTATTAGAGATATGTACATTTAATGTAATGGATATAGTTTGAATGTAAATTAATATATTTTATAAATAAATAAAATTTTGAATATCGGTGATAGTAATAAATTTATTTTAGTGTTTGTAATATTTTTGCAAAAAAAATATTTATACTTCATTTAGCTAATCTTATAAAACAGTTAGTCGGGTAATACTCACTTAACTTGTTGAACTAAAGTGGGGTAATGAGGTGTTATAAAGAGTCACTACTCTAAAATCGTGAAATCGATGTTCATGCCTGTGAACATTTATTCACTGTCGTGACACATATGAGCATTTTTTTTTCTATAGCTTTTCACACTTTTGTTCACAGTTAGTTTCATGATTTATCTTTCTCGTGAACATTCAGTATTCATGCCTGTGAATAGTATTCACAGCCATGAATCGAGCAATATAAAATACATTTTTCACTATGTATAAACTGTTTCCTCACAAAATCTAGCCATTTTTGACCGTTTCCTCACCTTTTCACACTAAATCTCAACTGTTTTCATCATCTAAACATTTTTACCCTTTTTTCCTTATTTTCTTCAATTTTTCTCAAGTTTGTTAAAGCTTCGTAAGCTCTAGGGTTTTGGTTTGTTGGTTCTGACGACAATGATCAATTAGTTCTTTTATCTCTTCAAGCTTCTTCATCCTTTTAGTCCTTCACCATGGCTTCAAGAGCTAGTTCTTTCAAAGGAAAGAAGAAAGCCATCACTCTAAGGTATCCGACAAATTCTATGTACACGTTCTCAGCAACCACTACCATTCTAGGTACAATATTATCTATAAATGTCCCATTTTATCTTATAGATCTTTTGATTGGGACTGTATCAAGGCCTTAGGTATGGAAAATGATATAAAAAAAAGGCTGAAGAAGTGTGGTTTGCTAGAATTTATCAATATCTACTAGCCCACTTTTAAGGATCCAACCCTAGAATTTTTGAGCACCCTATAAGTTTTTCTAGTTGGCAAGGTTTCATTCTAACTATGCAAACATGCGAAGACTCTCAATGCTATAAAATTTGCTAACTTTTAGAGGTACCACATAAGGGCTTGATTCATGTGAGTGAGGTAAAATACATCTATCCCACCTTAGTATGGGGCACTTTTGGTAGTGATTGTAGCTAAGACATGAAAAAGACCAAGAGCACATATTTGAACAATCCGGTTCATTATTATATCCATCTATTTCTCACATACTCTATATTTGCTTGAGAGGACAACAATGGCTCGATACGAAAGTTTGAATTGCTATTACTAGAATGGGCTCAGAAGGATAAGCCAATAGCCTTATCGAGGTTGTTTGCCTCATATTTCCTTTCCATAACCACAAAGCCTATTGGTGACATTCTCACTAGGAGTTATGTTACTCATTTGGCAGTGAAGCTAGGCTTTATAAACCTTCAAGACCATTCCTACATTATCATCCTAACTTCTCCTTATAATAATCTTGATGTAGATTCTTTTGTCAAGATGGGAGCTATTTGCATCCTCTATAAGGATGAGATCTTCTATAGATTTACCACTCCTACAAAAGAGATTGCTATAGAGGTTGATGACTCTGATGAATTCAAGGTGGGACTATAAGAATTTCACCGAAAAAGAGCTCGAGTGAAGCTTCTAGAGGCCCTAAGAGGTGGTACTGATGCATTTATAGCTGGTAAGGCAACCTTTTCTTATACAATAGACTCAATAAAATAGCTGATGGCCTTTTTTGGTGCTATTGAAACTTGACAAAAATATTAATAATGAAAATGGTTGACAAGGAGTATGTTAATTAAAATAGTTTTATCTCTCAAAAATTGGATATCTTCAAATCAAGCCAGGATCCACAAGCATGTCGAAGTCTTCTAGAAGATAACAAAGAACCCCATACACTTGAATTCATTATGATTTAAATGTTTAATCATGTAAAGGGGGCACAAAGAAAAAGTTATGCAAATTATTGATGTTACAACTCAGAGTTACATAAAAAAGTTTATGAGGGTAATAAGAGTTGGGTACTCGGAAGATATATAATTATTAACAATGTAAAGGGGATAGAAATGTAGCACCCACTAATTAGGGCCTAAATGATAAGAATGATCAAGAAAATATAAGTAGGTAATTAAAGGTTATGGTATGTGGAAAGCGCTAAAGAGAAATAAGAAAGTGAAACGTCATAAGGTTCATACATGTGATAATGCCTTCATGACTATGAACCATTGTGAGATAGATTATGGGTTCAAGCAGATTCAATGTCATGACAGTTATTGTCATTCGCATAAACATCATCTAGTGTAAAAGAATCCGTTCATTCTTTCCTTTTTGCTCATGACTTTTAACAAAAGAGTTTTGATTGTTAATAGTAAAAATGGGCTTTTGAAAGGGAGAGAGAGATTTATGTGAGGGGAGAAGGATGAAAATGAACATTAAATTATTATTATTTTTTTGGTTTGGTAGTAATGAAGATGATGAGTGTTTACTTAATAATGACAATAATTATTGAAAATTAATTTTGAGATAGCATATGAGAGAAACTTGAAGGGAGAGAAAAGTGAGATTGGTAAGAGAACTTTAAAAAAGCATAAAAATGGAAGGAAAAAAAAAGAGATACAGAAAAAGTAGTTTTGACATTATTAATGTACTTATTCCAAATAAATAAAAAGGATATGAATTGAAAATAAAGTAAAATATCAGTGTTCAATGGAATTGAAAAAACGTTAGGATTTAAATTAAAAAATTTCCTACATATTAGATTTTGTTTTTAATAATTATCCCAAACAATTAACGTTTAAAAATTTTAAAAAACTAATTTTATGAGTTCATAAAATATTTTGAATTAATCGGACCATGCTCACCTTAAAAATTTTAATAAACTATCCGGGGATGCAAATGTAAGTAATAGGTATTTTTATAATATCAATTTCTCCCTACGGTTAAAAAATAAAAAATCTCCGTGAAAAATTCATAATAGTTGTCTCGGATAAGGATAAAGGTAACCCCGGAGCCAAACTCCATATAAAATACACAATCAACTTTGTTGTACATATCCGAATATTAATAGGCAGTCAGAATACAACAGAGCAAACTGTAGAACTATCATTTTACTATATGCATTTGTGGGCGAAAGAGGAAAAAAGAAAGGAACATGAGTCACTGGGTTGAGCTCAAAATCTGACAACCGGTAAAACAAAGAAATGCAGGGATTGAAGGCAGTCACCGCCTTCTTGATAAGGCGCAGTAAAGTCAAGCACCAACATTACCGCTGCAGATATCTCTCATTCCCTACCACTTATTCTATCGACGATGATCTCGAAAATCAAGTTATTTTTCCTTTTCATAACAGTATTACTATGTCTAATTAACTTATTTTGTGTTTAATTAGTTTAAAATTAAGGTTTTTTCCTTTTAATTTTTAATTTATTTACTTTGTTGCTATTGGCTGAGACAGGTATTAGTTGAAGGCAAGGCTTATTCAAGAACCGCAATTCTTAATAGGCCCTACGCCCTCAATGCTCTCAATACTAGTATGGTCTGTGCCTCTTTTTTCCTCCTTTTGTTAATTTCATTATTTTCTTTAGATTAATTACTTAACTATATATATATATATATATATATATATATATATTAAAATTCTTAGGGTGCTAGATTACTAAAATTGTACAATTCTTGGGAGGATAATCCAGAGATTGGTTTTGTGATGATGAAGGTAATTTTCCTGCTTTTGGTTACTGGCGTTTTTTGAAGAAATTATTTTCAAATTTATGCTAAGGGATTATTTTGATTTTGAATATGTGAAGGGCAGTGGCAGGGCATTTTGTGCAGGAGGAGACATTGTTACTCTCTATAATTTGATAAACCAAGGTAAAGAGATAACAATGGTATGCCTTGGATTGCACCTGTATAACATAATTCTCATTTTCACCTATTTAATTATTTTCTCTGTTTTCTTTTTTAGTTTCTTGTATAAGTTTATTATCATTGCGAAGCTAGCATTGTGTTTGCTACCACTATGCAGGGAAATTCAAAGAGTGTAAGCAATTCTTTTGGACACTATATAATTTCATATACATCGTAGGTACATATTTAAAGCCGCATGTGAGTATTCACAACTCTCAAATCATTAACGTCATATGCAGAATTCTAGCTTCATGCATTCTATTTGTATATTTTACTATCAATCACTGCAGATCTTCATGTAGTTTTCTGTATTCTGTGAGATGTATATTTAATTTCAGGTTCGGGTTGACTTACACTAATGAGGTTTTTAATTGGTGCATTAATTATCTCCTGTAGGTGGCTATTTTGAACGGAATTACCATGGGTGGTGGTGCTGGAGTTTCAATTCCTGGCACTTTTCGTGTTGCAACTGATAAAACTGTATGTTATAGAAACATAATGTACCTTTTTGAAATTGTTTGTTAATTAGATTTTATAAAACTGTCATCATTCATTTTTATAAATTGTTCAAATGAGAAAATTTTATCTATTTTTTTCTCTCATGTTTGAGGAATCCTGCAAAGAATCGCATAATTTGTATAGTGTTTTAACTCGTTTATTTTGACCTCTTTCATTTCTATAAATTTCATTCTATGTACAAATTTTGAGAAGTTCAAGACTTATTTGAGACCAAGGCTAAGTATGACTGATCCTTATTTTCCTCTTTCTATCAATTTTCCATGGAAGACTATGCTGAATACTTCATCTTCATTTGTTTTAGTTTCTGTATTAATGAATCTTAATTTTTGCATATAGATGATAAATGATGAATAAATTGTCACGTTTCAGGTTTTTGCTACACCTGAAACCCTTATTGGATTTCACCCTGATGCTGGTGCATCGTTCTACCTCTCACACCTACCTGGTCACTTGGGTATTTTTTCTTGCAATAACTTGTTCTTTTTCTTTTTTCATTATTTATATTTTCCTTTTTCCTCCTTCACCAGACTCTATCTTCTTAGCCAAGTTTGTATGCTTTTTGAAAATGAAAATGAAGTTGAATGATGTCTGTCTTTTCTAGTTTTGTGTAGAAACTGTAAAGCTTTTGGCAGCCCCCTTTTTTTTTATCAATTTTCCCTGAGTTGCTTTGGCAATTCATTATATATGCTGATGTTTTCTGTTATTGCCTTGAGGGAGATTTCATGAATGATTACTCAGCAGGATGGTTATTTCTCCTTGGAGTTTGTTCAAACTTTGAAGTCCTAACACCTGTTGAATTTGCTATATTCTAGAGTCTTTGGTCATCAACTACATAAAGAGATGGATTTGTTTTTTTTTTTTGCTTAATAGGGTGTGTTCATGACCATTTGGATTATAATGATTGTTGGAATGGCACATGCTTTATGTAGATCAGTCAGCTAACAAAGTTAGAATTGATGGTGTTAGTATAAATTTCATGAATCTGTTTGTCTCAGACAACATTGCAACATGTCAACTGACAATAAAACTGTGAATGAGTTGGTTCAATTTGATAAAATTCCTGACTACAGGGGAATATTTGGCTCTAACCGGAGAAACCCTCAATGGAGCGGAAATGATTGGTTGTGGCCTAGCTACACACTATTTACATAGTGAAGTTAAGATTGATCGACTCTTTTTTACTTTTCTCATAAAATATTTGTCTTCCCTGGTTATGTGACATCAATTTATTTAATAAACAAAAATCCACAGAGGCTTCAATTAATTGAACATCAGCTTGCAGAACTGGTCACTGATGATCCTTCCCTCGTTGAAGCAACTTTAGAAAAATATGGTGACCTAGTCCATCCAGATAATATGAGTGCTCTTCACAGGTTTGTTTTACTACAGGACATGCCAACTCATGAAAATTGTTTCAACATCTTTTTGAAAATATGTTATCTGGCGTTCTCTCTCTCTTTTTTTTTTTTTCTCTTGGAAAATACAGTTAGCATCTAAACTTTACACTTCAAACTCGCAGAAGTATACTCTTTATTTATGTAATTATGAACTTCACTGATAGCTTGTCATCTCATTTGTTCAGGATTGAAACTGTTGATAAATGTTTCGGCCATAACACTGTTGAAGAAATATTTGATGCTTTGGTAAGCAGATGTTTTTGTAGCTGCAGATTTTTGTTACTTCTAATCCAGACCCAATTGAATTGGCAAAGTATAATTTTGACAACTCACATATTGAGAATAGATTAAAATGAAAAGCAGATAGCAGTAAAAGCAGGAAACAAGTAGAAACAAAATATTATGTCCTGGAATAGATCTGCTTTAGGACATTCCTGCTTGTGAGAAGGGTAATTCTAGTGTTGCTATATACCATGTAGATTTTTCAGTCATGGAGAATCCTGGAATCAATTTGATCAGTGACAAAATTTCACGAGGCCTTTATTGTGTTAAAAAGAGATTGTGAATTTGGGGATATGTGCCAGTGCCTTCTCTTGTTTTGACACTTTATGGAGGACTTGCCAACTGTAGGATGGTCCTGTCAACCACTATCTTAGAAATGCATCCCCCATATTAGCAGAGTCAAATTACTGCCGTAACATTGTAGAAAAAAAAGGCAATTTGCTGAAATAACTTTTTCTCCCAGGAAAGGGAGGCTTCTGGAACCGATGATCCATTTTGCAATTCCACTTTAAGGAGACTTAAAGAAGCATCACCATTGAGCTTGAAGGTTTCCTTAAGATCTGTAAGTGCCTTGTAATTCTTTTTGTCCTTTTTCAAGACCATTGCAATATGAATTTATCTACAGTTGTTTGATCATCTTAGATACAAGAAGGTAGATTTCAAACCCTCGATCAATGCTTGGTCCGTGAATACCGAATGTCTTTACAGGGAATATCCAAACAGATTTTCAGTGACTTTTGTGAGGTATAAATGTTTTTTCGGTGAAAAATCATACGCAATTTTTGTCACTATATCTTTGTTTTTCTATTTCTTTTTTCAGGGTGTTCGTGCACGAATGGTGGACAAGGACTTAGCACCAAAGGTATGAACTTGTATCATTTTTTCCATTCAGAGATATGGACATGATATGTTGAGAATGTGACAATTGATAATCTAGATTGAAACTCCAATATTTAGTTGCAGAGAGGCTGTGCACAGATGTGTTTTTTGACCACAGACTATTAAAATCATAAATGGAACAGGAATTTTGTCATTTTGGTATTAGAAACGGATTAGCAATAACAGTATGGGTTTTCTGAACTATGCAGTGGCATCCTCCTAGCTTGGAAGAAGTGTCAGAAGACATGGTGGATCATTATTTCTCTCCTCTCAATGAATTGGAGCTTGATCTAGAGCTTCCCACACAACAGCGAGAGGCATTCACCTAGCTATCTCAAAAAGGTTTTCTGCTTGATTTCATTTTTGGGAAAGCCTACAAATAGGCAGACATGATAAGAGCAGATTATAGGAAATTGAATTAACTGGTAAATCTTTCATTGTTTGAATTTCATGGCACATGTTATTTTCGACAATACCAACAGCATACGAAGAAGATCACAAACTGTTTTCTTTTGGTTTTTTTGCCCCGAAATGCATCAATTTTTGCAGTACTATATTCGATCTCTAGTTGTAATCGGTGGTGCTGTATCAACTTCACTTCTTCTACTAATTAAATAGCTTTGACATTTGGGAATTTTTCTGCGAATGTACAAACCAAACCAAAAATTTGCTGTTGTGATGCTTAACTGCCAAATTTTCTGAATGAGTCACCTCAGTTCAACGATCCACAAAAGGAAACTAATTTGGGAGAAAAAGATGGAACTGACGGTCATTTTATAATATCTGTTATTCTTGTTCACCATATCGCTTGTATTTTCTGCATAAACTGTAGAAGAGTTAGGTATGGATGTAGATTAGATTTCATCTGATCTTATATTCAAGTACTTCAGTTAACTATATCAACTTGTCCTGTTTTTTTTTTTTGAATGTCTATATGCTTTCTATACTTTACCTCTCAAACGGCTGAAGTTGTTATTTATAACTTTTTACACACTTTTAAGCTTGTGACGGTATCACATATCGTTTTATTATAGGTATATATAAGGTTTATTTTAAAGTTCCATGTCTTGGTCCGAAAAAAAAAGAAGAAAAAATTTAGAGTTCATGTCTATAAATTTTAAAGTTTACATGATTATATGTATGAAAAAAAATGGGATCTGTAAATTTAGATATTTATATGGTTTAAGTTTTAGTCCAGAAAATAATAATTGTTTGGAAATGATAATTTTTCTTTCGCAACAATTGTATATTTTTATTTTGACCCTTAAACTTAAATTCTTCTCAAATTATTTTTACAATTTAACTTTGGGTTAAATTTTTATATATTTATTCTTGCTCATGTTTTTATTAAAATTTCTTCTTAATGTTATTCCGCCTCCCAATATAAAATTTTAGTTCCACCCCTACTTTTAAATAATTCATAAAAATGTATAGTGTTTTTTTTGGGGTTAATTTTTAAAATTTTAATACTTCAACTATAAAATGACTGTAAAAGATCTTATGGTCGATATCAACATTGGAATTTAACAAGCGAAAACCCCTCCCAATATTAAATGAATAAAATTACAAAAATAGACGAAATATATAATTATTTGATTATAGAGTTGATAATTTTGAACTCGATTCAGATTGAGAAAATTTTTAAAATGACCCAAACTCAAATCTTGAATAATCTAACCATTTAGAAGTATTTCCGTCATTTTGATGATCACAAATAATTGAATAATAAGAAATTTAACCTTTATAGTGTTCTAAGTATTTTAGACAGGTTATATATTTTTAAGACCTTAAAGCAAGTTGATTGTTGAAGTTCAAAAAATTGAAAATCAGTAAAGATTCACACTCGTGATCAATAATTACCACCACCGTGAAACATCAGTTTCACGCCCATTACTAGTAATCCCACGCCCATGAAAATCCTTAGTTTTAATTCTCTCAGATTCAAATGTTCATAGCTGTGAAACAATGACCAAACCGTAAAGCTAGAACAGTCACGCATATGAAAGATTGTGCATCTTGGATAGAAACATTTACAATCAGTTTCACCATTTCAATCACATTTTCACAAAAAATAGTCATGCCCATGAAGATTTCACGCCCATGAACTTGTGTATTTAATATTGACATGAGTGAACAGAAAAGTAGTTCAACAACTAGTTTTATATTAATTGCACCCAAAACGACTTTATTTTTCAAGAAAATTATAAATACAACTATTTTATGAACTTTCCAGGGTTAGACAACAAGAAATTAAACATTCAATTTTTGTAAAGTCTTTTGTGCAAATATTCAAATCTAATTTTTATAATCTATGTTTGTAAAAACTATTTTAGCTCAGTTTATTAAGCTCTTTTGGTTAGTAAGTATTTTTATTCTTATAATCAATTACTCAAAAGTGAGTTTGAGAAGGATTGTGAGTGAAACACTTGTAAGATTTTTTTTTGAGCAATTAAAAATAGAAAGATTTGGTTATTGTGTTAGACATTAGAACATGAGGGTTTCTGGGTTAGGTGTTAACCAAGAGAGTAAAACACTATAGTTGGGAGTGAGTTTAGAAAATTTTAATTGTAAGTGTTAGTGAAATACCCAATTATAATTGGGGAGAAGAGTAGGGTTCGTTAATACCTAAACCTCTATAAATCTTGTGTGTCAAATATCTCTTTCTTACTCACTAATTATTTTTGGGTAAATTTTCTTAAGCATTTATTTGCTAACCAATTCAACCCCCCTTCTTGGTTATTCTTTTTTGTAACAATTGGTATAAGAGCTAAGTCTAGCATTTGAGCTTAAAGAGCACTAGTAAAGATCAAACGATGACTAATAGAGGATTTCTTAGTCTCAAGCCCTTCCATGATAGAGCTGTAACACCTTTATAACACTTGTTCATATCTAAACGAACGTTACGTGGATAAATACGATTATAGCCGATGTATGCCAAATTTTTTTATCTAATTTAATGACTATAATATTATCAATACTTAATTAATTCTTTTTACTTTTCCAAAAATTTCGGCAGAATAATGGTTATAAATTAACCCACCCACCTACAAAGCAAACAATCCACAACCCATTTTTTGGTATAACAATTTACATATATTTTACATTCATCTATAAATCATCATTTCATTTTTCACACACATAATAATTTACAAATACCATTTATCATAATATGTACAAGGTTCATTCTTACAACTTTATATCTATGCATATATGTACATGTCAATATTAGTAATATCAAAATATTATTTTGTTCTTCCGTCTGCTCCCAAAATTTGTATACTTGCTCCTGCTTTTTCCGCTATTATCTGCACACAGTCAAATAATTACGTGTTGAGCATTAATATGCTCAGTGGTGATTACCAATCTAAAAATTTCCACTAATTATATTTTCATGCAATTATATTTTTAATATAGTATTCAATTTTTCTCATTAATAAATAATTCATTTTATCAATATTTTATTTTTAAGTACTCTTAATTCACTATTTAATACCTTAATTAATTTTATCAATTTTTTTCTCAATAATTTTTTTTCCTTTCTAATCCTTCTTTTCTTTCTTCTTTTCAATTTCTTTTTATTTTTTTATTTACTTTGTTAAAATTTCACTTAAATTTCTAAAATTCCATTTATTTACAATTATGCCAATAACTATATATTATTTACACTTTTGCCACTAACATTATTAATTTTGCATTTATTTATTTATTTATATTTATTTGATTATTTATTTTTACTACACAATTTAATATCTATCTTCCACTTATTTTTCATTTTTCAACTTTATTTTTTTTTTACATTTATCACATTTATCATTATTATGATTATACCATTTTTTTATCATATGTTTTTTCATTTATCTTGTATTTCTCACTTTTATTATTTTTCTTATATTTTTCACTTATTTCATGCTTATCATATTTTTCATTTTAATCAATTTTCTCATATTTTATTCATAATTGTCACTTTAATCATTTCATTCATATTTGCTACTTTTATCATATTTTTCAGTTGCATATTTTCTTATCATATTTTTCACTTAAATCATTTGTACTCATTTTATTCACATTTGCCCCTATTTTCAATCCGATAGAAAATCTTCGGACCGGATACATGGGACGTGGACCCCAAGAGTCCACTACACTGAAGAGTAATCCCTAAGAATCATCCGAGCACTACACTGTACACTGAATCACTGAATTACAATTATTGAAGTATACCATCATTGACCTATATAAGCGAGTCGCCATGACCCGCACTACGGTAATAGTATCCCTATGCCTAGCCAATTATATTCTAGACTAGATTTAACCATCAGAAAAATAACTAAGGACATTATTTTATTTCTTCAATTCAATTTCTATTAAAATCATAAATTCCATTATTTTTATATTATTAATCACTTAATAGTTATTCTTTCATAACAATTTTATCTCTACCAAATTTTTTCACATTTTTCATTCTAATATATCAATATTTCATTATGAATAATTAATTAAGTTATAAACTCACTAAATACATTTTATTCATTATTTTTCATTTCATACACAATATCATTAATAAATAGAAAAATATTCAATATTTAATTTAAATTTTTTTAATAAATTTCTACACACTTAAAATCATATTTTCTTGCATTTTATGACTAAATTTTCATTTAATTAGCAATGAAAATATTAATTTCTCCTCTTTCATTTTTTGGCCTATATTTAATTTTCATCATTAAAATTTTTCTTTCACTTTCTAATTATTCATTTCACTAATTGATACATTTATTATTCCATATATATCATAATATTACACTAAAATGTATTTATTTCTTAATATTCATTTTTCACATAATAAGGTCACATTTTACAATTTTCACTAATTAATTTTTTTAATTGAAATTAATCAATCTAATTCACTTTTCATAATCCATTAATCATGTTTTAAGCACTAATTAACAATTACATTCAAAATACACAATTTTCTAAATTTTCATAACACTAAATCATACTTAATTAAAGGAAATAATTAGATTATGTAATCACTAACCTTAATTGCTTATTTAGGCCTTCCTAACCTTCCTTTTTCTTTGGAAGCACCTTCACCTTGATTTGAACCTACCATGGACACAATTTTTCCTTCATTAATTCACCATTATTTTACTTCCTTAGCTCAAATAAACTTCATATTTATTATCTACATATCTTAAACTACCTATTTGAAATATTAAATTATTTTAAAACCATAAATTTTGCTTATCTCAAATTAATATCCTAAACTTTCTCCTTTGATTTCCTTCCACTTTAGCCTCCCAAATGAAGATTAAAAACTTATATTAGCTATTAGAAAGGCTGAAATTATTTTTGGGTGGTTGATTTTGGCGTGAGAATTGAAGGAAAATGAAGAAATTTTGAAGAAAAGCAAGGAAGGAATGGCTCGGCTAAGCAAGGGAGGGAGAGGAAGGAGATGAAGCATAATTATCTAGAGAAATCTGATAATTTGGGTCCATTTTATAGTGGTCTTAAATGGGTGGGCTTGGGCCAAACAAAGCCCAACCCATTTAGACCCAATTATACACTATAAATTATTTTTCTCACTTTCCAAGCTAAATTTCACCCAAATTTGATTCCATAATTCATAAAATATTTTTATATGTCTAAAATTTTTTTTAACTCAATCGGAGTTCGTTTTCTGTCCAGCTCACTTAAATTGGACTGATAATTCAATTTTTGGTGTTACCGTAAAATTTTTTTTTCACTGTCAAATAATTCTAAATATTATTTAGAATCCATCCATGTCTTAAAATAAATTTTTAAATATCGTTTGTTATTTTTCATAGTCTAGTCAATGTACGGTCAACTAATTATTTAATTAATCTGGGTTCCATTTTTTTCTTAATTTTGACTTTTGAGGGTTTACTTGACCTCATTTTCACTCCAAATTTTACCCTTAAACTAGTCATAAGCTATATTTTTCGATGATCAAATAAAATATTTTTCACCCACAGGTGTATTTTTGACCCTCAGTATGTTGATCAATATCAGAAACTATAGTTTACGACTAACCCGGTATTTGGGCCATTACAGGAGCTAACTATGAAAATTTGAAATTCAAGATGGTGGTCTGTCTTGATAATGAAGGAGTATATGTTTGGGAGTCCGTTCGAAAAGAAGGGACACCTTTGACAAGAACAAACTGTGAAGGAGAAGAAGAGATCATGCCAAAAGATGATTGGATTGAAATTTAAAAGAGAGCAAATGGCAAAATAATGAAGCAATGACAATCCTAATAAGCTCTTTATCCCTTAAGGAGTGTGGTCGGATTCAACATTGTCTTACTGCTTATTCCATTTGCAAAACATTGGAGAATTACCATGAAGGCACCAAGCAAGTGAAGTCCAAGAAGGTTCAACTTCTTATCACCGAGTATGACCTCTTCAGAATAAATCCAAAAGAAACCATAGCCGAAATGATCAATCGTCTTCTTGCCATTGTTAATGGCATGAGGAAGCTTGGAAAGCACCATAGTTTGGAAGACATAAACAATAAGATTTTGAAGATTCTTCCAATGATAGATTATGGCTCAAGAGTTGTGGGTATAAAAGAACCTAATGAAGACTTGAGCATAATTCCCACTGATGTGCTAATTGGTAAAATTCTCACTCATAAGATGGCTTTAGTAAGGGAGAAAAAGAGTGAAGGAGAAAATGAGAGGAAAAAACTCCCTAGCACTCAAAGCTTCAAATTCCTTGCCTATAGATGAATATCTATTTAGTGATGAGGAGTTAGTTGATAAAAGAGATGAGCAAATAGCTTTACTTTTAAGGAGGATTAAGAGATTGATCACCAAAAAGTATGGCTTAATCAATAACTACAAGCAAAAAGCTTTAAGGTTCCCTACTAGAAACTCCTTATCCTAAAAAGCAAGGAGAAAGTCAAATGCTATGAATATGGAAGAAGGGTCACATCAAGTTGGAGTGTTCCAAGCTCAAGAATTACAAGAGAATACCCAATACAGAAGATGAAGAAAAGGGTTACAAATCCAATTGGGATGATGACTCCTCAACATTCATTGAAGAAGAAGAAGATGACGAGGAGTTTAAGTTATGTTTCATGGCTATTGAGGATAACTTGATGACGATGATGGTGATATAGTTGAAGTATTAAACCTAGAGATAGAAAGGTACAAAATGAAACTTGAACTTTATAGAAAAAATAGCTCTAAGTTTAAAAATGATTTTAATAACCTTGAAAAGGTAGTTGAAGAGCTACAAACCTCAAATGACTACTTAAAGAAGTCATTGGATGAATTTTTATCAAAATCTACAACCAATTCTCTAATAAAAGAAAATAATGCTTTAAAAAAGGAGATTTAAGAGCTTAGAAACTCTATCTCAAAATTTCACAAAAGGAAAGATAATTTGGATACCTTAATTGTATCTCAAAAACCTCTATTGGTGAGACATGACTTAAAATTCAATGGAGCATCATCATCTACCCTGTATAGAACTACATTTGTTAGATCTATCACACCACAAAACTTTACTATTGAGGTAATAACCACAAGGGCTAATGGCAAAACACACACAAAACCTTATATTCAAAATAAGAGTAACCAAAGGTCACAAGGCCTAAAAGGGAAATCTCAAAAGTTCAATCATGCTTTCTTATATAAGAAAAATGCACCAAGGAAAGCAGCCACCAAACATGCATTTTTATGTCATTGTGCACATATTGTTCTTAGAAAGATAGTAAAAGACTAATCCTAGTGCAAAAGGACAAAGCATATTTAAATATAAACAATGCCACTATTGCATTAAGCTTGGGCATATAAACAAATATTATTTTATAAGGAAGGCTCATTGGAAACCTTATAGTTGTTAGAGGAGTTCTCTAAAGGCAATCACTTTTATCACTTATTGTACAAATTTATTTGATTAATAAAAGACTTTTTCATTAATTTGATGTTCATTTGATATATAAATTGATAAGTGATCTTAAATCAATTAATGAAGTCCTTGATACATAACATAACATGAAGGAAATCATGATGAGATCATGATATTGAGATTCTTATCATGTGTAATTATGTTAGCATCAAAATTATCCCTAGTTATAGGATTAATAAGACGAGACATTATTAATCCAGACAGACTAGCACATGTTACACTCCTTGATTGGATCAAGTAGCAGATCTCATAATCTATAAACATGAGATGTTTAGAGTTAACATGTGGATGCTTGCTAAGTGTAGCTAAGTACATTGGATGACCAACTATGAGACAATCATATGAATAATCTATTCAAATGTCAATGATAGTCTCATCATAGCAATGGTGCAAGTATCCTTATACTTAAGGTACTCAATGATATCTTGAATATTGATTATGTATTTTGACACTATTCCTTGTTGCCTCAGAAAGGTAGCTAATAGGATGGTGATTAGATACAGCTTGAGGTACTCGAAGGTAATTGGGTAACCAACAAAGGATTCACCACTCTTGATAGAAGGAGTGTATACCCAGGGCCTCTTGTTGTGGTCATTACTCAGGAATCTCTGGCTGGAGTGAAAATGTCATAAAGATAGTCTTCAATGACATATCTAATAGAGTAATGAGCCTCAATGACAAGAACTAACATTACTTGGACTAGACATGCCATTGTCAGTCTAGTGGGAGTTGACACATGTCCATACTCTGAACCAAGTGGGGTACATAATGGTGAAAGAAATAATTGCATGGAAATTGTCTATGGAAAGGTTCGTAGTCAAACCACTGACTTTTCTGTCAATTGGGGGTCATGATGTATTGCTAGATACCGCTCATGACCTGTTTAAATTAATTGTTAATTTAAGTGACCAATATAACTAGGAACCTAATGGGTCACACGCATTGAAGATATGGAGAATGAGTAAAATGGTCTTAGATAGGATCCAAAATATGAGAGAATTATTTCGGGATGGATCGCAATGAGATCGCATGAAAAAATCATATGGGAGGGTCACGGGCCCGTGGAGGCTGCTAGCCTTCCTAGCGGGCCAGCTGGGCTGCCCAACAACAGCCCGTAGCAGGCCCAGCGCGCTGTTGCCTCCCACCCATTGGCCAACGATACTTTTTGGCCTTAATTAGGCCAATTATGACCAATTACTATTTATTCATTTCCGTTTTCTCTATTTTTGACTTTTCATTTTTTCTTTGAATTTGATTCAAATAGAAAAGACATCAAATGGCAGAAAATAGACATGAAAATACTTTTTTGTGAAAAAGATATTTTTAAGACAACAAAATTCTCTCAAGAACACTTTCAAAACTAGCACTTTGAATTTGTTCAAACCATTTCTCTTGATAGTTTCTTCTTCATTCTTCACATGTATCATCATTAGAGACATCCTAGTGTGGATTGTTGTGATTTGCTACAACCTAACAAAGTGAAGATTTGAAGAACAAATAAGAAATTACAAGGTATAATTTTTAACATTTATATTTATATAAATTAGTTTTAATGGTACAAGTATGATCTTTTATTTTGGGTTTTGAAAATTTTATTTTTTCCATTACGTTTATAAATATGATTCATTCTTCAAAACCCAACATTGGTATCAGAACCTCCTTGTATCCATTAAAATTAATTTTAATTGAAAGTGCAATAGAATTGCATGTTTTTGATGATTTTGGATCAATAGGTTTTGAAAAATTGAAATTAATTTGTAAAATATGTTTTACACATTTTTCTTTCTTTAATATGATCATGGGATGATTAAGAATTATTATTTTAATTGAAAAATGATTTGAATGTGATTCAAATAATTAATTTTGGATTTATTTCAAAAATGCCTAAAATTGCCTTATTTATGAACATGTGTTGTTGTTTGGCTTAATTGATGGGGCTGAGTATTTTTTTTTTAATTTAATTATAAAAAATTATTTAGACATATTGAGAATATTTTTATACCTCTAGAATTGTCCAATAATTAATTTTTCAAATAAACACAAAAACGTGACTGCTTAAGCATACCCAGTGGGGCTGTTTTGTTTGATTTTTTTTGTATGTGTTTATTTTATTTTCAGAACCTTGAAATAATTTTTATGTGATTAAAAATATGTTATTTTGATTTGAGATGCATGCCAAAATTATTTTACAAACATTTGAAATTTTAAAAATTCTAGATATCGAATTAGTCATTTTGAGCGTTTAAGTGTATTGGTTCGTTTGTCTTAGTAATTTTGGCTTGTGATCAAAAATATTTTGATGAAATTGAGCTGACCTAAAGATAATTATAATGATGATTTGATGTTCTAGAAATTTTTAGAATTTTTGGAAATTAATTTTGAATTAATTTAAGTTGTGCAATTGTAATGCTAGTATAATTAGAAATTGATATGTATATTAAAATTAAATTATTTAATTTTAACATCATAATATTATGATTTTAAGGAGAATTAATTTTGAATTATTTATGGAAATATGAACTTTAATTTAATTTGATTAAATATTAAATTCCACTTTAAAATGACATACAAAATTAAATTAGCCGAAAGAACACATATAGGCAATTTCGGTTCAAGCGTTGAATCGATTTATAAATTGAAATCCAAAATTGTCATTTTTATTTTGTGCATTAGAGAATGCATGTTAGGGGTGTATGAAAAGACATGATGGATGATTATGGACTTAGGCCCAATGTGATTGAGCATGCATGGAATTATTTTGTTTTATGGTAAATAGGGTCTGCGTGTCCCTACCTCTTTTTCTTTCTTATGTATTTCTTTTCTCATCCTACTCCCCTCAAATGTAAATTGAGGTTTTCTATAATTTGAAATATGTAATTAGATTACATAAGATTAGGATAGAATGAAGATACAAAGGAGCAAGAAACAAAGGAGGTGGTACCATAAACAAGAAGACTTAAAAATAGGAATTTGATTTCTATTTTAGGTTGTAAATTCATGCATATACCTAGGTAAGACCTAGTCAATTTCTCTTTGGCTCAAGAGATTGACTTTAGTATGTCCATAATCATGCCATATAGTTTATGTAACTATCTTTATATATCAATGTGATGAATATATGATATATAAAAGCATGAAATAATAACTTGATGAGACTTAACAAAGAAATCCCTCACTAAATAAACAATTAAGTCTTATGCCTTCCATTAATATGGGGAGAACTAGAGTTCTTCTAGAGTTATGGTTAGAAGAGTGCTCTAAAGGCAATCGCCTTTACCACTTATTGTACATATTTATTTGATTAATAAAAGGCTTTTTCATTAATTTGATGTTCATTTGATAAATGAATTGATAAGTGATCTTAAAACAATTAATGATGTCCTTGATACGTAACATAGCATGAAGGAAATCATGATGAGATCATGATATTGAGATTCTTATCATGTGTAATTATGTTAGTATCAAAATTATCCCTAGTCATAGGATTAATGAGGTGGGACATTATTAATCCAGACAGACTAGCATATGTTACACTCCTTGATTGGATCGAGTAATAGATCTCATAATCTATAAACATGAGATGTCTAGAGTTAACACGTGGATGCTTGCTAAGTGTAGCTAAGTACATTGGATGTCCTGCAATGAGATAATCATATGGATAATCTATTCAAATGCCAATGATAGTCTCATCATAGCAATGGTGCAAGTATCCTTAGACTTGAGGTACTCACGGATATGTTGAATATTGATTCTATATTTTGACACTATTCCTTGTTGCCTCAGAGAGGTAGCTCATAGGGTGGTGATTGGATACAGCTTGAGGTATTCGAAGGTAATCGGGTAACCCACAAAGGATTCACCACTTTTGATAGAAGGAGTGTATACTCATGGCCTCTTGTCGTGGTCATTACTCAAGAATCTATGGCTGGAGTGGAAATGTCAAAAAGATAGTCTTCAATGACATATCTAATAGAGTAATGAGCCTTAAGGCAATAACTAACATTACTTGGACTAGACGTGATGTAGTCAGTCTAGTAGGAGTTGACACATGTCCATACTCTGAACCAAGTGGAGTACAGAATGGTGAAAGGAATAATTGCATGGAAATTGTCTATGGAAAGGTTCGTAGTCAAACCACTGACTTTCTGGTCAATTGGGGGTCATGATGTGTTGTTAAATACAGCTCATGACCTGCTTAAATTAATTGTTAATTTAAGTGGCCAACATAACCGGGAACCTAATGGGTCACACGCATTGAAGATATGGAGAATGAGTAAAATGGTCTTGGATAGGATCCAAAATATGAGAGAATTATTTCGGGATGGATCGCGATGAGATTGCACCGAAAAATCATTTGGGAGGGTCATGGGCCCGTGCGGGCTAGGCAGACTGCTCGCTTGCCTAGCGGGCTAGCTAGGCTGCCCAGCAGCAGCCCGTAGCAGGCCTAGCGCACTGCTGCCTCCCCCCTTGGCCAACGACAGTTTTTGGCCTTAATTAGGCCAATTATGGTCAATTACTATTCATTCATTTCCCTTTTCTCCATTTTTTACTTTTCTTTTTTTCTTTGAATTTGATTAAAATAGAAAAGAAATCAAATGGCATAAAATACACATGAAAATATTTTTTGTGAAAAAAATATTTTTAAGACAACAAAATTTTCTTAAGAACACTTTCAAAGCTAACACTTTGAATTTGTTCAAACCATTTCTCTTGATAGTTTCTTCTTCATTATTCATGTGGATCATCATTAGAGACATCCTAGTGTGGATGGTTGTGGTTTTCTACAACTCCACAAAGTGAAGATTTGAAGAACAAATAAGAAATTACAAGGTATAATTTTTAACATTTATATTTCTATAAATTAGTTTTAATGGTACAAGTATGATTTTGTTTTGAGTTTTGAAAATTTTATTTTTTCCGCTGCGTTTATGAATATGATTCAGTCTTCAAAACCCAACAATAGTGCTAATCCCTAAGGACCCAAGTTCATTTGGGTACCTAAGAACCAAACCTAAATTGTTGTTTTGTAGTTGTACCTCAAGTCCATGTCAAAGAAAAATGCTTGGCTAGTGGATAGTGGATGCCAGTGTTTTATATTAAATACCAAGGATAACCTTGGAAAATTTGCTTCTAAATCCGATGAAGGTATTTTCTTAGGATACTCCACAACTAGCAAAGCTCATAGAGTTTTTAGTAAACGATTATTAGTTATAAAAGAGTCTAAACATGTTATTTTTATGAATCTAGTAAACTTGATCTTGTGAAAGGTAGTGCTCATGATGATATTATAGGTACAATGGAAAAGATTGGAAAAGCTTAATCATGATCACGAAAAGGATAATGATGATAATGATAATGATGATCAAGAAGACCAATAACAATAGGAGAATTAAGATAATTTACTATCTCAAACTCAAGAGCAAGGCACCTAGTAGCTTCAAAAGGAGTGAAAATTTATAAAAAACCACCCCATGGAGCAAATCATTGGTGATCCCACTAAAGGTGTAAGTACTAAATCTAATGTTAAATTTTTAGATTCTAACCTTGCTTTTGTCTCTCAAATTGAGCCAACAAACATTGATAAGGTTTTAGAGAAGTTCTCTAAAGGCAACCACCTTTAACACTTATTGTACAAATTTATTTGATTAATAAAAGGCATTTTCATTAATTTGATATTCATTTGATATATGAATTGATAGTAATCTTAAGTCAATTAATGAAGTACTTGATACATAACATAGCATGAAGGAAATAATGATGAGATCATGATATTGAGATTCTTATCATGTGCAATTATGTTAGTATCTAAATTATCTGTAGTCATAGGATTAATGAGATGAGACATTGTTAATCCGGATAGACTAGCACATGTTATACTCCTTGATTGGATCAAGCAGTAGATCTCATAATATGTAAACATGAGATGTTTAGCATTAACATGTGGATACTTGCTAAGTGCAGCTAAGTACATTGGATGACCTGCTATGAGACAATCATATGGATAATCTATTCATATGTCAATAATAGTCTCATCATAGCAATGGTGTAAGTATCCTTAGACTTGTGGAACTTAGGGATATCTTGGATATTGATTCTATATTTTGACACTATTCCTTATTGCCTCAATGAGGTTGCTCATAGGGTGGTGATTTTTTGCAACTTGAAGTATTCGAAGGTAATTGAGTAACCAATAAAGGATTCACCACTTATGATAGAAGGAGTATATATCCATGACCTCTTATTAGGGTCATTATGAAGATAGTCTTCAATGATATGTCTAATAGAGTAATGAGCCTCAAGGATAGGAAGTAACATTATTTGGGCAAGATGTGATGTACTCAGTCTAGTGGGAGTTGACACATATCTAAACTTTAAACCAAGTGGGGTACAAAATGGTAAAATGAATAATTGCACAAAAATTGTCTATGGAAAGGTTCGTAGTCAAATCACTGACTTTTCGGTCAATTAGGGATCATGATGTATTGCTAGATACAACTCATGACTTACTTAAATTAATTATTAATTTAAGTGGTCAATATAATCGGAAACCTAATGGGTCACATGCATTGGAGATGTGGAGAATGAGTAAAATTGTCTTGGATAGGATAAAAAAAATATGAAAAATTTATTTTGGATTGGATCACGATGAGATCACGGAAAAAAATTGTTCGAGAGATGTCACGAGCCTGTGCGGGCTTGCTAGCCTACTGGCAAGCCCATGCGGGCTGCACCAGCCATAATTGGCCTTAATTAGGCCAATTATGGCCATTACTATTCATTTAAGTCATTTTTCTTCTCTTTTGATTTTTGATCTTCATTCTGAATTTGATTTAGGTGAAAAAGACATCAAAAGGTAGAAAAGAGACAAAAAAATTATTTTTGGGGAAAAATAATTTTTGAGACAATAATCCTGTCAAGAACATATTCAAAGCTAGTACTTTGAAATTTGAAAAAACCATTCTTCTTGTTAGTTTCTTCTTCATTATTTGCATGAATTATCATTAGAAACATCCTAGTGTGGATTTTTATGGTTTGCTACAACCCAACAAGTTGAAGATTTGAATAGAAAATCAAGAAATTACAAAGTATAATTTATAATATCTATGTTTGATAAATTAGTTTTAATGACACAAACATGATCTTTTATTTTGGGTTTTGAAAAATTTTATTTTCTCAATATGTTTGTGGCAGCCCCCTTACCCAAACAACACGTGCTTGGATAAGGGAGCGGCACACTGACTTTTTCAAATTACTATTTTTAAAAAAGAAGAATTCTAGAAAGTCATACACATTTTTTTTAAAAAAAAACTCTTAGCTCGTAGGTATACAATAAATAATATACATTTTACTTGCATAAGATAGTAATTACAAGTATCAAGTTAATTCCTAACATACTATGAAAAAAATAAATTTATAATTCTGAAACTTTACAATATGAGCAACAAAATATACAAGTTCAAAAGTTTATGACCCATTATTTCAAGATCAGCTACTTTAATTGATTAGGATCACAACTTGCTTTATCTACCACCTTCAGCTATCTTTCAAAATCTGAATTTAAATTCTGATTGGTTAAACGCATCAACTTTGCAATATGTGCAACTCGGGACCTAAATTAGAGGATATGACATTCTCTCCCCCTTAAAAATAAATTTTGTCCTCGAAATTTATCTGTTCATTATAGGTTGAACAATTGGGGATATTGCTTCTTTATCACTTCTTCACTTTCCCATGTGGCTTCTTCAACTGCATGGTTCCACCTCAAGACTTTAACTAAAGCAACTCTCTTGTTCTAGAGAACTTTCTCTTCACATGCTAAAATAGCCACCGATTCCTCTTTGTTGCCAAGATATTAAGTCAAGAAGGGGGTTGAATTGGAGTTTTAAAAATTAACCTTTAAGGTGCGAAAATGAACAATTAATTTTAGGAGGGATAGAGAAAATTTGACACACAGATTTATAGAGGTTTGGGTGTTAACAAACCCTACTCCTCTCCCCAATCGCAATTGGGAGTTTCACTAACACACTAAGTGTTACAATGGAGTTTTACAAGTTCACTCTCAACTACGGTGTTTCTCACAATGGCTCACACCTAACCCAGAAATCCCTTGTGTTTTAATGGCTCACACAATAACCAATTCTTTGTGTTTTACAGGCTCACACAAACAACCTTTTAATTTATGTTTTGGAGGTTCACACAACTAACCCTTACAAGTGTTCTACTCTTAATCAAGAAATACCCAAAGCTCACTTGAGTAAAGATTATAGAGAGAACCACTTATAAATCTTAATTGCTCAAATATGAGGAGCAAAAAGATTTTTACAGATAATAGATTTGTTTTCAAAGTATGAAAGTACAAATAGCTTGTAATAAGAATTAAATTCGAAGTATATGCTATTCTTTTGTTTTTCTTATCATTCTCTTGTTCTTAATGCATAAATGACTTCCATTTATACTCCCATGGCTGAATATAGCCATTGGGGTGCATTAAATAAGAAACTAGCCATTGTACCAACAAAAAAAATGCGCATGACATTTTTCTCTTTCATTGTTCACGGGCGTGACTATGCTTGTCACGGGGGTGACAGTTCCTCCCAAGCCGTGACTGAAGTGGTGACCTTGGTCATGAAGCTCTCTAGAATGATTTGACATATTGAGTCACAGGCATGACATACTCATTCACGGGTGTGACAATCTTCCCAGTCGTGATCCAAGTGGTAACTCTGGTCGTGAAGCTCTCTGGATGAAATTGCATGAATCTTCACGGGGGTGACACCTTTATTCACGGGGTTAACTGAAATGCTTACTTCACGGTTTGTTTTTCCTTCATGTCCGTGAACTTCAAAAGTTGGTTTTGGTAACGGTTAGCTTCTTTCATGGGAGTGACTCATAGAGTCACGACAGTGAACATGCTACTAATTGAATTTTGTCTTTCAAGGATTATTCTTCCAATTCTCCATTCTTGCTATTTTGATCCATGTCCTGTATAAAAGACTTAGAAGACAAGTATGGTAAATACAATATTGCTATTTTATTTGTTATCATCAAAATGACGAAAATACCCCTTAAGGTTTAACAATCTCCCCTTTTTTGATGGTGACAAATAATCTAGCAATATGTGATTTTGAGAAGCCTCCCCCTCAAAATATACTTAGGATAAAAATTTATAATGTGCAAGAATAGTAGATAATGATGTAGCATTGAAATAAACTTAACTAGATTTAAGTGTATGCAAGTTATATGAAAAGTATATCCAATATATACCATAACTCCTTTTTAAGAAATGAAGTATATGTAAGGTATATTTAAGGTATATCATAACATATTTAAATTTGTAACTTGCTGCAAGGTATATGCAAAGTATACTTAAGTTGTATCTAAGGTATATAAAGCTCAATTTATATACTTTGCATATGAAATTTTGAATCAAGATATTTAATCCATTTCAAAGTCCATTCACTTTTTGATTCAAAAATCTTATATTGCTGGTTTGATACCATTCTCCCTTATCATATATTGCCTATCATATATTGCTAGTTTTCTCCCCCTTTTGTCATCAATCAAAAAGGATATGAAGATTGAAGTAAACAAAAGAAAATATATATATCATAAAGGAAAGGATACAAACTAAGAAAAGAAATTTAAAATTTCCTACACAAGCAAACATAAAAATAACAAACAAGCTAAAAACAATCAAATTTAGGCTACACTTTAGCCTATCTCCTAGCCAGACATCCTATCACGAAGACTAGCTACTTCAGCCTCAAGGCTGTCCATCCGAGACTCCATGAAGTCTTTGAGGTTCTCCAACCTCTCATCCATCGAAGTTTGCAGCTGCTCAAAATGTGGTGCCAAGAGGTTAACCACCTGCTACGCTAAGGACGGTGTGGAAGCTGAGGACTGTCCAATGTCCTGCTCCACTGCTGGAGGTGCTTCCTCAACCCGAGCCCTCTTTTTTTGCTGGACTACCTGGAGGCCTGCTTTAAAATCCTCCGTGTCATTATCTTCCCAGATAATCTCCCCAGTAGTGTCGGTGAAGCGGTATAAGATATCGTTCTGAAAAATGATTCTGACAGCCGCTCCCATCTTGATGAATGACTCGACATCCAAGCTGTCTCGAGGATGTGCAGGAATGATGTTGAAGTGATGGTCATCCAACTTCAAATAATTTAGCTTCACTGCAATATGGGTGACATATGCCCCAATCAAAATATCTCCTGTAGGCTTGGTGGCAATGGAGAAAAGATGGTTAGCAAACCATCTGGAAAGTGCCACTGTGACTCCCCTGCGAGCCATCTCAAGGAGGAAAAGTTCTGACTTCCTGATTATTCCATTACTTTCTCCCCTAGCAAAAATGCTATAGGTTAGGAACCTATGCAAATATCTATGCACTGGGGCCCTGAGATGTGTGCTCTTGGTTTTCTTGACATCCCAGCTGCAACCGGTGCCAAAATGTGTCCAGGCTGGAGGAGCAAAGAATTCTACCTCAGTATCATTTAGGATGCCCTCAGATGGTAAGCTGAATAATTCCCCAAAGTCAATGGCACTGAGGGTGTTAGGATTGTTGCAGAGTTGGAATTTCACCACTCCAGTAGGTGAAACCTGCAAGGTGCTGAGGAATTCCAGCGTTGGCTCCCTCAGAGTCGGCTGATGAATTTCAACAAAATATTTGAGATGACAGGCTTGTAGTTGCTTTGTCATAGCCGTCTCAAGCCCAAGACTTCGGACTATCTGCCAATCGAAGGACCTTGATGACAAAAGAGGTCTATTTTTCAAAGTTGCATACCGAGGATGGCAATTCTCCGGAATGCGGTTCAATAGGTAATCTGCATACCTTTTAGGTGCATGGGATTTCTTTCTCTTACCCTTGGATGAAGCAGACTCCATTTTTGAAGAAATTTGTTGTTGATAGAGTTGGAAATATTTTTGACATAAAATTTGATGTAAAACCCTAGAAATGTATGATTTTTAGCTGAAGATTCAAACTTTTGGTAGTATTTATAGGGAAAGTTCAAGTTTTTGGGGCCGAAATCTTCAATGTCTCAATGAATGAGAGTAAATGAGAGCGGTTTTGGGAGATGAGGAGTTGAAATGAAGGTTGTAACCGACTGTTCTCTTATATATTCAATACATTCACGGGCGTGAATTATGGTTTCACAGGCGTGAATGCTCATGTTCACGGTTTGCTGAAGGAGTGTCCCACCCGTGAATGAAGACGTGAATAAGTTCATGGGAGTGATATTTGAATATCACGAGCATGAATGATCATCCGTCATGGGCGTGAAATATTGAATTTCACTACTTATGCCCGTGAAGCAAGCCGTGACACAAGGCGTGAAAGCTTCTGTGAGTTTTGGGGTGTAATTGTTCACGGGAGTGAAAAATCATCACGGGCGTGAATGTCTCTTTTCACAGGCGTGACTCAAGTCGTGAAAACAAGTTGCACCACTTGAAGCCGTGAACCATGTCCTGAACCAAGTCGTGAATGACACTGCCTCTTTGGGCCATTTAAGTCACGGGTGTGAATATATGTCACGAGCGTGACTCCCCTAAAATTTTCATCAAATTAAAATTAAGTTCTACAATGAGACTAAATCATTTCAACAAATATTCTACTTCTTAAAACATGAATTCTCATAAAAAATTCTATCTTATAACTTGTGATATGATTTAAGATCAACAATTTAAAATTTCATATTTTTGCAATCACAAGGTTAATCCATCAATCATACCAAGTTCTCTTCTAATCAAATTAAATCTTTCCTCATTTAGAGACTTAGTGAAAATATCTGCTAATTGATTTTCTGTGCTTATAAATTCTAATGCAACATCTCCATATTGAACATGATCTTTAATAAAGTGGTGTCTAATGTCAATATGTTTGCTTCTAGAGTGTTGAATAGGATTCTTTGAAATATTTATAGCACTTGTGTTATCACATTTTATAGGTATATGGTTCATCTCATGACCATAGTCCTTAAGCTATTGTTTCAACCAAAGAATTTGTGTACAACAACATCCAACTGCTACATATTCAGCTTCAGTAGTTGAGAGAGCAACTTAAACTTGTTTCTTGCTAAACCAAGAAACCAAACATTCTCCAATGAAGTGACAAGTACCTGAAGTACTTTTCCTATCCAAAAGACTACCAACATAGTCAGCATCTGAATATCCTATAATATAAAAAGATGAATTCCTAGGATACCATAAACATAGATGCAATGATCCATGTAAATATCTTAAAATTCTTTTTACAGCATTTAAATGAGATTCGTTAGGACATGATTGAAATCATAAGCAAAAACTATACATAATATCGGGTCTAGAAGCAGTAAGATATAAAAGTGATTCGATCATAACTCTATAAAGCTTTTCATTAATGCTCTTACCCTTTTCATCTTTGTACAATTTTGTTGATGTGCTTATAGGAGTCTTGGCATTTTTGCATCCTTCCATACCAAATTTCTTGATTAAATCTTAGGCATATTTGGATTGGATGATGAATATTCCCTCATTGCTTTGCTTTATTTGTAGACCAAGGAAATACTTAAGTTCTCCCATCATGCTCATTTCAAATTCCCTAGTCATGCACTTAGCAAATTCTTGACAAAACAACTCATTAGTAGAACCAAATATTATATCATCAACATAAATTTGAATAATTAGTATATCATGCTTATGCTTTTTGATGAATAGTGTAGTGTCAACATTTCCCTTTGTAAAGTTATTTTCTAATAAAAAAGAACTTAGTCTCTTATACCAAGCTCTTGGAGCCTATTTTAAACCATACAAAGCTTTTGAAAGTTTAAAAATATGATTTGGCAAATCATAGCTTTCAAAACCTGGTGGTTGTTCTACATATACTTCTTCATCTATATAACCATTTAGAAATGCACTTTTCACATCCATTTGAAAAAGTTTGAAATTCATGTGACATGCATATGCTAAAAGTATTCTTATAGCTTCTAATCTAGCTACAGGTGCATATGTTTCATCATAATCTATACCTTCTTCCTGATTATATCCTTTTGCAACTAGTCTTGCTTTATTCCTGGTTATTAACCCTTGTTCATCTAATTTGTTTCTAAATACCCATTTGCTACCTATGATTTGATGATCCTTGGGTCTAGGTACTAGGTTCCATACCTTATTTCTCTCAAATTGGTTGAGTTCCTCTTGCATGGCAATTACCCAACTTTCATCATTAAGGGCCTCATCAATTTTTTTAGGCTCAATTTGTGAAATAAAAGCAATGTCAGTGACTAAATGCTTGAAATGAGATCTAGTACTTACTCCCCTTGATAGATCACCAATTATTTGCTCTTTTGGATGATATTTTGTCATTCTCCATTCTTTTGGAAGTTCTTCCCCCATTTGTTCTTGATTTTGAGGTAGAGTGTCATTTTGTAGTAAATTTTCTTGATCATTTTCTTCTTTTCCATTTTCAATAACAAGTTTTTCCATATTACCTACAACATCATCAAGAGCACTACCTTTCACAAGATCAAGTATACTAGATTCATTAAAAACAACATGTGTGGATTCTTCAACCATTAATGATCTTTTATTAAAGACTCTATATGCTTTGCTGGTTGTAGAGTACCCTAAAAAGATGCCTTCATCAGACTTAGAGGCAAATTTTCCAATATTTTCCTTGGTGTTCAATATAAAACACTTGCATCCAAATACTCTAAAGTATGATATCAAGGGATTTCTTCCATTCCATAGCTCAAATGAGGTTTTGTTTAAAAGGGGTCTTTTGAAAACTCGATTTGAAATATAACATACAGTGTTTGTGGCTTCTGCCCAAAAATAAGTTGGTAATTCATATTCATTAAGCATTGTTCTAGCCATTTCAATTAAAGTTCGATTTTTCCTTTCAACTACCCCATTTTGTTGAGGTGTCCTAGGAGATGAGAAATTATGTGAAATGCCATGTTTAAGACAAAAGATTTCAAAGTTTTCATTTTCATTTTCAAATTCTTTCCCATGATCACTTCTTATTTTTGAAATGCAGTACCCTTTTTCATTTTGAACTCTTTTAGCAAAGTTTTTGAAATTTTCAAAAGCATCACTCTTTTGAGCTAAGAAAATTACCCAAGTAAATCTAGAGTAATCATCTACGATGACAAATGCATAATGTTTTCCTCCTAAGCTAGCAATTCTAGTAGGTCCAAACAAGTCTAAATGCAGGAGTTGAAGAGGTTTTGAAGTACTTACTATGTTTTTGGCTTTGAAAGATGACTTGTGTTGCTTTCCTCTTTGACAAGGATCACATGTCTTGCCTTTTTCATATTTAACTTTTGGTAATCCTTTTACTAGCTCTCTCGTGCTGAGACTTTGTATTAAGTCCATGTTAGCATGACCAAGTCTTCTATGCCACAGCCAAGATTCATCACTAGTAGTCACAAGACACTTAGAGGAATGGTTAGATAGTTCATGTAAGTTTATTATGTACGTATTGATATCTCTATTTTCTTTAAATATTTCTTGACTATCGATAGAGATTACAAGACATTTATTTGAAGTAAAAATTACTTTGTTTCCTTTATCACATAATTGACTTACACTTAGCAAGTTATGTTTCAAGCCATCAACAAGTAAGACATCCTTAATAAAAGTAGTACCATTAACACCAATAGAACCAATGCCAATTACCTTACCCTTTGCATTGTTTCCAAAGGTAACTTTACCTCCATCAATACTTTTGATTTCATTGAAAAGTTCTTTGTCTCCTGTCATATGCCTTTAGCATCCACTGTCTACTAGCCACACATTTTTGTTTATTGTGGACTTGAGGCAAACTTATAGAATCACAAATCAAGTACAATTTTTAGGTACCCAAATGAGTTTGGGTCCTTGGGGGTTAGCACATGAAGGTTCCCAATGAGCCTTCCTTATCCAGCAATGTTTATTTATGTGACCCATTTTCATACAATAATTACATTGTTTAGGTCTAAACTTGCTTTTTGGTCTTACACTGTATTTAAATTCCATAATTCTATTAGACTGATTTTGAGAACAATGACATGCACATTCATGATTAATTTGCGTTTTTCTAGATGCATGCTTCTTTTACATAAAGGCATGATTATTCTTTTTCTGTATAGAGGGATTAATATGCTTATTTCTTGGTGCTTTCTTAACAGGTGTGGAGATGTGAGATTCTTTAGATTTAACAAATATAGTTTTGTGAGAAGATGATGATGTGTCCTTAAATCCTAGACCATGTCTAATTAAAGGTGATCTTTGAGACACAATGAGAGTATCTAAGCTCTATTTACCTTTGTGAAATTTAGAAATGGAATTTCTAAGTTCCTCAACTTCATTTTTCAAAGTATTATTTTCTTTTATCAAAGAAGCTGTTGAGGGTTTTGATGAATATTCATCTAATGACTTTTGAAGAGATTTATTAGATGATTTAAGCTTTATGTTTTCTTTTTCTAAACCATCTATCATATTTTTCAAATTAGAGATATTATTCCTATAGATACTAAATTTAGTTCTATATTTCTCTAGTTCTATATTTAATTATTCTATTAGGCTTTGCTCATCATCATCATCATCATCACTATGACTATTACTATCATTATCACTACTATCATTATTGAAGGAGTATGAGTGTAGTGATCTTACTTTGTCCGAGACGTGATCCTCAATAGCTATGAAGCATAGGTTGACCTCTTCAGTTTCATTATCATCTTTTTCACTTGAAGAGCTTTCGTCATCCCATGTGGCTTTATGACCTTTCTCCTCATTGTCTCTTTGGTATTTGCTCTTATGCTTCTTGAGCCTTGGACATTCTAGTTTGATATGTCATTTCTTTCCACACTCATAGCATTTTACCTTTTCCTTACTTCTATGTGTGTCATTAGAAGTTTGTTTGAGGTTTCTTTGCCTGAGTTTTCAGGAATTGCTCATTTTCTTCTCAATGATTCTTTTTAATCTCCTTGAAAGCATAGCGATGTCCTCATTTTCATCATCACTCATTTCTTCATCATCTTCACTTTCTTCCTGAGATTTTGAAGTAGAGGCTTTGAGTGCTAAGGGCTTTCTTTTCTCTGGCTCTGCTTCAAGCTCTCTATCTCTCTTCACTGCCATCTCATGTGTGAGAAGTTTGCCAATCAGCATATCAGTATTCATGATGCTCATATCTTCATTTGCTTCTTCTATGCCAGCAACTCTTGAACCATAGTCTTTAAGAGGAAGACTTCTCAGGATTTTATTGTTTACATCTTCCAAACTCAGATGCTTCCAAAGTTTCCTCATTCCATTTATAATGGATAGAAATCGGTTGGTCATGTCAGTGATTGACTCATTGGATTTCATCTTGAAGAGCTCATATTTTGAGGTTAGAAGTTGAATCTTCTTGGATTTGACTTGCTTAGTTCCCTCATGATAGTTCTCCAATATCTTCCACATGCTATATGCTGTTGAGCAGTGTTGTATTCTCCCACATTCTTCAATAGATAATGAGCTTGATAGGATTGTCATTGCCATCTTGTTTTTGAAATTTGCTCTTCTTTGAGGCTATGTCCAATAATCTCTTGATAGGATTTCTTCTTCACCATCAGCTCCTCTTCTGGTTGGTGGTGTCCATTCTTTTCGTACACTATCCCAGACTTCAATTCCTTCACTATCCAAGTATGTCTCCATTCTAAACTTCCAATGGGCATAATTTGCTCCATCAAAGTAAGGTTTGAGACTTTGGAATCCTTCACTGGCCATATCTTACTCTTTACTAGCGCTTTTTAGGCTTCGATGCTAGACAAGGCTCTTATACCAATTGTTGCCCAGATATTAAGCCAAGAAGGGGGGTTGAATTGGAGTTTTAAAAATTAAACTTTAAGGTGTGGAAATAATTAATTAATTTTAGGAGGGACAGAGAAAATTTGACACACAGATTTATAGAGGTTCGGGTGTTAACAAACCCTACTCCTCTCCCCAATCGCAATTGGGAGTTTCACTAACACACTAAGTGTTATAATGGAGTTTTACAAGTTCACTCTCAACTATGGTGTTTCTCACAATGGCTCACACCTAACCCAGAAATCCCTTGTGTTTTAATGGCTCACACAATAAACAATTCCTTGTGTTTTACAGGCTCACACAAACAACCTTCACTTTGTGTTTTACAGGCTCACACAAACAACCTTCACTTTGTGTTTTACCGGCTCACACAAACAACCTTCACTTTGTGTTTTATAGGCTCACACAAACAACCTTTTAATTTATGTTTTGGAGGTTCACACAACTACCCCTTACAAGTGTTCTACTTTTAACCCAGAAATACCCAAAGCTCACTTGAATAAAGATTATAGAGAGAACCACTTATAAATCTTAATTGCTCAAATATGAGGAGCAAAAATATTTTTACAGAGAATAGATTTGTTCTCAAAGTATGAAAGTACAAATAACTTGTAATAAGAATTAAATTCGAAGTATATGCTATTCTTTTGTTTTTCTTATCATTCTCTTGTTCTTAATGGATAAATGACTTCCATTTATACTCCCATAGCTGAATATAGCCGTTGGGGTGCATTAAATAAGAAACTAGCCGTTGTACCAACCAAAAAATTGGGCCTGACATTTTTCTCTTTCATTGTTCACGGGCGTGACTATGCTTGTCACGGGGGTGACAGTTCCTCCCAAGCCGTGACTGAAGTGGTGACCTTGGTCGTGAAGGTCTCTGGAATGTTTTGACATATTGAGTCATAGGTGTGACATACTCATTCACGGGCGTGACAATCTTCCCAGCCGTGATCCAAGTGGTGACTCTAGTCGTGAAGCTCTTTGGATGAAATTGCATGAATCTTCACGGGGGTGACACCTTTATTCACGGGGGTGATTGAAATGCTTACTTCACGGTTTGTTTTTCCTTCATGGCTGTGAACTTCAAAAGTTGGTTTTGGTAGCAGTTAGCTTCTTTCACGGGAGTGACTCATAGAGTCACGATAGTGAACATGCTACTAATTGAATTTTGTCTTTCAAGGATTATTCTTCCAATTCTCCATTCTTGCTATTTTGATCCATGTCCTGTATAAAAGACTTAGAAGATAAGTATGTTAAATACAATATTGCTATTTTATTTGTTATCATCAAAATGACGGAAATACCCCTTAAGGTTTAACACTCTTAATAAAACATGTATGTCTATACGTCTATCTCTTCAGTTGGTATTATATGAGTTGGGTCTGAATGATATCTCCTCAACATCGACACATGAAACATATTATGAATTGTATCCAGCTCCGGAGGAAGAGCTAATCGGTATGCCACTGGTCTGATTCTTTCTAGATTCTCATAAGGACCAATAAACCTTGTACTCAATTTACCGTTTTTGGAAAATCTTAATGCCTTCTTCAAAGGTGAAACTGTAAGAAAAACTTTATCACCTACAGCATATTCTATGTCTCGCCTGTTTAATTCAGCGTATGACTTTTGTCGATCTTGTGTTTCCTTTAGCCTTTCCTTGATCAATTTAACCTTCTCCTAGGTCTATTGAGCTATCTCTGGCCCAATCAACTTTTTCTCACTCAACTCGGTCCAACAAACTGATGTCTTACACTTTCTTTCGTATAAAGCCTCATAAGGAGCTATGCCAATGCTTGTCTGATGACTATTATTGTAGGCAAACTCCATAAGAGATAAATATCGATCCCAACTTCTTTCAAAATTGAGCACACAACTTCTTATCATATCTTCTAATAAATGAATAACTTGCTCTAATTGCCCATCTATTTGCGGATGAAAGGTTGTGCTAAAACTAAGTTGAGTTCCCAAAGCCTGCTGTAAGCTCTTCCAGAACTGTGATGTAAATTTAGGATCTCTATCAAAGATAATAGATATAGGCACTCCATGAAGTCTCACTATCTCATTCACGTAAATTTTGGCCAACTTGTTCAAAGTATAGTCCATCCAGATTGGTAGGAAATGTGCTAACTTTGTTGATCGATTCACTATTACCCTCACTGCATGATGCTTCCTCTGAGTTACCGGTAAACCATACACAAAATCCATCGTAATTCTTTCCCACTTCCATTCTAGTATGGAAATCGATTGTAGTAATCTCATGGGTAATTGATGTTCAGCTTTCACTTGTTGACATTTTAGACACTTAGCAACATACTCCATTATATCATTTTTCATCCCTGACCACCAATACTGTGCTTTCAAATCTTGGTACATTTTATTTCCACCTAGATGCATTCTATAAACCTTTCATGAGCTTCCTTTAAAATCTCTGACTTCAACTTTTCTATACTCGACACACAAATCTAAATCTTGAAATACATGGTACCATCCTCAGTTAAAGAAAATTATCAATTTTCTCCATTTTTCTCGACTTTGACTATCTTTACTAGCTTTTCATCTTGTTTCTGAGCATCTTTAATTCTCTGCATCAATGTGGATTCCACTTACATCTTAGCTAAAATTTTCCTGCTTAGTGCATTTGCAACAACATTAGCTTTATCTGGCTAGTAGTCGATCATACAATCATAGTCTTTAGTCAACTCCAACCATCTTCATTACCTCAGGTTCAACTCTTTCTGTGAAGGCAGGTACTTAAGACTCTTGTGGTTTGTATAAATGTAGCATCTTTCTCCATACAGATAATGTCTCCAAATTTTAAGACCAAAATGTCTAGAAGCATATGCAATCACTTTTCCCCTCTTGAATAAGAACACATCCTAGTCCATTGTGACTTGCATCATTGTACACAACATAATCTTTTCCTAGAGTAAGTTGAGTCAAAATTGGTGCTTCAGTCAACATTACCTTTAATCGATCAAAGCTTACTTGACATCTATTTGTCCACTCAAAACGAACCTCTTCTCATAGCAATCGTATCAAAGGATTCACTATAGATGAAAATCCTTTTACAAAGCTCCTACAATATTCTACTATTCCAAGGAAACTCCTCATTTTTGACACATTACGAGGTGATTTCCAATTAAGAATAGCCTCAATTTTACTAGGGTAAACTTGAATACCCTCTACTAAAATTAAATGGCCCAGAAAATTGACTGATTCCAACCAAAACTCACACTTAGATAACTTTGCATACAATTGTTTCTCCTTCAAGGTCTGCAATACTATTCTGAGATGCTGATCATGTTCTACTCGGTCTCTAGAGTATACCAGAATATCATCAATAAACACCACTATAAGGTATGGCCTGAACACTCGATTCATCAGGTTCATAAACATTGTTGGTGCATTCGCCAATCCAAAGGGCATAACCAGGAACTCATAATGACCATAACGAGTCCTGAATGTCATCTTAGGTACATCTGACTCTTTGATCTTCAGTTGATGATATCCTGATCGAAGATCTATCCTTGAAAATATGGTTGCACCTTTCAATTGATCAAATAAATCATCAATCCCAGGTAGCAAGTACTTATTATTGAGAGTCACTTATTAAGTTGTCTATAATCGATGCACAATCGTAAGGTGCCATATTTCTTCTTTACAAACAATACTGGAGAACCTCATGGTGATACACTGGGTCATATAAATCCTTTATCTAACAATTTTTGCAACTATATCTTCAATTCTTTCAACTTTGCTGATGCCATCCTATATGGTGTGATGGAAATAGGAGTAGTGCTAGGTATTAACTCGATAGCAAACTTTATCTCTCGGTCAGGTGGTAACCTTAGCAAATCCTTCTAAAATACATATGGAAACTCAATAACAGTAGGAATATCCATAAACTTCGGACTTGTTTTTTTTTTTTCTAGATCCACCACATACGCTAAGTATGCTTCACACCCCCTTACTAATGAGTTTCCAAGCTTCTAACACTGATATCACATTATTTGGATATTCTCTATTCTCGCTCATCACTACTATCTCTTCTTGTTCTGAAACTTTAATCCTCATCTCCCTCTTTCCTCAGTCTACTATCACCTCATGTCAAGCTAGCCAATCCATTCCCAAGATCACGTCGAACTCTTGGAATGGTAACTCTATCATATCCGTTGGGAATTGCTTGTCTTGAAGTTCAACTGGGCAACCCCTAAACACTTTACTAACCCTCGCACTGTGCCTCAATGGATTAGTCATAAGAATCTCATACTCTAAAGTCTTTGGTTCTAAACCCTCTCAACTTGGTGGTGGTGTGCATATGTATGAATGCATCGATCCCAGATCTATCAATGCATGTATATAAGAGCCAAAGAGAAGGAATTTTCCCACTATGACATCATGTGCATCCTGCTCCCCTCGGCCTTGCATGGAATAAGCCTTTACTGGAGCAACTCTACTGCCTTTCGGCCTCTCCACTATGTCTGACCCAAACTGGCTTGGCCCTATTCGGCCTTCTTTGTTTTGTCTTTAGCCTTGAGTTCTTCCTTGTCCCATAATATGTATTGGTACTGACTCAATACTCCCTGAACCTCTACCAAACTATAGTAATGGACAATCTCTTTTTAAATGGTTCTTGGAGCCGTATCTCATACACGTTCCTGTCATCCACCAACGCTTTCCTGGGTGAGGACGACCACAAAGCTGACACACTGGTAAAGGTGTAGATCTATGCAGTGCCTATGTCGGTGCACTAGCTGCTAAAGATACAGACCTTGCAGGCTGTCCCCATCTATAAGAATGAGGTTTGCTGAAACTCTCTGCTTGGAATCAGCCACCAAAAGTTCTGGCTCTCTTGCCACTTGACTGTCCCCCACTTAGCTGTGGTGCGGGTCTACTAACCCCACTAACCTACACTGGCTGCTGTGTCGCCAAGACTCTTTTAACTATTCTAACAAATGCACTAACTGGGGAAACTCATCAGGCATAGGGCTGAAACTTGTAGCTTGATTGGATCTCTCAATCCATCTTCAAATCATTGACATTTATCAGCCTCTGTAGACACAATGCCACCAGCATACTTACAAAGAAGTGTGAATTCTCTCTCATATTCTATTACTGACATATCCCTCTGTTTTAACATCAAAAACTCTCTTTTCTTGTCATCTATATAGATAGTAGGAATATATTGCTCCTTAAATTTCTCTAGAAAGAACTCCCATGTCATAGGGTTAGGAGCCTCTGTATTCTATGAATCAGATTGCCACCAGTCATATGCATGCTCCTATAGTAGAGATATTGCATACTCATATTTTTTCTCATTTGTGCAGTGTAGTTGATCAAAGACTTGCTCTACTCATTCCAACCAAAATTCTACCATGGAGGGGTCATCTTCCTGTTTACCATAAAAATCGGGTGCCCCTAACTTCCTCAGTCTCTCAAATTGTAATACCGATGAAGTTGGCTTTGTTTCTCTCTGTAGCAATTCTATCATATTTCTCATGAGCTCTGTCTGACCCATATTAGTAGTTGACAGCTCACGGGATAAACTAGCACCAGATCTTGATGCTATAGCTCGGAGACAACTTGGTCGCAATGAAGCTCTTACCTCTCTAGGCTCATTACTCTTAGCTTCTTCTACTACTATTCATCTTGATCCTGAAGCCATACCCTACCTAAAACATAAAGGTAATGACCCTAATCAATAGAGCAGTGAGTCCAAAAATTCAAATGTGGGTACACTTAAGTAATAAACATTTTCAAAACTCACTTTTAAAACCCAAAACCGCTCAAACCTGACTTTGGTACAAAAAACTTGCGGCATCCCCCTTACCCAAACAGCACGTGCCCAGATAAGGGAGTGCTACACTGACTTTTTCAAATAACTATTTTAAAAAGAAGAATTCTAGAAAACCATAAACATTTTTTTTAAAACAAAACTCTTAGCTCGTAGGTATACAATAAATAATATACATTTTACTTACATAAGATTGTAATTACAATTATCAAGTTAATTCTTAATATACTATGAAAAAAATAAATTTATAATTTTGAAAGTTTACAATATGAGCAACAAAATATACAAGTTCAAAAGTTTGTGCCCCACTATTTCAAGATCAGCTGCTTTAATTGATTATGATCACTGCTTGCTTTCTCTACCACCTTCAGCTACCTTTCTATATCTGTAGGGAAGGAAAACTACCAGGCTATACTTTAAGCTTAGTGGTGCATATAAATAAGGCAATATACTATGTTATGCAACAAACATTAACACGTCATTTTATGTATTAAAATCTTACCATACTATTCTTTTTCTCATGCCCTATTACATACGATTATGAGCATCATCCATTGCCATATATCAAATCATGCCCACTTATCTTGTTTGCAAATATAAATCACATAATATCCTAGAATGCATAAACATCAACTCATTTTAATTATATTCCATATTTATTGTACTTTATCAGAATGTCATTATTATCCGCATCACAATTCATGATTTCCTTTTTAATTTCAATCTCTTTTTTATAACCATATCACAATTCAAGATTTCCTTTTTAATTTCAATCTCTTCTTTATAGCCATATCACAATTCAAAATTTCCTTATTAATTTCAATCTCTTCTTTATAACCACATCACAATTCAAGATATCCTTTTTAATTTCAATCTCTTCTTTATAACCATATCACAATTCAAGATTCCTTTTTTAATTTCAATCTTTTCTTTATAACCATATCACCTTTATAGCCCCCTAACACCTATGAACCCCTGACTAGGATAATGGAGTTGTCACCAGGCACTTAGAAGTGCCACACAACAATATGATGTGCACATACAAGTGTCATTTCCGGCTTCAATAATAGTGTCATTTCTCGCTTCAAAATAATGCAATTATCGGTTTCATAATAGTGGCATTACCGACTTCATAATTCATACCATTAATGGATTTCATCATACTCCCCCCTGTTTGGCATGCCAAATGAATGCACTAGCTACCTTTATGGATATGATGAATAGGATTTTTAGGACTTACCTTGGTCAGTTTGTGGTAGTTTTTATAGACGATATCTTGGTGTATTCCAGGGACAAGGGAGAACATGATAGGCATCTTAGAATAGTACTTCAGACTTTAAGGGAAAATCAATTGTATGCAAAGCTGTCAAAATGTGATTTTTGGTTGGAAGAAGTGGGATTCTTAGGCCATGTTATTTCAATTGAAGGAATCCGGGTTGATCCTAACAAAATAGAAGCCATTCTAAGTTGGAAGCCGCCTCACAATGTAATAGAAGTCTGGAGTTTCCTTGGATTAGCTGGCTACTATAGAAGGTTTGTGAAGGGATTTTCAAGCATAGCTGCACCAATTAATAAGTTGCTTAGAAAAGAAACTAAGTTTGATTGGACAAATTGGTGTCTGGCAAGCTTTGAGAAGCTAAAAGTCATGCTAACTGAAGCACCTATTTTGACCCAACCCACACCAGGGAAAGATTTTGTGATATACAGTAATGCCTCTCATAATGGGCTAGGTTGTGTATTAATGTAAGAGGGTAAAGTAGTTGCTTATGCATCTAGGCAATTGAAGCCTCATGAACTAAATTACCCTACATATGATTTGGAGTTGGCAGCAATAGTGTTTACTTTAAAAATATGGCGGCATTATTTATATGGCGAGCGGTGCTACATATACACAGATCATAAGAGCCTCAACTATTTGCCCACACAAAAGGAGTTGAACTTAAGGCAAAAATGTTGGTTAGAGTTAATCAAGGATTATAATTGTTTTATTGATTATCAGCTAGGCAAAGCCAATGTAGTAGCGGATGCCTTAAGTAGAAAAACACTGGCAGGAATTGTTTAAAATTTTCCTCAATTATAATATAATATTTATAAATTAGTAGTAAATTAAAAAATTAGACTCATAATTTATTTTGGCAGAGTTGTAGGTCCAATCTACTTTAAGGCAACAAGTGAGATAAGCTCAGAAGCAAGATCCAAAATTGATGATAATTGCTGAGGCCGTGAAAAAGGGGAGAGACCTGAATTTAAGATTGAAGATGATGGAAGCATAAGTTTTAAAGGAAGATTGTATGTGCCAAATGACAGAGATTAAAGCAAATAATTCTTAAAGAGGCACATAATACAACTTATTCCATCCATCCAGGAAGCAATAAAATGTATCAAGACATGAAAACTCATTATTGGTGGCCAGGAATGAAGAAAGATATCATGGAATACACTACAAAATGCTTGACATGCCAACAAGTAAAAGCAGAGCACCAGGTACCATCTGGATTGTTGCAACCTATTGCAATTCCAAAATGGAAGTGGGAAAGGATTACGATGGATTTTGTATCTGGTTTGCCTTTGACACAAAAGAAACATGATGCAGTATGGGTAATTGTTGACAGGCTTACTAAATTGGCTCACTTTCTGCCAGTTTGGATGGATTATTCGTTCAGCCGGTTAGCAGAATTATATGTCAATGAGATAATTTGACTGCATGGGGTGCTAGTATCTATTATTTATGATCGAGACCCATGGTTCACATCAGAATTTTGGAAAAGTCTACAGCAAGCATTGGGGACCCAACTTACTTTTAGTACAATATTTCACCTACAAACATATGGGCAATCCGAACAAGTTATTCAATTGCTGGAAGATATGCTTAGAAGTTGTGTAATTGACTTTGAGGATAGTTGGGATAAGTACCTATCATTGATGGAATTTGCATATCACAATAACTATCAAACTAGTCTCGGTATGGCACCATACGAAGCTTTGTATGGAAGGAGATGTAGGACACCAATATGCTAGACAAAACTTGATGAAAAGAAGTTAATGGGGCTAGAATTAGTGCAGCAGAAAGAGGAGATGGTAAAATTAATCTAAGATCGGTTAGAAGCTGCAACTGATCGACAAAAGTCCTACGCTAATTTCAATAGGAAAAACATTGAATATGCTGTCGAAGACAAGGTATTTTTGAAAGTTTCACCTTGGAAGAAAGTACTTCATTTTGGTAAAAAGGGGAAACTAATTCCTAGATTTATTGGACCATACGAAATACTTGAACATGTGGGTCCAGTGGCTTACAGATTGGCTTTACCACTAGAATTGGATAAGATACACAATGTGTTTCATGTCTCAATGTTAAGGAGATATAGATTGATCCAACACATGTAATACCTATGGAATCAATAGAGGTACAACCAGACTTGACATATGTTTAAGAGCCAATGAAAATCATAGCTCAAGAATTCAAAGAACTATGGAAGAAGAAGGTACCACTGGTAAAGGTCCTATGGCATAATCATGTAGTAGAAGAAGCCACCTGGGAGAGTGAAGAAATAATAAGAACTCAGTATCCTTAACTATTCGGCTCCACCTAATCAGGTAAATTTCGAGGACAAAATTTTTCTTAAGGGGGAGAGAATTGTAACATCCAGTAATTTAGGCCCCGATTGCCCGTGATCGTAATGAGGCTCGCAAGTTCAATCGGAGTCTAAATTTGAACCCCTAAAAATGAATAATAATAAGAGAAAACAATTAAGGGTATTATTATTTGGGAATTAAAAAGATTAGGGGTAGAATTAGAAAGAAAATAAAATTTTCTACGGACAAAATCGGTATAATGGAGATTGTTTGGGGAAAAGTGTGAATAAGGAGGAAGATGTGGCAAATATGGAATTTCTTAAAGTTTAAATGTTAATCAAGATTAATTAACTTAATGAACCAATAAGAATTAGGATTAATTTTAATTAGTGGGACCCACTCCCTTTTCAAAGTATAAAAGTCAAAAATGGGAGGAATTCTCCATTCTTCCACCCAAAATATGTAAGTCATCATCTTATCCTTTCTTCACCTCTTTGGTTGTCCACCTTAGTCCCTCCATGCGAGACTTCATGAAATCCTTGAGGTGTTCTAACCTCTCATCTATCGAAGCCTGCAAATGCTCAAATAGTGGTGCCAAGAGGTCAGCCACTAGCTGAGCCACGTTTGATGTGGTGGCAGAGGATTGTCCCATTTCTTGCTCAACCTCTAGAGGTGCCACCTCAACTCAAACTCTCTTCCTCTACTGGATTCCTTGAAGGACATCTTTGAAGTCATCCGAGTCATTGTCCTCCCAAATGATCTCACCAGCAGTGTTGGTGAAGCGATAGTAGATGTTGTTCTCAAATATGATACGAACAACCACTCCCATTTTGATGAAGGACTCGATCTCTAGTCGATCTCGAGGATGTGCTGGTATAAGGTTGAAGTGGTGTTCATCTAGCTTCAAGTATTCGAGCTTCAAGGCGATGTGAGTCACATACCAGCCAATCAGAATGTCTTTAGAGGGCTTGGTGGAAATTGACAAAAGATGGTTTGCAAACCATCGAGATAAAGCCACTGTTAGGCCTCTTCGGGCAATTTCCACGAGAAAGAGCTCTGACTTCCTGATCGTTCCATTGTTGTCTCCTCTAGCAAAAATGGTATAGGTTAGAAACCTATGCAAATACTTGTGCACTGGGGATTGAAGATGGGTGCTATTCGTCTTCTTGATGTCCCAACTGCAGTCAAGCCCAAAGTGAGTCCATGCCTGAGTAGCATTGTAATATCCGCTAATTTAGGCCCCGAGTCGCACGTGTCGTGAAGTTGACGCATTTGATCGATCAGAGTCTAAATTCAGATTTTTACAAAAATTGACCAAGTAATAACTAAACTAAATGATATAATCCTAATTAAGTGATTATAAAGTTTAAAGAAGTTGATTTACGGAAAAGGGACTAAATTGCAAATTTTGATAAGTTTTGGGGTCAACTTGCAATTTACCAAAAATTGGAGGATTAATAAAATTAATTGCTAATCAACATATTAATTTTGGGGACATTTTGATAGGTTGGCCAGCCATGACATTAGAGAAAGAGGATTAATATTGATTAAGCATGAAATTAGAAGAAGATGGTCAAAATGGTGGGTCTCACATGAAGACTTATGGGTACCCTATTTTATACCTTCTTTTCTTCTTCTTTTCTTCATTTTCTGCCTTCTTCTCTCTCTTTTCTACCAGTCACGCAAGCTCCATCTCCTCCATAGCCAATCTTGAATTCTAGAGAGAGAAAGGAAGGGAAGAGAAGGGAAAGAGCAAGACAAGGTGATCTTCATGATCCATAACTCCTAAGGAAGCTGGAAAGAGCAAGAAAGTGAAAGAAAAATCAAGTTTGGTAGAGAGAGAAAATCTCCAAAGTAGTGATTTAGTGAAGAAAAGTGTAAGGTAAGAAGCATTTCTTCTTCATCATCATCTTTTCTTAAAGGAAGTTTGAATTTTGAGCTCATCCAAGACTTATATGGAAAGAGAGAGAAACTAGGGTTTTGAGAGAGAATAAGAGTGTTTAGGGTTTTGAAGAAATCATATGATAAAAATGAATTATGATGTTGTAAGAGTTCCAAGTGACAAGGAACAAGCTCTAAAGAGCAAAGAAAAAGAGAAAGCTACCTAGAAGAGTGAAGGAGAAAGATTAAGGTTTGTGCATAACTTAAGGCAATAGCCTATTTTTATTTGAAATAATGCATGTTGAACATGATGTTTGATAAATGCATTTCAAGAATGATGATGATTATGTCATGAAACCTTAGGTTTAGACATGTATGAATGAGATCCTTATGTGACATTGAATTAATGATGCATGTTAGAAAATCTTGTATGATCAAGACATTTACATGTATTAGAAAGTGATAAGTTGAGTGAAGAACCTTAGAAATGCATGAAATAGATTTTGGTATGATTTGGATAATGTTAGAATGAATGAAAAGTGAATATGCAGATTTTCTACTGAAAGTCATGGGCGTGAGTATTGAGCCGCGGGCTTGAACTTGAGGGTTCACAGTTGTGACTGATTGTATCACGGTCGTGACTTCTGTGTGGAAATGGTACTATTCATTCCAGAAGCGTTCAGGGGTTGGAATCACAGACGTGAGCTTATTCACGGGCGTGAATGAGTAATCACGACCGTGAATGCTTTTGGGCAATTCATTCCAGTAGCATTCACGGCTTGGGATTATGGGCTTGAACTAATTCACGGGCATGAAATTAGTAATCACGGTCGTGAATGCTCTGTATTTGTGATTATGAATGTGGTTATCAAATGAGGAATTCAGGTAAGTAAATCAAAGTCATTGTCTATCCAGTGAAATAAGAATGATGTGGATATATATATATATATATATATATTGATGTGAGAACGTGTTGTGATATAGAAAAATGAATTGTCATGGATGATATATGGAATCTGATGCGGATGATAAGTATGAGAATATTGATGTACCTAGTTAAATAAATGAAAAGATGTTATCTAATATGTATGTGATTGACTATATGTTTGCAAAACAAGAAAATTGAGATGGATAAATATGAGAATATTGATGTGTTGAAATTTGAGAAATATGATTGATGTGGAAATATAAAGAAGCCCATTACTCTACCTGCGGACTAAAATCAGGATAGATGACATGTCATTAAGGGGGCGAACGGTACCGTACTATTCCTCAACCAATGTGACTTAAGCTCGGAGAGTGCCATTGGTCTGAGATGCTTGGTCAATGTGGCTTAAGCTCGGAGAGCGCTATTGATTTGAGAAGCTCTAATGAGCACATATAAACGAGGACAAGGTGGCTTAAGCTCGGAGAGCGCCTTGCTCTAGTTATTCATCTATGATGAAATTATACTGAATCAATGTGGCTTAAGCTCGAAGAGCGCCATTGATTTGAGAAACTCTTTTGAGCCAGGTAGTGGACAGGGTGGCTTAAGCTCTGGGAGTGCTCCTGATCCATAACTCGTATCCAGTCAGTCAAAATTTAGAGTGATGTGGGCAAGATAATGAGGATATGTCGAAAAGTAAGAAAAGAAAAGAATAAGAAAATGATGATGCTATGAGATTGAGATATAATGATAAAGAGATTAATAGAGTAATTTACCATTAAAGATAAATGAGAATAACATTGTATATATGAGCATGAGATGTATACTTGTATGTAATAGTAACATGTTGATAGAAATAGCATGCAAACATTTTAATACATAAAATGATACATGTTAATGCTTGTTGCATGATATAGTCTATTGCCTTATTTATATGCACCACTAAGCTTAGAGCTTAGCATGGGAGTTTCCTTCTGTGAAGATATAGAAAGGTAGCTGAAGGTGGTAGGTAAAGCAAGCGGTGATCCTATTCAAATTAAAGCAGCCGATCTCGAAATTGTGGGTCACAAACTTTTGAACTCTATATAAAGCAAGTGGTGATCCTATTCAAGTAAAGTAGCCGAACCTTGAGAAAGTGGGTTACAAGCTTTGAAATTTTTGTATTTGACTTTTTATATTAAAGAATTTTAGAGTTTGTAAAACTTACTATTAAAGTTTGTTTAAGAATTAATTTGATGTTTAAAATTTCTATCTTATGTAAATAAAATTATACTTGGTTTTTGTATATATCTATATATACATGAATGTTGAGAAAATAAAGGTAAGATAATAATAATAGCGATTTGAAGAAGTAAGGAAGTCGAACAATAGCGCTCCCTCATTCGGGCATGTGTTGTTCGGGTAGGGGTGGCGCTACAGTTTTGTATCAGAGCACCAGGTTGGTGTTTCTAGATTTTGGTATTAATGCCCGGTTGGGCGGTTTTGAGTTTTTAAAAGTGAATTTTGAAAATGTTTATTTCTTGAAATGTACCCACAATTGCATTTTTGGAGTTGCTGCTTTATTGATTAGGGTCGTTACCTTTATGTTATAGGTAGGATATGACTTCAGGATCAAGATGAATAGTAGTAGAAGACGCTGAGAGTAATGAACCCTCAGAGGCAAGAGCTTCATCGCAACCAAGTCGTCGTCGAGCTGCAGCACCGAGATCTAGTGCCAGCTCACTTTATGAGCATTCAGCTATTAATATGGGTTAGACTAAGCTCATGAGGAACATGATAGATTTGCTACAGAGATCATCACGAGATTCATCTGGATTACAATTTGAGAGACTGAGGAAATTAGGGGCATCTGATTTGTATGGTAAATGAGAAGATGACCCCTCAGTCGCAGAATTTTGGTTGGAACGAGCAGAGCGAGTAATTGATCAACTGCAATGCATAGATGAGCAGAAATATGAATATGCAATATCTCTGCTACAGGAGCATGCATATGATTAATGGCGATTTGAATCATAGAGCACAAAGGCTCTTAACCCTATGACATGGGTATTCTTTCTAGAGAAGTTTAAGGAGCAGTATATTCCTCATATCTATACAGACGACAAGAAGAGAGAGTTTCTGATGCTAAAACAGAGGGATATGTCAGTAACAGAATATGAGAGTGAATTCACTCATCTTTGCAAGTATGCTGGTGGTATTATGTCTACAGAGGCTGATAAATGTCGACGATTTGAAGATGGATTAAGGGATACTATCAAGTTATAAGTTTCAGCCCTACGTCTGATGAACTTCCCCAGTTTACTAGCATTTGCCAGAACAGTTGAAAGATTCTTGGTGACACAACAGCTAGTATAGGTTAGTGGGATTAGTAGACCAACACCACAACTAAGTGGAGTGCAGTCTAGTGGCAAGAGAGCCAGATCTTTTGGTGGCTGATTCCAAGTTGAAAGTTCCAGCAGACATCATTCTTATAGGCGGGGACAAATAAGATCTACTTCATCAATAGCCAGTGCACCGACACAGGCATCCCGTAGGTCTACCACTCTACCGGTGTGTCAGCACTGTGGTCGTTCGCATCCAGGAGAGTGTTGGTGGATGACAGGAGCGTGCGCAAGATGCGGCTCCAAAAACCATCTTAGAAGAGATTGTCCATTGCTATAGTTTGGCAGAGGTTCAGGGAGTGTTGAGTCAGTACCAATAAAGACTATGGGACAAGGCTGAGGACAAGGCTGAGGGTAAGGAAGAGGAGGACTTGCAGGGCTAGGCCAGTTTAGATCAGACACAGTAGAGAGACCTGAAAGCAGTAGAGCTGCTCCAGCAAGAGCTTATGCCATGCGAGGCCGAGAGGAGCAGGATGCAACTGATGTCATAGCGGGTAAATTCCTTCTCTTTAGCTCTTGTATACATGTATTGATAGACCCTGGGTCAACACACTCATACATATGCACACCACCATCGGGTCGAAAGGGTCTAAAACTAGAGACTCTAGAATATGAGATTCGTGTGACTAACCCGTTAAGACACAGTGTGTGGGTTAGTAAAGTATTTAAGGGTTGCATAGTCGAAATTCAAGGCAAGCAATTTCCAGCAGATCTAATAGAGCTACCATTTCATAAGTTCGATGTGATCTTGGGAATGAATTGGCTAGCTCGCCATAAGGTGATAATAGATTGGGGAAAGAGGCAGATGAGAATTAAAGTTTCAGAACAAGAAGAGATAGTAGTGATGGGCGAGAATAGAGGATATCTAGATAATGTGATATCAGCATTGAAAGCTCGAAAACTCATTAATAAGGGATGTGAGACTTACTTAGCGTATGTAATTGATACCCAAAAGAAAAGTCCAAAGTTGGCCGACATCCCAACTATTAGTGAGTTTCCAGATGTGTTTCCTAAGGAGTTACCAGGACTACCACCTAATCGAGAGATAGAGTTTGCTATTGAATTAATACCTAGCACCACTCCTATATCTATTACACCTATAGGATGGCACCCATAGAATTGAAAAAGTGGAAGATACAGTTACAAGAAATGTTAGATAAAGGATTTATAAACCTAATGTATCACCATGGGGTGCTCTAGTACTATTTGTAAAGAAGAAAGACGGTACTTTACATCTTTGCATTGACTACAAGCAGCTTAATAGGATTATTGTTAAGAATAAATACCCACTGCCTAGGATTGATGATTTATTTGATCAGCTGAAAGGTGCAAGTATATTTTCAAAGATAGATCTTTGATCGGGGTATCATCAACTGAAGATCAAAGGGTCAGATGTATCTAAGATGACATTCAGGACTCGTTATGGTCATTATGAGTTCTTGGTGATGCCATTTGGATTGACGAATGCGCTAGCAGTTTTCATGGACCTGATGAACCGAGTGTTCAGGCCATATATTGATCAATTTGTGGTTGTATTCATTGATGACATTCTTGTTTACTCAAGAGATCGAGCAGAGCATGACCAACATCTCAGAAAAGTATTGCATACCTTAAGGGACAAACAATTGTATGCAAAGCTATCTAAGTGTGAGTTTTGGTTGGAAGCAGTTAGTTTTCTGGGTCATGTAATTTCAGCAGAAGGTATTCGAGTTGATCCAAGTAAAATCGAGGCTATTCTTAATTAGAAACCACCTCGAAATGTGACAAAAGTGAGAAATTTTCTAGGATTAGCCGGATACTATAGGAGATTTGTGAAAGAATTTTCATCTATAGCAAATCCTTTGACACGACTGCTGCGAAAAGAGGTCCATTTTGAATGGACAGATAAGTGTCAACAAGCTTTTATCGATTGAAGGCAATGTTGACTGAAGCACCAGTTTTGACTCAGCCTACTCCAGGAAAAGACTATGTTGTGTACAGTGATGCAAGTCACAATGGGCTAGGATGTGTTCTTATGCAAGAGGAAAAAGTGATTGCATATGCCTCCAGATAGCTTAAGCCTCATGAACTTAACTATCCAACGCATGATTTAGAGCTTGTAGCGATAGGTTTTACTCTTAAGATTTGGAAACATTATCTGTATGGAGAAAAATGCTACATTTATAAGGACCACAAGATTCTTAAGTATCTTCCTTCACAGAAAAAGTTGAACCTGAGACAACGAAGATGGTTGGAGTTGATTAAAGACTATGATTGTGTGATAGACTACCATCCAGGGAAAGCTAACGTGGTTACAGATGCACTAAGCAGAAAGATTTTAGTCGAGATGCGAGTGGAATCCATATTGATGCAGAGAATTAAAGATGTCCAAAAACAAGATGAGAAGCTAGTAAAGATAGCTGAAACGGTGAAAAATGGGGAAAAGTCAGAATTTTCTTTAACAAAAGATGGTACTGTGTATTTCAAGAACCGGATTTGTGTGCCAAGTATGAAAGAGCTGAGGTCAGAGATTTTAAAAGAAGTTCATAAAATGGTTTATACTATGCATTCAGGTGGGAACAAAATGTACCAAGATTTGAAAGCACAATATTGGTGGTCGGGGATGAAAAAGGATATCACTGAATATGTTGTTAAGTGTTTAATCTATCAACAAGTGAAAGCTGAGCATCAATTACCCACAGGATTACTACAACCGATTCCCATACTAGAATGGAAGTGGGAGAGGATCACGATGGATTTTGTGTCCAGTTTACCAGTAACTCAGAGAAAGCATGATGCAGTGTGGGTGATAGTGGATCGATTGACAAAGTCAGCACGTTTCTTACCAGTGCGAATGGACTCTACTTTGAACAAGCTGGATGAGATTTATGTGAATGAGATAGTGAGACTTCATGGAGTACCTGTGTCTATTATCTCCGACAAAGATCCTAGGTTTACATCGCAGTTCTGGAAGAGTCTACAACAGGCTTTGGGAACTCGACTAAATTTTAGCATGACATTTCATCCTCAAATGGATGGACAATCAGAGTGAGTTATACAGTTGCTAGAGGATATGATGAGATGTTGTGTACTTGAATTTGAGGGAAGTTGGGATCGACATCTACCTCTTATGGAGTTTGCCTATAACAACAGTCATCAAACGAGTATAGGCATGGCTCTTTATGAGGCTTTATATGGAAGAAAGTGTAGGACACCAGTTTGTTGGACCGAGTTAAATGAGGAAAATTTGATTGGGCCAGAGATAATTCAACAGACTGAGGAGAAAGTTAAAGTGATCAAGGAAAGGGTAAAGGCAGCACAAAATCGACAGAAATCGTATGCCGATTTAAAGAGGCGAGATATAGAATATGCAGTAGGAGATAAAGTATTTCTTAAAGTTTCACCGTGGAAAAAGGTATTGAAGTTCGGTAGAAAAGGAAACTTAAGTCCAAGGTTTATTGGTCCTTATGAAATTCTGGAAAGAATAGGACTAGTGGCTTACCGATTAGCTTTTCCTCCGGAACTAGACTGAATTCATAACGTGTTCCACATTTCAATGTTAAGGAGATACCATTCAGATCCGAACCTTATTATATCGATTGAGGAAATAGAGGTACAGACAGACACGACTTATGAGGAAGAACCAGTGCTATAATAGCATATGAAGAGAAAGTTCTCAGGAACAAGAGAGTCCCTCTAGTTAAAGTTTGGTGGCGGAATCATACCATTGAAGAAGCCACGTGGGAAAGTGAAGAAGTGATGAAGAAGCAGTATCCCCAGTTATTTCACCCCAAATGAACAAGTAAATTTCGAGGACAAAATTATTTTAAGGGGGAGAGAATGTAATATCCGCTAATTTAGGCCCCGAGTCGCACGTGTCGCAAAGTTGACGCGTTTGACCGATCAGAGTCTAAATTTGGATTTTTACAAAAATTGACCAAGTAATAACTAAATTAAATTATATAAGCCTAATTAAGTGATTATAAATTTTAAAGAAGTTGATTTACAGAAAAGGGACTAAATTGCAAATTTTGATAAGTTTTGGGGTCAAATTGTAATTTACCAAAAAATAGAGGATTAATAAGATTAATTGCTAATCAACATATTAATTTTGGGGACATTTTGATAGGTTGGCTGGCCATGACATTAGAGAAGGAGGATTAATGGTGGGTTAAAATGGTGGGTCCCACATGAAGACTTATGGGTACCCTATTTCATACCTTCTTTTCTTCTTCTTCTCTTCATTTTTTGCCTTCTTCTCTCTCTTTTTTACCAGTCACACCAGCTCCATCTCCTCCATAGCCAATCTTGAATTCTAGAGAGAGAAAGGAAGGGAAGATAAGGGAAAGAGCAAGACAAGGTGATCTTCATGATCCATAACTCCTAAGGAAGATAGAAAGAGCAAGAAAGAGAAAGAAAAATCAAGTTTGGTAGAGAGTGAAAATCTCCAAAGTGGTGATTTAGTGAAGAAAAGTGTAAGGTAAAAACCATTTCTTCTTCTTCATCATCTTTTCTTAAAGGAAGTTTGAATTTTGAGCTCATCCAATACTTATCTCAAAAGAGAGAGAAACTAGGGTTTTGAGAGAGAATAAGAGAGTTTAGGGTTTTGAAGAAATCAGATGATAATAATGAATTATGATGTTGTAGGAGTTCCAAGTGACAAGGAACAAGCTATAAAGAGCAAAGAAAAAGAGAAAGCTACCTAGAAGAGTGAAGGAGAAAGATTAAGGTTTGTGCATAACTTAAAGCAATAGCCTATTTTTGTTTGAAATAATGCATGCTGAACATGATGTTTGATAAATGCATTTCAAGAATGATGATGATTAAGTCATGAAACCTTAGGTTTAGACATGTATGAATGAGATCCTTGTGTGACATTGAATTAATGATGCATATTAGAAAATCTTGTATGATCAAGACATTTACATGTATTAGAAAGTGATAAGTTGAGTGAAGAACCTTAGAAATGCATGAAATAGAATTTGGTATGATTTGGATAATGTTAGAATGAATGAAAAGTAAATATGCAGATTTCCTGCTCAATGTCACGGGCGTGACTATTGAGTCACGAGCGTGAACTTGAGGGTTCACGGTTGTGACTGATTTGTATCACGGTTATGACTTATGTGTGGAAATGCTACTATTCATTTTAGAAGTGTTCACGGGATGGAATCACGGACGTGAGCTTATTCACGGGCGTGAATGAGTAATCACGACCGTGAATGCTTTTGGGCGATTCATTCCAGTAGCGTTCACGGCTTGGGATTATGGGTGTGAAATTAGTAATCATGGCCATGAATGCTCTGTATTTGTAATTATGAATGTGGTTATCAAATGAAGAATTCAGGTAAGTAAATGAAAGTCATTGTCTATCCAGTGAGATATGAATGATGTGTATATATATATATTGATGTGAGAACGTGTTATGTTGTGATATAAAAAAATGAATTGTCATGGATGATATATGGAATCTGATGTGGATGATAAGCATGAGAATATGGATGTACCTAGTTAAATAAATGAAAAAATGTTGTCCAGTATGTATGTGATTGACTATATGTTTGTAAAACAAGAAAATTGTGATGGATAAATATGAGCATATTGATGTGTTGAAATTTGAGAAATATGATTGATGTGGAAATATAAAGAAGCCCATTACTCTACCTGCGAACTAGAATCAGGATAGATGATATGTCATTGAGGGGACGAATGGTACCGTACTATTCCTCAACCAATTTTGCTTAAGCTCAGAGAGCACCATTGGTTTGAGATGCTCAGTCAATGTGGCTTAAGCTCGGAGAGCGCTATTGACTTGTGAAGCTTTGATGAGCACACATAAATGAGGATAAGGTGGCTTAAGCTCTAGGAGCGCTCCTGATCCATAACCCATATCCAGTCAGTCCAAATTTAGAGTGATGTGGGCAAGATAATGAGGATATGTCGGAAAGTAAGAAAAGAAAAGAATAAGAAAATGATAATGCTATGAGATTGAGATATAGTGATAAAGATATTAATATAGTAATTTACCATTAAAGATAAATGAGAATAACATTGTATATATGAGCATGAGATGTATACTTGATGAAATAGTAACATATTGATAGAAATAGCATGCAAACATTTTAATACATAAAATGATACATGTTAATGCTTGTTGCATGATATAGTATATTGCCTTATTTATATAGACCACTAAGCTTAGAGCTTAGCGTGGGAGTTTCCTTCCGCGCAGATATAGAAAGGTAGCTGAAAGTGATAGATAAAGTAAGCAGTGATCCTATTCAAATAAAGCAGCCGAACCTTGAGAAAATGTGTTACAAGCTTTGAAATTTTTGTATTTGGCTTTTTATATTAAAGAATTTTAGAGTTTGTAAAACTTACTATTAAAGTTTGTTTAAGAATTAATTTGATGTTTAAAATTTCTATCTTATGTAAATAAAATTATACTTGGTTTTTGTATATATCTATATATACATGAATGTTGAGAAAATAAAGGTAAGATAATAATAATAGCGATTTGAAGAAGGAAGACAAACATTAGCGCTCCCTTATCCGGGCACGTGTTGGTCGGGTGCGGTGTGGTGTTACAAGCATAGAACTCTACTTCACTATCATTCATGATGCCATCAATGGAAGGTTGAACAAGTCTCCAAATTCTGTGGCAGAGAGGGTGTTCGGATGCTTGCAAATTTGGAATTTCACCGTGTCTGTAGGAGATACTTGCAGGGTGCTCAAAAATTCTAAAGTTGTCTCCCTCAGAGTTGGTTAATGGATATCAATGAATTCTTTCGGATGACAAGCCTGGATTTGTTCCTTTATGCTTGTCTAGAGACCTAGTGTACGGATGGTTTGCCACTCAAATGATTTAGAGGAAAGGAGTGGCCTTTTCTTGAGCACTGAGTATCTAGGATGATAATGCTCTGGAATAATGTTTAGAAAGTAATCAGTGTACCTTCTTGGAGCATGAGACTTCTTTCTTATACCCTTGGAGGAACCGATTTCCATTTTGATTGAAAAAATAAACTTTTGAAGAGTGAGAAATTGATAGAAATTTTGAGTAAACCCTGAGGTGATGTGATTTCTGATGATGGAAATGTTTTTGAAATTATTTATAGATGGAATGAGTTGCTAGGGGCCCGAAATCTTCAAAATGGTATTCAATGGTGATAAATGAGAAAAGTTGAGAGAAGTTGGAGAGTTGGAATGAGAGAAATAACGGCAAAAACGTTATATAGCCGACATCTTCACGAACGTGAAAAACTAAGTCACAGGCGTGAAGTGTCATGTTCACAGTTTGCTGAAGAGACGCTCTACCCGTGAAGAGAAAGGTGAAATTATTCATAGTCGTGAAATTTAAAGGTCATGGGCGTGAATGATGAACTATCACGGTGGTGACATAAGAGTCACGGGTGTGAAGTATAAACTTCATTACTTGTGACACAAAGTGTGAAAGTTTCTGTACGATTTTGGTGGAAATGTTCACAGTCGTGAAAAATCGTCAGGGGAGTAAACAGAGGGTTTCACAGGGGTGAATGGAAAAGGTTGTGTTCATGAAACATAGTCTTCACTAACTTTAACTGTGAATCATGTCGTGAAAGCTACTGGTTCTTTTGACGATTTAGTTCACGGTCGTGAATATATGTCACGGGCGTGAATTGCCTAAAATTCTCATTAAATAAAATTAAGTCTAAAACAAGACTAAAGCATTTCTAAGGAGCTTCTTTCCCCTATAACATATTTTTCCATCAAATTTGCTACCTTAGATCTAGTAAGATGAGATAAAAACTCAAGATTATCAATCAAGGTTTGACAATTTTGGCAATCACAAAGTTAATCCATCAATCATACTAATCTCTCTTCTTATGAAATTAAATCTTTCCTCATTTAGAGACTTAGTGAAGATATCTGCCAATTGATTGTGTGTGCTTATGAATTCCAATACAACATCTCCATATTGAACATGATCTCTAATAAAATGGTGTCTAATGTCAATATGCTTACTTCTAGAATGTTGAATGGGATTCCTAGATAGATTTATAGCACTTGTATTGTCACATCTAATAGGTATATGGTTCATACTATGACCATAATCCTTAAGTTGTTGTTTCATCCAAAGGATTTGTGTACAACATCCTACTGCTACATACTCCGCTTTGGCGGTAGAAAGAGCAACTGAAACTTGTTTCTTGCTAAACCAAGAAACTAAGCACTCTCCAATGAAGTGACAAGTACCTGAAGTACCTTTTCTATTTAAAATACTACCAGCATAATCAGCATCTGAATATCCTATAACGTAAAAGGATGAGTTTATAGGATACCACAAACCTAGATGCAATGAGCCATGTAAATATTTAAAAATCCTTTTTACTGCATTTAAATGAGACTTTTTAGGACATGATTGAAAGCGAGCATATAAGCATACACTATACATTATATCAGGTCTAGAGGCAGTAAGATATAAAAGTGATCTGATCATATCTCTATAGAGCTTTTTATTAATGCTCTTACCCTTTTCATCCTTGTCCAATTTTGTTGTTGTGCTCAATGGAATCTTGGAATTCTTGCATCCTTCCATTCCAAATTTCTTAAGCAAGTCTTTGGCATATTTGGATTGGTTGATGAATATGCCCTCATTGCCTTGTTTTATTTGTAGACCAAGGAAATATTTTAGCTCACCCATCATGCTCATTTCGAATTCCCTAGTCATACACTTAGCAAATTCTTGACAAAGAAATTCATTAGTAGACCCAAATATGATATCATCAACATAAATTTGAACAATTAGAATATCATACTTATGCTTTTTAATGAACAATGTAGTGTCAACATTCCTCTTTGTAAAGTTATTTTCTAAGAGAAAGGAACTTAGTCTTTCGTACCAAGATCTTGGGGTTTGTTTCAAACCATATAAAGCTTTTGAAAGTTTAAATACATGATTAGGCAACTCATAGCTTTCAAAACCTGGTAGTTGTTCTACATAAACTTCTTCTTCTATAAAACCATTTAAAAAGGCACTTTTCACATCCATTTGAAAGAGTTTGAAATTCATATGGCATGCATATGCTAAAAGTATTCATATGGCTTCTAATCTAGCTACAGGAGCATAGGTCTCATCATAATCTATTCCTTCTTCCTGATTATACCCTTTTACAACCAATCTAGCCTTATTCCTAGTTATTGAACCTTGTTCATCTAATTTATTTCTAAATACCCATTTGCTACCTATAATTTGATGCTCCATGGGTCTAGGTACTAAGGTCCATACCTTACTTCTCTCAAATTGGTTGAGTTCCTCTTGCATGGCAATCACCCAACTTTCATCATTAAGAGCCTCATCAATATTTTTAGGCTCAATTTGAGAAACAAAATCAAGGTCATAAGCTAAATGTTTGAGATGAGATCTAGTACTTACTCCCCTTGAAGAATCACCAATGATTTGCTCTTTGGGGTGATCTTTTGTCAATCTCCATTCCTTTGGGAGCTCTTGCCTGTTTTCCTCTTGAGCTTGAGGTAGATAAACATTTTGATGTGAATCTTTTTGATCATTTTCTTCTCTTCCATTTCCAAGATCAAGTCTTTCCATGGTACGTACTACATAATCAAGAACACTACCTTTCACAAGATCAAGTCTACTAGATTCATCAAAAATAACATGCATAGATTATTCAACAGTTAATGACTTTTTATTAAATACCCTATATGCTTTACAAGTTGTAGAGTATCCTAAAAAGATACCCTCATCAGATTTAGAAGCAAATTTTCCAAGGTTGTCCTTGGTTTTTAATATGAAGCACTTGCATCCAAATACTCTAAAGTATGATATCAAGGGCTTTCTTCCATTCCATAGCTCAAATGAAGTTTTATTTAGGAGAGGTCTTTTGAAAACTCGATTTGAAATATAACAAGTAGTATTTGTGGCTTCTGCCCAAAAGTAAGTTGGTAAACCATACTCTTTTGAGCTAAGAAAATTACCCAAGTAAATCTTGAGTAATCATCTATGTTGACAAAGGCATAGTGTTTGCCTCCTAAGCTTGCAATTCTAGTAGGTCCAAATAAATCTATATGAAGGAGTTATAGAGGTTTTGAGGTACTTACTACGTTTTTGGACTTGAAGGATGACTTGTGTTGCTTCCCTCTTTGGCAAGGTTCACATGCCTTGTCTTTTCAAATTTGACTCTGGGAAGTCCCTTTACTAGTTCTCCTGTGCTGAGGCTTTGAATTAAGTCCATGTTTGCATGACCAAGCCTTCTATACCACAGCCAAGATTCATCACTAGTAGTCACAAGACACTTAGAGGAATGGCTAGATATTTTGAGTAAGTCTATTATGTAGGTATTGACATCTCTATTTCCTTTAAATATATCTTAACCATCAATAGAGGTTACAAGACATTTGTTGGAAGTAAAGGTTACTTTATTTCCTTTGTCACACAGTTGACTTACACTCAACAAGTTATGTTTAAAACCATCAACAAGACATCTTTAATAAAAGTAGTACCATTAATACCAATAGAACCAATACCCATTACCTTACCCTTAGCATTGTTTCCAAAGGTAACTTTACCTCCATCAATACTTTCGATTTCATTGAAAAGTTCTTTGTCTCCTGTCATATGCCTTGAGCATCCACTGTCTACTAGCCAAGCATTTTTGTTTATTGTGGACTTAAGGCATACCTATAGAATCACAATTTATGTATGGTGTTTAGGTACCCAAATGAGCTTGGGTCCTTGGGGGTTAGCACAAGAAGGTTGCCAATGAGCCTTCCTTATCCAGCAATGTTTATTTATGTGATCAAATTTCATACAATAATTACACTGTTTAGGTCTAAAGATGTTTTTTGGTCTTACAATGCTCTTGAATGCCATATTTGCATTAGACTGAGTTTGAGAACAATGGAATGCACAATCATGATTAATTGGTGTTTTTCTGGATGCATGCTTCTTATATATAAAGGCATGATTACCCTTTTAAGGTTTCTTTCTTAGGCTTACCAATCCTTGATTATTTCTCTTATGAATAGAAGATTTAGTGTATTTATTGCACTTATCCCTTGGTGTTGTTCCAGCCAATTTGGAGATGTGAGGTTCACTTGACTTAACAAAAATAGTTTTGTGAGAATATGATGATGTGCCTTTAAATCCTAGACCATGTCTAATTAAGGGAGGTCTTTGAGACACTATGAGAGTATCTAAGCTCTCATTTCCTTTGTGGAATTTTGAAATGGTGTTTCTAAGTTCCTCAACTTCATTTTTCAAAGTATTGTTTTCTTTAAGCAAGGTTTTAGTTGAGGTTTTTAAAGAGTATTCATCTAATGACTTTTGAAGATATTCATTAGATGATTTAAGCTTAAAGTTCTCCTTTTATAAAGCATCTATTTTGATTTTCAAATTAGAAATGTTATTCTTATAAGTATTGAATTTACTTCTATATTTTTCTAGTTCTAGATTCAATACTTCTATTAAGCTTTGCTCATCATCATCATCTTCACTATTGCTATCATTATCACTACTATCATTATTGAAAGAGTATGAGTGAAGTGATCTTACCTTGAAGATATTCATTAGATGATTTAAGCTTAAAGTTCTCCTTTTATAAAGCATCTATTTTGATTTTCAAATTAGAAATGTTATTCTTATAAGTATTGAATTTACTTCTATATTTTTCTAGTTCTAGATTCAATACTTCTATTAAGCTTTGCTCATCATCATCATCTTCACTATTGCTATCATTATCACTACTATCATTATTGAAAGAGTATGAGTGAAGTGATCTTACCTTATCCGAGACGTGATCCTCTATAGCCATGAAGCATAGGTTGACCTCTTCGCTTTCATTGTCATCTTTTTCACTTGAAGAGCTTTCGTCATCCCATGTGGCTTTGTGACCTTTCTCCCCATTGTCTTTTTGGTATTTGCACTTGTGCTTCTTGAGCCTTGGACATTCTAGTTTAATATGCCCTTTCTTTCCATATTCATAGCACTTTACCTCTTCTTTACTTCATTGTGTATCATTAGAGGTCTGTTTGAGGTTTTTTTGCCTGAATTTTCTAGAGTTACTCATTTTTTTCTCAATGATTCTTTTCAGCCTTCTTGAGAGCATAGCAATTTCCTCATTTACATCATCACTCTTTTCTTCATCATCTTCAACTTCCTCTTGAGATTTTGAAGTAGAGGCTTTTAATGCTAGAGGCTTTCTTTTTTCTGGCTCTGCTTCAAGCTCTCTATCTCTTTTTACTGCCATTTCATGAGTGAGAAGTTTACCAATAAGCACATCAGTATTCATGGTGCTCATGTCTTCATTTTCCTTTTCTATACCGACAACTCTTGAACCATAATCTTTGAGTGGAAGACTTCTCAGGATTTTGTTATTTACATCTTCCAAGCTCAAGTGTTTCCCAAGTTTTCTCATTCCATTTATGATGGCTAGAAGACGGTTGGTCATGTAAGTAATTGACTCATTGGATTTCATCTTGAAGAGCTCATACTCTGAAGTAAGAAGTTGAATCTTTTTGGTTTTAACTTGCTTAGTTCCACATGATAGCTTTCCAATGTTTTCCAATATGTTGGGCAGTGTTGTATTCTACCACATTCTTCAATGGATAATGAGCTTGAGAGAATTGTCATTGCCTTCTTGTTTTTGAAGTTTGCTCTTCTTTGAGGCTCTGTCCAATCATCTATTGATAAGATTTCTTCCTCACCATCAACTCCTCTTCTAGTTGGTGGTGTCCATTCTTTTTTTAACACTATCCCAAACTTCAATTCATTCACTATCCAGATATGTCTCCATCCGAAACTTCCAATGAACATAATTTGCTCCATCAAAGTAAGGCTTGAGACTTTAGAATCTTTCATTGGCCATATCTTGATCTTTACTAGCGCTAATTAGGCTTTGATGCTAGACTTAGCTCTGATACCAATTGTTGCCCAAATATTTACCAAGAAGGGGGGTTGAATTGGATATTAAAAATTTTAACTTTTAACTGTGGAAAGAAAAGTTAAGATGAGTAGGGATGAAAAAATAAGACACGAGAATTTGTATAGAGGTTCGGGTGGTAACTAACCCTACTCCTCTCCCCAATCTCAATTGGGAGTTTCACTAACACTCTAAGTGTTACAATGGAGTTTTATAAGCTCACTCCCAACTATGGTGTTTCTAACAATGGATCACACCTAACCCAAAAATCTTTGTGTTTTAATGGCTCACACAAATAACCAATTCCTTGTGTTTTAAAGGCTCACACAAATAACCCTTACAAGTGTTCTACTCTTAACCCCAAAATACCCAAACTCACTTGAGTGGATGATTACAGAGAGAAACACTTACAAATCTTTAAGCCCAGAGAATAATGAGTAGAAAGATTTTCACAGAGAATAAATGTTTGTTTTGAAAGTATTAAATGCACAAATGGCTTACAACATGATTTTGATTTGAAGTATTAGCTATTCTCTTGTTCTGGATTCATAAATGACTTGCATTTATACTTCCATGGCGAATTATAGTCGTTTAATTGCATTTAATGCGAAAATAGCCGTTGCACCAACTCTTATTTTCGTGCTTGACATGTTTCTCTTTCCTCTTTCACGGTCGTGATTAAGGTTGTCACGATCGTGACTATTCTTCCAAGTCGTGACTTGAGTGGTGACCTTGGTCGTGAAACATTCTCGAAGGATTTGAAGTGTTTGATCATGGGCGTGACATTCTGTCTTCACGGGCGTGAACAATCTTCCTGGCCATGATCCAAGTAGTGACTCTGGTCGTGAAGCTCTCTGGAAGAATTTGCCATGTCTTTTCATGGGCGTAACTAATATGATCATTGACGGTAGCTATTATTCTTCATAGATGTAAACTTTAAATATTGGATAGTTGGCGCTAACCATCATCACGGGCATGACATATAAGGTCACAGGCGTGAACATGTTATTTCTTCATTTTTTGTCTTTTTAAGATTAGTCTTCCATTCTCCATTCTTGCTATCATATTCCATACCCTATTCAATAAACTAAGAAAACAAGTATGTTAAATACATTATTGCTATTTTATTTGTTATCATCAAAATGACAGAAATACCCCTCAAGATTCAACAATAATTTAGGCATCAAATAACGAATTATATAAAATCAAACAAATTTCATTCAACAAGCAATAGTTAACAAGTTTAATTAATATAACATTCTCAAAATAACATAATTTAACATTATTATCATTTTTCAATTTTTTTTCTCATGCCCATAACACCTATAACCGAACTAACTAATAGGAATAACGGGGTTGTCAATTTCGGCTTTCATAATATTGCGTTGAGCGCTTTTATAATAATATCATTACCGGCTTAATAATTTTGTGCCGATCGCATTTATAAATTTTTCATTACCAGCTTTTATATTTGGCACCGAGTGTCTTAATTCTCTTTATTGACATACCAAACTATTTTCTATTCTAGTTCTAGATTAGGTGTCATAGGGCTTAACTATTTTTATATTAATTCACATTATTTTCAAAAATTGATAATTTTACTAAATTTCACCAATAAGCTTATTTATTTTTATTTATTGATCTCATTGTCATTGCATTATAATCTCATACATAATTAATTTATTGAACCTTATAATTACCATTAAAGTAAAAATTCACATTAATTATTACATATACTTATCACACCACATGCACAAACCCAATATTTCAAGTGTTTACCTATGGCAGATTTCGGCCATGATTTTGGGCTTCATGTTTTGCCCATTTATAATTTGAATTCTAAAAATTTGGTCAATTGAACATTAAATCATCACTAAAATTTCTACCCATAAATTTCTGGATAGATTCTAGGTCTAAACTTTATGTATTTTTGTGGGAAAATTCAGACATATTTAGGTTTTATGGTCTAAATAAAAATTTAATTCCTATGTCTTAGCTTTCATTTCCAATAAAGAATATACAAAACGGAGTTCCAAAACTCAAGTTATAATCAAAATAGTCAAGACTGTTCCAGAATCCATATAGCAGGGTCGTCAATTGGCATCACTCCATACACTACTTACATTTATCATATGCATTCATTTTTATGTCAAAGTTTCCATATCACAATTATATTCACATATCTTAATAATTTCACACCATTTAGTCTCATTACCATATAAAACATTTAAAACCAACACTTAGCCACATTATTACAAACCACATTCATATCACACCATTAAACATAATTTCATACCATTAATTTACGTGTAAGATTTTTACCAAAGAAGCACATACCTTATCAGCCTTGACTCTTCCCTTAATCCTTCTTTTCCTCCCCTTATTAGTTAGGTTTCTTCTTGCCTTTGTCAGCCTCTTGAGGGCCTCTCATTGGTTCATTTATTTTTCCTACACAATCATACCATATCTCAATTCCAATATCCTTTTTCAAAGCTTTTCATGTCTACAAAATCATCTAATGCTCCTAATATGTTTTATATCTTAATTGAGATAAAATTTACTAAGGTTAAACTTCCTTCTTCATATGTCATGGCTGCCCAAAAACATTATCCTAGTTCCCAATTCATTTTCTTCAATTCAACACTCAAATCATACTTAATCTATCACCAAATGTTTTGATTTTAGATTATTTTCAATTTCTCCCAAATTACTCTAACTATGGCAGCCCCTCATTCATCCATTAGCAACATATTTCTTTAGTTTTTAAGTGATAAAACAATTAATTAACATCAATTATCATCAATTCAAAGTTTAACTATAACTTTCATCAACTAATCACAAACTTAAATTTCTACTTCCAATCTTGCAAGATAAGCTCAATCTACCAAACCTAATCACATCTATCATCATTATAGGTCTCAAAAAGAAGGAACAATGTTGAATTCAAGAAGAATAAACTCACCTTAATGGTTCCCAATGTTGAACCAAATATGTCCCAAGTTGCTCCCTTTGTTTTTCTTCTTTCTTCCTTCCTTCTTGCTCATTTGCTCCCTTTGTGGTAAAAACTCTTAAATTTTGAATTTTCCTTTCTCAAAACTAAATTTTTCTCTCTTTTTCAAGCTTTGATTGAATCAAGAATGGAGCTTTTTGAGGGCTATGGTGGACGGCAGATGAGTGAAGAGAAAGAAGAAGAAAAGTTAGTCTTATGGAAGAATGTAGGAATTCTTCTTCCTTTTAGACTTTTATACCTAAATTAAGGAGTGGGCCCTGCTAATTAAAGTTAATCTTTATTCTTATTGGTTCATTAAGTTAATTAATCTTGATTAACAATTAAACTTTGAGAAATTCCATATTGACCACATCTTCCTCCATATTCACACTTTTTTCTCCAACAATTGCCCTAATACCAATTTTGTCCATAGGAAATTTTATTTTTTTATAATTCTAGCACTAATCTTTTTTTATTCCCAAATAATAATACCCTTAATTATTTTCCCTTAGTATTAGTCATTTTTTATGGGTTCATGTAATGCCCGATAATTTATGCCACGATCACGATTGACCGAAATCCGGCATGCCGAACCGATCGGGTCTAAATTCGGATATGAAAGAAATAAATTAAAATAATAATAAGATGGGAGAAAAATATTTTTGATATTATTAATTGCGAAATTGAAGTTTGGAATTAAAATTGGAAAAAAAATAATTTTTCGCTGAACGAATTTAGGAATTGAAGCGTTTTTGGCACATAAATTATAAGAAGGCATAAAAATAGAATATTCTTTATCTAAGGAAAGGAATATTCTTTTAATTAAAATAAAGTAAGAGTGATTTAAATTAATGGACCAATGGGAAGCAAGATTAACAACTAATCCTAACCACCCACCTAATCCAACTATAAAAAGTCAAATTTCCATTTTTTTACCATTCTTCTTCTTTTTCATCTTGACCAAACTCATTTCTCTCTCTTTTCTTCTTCTTTTGCCGTGAACTCCTCCTCCCCCATTGTTCTTCTTTTCTTTCTACAAATTAAGCAAGGATTAAATGGAAAAAAAGATAGGATTAGGCAAGATCAAGAAGAAAGTGAAGTAAAGTGAGCAAAACCAAGGAAGAGGAATGAAGAAAGGAAAAAAAAAAGAGAGAAAGAAGACTTTACCCATTTGGAAGATCATCAAAGGTGAGTTTATATTTTCCATCTTCTCACTTTTCTTCTTCTCTTTTCTTTGATTTTGGGGTTAGTTGCCATTAAAGTTAGTAATTTAGGGTTATTAATATGTTAATGGTGATTAAGGGTGGATTAGGGTGATTAGTGTTTGATTAGTATAAAATTTGTTGTTAGGACATGGAAATTAAAAAACTTTGAACCAAAATCAAAGGGGAAGTAAGGGCAAGGAAAAGGCTATCTAAGAGGAAGAGAAAAGTGAGGAGAAGTAGAACTTTGAGGTATGTACATTTGGCAAAAATTCAATATAGAAAAGTATTGATTTTGATTTTGTGATGTTGTGAATTTATTTATAAAATTCTTAACATTTGATTGAGTGATTAAATGATGCCATGAATGTGAAAATAAAAACTAGAAAATGAGGTTGATGCATGAAAATGGAAAATGTATGAATTATTTGGTGTCCTGAAAAATTCGTCTATGAACAATGTCTAGTGTTTTACTCATAACTTGAGTTCTAGAAATCCTTTTTGAGTGATTCCTATCGTGTTGGAAAGCTAAGACACAGGGCGTCAACTTATATTCAGACCGTTAGACCTGAATATGCCTAAAATTAGGTGAACAATGGACTCAAACTTTGAACTAGAAATCTATCTAGAAAAAAAATACAGGAAGATTGAAGTGAGCATAAGTTAGAAGAAAATTCATAAATTTTGCAAAATAATAGTTTTAATGTAATTATAGTTGGACATCAAAGATAAGATGTGTACCTACATTTTTCTAGTTGATCACTTGTCCAAATTTCATCTAAAAATGGATAAAAAAGACAGAGAAATATAAGGCAGAATTATGTCCAGTAAAATACTGGGCAGATTGCAGTGAACGTAGCTTAGGAGAAAATTTATAAATTTTGCTAAAAAATTCTTTTTAATGTGATTCTAGTAGGAACTTAAATATAAGACATGTACCTTTATTTTGTTAGTTAATCACATGTCCAGATTCTGTCTTAAAATAGACGAAAAATGCAGAGAAACATAAGGCAGAAATGTTGTCCAGAATAGGACAGCTATCTAAGAGGAAGAGAAAAGTGAAGAGAAGTAGAACTTTGAGGTATGTACATTTGGCAAAAATTCAATATAGAAAAGTATTGATTTTGATTTTGTGATGTTGTGAATTTATGTATGAAATTTTTAACATTTGATTGAGTAATTAAATGATGTCATGAATGTGAAAATAAAAACTAGAAAATAAGGTTGATGCATGAAAATGGAAAATGTATGAATTATTTGATGTGCTGGAAAATTCGTCTATGAACAGTGTCTAGTATTTTGATCATAATTTCTGTTCTGGAAATCCATTTTGAGTGATTCTTATTGGGTTTGAAAGGTAAGACACAAGGATTAAATGTTCATTCAGACCATTAGACCTGAATATGCCTAAAATTAGGTGAATATTTGACTCAAACTTTGGACTAGAAATCTGTCCAGAAAAAAAATACTGGGCAGATTGAAGTGAGCATAGGTTAGAAGAAAATTCATAAATTTTGCAAACTAATTATTTTTCATGTGATTCAGTTGTAAATTAAAGATAAGATGTGTACCTATATTTTTCTAGCTGATCACTTGTCCAAATTCTATCTAAAAATGGATGAAAAAGACAGAGAAATATAAGGCAGAATTCTGTCTAGTAAAATGCTGGGCAGATTGCAGTGAACGTAGCTTAGGAGAAAATTTATAAATTTTTCTAAAAAATTCTTTTTAAAGTGATTCTAGTTGAAAATTAAAGATAAGACATGTACCTATATTTTGTTAGTTGATCACGTGTCCAGATTCTGTTTAAAAACATATGAAAAATGCAGAGCAACATAAGGCAGAAATGTTGTCCAGAATAGGACAGCTGGAAGAAATGTGTTGATTGTGAAATTTTGTAATAAAAAATATCTTAATTGACTTTTGTTATAGTTATAATGATTAAATGAGTAAGTTTGAGGTTGTAAAATATTTAATGAGAATTATTGCATTTATGTGAAATTTATATTAATGTTACCTACATAAATTATGTAAATAATAATAAAGGTAACAAATATAATTAAACCCTATAACATCTAGTCGAGAACTAGAAATTAGGATAAGTTGGCATGCCAATAAAAGGATAGAAATGTAGGCACTAAAAATTAATAGTGCTGAGATTTACTTTAAGTAAGCACTAAGAAATAGTGCTGAGTTGAGATTACATAGGCACTAAAAAATAGTGTTGAGTTCAAAATTACGTAGGCACCAAAAAAGTGCTGAATTGTTATTGGAAATGTAGGCATTAAACGTCGAGTTATAAAATAATTATGTAGGCATCGAGTATACTGCCGGAGAGCAGAAACCCTGTATCCAGTGTTTAGTTCCTATCTAAGATGTCGTGGGCCATTAAATAAATAACAGAAAAAAATGCAAATTATAAAATTGATATTGTAAATTTTATATGTTGAATTGTTAAGAAATTTCAAGCATGCTTAATGAATGAAATCTCATAATTGATGAATTAAATATTTTTGCATGAAGAAAATAGTTTTATTATTAATTGAATATTTGGCATGCTTAATAAATTAATTGTAGTTTCAAAAATTTTATTTTAGAATTATTTATGTAATTATTGGATAGTTGTCAAATGTACCACTAAGCTAGAAGCTTAGCGCGTGTGTTTCACGCGCAGATAAATAGAAGTAGCTGTTCCGATAGGGCAACCAAAGAAGAGGGAATCCCCAAGATCAGATTGCAACAGTCTAGTTATTTTTGTATGTTTTGAAAATTATATTGTAAAAATTAAATTCTAATAATCTTTTTTTTATGTAAATTTGTGGCATGGAGGACTTATAAGGAATGAATTTTGTAATTTTATAAATATAGTATTATTTCTAAATATTATGTGTTAAACATTGAGGGGTATTTCCATCATTTTGATGATAACAAATAAAATAGCAATGTTGTATTTAACATACTTGTTTTTCTAAGTCTATTAAATAGGGTATGGAATAAAATAGCAAGAATGGAGATTGGAAGAAAAATCCTTGAAAGACAAAATTAAGGAAGTAGCATGTTCACATCCGTGACCCTATGTGTCACGCCCGTGAAAAAGCTAGCCGTTACCAAAACCAACATTTGAAGTTCATGACCATGAAGGAAGAACAAACCGTGAATTGGACATTTAAGTCACGCCCGTGAATGTTCATGGCATTGTCATCCAAAGAGCTTCACGACCAAAGTCACCACTTGGATCACGATTAGGAAGTTTGTCACACCCGTGAAGATGTATGTCATGACCGTGACCAAATGTTTCAAAATATTCCAAAGAGCTTCACGACTAAGGTCACCACTTCAGTCACGGCTTGGGAAGAAATGTCACGCCCATGACAATCATAGTCACGCCCGTGAATGATGAAAGAGAAAAATGTCAGGTGCAATTATTTTGTTGGTACAATGACTAGTTTCATATTAAATGCACCCAAACAGCTATAATCAGCCAAGGTAGTATAAATGGAAGTCATTTATGCATTCAGTACAAGAGGATAGAAAATACTTTGAATCAAAATCTTCTTACAAGATATTTGTACATTCAATACTTTGAGAACCAATATCTATTCTCTGTAAAAATCTTGTTGCTCTTCATTTATTGAGCAATAAAGATTTGTGACTGTTTCTCTCTGTAATCATTTATTACTCAAGTGAGTTTTGGGTATTTCTGGGTTAAGAGTAGAACACTTGTAAGGGTTAGTTGTGTGAGCCTTTAAAACACAAAGTAAAGGTTATTTGTGTGAGCCTGTAAAACACAAAGTAAAGGTTGTTTGTGTGACCCTGTAAAATACAAGATAAAAGGTTGTTTGTGTGAGCCTGTAAAACACAAGGAATTGGTTATTGTGTGAGCCATTAAAATCCAAGGGATTTTTGGGTTATGTGTGAGCCATTGTGAGAAACACCATAGTTGGGAGTAAGCTTATAAAACTCCATTGTAACACTTAGTGTGTTAGTGAAACTCCCAATTTCGATTGGGGAGAGGAGTAGGGTTTGTTAACACCCAAACCTCTATAAAAATCCTTATGTCAAATTTCTCTATCCCTCCTAAAATTAATTTTTTATTTCCGCACTTTAAAGTTTAATTTTTGAAACTCCAATTCAACCCCCCTTCTAGGCTTAATATCTGGGCAACAGTTGGTATCAGAGCTTAGTCTAGCATCGAAGCCTAAAAAGCGTTATTAAAGATTAAGATATGGCCAGTGAAGGATTCCATAGTCTCAAACCTTACTTTGATGGAGCAAATTATGCCCATTGGAAGTTTCGGATGGAGACATATCTGGACAGTGAAGGAATTGAAGTCTGGGATAGTGTACGAAAAGAATGGACACCACCAACCAGAAGAAGAGCTGATGGTGAACAAGAAATCCTATCAAGAGATGATTGGACAGAGCCTCAAAGAAGAGCAAATTTCAAAAACAAAGAAGGCAATGACAATCCTATGAAGCTCATTATCTATTGAAGAATGTGGAAGAATACAACACTGCCCAATAGCATACAGCATGTGGAAGACATTGGAAAATTATCATGAAGGAACTAAGCAAGTTAAATCCAAGAAGATTCAACTTTTATCCTTAGAATATGAGCTCTTCAAGATGAAATCCAATGAGTCAATTACTGACATGACCAATCGTCTTCTAGCCATTATAAATGGAATGAGGAAACTTAGGAAGCATCTGAGTTTGGAGGATGTAAACAACAAAATCCTGAGAAGTCTTCCTCTTAAAGACTATGGCTCAAGAGTGGTTGGCATAGAAGAAGCAAATGAAGATATGAGCATCATGAATACTGATGTGCTGATTGGCAAACTTCTCACACATGAAATGGCAGTGAAAAGAGATAGAGAGCTTGAAGCAGAGCCAGAAAAAAGAAAGCCCTTAGCACTCAAATCCTCTACTTCAAAATCGCAAGAAGAAAGTGAAGATGATGAAGAAATGAGTGATGATGAAAATGATGACATTGTTATGCTTTCAAGGAGACTAAAAAGAATCATTTAGAAGAAAATGAGCAGCTCCAGAAAATTCAGGCAAAGAAACCTCAAATAAACTTCTAATGAAGCACAAAGAAGTAAGGAAGAGGTGAAGTGCTATGATTGTGGAAAGAAAGGACATACCAAACAAGAAAGTCCAAGGCTCAAAAAGCAAAAGAGCAAATACCAAAGAGACAATGGGGAGAAAGGTAAAGATGATAATGAAAGCGAAGAGGTCAACCTATGCTTCATGGCTATTGAGGATCACGTCTTGAATAAGGTAAAATCACTACATTCATACTTTTTAAACAATGATAACAGCAATAATGATGATGATAGTGATGATGATGATGACGAGCAAAGCCTAATAGAAGAATTAAATCTAGAATTGGAGAAATATAAAAGTAAATTTAGTAATTATAGAAATAACATCTATAATTTAAAAAATAAGATAAATGATTTAGAAAAGGAAAACATAAAGCTTAAATCATCTAATGAATCTCTCCAAAAGTCATTAGATGAATACTCATCATGACCCTCAACTGCTTCCTTGCTAAAAGAAAATAATACTTTGAAAAATGAAGTTGAGGAACTTAGAAATTCCATTTCAAAATTTCACAATGGTAAAGAGAGCTTAGATAGTCTCATTGTGTCTCAAAGATCACCCTTAATTAGACATGGTCTAGGATTTAAGGACACATCATCATCTTCTCACAAAATCATCTTTGTTAAGCCAAATGAACCTCACATCTCCACACTTGTTGGAACAGCACCAAAAAATAAGCATATTAAACCTTTCATACATAAAAAGAATAATCATGCCTTTATGTATAGGAAGCATGCATCTAGAAAATCAACAATTAATCATAACTGTGCATGTCATCATTCTCAAAATAAGTTTGAAAGAAATATGGTATTCAAAAATCTTGTAAGACTAGAAAACAAGTTTAGACCAAAACAGTGTAATTATTGTATGAAAATGGGTCACATAAATAAATATTACAAGATAAGGAAGGCTCATTGGGAACCTTCATGTGCTAACCCCCAAGGACCCAAGCTCATTTGGGTACCTAAAAATCATACTTGAACTGTGATTCTATAGGTATGCCTCAAGTCCACGATAAATAAAATTGTTTGGCTAGTACACAGTGGATGCTCAAGGCATATAATAGGAGACAATGAACTTTTCAATGAAATCAAAAGTATTGATGGAGGTAAAGTTACCTTTGGAAACAATGCTAAGGGTAAGGTAATTGGCATTGGTTCTACTGGTATTAATGGCACTTCTTTTATTAAAGATGTCTTACTTGTTGATGGCTTGAAACATAACTTTTTAAGTGTAAGTCAATTATGTGATAAAGGAAACAAAGTAATCTTTACTTTCGATGAATGTCTTTTGATCTCTATCAATGGTCAGGAGATATTTAAAGGAAATAGAGATGTCAATACATACATAATAAACTTACATGAACTATCTAACCATTCCTTTAAGTGTCTTGTGACTACTAGTGATGAATCTTGGCTATGGCATAGAAGGCTTGGTCATGCTAACATGGACTTAATACAAAGTCTCAGTACAGGAGAACTAGTAAAAGGACTACCAAGAGTTAAATATGAAAAAGGAAAGACATGTAAACCTTGCCAAAGAGGAAAGCAACACAAGTCATCCTTCAAAGCCAAAAACATAGAAAGTACCTCAAAACCTCTTCAACTCCTGCATTTAGACTTATTTGGACCTACTAGAATTGCTAGCTTAGGAGGAAAACATTATGCATTTGTCATCGTAGATGATTACTCTAGATATACTTGGGTAATTTTCTTATCTCAAAAGAGTAATGCTTTTTAAAATTTCAAAAACTTTGCAAAAAGGGTTCAAAATGAAAAAGGGTATTGCATTTCAAAGATAAGAAGTGATCATGGCAAAGAATTTGAAAATGAAAACTTTGAAAGCTTTTATCTTGAACATGGGATTTCACAAAATTTCTCATCTCCTAGGACACCTCAACAAAATGGGGTAGTTGAAAGGAAAAATCAAACTTTAATTGAAATGGCTAGAATAATGTTCAATGAATATGATTTACCAATTTACTTTTGGGCAGAAGCCACAAACACTGCATGTTATATTTCAAATCAAGTTTTCAAAAGACCTCTTTTAAACAAAACCTCATTTGAGCTATGGAATGGAAGAAAGCCCTTGATATCATACTTTAGAGTATTTGGATGCAAGTGCTTTATATTGAATACCAAGGACATTCTTAGAAAATTTGCCTCTAAATCTGATGAATGTATCTTTTTAGGATACTCTGCAAATAGCAAAGCATATAGAGTATTTAACAAAAGATCATTAACTGTTAAAGAATCCATGCATGTTGTTTTTAAAGAATCTAGTAGACTTGATCTTGTGAAAGGTAGTGTTCTTGATGATGTTGTAGGTAGTGTGGAAAGGCTTGATCTTGGAACTGGAAAGAAGAAAATGATCAAGAAGATTCACATCAAAATGATTCTCTACCTCAAACTCAAGAAGAAAACAAACAAGAACTCCCAAAAGAATGGAGAATGACGAAAGATCATCCAAAAGAGCAAATCATTGGTGATCTCTCAAGGGGAGTAAGTACTAGATCTCATTTCAAACATTTAATCTCTGACATTGCTTTTATTTCTCAAATTGAGCCTAAAAATGTTGATGAAAGTTGGGTAATTGCCATGCAAGAGGAACTCAACCAATTTGAGAGAAGTAAGGTATGGACCTTAGTACCTAGACCCAAGGATCATCAAATTATAGGTAGCAAATGGGTATTTAGAAATAAACTAGATGAACAAGGTTAAATAACTAGGAATAAGGATAGATTAGTTGTAAAAGGATATAATCAGGAAGAAGGTATAGATTATGATGAAACCTATGCACCTGTAGCTAGATTAGAAGCCATAAGAATACTCTTAGCATATGCATGTCACATGAATTTCAAACTATTTCAAATGGATGTGAAAAGTGCATTTCTAAATGGTTATATAGAAGAAGAAGTGTATGTAGAACAACCACCAGGCTTTGAAAGCTATGATTTGCCAAATCATGTTTTTAAACTTTTAAAAGCTTTATATGGTTTGAAACAAGCCCCAAGAGCTTGGTATGAAAGGCTAAGTTCTTTTCTATAAGAAAATAGCTTTACAAAGGGAAATGTTGACACCACATTATTCATTAAAAAGCATAAGCATGATATACTAATTGTTCAAATTTATGTTGATGATATAATATTTGGTTCTACTAATGAGTTGCTTTGTCAAGAATTTGCTAAGTGTATGATTAGGGAATTTGAAATGAGCATGATGGGAGAGCTTAAGTATTTCCTTGGTCTACAAATAAAGCAAAGCAATGAGGGCATATTCGTCAACCAATCCAAATATGCCAAAGATTTAATTAAGAAATTTGGTATGGAAGGATGCAAGAATGCCAAGACTCCTATGAGCACATCAACAAAATTGGACAAGAATGAAAAGGGTAAAAGCATTAATGAAAAGCTTTATAGAGGTATGATCGGATCTCTTTTATATCTTACTGCACCTAAACCCGATATAATGTATAGTGTTTGCTTGTGTGCACAATTTCAATCATGTCCTAAAGAATCTCATTTAAATGCAGTAAAAAGGATTCTAAGATATTTACATGGATCATTGCATCTAGGTTTATGGTATCCTAGAAATTCATCCTTTTATATTATAGGATATTCAGATGCAGACTACACTGGTAGTCTTTTTGATAGAAAAAGTACTTCAGGTACTTGTCACTTTATTGGATAATGCTTAGTTTCTTGGTTTAGCAAGAAACAAGTTTCAATTGCTCTTTCAACTGCTGTAGCAGAATATGTAGCAGCTGGATGTTGTTGCACTCAAATTTTTTGGATGAAACAACAACTTAAGGACTATGTTCATGATATGAACCATATAGCTATTAAATGTGACAATACAAGCGCTATAAATCTTTCAAAGAATCCTATTCAACACTCAAGAAGTAAGCATATTGACATTAGACACCACCTTATTAGAGATCATGTTCAATATGGAGATGTTGCATTAGAATTTATAAGCACAGAAAATCAATTGACAGATATTTTTACTAAGTCTCTAAATGAGGAAAGATTTAATTTCATTAGAAGAGAACTTGGTATGATTGATGGATTAATCTTATGATTGATAAATTATGAAATCTTAATTGATGATCTTAATTTCGTATCATATCACTAGATATAAGGTAGTAATTTTGATGAAAATTTATGTTATAAGGGATAGAATATTTATTGAAATGATTTAGTCTTGTTTTTGGGACTTAATTTTATTTGATGAAAATTTTAAGGGAGTCACACCTATGACATATGTTCATGCCCGTGACCTAAATAGCCAAAAGAGGCAGTGTCATTCACGACTTGATTCACGACATTGTTCACGGATTCAAGTGGTGAAGCTTATATTCATGGCTTCATTCACTCCCGTGAAAAGCCCGGTTCACGTCCGTGTCGAATTTTCACATCCGTGAACGTTTACACCCCCAAAACACACAGAGGCGTTCATGCCCTGAGTCACGCCTTGCTTCATGGGCATAAGTAGTGAAATTCAACCTTTCACGCCCGTTACTATTGTTTCACTCACGCCCGTGACAGTTCATCATTCACGCCCATGACATTCAAATGTCACAACCGTGAACATATTCATGCCTTTATTCACGGGTAGAGCACTCCTTCAGCAAACCGTGAATACGACCATTCACGCCCGTGAACACATAATTCATGCATATAAAAGAACAGTCGGTTATTTCTCTCATTTCAAACTTTCAACTCCTTGAAACTGCTCTCATTTACACACATTCAATGAGTTATTAAAGATTTCGGCCCCCAAGTCACAAAATTTTCCTATAAATACCATCAAAAGTCCATTCCTTCATCAAAAATCATACTCATTTAGGGTTTTTTTTTATCAAATTTCTGTCAAAAATTTTTCTCAAACCTCACAAAGTTAACTTCTTCAACTAAAATGGAGACTGCCTCATCAAAGGGAAAGAGAAAGAAGTCTCATGCTCCCAGGAGGTACCCTGATTACCTCATGAACAGAATTCCAGAGCAATGCCATCCTCGGTACTCCACATTAAAGAAAAGGCCTCTCCTTTCATCGCGGTCCTTTGAAAAGCAAATCGTCCGAACTCTCGGGCTAGAAACTGCAATGACAGAGCAACTCCAGGCCTGTCATTTGAAAGAATTCATGGATATTCACCAACCAACATTGAGAGAGCCAACACTGGAATTTTTGAGCACTTTACAAGTGTCTCCTACTGGAATGGTGAAATTCCAACTATGTGACAAACCAAACACCCTCAATGACATTGAATTTGGAGAATTATTCAACTTACCATCAGATGGCATCCTCAATGATAGCGAAGTAGAATTCTCTGCCACTTGAGCTTGGACCCATTTTGGCTTAAATTGCAGCTGGGATGTTAAAAAGACAAAGAGCACTCATCTTCTGTCCCCAGTGCACAAATATTTGCATAGGTTCCTAACCTATAACATATTTGCTCGAAGAGAAAGCAATGGAACCATTAAGAAATCAGAGCTCTTCCTATTTGAGATGACTAGAAGAGGACTCACGGTGGCGCTCTCTAGATGGTTTGCAAACCATCTTTTGTCCATTGCCACCAAACCCATAGGAGATATACTCATTGGTGGTTATGTCACCCACATAGCCTTAAAGCTTGGCTATTTGAAGCTAGATGAGCATCATTTCAATCTTATCCCTGGGCACCCTCGAGATCGATTGGATGTCAAAATTGTTCACGAGAACAATATTTTCTACCGCTTCACAGACATTGCTAGGGAGATAATCTGGGAAGACAATGATACGGAGGATTTCAAAGCCGGCCTCCAAGGGATCCAGCAGAAGAAAAGGGTTCGGGTTGAGCAAGCACCTCCATTGGCTGAGCAGGACATCGGACAATCCTCGACTTCCACACCAAATTTGGCGCAGTAGGTGGTTGACCTCTTGGCACCAGGTTTTGAGCAGCTGCAGGCTTCGATGGACGAGAGGTTGGAAAACCTCAAAGACTTAATGGAGTCACAGATGGATAGCCTTGAGGCAGAGGTTGCTAAACTTCGAGATAGGATGTCCGGCTAGATGATTAGGCTAGGTGTTAGGCTAGATGGTAGCCTAAATTTGTGTGGTTGCTTGTTTATTTTCTTTGTTGTTTTGTTGTTTTTGTTTGATTATATTTCCTTTATGAACTTTAATTAACTTTGGTATGTATTCTTTTATTATCAAATATATTTACTTTGTTTATCCTTTGGTATATTTATATTCTTTTTGATTGATGACAAAAGGGGGAGAACCTAGCAATATATTAAAATGAATTATTTGAATAAAAAATAAGAATCTACAAATACATTAGATTCTTATTATTTGAATAAAAAATAAGAATCTACAAATGAATTATTTGAATGAAAAATAAGAATCTACAAATAAATAAGAATCTACAAATACATTGAGTTAGGTTAGGAGAAATTAGAAATACTCAAACTTTGATACAAAATTAATATGCAAGTATGAAATTGAGAAATTGAGCTTTATACACATTAGATTTATCTTAAGTATACTTTGCATATACCTTAATGCAAGTTACATAAATGAATATGCCATGATATACTTTAAGTATACCTTACATATACTTCATGTCTTAAAAAGAATTTTGATATACTTCACATATAACTTGCATATACTTAAAAACTAGTAAGTTTATTTCAATGTTGCATCATTCTCTACAATTCTTGCATTTCATCATTTTTTTATGCTAAGTATCTTTTGAGGGGGAGACTTCTCAAAAACACATATTGCTAGATTATTTGTCACCATCAAAAAGGGGGAGATTGTTAAAACTTGAGGGGTATTTCTGTCATTTTGATGATAACAAATAAAATAGTAATATTGTATTTAACATACTTGTTTTTCTAAGTCTATTAAATAGGGTATGGAATAAAATAACAAGAATGGAGATTGGAAGAAAAATCCTTGAAAGACAAAATTAAAGAAGTAGCATGTTCACGCCCATGACCCTATGTGTCACACCCGTGAAAGAGCTAACCATTACCAAAACCAACATTTGAAGTTCAAGACCATGAAGGAAGAACAAACCGCGAAATGGACATTTAAGTCATGGCCGTGAATTGAAATGTCATATCCGTGAATGTTTATGGCATTTTCATCCAGAGAGCTTCACGACCAAAGTCACCACTTGGATCACGGCTAGGAAGTTTGTCATGCCTGTGAAGATGTATGTCACGACCGTGACCAAATGTTTCAAAACATTTCAAAGAGCTCCACGACCAAGGTCACCACGTCATTCATGGCTTGGGAAGAAATGTCACGCCCGTGACAAACATAGTCACGCCCATGAATGATGAAAGAGAAAAATGTCAGGCGCGATTATTTGGTTGGTACAATGACTAGTTTCATATTAAATGCACCCTAATGGCTATAATCAGACAAGGGAGTATAAATGGAAGTCATTTATGCATTCAGTACAAGAGGATAGCAAATACTTTGAATCAAAATCTTATTACAAGCTATTTGTACATTCAATACTTTGAGAACCAATATCTATTCTCTGTAAAAATCTTTTTGCTCTTCATTTATTGAGCAATAAATATTTGTGACTGTTTCTCTCTGTAATCATTTATTACTCAAGTGAGTTTTGGTTATTTCTGGGTTAAGAGTAGAACACTTGTAAGGATTAGTTGTGTGAGCCTTTAAAACATAAAGTAAAGGTTATTTGTGTGAGCCTGTAAAACACAAAGTAAAGGTTGTTTGTGTGACCCTGTAAAACACAGGATAAAAGGTTGTTAGTGTGAGCCAGTAAAACACAAGGAATTGGTTATTGTGTGAGCCATTAAAACCCAAGGGATTTCTAGGTTAGGTGTGAGCCATTGTGAGAAACACCATAGTTGGGAGTGAGCTTGTAAAACTCCATTGTAACACTTAGTGTGTTAGTGAAACTCCCAATTGCGATTGGGGAGAGAAGTAGGGTTTGTTAGCACCCGAACCTCTATAAAAATCCTTGTGTCAAATTTCTCTATCCCTCCTAAATTTCATTTTTTATTTTCACACTTTAAAGTTTAATTCTTGGCTTAATATCTGGGCAACATTATGGTTTAATTGCATGAGTTCTTTTAAATCAAACTATTTGCATCACTAGTTATATATTTAAATGGAAAAAAATAGTAATAAATATTTCGCTAATAATAAACTCAAAAAAAATTACAATGATTTGAACATTGGTTTTAAGATATATGAGTTTAGTAGCACTTCCATATCCTATTAATGAATAGTAGGGTAAGGAAGCGTTACAGTTCAAATTTAGACTCTAATTGAATCTGCACACCCCACTACGGTCATGCGCAATCAGGGCCTAAATCACTGGATGTTACAATTCTCTCCCCTTAAGAAGATTTTGTCCTCGAAATTTACCTGATTAGCTGGAGCCGAATAGATGAGGATACTGAGTTCTCATCATTTCTTCACTCTCCTAGGTGGCTTCTTCTACTGCATGATTGTGCCATACGATCTTTACCAATGGTACCTTTTTGTTATGTAGTTCCTTGACTTCTCGAGCTATGAGTTTTGCTAGCTCTTCTGCATAGGTCAAGTCTGGTTGTACCTCTATTGACTCCACTGGTATTACATGTGCTAGATCTGATATGTATCTCCTTTACATTGAGACATGAAACTCATTCTGGATCTTATCCAATTTTGGTGGTAAGGCCAACCTGTAAGCCACTGGACCAACACGTTCAAGTATTTCATATGGTCCAATAAATCTAGTACTTAGTTTCCCTTTTTTACCAAAACAAAATACTTTCTTCCAAGGTGAAAGTTTAAGAAATACCTTGTCTCTAACAACATATTCAATGTCATTCCTCTTCAAATCAGCGTAGGACTTTTGTCAATCAGTTGCAACTTTTAATCAATCTTGTATTAATTTTACCTTTTCCTCTGTCTGTTACACTAATTCTGGCCCCATTAACTTCTTTTCGCCAAGTTATGTCCAGCATAACGATGTCCTACATCTCCTTCCATACAAAGCTTCATATGATGCCATGTCGAGACTAGTTTGATAGTTATTGTTGTATACAAATTCCATTAGTGGTAAGTACTTATCCCAGCAACCCTCAAAGTCAATTACACAACTTCTACGCATGTCTTCCAACAATTGAATAACTCGTTCGGATTTGCCATCTGTTTATGGGTGAAATGTTGTACTAAAAGTAAGTCGAGTCTCTAATACATGTTGTAGACTTTTCTAAAATTTTGATGTGAACCGTTGGTCTCGATCAAAAATAATAGATAATGGTACCCCATGCAGTCAAATTATCTCATTAACACATATCTCTGCTAACCAACTTAACGAATAATCCATCCGAACTAGCAGAAAGTGAGCCGATTTGGTAAGCCTATCAATAATTACCCATAGTACATCATGCTTCTTTTGCGTCAAAGGCAAACCAAATACAAAATTCATTGTAATCCTTTCCCACTTCCATTCTGGAATTGCAATAGGCTACATCAATCCAAATGGTACTTGGTGCTCGACTTTCACTTGTTGGCATGGTAAGCATCTTGTAGTGTATTCCACGATATCCTTCTTCATTCATGGCCACCAATAATGAGACTTCAGGTCTTGATACATTTTATTGCTCCCTGGATGCATAGAATAAGTTGTATTATGTGCCTTTTTAGAATTATTTGCTGTAATCCGCTATCATTTGGCACATACAATCTTCCTTTATAACTTATGCTTCCATCATCTTCAATCTTAAATTCAGGTCTATCCCCCTTTTTAACTGCCTCAACAATTATCATCAATTTCTGATCTTACCTCTGAGCTTCTCTCACTTGTTTCCTTAAAGCAAGTTCGACCCGTAACTCTGCCAAAATAAATTATGAGTTTCATTTTAATTTATTATTAATTTATATATATTATATTATAATTGAGGAAATTTTAAACTATACCTTCCAGTGTCTTTCTACTTAAGGTATCAGCTACTACATTGGCTTTGCCTGACTGATAATCAATAATACAATTATAATATTTGCTTAACTCCAACCAATGTCTTTGCCTTAAGTTCAACTCCTTTTGTGTGGGCAAATATTTGAGGCAGTAGCACCGCTTGCCATACAAATAATGTCACTATATTTTTAAAAGCAAACACTATTGCTCGCAACTCCAAATCGTGAGTAGGGTAATTTAGCTCATGAGGCTTCAATTGCCTAGATGCATAAGCAACTACTTTACCCTCTTGCATTAATACACAGCCTAGCCCATTATGAGAGACATCACTATATATCACAAAATCTTTCCCTGGAGTAAGTTGGGTCAAAACAGGTGCTTGGGTTAGCATGAATTTTAGCTTCTCAAAGCTTGCTTAACACCGATTTGTCCACTCAAACTTAGTTTCTTTTCTGAGCAACTTGGTAATTGGTGCAGCTATGCTCAAAAATCCCTTCACAAACCTTCTGTAGAAGCCAGCTAATCCAAGGAAACTCTGGACTTCTGTTACTTTACGGGGTGGCTTCCAAGTTAGAATTGCTTCTATTTTTCTATGATCCACACTGATTCCTTCAAATGACACAATATGCCCTAAAAATCCTACCTCTTCCAACCAAAACTCACATTTTGACAGCTTTGCATACAATTGATTTTCCCTCAAAGTCTGAAGTACTACTCTGAGATGTCTGTCATGTTCTTCTTTGTCCCTCGAATACACTAGAATATCATCTATAAAAACTACCACAAATTCATCAAGGTAAGGCCTAAAAATCTTGTTCATCATATCCATAAAGGCAACTGGTGCATTCGTTAAGCCAAAAGGCATAACCAGAAATTCACAGTGGCCATATCAAGTCCTGAAGGCTATTTTGGACACATCTAACTCTTTGATTTTCAGTTGATGATACCCGGATCTGATATCAATCTTAGAGAATACTCCTGCTCCCTTCAATTGATCAAACAAATCATCAATTCTAGGTAGTGGGTATTTATTTTTAATCGTCACCTTGTTCAATTGTCGGTAATCAATACATAATCGTAGGGTGTCACCCTTCTTTTTCACAAACAACATCGGAGCGCCACATGGTAACACGCTGGGTCTTATGTGTAACACCCCCTAACCCCAGCAGCTCGTGCCCGAATGAGGGTGTGCTACACTGATTTCATCGATTAAAATATCATTATATAAGTTATATATAAAGCAAAATCACTCGTACATTTTTTTTATTTCCAATATGCACTATTTATTTACTTTGCATTTATAAAAGAAATATAATATAAAAGTTAAACTACCTTTTTATATAGTAATATGTTCTTTACAAAACATACTGTTTATTTCACAAATACTACAAAATAAAATTTACAAGATAATACACAAAAGTTGTGTAACCCACGATGTGTGCAACATGCTACTTTACTGGATTAGGTCACCGTTGGCTTTGTCTACTATCTTCTATTTATTCTTTACTAAATCTGCGTGAGAAAAACTCCCACACTAATCTCTTGGCTTAGTGATGCATATAGATAAGGCAATAAACTATTTTTAATGTTACATGCATTGTCATATAACAATTTATGATCAAATCTTGCAAACATACATTTCATAATATTCTAGTATGCATAACATCAATTTATTGTATCTCATTTTTTTTAACATAATCAAATCATCATTCTCATGCAAATCATGGTATTCTAGCATGTATAGACATCAAATTATATTATATTATCTCATACTTATTTATTTTATTACCACCTTATTGTATAACACTAAACCTTCTTTTTTATCCATGCCACAATTCATAATTCCATTTTTATTTTTAATAATTCTTTTATGTTCCATAACTTCTTTATTTATGTTTTCATTTATGCACAGGACACCTATGAATCACTAAATAGGATAACGGAGTTGTCATCCAGGCACTTAGGAGTGTCACCCGGGCAATATGATGTGAACATATAAGTGTCATTACCGGCGTAGATAACCGTGTCATTACCGGCGTAGATAACCATTCCATTACCGGCGTAGATAACAGTGCCATTACCGGCATAGATAATCATACCATTAATGGATTTAATTATTTTCATCATACTCCCCCCTATTTGGCATGCCAAAATATCCTAAGTTGTTTCTAGTTAGGTGTTCTAGGGATTATACAATTTCATTAAAATTCATAACAATTAATTTTATACTTTTCGTACATTTTATCTCAAAATAATCATATAATCACTCAATTAAAATAATATTTACATAATATAACAAAGTTCTCATCATTTTACTCATTTCATTCCTCAATTCACATGTTGCCTTGTCACTGGCAGATTCTGTTCTCTATATTGGATCTTACTTTTGGTCCTGTTCCATTATGAATTTAGTTACATGATCTTCATACAAATTTTAGATATGGATCTTAGCTTTAATATTCAACTTGAATCACTTAAATCTGAATTCTTTATCAAAATATATGATAAAATTAACACTAATTGGTCATTGATAATTCTGCCCAGAATTTTCTAGACAGATTCTAGGTCTGAACTTTATGACTTTTTCTGGAAAATTACAGATATTTTCAGATATTATGGTTTAAATAAAAATGGTATCCCTATGTCCTATATTTCAAACCGAACAAAGAACACACAAATCCAAGCTCCATAAATCAATTTATAACAGTTTAAGTACGCACTACTCATTACTAACAATTCTGCCCAGAATTTCTGGACAGATTCTATATCCGAATATTATGATTTTTTATGGATAATTACATATATAATCAGGTTTTATGGTACACATGAAAGTTATAGCCCTATGTCTTATCATTCAAACCGAATAAACAACATGCAAAACTGAGTTCTAGAAAGTAAGTTATAATAGTTTAAGTGAACATTGCTCATCAATTTTCATCAAGGAATATACAAGATAATCACATTCAATTTTTACCAAATTAAATCATAAGTCTAGCAAACATGCATCCCCAAGATTTTCATCACAAAATAATATTAATTCAGAATCATCAATATGCCAAATAATCAAATCATGCAAATAAAAAAAAAATAGGCTATTGCCTTAGGTTATGCACAAACCTCTTTTTTTTTCTCTTTACTTTTCTTTCTCCTTTCCTTTGCTTCTTTGAGCTAGATCCTTGTCAATTTGAGTTCCTAAAGTTCATAAACAGATTATTAAAACTTTATAACCCTAATCTCTCTCTTTCTCCTTACTCTCTTAAGCTACCTTGAGCATGAAAATGGAATTTTCCATGCTTTTCTCTCTCTTTTTCTCACTTTCTCTTCTTAGAACAAGGTTTGGTTATGGCTGTCCAAGGGAAAAACGTGGTTGGTGTGGAGAACCTAATTTTCCTCAATGAAAAATGGATAAGGAAGAGGAAACAATCAATAACAAAATGACAAAATTCATTAAAATGGGAGACACATAAGCCACATTCTAGAAACTTTCATTAATGTTATATGCATGTATCTTCATTAGCTTATTAAACTTTGCCACTTGGTGTATTGGGCTTCAAGAAATGTGGGAGGCAATTGAAAGATAGAAAATTCTAGATATGAAGTGATGAAAGAACAATTAAGAGAATAAAGACAAGCTACATAATTATAGGACACCTAAGCCAAATTCTAGAAGTCTTCACTAATGCATTAATCTCCCTTGGTGTATGTTAATTGTCCACTTAATGTATGCCACTTTCCAGCCCCTTCCTATGTTTTTAATGTCCCAATCATGTATTTAATTTATGATTATCCCATTTAAATCCTCCAATTTTCGGTAAATTACAAATTGACCCCTAAACTTTTCAAAATTTACAATTTAGTCCTTTACCGAAATTTAACATCTTTAAATATTTTGAACACTTTATTAGATATTTTCCATACCTAATTGTCATTATTTTAATTATTTTTCGATAAAAGTCTAAATTTAAACTTTGGTCAAACCGACGAGTCGATTTAACAACTCGCGTGACTTTAGTCTAAATTAGCGGATATGACATTATGAATCCCTTGTCTAGCAATTCCTGCAATTGAACCTTTAACTCTCTTAATTCTACAGGTGTCATTCTACAAGGAGTAATTGATATCGGGGTTGTACCAGGAACTACATCAATAGCAACCTCTATCTCCGTATCTGGTGGTAACCCTGGAAAATTTTCAGGAAACACATCTGGGAACTCACACACTATGGGGATGTCCTTGACTTCTGGTCTCCTCTTCCTAGTATCTATCACATAGGCTAAATATGCCTCACACCCCTTCCTAATGTATTTCCGAGCTTTTAATGCAGAAATAACACTGGTCAAACATGTTTGACCCTCACCTTGAATTATGGTGTCATCCTGCCCGGAAATTTTAAGTACAACTTTTCTAGATCAACAGTCAACTATAGCTCCATGCTTTGTCAACCAATCCATACCCAGAATAACATCTAATTCATGAAAAGGTAATTCTATTAAATATGCTGGAAATTCTCTACCCTAAATTATTATTGAACTGTTTCTATAAATTTGATTCACTTTCACACTATGTCCCAGCAGATTGGTCACAACTATCTCATATTCTAAGGTCTCAAGTATCATGTTCCCTTGTTTAATTGCAGTTGTGCTTATGTATGAATGCGTGGAACCAATATCTATCAATGCATGTAAATCAAAATCAAATAAAGATAATTTACCAACTATGATGTCTGGTGCATCCTAGTCCTCACGAGCTCTCATCACATATGCCCGAACTGGAGCTCTACTACCTACGGATGTGTCTACTGTCTTTGATACCCCTTGATTCTATCTGGTAAGACCACCTCTAAACTGGCCTCGACCTCTACCATGGCTCTTTATCGGTGCCATAGTCTGTGCTGGGGTCATACTGCCTGTACTAAGTCTGGGACAATCTTTCTTCATATGGTCAGTAGCTCCACATCTCAAACATGCCCCAGTCAACCACCAACACTCTCCTGTATGAGATCTACCAAAATGGTGACACATAGCCGAAGTTGGTCTTTTGGAAAATGATGTTGATGAACTAGCAGATGATGTTACGGGTTTAAAATGTTATCCCTGCCTACTAGAAAATGTCTACCCAGCAATTCGGGACTGAAATGGTCTAGGTACTATCCGTCCTTTCCTACTAGATGTCTGGGCCACACTAGCTATCAATTTCTTGGAGAACTCTTCTTTCTTTAGCTTTTTCCTTCTTTCAACATTAATGGCAGATGACACTAGCGTAGCAAAATTTGTATGCTGGTGGGAAGCCACTAAATATCCAATATCCTCATCAAGGACATTTTCAAATCTACGACATTTGTCAGCTTCATCTCTAATAATCCATGTTGCATACTTGCCTAGCCTGGTGAACTCCATCTTATACTCAACTACTTTCATACCCCTCTGCTTCAAATTCAGAAATTCTCGATTTTTCTCATCAACATAAACTCTTGGCACATATTTCTTTTTAAACTCCACCATAAAGAAATCATATGTCTGAGGGTTTGGAGTTCGGGGTTTGGATAACACAAACTTCCACCAGTCATAGGCATGCTCTGAAGGAGGGACACTGCATATCTAACCTTGTATTCCTCCGAACATTGTAGCTCCTCAAAAACTCACTCTGCCTTTTCCAACCAAAATTCTGCTGTGGCTTGGTCATCCTATTTCTTGCCCATAAAATTCGTAGCCCCATATTTTCTTAATTTATCAATCTGGGGTTTTGGTTGCGATGGGGGAGGTGGTGGAGCTGGTGGTGGCACAACTTGTGCTATCTGTTGTAACAAGGTAGTCATCTGTTGCATAAGGAGTACTTGACCCGGATCAATTTATTCTTGAACATATTGTGGAGCTATCACACTGGGCTCCGAAGTTCAAATTGATGATGTCTGTCTATGAGTAGTCAAATTAGCTATATTACCACCCTCCTGTTCTTCATGACTTTCTCTTGATTTTGTATCCATTAAAACCTATATTGTCAGAAGAATAGTCCCTTATCAGAATATAGCAGCTTAAAACAATGCAAATGCTAAAAATATGCACTTATTTTCCTATACCCACTAAGTAAGAATCATTAAAACCTATAGCTCTAATACCAAAAATTGTAAAATCCCCTTACCCCACTTCCGTTCAGCAAGGTAAGTGAGCATTACCTGTCTAATTGTTTATAAAATTAATAAAATGAAGTATAATTTTTTTAAAAAAAATATTGTAGATGTTAAAATAAAAATTATTACAAACACAAGTATCCAAAATTTTGTTTATTTATAAAATATATTAATTAGATTCATCTATGTCTCTTACTTTATAATTCACATCTTTAATACACATTATATGAAATAAAACTATAATCTAATTTACAAAATTTTTTATAAAATATACCAAAAAGAAACCAAAGCTTTTAGCTGCTTCTTTCCATGTGCCTTTCTTCTTCTGACAATTCTACTATTTATGGTTACCCTTCTAAAACCTGCACGAGAGGAAACCACCCATGTTAAACTACTAGTTTAGTGGTGCTTCAATAATAAAAAATTTACATACACATATTTTCTTACATGACATTTATATATTTAATAATTTAGGCATCAAATAACGAATTATATAAAATCAAACAAATTTCATTCAACATACAATATTTAACAAGTTTAATTAAAATAACATACTTTAATGTTATTATCATTTTTCATTTTTTTTCTTGTGCCCATAACACCTATAACTAAACTAACTAATATAAATAACGGGATTGTCAATTCCGGCTTTTATAATATTGTGCTAAGCGTTTTTATAATAATGTCATTACCGGCTTAATAATTTTGCCATTATCGGATTAATAATTTTGTACCAAGCGCATTTATAAATTTATCATTACCGACTTTTATATTTGGCACCGAGTGCCTTAAATCCCCTGATTGACATGTCAAACTATTTTCTATTATAATTCTAGATTAGGTGTCATAGCGCTTAACTATTTTCATATTAATTCACATTTATTTTCAAAAATTGATAATTTTACTAAATTTCACCCATAAGCTTATTTATTTTTTGTAACGGCTGGGCTCCGCCACAGCATCGGCCCTACCCGAAGTACACAGGACTGAGCCCACCCGCCATCTCACTGAGACCAACGGGCTGCCGGGGTCCATGGCCCAGTACCTCCAACCCATCTCCTGCTTACCAGGTAGGTTGTTGGAGCTGGGATTCGAAACCCCAACCTCCCTTTAGCCTCAGTAAGAGACTGCCCAAAATTATTTCAAACCTTCAAATTGTTACATTTAAATTAGCTATAAAAAAAATTCTTTCGTTTTTCTGTCCATCACATCCTCATATACCGTCAACTGGCATAGGAAGGAATAAATGAGAATATTCCCGTAGTGAAATCTTTATTATCTAAATTCTTTTTGGGCAGCGGATGGTAACAGACCTTTCAATCTCAGTCGGACCGTTTAATGCTAATATCTCATTCTGCTTTTTGAACAACATTCTCCGCCTTTTGATCACCAGTCATTGAGCACATGTTGCATTACTTGCAACAGGTAATGCCATGAGATATCTGTTATATATTCTTTCTTTCTATAAATTTTATTTTTCAAGGGTTCTGATGCTGTTAGTATTACAATTCAAAAAAATGGTATAGCTGTCTTAACATTCCCTTGACCGAGAAGGTACAGAAACAAAAATTGAGTGTCAAAAAATTTGAGAGAGGTATTATAACCCGGGAAATAGTTGAATGTTTGCCCAGCCTAAATGATAAATGGAGGGACTGTTATGGGTCTCCGTGTTAAATTCTAATGCATATATAGATATATGATAAATCTCACCAGGACTGAGGAAGATGACGATCAAGAAGAAAAACTAGTCCCTATGGATTGTATCTTCCAGTTCAACTTCCAAGCCTACACGATTTCTGATAGAAGTGGCATCAAGAGATATGTTGCATTTCCTCTGCAACTCCTCAAATCTCTCTACATCAAAATTATGCTTCTTGAACAATTTCCTCTGCCTAGAGAGGAAGAGTCTCTTCATCATGTCTTGGTATGATGGATCTCTTGAAGTCATCAAGAAGTAAGCATAGCCTACGATTATGCCAGTGGTGGTTGCAAAAAATGCAATAGGTTCCATTACATCCCATGAAAATTCCCAGAATGTAAGTCGAAAGAATAGACCAATGTGCAATAAAGATATCCCAAGCCCACACCAAAGGATGCGTCGAACCTGTCTATGTGCCAGTGTGTCAATTTCTTTCTTTCTCTCCTGTAGATTTTCTAGCTCAACCCTCAAAGGGTCATCTTCAGAAGTCAGAGCAAGAGGCATTGCTTTTTTAACCAGCTCTACCACCTGAACACATTAAAATAATAAGCAAAACCCATCCATAAGCAAGAGGGTCTACAATCCAAGAAATCTATATAAAAGAGAGAAACAGTAAATAAATGAGCATTATTAGGAATATCCAAATTCAAATCCTAAAATATCTTTTATAAACCATTTTTATTCTATGAACCTATTAAGAAAAAAGTAGATGCAAACCGTTAAGCTTGGACCTATTCGTTTTGACTCATGCATGTTGGAGCACAGAAACCTCTAAGCAACATACGACAACACTAAATGTGGTTATTTCTTTTTGCTCTGCATAGAACAGCACTGAATTGCCTTTTGAATAGCTCAGAAGCATATAAAAGCTGACAAGAGTTTACCTGAAAGGCTCAACCAATAGGTAAGCCCCATTCAAACGACATTATGCACATAAGGCTGCTGATTCAAGCATGATGGCATACCAAGGCATGGAATGCAAACACCAAGAGGACATCACAACCATCAGTTGTCAAGAAACCACAAGTCACATGGTATTACAAAGGGATGTTTAATTTAGATCATACAGCTCTGTACCTTAATTTCTTCATACCTGCCTGAATTTAAGAGCATAGCATGCGTCATCTAGATATCATTGTTTTGGCATTTTGCCCTTGTGTAACTTTATGTGGGATAACAACGAGATCTTCGAGACTAATCATTTCCAAACAATCCATTCATTTCTAATATTTTGTCTTTACACATCAATAAAATAACAATGACATAAAATGCTGACAAGCAAACAGAAGAGCACAAAAAGTATTCGAATGGACTAGCAGAAAATTACAGAAATGAGTCACAATTTCCACTTAAAAACCAACTACCACCAGATACAAGCATCCTATAACAGGAATTAAAAAAGGACGAAACAAGAAATTGGAAAAATTATACATGTACTATCTCAACAAAGTTTGAAGAAGCTTCTAATTGAAGAAAGACAAGGTCCTTAATAATCGTGCAGAAAAAATTGGTCATACAGCTAGACCATTTAGTTCACATTCTGATTTCTACACATGAATAAAATGAAGGGATGGCCAAATACAAGAAGTGCTAGTGTATGTAATGACAAGAGGCTAAACTTGACGGGTAGAAGCAAACATATATGTCTAAGAATCTAAAGACAAAAGATGTGTTATGGAAATGTTACAAACCCAGTCCTTCCCCCTCCTCTCCGTGAAAGGAATCCTCACTAACAACTTAAACTTTCAAAACAACATGCAATCTCCATGCATTTTGGCCTACAATGACCAAGCAAAGTTATAAAGTTCAACTAGGATCCCAAGCTTTTAAGCACTTTTTGACTCATTTGAATCAAATTATAGACATCACAGACTCAAGATGGCATAAAAGAGATATCTTCTTCTTCTTGACTGCACTGGCAGCACATGATCAAAAGATTTCAACCCATCATGATTATCTAAAGCAACATATTACCAAAACTTTCCCAACCTTCAGTGGTGCGTTTCATTAATCATTTAGATTCGAATATTCTAATTTTATTTATACTGTTTTTGGTTCATAATGAAAACTTGCAATGTGAGAAGGTCCAATATGGTTATCTCACTAAAGGACATGCTACGTCCCTCATTAAAGATGAATTTCCTCATTGTCTGTTCCACCGGACTAATTATACGCTCATAAAAATTTGCATGGGTTTCCACATCTAAAATATGGACGAGAAGCACAATGAAGCGCCATTGTACTACACTGTGAATGGTAACACCACAAGAAGCAACCAATACAATGAGATTTTAAAATATAATAAGAATAGATGCATGTCACATATTGCTATACTCCTTAATTCTATATGAAAATATCATCCAACACAAAGCAACTTTGCTAGGAGAGACTCAACAAAACAAATGTGTGATAGCCATTGCTTTCTGCTTGAAGACAAGCAAGCTCAAGTTAAACAACACATTCATTGTCTTAACAATTCCAGTAATTTCTCTTTGCAAGAATCCTATCTCATTGACTACACTATAAACAAACTAAAGACATTAAACATGCTTTTTTTCAAGTCAAAAATATCCTGTCACAATTAGTAAACAGAGAAAGATGCCTCATGAAATTTGGCAATTCTAGAAGAAAGCAAAAAAGAGAAATTAATTAAAGCATGAAGGAGGCGATAGCATGCAAGTCAGCATAACTCTATTCCCAATGTTGGTTCCAATTTACGAAGAAAGAACATCTACTTGTCATATCCATTCTGTAGGTCCACCTAAAACCAAAGAACATCTACTTGTCATATCCATTCTATAGGTCCACCTAAAACCAAGACAATATGGTCCTTATTTGCAAATATATGATTAATCCGATGCTTACTTTGTTGAAGTAGGAAGCAAGTGGATGAAGAATAAGCATTTGTGATATTATAGAGGCCAAAAACAAAATCTACATTCCCTAAACAGAACATTTTATCGAAAGAAAATGTGAATAGAAAAGTTGTGACTCAAAGTGAAGAGCTTGACAAAAGCATGGGAGAGAAAAATAATGCAAACAGAATAGCAGATGATATTGAAGATGAAACAATTATTGAGATAAAAAAGATACCAAAGTCCCTGAAATATACAGCATTGGGTGTTGAAATTGCAAATAGTACCCCTGTAAGCAAATTCAAAGTAATGATGGATGTCTTATTTCCACTTAATTTGACTCTTTATTTGATACAAAGCTGAGCAAAGCAAAAATAATGAATGCACTTTTCAAGACTCATGACAACAGCAATAAAGCTAAAAAAAATAAAAGACTTAGGGCAGGTTTGGATGCGGGTAGAGAGAGGTAACTAATAGAAATACCCATATTTGGAAAAAAATACAAAGTGAAAAATAAAAGGATAAAGAGGGTAAGTCTTACCCTTCCTCTTTTTTTTTTTTTTTTTTTTTTTTATTATTTTTGCTATTGAAGTGTAAGAAAAATAAATGAGAAATTTTAAATTAAAAAAACATTATTTTCCTATATTATACTATGCCAAAAGAAAATTATACAATTATAAAATTATTTTTCTCATTTTAAATATTTAACTTCCCTTTCGTTAATCCCTCTTTTTACAAATGGAAGAATAGCCATATACCATCCTCTTCCATTAACGATTCTTCCCTGCCCCCATCCAAACTAAGGTTAAATGAAAATCAAAAGAAAGAAATGACAGAATGGGATTATGCTCATACCCTGTAAATTTACAAACACATAGGAATAGTGGTGGTGGTACCCAGTTGCCTATAAAAAAGAAAGAACAGAAAACATGGTAAAGAGGAAAATGAAGGGTTACCTTGTCGGGATGAAGATAAACTTTGTCACGAAAGAGGAGGACTACACCAGCATCATCAAGAACACGAGCAAAAGCAATGGCTTCCTCTTGAGATCTAGCAGTCCCCATGCTCTCGCAAGCTTTCAGCAGATCATTATATGAAATTATCTCTTTCCCTTCCATCCCTAATTTCATCTTCAGCCCCTCCACATTCACTAGCCTCATCAACCTCTTCACCTCTCCGCACGTTATATTCTCAATTTCTCCTCCTCCTTCATTTTTGCCGTTGCCATTGGAGGATGAAGAAGACGATGAGGATGTTGATATTAAGAGTAAATTGCTCAATCCTGTTCCCAAAGAAGAAGAAGGTTCAATTGGGCTCCATCCCGTTCCCAACCCCGCCAGTAGCGACGGCGTTGTCCTCCCCACCGCCGCTGACACCGCGTGCTTCAATATTCCCGAAGACCAGAATCTCCTCCACATCTTTTGGTGCTTACGACTGTGACTAATTAATTTACTCAAACACTCACATCAAAACATCATATTTCATCTATCATTATGCAGAAAAATTAATTTACCCAGGTCTATCTATCTACTTGTTAATTAAAATACATAAATTTGATATCTTTACTCTTGTAGAAATACTCGATTAACGGATACTTACTTATTGAGCGTGCGCTTTCAATGTTTCAGGAGAACACAAATTATCATAACTTGACTCGGTTCTACAGTATAAACGTTCTTAATTATTTTGTGATGAAACGAAAATAAATAAATTCCTTTCCGAATTTAAGAGAAAAACTTACTATGAAAAGTTATTTTTTTCTTTATTTTTTCATAACTTTATATATATATATGAAGATATGGGTCTAGGCTAGATCAAGTCCACATGGGCGGCCCATCACCATAAAATTCAATATTTTCCACTCACTTAAAGTGGGTTTGACTCAATTCAAATATCATTTCACATCTCAAAATTAAACAAAGAATCTTTCATACAAGCGAACGGACCGTGCGACCTGAAGCACACAAATTATGAGAGCTCCAATACACACCTAATTATAGGTCATATAGGAGATATCAACCCAAATTTGTATTTATTTTCGATAATGTGCTTAATTATCTCAAGTATCTTTCTCAATACACTTAATTCGAGTATCATTGAATCCCTCATGATTCTATACTCAAATCATTCTTACAATCACTTGTATTCTAAGTTACTTCTCGCTTCATCAAGCGTAATAAACTCCGGCCAGTAAACATAAGCTGCGAGTGCATAAGCAAAGTACTCTTTCTTTTGCCCTCATATCAATCAGCTTTGAATTAACTCGCTTTTCTAGGAGTATTCCGTTAAGTCAAATCATTCCATGACTATAGGATACATCTTAAGATAGCCAACATTAATTCATCACATCATGATATAGTCAAAATTCACAAAGGGTAAAATTGTTTGAAATCCATTTCTAGGATTTCTAGGACTCACATAGTGAAAAAGCAGGGATCCATTCTTTCGTTTCCTAATAAGTCGTATAGCACATGCAGTATGAATTGCATGCTATGGTGGAACTACTCTTTTCTTGTCAAAAATTAAAAGAGTGTATGTCTTGCTCTCAATTCAAAATAAATAAACACCATATGAGTATTAGTCTTGTCGCTCCAAATGCGTCAAATTTGAAATTTTTATTTACACATTCAACAATGTTAAATAACAAATTTCACACTCAACTTCCTCTATATAGACACATGAATGGTGGGAAAGTCATTCATGTCGATTCTTATATATACGAAGAATCTCATATTGATCCTCATCAAGGCGACCTTATAAAAATGAATAAAAAACTAAGACCGCTTCCATTGCATCTTAGTCATTCACTTAATGTCTCTGCATTTATGGTCTCATCTCTGCTCGCTCCATAGCGCTAGAGGCGATTACTCATGTGAGTGAGTAAATCTAAGTCTATCCACATACTTATTCGAATTGTGCTAACTGGCATTTGCAATATATCCATATAATTGAAAAATCATTAATCAATTAAAATGATATATCATTTGCAAAGACCAAGTGATCTGACATAATATATATTGATTACATTCTACATAAGCCTAGAGATTTTACGTGCCTTGCAAACGCATCTCTAACTATTGGTTTAGTAAATGGATCTGCTACCATTTTGTTTGTAGAAATGTGTTTTAGAATCACTTCCTTTTCCACAATCATGTCACTAACATAGTGATATCTAATCTGGATATGTTTGGTCTTTCCATTATATTTTGGATCCTTAGCATAAGCTAATGCAGCCATACTATCACAATAGATTGTCACAAGTTCATATGCTGACTTGACAATTTCTATGTGCTGCAAAAATCTTTTCAACCAAACTGCCTCTTGTATAGCTGAGAAACATGCTACATATTCAGCTTCCATCGTCAATAAAGCTATACAAGATTGCTTCTTGCTACTCCATGAAATTGCGCAATCATTAAGCAAGAATGAATATCCAGAGGTCGATTTGCGCTGATCTATATCACCTCCCCAATCAGCATCAGTATAACCAATTAAGCACAAATCCTTCCCTTGATAACATAGAACATAGTCTGAAGTTCCTTTTAGATATCTCAATATTCTTTTGACTGTCATCCAGTGTTTCAGACCTGGATTAGATTGAAATCTGCTTACTAGCCCAACAGCATAGCAAATGTCTGGACGTGTGCACATCATTGCATACATCAGACTACCGACAACGTTGGAGTATGGTACTTTAGACCTTCGTTCTTTTTCATCCGATGTCTTGGGACACATATCTAGACTAAGGCTCAGATTCCTTTCGATAGGGGTATCCACAGGCTTACATTCATGCATATGGCAATGCTCTAACATTTTTTTTATATAAATCTCCTGAGATAAACCCAGAAGTCTTTTAGAGCGATCTCTCAGGATCTTAACACCAAGTACATAACTAGCCTCACTCATATCTTTCATTTCGAAGTTCGATGATAATCATTTCTTGGTAGTATCAATCAACTTCTTATCATTTCTAACTATTAAAATGTCATCGACATACAAGGACATAATTATAAAACCATTGTTAGAACGTTTAACATATATGCAATGGTCTTCCTCCATCATCGTAAAACCATCCTTTAATACGGCTTGATGAAATTTGAGGTTCCATTGTCTTGATGCTTGCTTAAGACCATAAATGGATCTTTTGAGCTTGCAAACTTTGCGCTCTTGTCCTTTGAGTTCAAAACCTAAAGGTTGATCCATATAGATCTCTTCATTTAGTTCTCCATTGAGAAAAGCAGTTTTAATGTCCATTTGATATAATTCTAAGTTCATTCGTGCTACTATAGCCAGAATGAGGCAAATTGATGCAAACCTGACTACAGGTGAGAATGTATCTTCATAGTCAATTCCCTCTTTTTGTGTATAGCCCTTAGCTACTAATCGAGCTTTAAATCTTTCTATTGTCCCATCCGCCTTACGTTTTATTTTGAGAATCCATTTGTTCCCAATAGTCTTACGATCAGACAGTTTCTTAACCAAATCCCAGACTTGATTGTATATCATCAAATCTATTTCCTCTTTCATAGCTTTAATCCATTTTTTTGCTTTAGGACCAGAAAGAACTTGTTGTAATGTTTTTGACTCTTCCTCATCTGGAGCAATCATAAAAGCTTCCCCCTCAATCTCAAATCGACAACGGAGAATCTTGTCACGATTACTACGTCGAGGTTGAGATTGTTCAACATCTTGCTCCATTGGAACAAAAACTGACATTCTTTCACTCCCACTTGGTTCAGGAGGAGCAATAAATTCTTGCTCTGTGAGTGCTAAACCAATTATACTTGCACTCCCACTAGTCTCATGATCTTCCAATTCATAAAATTGGAGATCTTTATTTATCTCACATCTTTCAAGAAAGTCCTCTTCTAAGAAAATGACATCTCGTGACTCAATTTATGTTATTCTTCCATTTGTGTCTTCCCCCATAAATACATATCCTTTGGAGAATTCTGAGTATCTTATAAAGATACATTTCTTCCCCCTCATACCAAGTTTTCCATATTCATGGGAAGTGTTGTGGATATAAGTTGCGCAACCCCATGGGCGCATATGGCTTAAATCAGGCTTTTCGCTTTTCCACAATTCATATGGGGTGGAATGAACAGATTTCGATGGTACACGATTTAAAATGTAGGCAGCAGTCATTAATGCATCTCCCCAAAAGAAAATTGGTAAATTAGCCTGCGCCATCATTGACCTAACCATGTCCAATAGGGTTCTATTTCTTCTTTCTGCTACGCCATTTTGTTGCGGAGTAGAAGGAATAGTTAGCTGCCTAGCTATACCCTTATCATCACAATAACTTTTGAATAAATCAGATAGATATTCACGCCATCGATCGGTCCGTAATGATTTTATATTCAAATTCAATTGATTCTCAACCAATTTACTATATCGTATGAAGCAATCTAATGATTCAGATTTATGGGAGATCAAATAAATGTGACCGTATCTGGTGAAATCATCTATGAGAGTGATGAAATAGCGAGCACCATGCCTCGCTCTAATATTCATTGGGCCACAGATGTCAGAATGTATAAGCTGTAAAGGAAATGTGACTCTTTTGGTTTTGCCAAATGGCAATCTTGTTGCTTTTCCAGCTAGGCAATCTCACAAATAGGCAAATCTATTTTCTTAACAGATCATAAAAGACCAACTTTTGCTGATCTTTTTAAACGATCTTGCCCAATGTTTCCTAATCTAGCATGCCATTTAGTATCATCAATTAATGAAACATCATTGGAATTTTCAACAAGAAATATAGATTGCTTAACATCCATAAAAATAGTGTCTAGCACTATAAAACCATTCAACATATGTTCAGAGCCATAAAAAACTTTGTCCAAAAGTATTTTAACACAACCATCTTCAAAAATAATTTTGAAGCCAAGTTCAAGCAAAACAATAATAGAAACTAAATTTCGTTGAATATTAGGAGTATAAAGCACATTATGGAGATAAAGTGTGCGACCTCCCCGCAGCATTAGCCTGCAGGAACCGATCCCAAGCACGTCAGTCGAAGCATTATTCCCCATATAGATTTTTCTAATCCCCTTTGAAATTCGATAAAATTCCACAAAGGCAGATCGGTCCCTTTCTATGTGGTCTGTTGCTGCTGAATCTACAGTCCAATAAGGAACAGTTTCAGCTAACATCAAACAACTACTCACATATAAATTCGAGGGAATAATTTGGTCATACAATACATTTGGCTCAGTGCAATCACAAGCAAAGTGACCATGCTTCCCACAGTTGAAGCAATTCATGTTCTTGCCTTTTTTTTCGCTGCATTTCCTACGCTTGTGCTTATTTCCACTAAATTTTGTCTTATTCTCTCCCTTGCCTTGCCATTTGCCCTTACCTTTCCATTTCCTTTGCCCAGAGCCAGAAGCCCCTTTGCCTCTAGACTCAGTCATATAAGCCTATCCTTCAAGCTTATCAGCGAGAAGGTGATCCTCCTCTAGCTCAACATGTCGGGCAACATCATCAAAAGATTTTATATTATCATTATGGGTAAGGTTGACACGCATGTGTTCCCAGGATTTTGGTAGAGAGCGAATCACAGCTTGAACTTGTTGCTCGTCAATCATCTCATGCCCAGTACCTTTCAGTTCACTTATCATGTTAGATATGACAGTAAGGTGTTGCCTCATTGTATGATTAGAATTTTTCTTATAGGCATAAAACTTTAGAGTTAACTGACGCAGTCTTGTTGTTGAGGTTCCACCAAATTGAACCTTAACAGCATCCCAAACTGCTTGGGCTGAGAGGTACTTTTCAAAGCGTAGCATCAAGTCATTTCTCATGCTTCTCAGCATCAATATGCAAGCAATTCTGTCATTGCGCTTATAGGCTTGATATGCTTCCATATCTCACCTATGTTGAGCAGTGTTTCCATGCTCAGGCTCAGCCATTGGTTGTATTATTGTTTCCAGCATATCTTGCTCTTCTAGGAGATACTGAATTTTACGATGTCAAATGTCATATTTTTTATCATTCAGCTTATCTCCTTGATTCAAGTCAGTAATAATATTTTTTGTTGCAGTCATTTCAACTATTTAGAGACAATGATTATAATTAGGATCAACACAATTCTTTATTGATCTTTATCAATTTCAAGTCACAATGCTTTAAATTAATCAATAATAACCTAACACAAGTAGTAGAAACAAAAAAATTGTATATACAGTTCAATCAACTCCTACTAACAAAGTTAAGTTATCATTGTTTAATTTAAACATGTGCCAATTAATTCTATATTAGATGAGATTCATTAATCTACCAATCTAATATTCCCACAATGAATTCATTATATAATATAATATAACAACAATAATATATATATATATATATATGTATTAAAAATAAGATAAAATCAATTACATGTTCAAAACAAAAAACAAAAATAACATATTGTCACACTTAAAAATAAATATTTTTCTAATATTGATTTTAATTCATTCAATATCTGGTTGAAACCTTTGGTTCCCTTTTAGCAAATTCTCTTTTTGCCAGTGTACCAGATACCTTCTTCATCCATGGGAAACTATTTATCGATTTACTAGATCGCCTAATACCATCTTGTATACGGCGCTCCAGTTCCCGATTCAAATCTTTTTCAAGATTTTCATAAGTTAAGTCACTTAATCTTTCTTTAAGCACATTCCTTTCCTCTTCCCATGAATCAGGTAAGGAATCAAGAACTATTGACATCTGTTGTTCCACAGCTAAGTCATAGTTTTCGCTAAACATCATATAGAAAGTCCAAATTTTATGGTACATCTCATCAATATGTTTTTCAAGAGAATGTTCCGGATCTTTCTTATATGCACATAATCGCTCCAAAGCACGAATCATCAGATTTCTCACTACATATTTGAATAAATTAAACCAACATTAGACTCAATTAAATATCATATATGTTATGTGACACAAAAAAAAATTTCCACATGTAATCATGTTCCTATTTGCATATTTTCCTCCAAATTTCTCATCAAAACAGTCACAAAAATTTTGAAAAAATATCCATTAAATTGGAAATTAAATTTTTTTTAAGAATTAAAAAAATTTTGAGCAAAAATATTCATTCATGCTCCTCCACGCGCCGAACGAAGTCTGTCCACGCGCCTTGCACGTGCCAACATGCATCCCACGTGCCGTCACGTGCTCTGCACGCGTCACAGACCATGTCAGCACACGTGGACTAATCGGATGACGCCACGTGGCCAAGCGTGCCACATGGCATGACACGTGGCAAAAACTGTAAGAAACCGTTTTCTTCAACCGCCAGTGCGAGCGGCGCGTGCAGTACATGCGCCGTCTTCTGGGGTTGTTTTTGCACCGATTTTTGAAATTTTGCACATGTTTGACAGTTTTAAAACTACTGGGACTATTTTTATTTCGTTTTAACATCATTTTGGCCGTGTTTGGACAACACATACCCAATTTGAGAGTGAGAATCGTTTCAATGATTATTTTCAAAAACAAATATATATAAAAACTTTGAAAAACCATAAAATTCATCCACTCATCAGAAAATTATGCAAAAATACTTGTTAGAAAGCTTGTGACGAGAGCTTTCCAACGATACCAAATTTGAATAATGAAATTGAAGAACTATTTAATGAAAATTGAAGAAAATTCGAATTTACATAGTAAATTTCTCCAAAATCATCACAATTATGATTTTAAGCACAAAACCGCACAAAACCTGGCTCTGATACCAATGTAGAAATACTCGGGTAATGGATACTTACTTGTTGAGAGTGAATTATGCGCTTTCAATGCTTCAGGCAGAGACAAATTACCAAAACTTGACTAGGTTCCACAATACGAACACCCTTGATTCTCTTGTGATGAAACGAAGATGAAGAAATTCCTTTCCGAATTTCAAAGAAAACTTACGATGAAAAGTAATCTATTTTTTCTTATATCATTTCATTATAAGTTATATCTTTTCATAACTTTATATATATGAAGATATGGGTCTGGGCTAGGTCAAACCCACATGGGCGGCCCATCACTATAAAGCCCAACACTTCTTGATACAGAAATATTATGTCTGAAAATTAAAACATTTATATATATATATATATATATATAACAACTATAAAGATATTTGATTAGAATCTAATTAGTTAAAATGTACATTTTAACTATTTTATGTTAATAACTAAATTTTTTAATGACTAACATATCTTTTAAAATTCTTTTAGTTGTTCAGGGTTTAAGAAAACAAAAATTTCAGTTCAAAATTCAAAATTCTTTCACTCTCTTCATCAGATTTTCCTTTTCACTATAATTAATACTAATTTTAGTTTGAAAAAAACAATTAACTTCTTTAACTCTATTTCTACATTCAAATAGAGAGAATAAGATTTATTTAAGTTTCTCCATGAAGCTATTATTCTACATAAGCTTTATGTAAGAAAAAAATAATAAAAAAATAAAAAGAAGAAGAAAAAGATTGTGGAGGATTTTAATCTTTGGGATCATTATTTTTCTTTGTACAAATTCATGGTTCTATATTAATGAAAGTTGCGAGCTTTTGTTGAGTGATTTGATTTTTGCCATGGCAATAAAGTGAACTATTAAGCTTAATTCTCAAATTAATTAGGGTGGATTTTTGATTTTCGGAAATTGATCGTATTATATAAGTAAAAAAATATAAATAATATATATGAATTTCAAGTTATCATGTAGATAATGTTGTGGTTAAAAAATAGATACAGTTAAATTTGTTACTATAAGAAATACACATCCATAAATTAAGTATTATTTCAAGAAAATTTTATTTCTAATGAATTAAAAACTATTCTACTAAAATTCATAAAAATTATACTACTAAAATGAATATAATTTTTAGAATTATATGGCAAATAAAAAAATTGCATGTAACAATATTTTATTCATATACAATTATATAATGACTATGGAAATAGATTGAGCTCGACTCATTTTTTTTTTTAAATTTAGCTCATTCAGACATAATCAAAATAATGTAATGAACCGATCTTCATCTTATTTTTATTGTCGTCTAGCATAATTATTAATTCTAATTTATTAAACATAATTATTTTAATATGAAAAAATACAAATTAGATTGAATAGTATCTTTCAGGGAAGGCTATATTTATTAATTCCTTCTTGAGTTCGAGATTATTTTGAACAAACTCTAATGCCAACTAAAATTTTTTATATATTACTAGTCTTGCTTTTAAATAGGTTGTAAATATATTGAACTAAATATTTACATTATTTATTTACTTTTAAATATTAACAAAATTAAAAAAAAGCCTAAATAAATTTCTTCCTAATTAGAAGTACTTTAACGGAATTGATTTAATTAATTTTTTTATTAGATGAATTGATTTATTTTTTATTTTATGGTTGGATTGTGAAGAAATAGAAACACAAATGCTAGATGATAGTTAAAAATAATATCAAACTTGGTTCATTGCATTATTTGAACATACTTTAATGAGCTAAATTAAAAAACAAATATGAGTTGAGATCAATCCGTCTCAGTGGCTACTTCGGAATTGTATTTGAAATAAATTTTTGTTACATGCAAATTTTTTATTTACAATAAAATTCTAAAAATTGTATTCATTTTAATAGTATAGTTTTTAATTCATTAGAAATAAAGTTTTTTTTTGAAATAGTACTTAATTTATAGGTGTCTATTTCATCTAATAATAATTATATTTAAAAATAAAAATTTAACTTTATCTATATTTTTAACCACAACTTTATCTATTTTGAAATAGAAAATCAATTTATTATATAAACAGTATTGTTTTGGAGGCTAGGGTTAGGTTGAGTGACTAATCTCAACCATTTACATTATTTATTTACTTTTAAATTTTAATAAAATTTTGAAAAATTGGCCATAAATTTCTTTCCAATTAGAAGTACTTTAACAAAATTGATTTAATTAATTTTTTATTAAACGAATTGATTTAATTTTTATTTTACCATTGGATTGCGAAGAAAAAGAAACATAAAAAATTTTGTATTTTTGTAATAAATGATAAATTGTGATTTAACTAATTTATAAATATACATACAAATCTAATTTAAGTGATTTGACAAAATACAAAAATGTATTATGTTTTTTATTTCATAATTTTTTATAAACATAATAAATGAATAATAAAAAATATCATACAAGAAAAATAAAAATGTTACTTATTTTAATATATACTTTTAGCTTGATTTATGAAAAAAATTATGAAAAGAAAAAAGGTCAAGATTGTCCATAAACCTCACTTCAGGGCCTTAATTTTTCTAGATGCTATGTTCTTGAGGATTGAGATATGAAGGCATAACTAGTTGATAGTAATTAGATGTTTGATTATGTGACATCTACCTAGTTAATCATAATTTCTTCCCATTAATTATGTAGAAGTTACTGCTAATTGTTGTAGAAAATCTATTAAAATTTAAATTTTTTCTTTTCTTTATAAAATTTTTTTCTCAAAATAAACATTTACAGTTAAATCGTTCATCATGCATAAACCTTAATACAAAAAGATCACTTTCATAAATAAAACCATATATGGCCTAACCTAGCCTACTATTTACAAAATACAATATTTAAGATTAAATGCATATTCCTAATATGAAAAAGGATTATACAAAAGTTGAACTCCAAAATTCAGGTCATGTACAAAAGAATCAAAAGATATCATGAAACCAAACCCTTTAGGGTTAACACTGACTCTTGGTATGGGCTCCATGCCGACTCTAGCTATCCTTTAGACTTCAAACCTACGTGCAGGAAACTCACGTGCTAAGCTATTGAAATTTTAGTAATACATATAAGTATAAAAATTCATACATGCAATCATACAAGTCATGACATTATAATACATATTCATGTTATGTTAATATATTCATAAATGTTGCCCACAAAAAAAAAAAGCAAAAAGGGTTTTGAACTGATTAACAAAAAATTTTTTTGCTTCAAGCAAATAACTAAGAATAAACAAAAGAAGTGGAGAGATAGAGATACAAGATTTATAGAGGATCAGGTATTAACAAACCCTCATCCTCTCCCCATTCTCAATTGGGTATTTTACTAACACTTAAAGTGTTACAATGGAGTTTTGCTAGCTCAATCCCAACTATGGTATTTTACTCTCTTGGTCAACACCTAACCCAATAACAATCTTTGTGTTTTAATGACTAACACAACAACCAAATCCTTCTAATTTTGATGACTCATACTCCTTACAAGTGTTTCACTCACAATCCAAATCACTCAAGTCCACTACTGAGTATTTGATTACAGGAATGAAAGCACTCATTAAGCAAAAGAGCTAAAAAAACTAAGCAAAAATGGTTTTCACAACAAAAATTGTAAATAGATGAAGTCTAAATAAATGCATAATGACTTTACAAAGATTATATGCTTAATAATTTATTGTCTAACCCTTGGAAGTTCACAAATGAGAATATTTATACTTCCTCTGAGAAATAATGTTGTATGGAGTGTATTTAATGAAAAACTAGCTATTCAACCACTTTTTCTATTCACGCTTATCAATATTAAATATACAAGTTCACGGATGTAACTGATTCTTCATGGGTATGATTGATCTTAGCAAATCATGACTGAAAGTAATGACGTTGCTCGTGGCTCTTTCTGTTAATAATTTGTAAAAACCCTTCATAGACTTGACAACTATTCATAGGCGTGATTAATTTAGATTCATGGCTAGGCCAATTCTTCACAGTTGTAATATGAGGTATTTGGTGCTAAAGCTTTCACTAGCATGACCAGAAAAACATGGGCATGACTATCATCTTTCACGATAGTAGTGAATTGCATCCACGGGCCTGAAGCTATGTTAATTTTAAACCTTTTTGAGCTTTAATTGACTTAGTTCAACTTGCTTTATGGACTTAGGAATCTTTAACCTATCTAAAAAATTTAGCAAAAATTTTTTGGCTAAAAATTATTGCTCAATTCTTTGTAATAATCAAAATGATCAAAATAACCCTTAAGGTTCAACAATCTCCCTTTTTTTATGATGACAAATAATTGTGCAATGTGTGGATTAAGAAGAAATGAATTTCTCTCCCTCCAAAAATGTTGATAACATATGAAATATGAAGAAATTAAGAATGCCCAAATAAGAGAACAAAAAAACCACTCAAAAATGAAAGTTAAATAAAAAAGTTTCAATAAGAACTAGCACTAGACTTATTCCCCCCTTTTCACTTTTCTTTCCCCTTTTTTTAATGCTTCCACCCTGAATTTTCATTTTGTTTTATAGAGAGACCTGAGGAAATCTTTCTTAAATAATTTCTATAGAAAGGTGAGGAACTTTCCCCAGCATATGAAAAAAGAATCCATGATAATGACTTTCAAAAGAAGAGTAAGGAAGGGGAGAGGGAGGCTGTCGAAACCAAATGAGACTAAAAGGAACATGAGAATAAGCATCATTCCTATGATTACTTTTGCCTTGAAGAGCCAACAAAAGGGCAACCCTCTTTTTATCTTGCTCTCAATTTAGTATCATCATATATTGATATGGAGAAAATTTTGATTGGTTATTGTGCAAATTAAAGAGCTACTCCTCCATAATGTGGTTGTGGAGGTTAAAAAGATAAAATTCAAAAACTCCAACCAAGATTGATCACAACATGTATATCAAATACATCAGACATTTAAAGTATAAGTCAAGCTACATATTGCATGTAACATGTTTCTTCTTCCCCTTTGTCAAAATAAAAAAACAAGTAAAAAGAAAAAAAAAAGGTAATAGACAAGTCATATGCGTTACTAAGACAAAAGGTTATAAGATTTGATAACAAGCTCAAAGGAGTTTGATTACATTAAAAAAAAAACTTTGCTATCCTAATGTTCCTAATGCAAAAGCTAAAGTTAGGATAAATCATGGTTTGATGCTAGATATCTGATCTCGTAGATGAACCACTTCATCCTCAAGGCTTACTACTTGAGACTCAATAATGTCCTTGAGATCCTCCAACTTCTGATCAATAGACTACTGAAAGGATTTCATGCTTTCTTGAAGCATGTCAAAGCAATGAGTGATCAAAGCCATCAACTATCGGGCCAAGTCTAGCTGGGATGAGGAGGAAGCCTCGCCAGTTGCTGGGGCGTTAGATCATCTACCGAATCTACAAGAGGTTCAACTCTTGCTCTTTTTCTCTGTTAGGTCCCTTAAAGACCGATCCTGAACTCCTTAGAGTCATCTGTCTCCCAAGCTTTCTTGTCACTAGAAGTTTTAAAGTGGTAAAAGACATCATCCTTGTAAATGATTCTAATAGAAACTCTCATCTTTATGAAAGACTCAACATCAAGATAATCTCTAGGAGATGCCAGGACAATGGTGTAGTAGTGATTTTTGAGGTCTAAAGCACCAAGCTTCACTGTTATGTGAGTGACATAGCTCCTTATAAGAATGTCACCTACAGGCTTTGAGGTAATTGATAGAAGATGAGATGCATGTAGCGCTCATTTACCCTACTAGCCGTTAATAGTGTAGGAAAGTGCTACCTAGCTCTTTTTTTTAGACCGATGCTCAAATTATTGTATTATTTATTTATTTATTTTTCAATTTTCGAGTTTATTATTAGCGGAATATTTATTACCATATATTTTTTATATCATTTTAATATGTAACTAGTGATGTAAATATTTTAATTTAAAAGTAATCATTCATTAAACCATAATATTCTGAAATACATTTACAAATAATGCCAAATATATTAATTACAAGATTCACTCTTTTATAAATCCTACATGCCATAAATTTACATTAAAAGAAAATCTTAAAATTTAATTATAGAATATAATACTCAAATTATATAAAAAAAAAATAAATTGCTGCAATTTAATCTTAAGATTTCCCTTTCTTCAGTCGGTCCTAACGCAACAGCTACTTCTACTAATCTACGCATGAAACACACGCGTTAAACTACTATTTTAGTGGTATGTTTGACAACTATTTAATAATTATATAAATATCTTTAAAATAAAATTTTTATTAGTTACAATAAATTTTCTAAGTATGCCAAAACATTCAAATTAAATAAAAACTATATAATCATACAAAATGTAAAATTAATCAATTATATTATTTCATTCATTAAGCTTACTAAAATTTATTATTAATAATACAAGAAAATCATTTTAATAATTTATATTTTTCTTTTTATTTATTTGAGAGCCCATGATATTTTAGACTGGAACTCAACATTGGATATAGGATTTATGATCTTCGACAGTATACTTGATGCCTACTTAATTATTTGATAACTTGATATTTAACACCTACATTTTCAATAATAACTCAACACCTTTTTGATGCCTACGTAATTTTAAATTCAACAATATTTCTTATTGCCTACATAAAATAAATTTCAACGCTATTTTCTAGTGCCTATATTTATATCCTTTTATTAGCATGTCAATTTATCATAATTTCAAGTTCTTGACTAAATGTTATAAGGCTTAATCACGTTTGTTAGTTTTATTATTATTTACCTCAATTATGTATGTAATACTAATATAATTTAACATAAATGTAATAATCTCCATTAAATATATTACAACATTATACTCACTAAATAAATCAGTACAAATATCATAAAAGTTAAATAATATATTTTTTATCATAAAATTCATTAATAAACTCATAAATTTTTACATAGAATTTATGTCCCATATTTCTCTACATTTTTCATCAATTTTTACATACAATTTAGACAAATAATCACCTAACAAAATATAGATACATGTCTTATATTTAATTACAATTGGAATCACATCAAATCAAAATTTTTAGCAAAAGGTATGAAGTTTTCACTCAACTACATTTATTCTATTATGCCCAGTATTTTACTAGACAAATTTCCAGTTCAAATTGTGAGTCAATTTTATACCTAAATACAGGCATATTCAGCTCTAATGGTGTGGATAAAAATTGAATCCCTATGTCTTAACTTTCCAATACAATAAGAAACACTCAAAAATAATTTCCAGAACTCAAGTTATGACCTAAAATGTAGACACACTGTTTATAAGACAAATTTCCAACAACTTCATTCAATCACACAATTTCCTATCTTCATTCATCATCAACCCAATCTAATCTTATTCTCACATTCATGGAATCAATTAATCACCAATTTAACAATCAATTAAAATATCAATAATTACATACACAATTATACATAATATCATACTCAACATAGTAACACAAAATCAACAATAAACATTTTTCCATATTGAATTTTTTGTCAAATGTACATACCTTAAAAAGGTCACTTGATACACCATTCTCTACCTTCTAATTAGCTTTCTCCTTGCCCTTATTTCATATTTGATTATGACCCAAAGGTTGCTCACCTCCTAGGCCTAACAACAATTTTGCACATACACTTCAATTTATCTTATACTTCAATGTTACGTATGCATATAAACTCACTTAAACCATTAATCACCTTTACCCCATCTTATGTCAAACTACTCTTCTAATCCATCAATAACCATTAGCTCATACTAATCAAGCATCAATTACACTAATCAACCCTTAATCACTATTAATATACTAATAACCCAAAATTACCAACCTTAATGGTGACTAACCTAATAATGAAAGTAAAAAAGAGAAGAAAAGTGGGAAGATGAAAAATCTAACCTCACCTTTGTAAATCTTAAAGATTGCCAAAATCTTACCTTCTCTTTTTCTCCTTTTACTCTTCCTTTGTTTGGCTCATTTTACTTCAATTTCTTGTCGATCTTGCTTTAATCCATCTTTTCTTGCTAAAATCTTAGATTTAATTGAAGAAAAAAAAAAGAAGGAAAGGGAAGATGTATGTCACGACTAAGAGAACAAAAATGAGAGCGAATTTTGTTTGTTTAAGAATAAGAAGAAGAAGAAATAAAGGCAAAAAGTGAACTTTGACTTTCATAGTAGGATTAGATGGGTGGTTAGAATTAATTAGATAATATTGTCCCTCATTGGTCAATTAATTTAATTCACTCTTACTTTATTTTAATCCAAAGAATATTTCTTTCCTTAGATAAAGAATATTCCATTTTTATTCCTTCTTAAAAATATGTGTTAAAAATATTGTAAATTCAAATTTCATTTAGCAAAAAATTATTATTTTCAAAATTTTAGTGCTAAATCTCAAAAATCTCAATTAATAATATCCAAAATATTTTTTTCACATTTTATTATTATTTTAATTTTTTTCTTTCATGTCCAAATTTAGATCCCGATCGGTTCGACACGCCAAATTTTGGTCACTCACAACTGTAGCCTAAATTATCAGGCATTGCAATTTTCCCCTCTTTAAAAAAATTTCATTCTCAAAATTTACCTTTTTAATTGGAGTTGAATAATTGTGGATACTAAGCCTTCATCACCTCTTTATTTTCCCAAGTTGCCTCTTCTGAATTATGATTTTTCCAAAAAACCTTTACCAATGGTACCGTCTTATTCTGTAACTCCTTCACATCTCTGGCTAAAATTTCCACTAGCTCCTTTTCATAAGTACGATATTGTCGTATGTCTATAGCTTTTGCAGATATAATATGAGATGGATCTGTTTGATATCTTCTCAACATGGATATGTGGAATACGTTGTGAATCTTTTTTAACTCTAAAGGTAGAGCTAATCTGTATGCCACGGAAACTACGCATTCAAGTACCTTGTTTGGTCCAATGAATCTAGGACTCAACTTTCCCTTCTTTCCAAATCGGAAAATCCTTTTCCAAGGTGATACTTTTAGGAATACTTTGTCACCAACTATATACTCAATATCCCTCCTTTTCAAATCTGCATATGATTTCTGTCTATTAGCAGCGGCTTTCAGCCTATCTCTTATTACTCTCACTGTTTCCTCTATTTGTTGTATTAACTCTGGATCCACTATTTTATTTTCACTAAGCTCTGTCTAACATAGAGGCATTCTACATTTTTTCCCTTACAAGGCTTCATACGGTGCCATACCGATACTGGCTTGGTGATTATTATTGTAGGCAAATTCTATTAATGGAAGATGTTTTTTCCCAACTGCCTTCAATTTCCATTACACAACTCCGCAACATATCTTCCAATATTTGTATGACCCTCTTTGATTGTCCATCTATTTGTGGGTGGAAATCTGTGCTAAAATTGAGCCGAGTACCCATGGCTTGATGCAAACTTTTTTAGAATTGTGAAGTGAACCTCTGGTCTAGATATGAAATGATTGAAACTGGGACACCACGTAAATGGATTATCTCATTAACATAGATCTTTGCCAAATAGTTAAGTGGATAATCCATCTTGATCGGTAGAAAATGAGCTGATTTGGTGAGTCGATCTGCCATTACCCATACTGCATCATGCCTCATTCGTGTTAAAGGAAAACCAGAGACAAAATCCATTGTAACTATTTCCCATTTCCACTCCGGAATTGAAGTTGACTGCAATAATCCACTTGGTACTTGATGCTTAGCCTTCACTTGCTGACAAGTTAAACATCTGGTAGTATACTCTGTGATATCTCTCTTCATCCTTGGCCACCAATAATATGCCTTCAAGTCATGATATATTTTGTTGCTCCACGGGTGTATTGCATAAATAACATTATGAGCCTCTTTAAAAATATCTTATTTCAATTCTAGTATGTCTAGCACACATAACCTACCCTTATGTCTTAAACTCCCGTTTGCTTCAATAGAAAATTTTGGTTTTTCACCATTTCAAAGATTTCCTTTAATTTCGTGTTCTGCTTCTGATTGTCCTTTACTTGTTGAATCAATGTGGGTTAAATCCACAATTCTTCCAAAATAATATATAAATTATTTATTATTTTGTTTTTAGTTATTTAATCTTGTTCACTTAATAAATTGAAGTTTTAACATTTACCTGCTAAAGTTTTTCTACTTAGAGCGACAACTACGACATTGGTCTTACCCGATTGATAATCAATGATACAATTGTAGTCTTTGATCAATTCTAGCCATTGCCTTTGTCTCAAATTGAGTTCCTTTTGTGAAAGCAAATATTTCAGATTTTTATGGTCTGTATATATATAACATTGCTTGACATATAGGTAGTATCGCCATATTTTCAATGCAAACACAATGGCTACTAGTTCCAAATCATGTGTTGGATAATTTTTCTCATGAGGTGTCAGTTGTCTAGAAGCCTAAGTGATCACTTTACCTTCTTACTTTAGTATGCAACCCAAATTATGAAGGGAATCGCCACTGTACACCACATAATCTTTTCTCACAGTAGGCTATGTCAACATTGGTGTCAATATTTTCTTCAAATTATCAAAACTAGTCTGGCACTGGTCTATCCACTCAAATCTTATTTCCTTTCTAACCAATTTTGTCAGCGGTGAGGATACCATTGAAAATTCTTTCATGAACCTCCAATAATAACCAGCCATACCAAGAAAACTTCTCACCTCTGTCACATTTCAAGGCGGTTTCCCATTAAGGATTGCCTCTACCTTGCTGGAGTCAACTCTAATCCCTTCGGCTAAGAAAATATGCCCTAGAAAGGTCACTTCATCCAACCAGAATGCAAATTTCAATAACTTTACATATAATTGATTGTCTCTCAAGGTATGGAAGATCATATGAAGATGTTGATCATGCTCTTCTTTGCATTTGGAGTACACCAAGATATCGTCTATGAACACCACCATGAACTTGTCCAAATAAGGCCTAAAGATTATATTCAATAGTTCCATAAATGCTACAGGGGCATTTATCAGGCCAAAAGACATTACTAAGAACTTGAAATGACCATACCGAGTCCTAAATGTTGTTTTTGAAATGTTTGATTCTCTAATCCTCACTTGGTGATAACTTGATCTGAGGTCAATTTTAGAAAATACCCCTGCTCCTTTCAGCTAATAAAAAAAGTCATCTATTCTCGACAATGGATATCTGTTCTTAATTGTCATCTTATTCAATTGACGATAATCAATGCACAAATGTAAGGTGCCATCCTTCTTTTTCAAAAATAGAACCAGAGCACTCCAAGGTGAGACACTAGGTCTAATAAACCCTTTTTCTAACAATTCTTGCAATTACAGTTTTAATTCCTTTAGTTCTGCAGGTGCCATTCTGTAGGGAGTGATCGATATTATGGCTGTGTCTGGCAAAATATCTATGGCAAACTCTATCGTCCTGACAAGTAACCCTGACAAGTCCTCAAGGAAGATATCTAGATATTGACATACTATAGGAATCTCTCAGACATCTAGACTCCCTTTATTGGTATCTACAATATGTGCGAAAAATGCTTCACTTCCCTTTCTGATAAGCTTACATGCCTTTGTAACAAAAATGACATTAGTCAAATATGGTCGATTATCGCCCAAAAAAATCACGTCATCCTACCTTGAATTCTTGAAAGTCACTCTCTTATACTGACAATCCACCATTGCCTTATGCTGAGTTAACCACTCCATCCCCAATATTGCATCAAACTTATAGAATGACAGCAAATACTTTGAATCAAAATCTTATTACAAGCTATTTGCACATTTAATACTTTCATAACCAATATCTATTCTCTGTGAAAATCCTTTTGCTCATCATTTATTGAGCAATAAAGATTTGTAAGTGTTTCTCTCTGTAATCATTTATTACTTAAGTGAGTTTTGGATATTTCTGGGTTAAGAGTAGAACACTTGTAAGGGTTAGTGGTGTGAGACTTTAAAACACAAAGTAAAGGTTATTTGTGTGGTCCTGTAAAAACACAAAGCAAAGGTTACTTGTGTGAGCCTGTAAAATACAAGATAAAAGGTTGTCTGTGTGAGCCTGTAAAACACAAGGAATTGGTTATTGTGTGAGCCATTAAAACACAAGGGATTTCTGGGTTAGGTGTGAGCCATTGTGAGAAACATCATAGTTGGGAGTGAGCTTGTAAAACTCCATTATAACACTTAGTGTGTTAGTGAAACTCCCAATTGCGATTGGGGAGAGGAGTAGGGTTTGTTAACACCCGAACCTCTATAAAAATCCTTATGTCAAATTTCTCTATCCCTCCTAAAATTAATTTTTATTTCCGCACTTTAAAGTTTAATTTTTAAAACTCCAATTCAACCCCCCTTCTTGGCTTAATATCTGGGCAACAATTGGTATCAAAGCTAAGTATAGCATCGAAGCCTAAAAAGCGCTAGTAAAGATTAAGATATGGCTAGTGAAGGATTCCAAAGTCTCAAACCTTACTTTGATGGAGCAAATTATGCCCATTGGAAGTTTCGGATGGAGACATATCTGGATAGTGAAGGAATTGAAGTCTGGGATAGTGTACGAAAAGAATGGACATCACCAACCAGAAGAGGAGCTGATGGTGAAGAAGAAATCCTATCAAGAGATGATTGGACAGAGCACGAACAAAGAGCAAATTTCAAAAACAAGAAGGCAATGACAATCCTATCAAGCTCATTATCTATTGAAGAATGTGGAAGGATACAACACTACCCAGCAGCATACAGCATGTGGAAGACATTGGAAAATTATCATGAAGGAACTAAGCAAGTTAAATCCAAGAAAATTCAACTTCTGACCTCAGAATATGAGCTCTTCAAGATGAAATCCAATGAGTCAATCACTGACATGACCAACTGCCTTCTAGCAATCATAAATGGAATGAGGAAACTTGGGAAGCATTTGAGTCTGGTAGATGTAAACAACAAAATCCTAAGAAGTCTTCCTCTTAAAGACTATGGCTCAAGAGTTGCTGGCATAAAAGAAGCAAATGAAGACATGAGCATCATGAATACTGATGTGCTGATTGGCAAACTTCTCACACATGAAATGGCAGTGAAAAGAGATAGAGAGCTTGAAGTAGAGCCAGAGAAAAGAAAGCCCTTAGCACTCAAAGCCTCTACTTCAAAATCTCAAGAAGAAAGTGAAGATGATGAAGAAATGAGTGATGATGAAAATGAGGACATTGCTATGCTTTGAAGAAGACTTAAAAGAATCATTGAGAAGAAAATGAGCAACTCCAAAAAATTCAAGCAAAGAAACCTCAAACAAACTTCAAATGATGCACAAAGAAGTAATGAAGAGGTAAAGTGCTATGAGTGTGGAAAGAAAGGACATATCAAACTAGAATGTCCAAGGCTCAAGAAACATAAGAGCAAATACCAAAGAGACAATGGGGAGAAAGGTCACAAAGCCACATGGGATGATGAAAGCTCTTCAAGTGAAAGAGATGATAATGAAAGTGAAGAGTTCAACCTATGCTTCATGGCTTTTGAGGATCACGTCTCGAATAAGGTAAGATCACTACACTCATACTTTTTAAATAATGATAGTAGTGATAATGATGATGATAGTGATGATGAGCAAAGTCTTATAGAAGAATTAAATCTAGAATTAGAAAAATATAGAAGTAAATTCAGTATTTATAGAAATAACATCTCAAATTTAAAAAATAAAATAGGTGCTTTAGAAAAGGAAAACATAAAGCTTAAATCATCTAATGATCTCTCCAAAAGTCATTAGATGAATATTCATCAAGACCCTCAACTGCTTCTTTACTTAAAGAAAATAATACTTTGAAAAATGAAGTTGAGGAACTTAGAAATTCCATTTCTAAATTTCAAAAAGGTAAAGAGAGTTTAGATACTCTCATTGTGTCTAAAAGATCACCTTTAATTAGACATGGTCTAGGATTTAAGGACACATCAACATCTTCTCACAAAACCATCTTTGTTAAGTCAAATGAGCCTCACATCTCCACACTTGTTGGAACTGCACCAAGGAATAAGCATATTAAACCTTCTGTACATAAAAAGAATAATCATGCCTTTATGTATAGAAGCATGCATCTAGAAAAACATTAATTAATCATAACTATGCATGCCATTATTCTCAAAATTAGTTTGATAGAAGTATGGCATACAAAAATATTGTAAGACCAAAAAGCAAGTTTAGACCAAACCAATGTAATTATTGAATGAAAATGGGTCACATAAATAAACATTGTTGGATAAGGAAGGCTCTTTGGGAACCTTAATGTGCTAACCCCCAAGGACCCAAGCTCATTTGGGTACTTAAAAATCATACTTGAACTGTGATTCTATAGGTATGCCTCAAGTCCACAATAAACAAAAATGATTGGCTAGTAGACAGTGGATGCTCAAGGCATATGACATGAGATAAAGAACTCTTCAAAGAAATCAAAAGTATTGATGGAGGTAAAGTTACCTTTGGAAACAATGCTAAAGGTAAAGTAATTGGCATTGGATCTATTGGTATTAATGGTACTACTTTTATTAAAGATGTCTTACTTGTTGATGGCTTGAAACATAACTTGTTAAGTGTTAGTCAATTATGTGATAAAGGAAACAAAGTAATCTTTACTTCCAATGAATGTCTTGTGATCTCTATCAATGGTCAAGAGATATTTAAAAGAAATAGAGATGTCAATACATACATAATAAACTTACATGAACTGTCTAACCATTCCTCTAAGTGTCTTGTGACCACTAGTGATGAATCTTGACTATGGCATAGAAGGCTTGGTCATGCTAACATGGACTTAATACAAAGCCTCAGCATAGGAGAACTAGTAAAAGGACTACCAAGAGTCAATTTTTAAAAGGGCAAGACATGTGAACCTTGCCAAAGATGAAAGCAATACAAGTCATCCTTCAAAGCCAAAAACATAGTAAGTACCTCAAAACCTCTTCAACTCCTGCATTTAGACTTATTTGGACCTACTAAAATTGCTAGCTTAGGAGGTAAACATTATGCCTTTGTCATCGTAGATGATTACTCTAGATTTACGTGGGTAATTTTCTTAGCTCAAAAGAGTGATGCTTTTGAAAATTTCAAAAACTTTGTTAAAAGAGTTCAAAATGAAAAAGGGTACTGTATTTCAAAGATAAGAAGTGATCATGGCAAAGAATTTGAAAATGAAAACTTTAAAAGTTTTTGTGTTGAACATGGCATTTCACAAAATTTCTCATCTCCTAGGTCACCTCAACAAAATGGAGTAGTTGAAAGGAAAAATCGAACTTTAATTGAAATGGCTAGAACAATGCTCAATGAATATGATTTACCAACTTATTTTTGGGCAGAAGCCACAAACACTGCATGTTATATTTCAAATCGAGTTTTCAAAAGACCTCTTTTAAACAAAACCTTATTTGAGCTATGGAATGGAAGAAAGCCTTTGATATCGTACTTTAGAGTATTTGGATGCAAGTGCTTCATATTGAATACTAAGGACAACCTTGGAAACTTTGCTTCTAAATCTGATGAAGGTATCTTTTTAAGATACTCTACAACTAGCAAAGCAGGTAGAGTATTTAACAAAAGATCATTAACTGTTGAATAATCTATGCATGTTGTCTTTAATGAATCTAGTAAACTTGATCTTGTGAAATGTAGTGTTCTTGATGATGTTGTAGGTAACATGGAAAGACTTGATCTTGAAAATGCAAAAGAAGAAAATGATCAAGAATATTCACATTAAAAATATTCTCTACCTCAAACTCAAGAAGAAAACAAACAAGAACTCCCAAAGGAATGGAAAATGAGGAAAGATCATCCAAAAGAGCAAATCATTGGTGATCTCTCAAGGGGAGTAAGTACCAGATCTTATTTCAAACATTTAGTCACTGGCCTTGCTTTTATTTCTCAAATTTAGCCTAAAAATGTTGATGAGGCTCTTAATGATGAAAGTTAGGTAATTGCCATGCAAGAGGACTCAACCAATTTGAGAGAAGTAAGGTATGTACCTTAGTACCTAAACTCAAGGATCATCAAATTATAGGAAGCAAATGGGTATTTAGAAATAAACTAGATGAACAAGGTTCAATAACTAGGAATAAGGCTAGATTAGTTGCAAAAGGATACAATCAGGAAGAAGGCCTAGATTATGATGAAACCTATGCACCTATAGCTAGATTAAAAGCCATAAGAATACTTTTAGCATATGCATGTCATATGAATTTCAAACTCTTTCAAATGGATGTGAAAAGTGCATTTCTAAATGGTTATATAGAAGAAGAAGTTTATGTAGAACAACCACCAGGCTTTGAAAGCTATGATTTGCCAAATCATGTTTTTAAACTTTCAAAAGCTTTATATGGTTTGAAACAAGCCCCAAAAGCTTGGTATGAAAGACTAAGTTTTTTTCTATTAGAAAATAACTTCATAAAGGGAAATGTTGACACCACATTATTCATTAAAAAGCATAAACATGATATACTAATTGTTCAAATTTATGTTGATGACATAATATTTGGTTCTACTAATGAGTTGCTTTGTCAAGAATTTGCTAAGTGTATGACTAGGGAATTTGAAATGAGCATGATGGGAGAGCTTAAGTATTTCCTTGGTCTACAAATAAAGCAAAGCAATGAGGGCATATTCATCAACCAATCCAAATATGCCAAATATTTAATTAAAAAATTTGGTATGGAAGGATGCAAGAATGCCAAGACTCCTATGAGCACATCAACAAAATTGGACAAGGATGAAAAGGGTAAGAGCATTAATGAAAAGCTCTATAGAGGTATGATCAGATCACTTTTATATCTTACTGCTCCTAGACCTGACATAATGTATAGTGTTTGCTTGTGTGGATGATTTCAATCATGTCCAAAAGAATCACATTTAAATGCAGTAAAAAGAATTCTTAGATATTTACATGGTTCATTGCATCTAGGTTTATGGTATCCTAGAAATTCATTCTTCTATATTATAGGATACTCAGGTGTAGATTATACTGGTAATTTTTTTAGATAGAAAAAGTACTTCAGGTACTTGTCACTTTATTGGAGAGTGCTTAGTTTCTTGGTTTAGCATGAAACAAGTTTCAGTTGCTCTTTCAACTGCTGAAGCAGAGTATGTAGCAGCTAGATGTTGTTGTACTCAAATTCTTTGGATCAAACAACAACTTAAGGACTATGGTCATGATGTGAACCATATACCTATTAAATGTGACAATACAAGTGCTATAAATCTTTCAAAGAATCCCACTCAACACTCTAGAAGTAAGCATATTGACATTAGACACCATTTTATTAGAGATCATGTTCAATATGGAGGTGTTGCATTGGAATTTATAAGCACGGAAAATCAATTGGCATATATTTTTACTAAGTCTCTAAATGAGGAAAGATTTAATTTCATTAGAAGAGAACTTGGTATGATTGATGGATTAACTTTTTGATTGCTAAATTATGAAATCTTAAGTAATAATCTTAATTTTGTATTATATCACTAGATATAAGGTAGTAAATTTGATGAAAATTTTATGTTATAAGGGATAGAATCTTCATAGAAATGATTCAGTCTTGTTTTTAGGACTAAATTTTATTTGATGGAAATTTTAGGGAAGTCATGCCCGTGACATATGTTCACGCCCATGACTTAAATAGCCAAAAGAGGCAGTGTTGTTCACGATTTGATTCACGACATCGTTCACGGCTTCAAGTAGTGAAGCTAATGTTCACGACTTCATTCACTCCCGTGAAAAGCCTTGTTCATGCCCATGACGCATTTTCACGCCCGTGAACATTTTCAACCCAAACTCATAGAGACGTTCACGCTTCGAGTCACGCTTTAATTCACGGGCATAAGTAGTGAAATTCAACCTTTCATGCCCGTGACGATTTTTTCACCCCCGTGATAGTTCATCATTCATGACCATGACATTCAAAGGTCAGGACCATGATAATTTTCATGCCTTTATTCATGGGTAGAACACCCCTTTAGCAAACCGTGAACACGACCATTCACGCCCGTGAACACATATTTCACGCCCGTGAATGCATCGGGTATATAAGAAAACAGCCGGTTATTTTTCACATTTCAACCTTTCAACTCCTAGAAACTGCCTTCATTTACACACATTCAATGAGATATTAAAGATTCCGGCCCCCAAGTCACAAATTTTTGCTATAAATACCATCAAAAGTTCATTCCTTCATCAAAAATCATACTTCTTTAGGGTTTCCTTAAAATTTCTGTCAAACTTTTCCCAAACACCACAAAGTTCATTTCTTCAATCCAAATGGAAACTGCCTCATCAAAAGGAAAGAGAAAGAAGTCTCATGCTACTAGGAGGTACGCAGATTACCTCATGAATAGAATTTCGGAGCATTGCCATCCCTGGTACTCCACCTTGAAGAAAAGGCCTCTCCTTTCATCGAGGTCATTTGAATGGCAAACCGTCTGCACTCTCGGACTTGAAAGGGCAATGACAGAGTAACTCCAGGCCTGTCACTTGAATGAATTCATGGACATTCATCAGCCCATATTGAGGGAGCCAACACTGGAATTTCTTAGCACTTTGTAAGTGTCTCCTACTGGAGTGGTGAAATTCCAACTTTGCAATAATCTAAACACCCTCAATGCCATAGAATTCGGGGACTTATTCAATTTACCCTTGGAAGGCATCCTCAATGACAGCTTAGTGGAATTCTTCACAACTCAAGCTTGGACCCATTTTGGCACAGATTGCAGCTGGGATGTCAAGAAGACAAAGAGTACTCATCTCGGGTCCCCAGTGCACAAATATTTGCAAAGGTTTCTAACCTATAACATATTCGCTCAGGGAGATAACAATGGGACCATTCAGAAATCTGAGCTCTTCCTTTTCGAGATGGCTAGAAGAGGACTCATGGTGGCTTTTTCTAGATGGTTTGCAAACCATCTTCTGTCCATTGCCACTAAACCAACAAGAGATATACTCATTGGTGGATATGTCACCCATATAGCCTTGAAGCTTGGCAATTTGAAGCTGGATGAGCATCACTTCAATCTCATCCCAAGGCATCCTCGAGATCGATTGGATGTCGAGTCTTTCATTAAGATGGGAGCGGCTGTCATAATTGTTCATGAGAACAATATTTACTACCGCTTCACTGACACTGCTGGAGAGATAATTTGGGAAGACAATGATACGAAGGACTTCAAAGCCGGCCTCCAAGGGATCCAGCAGAAGAAAAGGGCTCGGGTTGAGGAAGCACCTCCAGCGGTTGAGCAGGACATCAGACAATCCTCGAATTTGGCGCAATAGGTGGTTGACTTATTGGCACCACGCTTTGACCAGCTGCAGGCTTCGATGGACGAGAGATTGGAGTACCTCAAAGACTTCATGGAGTCTCATATGGACAACCTTGAGGCAGAGGTTGCTCGACTTATGGATAGGATGTTCGACTAGGTGTTAGGCTAGATGGTAGCGTAAATTTGCTTGTTTGCTTGTTTATTTACTTATTGTTTTTAGGAAATTTTAAATTTCCTTTCCGACTTTAATTTACTATGGTTTGTACTTCTTTATGAATATTAATATATTTGCTTTGTTTGTCCATTTATGGTTTAATCTCTATATTCTTTTTGTTAATGAAAAAAGGGGGAGAACCTAACAATATATTAAGATAAATGAATTTTGAATGAAAAATAAGAACCTACAAATACATTGATATTGAATTAAGTAGGGAGAAATTAGCAATTCTTAAAACTTGATTCAAAATAATTATGCAAGTATGAAATTGAGATTTATACACATTAGATATATCTTAAGTATACTTTGCATATACCTTAATGCAAGTTACATAAATGAATATACCATGATATAATCTAAATATACCTTACATATACTCCATGCCTTAAAAAGAATTTTGGTATATATTGGATATACTTTGCATATAACTTGCATATACTTAAAAACTAGAAAGTTTATTTCAATGCTACATCATTCTTTACAATTCTTGCATTTCATCAATTTTATATCATGAGAATCTTTTGAGGGGGAGACTTCTCGAAAGCACATATTTCTAGATTATTTGTCACCATCAAAAAGGGGGAGATTGTTAAACCTTGAGGGATATTTCCATCATTTTGATGATAACAAATAAAATATCAATGTTGTATTTAACATATTTGTTTTCTAAGTCTATTAAACAGGGTATGGAATAAATTATCAAGAATGGAGAATGGAAGATTAATCCTTGAAAGATAAAATTAAAGAAGTAGCATGTTCACGCCCGTGATCATATGTGTCATGCCCGTGAAAGAGCTAACCGTCACCAAAACCAACATTTGAAGTTCATGGCCATGAAGGAAGACAACAAACCGTGAAAAGTACATTTAAGTCACGCCCGTGAATTTTCATGACAATTTCATCCAGAGAGCTTCACGACCAAAGTCACCACTTGGATCACGGCTGGGAAGTTTGTCATGCCCGTAAAGATGTAGATCACGCCCGTGACCCAATGTTTCAAAACCTTTCAGAGAGCTTCCAGACCAAGGTCACCACTTTAGTCAGGGCTTGGAAGAACAATCACACCCATGACAAACATAGTCACGCCCGTGAATAATGAAAGAGAAAAATGTCAGGCATGATTATTTGGTTGGTACAACGGCTAGTTTCGTATTAAATGCACCCTAACGGCTATAATTAGCCATAGGAGTATAAATGCAAGTCATTTATGCATTCAGTACAAGAGGATAGCAAATACTTTGAATCAAAATCTTATTACAAGCTATTTGCACATTTAATACTTTCATAACCAATATCTATTCTCTGTGAAAAATCTTTTTGCTCATCATTTATTGAGCAATAAAGATTTGTAAGTGGTTCTCTCTTTAATCATTTATTACTCAAGTGAGTTTTGGGTATTTCTGGCTTAAGAGTAGAACACTTGTAAGGGTTAGTTGTGTGAGCCTTTAAAACACAAATTAAAGGTTGTTTGTGTGATCCGGTAAAAACACAAAGTAAAGGTTGTTTGTGTGAGCCTGTAAAATACAAGATAAAAGGTTGTTTGTGTGAGCCTGTAAAACACAAGGAATTGGTTATTGTGTTAGCCATTAAAACACAAGGGATTTCTGGGTTAGGTGTGAGCCATTGTGAGAAACACCATAGTTGGGAGTGAGATTGTAAAACTCCATTGTAACACTTAGTGTGTTAGTGAAACTCCCAATTGCGATTGGGGAGAGGAGTAGGGTTTGTTAACACCCGAACCTCTATAAAAATCCTTGTGTCAAATTTCTCTATCCCTCATAAAATTAATTTTTATTTCTGCACTTTAAAGTTTAATTTTTAAAACTCCAATTCAACCCCCCTTCTTGGCTTAATATCTAGGCAACATGGAGGAAGATGTGGAAAATATGAAATTTCTCAAAGTTTAAATGTTAATCAAGATTAATTAACTTAATGAACCAATAAGAATTAGGATTAATTTTATGTAGTGGGACCCACACCTTAATCAAAGTATAAAAGTCAAAAATGGGAGGAATTCTCCATTCTTCCACCAAAATATCTAACTCTTATTCATCTTCTTTTCTCCACTCTTTGTTGTCCACTCTAGCCTTCCATAAGCCACCATTTTCCTTCAAATCAAGCTTGAAAAAGTGAGGAAAGAAATTAATTTTGAGAGAGTAAAATTAGGAATTAAGGTGTTCTTACCATAAAAGGTACCAAAGGAGCAAGAAGGAAGGAAGAAAGAAGAAGAAAAAGGGAGAAGAGTAGGAGCAATTTCGGCCCACCTTGGAGAACACTTAAGGTTAGTTTATTCTTTTTAAATTCAACCTTTTTCCTTCCATTTGAGATCCATGTTGATGATAGATGTGATTAGGGTTGATAGATATTGGTTATGTTTCAAGCTTGAACTTAGAAATTTAAGTTTAGGATTAGTTGATGGAAATGTAGTTAAACTTTAAATTATTGATATTTGATATTAGTTAATTGTTTTATGGCTTAAAAAATAAAGAAAATATGATATTAAGGGATGAATGAGGGACTGCCATAGTTAAAGAAATTTGGGGGAAATTGAAATTAACATAGAAACACCACAATTGGTGATAAGTAAAGTAGGATTTGAGTGTTGAATTGAAGATAATGAAGTGGGAACTAGGATGTGGTTTTTGGGAAGCCATGACATATGAAGAAGGAAGTTTAACCTTAGTACATTTTAGCTCAATTAAGGTGTAAAAAATATTAGGAGCATTAGAATATTATGTAGACATGAAAAGTATTGGGAATGAATGTTGGAATTGAGATGTGGTATGGTTGTGTAGGAAAAATAAGTGAACAAGTAAGAGACCCTCAAGAGGGTGACAAAGGCAAGGAGAAAGCTAGCTAATAGGGGAAGAAAAAGAAGGATTAAGGGAAGAGCCAAGGCTGATTTGGTATGTGCTTCATTGATAAAAATTTTACATGATGTTCATATGTGTGTAATTATGTGTTAAAGTTTAATATGATTATGTGTTTGATGTGTTATGTAATTAGTTGTTGTTTTTGATATTTTATATGAAAATGAGATCAAATGGTGTGAAATAATTTAGACATATGAATGTAGTTGTAATTTCGGAAATTTTAGTATCAAATGAATGCAAATGATGAATATGGATTGATGCCAATTGATGGCTCGGGTACAGAATTCCAGGAAGAACCCTGATTATTTTGATGATAAATTGAGTTCTAGAACTCTTTTTTGTATTTTCTTTGTTGGAAATGAAATCTAAGACACAGGGATTTAACTTGTATTTAGACTATAATATCTAATTATGTCTATATTTTCCCAGACAAATGCATGAAGTTCAAATATAGAATCTATCCAAAAAATTCTGGGCAGGAATATTTGTGAAGATGCAATATTCAATTAACCATAACTTTTGATAAAAAATTGGGATTTAAGTGATTTTTGATGAATCTAAAAGCTAAGACAATAAGCTCTAAAATGTTAGAAGTCCAGAACTCTAAATTCGAATTATACATGGGCTAAAAATGAAGCCCAAAAATAGGTCCAAAATCTTCCATAGGTAAAAACATGAAATCTTGGGCTTTTGCATGTGTTGTGATTATTATATGTAATAATTAATGTGAATATTTACTTTATTGGTAATTATAAATGTTTAAAAATTATTTATGTGTGAGATTTTAGTACAATAATAATGGGAATAAAAAAAAATAAATAAGCATAAATATGATAATTGAATAATATTGGCATTTTTGAAAATATTGGGAATTAAAATTAAAATAGTTAAGCCCAAAGACATCTAGGCTAGAACTAGAATAGAGAATAGTTTGGCATGCCAATCAGGGGATTTAGGCACTCGGTGCTAAATATGAAAGTCGGTAATGACAATTTATAAAAGCGCTTGGCGCAAACTTATTAAGCCGATAATGACAATATAACAAAAGCTGATAATTACATTATTATAAAAGCATTCGACGCTATATTATGAAAGCCGGGAATGACAACTCCATTATTCCTATTAGTTAGTTTGGTTATATGTGTTATGGGCATAAGAAAATAATAATAATAATAATAATAATAATAATAATAATAATAATAATAATAATAATAATAATAATAATAATAATAATATCGAAGTATGTGATTTTTATAAATGTTATATGAATTAAAGTTATTAAATATTGAGTATTTGCTGAAATTTATTGATTTTATATAATTCTTTATTTTATACCTTATTTATTAAATGGTTAATTAATATGTGAGAATATATATATGTATGTAAAATTTTTATCATTGAAGCACCACTAAACTATTAGCTTAACGCAGGTGGTTTCCTCTCGCACAGGTTTAGATGGGTAGCCGTAGAAAATAGTTTGTCAAAAGAAGAAGGGTATCCGGGAGGAAGCAGCAAAAAATTTTGGGTTTTCTTTTTGGTATATTTTATAAAGAAAAAATTCTATAAATTAAATTATGGTTTTATTTTCTATAGTATGTATTATAGACATGAATTATAATGTAAATTAATGTACTTTATAAATAAATAAAATTTTGAATATTTGTGCTTGTATTAATTTTTATTTCAGTGTCTGTAATATTTTCGTAAAAAAATAAAAAAGTTTACTTCACTTCATTAATTTTATAAAACAGTAAGACGGGTAATACTCACTTACCTGGCTGAACTACAGTGGGGTAAAGGGGTGTTACACTATTCCTCACGAGCTCTCATGGCATTTGGTCGGGCTAGGGCTCGACTACCTTATACTCTATTCACTGATTCTGATACACTCTAACCAACCCTGCCACTTTTAGACTATCCGTGTCCCTTGTCTTTGCCTCAAGTGAAATTTTGAACCTGAACTCATACTACACTACCTATACATCTTCCTCTGGGGCAATTTTTCTATTTGTGCTCAGTAGATTTGCATTATAAGCATACTTTAGTAATCCACTAGCAATCACCTACATATGATCTTCCACAATGCTGACATGTGACAGATATAAATCTCCGATTACCCAAAGATGGTGTACTAGCTGTAGACTTTTCGAGCCTCGACTATTGGCTTTGCCTAGCTGAAAAGGTTGGTGCAGAACCCCATGATTGGAAAAACCTAGGCACTGTCTGCCCCCTTTTACCAGACGTCTAAGCCATGCTAGTTGTCAATCTCCAATGTGGCTCTTCTATTCTCTTTCTCTTTGACCTTTTTTCCACACTGATGGTCGAGGATACTAGTGTAGCAAAATCATCAAGCTAAAGGGCATCAACCATATTTCCAATGTCATCATTAGCCCATCCTCAAATATGCGACACCTACCTGCCTTATTAGTAATGATTCCAGTTGCATATTTACTCAGTCTAGTGAATTCCATTTTGTGTTCTTCCACTGACATGTTTCCTTGTTTTAGGTCTTGAAACTCCCTATTCTTTTCATTAACATAGAATTTAGGCACATATTTCTTACTAAATTCTACCTTGAAGAAATTCTTTGAATGCAGTTTCGATGTTTGGGGCTTTGATAAAATTGATTTCCGCTAGTCATAAGCATTATCTTTTAGAAGGGACACTGCATACCTGACTTTCTCTTTCTCTAGACACTCAAGCTCCTCAAACACCCACTCTATCGATTCCATCCAAAACTCCGATGCTGTTGGGTCATCCTCTCTCATTCCTATAAAATCTGTAGCCCATATTTTCTCAGTTTATCAATCTAGAATTTTAGCTGAGGTGGAGGTAGAGGTTGAGCTAAATGTGGAACTGCTCGTACTATCCTTTGCAACAAATTAGGTTTTTGCTCCATAAGAGGTTTATGTCCTAAATTAGCCTATCCTTGTGCTCTCGGTGGAGCTACTACACTCGATTTTGAATCTCTCACTGATGGAGGTTGTCTAAGATCGGCTGAGTTTGAAAGACTGTTATTCAGTTCATCTTTTGAGAAATCTTGTTCCGATCCCAAATCAATATCTACCTATAAACTAAAAGAAGGGACCCAAATCAAATAATTGCAACATTTTATGCATATGCATGAAACACACTTTCTATTTTACACCCACTATTTAAGAATCAATTTGCCTATGCTCTGATACCACTAAATGTAGCGCTCCCTTACCCTACTAGCCGATAATAGTGCAAGGAAGTGCTACCTAGCTCTTTTTTTTTGACTCAATGCTCAAATTATTGTATTATATATTTATATATTGTATTATATATTTATTTATTTTTTCAATGATTGTCTTGGGCGAGAATAGATCATATTTGACTAATGTCATTTCTGTTACAAATGCATGTAAGCTTATAAAAAAGGGATGTGAAGCATTTTTGGCACATATTATAGATACCAAGAAAGGGAGTCTAGATCTCAGGGAGATTCTTACAGTATATGAATATCCAGATATCTTCCCTGAGGACTTGCTAGGGTTACCACCTATTAGGGAGATAGAGTTTGTCATAGATGTTTTTCCAAGTACAACCCCAATATCGATCACTCCCTACAGAATGACACCTGGTGAACTAAAGGAATTAAAAGTGCATTTGCGAGAGTAGTTAGAGAAAGGGTTAATCAGACCCAGTGTCTAGCCTTAGGGTGCTCCGATTCTATTTGTGAAAAAGAAGGATGGCACCTTTCGTTTTGTATTGGTTATCGTTAGTTGAATAAGATGGCAATTAAGAACAAATATCTATTGCCGAGAATAGATGAATTATTTGATCAGTTGAAAGGAGCAGGGGTATTTTCTAAAGTTGACCTCATATCAGGTTATCACCAATTGAGAATAGAGAATCAGACATTTCAAAAACAACATTTAGGACTCAGTATGGTCATTACAAGTTCTTAGTAATGCCTTTGGGCCTGACGAATGCCCCAACAACATTTATGGATCTAATGAATAGAATCTTTAGACCTTATTTGGACTAGTTCATGGTGGTCTTCAGAAATGATATTCTAGTGTACTCTAGAAGGAGACTAGAACATGATCAACATCTTCGTATTGTCTTCCATACCTTGAGAGAGAATTAATTATATGTGAAGTTGTCGAAATGTGCATTCTAGTTGGATGAAGTAACCTTTCTAGGGCATATTCCCTCAATCGATGGGATCACAGTTGACTCAAGCAAGGTAGAGGCAATCCTCAACTAGAAACCGCCTTGAAATGTGATAGAGGAGAGAAGTTTTCTTAGTTTGGCTGGTTATTATCGGAGGTTGGTGAAAGGATTTTCAATGATAGTCTCACCACTGGAAAAATTGCTTAGAAAGGAGACCAGATTTGAGTGGACAGACCGGTGTCAGAATAGTTTAGATAAGTTGAAGAACATGTTTATAAAGGCACCAATGTTGACATAGCCTACTGTGGGAAAAGATTATGTCAAGGTGAGGGGCTATAAGATTAGCAATCTGCTACGCTAAGCTGGATGTGGTAGAAGCCGATGACTAACTAACATCTTTCGGTACCACCGATGTCAATGTTTCTTCATGGGCTCGCTTTCATTGCTAGACAGACTAGAGACTAGTTTTGAACGCATCAGAATCATGATCTTCCCAGTTTATTTCACCAACTGAGGTGGTGAAATGGTAGTAGACATTATCTTCATGAATAATGCAGATAGCTACTCCCATCTTGATAAATGACTTGACATCGATTTGATCTCATAGATGAGCTAGAATAAGAGTGTAAATGTGCTCATCAAGATTCAGATACCCTAGCTCAATGGCAAGGTGAGTGACATACCCGCCAATCAAGATATCTCCCGATGGTTTTGTTGCAATGGACAATAGATGATTCGTAAACCATTAAGACAAGGCTATGATTAGTCATTTTTATGCCATTTCCAATAAAAAGTGCTTTAAATTTCTTATTGCTCCGTTACTATCTCCTCTAGCAAAAATACTGTAGGTTAGAAACCCATGAAGATATTGATGCACAGGGGACCATAGGTGTGTACTTTTAGTCTTCTTGACATCCCAACTACACTCAGCGCCGAAATGTGTACAAGCTAAAGGAGCATAAAATTCTACTTCACTCTCATTGAGAATGCCTTCAGAGGGAAGCTTGAAAATAGTGCCAAACTCCACTGCTGTGAGAGTGTTTAGATGCTTACAAAGTTGGAATTTGACCGTGCTGGTGGGAGAGACTTACAACGTGCTAAGGAACTTGAGAGTTGGTTCCCTTAGCGTTGGCCATTGAATATCTACGAATTCTTTGAGATGACAAGCTTGCAACTATTCAATCATGCTTGTCTCAAGACTAAGAGTCTTGATAGAATTCCATTCGAAGGATCGAGATGAGAGTAGGGGTCTCTTCTTGAGGACGACATATCATGGATGGCTATTTTCGGAATGATGTTAAGAAGATAATCCATGTAACGTCTTGGAGCATGTGATTTCTTCCTTGTGCCTTTGGAAGAACCAGGTTCCATTTTATAAAAGATTTTTATGAAGGATTTGAGAGGAATTTTTCAAAAATAAAAAGAAAAAAACCCTTGAAATAATATGTGATTCTTCAAAGAGATGTTTGAAAAGGGTTTTATAGATTGAAATGAATATGAGGGGGCCAGAATTTGTGAGAAATAATGAATGATGGTGTTAAATGAGAGAATTTGAAGAGATAAAAATGAGAAAAACGGTAGAGATTTTATTTTATAGTCGATATATTCACGGCTGTGAATGGTCCATCACGGGCGTGAATAGTTGTGGTCACGGTTTGTTGAAGAAGCGCTCTAACCGTGAATAAAGAGATGAATTGAGTCACGATCATGACATTTAATAGTCACGGGCGTGACCTAGAACTTTCACGAGTGTGATAGAAATAGTTCCAGTCGTGAAGAGTTTGGCTTCACCATTTCTAGCTGTGAGACATGGTATAAAACAAAGCGTGAATGATTCTAGAGTTATTTGCTGTCAGTATTCATGGTCGTGACTAAATGTCATGGGAGTGAATCAGGCTTTTCACAGGAGAGATATATCTTGTCATGGGCGTGAAACTTAGTTTTCACTACTTCTGCCCGTGAGGCATGTCGTGAATCAAGGCATGAAAACTATTGGAACTATTTGCTTATTTACTTCACGACTGTGAAAAAATGTCATGTACATGAATTACCTTAAATCTTTAAAAATAAAAAAACAAGACTAGAAGATTTCTAAAGAAGTTTCTATGCCCTGAAACATATATTTCCATCATCTCTGCCACTTCTCTTTGCAAAAATTGGTTAAGTAAGGAGCACCATATTAAGGAAATATCATTCAATTGTTAATGATTCATCATATAATTTGCAAAACAATGATTAAGACAATGTTGATCCATCAAACATACCAAGTTCTCTTCTTATAAAACAAAAACTTTCTTCATTAAGAGGTTTGGTAAGAATATCAGCCAATTGATTTTTTGTATCGATGAATTCTAACACCATATGCCCATATTGAACATGATCTCTAAGATAATGATGTCTAATGTCAATATGTTTACTTCTAGAGTGTTGAATGGGATTCTTAGATAGGTTGATGGCACTTGTATTGTCACATTTGACGGGTATATGGTCCAAACTATGACCATAATCCTTTAGTTTTCGTCTTATCCATAAGATTTGAGTGCAACAACATCCTGCTGCCACATATTTTGCTTCAGCGGTAGATAGGGCAACTGAAACTTGTTTCTTACTAAACCAAGAAACTAGGCATTCACCAATAAAGTGACAAGTGCCTGAAGTACTCTTTCTAATCTGCATCCGAATATCCTATGATATTGAAAGATGAATTTCTGGTATACCATAAGCCTAGATGCAATATGCCATGTAAATATTTAAAAATTATTTTTACTGCATTCAAATGTGATTCCTTAGGACAATATTGAAATCTAGCACATAAGCATACACTATACATTATATCGGGCCCAAAGGCTGTAAGATATAAGAGTGATCCGATCATACCTCCATAGAGCTTTTCATTTATGCTCTACCCTTCTCGTCTTTGTCCAATTTTGTTGATGTGCTCATTGGAGTCTTAGCATCTTTGCATCATTCCATTCCAAATTTCTTGATTAACTCTTTGGAGTAGTTAGATGGTTGATGAATATTCCCTTATTGCTTTGCTTGATTTGTAGACCAAGGAAGAAGTTAAGTTCTCCCATCATGCTCATTTCAAATTCCTTAATCAAACACTTAGCAAATTCTTGGCAAAGCAATTTATTAGTAGGTCCAAATACGATATCATCAACATAAATTTGAATAATCAAAATATCATGCTTATGCCTTTTAATAAATAAAGTTGTGTCAACATGTCCTTTTGAAAAATTATTTTCTAATAGGAAGGAACTTAGTCTTTCATACCAAGCTCTTGGAGCTTGTTTCAACCCATACAAGGCTTTTTTAAGTTTAAAAACATGATTAGGCAAATTATGACATTCAAATCCTGGAGGTTGTTCCACATAAACTTCATTTTCTATAAACCCATTTAAGAAGGCACTTTTTATATGCACTTGAAAGAGTTTAAAATTCAAATGGCATGCAAATGCTAAAAGTATTCTTATGGATTCTAATCTAGCTACTCGAGCATAAGTTTCATCATAATCTATACATTTTTCTTGATTATAACCCTTTGCAACCAACCTAGCTTTATTCTTGGTTATTGAAACTTTTTCATCTAACTTAGTTCTAAACACCCATTTACAAATAATTTGATGGTCTTTGGGTCTAGGAACCAAGGTCCATACTTTGCTTCTCTTGAATTGGTTGAGTTCCTCTTGCATAGCAATCACCCAACTTTCATCATTAAGAGTCTCATCAATATTTTTAGGCTTAATTTGAGAGACAAAAGCAATGTTAGAATTTAAAAGTTTGATTTGAGATCTAGTACTTACACCCTTAGTAGGATCACCAATGATTTGTTCCTCGGGGTGATTTTTTGACATCTTCCATTCCATTGGAAGCTCTTAGTTGTCTTGCTCTTGAGCTTGAGGTAGAGATACATCTTGTTGTTGTTTCTCTTGATCATTATCATCTTTCTCATAATCAAGATCAAGTTTTTCCATTGTCCCTATAATGTCATTAAGAGCATTACCTTTTACAAGATCAGGCTTACTAGATTCATCAAAAACAACATGCATAGATTCTTCAACAACTAAAGATCTTTTATTAAAGACTCTATAAGCTTTGCTAGTTGCAGAGTATCCCAAAAAGATACCTTCATCAGATTTAGAGGCAAAATTTCCAAGATTGTCCTTGGTGTTTAATATAAAACACTTGCATTCAAATACTCTAAAGTATGACATCATGAGTTTTTTTTCCCATTCCATAGCTCAAAAGAAGTTTTGTTTAAAAGTGGTTTCTCGAAAACTCAATTTGAAATATAACATGCAGTATTTCTGGCTTTGGCCCAAAACCAGGTGGGTAATTCATACTCATTGAGCATTGTTAGAGCCATTTCAATTAAAGTTTGATTTTTCCTTTCGACTACACCATTTTGCTGAGGTGTTTTAGGAGTTGAGAAATTGTTTGATACACCATGTTCTAGAGAAAAGTTTTCAATGTTTTCATTTTCATCTTATCATTGCTTATTCTTTTTCTTCAATTAAAGCTAAGGTTTTAGCTAGAAAAGTTGGATTAAGGCAAGATCAACAATAAAAGTGAAGCAAAGTGAGTCAAAGAAATGAGGTGGAAGGAAGAAAAGAAGAGAAAAAGAGAAGGAAGATTTTGGCCATTTTGAAGATCTACAAAGGAGAGGTTAGATTTTTCATCTTCTCACATTTCTTCTCCTTTTTTCTTTGATTTTGAGGTTAATTACCATTAAGGTTGGTAATTTAGGGTTATTAGTATGTTAATAGTGATTAAGTGTTGATTAGTGTGTTTAGTGTTTGATTAGTGTGAAATTTGTTGTTAGGCCTATGAGGTGAACAATATTTGGGAAATAATCAAAGAGAAAGTAAGGGCAAGGAGAAAGATAATTAGGAGGAAGAAAAGAGTGAAGAGAAGTAGACTTTTTGAGGTATGTACATTTGGCAAAAATTCAATATGGAAAAATGTTGATTTTTGATTTAGTGATATTATCGATAATTATGTATGTAATTATTGATATTTTGATTGAGTGATGAATTGGTGATTAGATGATGACTTGAATGTGAAAATAAAAATTTGAATATGATGTTGATGCATAAAGATGGAAATTGTAGGATTTATTGAAGTGCTGGAAATTCGTCTTATGAATATTGTTTACTTTTGTAGTCATAACTTGAGTTCTAGAAATGATTTTTGAGTGTTTATTATTGGGATGGAAATTTACGACATAGGGCTTCAACTTTCATTTAGACCATTAGACCTGGATATGTTTGCATTTAGGTATAAAATGGATTCAAAGTTTGAAATGGGAATCTGTCCAATAAAATGCTAGGCAGAATGGAATAAACGTTGCTGAGTGAAAAATTCATCACTTTTGCTACAAAATTCGGTTTGATGTGATTCCAATTCATAATTAAAGACAAGACATGTATCTATATTTTGTTAGCGATCACTTGTCCAATTCTATTTAAAAATGGATGAAAAATGTCGGGTAATATGAGACATAAATTATGCCAGAATATGACTACTTGTTTATATAAGTATATAGTTTAATTTTATGATAAAAAATATATTATTTGACTTTTTTTATATTTATAATGATTAACCGAGCAAGTATGAGATTGTAAAATATTTAGTGGAGATTATTGCATTTATGTGACATTGTATTAGCATTTCATACCTAATTGAGGTAAATAATAATAAAAGTAACAAATATAATTAAGTCCTTTAACATCTAGTCGAGAACTAGAAATTAGGATAAGTTGGCATGCCAATAAAAAGGTAGAAATATAGGCACTAATAGTACTAAGATTTAATTTATGTACACACTAGAAAATAGTGCTGAGAATTAATTTATGTTGGCACTAAGAAATAATGCTGAGTTTGAAATTATGTAGGCACCAAAAAGATCCTGAGTTATTATTGAAAATATAGACATTAAAAGTCGAGTTATAAAATAATTAAATAGGCACCGAGTATACTGCCGAAGAGTAGAAATCATGTATCCAATATTTAGTTCTGGTCTAAGATATCATGGGCTATCAAATAAATAGAAAAAAATGCAAAGTTTTAAGATGATATTACAAATTGTATGTCTTGTATTGTTAAAGAATTTCAAGCATGCTTATTGAATGAAGTGTTATAATTGATAAATTTTATATTTTTGCATGACGTAAATAGTTTTGATGTTATTTGAATGTTTTGGCATGCTTAGTAAATTAATTGTAGTTTCTAAAATTTTATTTTAGAAATTTATGTAATTATTAGATAGTTGCCAAATGTACCACTAAGCTAGTAGCTTAGTGTGTGTGTTTCATGCGCAAATTAGTAGTAGTTATTGTGTTAGGACGACTGAAGAAAGGGGGACCCCAAGATTAAATTGCAGCTGTTTATTTTGTTTTTGTATATTTTGGGTGTTGTATTGTATAATTAAATTTTAAGATTTTTTTTTGTTGTAAATTTGTGGCATGCAGGATTTATAAAAGTGTGAATTTGTAATTCATATATTTGGTATTATTTGTAAATGTAATTCTAAATATTATTAGTCTAATGAATGAGTACTTTTAAATCAAAATATTTATATCACTAATTACATATTTAAATGATATATTGAAATATATATATATATATATATATATATATATATATATATATATAGTAATAAATATTCCACTAATAACAAACTCGAATTTAAAATAAAATAATACAATAATTTGAGCATTGATTTTTATAATAATGAGCTTGGTAGCACTTCCATACACTATTAACAACTAGTAGAGTAAGGGAGTGCTACAATCTCCTTGGAGGTTTTTTTCTTCTTCCTTCATATGGATACTCTTAGAGGTAATCTTAGCTTTCAATTGTTGCGGTTTGTTACAACCCAACAATTAAGGAAATTCTCACAACTTGGGAGATCAAAAGTTGCAAAAAAAGGTAATCAACTTCTCCCATTGAATGGTTTAATATGATTTTAAATTGCATAAGGTGTTCCATCGGTTTTGGGTTTAATTAAATTTTTTGTTTCCACTGGTATATGTATGAGATGTGTGTTCAAAATCCAATATTTTGGACAAGTAGAATGTCATGCCCGTGTTTTTGATAAAAATAGTAGTATATGCATGTCCTTATAAGAAACAATTTTCTAAGAGAAATGCACTAAGTCTCTCATACCTTGTAGCTTGTTTTAAATCATATAAGGCCTTAGGGAGTTTAAATACATGATTTGGCAATACATGACTTTCAAAGTAGGGAGGTTACTTAACATAGACTTCCTCCTCTATAAAACCATTTAGAAATGTACTTTTAACATCCATTTGAAAAAGCTTAAAATTCATATGACATGCAAATGCTAAATGAATCCTAATGGCTTCTAATCTTGCAATCAAAGCATAGGTCCCATCATAATCTATGCCTTCCTCTTGGTTGTACCTTTGGCAATCAATCTAGCTTTGTTCCTAGTGATTTGACCTAGCTCATCTAACTTGCTCCTAAAGACCCATTTACTACCAATAGTTGGGTAGTCCTTAGTTCTTGGAACTAAGGTCCAAACCTTATTTCTCTCAAATTGGTTGAGTTTCTCTTGTTAGAGAAATACTCTAAAGGCAACCACTTTTAGCACTTATTTTACAAATTTATTTCATTAATAAAAGATATTTTCATTAATTTGATATTCATTTGATATATGAATTGATAGTGATCTTAAATCAATTAATGAAGTCATTGATACATAACATAACATAACATGAAGGAAATCATAATGAGATCATGATATGGAGATTCTTATCATGTGTAATTATGTTAGTATTTAAATTATCCATAGTCAAAAGGATTAATAGGACTGGACATTGTTAATCCAAATAGACTAGCACATGTTATACTCCTTGATTAGATTAAGTAGTAGATCTCATAATCTGTAAACATGAGATGTTTACAGTTAACATGTGGATGCTTATAAATGTAGCTAAGTACATTGGATGACCTGCTATGGGACAATCATATGGATAATCTATTCAAATGTCAGTGACAGTCTCATCACAGCAATGGTGCAAGTATCCTTAGGCTTGAGGTACTCATGGATATCTTGGATACTATTATGTACTTTAGCGCTACTCCTTATTGCCTTAGAATGGTTACTCATAGGGTGGTGTCTAGGTATAGCTTGAGGTATACGAAGATAATTGGGTAACCAACAAAGGATTTACCACTCGTGATAGTAGGAGTGTATACACATGGCCCATTACTCGGGAATCTCTAGCCATAATGGAAATTCCATGAAGATAGTCTTCATTGACATATCTAATAGAGTAGTGAGGCCCATGTGGAAGAAGTAATATTCTCGAACTAAATATGATGTATTTAGTTTAGTGGGAGTTGACACATGTCCATACTCTAAAGCAAGTGGGGTATAGAATGTTGAAAGGATTAATTGTACAAATATTGTCCATGGAAATGTTCGTAGTCAAACCACTGACTTTTTGATCAATTAGGGGTCATGATGTGTTGCTAGATACTGCTTATGACTTGCTTAAATTAATTGTTATTTTAAGTGGCCAACATAACCGGAAACCTAATGTTAGAGGAGCGCTCTAAAGGAAATCACCTTTAACACTAATTGTACAAATTTATTTGATTAATAAAAGACTTTTTCATTAATTTGATGTTCATTTGATATATGAATTGATAAGTGATCTTAAATCAATTAATGAAGTCCTTGATACATAACATAGCATGAAGGAAATCATGATGAGATCATAATATTGAGATTCTTATCATGTGTAATTATGTTAGTATCAAAATTATCCTTAGTCATAGGATTAATGAGACTGGACATTATTAATCCAGATAGACTAGCACATGTTACACTCCTTGATTTGATCAAGTAGTAGATCTCATAATATATAAACATTAGATGTTTAGAGTTAACATGTGGATGTTTGCTAAGTATAGCTAAGTAAATTGGATGACCAACTATGAGACAATCATATAGATAATCTATTCAAATGTCAATGATAGTCTCATCATAGCAATGATGCAAGTATCCTTAGACTTAAGGTACTCAAGGATATCTTGAATATTGATTATGTATTTTGACACTATTCCTTGTTGCCTCAGAGAGGTAGCTCATATGGTGGTGATTGGATACAACTCAAGGTATTTGAAGGTAATTGGGTAACCAACAAAGGATTCACCACTCTTGATAGAAAGAGTGTATACCCATGGCCTATTGTGGTGGTCATTACTTAGGAATCTCAGGCCGGAGTGGAAATGTCATAAAGATAGTCTTCAATTACATATGTAATAGAGTAATGAGCCTCAAGGTCAAGAACTAACATTACTTGCACTAGATGTGATGTAGTAAGTCTAGTGGGAGTTGATACATGTCCATACTCTAAACCAAGTGGGGTATAGAATGGTGAAAGGAATAATTGCACGAAAATTCTCTGTGGAAAGGTTCCTACTCAAACTACTGACTTTCTGGTCAATTGGGGGGTCATGATATGTTGCTAGATACCGCTTATGACCTGCTTAAATTAATTGTTGATTTAAGTGGCCAATATAACCGGAAACCTAATAGGTCACATGCATTGAAGATATGGAGAATGAGTAAAATAGTATTGGATAGGATCCAAAATATGAGAGAATTATTTCGGGATGGATTGCGATGAGATCGCACGGAAAAATTGTTCAAGAGGGTCACAGGCCCGTGTGGGCTAGGCAGGCTACTGGCCTGCCTAACGGGCTAGCTGGGCTACCTAGCAGTAGCCTACAGCAAGCCCATCGCGTTGCTGCCTCTCACCTATTGGCCGACGGCAGTTTTTGGCCTTAATTAGGCCAATTACGGCCAATTACTATTCATTCATTTTCTTTTTCTCCATTTTTGACTTTTCATCTTTTCTTTGATTTTGATTCAAATATAAAAGATATCAAACGACAGAAAATAGACATGAAAATATTTTTTTGTGAAAAAAATATTTTTAAGACACAACAAAATTCTCTCAAGAACACTTTTAAAGCTAGCACTTTGAATTTGTTCAAACCATTTCTCTTGATAGTTTCTTCTTCATTCTTCGCATGGATTATCATTAGAGACATCACAGTGTGAATTTTTGTGGTTTGCTACAACCCAACAAAGTGAAAATTTGAAGAACAAATAAAAAATTACAAGGTATAATTTTTTAACATTTATATTTATACAAATTAGTTTTAATGGTACAAGTATGATCTTTTGTTTTGGGTTTTGAAAATTTTATTATTTCTGCTGCACTTATGAATATGATTCATTTTTCAAAATCCAACATTGGTATCGGAGCCTCCTTGTATCAATTAAAATTAATTTTAATTGAAAGTGCAATGAGATTGCATGTTTTTGATGATTTCGCATCAATAGGTTTTGAAAAATTGAAATTAATTTGTAAAATATGTTTGACATATTTTTCTCTCTTTAATCTAATCATGGGTTGATTAAATATGACTATTTTGATTGAAAAATGACTTGAATGTGATTCAAATAATTAATTTCGGATTTATTTCAAAAATGCCTAAAATTGCTTTCTTTATGAACATGTGTTGTTGTTTGGCTTAATTGATGGGGCTGTTAGTATTTTTCTTGTAATTTAATTATGAAAAAATTATTTAGAGATATTGAGAATATGTTTATGCTTCTAGAAGTGTCCAATAATTAATTAAAAATTATTTTAATTAATTTTTCAAATAAACACAAAAATGGAACTTTTTAAGCATACTCGGTGGGTCTGTTTTGTTTGATTTTTTTTTTGTATGTGTTTATTTTATTTTCAGAACTTTGAAATACTTTTTATGTGATTATAAATATTTAATTTTTATTTTAGATGCATGACAAAATTATTTTACAAGCATTTGAAATTTAAAAAATTCTAGATATTGAATTAGTCATTTTGAGCGTCTAAGTGTGTTGGTCTGTTTATTTTAGTAATTTTGGCTTGTGGCAAAAATATTTTGATGAAATTGACCTGACCTAAAGATAATTAGAATGATGATATGATGTTCTAGAAATTTTTAGAATTTTTGGAAATTAAGTTTGAATTAATTTAAGTTGTGCAATTGTAATTGTAGTATGACTAAAAATTGGTATGTATATTAAAATTACATTGTTTAATTTTAACATCATAATATTCTGATTTTAAGGAGATTTAATTTTGAATTATTTATGGAAATATGGAATTTAATTTAATTTGATTAAATATTAAATTCCACTTTAAAATAACATATAAAATTAAATTAACCGAAAGGACACATATAGACAATTTCGATTCAAGCATTGAATCAATTTACAAATTAAAATCCAAAATTGTCATTTTTATTTTGTGCATTGGAGAATGCATGTTAGGGGTGTATGAAAAGGCATGATGGATGATTATGGACTTAGGCCCAATGTGATTGAGCATGCATGAAATTATTTTGTTTTATAATAAATAGGGCATGCGTGTCCCTACCTCTTTTTTTCTTTCTTATGTATTTCTCTTCTCATCTTACTCCCCTCAAATGTAAATTGAGGTTTTCTATAATTTGAAATATGTAATTAGATTACATAGGATTAGGATAGAATGAAGGTACAAAGGAGCAAAAAGCAAAGGAGATGGTACCATAAACAAGAAGACTTAGAAATAGGAATTTGATTTCTATTTTGGGTTGTAAATTCATGCATATACCTAGGTAAGACCTAGTCAATTTCTCTTTGGTTCAAGATATTGACTTTAGTATGTCCATAATCATGCCATATAATTAATGTAACTATCTTTATATATCAATGTAATGAATGTATGACATATAAAAACATGCAATAATAACTTGATGAGACTTAACAAATAAATCCCTCACTAAATAAACAATTAAGTCTTAAGCCTTCAATTAATATGGGGAGAACCAGAGTTCTTCTAGAGTTAGGGTTGTTGAGTTGCCTTAAGCTCACTCTATAAGAATATGTTCAATCCATTGAAATTGGATTTCACGATTAATGGGTTAGACTTAACCGATATTATTAACTTGTTGGATTTGTGCCAATGTTAATGTGTATTGGAGGTGAAGTTGGGTTTGCATACATGAGATTTACACATATCAAGAGTCGATAGCTCAATGTATGTGCACACATCAATAAGTTGATAGCACATGATTCCATAGTTGCATGAATAATGCAATTGGTATGGATTAGATACCTACCAACCAAACTAAGGATAGCTTGTTGAGTTGCCTCAAGGTTATTCTTAGCTAGTTGGATATCGATCCACTAGGAGAACTTCCATATAAGTTCTCTCGGGTTCATATTGAGGGCTATGGATTTGCAATAAAATAGTGGGAGCCATAATGCGATTTATTAAAGACCTAATAAACATGCATTTTATGTACATTCTAACATGTTCTATTTTACATCTAGGTTGCTAGAATCTTACATCTAGGTTGTTAGAATCATCATCATGACAAGTGTGAATTTGTAATCGCTAATGGAATCAAATAAGTTGACTAGGCCCAATTTTTTTGGATTGGCTAAGGAATCTGAGAATAGTTCTCAAATCCGAAAAGATTGGCTATGTCCTAGATGAGGCATTCCCTAATCCCTCTGTCGCTAATGCTTCTAAAGTTGTTCAGAAGGCATATCAAAAGCATCTCGATGATAGTGAGATGGCAAACTGCATTATGCTTGCTATTATGTCAGCTGAGTTGCAAAAGTAGCATGAGGCTATGGATGGTAATTCCATAGTATACCATTTAAGAGAGCTTTTTGATGAGCAAGCACGTTTCGTAAGGTTCAAAACTTCAAGGTTGCTCTTCTGCAATAAGATGGTTGAGGGGACATCTCCACTGCAATGTGCATTAAATATGAATGGCTATATTGAGAGGTTGGCCACCTTGGGATTTGTGATGGACCATGAATTAAGTATTGACTTAATTCTAACTGGTTTGTCTGATAGTTATTCACATTTTGTGCTTAACTATATGATGAACCAAATCTCTACCACTATTCCTGAGCTGATTAACTTGCTTAAAACAGCTGAGCCATCTGTCAAGAAGGATAGTAAGGTTTTCATGCTGGTGGACTCTTCAAGTTCTAAAAGGAAGAACCTTAAGAAGAAGAAGAAGTCCATGAAGCCTAAGGGAGGCATGGCTAAGAAGAAGGCCAAAGAGATTTCTCCAAAAGGGACATGCTTCCATTGTGGAAAGGGTGGCCATTAGAAGAGAAACTGTAAGGTTTACTTGGAGTCCTTGAAGAAGAAGCCATCTGATGCCCCATGTACTTCAGGTATTTTTGTCATTGAAATTAATACTGTTTCCAATAATAATATATGGGTATTAAATACCGGTTGTGTCTCACACATATGCACTGATATGCAGGGTCTAAGGAACAGTAAACAGCTCAATAAGGGAGAGTCAGACCTATGCGTTGAAAATGGAGCAAGGGTAGCTGCATTAGGTATAGGAACATATGTATTGACCCTCCCTAGTGGGCTTATATTAAATTTGGATAATTGTTATTATGTACCCGCTTTGACTAAAAACATTATTTCTGTTTCAAGTCTAAATAAAGATGGTTTCCTTTTAGCTTTTAGTAACAATTGTTGTTCTATTATGTTGAATGAAATTCTTTATGCTAATGGTACATTATGCAATGGAATATACATATTAGGTATGTCAAATCCAATTTTAAATATCAATGATAATAAAAGGCAAAAACAAGATATGTTGAAATCATCTTATTTATGGCATTGTCGTCTTGGTCATATAAGTGAGAAACGCATGCCTAAGCTACATAAAAGTGTTAGTTTGGGGTCATTTGATTATGAATCATATGACACATGTGAATCTTGCTTATTAGGCAAGATGACTAAATTACCCTTTAAGGGAAAGGGTGAACGTGCTAATGGACTTTTAGACTTAATACATTCAGATGTATGTGGTCCAATGTCTAAACATGCCAAAGGTGGTTTCATCTACTTCATTACTTTTATTGATGACTACTCACAATGTGGGTACATGTATCTTATGAGATACAAATCTGAATCTTTTGAAAAGTTCAAAGAATTCTGAAATGAAATAGAGAAACAACTTTTCAAAAGTATTAAAACACTTCGATCAAATCGAGGAGGTGAATACTTGAGCTAAGAGTTTCTAGATTATCTTAGGGATAATGGGATTTTATCTCAATGGACTCCACCTTACATTCCACAACACAATGGTGTGGCTGAAAGAAGAAACCGAACCTTGTTAGACATGGTAAGGTCTATGATGAGTTTTGCGGAATTGCCTAAATCCTTTTGGGGTTATACATTAGAGACCGCCATTTATATATTAAATGGATTTCCTTCAAAGTCAGTTGATGTTACTCCATATGAGATATGGTATAACAAGAGGCCCACATTTTCTTACATGAGAATTTGGGGTTGTCCTGCATATGTGAAGAAAAAAATGTCAGATAAGCTAAAAGTTAAGTTTGACCGATGTCTGTTTATGGGATATCCAAAAGCATCATATGGATATCAATTTTACCACCCCTCGGAACAAAAGGTTTTCGTGGGAGCGAAATTGAACTTGAGGAAATTCAAGATGCTCAAACAGATGCTGATCAACTGCCTTAACCCGAGCTTGTTACTCATACAGATGATATAAAGCTCAACCTTCTAAAGCATAAAAGCTTGATAGGTCAAGTAGGATACATACTTTTCCAGAGAGATATGGATTTCTCATTAGTGAATAGAACGACGTATTGCTCATAGAAAATGATGAGCCTACAACCTATGAAGAAGTTCATAATAGTTCAGAATCTGACAAATGGCTTCAAGCCATGAAGTCAAAAATGGATTCCATGTATGAAAACCAAGTATGGACTTTGGTTGACCCACCCGAAGGAATAAAGCCTATAGGGTGCAAGTGGGTTTTCAAAAAGAAAACTAACATGGATGGTAATTTGATTACCTACAAAGCTAGACTTGTTGCTAAAGGTTATCGTCAAAGACAAGGAATTGACTACGATGAAAATTTTAGCCCAGTATCTATGCTTAAATACATAAGGATACTCCTAGCCATTGCTACTCATTATGATTATGAGATATGACAAATGGATGTGAAGACAACTTTCCTTGATGGAAATCTGACTGAAGATGTGTACATGACACAACCAGAAGGTTTCATATCCAAAGATGGAAAAAAGGTATGTAAGCTTTAAAGATCCATTTATGGATTAAAGCAAGCATCTAGGAGTTGGAATATTTGATTTGATGAGACAATCAAACAGTTTGGTTTCTTACAAAATCTGGATGAACCTTATGTTTACAAGAAGGTTAGTGGGAGTGCAATCATATTTCTTATGTTATATGTAGATGACATATTGTTAATGGGAAATGATGTCTCGGCCTTACAATCAGTCAAATTTTGGTTATCCAAGAATTTCTCTATGAAAGACCTTCGAGAAGCAGTCTATATTTTAGGGATAAAGATCTATAGAGGTAGATCTAAAGGACTATTTGGTCTTTCATAGTCTACATACACAGATAAGATGCTAAAGAGGTTTAGAATGGAGCAGTCCAAGAGGGGATATATTCCCATGACCCATGGGATTATTCTCTCAAAGTCTTTGTGTCCAAAGACACAAGATGAGAGGACACACATGAGTTTGATTCCATATGCTTCAGTTATAGGATCAATCATGTATGCTATGATATGTACAAGACCCGATGTATCATATGCTCTGAGTGTCACGAGTAGATACCAATCGGACCCTCATGAGGGTCATTGGGTGGCTGTCAAGAATATCCTCAAGTACTTAAGAAGAACTAAGGATGTATTATTGGTATATAGAGATGGAGATATTACTGTGAGCGGGTATACCGATGCCAGCTTCCAATCTGACAAGGATGAATCAAAATCTCAGTCAGGTTATATATTCACACTAAATGGTGGAGCAGTTAGTTGGAAAAGTTCCAAATAGGAAATGACTGTTGATTCCACAACCGAAGTAGAGTACATTGCAGCTTCTGAAGCAGCAAAGGAAGCAGTTTGGATAAAGAAATTCATCACAGAACTTGGAGTGGTTCCCAGCATTATTGATCTAATACAATTGTATTGTGATAATAATGGAGCCATTGCGCAAGCAAAGGAGCCACGGTCTCATCAGAGAACCAAACATGTACTCATAAGATACCATTTGATTAGAGAAATCATTAGTAGGAATGATGTAAAGATAGAAAGAGTGCCCACTGATCAGAATATTTTTGATCCTTTAACTAAGCCAATTTCACAAAAGAAATATGATTCTCATGTACTCACCTATGGAATTAAATACAAAGGCGATTGACTTTAGTGCAAGTGGGAGCTTGTTAGAGTAGTGCTCTAAAGGAAATCACCTTTAGCACTTATTGTACGAATTTATTTGATTAATAAAAGAATTTTTCATTAATTTGATGTTCATTTGATATATGAATTGATAAATGATCTTAAATCAATTAATGAAGTCCTTGATACATAACATAGCATGAAGGAAATCATGATGAGATCATGATATTGAGATTCTTATCATGTGTAATTATGTTAGTATCAAAATTATCCCTAATCATAGGATTAATGAGACGGGACATTACTAATCCAGATAGACTAGTACATATTACACTCCTTGATTGGATTGAGTAGTAGATCTCATAATCTATAAACATGAGATGTTTAGAGTTAACATGTGGATGCTTGCTAAGTGTAGCTAAGTACATTGGATGACCAACTATGAGACAATCATATGGATAATCTATTCAAATGTCAATGATAGTCGCATCATAGCAATGGTGCAAGTATCCTTAGACTTGAGGTACTCAAGGATATCTTGAATATTGATTCTGTATTTTGACACTATTCCTTGTTGCCTCAGAGAGGTAGCTCATACGGTAGTGATTGGATACAGCTTGAGGTATTTGAAGGTAATTGGGTAACCAACAAAGGATTCACCACTCTTGATAGAAGGAGTGTATACCCATGACCTTTTGTCGTGGTCATTACTCAGGAATCTCTAGCCGAAGTGGAAATGTCATAAAGATAGTCTTCAATGACATATCTAATAGAGTAATGAGCCTCAAGGACAAGAACTAACATTACTTGGACTAGACATGACGTAGTCAGTCTAGTGGGAGTTGACACATGTCCATACTCTGAACCAAGTGGGGTATAGAATGGTGAAAGGAATAATTGCACAGAAATTGTCTATGGAAAGGTTCGTAGTGAAACCACTGACTTTTCGGTCAATTGGGGGTCATGATGTGTTGCTAGATACCGCTCATGACTTGCTTAAATTAATTGTTAATTTAAGTGATCAACATAACAGGGAACCTAATGGGTCACACGCATTGAAGATATGGAGAATGAGTAAAATGGTCATGGATAGGATCCAAAACATGAGAGAATTATTTTAGGATGGATCGCGATGAGATCGTACAAAAAAATCGTTTAGGAGTGTCACGGGCCTGTGCGGGCTAGGCAGGCTGATGGCCTGCCTTGCGGGTCACCAATTACTATTCATTAGTTGCCATTTTCTCCATTTTGACTTTTCATCTTATTTTTGTATTTGATTGAAATAGAAAAGACATCAAATGATAGAAAATGGACATGAAAATATTTTTTGTGAAAAAAAATATTTTTAAGACAACAAAATTTCTCTCAAGAACACTTTCAAAGCTAGCACTTTGAATTTGTTCAAACCATTTTCTCTTGATAGTTTCTTCTTCATTCTTCGCGTGGATTATCATTAGAGACATCCTAGTGTGGATTGTTGTGGTTTGCTACAACCCAACAAAGTGAAGATTTGAAGAACAAATAAAAATTACAAGGTATAATTTTTAACATTTACATTTATATAAATTAGTTTTAATGGTACAAGAATGATATTTTGTTTTGGGTTTTGAAAAATTTTATTTTTCGCTGTGTTTATGAATATGATTCATTCTTCAAAACCTAACAGCCATTACCGACTTTATAATTTTGTGTCGAACGCATTTATAGAATTGTCATTACCAACTTTCAAATTTTGGCACCAAGTGCCTTAAATCCCCTTATTAACATGTTAAACTATTATCTATTATAGTTGTAGGTTAGGTGTCTTAGGGCTTAACTATTTTTATATTTATTCCCAATATTAAGATTATTATTCACAATATTTTCAAAAATGATAATTATACAAAATTTCTGCTTATATGTTTATTTATTTTGTTATTTGTTTCCATTATTATTGAATTAGAACCTCACACATAAACAATTTATTAAACATTTATTAACATATGTATTCATCACACCACATGCTAAAGTCCAGTATATCAATTCTTTGTTTACAATAGATTTCGACCCTAATTTTTAGCCTCATTTTTAGTCCATTTATAATTTGAATTTATGGTCCTTTATTATATTGTAGCTTAAGGTCTCAGATTTCAGACATATCTTATCAAAAATCATATAAATCCAAGTTTTCTATCAAAAGTTATGACCCTTTTTCTAAAGCGCGTTCCATTAGTCTTACCCAGCATTTCTGTGTTGGGCTTTGAAGAATGAATCATATTCATAAATGCAGCGGAAAAATAAAATTTTTCAAAACCCAAAACAAAAGATCATACTTGTGCCATTAAAACTAATTTATATAAATATAAAGATTAGAAATTATACCTTGTAATTTCATATTTGTTCTTCAAATCTTCACTTTGTTGGGTTGTAGCAAACCACAACAATCCACACTAGGATGTCTCTAATGATAATCCACGTGAAGAATGAAGAAGAAACTATCAAGAGAAATGGTTTGAACAAATGCAAAGTGCTAGCTTTGAAAGTATTCTTGAGAGAATTTTGTTGTGTCTTAAAAATATTTTTTTCACAAAAAATATTTTTATATCAATTTTCTTCCATTTGATGCCTTTTTTTATTTGAATCAAATTCAAAGAAAAGATAAAAAGTCAAAAATGGAGAAAATGGAAATGAACGAATAGTAATTGGCCATAATTGGCCTAATTAACGCCAAAATCTGTCGTTGGTCAACGGGTGGGAGACCTAAATAACACATATATCTACAACTTTCATGTTTTACAAAAACCTCAGATTAATCCACTAAGATGATAAATTTTTACAAAACCCGTAGGTCATTTAGTTTACATGTCTCCCTGAACCAGTTTTACTCAAACGACAATTTCTCTTCAAATACTTAACATCATTCAATAAAATTTGATAGAAAGATACACAAGACATAGATGAACAACTTTTATGTTTAACACTTTCCCAAATTTGATTCACAAGATAATCAAAAATAGAGTGAAATATCATGTAAAAACATAACCTAAAAAGTTCTAATAACACAATAATCATGGGAAAGATATTACTTACCAAGATCAGATTTATTTGGAATGAATTTTCTTGCAAATTATGAAGAAGATGATGAAGATTTTGGGTTGTGATATGGAGGAAGGAAAAGGGATGATGAAGAAGAAGAAGGAAAAGTTGAATTTGGAAGAAATGGGGCAAAGTCTTAATTGACTTTCCCCTTCCCTCCCTTATTCCCGTTTTCTTCTTTTTTTTCCTGTTGTGTCTACTGTTCATTTTTTAATAATTTTTTTCACTTTATTATTTATTTATTTTCACATATTTACTTATCACTAGTCTCTTTTTTTTTTTACAAAAAATACTACATAATTATATGTTCAAATTTAATCAAATTTATTGTGGTTATCAATTTAATTTTTTCAAATTTAATCATTTATTCTATCTATTTTAATCTCTATTATCTATCATGTTTTTCCTATTTATACCACATACTTATTCTAATTAAATCCTAATTAATGGGCGTTACACAAGGACTTCATTAAATTGATTTAAGATCACTTATCAATTCATATATGAAATGCCTTTTATTAATCAAATAAATTTGTACAATAAATGCTAAAGGTGATTGCCTTTAGAGCACTTCTCTAACAAGTTCCCACTTGCACTAAAGCCAATTGCCTTTGTATTTAATTCCATAGGCGAGTACATGAGAATCATATTTCTTTTGGGGAAGTGGCTTAGTTAAAGGATCAACAATATTCTGATCATTGGGCACTCTTTCTATCTTTACATCATTCCTACCAAAGATTTCTCGAATCAAATGGTATCATCTGAGTACATGTTTGGATCTCTGATGAGACCATGGCTCCTTTACTTGTGCAATGGCTCTATTATTATCATAATACAATTGTATTGGATCAATAATACTGGGAACCACTCTAAGTTCTGTGATGAATTTCTTTACCGAATTTTTTCCTTTGCTGCTTCAGAAGCTGCAATGTACTTTGTTTCGGTTGTGGAATTAGCAGTTGTTTCCTGTTTGGAACTCTTCCAACTAACTTCTCCACCATTTAGTGTGAATATATAATCTAATTTAGATTTTGAGCTATCCTCGTCAGATTGGAAGCTGGCATCGGTATATCCACTCATAATAAGATCTCCATCTCCATATACCAAAAATACATACTTAGTTCTTCTTAAGTACTTAAGGATATTCTTGATAGCCACCCAATGACCCTCGCCAGGGTCTAATTGGTATCTGGTCGTGACACTCAGAGCATATGATACATTAGGTCTTGTACATATCATAGCATACATGATTGATCCTATAGCTGAAGCATATGGAATCAAACTCATGTGTGTCCTCTCATCTTGTGTCATTGGACACAAAGACTTTGAGAGAGTAATCCCATGGGTCATGGGAATATATTCCCTCTTGGACTGCTCCATGCTAAACCTTTTTAGCATCTTATCTATGTATGTAGACTGTGAAAGACCAAGCAATCTTTTAGATTTATCTGTATAGATCTTTATCCCTAAAATATAGACTGCTTCTCCAAGGTCTTTCATAGAGAAATTCTTGGATAACCAAAATTTGACTGATTGTAAGGCTGAGACATCATTTCCCATTAACAATATGTCATCTACATATAACACAAGAAATACGATTGCACTCCCACTAACATTCTTGTAAACACAAGGTTCATCCGGATTTTGTAAGAAACCAAACTGTTTGATTGTCTCATCAAATTGAATATTCCAACTCCTGGATGCTTGCTTTAATCCATAAATGGATCTTTGAAGCTTACATACCTTTATGCCATCTTTGGATATGAAGCCTTTTAGCTGTGTCATGTACACATCCTCAGTCAGATTTCCATTAAGGAAAGCTGTCTTCACTTCCATTTGCCATATCTCATAATCATAATGAGCAACAATGGCTAGGAGAATCCTTAAGGATTTAAGCATAGCTATTGGGCTAAAAGTTTCATCATAGTCAATTCCTTGTCTTTGACGATAACCTTTAGCAACAAGTCTAGTTTTATAGGTAATCACATTACCATCTATGTCAGTTTTCTTTTTGAAAACCCACTTGCACCCTATAGGCTCTATTCTTTTGGCTGGGTCAACCAAAGTCCATACTTGGCTTTCATACATGGAATCCATTTCTGACTTCATGGCTTGAAGCCATTTTTCAGATTCTGAATTATTCAGAACTTCTTCAGAGGTTGCTGGCTCATCATTTTCTATGAGCAATACGTCGTTCTGTTCACTAATGAGAAATCCATATCTCTCTGGAACAGTACGTATTCTACTTGAACTATGAAGCTCTTGTGCTTTAGAAGGTTGAGCTGTTACATCATCTGTATGAGTAACAAGTTTGGGTTCAGGCAGTTGATCAACATATGTTTGAACATGTTGAACTTCCTCAAGTTCAATTTTGCTCCCATTATCTCCTTTTAGAAGGAATTATCTTTCTAAAAAGATAACATGTCCCAAAACAAAAACCTTTTGTTCCAAGGGGTGGTAAAATTGATATCCATATGATGCTTTTGGATATCCATTGTATTATGGTGTTTAAGGTGGAGTCCATTGTGATAAAATCCCATTATTCCTAAGATAATCTAGAAACTCTTGGCTCAAGTATTCACCTCCTCGATCTGGTCGAAGTATTTTAATACTTTTGCCAAGTTATTTCTCTACTTCATTTCTGAATTCTTTGAACTTTACAAAAGCTTCAGATTTGTATCTCAAAAGATACACGTGCCCATATCGTGAGTAGTCATCGATAAAAGTAATGATGTAGATGAAACCACCTCTAGCATGTGTAGACATTGGACCACATACATCTGAATGTATTAAGTCTAAAAGTCCATTAGCACGTTCACCCTTTCCCTTAAAGGGTAATTTAGTCATATTGCCTAATAAGCAAGATTCACATGTATCATATGATTCATAATAAAATGACCCCAAACTACCACTTTTGTGTAGCTTAGTCATGCGTTTCTCACTTATATGACCAAGGCGACAATGCCATAAATAAGATGATTTCAACATATCTTGTTTTTGCCTTTTATTATCATTGATGTTTAAAATTGGATTTGACATATCTAATATGTTTATTCCATTGCACCATGTACCATTAGCATAAAGAATTCCATTCAACATAATAGAACAACAATTGCTACTAAAAGCTAAAAGGAAACCATCTTTATTTAGGCTTGAAATAGAAATAATGTTTTTAGTGAAAGCAGGTACATAATAGCAATTATCCAAATTTAATATAAGCCCGCTAGGGAGGGTCAATACATATGTTCCTACAGCTAATGCAGCAACCCTTGCTCCTTTTCTAACATGTAGGTCTGACTCTCCCTTATTGAGTCATCTACTATTCCTTAGGCCCTGCATATCAGTGCATATGTGTGAGCCACAACCTGTATCTAGTAGCCGTATATTATTATCGGAAACAGTATTAATTTCAATGATAAAAATACCTAAAGTAGATGGGGCATCAGATGCCTTCTTCTTCAAGGACTCCAAGTAAGCCTTGTAGTTTCTCTTCCAATGTCCATCCTTGCCACAATGGAAGCATGTCCCTTTTGGAGCAATCTCCTTGGCCTTCTTCTTGGCTACACCTCCCTTAGGCTTCATGGACTTCTTCTTCTTCTTAAGGTTCTTATTTTTAGAACTTGAAGAGTGCACCAGCATCACAGCCTTACTGTCCTTCTTGACAGATAGTGTAACGTCACACCTCTTATGCATTTAAGTATAACCTATCCCTGTATCAAATAGTCACATACTGCATACTGAAAAGGCAAAATACCCTGTTAACAATAGTAGTAAAATTTTTTTTTCATATCATATCCTGTAAAATCAACTAAACGACTTTTCAAGTCAACATTAAAACCACAATACGATATATCACATATATCAAAATATAAACTTTACACATAAGTATTTCCGAGTTGATTTCATTTATACATATTTAGACTCATTCCAAAATGACTATACATATTCAAGCATATAAGTCCAAAATACAAATGACATGTTTTTATGCTTGTGTGGAATGCAAGGAGAGAGAGTGATGAGGCTCGGCCAATGACCTGTGCTCCATGTCTTCTATACACTACTCAAAATGAGCTATCACTTTTCTTTACCTGAAAAATGACGCAAATTGATGAGTTGCGGCTCAGTGAGAATAATCATCCAATGAGCTCTAAAGTACCAAACAACTCATAGTCATAAATCACAATTCCAATATATACCATGTATTCCATTCCATTCATCAGTCAATTACATATAAATATAGATAAAATCAAGTACTCAATAATTGTTATTTACTTATGCTTTGCTTGTACATTTTATTTTGTTGTGACCAGATTAAACGAACATTGCCCCGGGTTTCCATGTGAACATTTGCATTTGCATTTGCTAGCTAGCTTGATCATTTGTTTCATTTGCACATTTGTTGGGCCATAGGCCTCTTCTTTTGCTTTGCACATTTGTTGGGCCATAGGCCTCTTCTTTTGCTTTGCAATGTCGATTAACTAGTCACAACGCCTTTTTAGCCCATATGCATATGCACTTGTATTTAAGCATTCATCAACCATTACATCTTTATCATATACAACATACATATATTCCCTATATACCTCATATGTAAAGCATACACCTTGTATATACTATACATGTACCATGTATATATATCACATTTGTCAAATATATACCTCAAATATACCACAAGTATACTATTTATATGTACCACAATATCACAAATTATCCATCATTACATTATCAAGGACCAATCATGACAATCACATGAATCACATAGCAAACAACATTCATTTGCACTAAAGAATTCAATCGATAATTAGACTCACCGTTCTCCTTTGATTCCGACCCCTAACTTATTGTCTATCTGCTCCTTGTGGGTCTCCAATATGTTGCGAGCCTAATATGAAAACATAATCGATTAACTCATAATTAGAGATACTTAATGTGGCTTAAACAAATTAATATGCATAATGCATATACATAGCTAGGCTTTTTCCTATGGGGCAGTGTGACCTTATGGGACTGTTAAGCCTATAACTTTTCCTATAGTTGACCAATTAATCTGATTCTTGTTCCTAATTCAAAATAACACATAATCATGAAACATATTAAAATATCAGACCAATTGGATCATTGTACAATTTTTGGTGGAATTTCTAAGAGTGTTCTGTTTCCTGCCCTGTTTCTGCCCTTTGGCAGTTTCAGGGTACCAATTTGGGTAGTCCATATCTTACAATCTGTAAATCAGATTATAATGAAACTTGTCAGACACTTATATGGGTTCAAATGGAACATGTTTCATGTTCACAACTTTTACCAATGATGCCTCTAAGGTCTTCAAATTATAAGCAACATTTCACTGGTCCAGAACAGAATTGGCTTCCGGACCAGTATGACTTCTAAAGGCCATACATTACTCTATACATAACATTTTAAGCTGAAATTAGTACCAAACTTTAGCTAAGACATATACCTATAACTTTCATGTTTTGATAAGTTACAGAATCTAGCTCTAAGGATATCAAATTAGACAAAAAAGTTTCTGGAACTGCCCAGGGCACTCAATAGGCAGTTCAAACCATGGAACAGTCATGGTTCCATTTACCATAACTCACAATTTACAAGACATATGAACCTGAAATTTGGTATACAGATACATAACACATATATCTACAACTTTTTTGTTTTGAGATACTTCAAATAATGGCTTTAACATATTCGAAATCAAGTAACACAGTAGCTAACTTGGTTAGGGTTTACACCCTGACCAGTTTCAGTACGAAGAGCATATCTAATTCTATAAACCCAATCACGAAACACCGTTTACATATTCATAAATATAAGACATAAAGGAACAACTTTTGTGTTTTATACTTGTCCAGAATCAATTTAGATGTGCATCAAAATCGGGTTGCAAAACAGTGCCTATTAATGAACCTAAGCAACTCAAATCAACCCTAAAGCAATAAGAATTGATTACTTACCAAGGACGAACTTGCAAGGGATCAATTTGGTGCAAAAACTAGGTAAAACAAGGAAGATTTGAAGTCTGAAATGGAGGAAAATGAAGGAGAAGTCGGGGCTGAAGTGAGGAGGCAGAAATGGGAAAGATGAAGATAAAGGCAGATTTATGTTTTTGTCTTTTTATCATTTTCTCATCTCATTTCTCATCTCATTTCTCATTTCTCTTCTCTTTTCTCTTCTCTTCTCTTCTATTTCTCTTTTGTTTCATTTTCATTTTATTTTATCTATATTATTATTATTATTTACATATATATATAATTCGACTAATCTACACAATAATACCGCTTAATCTTTTGGCCCGGTTTAACTAAATTAACAATGCAAAATGTTTACTAATCTTAATCTAATCATTTTGCTTACATTAATTTGGTCACTTATTCAATTCATTTCTAATACTTCATAATCCTCATATAGGTTATAAGTACACATGTGCTACTCGATACAAGTGTCAAATGCTAGGACACGTAGCTAGTGCGTGTGATAAACTTGTTCCTACGAAAGTACGTATGGAATGCATTTGTTCAATTGAATTGTATGCAAGATGCTTATGTTCAATGAAATGCATGTGGGGGAAGGTCAAGGATGTTACAATTCTCCCCTCCTTTTAAAATTTCGTCCTCGAAATTAATACCTGAAAACAGTTGTGGATATTGCTTTTTCATATTTTCTTCTGTTTCCCATGTTGCCTCTTCTTGTAAATGGTTACGCCATAATACCTTAACCAAAGGTATTTCTCGATTTCTTAGTTGTTTAGTCTTGTATCCAATGATTTGCACTGGTTCCTCAACATAACTCATGTTCTCTGCAATCTCAATGGCTTGATCTTTAAGTACATGTGTAGGATCTGACCTGTATCTTCTAAGCATGCTCACATGAAACACATTATGTATCTGAGCCATCTCTGGTGGTAACGCCAATCTATATGCCAGTGGACCAATCTTCTCAAGAATTTCATATGGCCCTATGTATCTTGGGCTCAATTTACCCTTCTGGCCAAATCGAATTATCCCTTTCCATGGAGATACACGAAGAAATACCTTCTCACCCAACTCGTATTCCATCTCCCTTCTATGCTGATCAACATAACTTTTCTGCCTATCCTGTGCTGCCTTTAGCTTGTTCTTGACAACCTTGATCTTATCCATTGTGTCTTGCACTAGCTCTGGCCCTTCTAATGCACGTGCTCCTTCTTCATCCCAAATGATAGGGCTTCGACACTTTCTGCCATACAATGCTTCATATGGTGCCATCTGGATACTGCTATGATACTGGTTGTTGTAAGCAAATTCAATCAATGTTATATATTCATCCCAAGCACCTCTGAATTCCATAGAACATGCCCTAAGCATTTCTTCCAATGTCTGTATAGTCCTTTCTGATTGTCCGTCAGTCTGTGGGTGGAATACAGTGCTAAAGTTCAATTTTGTTCCCAATGCATTCTGTAAACTCACCCAAAAACGTGAAGTAAACCATGGATCTCTATCAGACACAATGGACACTGGAATGCCATGCAATCTGACTATCTCATTCAAATATAATTTGGCCAAACTCTGAAGTGTACAACCCCATCTGATAGGTAGAAAATGTGCTGACTTGGTTAATCTGTCAATAATTACCCATACTGCATCATTTTTCCGTGGAGTTCTTGGCAATCCATAGACAAAATCCATCGTTATTCTTTCCCATTTCCATTCTGGCACTGGCAATGGATGTAACTTACCAATTGGTGCCTGATGTTCAATTTTGATCTGCTGACATGTCAAGCATTTGGAAACATATTCTGCTATATCTTTCTTCATTCTTGGCCACCAGTAAATGAGGCCCTTAAACTGTGATACATCTTTGTCATCCCTGGGTGCATTGCATACGGTGAATTGTGTGCCTCTTCCATTATTTCCCGACGCAAGTTCTCAGTGTCTGGAACACATATGCGTGACTTTAACATCAGTGTATCATTATGCAAATCAAACTCTGTATTATTTCCCTGTCTTACCACATCCATCTTCTCACATAATTCAGGATCTTTGCTTTGTGCTTCTATGATCCTATCCTTTAGTATAGGTCTGACTCGAAGAGTAGCAATAAGTGATCCTTCATCATGTATATTTAATTCAATATTCATAGATCGTAATTGAATCAAATATGGAAAAGAGGATACTTGCAAGTGAGCTACACTGCCACTAGCCTTCCTACTCAATGCATCTGCTACCCACATTGGCTTTCCCTGGATGGTATTCAATCGTACAGTCATAATCTTTCAATAGCTCTAACCACCGTCTCTGCCTCGTGTTTAATTCTTTCTGTGTCAACAAATAACCCAAGCTTTTATGGTCTGTGAAGATTTGGAATGTCTCACCATACAGATAATGCCTCCAAATCTTTAATGCAAATACGACTGCAGCCAATTCTAAATCATGCACTGGATAGGAGATCTCATGTGGTCTCAGTTGTCTGGATGCATAAGCTATCACCTTACCATGTTGCATCAACACACATCCCAAGCCTTGGTGAGAGGCATCACTATATACTGTAAACCCACCTGTACCTGTAGGGATGGTTAACACTGGTGCTGAGGTTAGCCTGTGCTTTAGTTCATCGAAACTCCTCTGACATTCTGGAGTCCACTTGAAAGACACATTCTTTCTCAACAATTTAGTCAAAGGGTTAGCAATTAAGGAGAATCCATCAACAAATCTACGATAATATCCGGCTAAACCCAGAAAACTACGCATTTCTGAAATATTTTTAGGAGCTTCCCAATTTACCATAGCCTCAATTTTCTTTGGGTCAACCTCTATGCCCTTACACGACACCACATGTCCAAGAAACACCAAATGATCTAACCAGAATTCACATTTACTCAATTTGGCATATAATTGTTTCTCCCTCAAAGTTTGCAACACAATTTTTAAATGTTGTTCATGTTCTCCCCTATTCTTTGAGTACACCAATATGTCATCAATAAATACTATCACAAACCTATCCAAACATGGTTGAAACACCTTATTCATTAAAGCCATAAATGCAGCTGGAGCATTAGTCAATCCAAATGGCATTACTAAAAATTCATAATGCCCATACCTGGTTTGAAAGGAAGTCTTTGGAACATCTGCTTCTGCTACCTTCAACTGGTAATAGCCTGATTTCAAATCAATCTTGGAGAATATTTGGGCTCCTTGCAACTGATCAAACAAATCATCTATTCTAGGCAATGGATATTTGTTCTTCACCGTCATTTTGTTCAGTTGCCTATAATCGATGCACAATCTCATTGTTCCATCTTTCTTTTTAACAAATAACACTGGAGCTCCCCATGGTGATACACTAGGTCTGATATACCCTTTATCAAGTAACTCCTGCAATTGGGCCTTCAGCTCTTTCAACTCAATTGGGGCCATTCTGTAGGGTGACCTTGATATTGGTGCTGTTCCTGGTACTAGTTCAATAGTGAATTCTATCTCTCTATCTGGTGGTAAACCAGGTAGATCATCTGGGAATACATCAGCAAATTCCCTTACCACTGGTATATTTTCAAGCAAGCTATCAGTGGTTCTAATATCAGTCACATATGCCAAATATGCTTCACATCCCCCTTTGATCATTCGAAATGCCTTTACCGCTGAAACTAGACATGTAGGCACAAGTTTTCTTTCACCTAGAAATACTACCCTTGGCTGGTTTGGTGATTCCAAAATTACTTCCTTAGTAAAGCAATTCACTATTGCATGATGTCTAGTTAACCAGTCCATTCCCAGTATCACATCAAATTCATATATTGGTAATAAAATTAGATCAGCTATTAACTCAGCTCTGTCAATGCATATCAGGCAATCACGACAGACATTATTCACAACTACCACTGTTCCCAATGGAGTACTCACATTTATGTCAATCCCCAAAGGCTCATGCATTTGATGTAGTTTAGATGCCATATGCAATGATATAAATGAATGAGTGGAGCCTGGGTCAATCAATGCATATGCTAATATTTCAGAAATATAAATATTACCAGTGACTACTTCGGGAGCATCCACTGCCTCTTGTCTAGTCATAGCAAACACCCTGGCCTGAGTAGGGGGTCTAGAACTCTGACCTTCAGATCTGGTCACTCCTCTGCCCAGTGTACCAGTCCTGCCCCTGCCTCTTCCTCTGCCTTGTGTCCCACTAGTAGGGTAGACCCTCGGTGCCTCAACAGTAGTCTCAGATACTCCTCTGTCTCTGCTAGTCTCTGCTAGTTTGGCTCTATTTGGACAGTCTCTATACATATGCTCCATCGATCCACAGAAATAACATGCTCCTGTGAGCCTTCTACATTCGCCCGTATGCTGTCTGCCACAATGACTACATGTGGGCCTCTGTTCAACATATTGGCTCTGCCCTCTGCCTGGGTAAGAGAAAGTCATTCCTCGACCTCTAGAACTGGAGTACCCACTTCTGTTACCAGCTTGTGCAGGCATATATCTACCTCTTTTCCCCAACCTTCTGCTAGACTCACCAAAGAATTCACGTGATGGCCTTTTTATTTGTTGTTCCCCAGCTTCTTTCATTAACCGTTCAGCTCTGATTGCAGCAGCTCTAAGCCTAGCATAACTATCAAGATCAGTAGTCGTGATTCTGTTTCTGATCTCATATTTGAGGCCCTCCTCAAACTTCCTGCATTTGTCTCTTTCAGTAGAGACCATGAAAGTGGCATAATGGGAAAGCTTGTTAAATTGTACTTCATACTCCGCAATAGACATATTCCCCTGCTTCAGATTCAGGAATTCCTTCCTCTTCTCATCTTTATATGCTTCAGGCATATAATTGTTCTGAAATTCCAGGAGAAAATCATTCCATGTCAACACCGGTGGTTGTGCATCACTGTCAGGGACTGTCTCCCACCATTCATAAGCATTTCCTTGCAGTAAGGATACTGCATAATCAAATTTCTCATCTGGAGTACATCTCATCATATTCAGTACCCTCTGTGTCCTTTTCAGCCATGTCTCAGCTTCTGCTGGGTCTGTTGTGCCATTGAAATCAGTTGCACCATGTTTCCTCAGCTTGTCATACCGTCTTTCCTTGTACATTTCAGGACCACATACTTCTTGTTCTAGGTTTTCATGGGGTACTTCTGCATGAGATGACTGTGATGCATGTACTGGAGCTCTAGCTCCTAGTGCTGGTTGCTCTCTATGTAAATGAGGTGATGCCTCATGAGAATGCATTTCGACCGGCCTCTCCCTCCTTGGTGTATCATGTCTTATGATGTCCCTAAAATAAATGAAAGTATGTCACTACATAATGTTCAACACATATGATGCATATGTTATCATGCGCTTATGCTTATGCATGTTCCCATGGAACCTATCCCTGCTCTGATACCAAAAATGTAACGTCACACCTCTTATGCATTTAAGTATAACCTATCCCTGTATCAAATAGTCACATACTGCATACTGAAAAGGCAAAATACCCTGTTAACAATAGTAGTAAAATTTTTTTTTTCATATCATATCCTGTAAAATCAACTAAACGACTTTTCAAGTCAACATTAAAACCACAATACGATATATCAAAATATAAACTTTACACATAAGTATTTCCGAGTTGATTTCATTTATACATATTTAGACTCATTCCAAAATGACTATACATATTCAAGCATATAAGTCCAAAATACAGATGACATGTTTTTATGCTTGTGTGGAATGCAAGGAGAGAGAGTGATGAGGCTCGGCCAATGACCTGTGCTCCATGTCTTCTATACACTACTCAAAATGAGCTATCACTTTTCTTTACCTGAAAAATGACGCAAATTGATGAGTTGCGGCTCAGTGAGAATAATCATCCAATGAGCTCTAAAGTACCAAACAACTCATAGTCATAAATCACAATTCCAATATATACCATGTATTCCATTCCATTCATCAGTCAATTACATATAAATATAGATAAAATCAAGTACTCAATAATTGTTATTTACTTATGCTTTGCTTGTACATTTTATTTTGTTGTGACCAGATTAAACGAACATTGCCCCGGGTTTCCATGTGAACATTTGCATTTGCATTTGCTAGCTAGCTTGATCATTTGTTTCATTTGCACATTTGTTGGGCCATAGGCCTCTTCTTTTGCTTTGCACATTTGTTGGGCCATAGGCCTCTTCTTTTGCTTTGCAATGTCGATTAACTAGTCACAACGCCTTTTTAGCCCATATGCATATGCACTTGTATTTAAGCATTCATCAACCATTGCATCTTTATCATATACAACATACATATATTCCCTATATACTTCATATGTCAAGCATACACCTTGTATATACTATACATGTACCATGTATATATATCACATTTGTCAAATATATACCTCAAATATACCACAAGTATACTATTTATATGTACCACAATATCAAAAATTATCCATCATTACATTATCAAGGACCAATCATGACAATCACATGAATCACATAGCAAACAACATTCATTTGCACTAAAGAATTCAATCGATAATTAGACTCACCGTTCTCCTTTGATTCCGACCCCTAACTTATTGTCTATCTGCTCCTTGTGGGTCTCCAATATGTTGCGAGCCTAATATGAAAACATAATCGATTAACTCATAATTAGAGATACTTAATGTGGCTTAAACAAATTAATATGCATAATGCATATACATAGCTAGGCTTTTTCCTATGGGGCAGTGTGACCTTATGGGACTGTTAAGCCTATAACTTTTCCTATAGTTGACCAATTAATCTGATTCTTGTTCCTAATTCAAAATAACACATAATCATGAAACATATTAAAATATCAGACCAATTGGATCATTGTACAATTTTTGGTGGAATTTCTAAGAGTGTTCTGTTTCCTGCCCTGTTTCTGCCCTTTGGCAGTTTCAGGGTACCAATTTGGGTAGTCCATATCTTACAATCTGTAAATCAGATTATAATGAAACTTGTCAGACACTTATATGGGTTCAAATGGAACATGTTTCATGTTCACAACTTTTACCAATGATGCCTCTAAGGTCTTCAAATTATAAGCAACATTTCACTGGTCCAGAACAGAATTGGCTTCCGGACCAGTATGACTTCTAAAGGCCATACATTACTCTATACATAACATTTTAAGCTGAAATTAGTACCAAACTTTATCTAAGACATATACCTATAACTTTCATGTTTTGATAAGTTACAGAATCTAGCTCTAAGGATCTCAAATTAGACAAAAAAGTTTCTGGAACTGCCCAGGGCACTCAATAGGCAGTTCAAACCATGGAACAGTCATGGTTCCATTTACCATAACTCACAATTTACAAGACATATGAACCTGAAATTTGGTATACAGATACATAACACATATATCTACAACTTTTTTGTTTTGAGATACTTCAAATAATGGCTTTAACATATTCGAAATCAAGTAACACAGTAGCTAACTTGGTTAGGGTTTACACCCTGACCAGTTTCAGTACGAAGAGCATATCTAATTCTATAAACCCAATCACGAAACACCGTTTACATATTCATAAATATAAGACATAAAGGAACAACTTTTGTGTTTTATACTTGTCCAGAATCAATTTATATGTGCATCAAAATCGGGTTGCAAAACAGTGCCTATTAATGAACCTAAGCAACTCAAATCAACCCTAAAGCAATAAGAATTGATTACTTACCAAGGACGAACTTGCAAGGGATCAATTTGGTGCAAAAACTAGGTAAAACAAGGAAGATTTGAAGTCTGAAATGGAGGAAAATGAAGGAGAAGTCGGGGCTGAAGTGAGGAGGCAGAAATGGGAAAGATGAAGATAAAGGCAGATTTATGTTTTTGTCTTTTTATCATTTTCTCATCTCATTTCTCATCTCATTTCTCATTTCTCTTCTCTTTTCTCTTCTCTTCTCTTCTATTTCTCTTTTGTTTCATTTTCATTTTATTTTATCTATATTATTATTATTATTTACATATATATATAATTCGACTAATCTACACAATAATACCGCTTAATCTTTTGGCCCGGTTTAACTAAATTAACAATGCAAAATGTTTACTAATCTTAATCTAATCATTTTGCTTACATTAATTTGGTCACTTATTCAATTCATTTCTAATACTTCATAATCCTCATATAGGTTATAAGTACACATGTGCTACTCGATACAAGTGTCAAATGCTAGGACACGTAGCTAGTGCGTGTGATAAACTTGTTCCTACGAAAGTACGTATGGAATGCATTTGTTCAATTGAATTGTATGCAAGATGCTTATGTTCAATGAAATGCATGTGGGGGAAGGTCAAGGATGTTACAGATAGCTCAACTATTTTGAGCAAGTTAATCAGTTCGGGAATAGGGGTGGAGATTTTGTTCATCCTATAGTTAAGCACAAAATGTGAATAACTATCAGAAAAACCAGTTAGAATTAAGTCAATACTTAATTCATGGTCCATCACAAAATCCCAAGGTGGCCAATCTCCCAATATAGCCATTCATCTTCAATGCATATTGCATTGGAGATGTCCCCTCAACCATCTTAGTGCGGAAGAGCAACCTCAAAGTTTGGAACCTTTTGGAATTTGCTTGCTCATCAAAAAGCTCTCTTAGATGCTATACTATTGAATTAGCATCCATAGCCTCATGCTGCTTTTGCAACTCAGCTAACATAATAGCAAGCATAATGCAGCTCGCCATCTCACTATCATCAAGATGCTTTTAACATGCCTTCTGAGCATCTTCAGAAGCATCAGCAGTAGGGGGATTAGGGAGTGTTAGAGGAGTGCTCTAAAAGCAATCACCTTTAGCACTTATTGTACAAATTTATTTGATTAATAAAAGGCTTTTTAATTAAGTTGATGTTCATTTGATATATAAATTGATAAGTGATCTTAAATTATTTAATGAAATCTTTGATACATAACATAACATGAATGAAATCCTGATGAGATCATGATGTTGAGATTCTCATCATGTGTAAATTATGTTAGTATCAAAATTATCCCTAGTCATAGGATTAATGAGATGGGACATTATTAATCCAGATAGACTAGCACATGTTACACTCCTTGATTGGATGGATTAGTAGATCTCATAATCTATAAACATAAGATAATCTAGAAACTCTTGACTCATGTATTTACCTCATCATTCTGATCGAAGTGTTTTAATACTTTTGCCAAGTTGTTTCTCTACTTCATTTCAGAATTCTTTGAACTTTTCAAAAGCTTCATATTTTGTATCTCATAAGATACACGTATCCATGTCGTGAGTAGTCATTGATAAAAGTAATGAAGTAGATGAAACCACCTCTAGCTTGTGTAGACATTGGACCACATACATCTGAATGTATTAAGTCTAAAAGTCCATTAGCACGTTCACCCTTTCCCTTAAAGGGAAATTTAGTCATCTTGCCTAGCAAACAAGATTCACATACGTCATATGATTCATAATCAAATGACCCCAAACTACAACTTTTGTGTAGCTTAGCCACGCGCTTCTCACTTATATGATCTAGACGACAATGCCATAAATAAGATGATTTCAACATATCTTGTTTTTGCCTTTTATTATCATTCATGTTTAAAATTGGATTTGACATATCTAATATGTATATTCCATTGCATAATGTACCATTAGCATAAAGAATTCCATTCAACTTAATATAACAACAATTGTTACTAAAAGCTAAAAGGAAACCATTTTTATTTAGACTTGAAACAGAAATAATGTTTTTAGTCAAAGTAGGTACATAATAGCAATTATCCAAATTAAATATAAGCCCACTAGGGAGGGTCAATACATATGTTCCTATAGCTAATGCAGTAACCCTTGCTCCATTTCCAACACGTTGGTCTGACTCTCCCTTATTGAGCTATCTACTGTTCCTTAGGCCCTGCATATCAGTGCATATGTGTGAGCCACAACTGGTATCTAATACCCATATATTAATATTGGGAACAATATTAATTTCAATGAAAAAAATACCCAAAGTAGATGGTGCATCAGATGCCTTCTTCTTCAAGGACTCCAAGTAAGCCTTGCAGTTTCTCTTCCAATGGCCATCCTTGCCATAATGGAAGCATGTCCCTTTTGGAGCAATCTCCTTGGCCTTCTTCTTGGCCTTGCCTCCCTTAGGCTTCATAGACTTCTTCTTCTTCTTAAGGTTCTTCTTTTTTGAACTTGAATAGTCCACCAGCATCACAGCCTTACTGTACTTCTTGACAGATGGCTCAACTGTTTTAAGCAAGTTAATCAGCTCAGGAATAGTGGTAGAGATTGGTTCATCCTATAGTTAAGCACAAAATGTGAATAACTATCAGACAAACCGGTTAGAATTAAGTCAACACTTAATTCATGGTCCATCACAAATCCCAAGGTAGCCAACCTATCAATATAGCCATTTATCTTCAATACATATTGCACTCGAGATGTCCCCTCAACCATCTTAGTGTGGAAGAGCAACCTTGAAGTTTTTAACCTTTCAGAACATGCTTTCTCATCAAAATGCTCTCTTAGATGGTATACTATGGAATTAGCATCCATAGCCTTATGCTGTTTTTGCAACTCGGCTGACATAGTAGCAAGCATAATGCAGCTTGCCATCTCACTATCATTGAGATGCTTTTGATATGCCTTCTGAACATCTTTAGAAGCATTAGCAGTAGGGGGATTAGGGAGTTCCTCATCTAGGACATAGCCAATCTCTTCGGATTTGAGAACTATTCTCAGATTCCTTAGGCCATCCAAAAAATTAGGCCCAACCAACTTATTTGATTCCATTAGCAATCGCAAATTCACACTTGTCATGATGATGATTCTAGCAACCTAGATGTAAAATAGAACATGTTAGAATGTACATAAAATGCATATTTATTAGGTCTTTAATAAATCACATTATTGTAACATCCGCTAATTTAGGCCCCGAGTCGCACGTGTCGTGAAGTTGACGCGTTTGACCGATCGGAGTCTAAATTCGGAATTTTTCACAAAATTGATTAAGAAATGGCTAAATTAAATGATATAAGCATAAATAAGTGATTATAGAGTTTAAAGAAGTTGATTTACAAAATTGCAAAATTTGATAAGTTTTGGGGTCAAATTGCAATTTACCAAAAATTGGAGGATTAATGAGATTAATGGCTAATTAACTTAAGAAATTTGGACATTTTGATAGGGTTGGCCGGCCATGACACTAAAAGAAGAAGATTAATATTGATTAAGTGTAAAATTGGGAGAAAATGGTCAAAAGGTGGGTCCCACATGAAGATTTTTGGGCACCCTATATAAGACTTTTCTTCTTCTTCTTCTTCTTCTCTTCATTTTCTGCATCCTTCTCTCTTTCTTTACCAGTCACGCCAGCTTCATCCATTCCTGCATAGCCAATCTTGACTTCTAGAGAGAGAAAGGAAGGGAAGAGAAGGGAAAGAGCAAGACAAAGTGATATTCATGTTCTATAACTCATAAGGAAGCTGGAAAGAACAAGAAAAAGGAAGAAAAATCAAGTTTGGTAGAGAGAGAAAATCTCCAAAGTGGTGATCAAGTGAAGAAAAGTGTAAGGTAAGAAGTATTTCTTCTTCTTCTTCATCTTTTCTAAAGGAAGTTCGAATTTTGAGCTTTTCTAAGACTTATATGGAATGAGAGAGAAACTAGGGTTTTGAAAGAGAGAAAGAGAGTTTAGGGTCTTAATGAAATTAGATGATGATGAAAATGATCTATGATGTTGTAGGAGTTCCAAATGACAAGGAACAAGCTCTAAGTAACAAAGGAAAAGAGAAAGCTACCTAAAAGAGTGAAGGAGAAAGATTAAGGTTTGTGCATAATTTAAGGCAATAGCCTATGTTTGTTTGAAATAATGCATGCTGAACATGATTGTAGATAAATGAAATTTCAAGAAAGATGATGATTATGGCATGAAACCATAGGTTTAGACATATGTGAATGAGATAATTGTGACATTGAATTAAGGATGCATGTTAGAGAATCTTGTATGATCAAGGCATGTAAATGTATTGAAAAGTAATAAGTTGAGTAAAGAGCCTTAGAAATGCATGAAATAGAATTTGGTATGTTTTGGATGATGTTAGAATGAATGAAAGGTGAATATGCAGATTTCCTGCTGAAAGTCACGGGTGTGACTATTGAGTCACGGGTGTGAACTTGAGGGTTCACGGTTGTGACTGATTGTGTCACGGTTGTGAATTTCTGGGTGGAAATGGTACTATTCATTCCAGAAGCGTTCACGGGTTGAAATCACAGCAGTGAACTTATTCACGGGCATGAATGAGTAATCACAACCGTGAATGCTTTTGGGCGATTCATTCCAGTAGCGTTCACAGCTTGGGATTACGGGCGTGAACCCATTCACGGGCGTGAAAGTAGTAATCACGGCCGTGAATGCTCTGCATTTGAAATTATGAATATGGTTATTAAATGAGGAATTCAGGTAAGTAAATGAAAGTTATTGTCTATCCAGTGAAATAAGAATGATATGAAATTAGATATATGTATGTATATATATATATATATATATATATATATATATATATTGATGTGAGAATGTGATATGTTGTGATATAGAAAAATGAATTGATGTAGAAAAATGAATTGTCATGAATGTACATGAAATCTGATGCAGATGATAAACATGAGAATATTGATGAATCTAGTAAATGAATGAAAAGATATATGATTATGACTATATGTTTGTAAAATAAGAAAATTGAGATGTTGATAAATATGAGATATTGATGTGTGGAAATTTGAGAATAATGATTGGTGTAAAAATATAAAGAAGCCCATTACTCTACTTGCGGACTAGAATCAGGATAGATGACATGTCATTAAGGGGGCGAACGGTACCGTACTATACCTCAACCAATGTGGCTAAAGCTTATGTGAGCGCCATTGATTTGAGAAGCTTTTATAAGCCAGATAGTGGACAGGGTGGCATAAGCTTGTGTGAGTACTCCTGATCCATAACCCGTATCCAGTCAGTCCAAAAATTTAGAGTGATGTGGGCAAGATAATGAGGATATATCGGAAAAATAAGAAAAGGAAAGAATAAGAAAATGATGATGATATGAGATTGATATGCAATGATAAAGAGAATAAGAAAATGATGATGATATTAGATTGAAATGCAATGATAAAGAGATTTACAGAATACTTTGCTATTAAAGATAAATGAAAATAACATTGTCTATATGAGCATGACATTCATACTTGTATGAAATAGGAATATGTTGATAGTCATACATACAAACATTTTAATGCACAAAAATGATAATTGTTAATGCTTGTTGCATGATATAGTATATTGCCTTCTTTATATGCACCACTAAGCTTAGAGCTTAGCGTGTAGTTTAATTTCCACGTAGATATAGAAAGATAGCTGAAGACGCTAGATAAAGCAAGCGGTGATCCCATTCAAGTATAGTAGTCGGACCTTGATAAAGTGGGTTACAAGTTTCAAAACTTTTGTATTTGATTTTTATATTAAAGAAATGTTTGAGTTTGTAAAACTTGCTTTTAAAGTTTGTTAAGAATTCCGCTGATGTTATAAATTACTATACTATGTAAATAAATTGTACTATGATTTTTTTTTATATCCATATATATACATGAGTAAAAAAATGTAAATATATATTTATGAAGTATGAGAAAGACAAGCGGCAGCGCTTCCTTATCCGGGCACGTATTGCGGTTCGGGTGAGGAGGTGCGGCTGCTATAATTATGGCTCCCACTTTTTTATTACGAATCCATAACCCTCACTATGAACCCGAGAGGATTTATATGGAAGTTCTCCTAGTTGGTCGATATCCAACTAGCTAAGAATAACTTTGAGGCAACTCAATAAGCTATCCTTAGTTTGGCTGGTAGGTATCTAATCCATACCAATTGCATTATTCATGCAACTATCGAATCTTGTGCTATCAAATCATTGATGTGTGCACATTCATTGGGCTAATGACTCTTGATATGTGTATATCCCATGTATACAAACCCAACTTCACCTCCAATACACATTAACCTTGGCACAAATCCAACAAGTTAATAATATCGGTTAAGTCTAGCCCATTAATCGTGAAATCTAATTTCAATGGATTGAACATATTCTTATAGAGTGAGCTTGAGGCAACTCAACAATCCTAACTCTAGAAGAACTCTGGTTCTCCCCATATTAATGGAAGGCATAAGACTTAATTGTTTATGTAGTGAGGGATTTCTTTGTTAAGTCTCATCAGGTTATTATTTCATGCTTTTATATATCATACATTCGTCACATTGATATATAAAGATAGTTAAATTAACTATATGGCATAATTATGGACATACTAAAGTCAATCTCTTGAGCCAAAGAGAAATTGACAAGGTCTTACCTAGGTATATGCATGAATTTACAACCCAAAATAGAAATCAAATTTCTATTTCTAAGTCTTCTTGTTTATGGTACCATCTCCTTTGCTTCTTACTCCTTTGTATCTTCATTCTATCCTAATCCTATGTAATCTAATTACATATTTCAAATTATAGAAAACCTCAATTTACATTTGAGGGGAGTAAGATGAGAAGAGAAATACATAAGAAAGAAAAAGAGGTAGGGACACGCAGACCCTATTTACCATAAAACAAAATAATTCCATGCATACTCAATCACATTGGGACTAAGTCCATAATCATCCATCATGGCTTTTCATACACCCCTAACATGCATTCTCTAATGCACAAGATAAAAATGACAATTTTGGATTTAAATTTGTAAATCGATTCAACACTTGAATCGAAATTTCCTATATATGTTCTTTCGGTTAATATAATTTTTTATGTCATTTTAAAGTGGAATTTAATATTTAATCAAATTAAATTAAATTTCATATTTCCATAAGTAATTCAAAATTAATTCTCCTTAAAATCAGAATATTATGATGTTAAAATTAAACAATTTAATTTTAATATACATACCAATTTCTAGTCATACTAGAATTACAATTGCATAACTTAAATTAATTCAAATTAATTTCCAAAAATTCTAAAAATTTCAGAACATCAAATCACCATTCTAATTATCTTTAGGTCCATGGACTTCTTCTTCTTCTTAAAGTTCTTATTTTTAGAACTTGAAGAGTCCACCAGCATCACAGCCTTACTATCCTTCTTGATAGATGGCTCAATTGTTTTGAGCAAGTTAATCAACTTAGGAATAGTGGAAGAGATTTCATTCATCCTATAGTTAAACACAAAATGTGAATAACTATCAGACAAATCGGTTAGAATTAACTCAATACTTAATTCATGGTCCATCACAAATCCCAAGGTGGCTAGCCTCTCAATATAGTCATTCATCTTCAATGCATATTACACTGGAGATGTTCCCTCAACCATCTTAGTGCGAAAGAGCAACCTTAAAGTTTCAAACAATTCAGAATGTGCTTGCTCATCAAAATGCTCTCTTAGATGGTAAACTATGGAATAAACATCTATAGCAAGCATAATGCAGCTTGCCATCTCACTATCATTGATATTCTTTTGATATGCCTTCTGAACATCTTCAGAACCATTAGCAGCAAGGGGATTATGGAGTGCCTCATCTAGGACATAGCCAATCTTTTCAGATGTGAGAACTATTCTCAAATTCCTTAGCCAATCCAAAAAATTAGGCCCAATCAACTTATTTGATTGCATTAATGATCGCAAATTCACACTTGTCATGATGATGATTCTAGCAACCTAGATGTAAAATAGAACATGTTAGAATGTATATAAAATGCATGCTTATTAGGTCTTTAATAAATTGCATTATGACTCCCACTATTTTATTGTGAATCTTTAGCCGTCACTATGAACCTAAGAGAACTTATATGGAAGTTATCCTAGTGGATCGATATCCAACTTGCTAAGAATAACCTTGGGGAACTCAACAAGCTATCCTTAGTTTGGTTGGTAGGTATCTAATCCATACCAATGGCATTATTCATGCAACTATGGAATCTTGTGCTATCAACTTATTGATGTCTGCACATACATTGGGCTATCAACTCTTGATATGTGTACATCTCATTTATACAAACCCAACTTTACACCAAATACACATTAACCTTGGCGCAAATACAACAAGTTAATAATATCGGTTAAGTCTAACCCATTACTCGTGAAATCTAATTTCAATGGATTGAACATATTCTTATAGAGTGTGCTTGAGGCAACTCAACAACCCTAACTCCAGAAGAACTCTGGTTTTCCCCATATTAATGGAAGGTGTAAGACTTAATTGTTTATTTAGCGAGGGATTTCTTTGTTAAGTCTCGTCAAGTTATTATTTCATGCTTTTATATATCATACATTCATCAGAAGGATATATAGAGATAGTTACATTAACTATAAGGCATGATTATGGACATACTAAAGTCAATCTCTTGAGCCAAAGAGAAATTGACTAGGTCTTACCTAGGTATATGCATGAATTTACAACCCAAAATAAAAATCAAATTCTTATTTCTAAGTCATCTTGTTCATGGTACCACCTCCTTTGCTTCATGCTCCTTTGTATCTTCATTATATCCTAATCCTATGCAATCTAATTAGATATTTCAAATTATGAAAAACCTCAATTTACATTTGAGGGGAGTAAGATGAGAAGAGAAATACATAAGAAAGAAAGAGAGGTAGGGACACGCAGGCCCTATTTACAATAAAACAAAACAATTTCATGCATGCTCAATTACATTTGGCCTAAGTCCATAATTATCCATCATACCTCTTCATACACCCCTAACATGCATTCTCTAATGCACAAAATAAAAATGACAATTTTGGATTTCAATTTATAAATCGATTCAACGCTTGAACTGAAATTGCTTATATGTGTTCTTTCGGTTAATTTAATTTTGTATGTCATTTTAAAGTGAAATTTAATATTTAATCAAAATAAATTAAAATTCATTTTTTCATAATTAATTCAAAATTATTTCTCCTTAAAATCAGAATATTATGATGTAAATTAAACAATTTAATTTTAATATACATACCAATTTCTAGTCATACTAGAATTACAATTGCATAACTTAAATTAATTAAAATTAATTTCCAAAAATTCTAAAAATTTCAGAAGATCAAATCACCATTCTAATTATCTTGAGGTCCATGGACTTCTTCTTCTTCTTAAGGTTCTTATTTTTAGAACTTGAAGAGTCCACCAGCATCACAGCCTTACTATCCTTCTTGATAGATGGCTCAACTGTTTTGAGCAAGTTAATCAACTTAGGAATAGTGGAAGAGATTTCATTCATCCTATAGTTAAACACAAAATGTGAATAACTATCAGACAAATCGGTTAGAATTAACTCAATACTTAATTCATGGTCCATCACAAATCCCAAGGTGGCTAACCTCTCAATATAGTCATTCATCTTCAATGCATATTACACTGGAGATGTTCCCTCAACCATCTTAGTGCGAAAGAGCAACCTTAAATTTTCAAACATTTCAGAATGTGCTTGCTCATCAAAATGCTCTCTTAGATGGTAAACTATGGAATAAACATCTATAGCCTCATGCTGCTTTTACAACTCAGCTGACATAGTAGCAAGCATAATGCAGCTTGCCATCTCACTATCATTGAGATTCTTTTGATATGCCTTCTGAACATCTTCAGAACCATTAGCAGCAAGGGGATTATGGAGTGCCTCATCTAGGACATAGCCAATCTTTTCAGATGTGAGAACTATTCTCAAATTCCTTAGCCAATCCAAAAAATTAGGCCCAATCAACTTATTTGATTGCATTAATGATCGCAAATTCACACTTGTCATGATGATGATTCTAGCAACCTAGATGTAAAATAGAACATGTTAGAATGTATATAAAATGCATGCTTATTAGGTCTTTAATAAATTGCATTATGACTCCCACTATTTTATTGTGAATCTTTAGCCGTCACTATGAACCTAAGAGAACTTATATGGAAGTTATCCTAGTGGATCGATATCCAACTTGCTAAGAATAACCTTGAGGCAACTCAACAAGCTATCCTTAGTTTGGCTGGTAGGTATCTAATCCATACCAATGGCATTATTCATACAACTATGGAATCTTGTGCTATCAACTTATTGATGTCTGCACATACATTGGGCTATCAACTCTTGATATGTGTACATCTCATTTATACAAACCCAACTTTGCACCCAATACACATTAACCTTGGCGCAAATACAACAAGTTAATAATATCGGTTAAGTCTAACCCATTACTCGTGAAATCTAATTTCAATGGATTGAACATATTCTTATAGAGTGTGCTTGAGGCAACTCAACAACCCTAACTCCAGAAGAACTTTGGTTTTCCCCATATTAATGGAAGGTGTAAGACTTAATTGTTTATTTAGCGAGGGATTTCTTTGTTAAGTCTCGTCAAGTTATTATTTCATGCTTTTATATATCATACATTCATCAGAAGGATATATAGAGATAGTTAAATTAACTATAAGGCATGATTATGGACATACTAAAGTCAATCTCTTGAGCTAAAGAGAAATTGACTAGGTCTTACCTAGGTATATGCATGAATTTACAACCCAAAATAAAAATCAAATTCTTATTTCTAAGTCATCTTGTTCATGGTACCACCTCCTTTGCTTCATGCTCCTTTGTATCTTCATTATATCCTAATCCTATGCAATCTAATTAGATATTTCAAATTATGAAAAACCTCAATTTACATTTGAGGGGAGTAAGATGAGAAGAGAAATACATAAGAAAGAAAGAGAGGTAGGGACACGCAGGCCCTATTTACAATAAAACAAAACAATTTCATGCATGCTCAATTACATTTGGCCTAAGTCCATAATTATCCATCATACCTCTTCATACACCCCTAACATGCATTCTCTAATGCACAAAATAAAAATGACAATTTTGGATTTAAATTTGTAAATCGATTCAACGCTTGAACTGAAATTGCTTATATGTGTTCTTTCGGTTAATTTAATTTTGTATGTCATTTTAAAGTGAAATTTAATATTTAATCAAATTAAATTAAATTTCATTTTTTCATAATTAATTCAAAATTATTTCTCCTTAAAATCAGAATATTATGATGTAAATTAAACAATTTAATTTTAATATACATACCAATTTCTAGTCATACTAGAATTACAATTGCACAACTTAAATTAATTCAAAAATAATTTCCAAAAATTCTAAAAATTTATAGAACTTGAAATCATCATTCTAATCATCATTAGTTCAGCTCAAGTTTATCAAAATATTTTAGGCACAAGCCAAAATTACTAAGACAAACGAACCAACACACTTAAATGTTCAAAATGACTAATTCAACATGTAGAATTTTTTTCAACATTTATATCCCTCAAAAATAATTTTAGAATGCATCTAACATCAAAATAATATATTTTTAATCATATAAAAAAAATTTCAAGGTACTGGAAATCAAATAAATATGTACAAAAAAATCAAACGAAACAGCCCCATTGGGTATGCTTCAACAGTCCTATTTTTATGTTTGTTTAAAAAATTAATTAAAATAATTTTTAATTAATTATTTAATACTTCCAGAGGCATAAAAATATTTTCAATATGTCTAAATAAGTTTTTCATAATGAAATTACAAGAAAAATATAATCAACCCCATCAATTAAACCAAACAACAACACATGTTCATAAATAAGGCTATTTTAGGAATTTTGAAATAAATCCAAAATTAATTATTTGAATCACATTCAAATCATTTTTATATCAAAATAATTATCCTTAATTATCCCATTATCATATTAGAGAAAGAAAAACGTGTAAAACTTATTTTACAAATTAATTTCAAATTTTCAAAACCTATTGACCCAAAATCATGAAAACCATGCAATCCCATTACACTTTCAATTAAAACTAATTTTGATGGACACAAGGGGTCTCGATACCAATATTGGGTTTTGAAGAATGAATCATATTCATAAATGTAGCAGAAAAATAAAATTTTCAAAATTCAAAATAAAAGATCATACTTGTGCCATTAAAACTAATTTATATAAATATAAAGGTTAGAAATTATACCTTGTAATTTCTTATTTGTTCTTCAAATATTTACTTTATTGGGTTGTAGCAAACCATAACAATCCACACTATGATGTCTGTAATGATAATCCATGCAAAGAATGAAGAAGAAACTATGAAAAGAAATGGTTTAAATAAATTCAAAGTGCTAGCTTTGAAAGTGTTCTTGAGAGAATTTTTGTTGAGTCTTAAAAATATTTTTTTTTATAAATTTTGTTTATGTCTATTTTCTATCATCTGATGTATTTTATATTTGAATCAAATTCAAAGAAAAGATAAAAAGTTAAAAATGGAGAAAAGGGAAATGAATGAATAGTAATTGGCCATAATTGGCCTAATTAAGGCCAAAATCTACCGTAAGCCAACAGGAGGGAGGCAGTAGTGCCCTGGGCCCACGTAGGCTCGTGACCCTTGTGAATGGTTTTTCAAGTGCGATCTTATCGTGATCCATCTTGAAATAATTCTCTCATATTTTGGATCCTATCACAGACCATTTTACTTATTCTCCATATCTTCAATGCCTGTGACCCATTAGGTTTCCAGTTATGTTGGCCACTTAAATTAACAATTAAATTAAGTAAGTCATGAGTGATATCTAGCACCTCATCATGACCCCCAATTGATCAAACCGTCAGAGATTTGGCTACGAACCTTTCTGTAGACAATTGCTGTGCAATTATTCCTTTCACCATTCTATACCGCACTTGTTTTAGAGTATGGACATGTGTCAACTTCTGCTAGACTAACTACATCACGTCTAGTTCAATTAATGTTAGTTCTTGTCCTTGAGGCTCATTACTCTATTACATAAGTCATTGAAAACTATCTTTATGACATTTCTACTCCGACCAGAGATTCCCGAGTAATGACCACGATAAGAGGCCATGGGTATACACTCCTTCTATCAGGAGTTGCGAATCCTTTGTTGGTTACCCAATTACCCTCTAATACGTCAAGTTGTATCCAATCACCACCCTATGAGCAACCTCATTGAGGTAACAAGGAATAGTGTCATAATACATAATCAATATTCAAGATATCCTTGAGTACCTCAAGTATAAGGATACTTGCACCATTGCTATGATGAGACTATCATTGACATTTAAATAGATTATCCATATGATTGTCTCATAGCTGGTTATCCTATGTACTATGCTACACTTAGCAAGCATCCATATGTTAACTCTAAACATCTCATATTTATAGATTATGAGATCTACTACTTGATCCAATCAAGGAGTGTAACATGTGCTAGTCTGTCTGGATTAATAATGTCCCGTCTCATTAATCCTATGACTTGGGTATAATTTTGATACTAACATAATTACACATGATAAGAATCTCAATATCACGATCTCATCATGACTTCATTAATTGATTTAAGATCACTTATCAATTCATATATCAAATGAACGTTAAATTAGTGAAAATGCCTTTTATTAATTAAATAAATTTGTATAATAAGTACTAAAGGTGATTCCCTTTAGAGCACTTCTCTAACAAAAGAGGAGATATACACACAAGATGAGAGGACACACATGAGTACTAATGTTAATCGCCTTTGTATTTAATTCCATAGGTGAGTCCATGAAAATCATATTTCTTTTGGGGAAGTGGCTTAGTTAAAGGATCAACAATATTCTAATTAGTGGGCACTCATTCTCTCTTTACATCATTCCTACTAATGATTTCTCTAATCAAATGGTATCTTCATAGTACATGTTTGGTTCTCAGATGAGACCGTGGCTTGTTTGCTTGTGCGATGTCTCCAATATTATCACAATAAAATTGTATTGGATCACTAATGTTGGAAACCACTCTAAGTTCTATGATGAATTTCTTTATCCAAACTGCTTCCTTTGTTGCTTCAGAAACTACAATGTATTCTACTTCAGTTGCACAATCAGGAGTCGTTTCCTGTTCGGAACTCATCCAATTAACTACTCCACCATTTAGTGTGAATATATAACTTGACTGAGATTTTAAGTCATCCTTGTCAAATTGGAAGCTGGAATCAGTATACCAGCTACAATAAGATCTCCATCTCCATATACAAAGAATACATCCTTAATCCTTCTTAAGTACTTAAGGATATTCTTGACAGCCACGCAACGACCCTCATCAGGGTCTGATTGGTATCTGCTCGTGATACTCAGAGCATATGATACATTGGGTCTTGTACATATCATAACATACATGATTGATCCTACAACTGAATGAATATGGAATCAAACTCATGTGTGTCATCTCATCTTGTGTGTATATCCCCTCTTGTGTTAGATGAGTGCTCTAAATGCAATCACCTTTAGCACTTATTGTACAATTTTACTTGTTTAATAAAAGGCTTTTTCATTAATTTAAAGTTCATTTGATATATGAATTGATAATGATCTTAAATCAATTAATGAAGTCATTGATACAAAACATAGCATGAAGGAAATCATGATGAGATCATGATATTCCGATTCTTATCATGTGTAATTATGTTAGTATCAAAATTATCCCTAATCATAGGATTAATAGGATGGGACATTATTAATTCGAACAAACTAGCACAAGTTACACTCCTTGATTGGATCGAGTAGTAGATCTCATAATCTATAAAGATGAGATGTTTAGAGTTAACATGTGGATGCTAGCAAAGTTTAGCTAAGTACATTGGATGACCAGTTATGGGACCATCACGTGGATAATCTATTCAAATGTCAATGATAGTTTCATCATAGCAATGGTGCAGGTATCCTTAGACTTGAGATACTAAAGGATATCTTGGATATTGATTATGTATTTTGACACTATTTCTTGTTGCCTTGGGGAGGTTGCTCATAGGGTGGTGATTAGATACAGCTTGAGGTATTTGAAGGTAATTGGGTAATGAACAAAGGATTCACCACTCCTGAGAGAAGGAGTATATACCCATGGCTTCTTGTCATGATAATTACTCGGGAATCTCTGGCCGAAGTGGAAATGTCATAAAGATTGTCATCAATGACATATCTAATAGAGTAATGAGCCTCAAGGACAATAACTAACATTACTTAGACTAGATGTGATGTAGTGATTCTAGTGGGAGTTGACACATGTCCATACTCTAAACCAAGTGGGGTATAAAATAGTGAAAGAAATTATTGCACGGAAATTGTCTATGGAAAGGTTTGTAGTCAAACTGCTGACTTTCCGATCAATTGGGGGTCATGATGTGTTGTTGAAATTTCTCATGACTTGTTTAAATTAATTGTTAATTTAAGTGGCCAACATAACCGGGAACCTAATGGGCCACACGCATTGAAGATATGGAGAATGAATAAAATGGTCTTGAATGAGATCCAAAATATGAGAGAATTATTTCAGGATGGATCGCGATGCGATTGCACAGAAAAAATTGTTTAGAAGGTTGCGAGCTAGGCAGGCTCCTGGCCTACCCAACTGTAGGCTACAACAGGCTCAGTGTGCATGCTGCTACCTCCAGTTGGCCAACAAGTAAATTTGGCCTTAATTAGGCCAATTATGGCCATTAAGAAAATTTACTATTTATTCAAATTTCCTTTTCTCCATTTTTCACTTTTGATCTTTTCTTTGAATTTAATTCCAATAGAAAAGAAATCAAATGATAGAAAATAGACATGAAAATATTTTTTGTGAAAAAAATATTTTTAAGACAATAAAATTCTCTCAAGAACACTTTCAAAGCTAGCACTTTGAATTTGTTCAAACCATTTCTTTTGATAGTTTCTTCTTCATTCTTTATGTGAATTATCATTAGAGACATCCCAATGTGGATTTTTGTGGTTTGCTACAACCCAACAAGGTGAAGATTTGAATAACATGACAACCTTGAGTATCTCAAGTCTAAGGATACTTGCACCAATGCTATGATGAGACCCTCGCTGACATTGTATAAATATCCATATGATTGTCTCATAGCAGTGTTAGAGATGTGCTTTCAAACCAATAAGCTTTAGCACTTATTGTACAAATTTATTTGATTAGTAAAAGGCATTTTCATTGATTTGATGTTCATTTGATATATGAATGATAGTGATCTTAAATCAATTAATGAAATCCTTGATACTGAGATTCTTATCATGTGTAATTATGTTAGTCTCTAAATTATCCGTATTCATAGGAGTAATGAGATGGGACAATGTTAATCCAGATAGACTATCACATGTTACACTCCTTAATTGGATCGAACAATAGATCTCATAATCTGTAAACATGAGAAGTTTAGACTTAACATATGGATGCTGACTAAGTGTAGCTAAGTACAATGGATGACCTGCTATGAGATAATCATATGGATAATCTATTCAAATGTCAATGATAGTCTCATCATAGCAATGGTGCAAGTATCTTTAGACTTGAGGTACTCAGGGATATTTTGGAAAATTCGTCTTTTGAACAATTTTTACTTTTCTGGTCAAACCTTGAGTTCCAAAAATGATTTTTGAGTAATTATTGTTGGGTTGGAAAGTTAAGAGATAGTGATTCACCTTTTATTTAGACCATTAGACCTGAATATTCCTAGAATTAGGTGAAAAATAGACTCAAAATTTGAACTTGAAATCTATCCAGTAAAATAATGGGTAGAATGGAATGCACGTATCTTAGAAAAAAATTCATAAATTTTGCTACAAAATTCAGTTTAGTGTTATTCAAAATGGAAATTAAAGTAAGACATGTACCTATATTTTGTTAGATGATCAATTATCCAAATTCTATATAAAAATATATGAATAATACACGACAATAAAAGGAAAAAATAATATCCAGAATAGGGCGGTTTGCTTATATGTATTGATTGTGGAAGTTTGTGATAGAAAATATATTATTTGAACTTTCTTATAGTTATAATGATTAAATTAGCAAGTATGAGGCTGTAAAATATTTAATGGGAATTTTTTCATTTATAGGAAAATTATATTATTGCTACTTACATAATTTATATAAATAATAATAAAAGTAACAAATATAATTAAGCTCTATAACATCTAGTCGAGAACTAGAAATTAGGATAAGTTGATATGCCAATAAAATGGTAGAAATGTAGGTACTAGAAAATAGTGTTGATGCGTAGGTACTAAGAAATAGTGCTGAGTTGAAATGATGTAGGCAATAAGAAATAGGTCTGAGTTCAGAAAGATGTAGGCACCAAAAAGGTGCTGAGTTATTGTTGAAAAAATAGGCATTAAACACCGAGTTATAAAATAGTTAAGTAGGTACTGAGTATATTTCCGGAGAGCAGAAATCCTGTAGCTAGTGTTTAATTTCGGTCTAAGATGTTGTGGGCTATCAAATATAAAGAATTTCAAATATGATAAATGAATGAAATATTATAATTAATGAAATGTTCATTTTTTCTTGACATAAATGGTATTGATATTATTTGAATGCTCTGACATGGTTAGTAAATTAATTGTAGTTTTTAAAATTTTATTTTAGAAATATTTAAATAATTATTAATTCTACACTTTGACACTATTTCTTGTTGGCTCAAGAAGGTTACTCATAGGGTCGTAATTGGGTGCATCTTGAGGTATTCGAAGGTAATTAGGTAACCAATAAAGGATTTACCATTCTTGATAGAAGGAGTGTATACCTATGGCCTCTTATCAAGGTCATTACTCGGGAATGTCTGGCCGAAGTGGAAATGACATAAAGATAGTCTTAAATGACAAGTCTAATAGAGTGATGAGCCTCAGGCACAATAACTAACATTACTTGGACTAGATGTGATGTAGTCAGTCTAGTGGGAGTTGACACATGTCTATAATCTAAACTGTTGCCCAAATAATGAAGCAAGAAGGGGGTTGAATTGGATATTAAAAAATTCTTAACTTTTAAGTGCAGAATAAAAAGTTATATAAAGTAGGGATAGGAAGATATCACACAAGAAATTTATAGAGGTTCGGTTATTAACAAACCCTACTCCTCTCCCCAATCTCAATTGGGAGTTTCACTAACACACTAAATGTTATAGAGTTTTACAAGCCACTCCCAACTATGGTGTTTCGATCAATGGCTCACATCTAATCCAGAAATCCCTTGTGTTTTAATGGCTCACAGAATAAACCAATTCCTTGTGTTTTATGGCTCATACAAATAACCCTTACAAGTGTTTTACTCTAAACCTAATATATCCAAACTAACTTGAGTAGTAGATTACAAAGAGAAACACTCACCAATCTATAATGCTCAGAAATTATGAGCAAATAGATTTTTACAGAGAATTAGAGTTTTGTTGAAAATAATTAATGCATAAAATGGCTACAACAAGATTTTGATTCAAAGTAATTGCTTGTTCTCTTGTTCTGGATTCATAAATGACCTGTATTTATACTTCCTTAGCGAATTATAGCCGTTTGAATGCATTTAATGCAAAAATAGCTCTTGCACCAACTCTTAATTTTGTGTCTGACATGTTTCTCTTTCCTCATTCACGGTCGTGAATATGCGTATCACGGTCGTGAATGTTCTTCCAAGTCGTGGTCCAAGTGGTGACTCTGGCTGTGAAGCATTCTAGAAGAATTTGAAGTGTTTGATCACAAACGTGAGTTTATACTTTCACGGGCATGAATATCCTTCCAAGCTGTGATCCAAGTGGTGACTCTGGCCTGAAGCTCTCTAGAGGAATTTGACATGTTATCTCACGGGCATGACTATCTTTCACGGGCATGATGAATTTGATCATTCATATTTGCTATGATTCTTCATGGTCGTGAACTTTAAATGTTGGAGAGTTGGCACTAAGCTATTTCATGGGCGTGATATAATCAGTCACGGGCATGAATATGCTATTTCTTCATTATTTGACTTGCATAAGTAGTCTTCCATTCTTACATCATATTCCATACCCTATTCAACAAACTTAGAACACAAGTATTGTTAAATACATTATTGCATTTTATTTGTTAGCATCAAAATGACAAAAATACCCTCAAGGTTCAACAATCTCCCCCTTTTTGATAGTGACAAACAATCTAGCAATATGTGCTTTTGAGAAGTCTCCCCCTCAAAAGATGCTTAAAATAAAAAATAATTAAGTGCGAGAATTGAGGAAGTATAACATGGATCTTTGCTTGCTAGTTTAGGTATATGCAATGTATATTGAAAGTATATCAAATTGTTTGCTGTTAACTAGTTAAGTATATGCAAAGTATATTGAAAGTATATCAAAATATTGCTTTTAACTAGTTAAGTATATGCAAAGTATATTGAAAGTATATCTCAACTTTATATTCAATATCAACACATTTGCATTCATGTACTTGCATATTCATCTATATTGCTAGGTTTTCCCCCTTTTTTCATCAACAAAAAGAACATAAAAAATAAATCATAAGGCAAAGAACCGATGCAATTATATTAATACCAAATGTAAAAGTACAAAGTTTGGAAATGTAAATTAAAATTCTACATTTGCAATACTAGAAACTGGTAGACAAAGTGAAATAAAAGCTAAAACTCTAGCTAGACTTGGAGCCGGACAACCCATCCCTAAGGCATGCTACTTCTGCCTCATGGCTATCCATGCGAGACTTCATGAAATCTTTGAGGTTTTCCAACCTCTCATCGATCGAAGCCTACAGTTGGTCAAAGCGAGGTGCTAAAAGATCAGCTACTTGCTAAGCCAAGTTTGGTGTGGAGGCCGAGGATTGACCAACCTCCTGCTCAACCTTTAGGGTCGACACCTCGACTCGGACTCTTTTTCTCTGCTAGATTCCTTGGAGGCCAATTTTGAATTCGTCTGAATCATCATCTTCCCAAGCAATTTCACCAGCTGGAGTGGTGAAGCGGTAATAAATATTATTCTTATGAACTATGCGAACCACTGCTCCCATCTTGATAAAAGACTCGACATCTAACTGGTCTTGAGGATGTGTTGGGATGAGGTTGAAGTTGTGCTCTTCTAGCTTTAGATACCCGAGCATAATTGCAAGGTGAGTCACGTACCCACCAATCAAGATATTTCCTGATGGATTCGTTGCAATTGAGAGTAGATGGTTTGCAAACCATCGAGACAGGGCCACTATTAGACCTCTTCAGGCCATCTCCAGGAGAAATAGCTCTGATTTACAAATTGCACCATTGCTATCCCCTTTTGCAAACATGCGATAGGTTTAAAACCTATGTAAGTATTTATGCACTAGTGATCGAAGATGGATGCTCTTCGTCTTCTTGATATCCCAGCTACAATCTTTTCCAAAATGAGTTCATGCTGATTAGCATAGAACTCCACCTCACTCTCATTGAGGATACCATCTAAGGGAAGTTTGAATATGTCACCAAACTCCGCCGCTGTTGTGAGAGTGTTCAGGTGCCTGCAAAGTTGAAGTTTCACTATGCCGGTGGGAGAGACTTGCAGGGTGCTAAGAAAATCGAGAGTTGGTTCCCTTAGCATCGGTTGATTGATATCTACAAACTCCTTGAGATGACAAGCTTGTAGTTGTTTTTTCATGCTTGTCTCAGGATCGTGAAGAAAGTAATGGTCTCTTCTTAAGAACCGCATACCTCTGATGACAATGCTCCAGAATGATGTTGAGAAGGTAGTTTGTGTACCTTCTTGGAGCATGAGATTTCTTTCTTGTGCCTTTTGAGGAGCCAGGTTCCATTGTTGAGTTGAGAAAGAGTTTTTTTATGATTTATAGATGGAAAAGGCTGTTAAGGGGCCAGAATCTGTGAGAGGTATTGAATGTGGTGATAAATGACAGAATTTGTAGAGTTAGAAATGAGAGAAAAATGGCAAAAAATGTTTTATAGCCGACATTGTCACGAGCGTGAAATGTTGTGTTCACGGTTTGTTGAAGAGACGCTCTACCCATGATGAAAGATATGAAAGGATTCACAGTCGTGATAAATAATAATCACGGGGTGAATAGTGAATTTTAACGGTGGTCACAAAATGAGTCACGGTTGTGAAGTACAATCTTCACTACTTGTGATCGTGAGACAAAACATGAAACAAAGTGTGAATGCTTCTGTAATTATTTGGTGTTAAGGTTCATAGTCATGAAGAAGTGTCATGATCGTGAACACAGAGTTACACAGGAGTGACAGAAAAAGGTTATAGGCGTGAAACATAATCTTCACAACCTTCAACCGTGAAGCACGTCGTAAAGCAAAGCGTGAAATCTACTGTAGCTTTTGGTGATTATGAAATATTTGTCATGGGTGGGAATTGCCTAAAATCCTCATTAAGTAAAACTAAGTCTAAAACAAGAATAAAGGATTTTTATGGTGCTTCTTTCCCTTATAACATATATTCTCATCAAGTTTTGCCACTTCATACCTTAAAAGATGAGACAATAAATGACAATATATGAAGGAAATTAACATTCAATTTTGACAACCATACTTAGGATAAGGTTAATCCATCAATCATACCAAGCTCTCTTCTTATGAAGTTAAATCTTTCTTCATTAAGAGACTTAGTGAAAATATCTGGCAATTAATTTTCTGTATTGATAAATTCCAATACAACATCTCCATATTGAATATGATCTCTAAGAAAATGATGCCTTATGTCAATATACTTACTTATAGAGTATTGAATGGGATTCTTAGATAGGTTTATAACACTTGTATTGTCACATCTAATAGGTATATGGTCCAAACTATGACCATAATCCTTAAGTTGTTGTTTCATCTATAGGATTTGAGTACAACAACATCCTGCTGCCACATACTCTGCTTCAGCGGTAGAGAGAGCAACTGAAACTTGTTTTTTGCTAAACCAAGAAACCAAGCATTCACCAATAAAGTGACAAGTGCTTGAAGTACTCTTTCTATCCAAGAGACTTCCAGTGTAATCAGCATCTTAATATCCTATGATATGAAAGGATGAATTTCTAGGATACCATAAACCTAGATGCTATGAGTCATGTAAATATTTTAAAATTCTTTTCACAACATTCAAATGTGATTCTTTAGGACACGATTGAAACCGAGCACATAAGCATACACTATACATTATATCAGGTCTAGAGGCAGTAAGATATAAGAGTGATCCAATCATACCTCTATAGATCTTTTCATTAATGCTCTTACCCTTTTCAACTTTGTCCAACTTAGTTGATGTGCTCATTGGAGTCTTGGAATTTTTGCATCTTTCCATTCCAAATTTCTTGATTAAGTATTTGGCATATTTGGATTGGTTGATGAATATGCCCTCATTGCTTTGTTTTATTTGTAGACCGAGGAAGAACTTGAGCTCACCCATCATGCACATTCCAAATTCTCTAGTCATACACTTAGCAAATTCTTGGCAAAGCAATTCATTAGTAGACCCAAATATGATGTCATCAACATAAATTTGAAAAATTAGAATATCATGCTTATCCTTTTTAATAAATAAAGTAGTGTAAACATTTTCCTTTGAAAAAATATTTTCTAGAAGAAAATAACTTAGTCTTTCATACTAAGCTCTTGGGGCTTTTTCAATCCATATAAAGCTTTTGAAAGTTTAAATACATGGTTAGGAAAATTATGGCTTTCAAAACCTGGTGGTTGTTCTACATAAACTTCTTCTATAAAACCATTTAAGAAAGCACTTTTGACATCCATTTGAAAGAGTTTGAAATTCATATGACATGCATATGCTAAAAGTATTCTTATGGCTTCTAATCTAGCTAGTGGAGCACAGGTCTCATCATAATCTATTCCTTCTTCCTGATTATATCCCTTTGTAACTAACCTAGCCTTATTCCTAGCTATTGAACCTTTTTCATCTAGTTTATTTCTAAATACTCATTTGCTTGCAATGATTTGATGCTCCTTGGGTCTAGGAACTAAGGTTCATACCTTACTTCTCTCAAATTGGTTGAGTTCCTCTTGCATAGCAATCACCCAACTTTCATCATTAAGATCCTCATTAATATTTTTATGCTCAATTTGAGAGACAAAGGCAAGATTAGAATCAAAAGGTTGAGATGAGATCTAATACTTACTCCCTTTGTAGGATCACCAATGATTTGCTCATTCGGGTGATCTTTTGTCAATCTCCATTCCTTTGGGAGCTCTTGCTTGTTTTTCTCTTGAGCCTGAGGTAGAGAGTCATCTTGATGTGAATTTTCTTGATCATTTTCTTTTTTTTTTTTCATTTTCAAGATCAAGTTTTTTACAACATCATCAAGAAAACTACCTTTCACAAGATCAAGCTTACTAGATTCATCAAAAACAACATGCATAGATTCTTCAACAACTAATGACCTATTATTAAAGACTCTAAGCTTTGCTCGTGGTGGAGTATCTTAAAAATATACCCTCATCAGATTTAGAGACAAATTTTCCAAGGTTGTCCTTGGTATTCAATATGAAACACTTGCATCCAAATACTTTAAAGTATGATATCATGGGTTTTCTTCCATTCCATAACTCAAAAGAAGTTTTGTTTAAGAGTAGTCTTTTGAAAACTCGATTTGAAATATAACATGCAATATTTATGGCTTCGGCCTAAAAGTAAGTTGGTAATCCATACTCATTGAGCATTGTTCGAGTCATTTCAATTAAAGTTCATTTTTCCTTTCGACCAACCCATTTTCCTGAGGTGTCTTAGGAGATGAAAATTTTTGTTAAATGCCATGTTCTAGACAAAAATTTTCAAAGTTTTCATTTTTAAATTCTTTGCCATGATCACTTCTTATTTTTGAAATACAATATCCTTTTTCATTTTGAACTCTCTTAGAAAAGTTTTTAAAAGATTCAAAAGCATCACTTCTATGAGCTAAGAAAATTACCCAAGTGAATCTAGAGTAGTCATCGACGATGACAAAAGCATAGTGTTTACCTCCTAAGCTTAAAACTTTAGTAGGTCCAAAAAGATCTAGATGCAAAAGTTGTAGAGGTTTTGAGGTACTTACAATGTTTTTGGATTTGAAGGATGACTTGTGTTGTTTTCCTCTTTGGCATGGTTCGCATGTCTTGTCTTTTTCAAATTTGACCTTTGGTAGTCCCTTTACCAGCTCTCCTTTGCTGAGGCTTTGAATCAAATCCATGCTTGCATGACCAAGCCTTCTATGCCACAGCTAAGATTCATCACCAGTAGTCGCGAGACACTTAGAGGAAAGGTTAGATATTTTGTGTAAGTCTATTATGTAGGTATTGACATTTCTACTTCCTTTAAATATCTTTTGGCCATTAACAGAGGTTACAAGACACTCGTTAGAAGTAAAGATTACTTGGTTTCCCTTATCACATAATTGACTTACATTTAACAAGTTATGTTTTAAACCATCAACAAGCAAGACATCTTCAATGAAAGTAGTATTATTAATATGGATAGAGCCAATGCTAATTACCTTACCCTTAGCATTGTTTCCAAATGTTACTTTACCTCTATCAATACATTTCATGTCATTGAATAGTTCTTTGTCTCCGGTCATATGCCTTGAGTATCCACTATCTACTAGCCAATAATTTTTATTTATTGTGGACTTGAGGCATACCTATAAGATCACAATTCAAGTATTGTTTTTAGGTACCCAAATGAGCTTGGGTCCTTGGGAGTTAGCACATGAAGGTTCCCAATGAGCCTTTCTTATCCAGCAATGTTTATTTATATGACCAAATTTCATACAATAACTACATTGTTTAGCTCTAAATATGCTTTTTTTTGTCTTACCATGCTTTTAACTACCATTTTCCTATTAGGTAGAGTTTGTGAGTAGTGGCATGAACATGCATGATGACTTGGTGTTTTCCTAGGTGCATGCTTCTTATACATAAAAGCATGATTGGCCTTTTGAGGTTTTCTTCTTAGGCTTACCGACCCTTGATCATTCCTTTTATGTATAGAAGATTTAATGTATGTTGTGCACTTAGCCCTTGGGGCTGTTACTTCTAGTGTGGAGATGTGGGGTTCACTTGACTTAACAAAAGTGGTCTTATGAGATGAAGATAATGTTCCCTTAAATCCAAGACCATGTCTTATTAAAGGTGGTCTTTGAGACACAATGAGAGTATCTAAACTCTCTTTGCCCTTGTGAAATTTTGAAATGGAGTTTCTAAGTTCCTTAACTTCATTTTTCAAAACATTGTTCTCTTTAAGTTAGGATTTGGTTGAGGTTCTTGAGGAGTACTCATCTAATGATTTTTGAAGAGATTCATTAGAAAATTTAAGCTCAAGATTTTCCTTTTCTAGGACTTCCATTTTGTTTTTCAAACTAGAAATGTTATTTTTATAAGTATTAAGTTTACATCTATATTTTTCTAGTTATAGATTCAATACCTCTATTAAAATTTGTTCATCATCATCTTCATTATCACTATCATTATCACTACTATCATTATTGAATGAGTATGAATAAAGTGATCCTACCTTATCCGAGACGTGATCCTCTATAGCAATGAAACATGGGTTGACCTCTTCACTTTCATTATCATCTTTTTCACTTGAAGAGCTTTCGTCATCCCATGTGGCTTTGTGACCTTTCTCCCCATTGCCTCTTTGGTATGTGTTTCTTGAACCTTGGACATTCTGGTTTGATATGTCCCTTCTTCCCACACTCATAACACTTTACCTCATCTTTATTCCTTTGAGAGTCATTTGAGGAGTGTTTGAGATTTCTTTGCTTGAATTTTCAAGAGTTGCCCATTCTCTTTTCAATTATTTTTTTCAGTCTTCTCGAGAGCATTGCTATATCCTCATTTGTATCATCACTCTTTTCTTCATTATCTTCAGCTTCTTCTTGAGACTTTGAAGTAGAGGCTCTTAGTGCTAGAGGCTTCCATTTTTCTAGTTCGGCATCAAGTTCTCTATCTCTCTTTACTGTCATTTCATGTGTTAGAAGTTTGCCAATAAGCACATTGGTATTCATGACGCTCATGTCTTCATTGGCTTCTTCTATAGCAGTAACTCTTGGACCATAATATTTGAGAGGAAGGCTTCTCAGAATTTTGTTGTTTACATCTTCCAAGCTCAAGCGTTTCCCAAGCTTTCTCATACCATTTATGATGGCTAGAAGACGGTTCATCATATCAGTGATTGACTCATTGGATTTCATATTGAAGAGTTCGTACTCTGAAGTGAGAAGTTGAATCTTCTTGGATTTAACTTGCTTTGTTCCTTCATGATAATTTTCCAATATTTTCCACATGTTATACGTGGTTGGGCAGTGTTGTATTCTGCCACATTATTTAATGGATAGTGAGCTTGAGAGAATTGTCATTGGCTTTTTGTTTTTGAAATTTTCTCTATGTTGAGGCTTTGTCCAATCATCTCTTGATAGGATTTCTTCTTCACCATCAACTCCTCTTCTGTTGGTGGTGTCCATTCTTTCCGAACATTATCCCAGACTTCAATTCCCTCACTATCAAGATATGTCTCCATCCGGAACATCCAATAAGTATAATTTGCTCCATCAAAGTAAGGCTCGAGACTTTAGACTCCTTCATTGGCCATTTCTTGATCTTTGCTAGTGCTTTTTAGTCTTCGATGCTAGACAAAGCTTTCATACCAATTGCTGCCCGAGTAATGAACTAAGAAGGGGGGTTGAATTGGATATTAAAAAATTCTTAACATTTAAGTGCGGAATAAAAAGTTAAATAGAGTAGGGATAGGAAGATATCACACAAGAAATTTATAGAGGTTCAGGTATTAATAAACCCTACTCCTCTCCCCAATCTCAATTAGGAGTTTCACTAACACACTAAGTGTTACAATGGAGTTTTACAAGGTCACTCCCAACTATGGGGTTTCTATCAATGGCTCACACCAAACCCAGAAATCCCTTGTGTTTTAATGGCTCACACAATAAACCAATTCCTTGTGTTTTATGGCTCACACAAATAACCCTTACAAGTGTTTTACTCTTAACCAAATATACTCAAAGTCAATTGAGTAGTATATTACAAAGAGAAACACTCACCAATCTATAATGCTCAGAAATTACAAGCAAATAGATTTTTATAGAGAATTAGAGTTTTGTTGAAAATAATTAATGAAAAAAATGGCTACAACAAGGTTTTGATTCAAAGTAATTGCTTGTTCTCTTGTTGGATTCATAAATGACTTGTATTTATACTTCCTTAGCGAATTATAGTCGTTTGGATGCATTTAATGCGAAAATAGTAATTGCACCAACTCTTAATTTCGTGCCTGACATGTTTCTCGTTCCTCATTCACAGTCGTAAATATGTGTACAGTGGTCGTGAATGTTCTTCCAAGCCATGGTCCAAGTGGTGACTCTGGCCGTGAAGCATTCTGGAAGAATTGGAAGTGTTTGATCACAAGCATGACTTTATACTTTCATGGGCGTGAGTATCCTTCCAAGCTGTGGTCCAAGTGGTGACTCTGGCAGTGAAGCTTTCTAGAGGAATTTGACATGTTATCTCATGGGTGTGACTATCTTTCACGGGCATGACTGATTTGATCATTCACGGTTGCTATGATTCTTCATGGTCGTGAACATTAAATGTTAGAGAGTTGGAGCTAAGCTATATCACAGGCGTGGCATAATCAATCATGGGCGTGTATATGCTATTTTTTCATTATTTGAATTGCATAAGTAGTCTTCCATTCTTGCATCATATTCCATACCCTGTTCAATAAACTTAGAACACAAGTATTGTTAAATACATTATTGCTATTTTATTTGTTAGCATCAAAATAACAGAAATACCCCTTCAACATGAACCAAGTGGCATGTAGAATGGTGAAAGGAATAATTGCACAAAAATTATCTATAGAAAGGTTTGTAGTCAAACAATTGACTTTTCGGTGAATTGGGAGTCATAATGTGTTGTTAGATACTGCTCATGACTTGCTTAACTTAATTATTAGCCAATATAACCAGGAATCTAACGGGTCACATGCATTGGAGATATAGAGAATGAGTAAAATGGTATTGGATAGGATTAAAAAATATGAAAGAATTATTTCAGGTCAGATAGCAGTGAGATTGCAGTCATAAGCCCTTATTGGCCTAATGGCAAACTAGCTGGGCATGGCTAATAGAAGGTCCAGCGTGCATGGCACTGCAAGTTGCATTGTGCTATTGGCGTTAGGCCATAATTGGCCTTAATTAGGCCAATTATAACCATTACTATTCATTCATTTTGTTTTTCTTTTTTTTTTTTACTTTTAATCTTCCTTTTGTATATGATTCAAATTGTAAAGACATCAAATGGTAGAAAAGAGACATGAAAATCATTTTTGATGAAAAATAATTTTTGAGACACAATAATTATCTCAAAAACATAATCAAGGCTACCACTTTGAAAGAAATAAGCAACGTTCCATCATTGAGTGATAAATGGGAAATTCATGGAAAGTTACAATTCCCATATCCTGACTTTTTATGAATAATTTTATATTTGTTTTTTCTCTTGTTGGATTTGAAGATATTGTTGAAACCATTTTCTTTGGTAAGTTTCTTCTTCATTATTTGCATGAATTATCATTGGAGAGATCCTAGTGTGGATTGTTGTGGTTTGCTACAACCCAACAAGGTGAAGATTTAAATAACAAATCAAGAAATTACAAGGTATAATTTCAAATCTCAATACTTAATAAATTAGTTTTAATGGTACAAGTATGATCTTTTATTTCAGGTTTTGAAATTTTTATTTTTCCACTGCATTTTATCAATGTAGTTTGGCTTCAAAATACAACGGTGTTATCAATGTCCCCTTGTGTCAATTAAAATTAATTTTAATTGAAAGTGCAATGAGATTATATGATTTTGATGAATTTGGATCAATAGGATTGAAAATTTTAAATTTATTTGTAAAATTTATTTTACATATTTTTATTTCTTTGATCTAATCATGAGATGAATAGGAATGATTATTTTGATTGAAAAATGGTTTAAATGTGATTCAAATAATTAATTGTGGATTTATTTCAAATATACTTAAAATTGCATTATTTATGAACAGTGTTATCAAAATACAATAGTGTTGATCAAAGTTTCCTTGTGTCCCTTAAAATTTATTTTAATTGAAAGTGCAGTGAGAATGCATGGTTTTGATGGATTTAAATCAATAGGATTGAAAATTTGAAATTAATTTTACATATTTTTATTCCTTTGATCTAATCATGAGATGAATAATGATGATTATTTTGATTGAAAAATGGTTTGAATGTGATTCCAATAATTAATTTTGGATTTATTTAAAAAATGCTGAAAATTGCATTGTTTATAAATATATGTTGTTGTTTGGGTTAATTGATTGGACTATTTATATTTTTCTTGTAATTTGATCATTGAAAAATTATTTATACATATTGAGAATGTATTTTAATTAAGTTGTCAAACTGACATAAAAATAAGACTATTTGGTTTCATTTTTTTTGTATATGTTTATTTTGTTTCCAATACCTTAAAATTATTTTTATATAATTAAAAATATATTATTTTTTATTTTAGATGCATGCCAAAATTATTTTACCCGAATTTAAAATTTTAAAAAATTCTAGATGTTGAATGAGTCGTTTTAAGCATCTAAGTATGTTTGTTCGTTTATCTTAGTAATTTTAGCTTGTGCCAAAAATATTTTGATGAACTTAAGTTGACCTAAAAATTCTTCGACTGATGGTTTGTAATTCTGGAGATTTTTGGAACATTTGGAAATTAATTTTTAATTAATTTATATTGAGCAATGGTAATTCTAGTATGATAAGAAATTGGTTTGTATATTAAAATTAAATTGTTTAATCATGACATCATAATAGTTTGATTTTAAGGTAAATTAATTTTGAATTAATTATAGAAATATGGAATTTAATTTAATTTGATTAAATATTAAATTCAATATTGAAATGACATACAAAATTAAATTAACTTAAATAACACGAATAAGCAATTTCGATTCAAACATTAGATATATTTTCAAATTGAAATAAAAAATTGTCATTGTTTAATTTTATTTTATGCATTAGAGAATGCATGTTAGGGGTGTATAAAATGGTATGATGGATGATTATGGACTTAGGCCCAATGTGATTGAAAATGTATGGAATTGTTCCGTTTTATAATAAATTGGGTTTGTGTGTCCCTACCTCTTTTTCTTTCTTATATATTTCTCTTCTTATATTACTTCCCACAAATGTAAATTGAGGTTTTCTATACTTTGAAATATGTAATAACATTACAAAGGATTATGATAGAATGGAGATAAAGGAGCAAAAACCAAATGAGGTGGTGCCATAAACAATAAGACATATAAATAGGAATGTGATTTCTATTTTGGGTTGTTAATTCATGCATATACCTAGGTAAGACCTAGTCAATCTCTTTTTGGCTCAAGAGATTGACTTTAGTATGTTCATAATCATGCCATATAGTTAATGTAACTATTTATATATCCATGTGATGAATGTATGATATATAAAAGTATGCAATAATAACATGATGAGACTTAACAAAGAAATCCCTCGCTAAATAAACAATTAAGTCTTATGTCGTCCATTAATGATGGGAGAACCAGAGTTCTTCTAGAGTTAGGGTTGTTGAGTTGCCTCAAACTTGCTCTGTAAGAATATGTTCAAACCACTGAAATTAGATTTCACAATTAATGGATTGAACCTAATTGATATAATTTGCTCGTTGGATTTGCACCATGGTTAATGTGTATTAGAGGCAAAGTTAGTTTAGTGTACATGAGATGTACACATATTAAGAGTTGATAGGCTAATATATGTGCACACATCAATTAGTTGATAGCACAAGATTCGATAATTGCATAAATAATGCAATTTGTATGGATTAGATAACTACCAACCAAACTAAGGATGGCTTGTTTAGTTGCCTTAAGGTTATTATTAGCTAGTTAGATATCGACCCACTAGGAGAACTTCCTTATTGGTTCTCTTGGGTTCATAATGAGGGCTATGGATTCACAATAAAATAGTGGGAGTCATAATATGATTTATTAAAGACCAAATGAATATGTATTTTCATGTATATTCTAACATATTTTATTTTATATCTAAGATGCTAGAATCATCATCATGTCGATGAATGTGAATTTGCAATCACTAATGGAGTCAAATATGTTGTTTGGGCCTAACTCTTTTGATTGGCTATGGAATTTGATAATAGTTCTCAAATTAAAAAAGATTGGTTATGTCCTAGATGAGGCACTCCCTAATCCCCCTGCTGCTAATACTTCTTAAGATGTTTAGAAGGCATATCAAGAACATCTCAATGATAGTAAGATGACAAGCTGCATTATGCTTGCCACTATGTCAACTGAGTTGCAAAAGCAGTATGAGGATATAGATACTAATTTCATAGTCTACCATCTAAGGGGACTTTTTGATAAGTAAGCACAATTTGAAAGGTTTGAAACTTCTAGATTGATCTTCTGGCCTAATATGATTGAGGGGACATATCTAGTTCAATATACACTGAAGATGAATGGCTATATTGAGAGGTTGGTCACATTGGGATTTGTGATGGACCATGAATTAATTATTGACTTAATTATAACTGGTGTTTTTTATAGTTTTTTAGATTTTATGCTTAACTATAGGATGAACCAAATCTCCACCATTATTCTTGAGTTGATAAACATGCTCAAGACAGATGAGCCATCTACCAAGAAAGACAGTATGCTTATGATGCTGGTGGATTCTTCCAGCTCTAAGAAGAAGAACCCAAAGAAGTAGAAGAAGTCCATGAAGCCTAAGGGAGGTGTGGCCAAAGAGATTACTACAAATAGGACATGCTTCCACTGTGGCAAGGATGGCCATTGCAAGCAAAGCTGTAAGGCTTACTTGGAGTCATTGAAGAATAGAGCATCTAATGTCCCATCCACTTCAGGTGTTTTTGTTATTGAAATTAATACTATTTCCAATAATAATATGTGGGTATTAGATACCAATTGTGGCTCACACATATGCACTAATATGTAGGGCCTAAGGAACAATAGGTAGCTCAATAAGGGAGAGTCATACATGCACATTGGAAATGGAGCAAGAGTTGTTGCATTAGATGTAGGAACTTATGTATTAACCCTACCTAGTGGGCTTATGTTAATTTTGGATAATTTTTATTATGTACGTGCTTTAACTAAAAATAATTTTTCTGTTTCTAGTTTAAATAAAGATGGTTTCCATTTAACTTTTAGTAACAATGATTGTTCTATTATGTTGACTGGTTTTCTTTATGGTAGTGGTATGTAATGCAATGGAATATACATATTAGATATGTCAAATCCAATTTTAAACATCAATGATAATAAAAGGAAAAAACAAGATATGTTGAAATCATCTTACTTATGGCACTATCGCCTTGGTTTTATAAGTGAGAAATGCATGGCTAAGCTACACAAGAGTGGTAGTTTGGGGTCATTTGATAATTAATCATATAACACAAGTGAATCTTGCTTATTAGGCAAGATGACTAAATTACCCTTTAAAGGAATGGGTGAACGTGCTAATGGGCTTTTAGACTTAATACATTTTCATGTATGTGGTCCAATGTCTAGACACACTAGAGGAGGTTTCATCTACTTCATTACTTTTATCATTGACTACTCATGATTTGGGTAAGTGTATCTTATGAGATACAAATTTGAAGCTTTTGAAAGGTTCAAAGAATTCAGAAATGAAGTAGAAAAACAACTTCACAAAAGTATTAAAACACTTCAGTCAGATCAAGGAGGTGAATATTTGAGCCAGAAGTTTATAGGTTATCTTAGGGATAATGGGATATTATCTCAATGGACTCTACCCTACACACCACAACATAATGATGTGGCTGAAAGAAGAAACCAAATCCTATTAGACATGGTAAGGTCTATGATGAGCTTTGTGGAACTCCCTAAATCCTTTTGAGGTAATGTACTAGAGACTACCATTCATATATTAAATGGATTCCCTTTGAAGTCAATGGATGTTACTTCATATAAGATGTGGAATAACAAAAAGCCCACTCTTTCTTACATGAGAGTTTGGGGTTTTCCTACTTATGTCAAATAAGTTGGAAGCTAAGTTTGACTGATGTCTATTTATGGGATATCCAAAAGCATCATATGGATATCAATTCTACCACCCCTTGGAATAAAAGGTATTTGTTTCAAGACATGTTATCTTTTAAGAAAGAGAATTTATTCTAAAGGGAGATAGTGGGAGAAAAATTGAATCTGTCGAAGTTCAAAATGCTCAAGCAAATGCTAATCAACTGCCTGAACCCTATCCCATCATTCATACAGATGATATAGTAGCTCAACCTTCTAAAGCACTAGAGCTTCGTATGTCAAGCAAGACAAATATTGTTCCAGGAAAATATGGATTTCTCATCAGTGAACAAAATGATGTATTGCTTATAGAAAATGATGAGCCTACGACCTATGAAGAAGTTATGAATACTTTAGAATTTTACAAATGGCTTCAAGCCATGAAGTCGTAAATGGATTCCATGCATGAAAACCAAGTATGGACTTTGGTTGAACCTCACAAAGGACTAAAGCCTATAGGGTGCAAATGGGTTTTCAAAAAGAAAACTGAAATGGATGGTAATGTGGTTACCTATACATCTAGACTTGTAGTTAAAGGATATTATCAAAGACAAGGAATTGACTATGATGAAACTTTTAGCCAAGTAGCTATGGTTAAATCCATAAGGATACTCCTAGCCATTGTTGCTCAATATCATTATGAGATATGGAAAATGGATGTGAATACAGCTTTCCTTAATGGAAATCTAACCGACAATGTTTACATGACACAACCAAAAGACTTCATATCCAAAAATGGTAAAAAGGTATGGAAACCTCAAAGATCCATTTGTGGATTAAAGCAAGCATCCAAGAGTTGGAATATTTGGTTTGATGAGATAATAAAACAATTTGGTTTCTTACAAAATCTGGATGAACCTTGTGTATATAAGGTTAGTGAGAGTGCAATCGTATTCCTTGTGTTGTATGTAGATGACATACTCCTAATGAGAAATGATGTCTTAGCCTTACAATTAGTCAAATTTTGGTTATACAAGAATTTTTCTATGAAAGACCTTAGAGAAGCAGTCTATATTTTGGGGATAAGGATTTATAGAGATATATCTAAAAAATTGCAGAGTCTTTCATAGTGTACATAAATAGACAAAGTGCTGAATAGGTTTAACATGGGGCAATCCAATAGGGAATATATTCCTATGACCCATAGGATTACTCTCTCAAAGCCTTTGTGTCCAAATACACAAGATGAAATGATGCATATGAGTTTGATTCCATCTGCTTCATGTAATATCCGCTAATTTAGGCCCCGAGTCGCACGTGTCGCGAAGTTGACGCGTTTGACCAATCGCAATCTAAATTCGGATTTTTATAAAAATTGATCAAATAATGGCTAAATTAAATGATAAATGCCTCATTAAGTGATTATAAAGTTTAAAGAAGTTGATTTACGGTAAAGGGCTAAATTGCAAAATTTTATAAGTTTTGGGGTCAAATTGCAATTTACCAAAATTTGAGGATTTATGAGATTAATTGCTAATCACCATATTAATTTTGGGCACATTTGGATAGGTTTGGCCGGCCACTCAAGGAGAAAGAATGAGATTTATGGGTTCATTAAGCTTAATGTCAAGAAATGGTCAAAATAGTGGGTCCCACATAAAGACTTTTGGGTACCCTATTTAAGACCCTTTTCTTCTTCTTCTTCTCTTCATTTTCTGCCTTCTTCTCCCTCTTAAAATACCATTCACGCCAGCCCCATTCCTCCTTAGCCAATCTTGAATTCTATAGAGAGAAGGAAGAGAAGAGAGGTGAAAGAACAAGAACAAGTGATCTTCATGGTCCATAACTTCTAAGGAAGCTGGAAAGAGCAAGAAAGAGGAAGAAAACTCAAGTTGGGTAGAGAGAGAAAATCTCAAAAGTGGTAATCAAGTGAAGAAATGTGTAAGGTAAGAAGCATTTCTTCTTCTTCTTTATCTTTTCTTAAAGGAAGCTTGAATTTTGAACTCATCCAAGACTTATGTGAAAGAGAGAGAAACTAGGGTTTTGTGAAAGAAAAAGAGAGTTTAGGGTCTTGAGAAAATCATATGATAATAATGAATTATGATATTGTAGGAGTTCCAAGTGACAAGGAACAAGCTCTATGGAGTAAAGGAAAAGAGAAAGCTACCTAGAAGAGTGAAGGAGAAAGATTAAGGTTTGTACATAACTTAAGGCAATAGCCTATTTTTGTTTGAAAGAATGCATGTTGAACATGATTTTAGATAAATGCATTTCAAGAATGAGGATGATTATGGCATGAAACTATAGGTTTAGTCATGTATGAATGATCCTTGTGTGACATTGAATTAATGATGCATGTTAGAAAATCTTGTATGATCAAGACATTTACATGTATTAGAAAGTGATAAGTTGAGTAAAGAACCTTAGAAATGCATGAAATAGAATTTGGTATGATTTGGATAATGTTAGAATGAATGAAAAGTGAATATGCAGATTTCCTACTGAATGTCACGAGCGTGACTATTGAGTCACGAGCGTGAACATGAGGGTTCACAGTTGTGACTTCTGTGTGGAAATGGTACTATTCATTCTAGAAGCGTTCACGAGTTGGAATCACGGACGTGGGCTTATTCATGGGCATGAAGGAGTAATCACGATCGTGAATGCTTTTGGGTGATTCATTCCAGTAGTGTTCACAGTTTGGGATTACGGGCGTGAACGAATTCACGGGTATGAAATTAGTAATCACGACCGTGAATGCTTTGTGTCTGTAATTATGAATGTGGCTATTAAATGAGGAATTTAGGTAAATAAATGAAAGTAATTGTCTATCCAGGGAAATAAGAATAATTATATATATATATGAATTGATGTGAGAACGTGTTATGTTGTGATATAGAAAAATGAATGTTGACACAGATGATATATGAAATATGATACGGATGAAATATGTGAATCAACATGGATAATATATGAAATATGATACGAATGAAATATGTGAATCGAAACGGGTGATATATGAAATATGATACAGATGAAATATGTGAATCGACATGGATGATATGTGGAAAATGATACGGATAAAATACGTGAACTAATACTGGTAATAAACATGAATATTGATATGGTTGTGATTGGAAGTAAATAGAGATATATGAATTATATGATATTGAATAAGCCTTAGAACAACTACCTAGAACTATACCAAGGATAGTTTGGCATGCCAAGCAAGGGGGAGTATGATGAAAATCATTAATGGAATGATTTACTACGCCGGTAATGGCACGGATTATAAATACTATGCCGGTAATGGAACAAATTATGGATACTACGACGGTAATGGCACAGATTATGAATACTATGCCGGTAATGGCATGATTTTCTACGCCGGTAATGGCACTTATATGCGCACATCATATTGTCGTGTGGCACTCCTAAGTGCCTGCATGGCAACTCTGTTATCCTAGTCTGGAGTTCATAGGTGTTGTGGGCTAATATAATATATTTATATATATATAGAAAAGATGGAAAGTGGTATACATATATAAATACATGATTGATGATGTAAAAGAGATTTTTATAATTAATGGAAATGAAAATGACATATGTCCTGTATGCATGGAATTATAATTGTATGAGAAAGGATCATAAGGAATAGAATTGCATGAAAGAACATTAATATGAAAAATGATACATGTTGTTGCATGTTGTTTGACATAGTATATTGCCTTATTTATATGCACCACTAAGCTTAGAGCTTAGCGTGGAGTTTTCCTTCCATGCAGGTATAGAAAGGTAGCTGAAGGTGATAGATAAAGCAAGCGGTGATCCTATTCAAGTAAAGCAGCCGAACCTTTAGAAAGTGGGTTACAAGTTTTGAAATTTTGTATTTGGCTTTTATATTAAAGAATGTTAGAGTTTGTAAAACTTACTTTTAAAGTTTGTTAAGAATTAATTTGATGTTAAAAATTACTATCTTATGTAAATAAATTGTACTCTAGTTTTTGTTTATATCTTTATATACATGTGTGTTGAAAAAATAAAGGTAAAATAATAATAAAAGCGAATTGAAGAAGTAAAGGAAGACGGACACGGACATTAGCCCTCCCTCATCCAGGCACGTATCGGTCGGGTGGGAGCGGCGCTTATGACAGTTTTGGTATCAGAGCACCAAGTTTGTGATTCTGGATTTTTGTATTAAAGCCCAGTTGGGCGGTTTTGCGTTTTTAAAAAGTGAATTTTGAAAATGTTTATTTCTTAAAATGTACCCACAATTGCATTTTTGGAGTTGTTGCTTTATTGATTAGGGTCGTTACCTTTATGTTATAGGTAAGATATGGCTTCAGGATCAAGATGAATAGTAGTAGAAGAAGCTGAGAGTAATGAGCCCTCAGAGGCAAGAGCTTCATCGCAACCAAGTCGTCCTCGAGCTGCAGCACCGAGATCTAGTGCCAGCTCACTTCGTGAGCATTCAGCTATTAATATGGGTCAGAATGAGCTCATGAGAAATATGATAGATCTGCTATAGAGAGCATCACGATCAGATTTGTCTGGATTACAGTTTGAGAGACTGAGGAAATTAGGGGCATCTGATTTCTATGGTAAACGAGAAGATGACCCCTCAGTGGCAGAATTTTGGTTGGAACGAGCAGAGCGAGTATTTGATCAACTGCACTGCATAGATGAGCAGAAATATGAATATGCAGTATCTCTGCTATAGGAGCATTCATATGATTGGTGGCGATCTGAATCATAGAGCACAGAGACTTCTGACCCTATGACATGGGAATTCTTTCTAAAGAAGTTTAAGGAGCAGCATATTCCTCCTATTTACACAGACGACAAGAAGAGAGAGTTTCTGATGCTAAAACAGAGGGATATGATAGTAACAGAATATGAGAGAGAATTCACTCATCTTTGCAAGTATGCTAGTGGTATTGTGTCTACAGAGGCTGATAAAAGTCGACGATTTTAAGATGAATTGAGGGATACGATCAAGTTACAAGTTTTAGCCCTACGTCTGATGATCTTCCCCAGTTTACTAGCATCTGCTAGAACAGTTGAAAGAGTCTTGGCGACACAACAGCTAGTACAGGTTAGTGGGGTTAGTAGACATGCACCACAACCAAGTGGGGGACAGTCTAGTGGTAAGAGAGCCAGATCTTTTGGTGGCCGATTCCAAGTTGGAGGTTCCAGTAGACTTCATTCTTATAGACGGGGATAACCCATAAGATCTATTTCATCAGCAGCCAGTGCACTAACACAGGCATCCCGTAGGTCTACCACTCTACCGGTGTGTCAGCATTGTGGTCGTTCGCATCCAGGAGAGTGTTGGTGGATGACAGGAGCGTGCATGAGATGCGGCTCCAAAGACCATCAAAAAAGAGATTGTCCATTGCTACAGTTTGGCAGAGGTTTAGGGACTGTTGAGTCAGTACCAATATAGACTATGGGACAAGGCAGAGGACGAGGCTGAGGGCAAGGAAGAAGAGGCCATGCAGGGTCAAGCCAATTCACATCAGATACAATAGATAGACCTGAAGGCAGTAGAGCTACTCCAGCAAGAGCTTATGCCATGCGAGGCCGAGAGGAGCAGGATGCACCTGACATCATAGCGGGTAAATTCCTTCTCTTTGGCTCTTGTATACATGCATTGATAGACCCTGGGTTAACACACTCATACATATGCACACCACCATCGGGTCGAGAGGGTCTAACACCAAGGCTCTAGAATATGAGATTCTTGTGACTAACCTGTGAGGACACAGTGTGCGGGTTGGTAAAGTGTTTAGGGGTTGCCCAGTCAAAATTCAAGGCAGGCAATTTCCAGCAGATTTAATAGAGCTACCATTCCACGAGTTCGATGTGATCCTTGGAATGGATTGGCTAGCTCGCCATGAGGTGATAATAAATTGTAGAAAGAGGCAGCTGAGAATTAAAGTTTTAGAACAAGAAGAGATAATAGTGATGGGCGAGGATAAAGGATATCCAGATAATGTGATATCAGCATTGAAAGCTTGAAAACTCATCAACAAGGGATGTGAGACTTACCTAGCGTATGTGATTGATATCCGAAAGAAAAGTCCAAAGTTGGCTGACATCCCAACTGTTAGTGAGTTTTCTGATGTATTTCCTGAGGAGTTACCAGGACTACCACCTGACCGAGAGATAGAGTTTGCTATTGAATTAGTACCTGGCACCGCTCCTATATCTATTACACCATATAGGATGGCACCCATAGAATTGAAAGAGTTGAAGGCACAATTATAAGAAATGTTAGATAAAGGATTTATACGACCTAGTGTATCATCATGGGGTGCTCCAGCACCATTTGTAAAGAAGAAAGATGATACTTTACATCTTTGCATTGACTACAGGCAGCTTAATAGGGTTACTGTTAAGAATAAATACCCACTGCCTAGGATTGATGATTTATTTGATCAGCTGAAAGGTGCAAGTATATTTTCAAAGATAGATCTTGGATCGGGATATAATCAACTGAAAATCAAAGGGTCAGATGTATCTAAGACAACATTAAGGACTCGTTATGGTCATTATGAGTTCTTGGTGATGCCATTTGAATTGACAAATGCGCCTGCAGTCATGGACCTGATGAACCGAGTGTTCAGGCCATATATTGATCAATTTGTGGTTGTTTTCATTGATGACATTCTTGTTTACTCTAGAGATCGAGTAGAGCATGACCAACATCTTAGAAAAGTGTCGCAGACTTTAAGGGAGAAACGATTGTATGCAAAGCTATCTCAGTGTGAGTTTGGTTGGAAGCAGTGAGTTTTCTTGGTCATGTAATTTCAGCAGAAGGTATTCGAGTTGATCCTAGTAAAATCGAGTCTATTCTTAATTGGAAACCACCTCAAAATGTGTCAGAGGTGAGAAGTTTTCTAGGATTAGCCGGATACTACAGGAGATTTGTGAAAGAATTTTCATCTATAGCGAATCCTTTGACACGACTGCTGTGAAAAGAGGTCTGTTTTGAATGGATAGATAAGTGTCAAGCAAGCTTTGATCGATTGAAGGCAATGTTGACTGAAGCACCAGTTTTGACTCAACCTACTCTAGGAAAAGACTATGTTGTGTACAGTGATGCAAGTCACAATGGTCTAGGATGTGTTCTTATGCAAGAGGAAAAAGTGATTGCATATGCCTCTGGACAGCTTAAGCCTCACGAACTTAACTATTCAACACATGATTTAGAGCTTGCAGCGATAGTTTTTGCTCTTAAGATTTGGAGACATTATATGTATGGAGAAAGATGCTACATTTATATGGACCACAAGAGTCTTAAGTATCTTCCTTCACAGAAAAAGTTGAACCTGAGGCAACGAAAATGGTTGGAATTGATTAAAGACTATGATTGTGTGATAGACTACCATCCAGGAAAGGCTAACGTGGTTGCAGATGCACTAAGCAGAAAGATTTTTGTTGAGATGCGAGTGGAATCCACATTAATGCAGAGAATTAAAGATGTCCAAAAACAAGATGTGAAGCTAGTGAAGATGGTCGAGGCTTTGAAAAATGGAGAAAAGTCAGAATTTTCTTTAACAGAATATGGTACTGTGTATTTCAAGAACCAGTTTATACTATACACCCAGGTATAGAAGAGCTGAGGTCAAAGATTTTAAAAGAAGCTCATGAAACGGTTTATACCATGCACCCAGGTGGGAACAAGATGTACCAAGATTTGAAAACACAATACTGGTGGTCGGGGATGAAAAAGGATATCACTGAATATATTGCTAAATGTCTAATCTGTCAACAAGTGAAAACCGAGCATCAATTACCCACGGGATTACTACAACCGATTCCCATACCAGAATGGAAGTGGGAGAGGATCACGATGGATTTTGTGTCCAGTTTACCGGTAACTCAGAGAAAGCATGATATAGTGTGGGTGATAGTGGATAGATTGACGAAGTCAGCACATTTCCTACCAGTGTGAATGGACTATACTTTGAACAAGATGGCTGAGATTTATGTGAATGAGATAGTGAGACTTCATGGAGTACCTATGTCTATTATCTCCGACAGAGATCCCAGGTTTACATTGCAGTTCTGGAAGAGTCTACAGCAGGCTTTGGGAACTTGACTAAATTTTAGCACGACATTTGATCTGCAAACGGATGGACAATCAAAGCGAGTGATACAGTTGCTAGAGGATATGATAAGATGTTGTGTGCTTGAATTTGAGGGAAGTTGGGATTGACATCTACCTCTTATAGAGTTTGCCTATAACAACAGTCATCAAACAAGTATAGGCATGGCTCCTTATGAGGCTTTATATGGAAGAAAGTGTAGGACACCAGTTTGTTGGTCCGAGTTGAATGAGAAAAAGTTGATTGGGCCAGAAATAATTCAAAAAAATGAGGAGAAAGTAAAAGTGATCAAGGAAAGGCTAAAGGCAGCACAAGATCGACAGAAATCATATGTCGATTTAAAGAGGCAAGATTAGAATATGTTGAAGGTGACAAAGTATTTTTAAAGTTTCGCCGTGGAAAAAGATATTGAGGTTCGATAAAAAGGGAAAGTTAAGTGCAAGGTTTGTTCGTCCTTATGAAATTCTGGAAAGAATAAGAACAATGGCTTACCGATTAGCCTTTCCTCCAGAGCTAGACAGAATTCATAACGTGTTCCACGTTTCAATGTTAAGAAGATACCGTTCAGAACCAAACCACATTATACCAATTGAGGAAATAAAGGTACAAACAGACATGTCTTATGAGGAAGAACCAGTAGCTATAATAGCATATAAAGAGAAAGTTCTCCGGAACAAGAGAGTCCCTCTTGTTAAAGTTTGGTGGCAGAATCATATAGTTGAAGAACCCACGTGGGAAAGTGAAGAAGTGATGAAGAAGCAGTATCCCCAGTTATTTAACATAGAATGAATAGGTAAACTTCGAGGAAGAAATTATTTTAAAGGGTAGAGAATGTAATATCCGCTAATTTAGGCCCCGAGTCGCACGTGTTGCGAAGTTGAATCTAAATTCGGATTTTTATAAAAATTGATCAAATAATGGCTAAATTAAATGATAAATGCCTCATTAAGTGATTATAAAGTTTAAAGAAGTTGATTTACGGTAAAGGGCTAAATTGCAAAATTTTATAAGTTTTGGGGTCAAATTGCAATTTACTAAAATTTGAGGATTAATGAGATTAATTGCTAATCAACATATTAATTTTGGGCACATTTGGATAGGTTTGGCCGGCCACTCAAGGAGAAAGAATGAGACTTATGGGTTCATTAAGCTTAATGTCAAGAAATGGTCAAAATAGTGGGTCCCACATAAAGACTTTTGGGTGCCCTATTTAAGGCTCTTTTCTTCTTCTTCTTCTCTTCATTTTCTGCCTTTTTCTCCCTCTTAAAATACTAGTCAAGCTAGCCCCATTCCTCCATAGCCAATCTTGAATTCTAGAGAGAGAAAGGAAGAGAAGAGAGGTGAAAGAACAAGAACAAGTGATCTTCATGGTCCATAACTTCTAAGGAAGTTGGAAAGAGCAAGAAAGCGGAAGAAAACTCAAGTTGGGTAGAGAGAGAAAATCTCCAAAGTGGTAATCAAGTGAAGAAAAGTGTAAGGTAAGAAGCATTTCTTCTTCTTCTTTATCTTTTCTTAAAGGAAGTTTGAATTTTGAACTCATCCAAGACTTATGTGAAAGAGAGAGAAACTACAGTTTTGAGAAAGAAAAAGAGAGTTTAGGGTCTTGAGAAAATCATATGATAATAATGAATTATGATATTGTAGGAGTTCCAAGTGACAAGGAACAAGCTCTATGGAGCAAAGGAAAAGAGAAATCTACCTAGAAGAGTGAAGGAGAAAGATTATCGTTTGTGCATAACTTAAGGCAATAGCCTATTTTCGTTTGAAATAATGCATGTTGAACATGATTTTAGATAAATGCATTTCAAGAATGGGATGATTATGGCATGAAACTATAGGTTTAGTCATGTATGAATGATCCTTGTGTGACATTGAATTAATGATGCATGTTAGAAAATATTGTATGATCAAGACATTTACATGTATTAGAAAGTGATAAGTTGAGTAAAGAACCTTAGAAATGCATGAAATAGAATTTGGTATGATTTGGATAATGTTAGAATGAATGAAAAGTTAATATGCAGATTTCCTGCTGAAAGTCACGAGCGTGACTATTGAGTCACGGGCGTGAACTTGAGGGTTCACGGTTGTGACTGATTGTATCACGATTGTGACTTCTGTGTGGAAATGGTACTATTCATTCCAGAAGCGTTCACGGATTGGAATCACGGACATGAGCTTATTCACGGGCATGAAGGAGTAATCACGACCTTGAATGCTTTTGGGCGATTCATTCCAGTAGCGTTCACGGCTTGGGATTACGGGCGTGAACGAATTAACGGGCATGAAATTAGTAATCATGGTCGTGATTGCTCTGTATCTATAATTATGAATGTGGCTATTAAATGAGAAATTCAGGTAAATAAATGAAAGTTATTGTCTATCCAGGGAATAAGAATAATTACATATATATATATATATATATATATATATATATATATATATATATATTGATGTGAGAACGTGTTATGTTGTGATATAGAAAAATGAATGTTGACACGGATGATCTATGAAATATGATACGGATGAAATATGTGAATCGACACGGATGATATATGAAATATGATACGGATGAAATATGTGAACCAACATGGATGATATATGAAATATGATACAAATGAAATATGTGAATCGATACGTATGATATATGGAAAATGATACGGATGAAATACGTGAACTAATACAGGTAATAAACATGAATATTGATATGGTTGTGATTGGAAGTAAATAGAGCTATATGAATTATATGATATTGAATATGCTCTAGAACAACTACCTAGAACTATACTAAGGATAGTTTGGGATGCCAAGCAGGGGGGAGGATGATGAAATCCATTAATGGAATGATTTACTACACTGGTAATGGCATGGATTATGAATACTACGCCAGTAATGGCACAGATTATGAATACTACACCGATAATGGCACGGATTATGAATACTACGCCGGTAATGGCACGATTTTCTACGCCGGTAATGACACTTATATGCGCACATCATATTGCCGTGTGGCACTCCTAAGTGCCTGCATGGCAACTCCGTTATCCTAGTCTGGAGTTCATAGGTGTTGTGGGCTAATATAATATATATATAGAAAAGATGGAAAGTGGTATACATATATAAAGACATGATTGTTGATGTAAAAGAGATTTTTATAATTAATGGAAATGAAAATGACATATGTCCTGTATACATGGAATTATAATTGTATGAGAAAGGATCATAAGGAATAGAGTTGCATGAAGGAACATTAATATGAAAAATGATACATGTTGTTGCCTATTGCATGACGTAGTATATTGCCTTATTTATATGCAACATTAAGCTTAGAGCTTAGCATGGAGTTTTCCTTCCATGCAGATATAGAAAGGTAGCTCAAGGTGATAGATAAAGCAAGCGATGATCCTATTCAAGTAAAGCAACCGAACCTTTATAAAGTGGGTTACATGTTTTGAAATTTTGTATTTGGCTTTTATATTAAAGAATGTTTTAGAGTTTGTAAAACTTACTTTTAAAGTTTGTTAAGAATTAATTTGATGTTTAAAATTACTATCTTATGTAAATAAATTGTACTCTGGTTTTTGTTTATATCTTTATATAAATGAGTGTTGAGAAAATAAAGGTAAAATAATAATAAAAGCAAATTGAAGAAGTAAAGGAAGACAGACACGGACATTAGCGCTCCTTCATCCGGGCACGTGCTGGTCGGGTGGGGGCACCGCTTATGACACTTCAGCTATAGGATCAATCATGTACACTATGTTATGGATGAGCCTTGATGTATCATATGATCTAAGTGTCACGAGTAGATACCAATCGTACCATGGTGAGGGTCATTAGGTAGTTATGAAGAATATCCTTAAATACTTGAGAAGGACTAAAGATGTATTCTTAATATTTGGAGATGGAGATCTTGTTGTGAGTGATATACAGATTCCAGCTTCCAATTTGACAAGGATGACTCAAAATTCCAGTCAAATTATATATTCACAATATATGGTGGAGCAGTCAATTGGAAGAGTGTCAAATAGGAAATGACTACTGATTCCACAAACGAAGCAGAGTACATTATAGCTTCTAAAGTTGTAAAGGAAGTAGTTTGGATAAAGAAATTCATCATGGAACTTGGAGTGGTTCCTAGCATTGTTTATCCAATACAACTGTATTGTGACAATAATGGATCTATTGCATAAGGAAAGGAGCCACAGTCTCATTAGAGATCCAAACATGTACTTAGAAGATACAATTTGATTAGAGAAATCATTGGTAGGAATGATGTAGAAATAGAAAAAGTTCCCACTAATTAGAATATTGTTGATCCTTTAACTAAGCCATTTCCCCAAAACAAATATGATTCTCATGTACTCACCTATGGAATTCAATACAAAGATGATTAGCATTAGTTCAAATGAAAGGTTGTTAGAGAAGTGTTCTGAAGGTAATTACCTTTAGCACTTATTGTACAAATTTATTTTATTAATAAAAGGAATTTTCATTAATTTGATATATGGATTCATAATGATCACAAATCAATTAATGAAGTCCTTGATACATAACATATCATGAAGGAAATCATGATGAGATCATGATATTGAGATTCTTATCATGTCTAATTATGTTAGTATCTAAATTATCCCTAGTCATTGTTAGAGGAGTGCTCTAAAGGCAATCACCTTTAGCACTTATTGTACAAATTTATTTGATTAATAAAAGGCTTTTTCATAAATTTGATGTTCATTTGATATATGAATTGATAAGTGATCTTAAATCAATTAATGAAGTCCTTGATACATAACATAGCATGAAGGAAATCATGATGAGATAATGATATTGAGATTCTTATCATGTGTAATTATGTTAGTATCAAAATTATCCTTAGTCGGAGGATTAATGAGAGGGAACATTATTAATCTAGATAGACTAGCACATGTTACACTCCTTGATTGGATCGAGTAGTATATCTCATAATCTAAAAACATAAGATGTTTAGAGTTAACATGTGGATGTTTGCTAAGTGTAGCTAAGTACATTGGATGACCAGCTATGAGACAATCATATGGATAATCTATTCAAATGTCAATGATAATCATCATAGCAATGGTGCAAGTATCCTTTAACTTGAGGTACTCAAGGATATCTTGAATACTATTCCTTATTGTATCTAAGAGGTTGCTTATAGGGTAGTGGTTGGATACATCTTAAGGTATTCAAAGGTAATTGGGTAACCAACAAAGGATTCACCACTCCTAATACAAGGAGTGTATACCCATGGCCTATCATCGTGGTCATTACTCGGGAATCTCTGGCCAGAGTGAAAATGTCATAAGATAGTATTCAATGACATATCTAATAGAGTAATGAGCTTTAGGGACAAGAACTAACATTGCTTGGATTAGACGTGATGTAGTCAGTTTAATGGGAGTTCACACATATCCATACTTTGAACTAAGTTGGGTATAGAATGGTGAAAGGAATAGTTGTACGGAAATTATATATGAAAAGATTCGTAGTCAAACCACTGACTTTCTGATCAATTGGGGTCATGATGTGTTGCTAGATACCGCTCATGACTTGCTTAAATTAATTGTTAATTAATGTGGCCAACATAACCGTGAACCTAATGGGTCACACGCATTGAAGATATGGAGAATGAGTAAAATGGTGTTGGATATGATCCAAAGTATGAGAGTAATATTTTGGGATGGATTGCGATGAGATCGTACGGGAAAAATCGTTTGTGAGGGTCAATGTCATATCAGCTAATTTAGACTAAAGTCACGCGAGTTGTTAAATCGAATCATCAGTTTGACCAAAGTTTAAATTTGGATTTTTATCGAAAAATAATGAAAATAATGGCAATTAAGTATGGAAAATATCTAATAAAGTGTTCAAAATATTTAAAGATGTTAAATTTCGGTAAAGGACTAAATTGCAAATTTTGAAAAGTTTAAGGGTCAATTTGTAATTTACCGAAAATTTGAGGATTTATTGGGATAATCATAAATTAAATGCATGAATTGGGATAAAATGAATATGGAGGCTGGCCAAACCAAGTGGCAAAGTTTAAGAAGCTAATTAACATTCATGCATTTAGCATTAATTAAAGTTTCTAGAATATGAGCTTAGGTGTCCCCATCCTTAATTGGTTTTTGTCATTTTCTCATCAATTGCTCATTCATCCTCTCTTATCCCTTTGTATCTAGAAATTCCTATCAATTATTTGTCTTCCACGTTGCTTCTTGAATCACCATACATCAAAGTAAGATGAACACATTAATTGAACAATAATGAAAGCTTCTAAATGAAGCTTAGGTGTCCCCCATCATAATTACTTTTGTCATTTTGTTCTTGATTGTTTCTTCCTCTTCCTTATCCATTTTTCAATGAGTAAAATTATGTTCTCCACACCAGCCACGTTTTTCCCTTGGACAACCATAACCAAACCTTGTTCTAAGAAGAGAAAGTGAGAAAAAGAGAGAGAAAGGCATGGGAAATTCCATTTTCATGCCTAAGAAAGCTTAAAAGAGTAAGAATAAAGAGAGAGATTAGGCTTATAAATTTTTAATAATCTATTTATAAACTTTAGGAACTCAAAGTGACAAGGATTTAGCTCAAAGGAGCAAAGGAAAGGAGAAAGAGAAGTAAGGAGAAAGAAAAAAGAAAAAAAGAGGTTTGTGCATAACCTAAGACAATAGTCTATTTTATTTTATTTTTATTTGCATGATTTAATTATTTGGTATGTTGATGATTCTAAATTGATATTATCTTGTGATGAAAATCTTGGGGATGCATGTTTGCTAGATTTAGGATTTAATTTGGTAAAAATTGAATGTGATTATCTTGTACGTTTCCTTGTTGGAAATTGATGAGCAGTATTCACTTAAACTGTTATAACTTAAGTTTTGGAACTCGGTTTTATATGTTGTTTGTTGGGTTTGAAAGATAAGACATAGAGATATAACTTTAATTAAGGCCATAAAACCTGAATATATCTGTAATTATCCAGAAAAATTCATAAAATTCAGACTTAGGATCTGTCCAGAAAATTCTGGGCAGAATTATCAGTGACCAGTTAGTGTTAATATTATAATATATTTTAATACAGAACTCAGAATTAAGTGATTCAAGTTGTATATTAAAGCTAAGATCCATATCTAAAATATGTATGAAGATAATGTAACTTAAGTCAGAACATAACATGACCCAAATTATGGTCCAAAATAGAGAACAGAATCTGCCAGTGACAGGGCAGCATGTGAATTGAGGAATGAAATGAGTAAAATGATTAGAACTTTGTTATATTTTGTAAATATTATTTTAATTGAGTGATTATGTTATTATTTTGAGATATTACATGCATTAAAAGTATGAAATTAATTGTTATGAATTTTAATGAAATTGTATAAGCCCTAGAACACCTAAATAGAACCAACTTAGGATAGTTTGGCATGCCAAATAGAGGGGGAGTATGATGAAAATGAAAACCATTAATGGTATGATTATCTATGTCAAGTTTGGAAATGTTATCTACACCGGGTTTGGCACTATTATTTATGCTGGGTATGGCACGGTTATCTACGCCGAGTTTGTAATGGTTATCTATGCCGAGTTTGGCACGGTTATCTACGCCGGGTTTGGCACTTATATGCGCACATCATATTACCCGGATGGCACTCCGAAGTGCCTGGATGGCAACTCCGTTATCCTATTCAATGGTTCATAGGTGTCCTGGGCATAAATGAAAATATAAATAAAGAAGTTATGAAACATAAAAAAATTATTGAAAATAAAAATGAAATTATGAATTGTGGCATGGATAAAAAGAAGATTTAGTGTTATACAATAAGGTGGTAATAAAATAAATAAATATGAGATAAAATAATATAATTTGATGTATATAGATACTAGAATACCATGATTTGCATGTGAATAATGATTTGATTATGTTAAACAAAATGAGATACAATAAATTGATGTTATGCATACTAGAATATTATGAAATGTATGTTTGCTTGATTTGATCATAAATTGTTATATGACAATGCATGTGACATTAAAAATAGTTTATTGCCTTATTTATATGCACCACTAAGCCAAGAGCTTAGCGTGGGAGTTTTTCTCACGCAGATTTAGCAAAGAATAAATAGAAGATAGTAGACAAAGCCAACGGTGACCTAATCCAGTAAAGCAGCCTGTTGCACACATCGTGGGTTACACAACTTTTGTGTATTATCTTGTATATTTTATTTTGTAGTATTTGTAAAATAAACAGTATGTTTTCTAAAGAACATGTTACTATATAAAAAGGTAGTTTAACTTTTATGTTATATTTCTTTTATAAATGCAAAGTAAATAAATAGTGAATATTGGAAATGAAAAAATGTACGAGTGATTTTGCTTTATATATAACTTATATAATGATATTTTAATCGATGAAGTCAGTGTAGCACACCCTCATTCGGGCATGAGCTACTGGGGTGAGGGGTTGTTACATTCATGGGCACGTACAGGCCTATGCGAGATAGGCAGGCTGCTGGGCTGCCTAGCGGACCAGGAGGCCTTGCACGCTGCTGCCTCCCTCACGTTGGCTAATAGGTGAATTTGGCCTTATTCTGGCCAATTACTATTCATTCATTTCCCTTTTCTCCATTTTTGACTTTCCATCTTTTCTTTGAATTTGATTCAAATAGAAAAGGCATCAAATGGCATAAAATAGACCTATTTTTAAGACACAACAAAAATCTCTCAAGAACACTTTCATTCTTTTCATGGATTACCATTACAAACATTCTAGTGTGGATTGTTATGGTTTCCGATAACCCAACAAGGTGAAGATTTGAATAATAAATCAATAAATTATAAGGTATAATAACCTTGAAACTCTTGACATAAGTATTCTCCACGTCGATCTGATGTAAGTGTTGTAATATGTTTGCCAAGCTATTTCTCCACTTCATTTCTAAATTTTATAAAACTTTCAAAGGCTTTAGATTTATATGTCATCAGATACAAGTAACCAAATTGTGAATAATCATCAATAAGGGAAATGAAATAGATAAAACCACCTACGGCATGCACGTCACAAATATCTGTATGTATAAGGTCTAATAGTCAATTGGCCCGTTCACCCAAATCGTGAATAATCATCCACTAAAAGTGATTTTGTCATCTTGCCTAACAAACAAGATTCACACGTGTAATGTAATTCATTCTCAAACGACCCTAAGTCATGATTGTTGTCTAACTTAGTTATGCACCTCTCATTTATATGGCCAATGTGACAATACCATAGATATGATGGTTTTATATTATCCAACTTCTATCTAAATTCCATTGCATAATATGCCAATTCAATAAAGAATGTCATTCAACCATATAGAGCAACCATTGCCATTAATAGTTCAATGAAAAGCTTTTCTATTAAAAATAATAATATTCTTTGTGAAAATTGGATCATAATAGCAATTGGTTAATTCTAAAAGCAAGCCCACTATGGAGTGTTAGTACATAAGTTCCTACAATTGACTCTCATTTCTTGAATTGTCCACTATTCTTTAGGCCCTTCATATCAATACATATATGTGAGTCACATCTAGGATCAAATACCCATGCATTATTACTAGAAACAATATTAACCTTAATAACATAAACGATATGAAGTATAAGGTGCTTCCAGTGTCTTATCCTTCTCATTCTTCAAAAACTCCAAATAGGCCTTATATTTCCTCTTCTAATGGTCAGTCTTGCCACAATGGAAGTAAGTCCCTTTTGAAGTAGTCTCTTTGCCTTTCTTCTTTATGCTCCTTTAGGTCTTTGTGGAGTTCTTCTTCTTTTTCTTTGAAGAACCAAAAGTGTCCACTAGCATCACAACCTTTTGCTCTTTCTTAATAGAAAGCTCTGCTGTCTTGAGCATATTAATCAACTCAAGGATCAATGTAGAGTTCTTGTTCATCTGATAGTTTAACATGAAGTGTGCATAGCTATTAGGCAAACTTTGGATAATTAAGTTTACTTAACTCATGATCCATTACAAATCCCAAAGTAGCCAATCGCTTAATGTACCCATTCATCTTCAATGCATGATGCATAAAAGAGATCCCCTCTATCATCTTGGAGTGGAAGAGATATTTAGATATCTCATATTGCTCAATTCGAGCTTGCTCATCAAGGCGAGCATAATGGAACCCAACAACTCATTATCGGGCTAGTCAATTTGTTGTATTCGAGAATTGAGCATAAGTTTACATTTGATGAGATGATTTTAGCAACCTAGATGTAAAGAAATATCATGTTAGAAAATGTACTAAATGCATGATTTTTAGGTCTTTAATAAACACATATTATTACTCCCACTATTTTATTGTGAACCCATAGCCCTCATTATGAATCTGAGAGAATCCATTGGAATCTTTTCTAATAGGTCAATATCCAACATCACTAAGAATGACCTTGGATGTGCCAATAACCAACTTAGGTCAACTGATAGGTATCTCAAACATATTGCATCATATTTTACAACTACTAAATCATTGGATTGTCAACTCTTAATATGTGCACATCTCATCTACACTTACCTAATACTGCCTCTAATTCATATTGACTTTGGGTGTGCCCAATAAGCCAACATAACTACTTAAAGCCAACCCATTAATATTGAAAGCATATTTCGATGGTTTGAACATATTCATGTAAAGAAGGCTTAGGTGTGCCCAATAACCCAAACTTTAAAAGAACTTTGGTTTTTGCCATTTTAACGGAAGCCATTGGCCATAATATAATTTATGAGGGATTTTCTTTAATTTAGTCTCATCATGGTTGTTTGGCACACATAATATATCAATTCATCACATCTAGATATATAAGATAATTATACTAATTATATGGTCATGATTATGGATATATCTAACATCAATCCTTCGAGTCATGAAAGGATTGACTAGGTCTCACTTAGGTAGATGCATGAAATTACAACACCAAAATAGAAAATAATTTCCTATTCTGATGGTCCTTTGCATTTCAATTCTATTCTAAACCCATGTAACCTAATTACTTCAATTTTTTGTTAGAAAATCTGAAGTTATATTCGAGGAGAGTAAGATGAGAAGAGAATTACAATAGAGACAATAAAGAAGGCAGGGTCTCCCAAGCACTATTTACCAAAAATAAAATTCCATGCATGATCAATCACTTTGATGTACTCCTCAATCATGCCATCATGGCATTCCACACACCCCTAGCATGCATTCTCTAATGCATAAATAAAAGTAATATATTAAAGTAACAATTTGGATTCCCCTTGTTTCAACTCTTGAAATGTAATTTTGATTGTTTGATCTTTAATGAAATCCATCATTCATCTATGATTTAATCTCATTAAATGAATATAAGAACATTTAGAAACACTTTCTAAAAGGAAATCATACAAATTAGGCGTACATTTGATCATATCAAAAAATTTCCTAAAATTGCCTACTTTGCCAACTATGTTACTACCAATTTACTGCATACAAAATTTAAACCCGATTTTAATTGCTAAAACACATTAAATATTAAATTAAATATAACTCGTAGTAAATTCATAATTAAATTACATAAATTAGTTATTAGTTTGATGTCAAATAAGATTCAACAATCCTAGTTATAATTGCATACTAGAAACCTAGTCAAACTAGGATTTAGAAACCCTTTTCTAATCCAAATTAAATTCTTTTGAAAATTTTCCAAAATTTCCAGAATTCATTCTTATCATTATAAGCAAATTATAATCAATTTAAAATAATTAAATTCTTTCATTAGATAATCTAAATCATTATAAACTTAATTAGCATACCAATTACTTAAAATTGCCTAAATTGAATCATACATGAATTAGGATTCTTTAGAAATTTTAAGCACAAATTTAGCTTGACATTGGCACATAACTAACATTAAAATTGTTAGAGTGCTCTAAAGGCAATCACCTTTAGCACTTATTGTACAAATTTATTTGATTAATAAAAGGCTTTTTCATTAATTTGATATATGAATTGATAAGTGATCTTAAATCAATTAATGAAGTCCTTGATACATAACATAGCATGAAGGAAATCATGATGAGATCATGATATTGAGATTCTTATCATGTGTAATTATGTTAGTATCAAAATTATCCCTAGTCATAGGATTAATGAGACGAACATTATTAATCCAGACAGACTAGCATATGTTACACTATTTGATTGGATCGAGTAGTAGATCTCTTAATCTATAAACATGAGATGTTTAGAGTTAACATGTGGATGCTTGCTAAGTGTATCTAAGTACATTGGATGACCAACTATGAGACAATCATATGGATAATCTATTCAAATGTCAATGATAGTCTCATCATAGCAATGATGCAAGTATCCTTGAGTACCTCAAGTCTAAGGATACTTGCACCATTGCTATGATGAGACTGTCATTGTCATTTGAATAGATTATCCATATGATTATCTTATAGTTGGTCATCCAATGTACTTAGCAACATTTATTAAGCAACCACAAGTTAACTCTAAACATCTCATGTTTATAGATTATGAGATCTACTACTCGATCCAATCAAAGAGTATAACATGTGCTAGTCTGTCTGGATTAATAATGTCTCATCTCATTAATCCTATGACTACGGATAATTTTGATACTAACATAATTACACATGATAAGAATCTCAATATGATGATCTCATCGTGATTTCCTTCATGTTATGTTATGTATCAAGGACTTCATTAATTAATTTAAGATCACTTATCAATTCATATATCAAATGAACATCAAATTAATGAAAAAGCCTTTTATTAATCAAATAAATTTGTACAAGAAGTGCTAAAGGTGATTGCCTTTAGAGCACTCCTCTAACAAGCTCCCACTTGCACTAAAGCCAATTGCCTTTGTATTTAATTTCATAGGCGAGTACATGAGAATCATATTTCTTTTGGGGAAGTGGCTTAGTTAAAGGATCAACAATATTCTGATCAGTGGGCACTCTTTCTATCATTACATCATTCCTACCAATGACTTCTCTAATCAAATGGTATCTGTTAAGTACATGTTCGGATCTCTGATGAGACCGTGGCTCCTTTGCTAGATCAATAATGCTGGGAACCACTCCAAGTTCTGTGATCAATATCTTTATCCAAACTACTTCCTTTGCTACTTCAGAAGCTGCAATGTACTCTACTTCGGTTGTGGAATCAACAGTCGTTTCCTATTTGGAACTCCTCCAACTAACTGCTCCACCATTTAGTGTGAATATATAACCTGACTGAGATTTTGAGTCATCCTTGTCAGATTGGAAGCTGGCATCGATATCCCGCTCACAGTAAGATCTCCATCTCCATATACCAAGAATACATCCTTAGTTCTTCTTAAGTACTTGAGGATATTTAAGGATATTCTTGACAGCCACCCAATGACCCTCACTAGGGTCCGATTGGTGTCTATTTGTGACACTCAAAGCATATGATACATCGGGTCTTGTACATATCATAGCATACATGATTGATCTTATAGCTGAAGCATATGGAATCAAACTCATGTGTGTCCTCTCATCTTGTGTCTTTGGACACAAAGACTTTGAGAGAGTAATCCCATGAATCGTGGGAATATATCCCCTCTTGGATTGCACCATGCTAAACCTCTTTAGCATCTTATCTATGTATGTAGACTATGAAAGACCAAAAAATCTTTTAGATCTATCTCTATAGATCTTTATCCCTAAAATATAGACTGCTTCTCCAACGTCTTTCATAGAGAAATTCTTGGATAACCAAATTTTGACTAATTGTAAGGTTGAGACATCATTTCCCATTAACAATATGTCATCTACATATAACACAAGAAATACGATTGCACTCCCACTAACCTTCTTGTAAACACAAGGTTCATCTGGATTTTGTAAGAAACCAAATTGTTTGATTGTCTCATCAAACCGAATATTCCAACTCCTGGATGCTTGCTTTAATCCATAAATTGATCTTTGAAGCTTACATACCTTTTTGCCATCTTTGGATATGAAACCTTTTGGTTGTGTCATGTACACATCCTTAGTCAGATTTCCATTAAGGAAAGTTGTTTTCACATCCATTTGTCATATCTCATAATCATAATTGTTAGGTTTTGAAGAATGAATCATATTCATAAACGCAGCGAAAAAGAAAATTTTTCAAAACCCAAAACAAAAAAGATCAATCGTGTACCATTAAAACTAATTTTTATAAATGTAAATGTTAAAAATTATACCTTGTAATTTTTATTTGTTCCTCAAATCTTCACTTTGTTGGATTGTAGCAAACCACAACAATCAACACTAGGATGTCTCCAATGATAATCCACGCGAATAATGAAGAAGAAACTATCAAGAGAAAATGGTTTCAACAAATTCAAAGTGCTAGCTTTTAAAATGTTCTTGAAGAATTTTTGTTGTCTTAAAAATATTTTTTTTCACAAAAAAATATTTTCATGTCTATTTTCTACCATTTGATGTCTTTTCTATTTGAATCAAATTCAAAAATAAAATGAAAAGTCAAAAATGGAGAAAATGGCAACTAATGAATAGTAATTGGCCATAATTGGCCTAATTATGGCCAATTACAGCCGTTGGCCAGCAGTCTACCTAGCCCGCGCGGGCCCATACAGGCCCGTGACACTCCAGAATGATTTTTTCGTACGATCTCATCGCGATCCATCCTAAAATAATTCTCTCATATTTTGGATCCTATCCAATACCATTTTACTCATTCTCCATATCTTCAATGCGTGTGACCCATTAGGTTCCCAGTTATGTTGGCCACTTAAATTAACAATTAATTTAAGCAAGTCAAGAGCGGTATCTAGCAACACATCGTGACCCCCAATTGACCAGAAAGTCAGTGGTTTGACTACGAACCTTTCCATAGACAATTTCTATATATAATCATTAATTAGAAAAATATTCAATATATATCATTTAAAATTTTTAATAAATTTCTATACACTCAATGTCATGTTTCCTTGCATTTTATGACTAAATTTTCATTTAATTAGCAAAAAAATAATAATAAATTCCTCTTCTCCATATTTCTGCGTACATTCATTTTTCATCTTTAAAATTTTTCTTTCTGCTTCTAATAATTCTTTTCACTAATTTATCCATCCATTATTCCATATGTATCATAATATTACACTAAAACATAATTATGCCTTAATATATATTTTAACACATAATATGGTCATTTTTTCAAAGTTCCACTAAATAATTTTTTTATTGAATTTAACCATTCTAATCCACTTTTTATATTTTCTTAATCATGTTTTAAGTTTCTATTATCATTTACATGCAATTCATACAAATCCCCTAATTTCCATAACCTTAATTCAAGCTTAAAAAAAAGAAATAGGTAGATTTTGAAATCACTAACCCTATTTTCTTCCTTTAGCCTTCCTAAGCTTCCTTTTCCTTAGCTTTTTCCTTTGAAGAACCTTCACCTCCTTGTGCATCTACCATGGACGAATCATGCACTTGATGAAGTTCAAGATGCTTAAAAAGATACAAATCAACTCATAAAACTCGAATCTATTACTCATAGAGATGAAGTAACAACTACACCTTCTGAAACACAAGAACTTCGTAGAACAAGTAGGATACACATTGTTCCTGAGTGTTGCCAAGACAATGAACCAAAAAGGAGGGGTTGAATTGGTTAGCAAATAAAAATTGCTTAATTTGAAAGTGTGGAATAAATTAAGTCGAGTAAGGAATGAGAGATATCACACACAAGATTCATACAGGTTCGGGTGTTAAGAAACCCTACTCCTCTCCCCAATCTCAATTGGGTGTTCACTAACACACTAATCGTTACAATGGAATTTTTCAGGCTCACTCCCAAATATGGTGTTTCTCTCAATGTCAAACACCCAATCCAGAAATTTCCTTGTGTCTTTCAATGGCTCACACAATAACCAATTCCTTGTGTTTTATGGCTCACACAATAAACCCCTACAAGTGTTTCACTCTTAATCCAATGTACCCAAACTCACTTTTGAGTAATTGATTACAATGAAACCACTCAACAACCTACAATGCTCAAAAATTTATGAGCAATTAGGTTTTCACAAAGAATAGAGGTTTGTTGAGAAAATAATTAATGCACAAAGCTACAACAAGATTAAAGATGTAAAGTAATTATTGTTCTTCTTGTTGGGATTCATAAATGACTTGCATTTATAGTCCCTTTGTGAAGGTGTCTTCCAATTGATTGTTTGTGCTTATAAATTCCAATACAACATCTCCATATTGAACATGATCTCTAATAAAATGATGTCTTATGTCAATATGCTTACTTCTAGAGTTTTGAATGAGATTCTTAGATAGATTTATAGCACTTGTATTGTCACATCTAATAGGTATATGGTCCATACTATGACCATAATCTTTAAGCTGTTGTTTCATCCAAAGGATTTGTGTACAACAACATCCTGCTGTCGCATACTCCGCTTCAGCGGTAGAAAGAGCAACTGAAACTTATTTCTTGCTAAACCAAGAAACTAAGCATTCTCTAATAAAGTGACAAGCACCTGAAGTACTTTTTCTATCTAAAAGACTTCCAGCGTAATCATTATCTGAATATCCTATTATGTGAAAGGATGAATTTCTAGGATACCATAAACCTAGATGCAATGAGTCATGTAAATATTTTAAAATTCTTTTTACTGCATTTAAATGTGACTCTTTAGGACATGATTGAAAGCGAGCACATAAGCATATACTATATGTCGGGTCTAGAGGCAGTAAGATATAAGAGTGATCCAATCAAACCTCTATAAAGCTTTTCATTAATGTTCTTACCCTTTTCATCATTGTCCAATTTTGTTGATGTGCTCATTGGAGTCTTGGGATTTTTGCATCCTTCCATTCCAAATTTCTTAAATAAGTCTTTGGCATATTTGGATTGGTTGATGAATATGACCTCATTGCCTTGTTTTATTTGTAGACTGAGGAAAAATTTTAGTTCACCGATCTGCTCATTTCGAATTCCCTAGTCATACACTTAGCAAATTCTTGGCAAAACAATTCATTAGTAGACCCAAATATGATGTCATCAACAAAAATTTGAACAATTAGAGTATCATGCTTATGTTTTTTAATAAATAAAGTAGTTCCAACATTCCCTTTTGTAAAATTATTTTCCAAAAGAAAAAAAACTTAGTCTTTCATACCAAGCTCTTGGGCTTGTTTCAAGCTTTTGAAAGTTTAAATACATGGTTGGGCAAATCATAGCTTTCAAAACCTAGTGGTTGTTCTACATAAACTTTTTCTTCTATAAAGCCATTTAAAAAAGCACTTTTTACATCCATTTGAAAGAGTTTGAAATTCATATGGCATGCATATGCTAAAATTATTCTTATAGCTTCTAATCTAGCTACAGGAGCATTGGTCTCATCATAGTCTATTCCTTCTTCCTGATTATAACCTTTTGCAACTAACCTAGCCTTATTCCTAGTTAATTAACCTTATTCATCTAGTTTATTTCTAAATACCCATTTGCTTCCAATGATTTGATGCTTCTTGGGTCTAGGTACTAAGGTCCATACCTTACTTCTCTCAAATTCGTTGAGTTCCTCTTGCATAGAAATCACCCAACTTTCATCATTAAGAGTCTCATCAATATTTTTAGGCTTAATTTGAGAAACAAAGGCAAGACTAGACACTAAATGTTTGAGATGAGATCTAGCACTTACTCCCCTTGTAGGGTCACCAATGATTTGCTCTTTGAGGTGATATTTTGTCAATCTCCATTCCTTTGGGAGCTCTTGCCTATTTTCCTCTTGAGCTGGAGGTAGAGTGTCATCTTGATGTGAATTTTCTTCTTTAAGATCAAGTCTTTCCATTGTACCTACAACATCATCAAGAACACTACAATGTTTTTGGATTTGAAGGATGACTTGTGTTATTTTCCTCTTTGGCAAGGTTCACATGTCTTGTCTTTTTCAAATTTGACTTTTGGTAGCCCCTTTACCAGCTCTCCTTTGCTGAGGCTTTGAATTAAATCCATGCTTGCATGACCAAGCCTTCTATGCCACAGCCAAGATTCATCACTAGTAGTCACAAGACACTTAGAAGAAAGGTTAGATATTTTGGTAAGTCTATTATTTAGCTATTGACATCTCTGATTCCTTTAAATATCTCTTGGCCATTAATAGAGGTTACAAGATATTCATTGGAACTAAAGATTACTTTGCTTCCTTTATCACATAATTGACTTACACTTAACAAGTTATGTTTCAAACCATCAGCAAGTAAGACATCTTTAATGAAAGTAGTACCATTAGTACCAATGGAGCCAATGCCAATTACCTTACCCTTAGCATTGTTTCCAAAGGTTAGTTTACCTCCATCAATACTTTTGATTTCATTGAAAGTTCTTTGTCTCCAGTCGTATGCCTTGAGCATCCATTATCTACTAGCCAAGCATTTTTGTTTATTGTGGACTTGAGGCATACCTATAGAATCACAATTCAAGTATGGTTTTTTGGTACCCAGATGAGCTTGGGTCCTTGGGGGTTAGCGCATGAAGGTTCCCAATGAGCCTTCCTTATCCAGCAATGTTTATTTATGTGACCAAATTTTATACAATAGTTACATTGTTTGGCTCTAAATATGCTTTTTTGTCATACACAACTTTTAAATGTCATGTTTCTATTGGGTAGAGTTTGAGAGCATTGGCATGCACAAACATGATGACTTGATGCTTTTTTAGGTGCATGCTTCTTGTACACAAAAACATGATTAGCCTTTTGAGGATTCCTTCTTAGGCTTAGCAACCCTTGATAATACCTCTTATGTATAGAAGATTTAATGTATGTTGTGCACTTAGCCCTTGGGGCTATGACAACAAATGTGGAGATGTGGGATTCACTTGACTTAACAAAAGTAGTCTTATGAGATGAAGATGATGTACCCTTAAATCTTAGACCATGTCTAATTAAGGGTGGTCTTTGAGACACAATGAGAGTATCTAAACTCTCCTTTCCCTTGTGAAATTTCGAAGTGGAGTTTCTAAGTTCCTCAACTTCATTTTTCAAAATATTGTTTTCTTTAAGCAAGGATTTAGTTGAAGGTCTTAAAGAGTACTCATCTAATGATTTTTTAAGAGATTCATTAGATGATTTAAGCTCAAATTTCTCCTTTTCTAAAACATCCATTTTGATTTTCAAATTAGAAATGTTATTCTAATAAATATTGAATTTACTTCTATATTTCTCTAGTTCTAGATTCAATACTTCTATTAGGCTTTGCTCATCATCATCTTCACTATTATAATCATTATCACTACTATCATTATTATCATTATTGAAAGAGTATGAGTGAAGTGATCCTACCTTATCCGAGACGTGATCCTCTATAGCCATAAAGCATAGGTTGACCTTTTCACTTTCATTGTCATCTTTTTCACTTGAAGAGCTTTCATCATCCCATGTAGCTTTGTGGCATTTCTCCACATTGTCTCTTTGGTATTTGCTCTTGTGCTTCTTAAACCTTGGAAATTATGGTTTAATATGTCCTTTCTTGGACATTCATAGCACTTTACTTCCTTTTTACTCCTTTGAAAGTCATTTGAGGTCTGTTTGAAATTTCTTTGCTTGAATTTTCTAGAGTTGCCCATTCTCTTCTCAATAATTCTTTTCAGCCTTCTTGAGAGCATTGCAATGTCATCATTTGCATCATCACTCTTTTCTTCATCATCTTCAACTTCCTATTAAGATTTTGAAGTAGAGGCTTTTAGTGTTAGAGGCTTTCTATTTTTCTGGCTCTGCTTCAAGCTTTCTATCTATTTTCACTGTCATTTCATGTGTAAGAAGTTTGCTAAAAAGCACATTGGTATTCATGATGCTCATGTCTTCATTTGCCTCTTCTATACCGGCAACTCTTTAACCGTAATCTTTGCGAGGAAGACTTCTCAAAATTTTGTTATTTACATCTTCCAAGCGCAGGTGTTTCCCAAGCTTTCTCATGCCATTTATGATGGCTAGAAGATGGTTTGTCATGTCAGTAATTGACTCATTGGAGTTCATACTTTGAAGTAAGAAGTTAAATCTTCTTGGATTTAACTTGCTTTGTTCCTTCATGATAGTTTTCCAATGTTTTCCGCATGCTATATGCAGTTGGGCAGTGTTGTATCTTGCCACATTCTTCAATGGATAATGAGCTTGAGAGAATTGTCATTGTCTTCTTGTTTTTCAAATTTTGCTCTTCTTTGAGGCTCTGTCCAATCATCTCCTGACAGGATTTCTTCTTCACCATCAACTCCTCTTCTAGTTGGTCGTGTCCATTCTTTCCGAACACTATCCCAGACTTCAATCCCTTCACTATCAAGATATGTCTCCATCCGGAACTTCCAATGAGCATAATTTGCTCCATCAAAGTAAGGCTTGAGACTTTGGAATCCTTCATTAGCCATTTCTTGATCTTTGCTAGCACTGTCAGGCTTCAATGCAAGACTAAGCTCTGATACCAAGTGTTGCCCATAAATTGAACCAAGGGGGGGTTGAATTGGTTATTAAAAAATTCTTTACTTTTAAGTGCGGAAAGAAAAGTTAAGTAAAGTAAGGATTGGAATATATCACACAGGAATTTTTATACAGGTTTGGGTGTTAACAAATCCTACTCCTCTCCCCAATCTCAATTGGGAGTTTCACTAACACACTAACTGTTACAATAGAGTTTTACAAGCTCACTCCCAACTATGATGTTTCTAACAATGGATCACACCTAACCCAGAAATCCCTTGTGTTTTAATGGCTCAGACAATAAACCAATTCCTTGTGTTTTAACGGCTCACACAAATAACCCTTACAAGTGTTCTACTCTTAACCCAATATATCCAAACTCACTTGAGTAATAGATTACAAAGAGAAACACTCACAAATCTATAATGCTCAGAAAATAATGGGCAAAAAAATGTTTTACAGAGAATTAATGTTTATTTGAAAGTGGTAAATGCACAAATGGCTACAACAAGATTTTGATTTGAAGTATTTGCTATGCTCTTTTTTTCTGGATTCATAAATGGCTTGCATGTATACTTTCATGGCAAATTATAGTCATTTGGTTGCATTTATTGTAGAAATAGTCGTTGTACCAACTTTTAATTTCGTATCTGATATGTTTCTCTTTCCTCTTTCATGGACGTGAGTATGAGTGTCACGGTCGTGACTGTTCTTCCAAGCCGTGACTTGAGTGGTGACTTTGGCCGTGAAGCATTCTAGAAGGATTTGAAGTGTTCGATCATGGGCGTGACATTATTTTTTCATGGGTGTGAACATCCTTCCTAGTCGTGGTCCAACTAGTGACTCTGGCCGTGAAGCTCTCTGAAGGAATTTCACATGTTTTCTCACAGGCATGACTTTCTTTCACGGGTGTGACTGATATGATCATTCACGGTTGCTATCATTCTTCATGGTCATGAACTTTAAATGTTGGATACTTGGCACTAAGCTTAATCACGGGCATGAGATAAAAGGTCACGGACGTGAACATGCTATTTCTTCATTTTTTTAGTCTTCCATTCTCCATTCTTGCTATCATGTTCCATACCCTATTCAATAAACTTAGAAAACAAGTATGTTAAATACCCAAGCTTGATAGCAAGGTGAGTCACATACCCACCATTCAGAATGTCTCCGGAGGGCTTGGTGGCAATTGACAGTAGATGGTTTGCAAATCATCGAGATAAAGCCACTGTTAGGCCTCTTCGGGCCATCTCCAAGAGAAAGGGCTCAGACTTCTGAATCGATCAGTTGTTGTCTCCTCTAGCAAAAATGCTATAGGTTAGAAACCTATGCGAGTATTTGTCCACTGGGGATCGAAGGTGGATGATTTTTGTCTTCTTGACGTCCCAATTGCAGTCAAGCCCGAAGTGAGTCCATGCCTGAGTAGCATAGAACTCCACCTCACTTTCATTAAGGATACTATCAGAGGAAAGGTTGAACATGTCACCAAACTCTATGGCAATGAGGGTGTTCGGATGCTTGCAAAGTTGGAATTTTACCGTGCCGGTAGGAGAGAGTTACAGGGTGTTTAGGAACTCTAAAGTTGGTTCCCTCAACGTCAATTGATGGATATCAATGAAATCTTTTAGATGACAAGCTTGGAGTTGTTCTGTCATGCTTTTCTCGAGACCAAGTGTTCTGATAGTTTGCCACTCAAATGATCGAGAGGAAAGGAGTGGTCTTTGCTTGAGAACTGAGTATCTTGGATGACAGTGCTCCGAAATAATGTTTAGAAGGTAGTCCGTGTACCTTCTTGGAGCATGAGACTTCTTTCTGGTACCTTTGGAGGAGTCGGTTTCCATTTTTGATTGAGAAATATATTTTTAAAGAGAGAAAATCTGATGGAATTTTTGAATAGAACCTATGGTGTTTTGATTTCTGATGATGGAGAAAGTTTTTGAAGGTATTTATAGATGGAATGAGTTGCTAGGGGGCCAAAATCTTCAAAATGGTGATAAATGAGAGAAGTTGGAGAGATGGAAATGAGAGAAATAACGGTAGAAACATTTTATTGCCGACATTTTCATGAGCATGAAAGTTAAGTCAATGGCATGAAATGTCACATTCACGATTTGCTGAAGAGACGCTCTACCCGTGATGAGGGATGTGAAATGATTCACGGTTGTGACAATTAAATGTTACGAGCGTGAATGATGAAATATCATGGTGGTGACAAAATAGTCACGGTCGTAAAGTACAATCTTCATTACTTGTGATCGTGAAACAGACCGTGACACAAAGCGTGAACGCTTCTGTAAGTTTTTGGTGGAAATGTTCATGGTCATGAATAAGAGTCACGGGCATGAACAAAGGGTTTCACGGGGGTGATAGAAAAAAGGTTATGGGCATGAAACATAGTCTTCACTACCTTCAACTGTGAAGCATGTCGTGAAGCAAGGTGTGAAAGCTACTAGAGCTTTTGGCGATTATGATCACGGCCGTGAATATATGTCACGAGCGTGAATTGCCTAAAATCCTAATTAAATAGAATTAAGTCTAAAACAAGACTAAAGAATTTCTAAGGAGCTTATATCCCTACAATAAATATTTCTATCAAGTTAGCTACTTCATTTCTAAAAAGATGAAACAAAAAACACAAGATTATCAATCAAGGTTCGACAATTTTGGTAATCATAAAGTTAACCCACCAATCATACCAAGCTCTCTTCTTATGAAATTAAATCTTTCCTCATTTAGAGACTTAGTGAAGATATCTACCAATTGATTGTCTGTGCTTATAAATTCCAATACAACGTCTCCATATTGAACATGATCTCTAATAAAATGATGTCTTACGTCAATATGCTTACTTCTAGAGTGTTGAATGGGATTCTTAGATAGATTTATAGCACTTGTATTGTCACATCTAATAGGTATATGGTCCATACTATGGCCATAATCCTTAAGTTGTTGTTTCATCCAAAGGATTTGTGTACAACAACATCCTGCTGCCACATACTCCGCTTCAGCGGTAGAAAGAGCAACTGAAACTTGTTTCTTGTTAAACCAAGAAACTAAGCATTCTCCAATAAAGTGACAAGTACCTAAAGTACTTTTTCTATCTAAAAGACTTCTAGCATAATCAGCATCTGAATATCCTATAATGTGAAAGGATGAATTTCTAGGATACCATAAACCTAGATGCAATGAGCCATGTAAATATTTTAAAATTCTTTTTACTGCATTTAAATGAGACTCTTTAGGACATGATTGAAAGCGAGCACATACGCATACACTATACATTATATCGGGTTTAGATGCAGTAAGATATAAAAGTGATAGGATCATACCTCTATAGAGCTTTTCATTAATGCTCTTACCATTTTCATCGTTGTCCAATTTTGTTGATGTGCTCATTAGAGTCTTTGCATTTTTGCATCCTTCCATTCCAAATTTCTTAAGTAAGTCTTTGGCATATTTGGATTGGTTGATGAAAATGCCCTCATTGCCTTGTTTTATTTATAGACCGAGGAAGAATTTTAGTTCACCCATCATGCTCATTTCGAATTCCCTAGTCATACACTTAGCAAATTATTGGCAAAGCAATTCATTAGTAGACCCAAATATGATGTGATCAACATAAATTTGAACAATTAGAGTATCATGCTTATGCTTTTTAATGAATAATGTAGTGTGAACATTCCCTTTTGTAAAATTATTTTCCAAGCTCTTGGGGCTTGTTTCAAACCATATAAAGCTTTTGAAAGTTTAAATACATGGTTGGCAAATCTTAGCTTTCAAAACCTGGTGGTTGTTCTACATAAACTTCTTCTTCTATAAAACCATTTAAAAAGGCATTTTTTACCTCCATTTGAAAGAGTTTGAAATTCATATGGCATGCATATGCTAAAAGTATTCTTATGAGTTCTAATCTAGCTACAGGAGTATAAGTCTCATCATAATCTATTCCCTCTTCCTAATTATATCCTTTTGCAACCAACCTAGCCTTATTCCTAGTTATTGAACCTTGTTCATCTAGTTTATTTCTAAATACCCATTTGTGACCGATGATTTGATGCTTCTTGGGTTTAGGTACTAAGGTCCATACCTTACTTCTCTCAAATTGGTTGAGTTCCTCTTACATAGCAATCACCCAACATTCATCATTAAGAGCCTCATCAGTATTTTTAGGCTCAATTTGAGAAACAAAAGCAGGATCAGAAACTAAATGTTTAAGATGAGATCTAGTACTTACTCCCCTTGTAGGATCACCAATGATTTTCTCTTTGGGGTGATCTTTTGTCAATCTCCATTCCTTTGGGAGCTCTTACCTGTTTTCCTCTTAAGATAGAGGTAGAGTATCATCTTGATGTGAATCTTCTTAATCATTTTCTTCTTTTTCATTTTCAAGATCAAGTCTTTCCATAATACCTACAACATCATCAAGAACACTACCTTTCACAAGATCAAGCTTGCTAGATTCATCAAAAACAACATGCATAGATTCTTCAACAGTTAATGACTTTTTATTAAATACCCTATATGCTTTGCTAGTTGTAGAGTATCCTAAAAAGATACCCTCATTAGATTTAGAGGCAAATTTTCCAAGGTTGTCCTTGGTATTCAATATGAAACACTTGCATCCAAATATTCTAAAGTATGATATCAAGGGCTTTCTTCCATTCCATAGCTCAAATGAAGTTTTGTTTAAGAGAGGTCTTTTGAAAACTCGATTTGAAATATAACATGCAGTATTTGTGGCTTCGGCCCAAAAGTAAGTTGGTAAACCATACTCATTGAGCATTGTTCTAGCCATTTCAATTAAAGTTCAATTTTTCCTTTCGACTACCCCATTTTGTTGAGGTGTCCTAGGAGATAAAAACTTTTGCGAAATGCCATGTTCTAGACAAAAGTTTTCAAAGTTTTTGCCATGATCACTTCTTATGTTTGAAATACAATATCCTTTTTTCATTTTGAACTCTTTTAGCAAAGTTTCTGAAAGTTTCGAAAGCATCACTCTCTTGAGCTAAGAAAATTACCCAAGTAAATCTAGAGTAGTCATCGACGATGACAAAGGCATAGTGTTTACCTCCTAAGCTTGCAATTCTAGTAGGTCCAAATAGATCTAGATGCAGGAGTTGTAGAGGTTTTGAGGTACTTACAATATTTTTGGATTTGAAGGAGGACTTCTGTTGTTTTCCTCTTTGGCAAGGTTCACATGTCTTGTCTTTTTCAAATTTGACTTTTGGTAACCCCTTTACCAGCTCTCCTTTGTCGAGGCTTTGAATTAGATCCATGCTTGCATAACCAAGCCTTCTATGCCACATCCAAGATTCATCACTTGTAGTCACAAGACACTTAGAGGAATGGTTACATATTTTGTGTAAGTCTATTATGTAGGTATTGACATCTCTATTTCCTTTAAATATCTCTTGGTCATTAATAGAGGTTACAAGACATTCATTGGAAGTAAAGATTACCTTGTTTCCTTTATCACATAATTGACTTACACTTAACAAGTTATGTTTTAAGCCATCAACAAGTAAGACATCTTTCATGAAAGTAGTACCATTAATACCAATAGAGCCAATGCCAATTACCTTACCCTTAGCATTGTTTCCAAAAGTAACTTTATCTCCATTACTACTTTTTATTTCATTGAAAAGTTCTTTGTATCCTGTCATATGCCTTGAGCATCCACTGTCTACTAGCCAAGCATTTTTGTTTATTGTGGACTTGAGGCATACCTATAAAATCACAATTCAAGTATGATTTTTACGAACCCAAATAAGCCTGAGTCCTTGGGGGTTAGCACATGAAGGTTCCCAATGAGCCTTCCTTATCCAGCAATGTTTATTTATTTGACCAAATATCATACAATAATTACATTGTTTAGCTGTAAATATGCTTTTTGGTCTTACAATGCTTTTGAATGCCATATTTCTATTAGGTTGAGTTTGAGAGCAATTGCATGCACAAGCATGATGAATTGGTGCTTTTCTAGGTGCATGCTTCTTATACATAAAGGCATGATTAGCCTTTTGAGGTTTCCTTATTAGGCTTATCAATCCTTGATCATCCCTCTTATGTATAGAAGATTTAGTGTATTTTATGCACTTAGCCCTTGGGGCTGTTACAACAAATGTGGAGATGTGAGGTTCACTTGACTTAACAAAAGTAGTCTTGTGAAAAGATGATGTTGTATCCTTAAATCCTAGACCATGTCTAATTTAGGGTGGTCTTTGAGACACAATGAGAGTATTTAAACTCTCCTTTCCCTTATGAAATTTTGAAATGGAGTTTCTAAGTTCCTCAACTTCATTTTTCAAAATATTGTTTTCTTTAAGCAAGGATTTAGTTGAGGGTCTTAAAGAGTATTCATCTAATGAATTTTGAAGAGATTCATTAGATGATTTAAGCTTAAAGTTCTCCTTTTCTAAAACATCCATTTTCATTTTCAAATTAGAAATGTTATTCTTATAAGTATTGAATTTAATTCTATATTTGTCTAGTTCTAGATTCAATACTTCTATTAGGCTTTGCTCATCATCATCTTAACTATTATAATCATTATCACTACTATCATTATTGAAAGAGTATGAGTGAAGTGATCCTACCTTATCCGAGACGTGATCCTCTATAGCCATGAAGCATAGGTTGACCTCTTCACTTTCATTGTCATCTTTTTCACTTGAAAAGCTTTCGTCATCCCATGTGGCTTTGTGACCTTTCTCCCCATTGTCTCTTTGGTATTTACTCTTATGCTTCTTGAGTCTTGGACATTCCAGTTTATTATGCCCTTTCTTCCCACATTCATAGCACTTTAACTCTTCTTTACTTCTTTGTGAGTCATTAGAAGTCTACTTAAGGTTTCTTTGCCTGAATTTTCTAGAGTTGCTCATTCTCTTCTCAATAATTCTTTTCAGCCTTATTGAGAACATAGCAATGTCCTCATTTGCATCATCACTCTTTTCGTCATCATCTTCAACTTCCTCTTGAGATTTTGAAATAGAGGCCTTTAGTGCTGGAGGCTTTCTTTTTTCTGGCTCTGCTTTAAGCTCTCTATCTCTTTGCACTGCCATTTCATGTGTAAGAAGTTTTCCAATAAGCACATCGGTCTTCATGATGCTCATGTCTTCATTTGCCTCTTCTATACCGACAACTCTTGAACCGTAATCTTTGAAAGGAAGACTTCTCAAAATTTTGTTATTTACATCTTCCAAGCTCAGGTGTTTCCCAAGCTTTCTCATGCCATTTATGATGGATAGAAGATGGTTGGTCATGTCAGTAATGGACTCATTCAATTTCATCTTGAAGAGTTCATATTCTGAAGTGAGAAGTTGAATCTTCTTGGATTTAACTTGCTTTGTTCCTTCATGATAGTTTTCCAATGTTTTCCACATGCTGTAAGCAATTGGGCAATGTTGTATTCTGCCACATTCTTCAATGGATAATGAGCTTGAAAGAATTGTCATTGCCTTCTTATTTTTGAAGTTTGCTCTTCTTTGAGGCTCTGTCCAATCATCTCTTGACAGGATTTCTTCTTCACCATCAACTCCTCTTCTAGTTGGTGGTGTCCATTCTTTCTGTACACTATCCCAGACTTCAATTCCTTCACTATCCATATATATCTCCATCCAAAACTTCCATTGAGCATAATTTGCTCCATCAAAGTATGGCTTGAGACTTTGGAATCCTTCATTGGCCATATCTTGATCTTTGTTGGCGCTACTTAGGCTTCGTTGCTAGACTAAGCTCTGATACCAATTGTTGCCTAGATATTAAACCAAGAAGGGGTGTTGAATTGGATATTAAAATTTCTTAACTTTTAAGTGCATAAAGAAAAGTTAAGTTGAGTAGGGATAAGAAGATATCACACAGGAATTTTTATAGAGGTTTATAGAGGTTCAGCTGTTAATAAACCCTACTCCTCTCCCTAATCTCAATTGGGAGTTTCACTAACACACTAAGTGTTACAATGGAGTTTTACAAGCTCACTCCCAACTATGGTGTTTCTAACAATGGATCACACCTAACCCAAAAATCCCTTGTGTTTTAATGGCTCACACAATAAACCAATTCCTTGTGTTTTAAAGGCTCACACAAATAACCCTTACAAGTGTTCTACTCTTAACCCAAAATACCCAAACTCACTTGAGCAGTAGATTACAAAGAGAAACATTCGCAAATCTATAATGCTCAGAGAAGAATGAGCAAAAAGATTTTTACAAAGATTTAATGTTTGTTTTGAAAGTATTAAAATGCACAAATGACTGCAACAAGATTTTAATTCAAAGTATTAGCTATTCTCTTATTCTGGATTCATAAATGGCTTGCATGTGTACTTCTATAGAGAATTATAGCCGTTGGTTACATTTACTGCAGAAATAGCCGTTGTACCAACTCTTAATTTCACATCTGACATGTTTCTCTTTCCTTTTTCATGGACGTGAGTATGAGTGTCACGGTCGTGACTGTTCTTCCAAGCCATGACTTGAATGGTTACTTTGGTCGTGAAGCATTCTGGAAGGATTTGAAGTGTTTGATCATGGGCATGACATTATTATTTCATGGGCATGAACATCCTTCCTAATCATGGTCCAAGTAGTGACTCTAGCTGTAAAGCTATCTGGAGGAATTTGACATGTTTTCTTACGGGCGTGACTTTCTTTTGCGAGCGTGAATGATGTGATCATTCATGGTTGCTATCATTCTTTATGGCTGTGAACTTTAAATGTTGGATAGTTGGCTCTAAGCTTCATCACGGGCGTGACATAAAAGGTAACGGACATGAACATGTTATTTCTTCATTTTTTTAGTCTTCCATTCTCCATTCCTGCTATCATGTTCCATACCCTGTTGAATAAACTTAGAAAATAAGTATGTTAAATACATTATTGCTATTTTATTTGTTAGCATCAAAATGTCAGAAATACCCCTTAAGGTTCAATAGTAACAAAAAAAAAACAATGTTGATAAAAGTAGTTATATGTACATGTTTGGTAAAGATTAACAAAGGCATGAATGACTAGTTTAGTTGCATTGTATTGTAGATATTATATTTATGTATAAATGTATACCTTATGCATAGTCTATAATGCACCACTAGGCATTTATACTTAGAGTGGTAGACGTTTATTTCTCTCGTTGAGGATTAAAAGTGATGACAGAATCTAAAAAGTGTATATATATATATATATATATATATATATATATATATATATATATATATATATATATATATATATTAATAATATTAAAGTAAGTAACATGTTTTAGTGCATTTTGGTTCGGTTTTATTATAATTCGAATTACATTTATAATTTGAAACTAATAGTAATGTTAAAAATAATTATTATACCTTCCTTATAATAAAACCGAATGGAAGTGCACTAAAACATGTTACGAACTTTAATATTATTAACATATATATACACTATGTTTTTGTCGAATCTTGAGGGGTATTTTCATCATTTTGATGATAACAAATAAAATAGCAATAATGTATTTAACAATATTTGTGTTATAAGTGTGTTAAACAAGATATACTTTGATTAGAACATGAAGCATGATTGAAAGACAACTTTTGAAGATAAGAATTAAAAAATAGCAAAGTCACGCCCGTGATTACTAATGTCACGCCCTTGAAAACAGCTGAGCACCAACTTTCCACCATTCAAAGTTCACGACCATGAAGGATCATACCAACCGTGAATGATCAAACAAGTCACGCCGATGAAAGATAGTCACGCCCGTGATCAAACATGTCCATTTCTTCTAGAGACCTTCATGTCTAGAGTCACCACTTGGACCACGGCTTGGAAGAATATTCATGCCTGTTAAAGTATTAGTCATGCCCGTGATCAAACACTTTCAATTCTTCCAAAAAGCTTCACGACCAAAGTCACCACTTGGATCACGGCTTGAAAGAACATTCATACCCGTGACACATATAGTCACGCCCGTGAATGAAGACAGATAAATATATCAGTCGCGATTTAAGAGTTGGTTCAACGGCTATTTTCACAATAAATGCACTCAAATGGCTATAATTCATAGAGGGAGTATAAATGCAAGTCATTTATGAATCCCAATAAGAAGTAGAACACAATTGTTTTACATTTTTAATCTTATTGTAGCTTTGTGCATTAATTATTTCTCAACAAACCTCTATTCTTTGTGAAAAAATAATTGCTCATAATTTCTGAGCATTGTAGGGTGGTGAGTGTTTTCATTGTAATCAATTACTCAAAAGTGAGCTTGGGTATATTGGGTTAAGAGTGAAACACTTGTAAGGGTTTATTGTGTGAACCATAAAACACAAGAAATTGGTTTATTGTGTGAGCCATAAAACACAAGGAATTGGTTTATTGTGTGAGCCATTGAAAAACACAAGGGAATTTATGGGTTAAGAGTTAGTCATTGAAAGAAACATCATAGTTGGGAGTGAGCTTGAAAAACTTCATTGTAACACTTAGGATCCGTTTGGCATTGCATTTGGCAAAAGCGCTTTTGGATAAAAAAAATTATTTTTAAATTTTTTGAGTTTTGAAAACTATTTTTGGAGAAAAATAGGTAAATAGATGTTTTTTCCAAAAGCAGGTTTGAGAAAAGCAGTTTATAAAAAATTAAAAAAATCAGTCAATTAAATAAAAAAATCTAAACCTGCTTTTTGGACACCCAATAGCAATCTCAAACACACCCTTAGTGTGTTAGTGAAACACCCAATCGAGATTGGGGAGAGAGTAGGGTTTGTTAATACCCAAACCTTTATAAATCTTGTCTGTAATATCTCTCCGTCCTTCCTCTATTTTTTTTATGTCACACTTTTAATTAAACAAATTTTATTTGCTAACCAATTCAACCCCACTCTTGGTTCATTATTTGGGCAATAATTGGTATCAGAGCTTGTCTACCAACAGAGCCTAATAAGTGCTAGCAAAGATCAAAAAATGGCCAATGGAGGATTTCAAAGTCTCAAGCCTTACTTTGATGGAGCAAACTACGCTCATTGGAAATTCTGGATGGAGGCATATCTTGATAGTGAGGGAATTAAAGTTTGGGATAGTGGTCAGAAATAATGGGCACCAACAACCAAGAAATGAGTTGATGGTGAAGAAGAAATTCTTTAAAGAGATTATTGGACGGAGCCTCAATGAATAGCTAATTTCAAAAACAAAAAGGCAATGACAAAACTTGCAAGCTCTTTATCTATTGAAGAATGTGCTAGAATCCAATATTGTCCTACCGTATATAGTATGTGGAAAACATTGGAGAATTATCATGAAAGAACCAAGCAAAAATTTGCTAAATGTATGACTAGGGAATTTGAAATGAACATGATGGGCGAACTTAAGTTCTTCCTTGATTTACAAATCAAGCAAAGCAATGAGGGCATATTCATCAACCAATCCAAGTACACCAAAGAGTTAATCAAGAAATTTGGAATTGAATGATGCAAAAATGCTAAGACTTCTATGAGCACATCAACAAAATTGGACAAAGATGAGAAGGGGAAGAGCAAAAATGAAAACCTCTATAGAGGTATGATCGGATCACTTTTATACCTTACTACCTCTAGGCCCAATATAATGTATGGTGTATGCTTATGTGCTAGATTTCAATCTTGACCTAAGGAATCACATTTGAATGCTGTAAAAATGATTTTTAAATACTTAAATGGCACATTGCATCTAGGCTTATGGTATTCTGAAAATTCATGCTTTCATATAATAGGATATTCAAATGCAGATTATGCCGGTAATCTTTTGGATAGAAAGTGTTGCCCAGATATTAAGCCAAGAATGGGGGTTGAATTGGAGTTTAAAAAATTAAACTTTAAAGTGAGGAAATAAATGATTAATTTTAGGAGGGATAGAGAGAATTTGACACAAGGATTTTATAGAGGTTCGGGTTTTAACAAACCCTACTCCTCTCCTCAATCGCAATTGGGAGTTTCACTAACACACTAAGTGTTACAATGGAGCTTTACAAGCTCACTCCCAACTATGGTGTTTCTCACAATGGCTCACACCTAACCCAGAAATCCCTTGTGTTTTAATGGCTCACACAATAACCAATTTCTTGTGTTTTTCAGGCTCACACAAACAACCTTCACTTTGTGTTTTTACAGGCTCACACAACAACCTTTTCATTTGTGTTTTGAGGCTCACACAACTAACCCTTACAAGTGTTCTTCTCTTAACCCAGAAATACCCAAAGCTCACTTGAGTAAAGTTTACAGAGAGAACCACTTACAAATCTTAATTGCTCAATAAATGAAGAGCAAAAATATTTTTACAGAGAATAGATTTTGTTCTCAAAATATGAATGTACAAATAGCTTGAAATAAGATTTTTGATTCAAAGTAATTGTTATTCTGTTGTTATTCCCTTTATTTTCTTGTTCTTAATGCATAAATTACTTCCATTTATACTCTCATGGCCAAATAACGCCGTTGGGGTGCATTAAATATGAAACTAGCCATTGTATCAACCTAAAAATTGCGCCTGACATTTTTCTCTTTCATTGTTTACAGGCGTGACTATGCTTGTCACGGGAGTGACATTTCTTCCCAAGCCATGATTGAAGTGGTGACCTTGGTCGTGAAGCTCTCTGGAATGTTTTGACATATAGAGTCACGGGCGTGACATACTCATTCACGGGCGTGACATGCTTCTCAGCCATGATCCAAGTGGTGACTCTGGTCGTGAAGCTCTCTGGATGAAAATGCATAAATCTTCACCGGGGTGACACCTTTATTCACGGGGGTGACTGAAATGCCCACTTCACGATTTGTTTTTCCTTCATGGTCGTGAACTTCAAAAGTTGGTTTTGGTAACGGTTAGCTTCTTTCACGGGAGTGACTCATAGAGTCACGGTAGTGAACATGCTACTTCTTGAATTTTGTCTTTCAAGGATTATTCTTCCAATTCTCCATTCTTGCTATTTTAATTCATGTCTTGTATAATAGACTTAGAAGAAAAGTATGTTAAATACAATATTGCTATTTTATTTGTTATCATCAAAATGACAAAAATATCCCTCAAGGTTTAACAATCTTCCCTTTTTTTATGGTGACAAATAATCTAGCAATATGTGATTTTGAGAAGTCTCCCCCTCAAAATATACTTAGGATAAAAAATTTATAATGTGCAAGAATAGTAAATAATGATGTAGCATTGAAATAAACTTACTAGATTTTAAGTGTATGCAAGTTATATGAGAAGTATATCCAATATATACCATAATTCATTTTTAAGACATGAAGTATATGTAAGGTATATTTAAGGTATATCATGGCATATTTATATTTGTAACTTGCTTTAAGGTATTTGCAAAGTATACTTAAGGTATATCTAAAGTATATAAAGCTCAATTTTTCAATTATATACTTTGCATATGAAATTTTGAATCAAGATTTCTAATCCCTTTTAATCTATTTCAAAGACAATTCAATTTTAATTATTTGATTCAAAAGTCATTTACCTTAATATATATTGGTAGTTTGATACATTTTCCCTACCATATATTGCTAGTTTTCTCCCCCTTTTGTCATCAATCAAAAAAGGATAAGAAGATAGCAGTGAGATAAGCAAAAGCAAATTCATTAAGTGAAGGAAAAACATACAAAAAAAGATAAATAATGTTCAGAAAGGAAATTGAAAATTTCCTACACACTAGCAAACATAAATATAATAAACAAGCAAAAAACAATCAAATTTAGGCTACACTCTAGCCTAACTCCTAGCCAGACATCCTATCACGAAGCCTAGCCACTTCAGCCTCAAGGCTGTCCATCCGAGACTCCATGAAGTCTTTAAGGTTCTCCAACCTCTCATCCAGCGAAGTCTGCAGCTGCTCAAAATGTGGTGCCAAGAGGTCAACCACCTGCTGGGCTAAGGTCGGTGTGGAAGCCAAGGACGGTCCGATATCCTGCTCAGCTACTGGGGGTTCTTCCTCAACCCGAGCCCTCTTCTTCTGCTGAACTCCTTAGAGGCTTGCTTTAAAATCCTCTGTGTCATTATCTTCCCAGATGATCTCCCCAGCAGTGTCAGTGAAGCGATAGAAGATATCGTTCTGGAAAATGATTCTGACAGCTGCTCCCATCTTGATGAACGACTCGACATCCAAACGATCTCGAGGATGTCCAAGGATTAGGTTAAAGTGATGCGCGTCCAGCTTCAAATACTCAAGCTTCACTGCTATATGGGTGACATATGCCCTAATCAAAATATCTCCAGTGGGCTTGGTGGCAATGGAGAGAAGATGGTTAGCAAACCATCTAGAAAGTGCCACTGTGAGTCCTCTCCAAGCCATCTCAAATAGGAAGAGTTTTGACTTCCTGATAGTCCCATTGCTCTCTCCCCTAGCAAATATGTTATAGGTCAGGAACCTATGCAAATACCTATGCACTGGGGCCCTGAGATGTGTGCTCTTTGTTTTCTTAACATCCCCGCTGCAATCAGTGCTAAAATGTGTCTAGGCTCGAGGGGCAGAAAATTCTACCTCAGTATCATTCAGGATGCCATCAGATGGTAGGCTGAATAATTCCCCAAATTCGATGGCACTGAGGGTGTTGGGATTGTTGTAGAGTTGGAATTTCACCACTCAATTAGGTGAAACCTGTAATGTGCTGAGGAATTCCAGTGTTGGCTCCCTCATGTCGGCTGGTGAATTTCCACAAAATCTTTGAGATGACAGGCTTGTAGTTGATCTGTCATAGCCGTCTCAAGCCTGAGACTTCGGACTGTCTGCCATTCGAAGGACCTTGATGACAAAAGAGGTCTCTTCTTCAAAGTTGCATACCAAGGATGGCAATGCTCCGGAATGCGATTCATGAGGTAATCTGCATACCTCTTAGGAGCATGGGACTTCTTTCTCTTTCCCTTGGATGAAGCAGTCTCCATTTTTGAAGAAATTGGTTGGAGATGAAGTTGGAAAAATTTTTGACAGAAAATTTATGGAAAACCCTAGAAATGTATGATTTGTGATGAAGATTCGAACTTTTGGTGGTATTTATAGGAAAATTTTAAGTCTTTGGGGCTGGAATCTTCAATTTCTCAATGAATGTGAGTAAATGAGAGCGGTTTTGGGAGTTGGAGAGTTGAAATGAAAGTTGTAACCGGTTGTTCTTTTATATATTCGATATATTCACGGGCGTGAATTAGGTGTTCACGGTTTGCTGAAGGAGTGTTTCACCCTTGAATAAAGGCGTGAATAATGTCATGGGCGTGATATTTGAATCTCACGGGCGTTAATGATCATCTGTCACGGGGGTGAAATAATTGTCATGGGCGGGAAATGTTGAATTTCACCACTTATGCCCGTGAAGCAAGCCGTGACTCAAGGTGTGAAAGCTTCTGTGAATTTTGGGGTGTAATTGTTCACGGGAGTGAAAATTCATCACGGGTGTGAAAGTCTGTTTTCACAGGCGTGACTCAAGCCGTGAAAAATAAGTTTCACCACTTGAAGCCGTGAACCATGTCGTGAACCAAGTCGTGAACGACACTGCCTCTTTGGGCCATTTAAGTCATGGGCATGACTCCCCTAAAATTTTCATCAAATAAAATTAAGTCCTAAAACAAGACTAAATCATTTCAACAAAGATTCTAATTCTTAAAACATGAATTTTCATCAAAATTTCTATCTTATAACTTGTGATATGATTTAAGATCAACAATTAAGATTTCATATTTTTGCAATCACAAGGTTAATCCATCAATCATACCAAGTTCTCGTCTAATGAAATTAAATCTTTCCTCATTTAGAGACTTAGTGAAAATGTCAGCTAATTGATTTTCTGTACTTATAAATTCTAATGCAACATCTCCATATTGAACATGATCTCTAATGAAATGGTGTCTAATGTCAATATGCTTACTTCTTGAATGTTGCATAGGATTCTTTGAAAGATTTATGGCACTTGTATTGTAACATTTAATAGGTATATGATCCATCTCATGACCATAGTCCTTAAGTTGTTGTTTTATCCAAAGAATTTGAGTACAACAATATCCAACTCCTACATATTCTGCTTCAGCAGTTGAGAGAGCAACTGTAACTGTTTCTTGTTGAACCAAGAAACTAAGCATTCTCCAATGAAGTGACAAGTACCTGAAGTACTTTTCCTATCTAAAAGACTACCAGCATAGTCTGCATCTGAATATCCTATAATATAAAAAGATGAATTCCTAGGATACCATAAACCTAGATGCAAAGATCCATGTAAATATTTTAAAATTCTTTTTACTGCATTTAAATGAGATTCTTTTGGACATGATTGAAATCGTGCACACAAGCAAACACTATACATAATATCGGGTCTAGAAGCAGTAAGATATAAAAGTGATCCGATCATGCTCTTACCCTTTTCATTAATGCTCTTACTCTTTTCATCTTTGTCCAATTTTGTTGATGTGCTCATAGGAGTCTTGGCATTTTTGCATCCTTCCATACCAAATTTCTTAATTAAATCTTTGGCATATTTAGATTGTTGATGAATATGCCCTCATTGCTTTGCTTTATTTGTAGACCAAGGAAATACTTAAGTTCTCCCATCATGCTCATTTCAACTTCCCTAGTCATACACTTAGCAAATTCTTGACAAAGAAACTCATTAGTAGAACCAAATATTGTATCATCAACATAAATTTGAACAATTAGTATATCATGCTTATGCTTTTTGATGAATAGTGTAGTGTCAACATTTCCCTTTGTAAAGCTATTTTCTAATAAAAAAGAACTTAGCCTCTCATACCAAGCTCTTGGTGCCCTGTTTTAAACCATACAAAGCTTTTGAAAGTTTAAAAACATGATTTGGCAAATCATAGCTTTCAAAACCTGGTGGTTGTTCTACATACACTTCTTCATCTATATAACCATTTAGAAATGCACTTTTCACATCCATTTGAAAAAGTTTGAAATTCATGTGACATGCATATGCTAAAAGTATTCTTATGGCTTCTAATCTAGTTATAGGTGCATATGTTTTATCATAATCTATACCTTCTTCCTGATTATATCCTTTTGCAACTAGTCTAGCCTTATTCCTGGTTATTAACCCTTGCTCATCTAATTTGTTTCTAAATACCCATTTGCTACCTATGATTTGATGATCCTTGGGTCTAGGTACTAGGGTCCATACTTTATTTCTCTCAAATTGGTTGAGTTCTTCTTGCATGGAAATTACCCAACTTTCATCATTAAGAGCCTCATCAATATTTTTAGGCTCAATTTGTGAAATAAAAGCAATGTCAGTGACTAAATGTTTGAAATGAGATCTAGTACTTACTTCCCTTGATAGATCACCAATTATTTGCTCTTTTGGATGATCTTTTGTCAATCTCCATTCTTTTGGAAGTTATTGATCATTTTGTTCTTGATTTTGAGGTAGAGTGTCATTTTGCAGTAAATTTTCTTGATCACTTTCTTCTTTCCCATTTCCAATATCAAGTCTTTCCATATTACCTACAACATCATCAAGAACACTACCTTTTACAAGATCAAGTTTACTAGATTCATTAAAAACAACATGCATGGATTCTTCAACCGTTAATGATCTTTTATTAAATACTCTATATGCTTTGCTGGTTGTAGAGTATCCTAAAAAGATACCTTCATCAGACTTAGAGGCAAATTTTCCAAGATTATCCTTGGTGTTCAATATAAAACACTTGCATCCAAATACTCTAAAGTATGATATCAAGGGCTTTCTTCCATTTCATAGCTCAAATGAGGTTTTGTTTAAAAGAGATCTTTTGAAAACTCGATTTGAAATATAACATGCAGTGTTTGTGGCTTCTGCCCAAAAATAAATTGGTAATTCATATTCATTAAGAATTGTTCTAGCCATTTCAATTAAAGTTCGATTTTTCCTTTCAACTACCCCATTTTGCTGAGGTGTCCTAGGAGATGAGAAATTATGTGAAATGCCAAGTTCAAGACAAAAGCTTTCAAAGTTTTCATTTTCAAATTATTTCCCATGATCACTTCTTATTTTTGAAATGCAGTACCCTTTTTCATTTTGAACTCTTTTAGTAAAGTTTTTGAAATTTTCAAAAGCATCACTCTTTTGAGCTAAGAAAATTACCCAAGTAAATCTAGAGTAATCATCTACGATGACAAATGCATAATGTTTTCCTCCTAAGCTAGCAATTCTAGTAGGTCCAAATAAGTCTAAATGCAGGAGTTGAAGAGGTTTTGAAGTACTTACTATGTTTTTGGCTTTGAAGGATGACTTGTGTTGCTTTCCTCTTTGGCAAGGATCACATGTCTTGCCTTTTTCATATTTAACTATTGGCAATCCTTTTACTAGTTCTCTTGTGCTGAGACTTTGTATTAAGTCCATGTTAGCATGACCAAGTCTTCTATTCCACAGCCAAGATTCATCACTAGTAGTCACAAGACACTTAGAGAAACGGTTAGATAGTTTATGTAAGTTTATTATGTATGTATTGATATCTCTATTTCCTTTAAATATTTCTTGATCATCGATAGAGATCACAAGACATTCATTTGAAGTAAAGATTACTTTGTTTCCTTTATCACATAATTGACTTACACTTAACAAATTATGTTTCAAGCCATCAACAAGTAATACATCTTTAATAAAAGTAGTATCATTAATACCAATAGAACCAATGCCAATTACCTTACCCTTTGCATTGTTTCCAAAGGTAACTTTACCTCCATCAATACTTTTGATTTCATTGAAAAGTTCCTTGTCTCCTGTCATATGCCTTGAGCATCCACTGTCTACTAGCCAAGCATATTTGTTTATTATGGACTTGAGGCATACCTATAAAATCACAATTTAAGTATGAATTTTAGGTACCCAAATTAGTTTGGGTCCTTGGGGGTTAGCACATGAAGGTTCCCAATGAGCCTTCCTTATCCAACAATGTTTATTTATGTGACCAATTTTCATACAATAATTACATTGTTTCGGTCTAAACTTGCTTTTTGGTCTTACTATGTATTTGAATGCCATAATTCTATTTGATTGATTTTGAGAATAATGGCTTGCACAATCATGATTAATTTGCATTTTTCTAGATGCATGTTTCCTATACATAAAGGTATGATTATTCTTTTTCTATATAAAAGGTTTAACATGCTTATTTCTTGGTGTTGTTCTAACAAGTGTGGAGATGTGAGATTCTTTAGACTTTACAAATATAGTTTTGTGAGAAGATGATGATGTGTCCTTAAATCCTAGACCATGTCTAATTAAGGGTGATCTTTGAGACACAATGAGAGTATCTAAGCTCTCTTTACCTTTGTGAAATTTAGAAATGGAATTTCTAAGTTCCTCAGCTTCATTTTTCAAAGTATTATTTTCTTTTAACAATGAAGCTGTTGAGGGTCTTGATGAGTATTCAACTAATGACTTTTGGAGATATTCATTAGATGATTTAAGCTTTATGTTTTCTTTTTCTAAACCATCTATCTTGTTTTTTAAATTAGAGATGTTATTTCTATAAGTGCTAAATTTACTTCTATATTTCTCTAATTCTATATTTAATTCTTCTATTAAGCTTTGCTCATCATCATCATCAGCACTATCACTATCATTATCACTACTATCATTATTGAAAGAGTATGAGTGTAGTGATCTTACTTTATCCGAGACGTGATCCTCAATAGCCATGAAGCATAGGTTGACCTCTTCACTTTCATTATCATCCTTTTCACTTGAAGAGCTTTCGTCATCCCATGTGGCTTTGTGACCTTTCTCCCCATTGTCTCTTTGGTATTTTCTCTTATGCTTCTTGAGCCTTGGACATTCTGGTTTGATATGTCCCTTCTTTCCACATTCATAGCATTTTACCTCTTCCTTACTTCTTTATGTATCATTTGGAGTTTGTTTGAGGTTTCTTTGCTTGAATTTTCTAGAGTTGCTCATTTTCTTCTCAATGATTCTTTTTAATCTCCTTGAAAGCATAATAATGTCCTCATTTTCATCATTACTTATTTCTTCATTATCTTCTTGAGATTTTGAAGTAGAGGCTTTGAGTGCTAAGGGCTTTCTTTTTTCTGGCTCTGCTTCAAGCTCTCTATCTCTCTTCACTGCCATCTCATATGTGAGAAGTTTGCCAATTAGCACATCAGTATTCATGATGCTCATATCTTTATTTGCTTCTTCTATGCCAGCAACTCTTGAACCATAGTCTTTAAGAGGAAGACTTCTCAGGATTTTATTGTTTACATCTTCCAAACTCAGATGCTTCCCAAGTTTCCTCATTCCATTTATAATGGCTAGAAGACGGTTGGTCATGTCAGTGATTAACTCATTGGATTTCATCTTGAAGAGCTCATATTCTGAGGTTATAAGTTGAATCTTCTTGGATTTGACTTACTTAGTTCCTTCATGATAGTTCTCCAATGTCTTCCACATGTTGTATGTTGTTAAGCAGTGTTGTATTCTCCCACATCCTTCAATAGATAATGAGCTTGATAGGATTGTCATTGTCTTCTTATTTTTGAAATTTGCTCTTCTTTGAGGCTCTATCCAATCATCCCTTGATAGGATTTCTTCTTCACCATCAACTCCTCTTCTGGTTGGTGGTGTCCATTCTTTTCGTACACTATCCCATACTTCAATTCCTTCACTATCCAAGTATGTCTCCATCCTAAACTTCCAAGGGGCATAATTTGCTCCATCAAAGTAAGGTTTGAGACTTGGGAATCCTTCATTGGCCATATCTTACTCTTTACTAGCGCTTTTTAGGCTTCGATGCTAGACAAAGCTCTGATACCAATTGTTGCCTAGATATTAAGCCAAGAAGGGGGGTTGAATTGGAGTTTAAAAAATTAAACTTTAAAGTGCAGAAATAAATGATTAATTTTAGGAAGGATAGAGAGAATTTGACACAAGGATTTTATAGAGGTTCGGGTGTTAACAAACCCTACTCCTCTCCTCAATCGCAATTGGGAGTTTCACTAACACACTAAGTGTTACAATGGAGTTTTACAAGCTCACTCCCAACTATGGTGTTTCTCACAATGGCTCACACCTGACCCAGAAATCCCTTGTGTTTTAATGGCTCACACAATAACCAATTCCTTGTTTTTTTTAGGCTCACACAAACAACCTTCACTTTGTGTTTTTACAGGCTCACACAACAACCTTTTCATTTGTGTTTTGAGGCTCACATAACTAACCCTTACAAGTGTTCTTCTCTTAACCCAGAAATACCCAAAGCTCACTTGAGTAAAGTTTACAGAGAGAACCACTTATAAATCTTAATTGCTCAATAAATGAAGAGCAAAAAGATTTTTACAGATAATAGATTTTGTTCTCAAAATATGAATGTACAAATAGCTTGAAATAAGATTTTGATTCAAAGAAATTGTTATTCTGTTGTTATTCCCTTTATTCTTTTGTTCTTAATGCATAAATGACTTCCATTTATACTCTCATGGCTGAATAACGTCGTTGGGGTGCATTAAATAAGAAACTAGTCGTTGTACCAACCAAAAAATTGCGCCTGACATTTTTCTCTTTCATTGTTCACAGGCGTGACTATGCTTGTCCCGGGAGTGACATTTCTTTCCACTGGAATGTTTTGACATATAGAGTCACGGGCGTGACAAGCTTCCCAGCCGTGATCCAAGTGGTGACTCTGGTCGTGAAGCTCTCTGGATGAAAATGCATGAATCTTCACGGGGGTGACTGAAATGCCCACTTCATGGTTTGTTTTTCCTTCATGGACGTGAACTTCAAAAGTTGGTTTTGGTAACGGTTAGCTTCTTTCACGGGAGTGACTCATAGAGTCACGGCAGTGAACATGCTACTTCTTGAATTTTGTCTTTCAAGGATTATTCTTCCAATTCTCCATTCTTGTTATTTTAATCCATGTCCTATATAATAGACTTAGAAGACAAGTATGTTAAATACAATATTGCTATTTTATTTGTTATCATCAAAATGATGGAAATACCCCTCAAGGTTTAACAGAAAGAGTACCTTAAGCACTTGTCACTTTATTGGTGAATGCCTAGTTTCTTGGTTTAGCAAGAAACAAGTTTCGGTTGCCTTATCTACCACTGAAGCTGAATATGTGGCAGCAGGGTGTTGTTGCACTCAAATCCTATGGATGAGATAACAACTTAATGACTATGGTCATAGTTTGGACCATATACCCATCAAATGTGGCAACACTAGTTCCATCAACCTATCTAAGAATCTCATTCAACACTCTAGAAGTAAGCATATTGACATTAGACATCATTTTCTTAGAGGTCATGTTCAATATAGAGATGTTGTGTTAGAATTTATTGATACAAATAATCAATTAGCAGACATTTTTACCAAACCTATTAATGAAGAAAGTTTATGTTTTATAAGAAGAGAACTTGGTATGATTGATGGATCAACATTGTCTTAATTAATTTTTTATGCCAATTGTATGTTGTGTGAACCTTGAATGTTAATTTCATCATATGATGCATTTTACTTGATTGATTTTATGGTATGAAGTGGTTAACATCATAGAAATATGTGCTTTAAGGCATATAAACTTTTTAGAAATCTTCTAGTCTTGTTTTGGACTTAGTTTTATTTTTTGAAGATTTGAGGTGGTTCACGCCCGTGACATATATTCACGGTCGTGAACATAGATAGCAAATAGTTCTAGTAGCTTTCACGACTTGCTTCACGGGTATAAGTAGTGAAAACAAAGTTTCATGCCTGAGACTCGATTTGTCACACCTGTGAAAAGCTTTCTTCACCCCCGTGACATATATTCATAACCGTGAAGAAAGATAGCAAAAAATTCCAAAATCGTTCACGCTTTGTTTCACGACTTGCCTCGTGAGAAGAGATAGTGAAGACTAAGATTCACGCCCGTGACAATATTTGTCACACTCGTGAAAAACCTTCTTCACGCCCGTGACTATTTAATGTCACAACCGTGACTCGCTTCACCTTCCTTTTCATGGCTAGAGTGCCCCTTCAACTAACCATGACCCTGATGATTCACGTCCGTGACTGGTTATGTACAGTCGTGAAGCTATCGACTATAAAATGAAAATTTCTATCTTTTCTCATTTCCATCTCTCCAAATTCTAGCATTTAACACACCCATGCAATATTTCTCACAAAATTCGGCCTCCTCACTTACTTTTCCCTCTATAAAACCCTCTCAAACCCCTTTCTCTTTAAAGAATCACAAGTTTCTCAAAGGTTTTCAACCTTATTTTGCAAATTTCTTCTTTTTTGTTGTTCAATCTATCAAAAATGGAATATGGTTCCTCCAAGGGCACTAGAAAGAAATCACATGCTCCTAAATGCTACACTGATTTCCTACTCAATGTCATTCTAGACCATTGTCATCCGCGCTATGTCGTTCTCAAGAAATGCCATCTGCTCTCATCACGATCCTTTGAGTGGAGTTGTATCAAGACACTTGGTATTGAAATGAGCATGACCGAATAACTACAGGCATGTCATCTCAGAGAATTCGTAGACATATATTTTCTAATGCTAAGGGAACACACTCTCGAGTTCCTTAGCACGTTGCAGGTCTCACCCACCGAAACCGTCAAATTCCAGCTATGCAGACATACTAGTACTCTCTCACTGTAGCGGAATTTGGCACTATTTTCAAGCTCCCTTCTGATGACATCCTAAACGAAAGCGAAATAGAATTTTATGCTCATCCAACTTGGACACATTTTGGCTTTGAATGCAACCGGGATGTGAAAAAGAGAAAGAACACCCATTTTCGGTCTTTTGTACATAAGTATATACATAGGTTTCTCACCTATAGTATATTTGCTTGTGGGGATAGTAACGATGCTATCAGAAAATTTGAGCTTTTTTTTGTTAGAAATGACACGAAGAGGATTGTCTGTAGCCTTGTGACGATAGTTCACAAATCACCATCGAATCTTAAGGGGTATTTTTCTGTCATTTTGATGATAACAAATAAAATAACAATAATGTATTTAACAATATTTGTATTTTAAGTGTATTAAACAAGATATATTTTGATTAGAACACAAAACATGATTGAAAGACAACTTTTGAAGATAAAAATTATTCATATTCATGGCATCATATCATATATGTCATGGTGTGAAAATGAAAAGAAACGAAATATATTATATTTTACCTTACAGAGACTATTATAGCAATAATTTCTGTAGGTAGAGATCTAGAAAGCAATGGAGGAAGCGATGATTGCAAAGGCAAGGTCTTGAGATTTGGAGAGAGAGTCGACAGTGTAAGAGCGAGGATGCACGATAAGGGATTTGATTTCTAAGGTTTTGTAGCATATAGGAGAAGGGTACAGGTTTTCAAAAGCGTCAAAATGAAATAAACAATTATGGAAAATATAGTTCTGACATCTTTTAAATTTTGGAGTAAAAATAGTATAATTGGTGGTTAATGTGACATTTGTGTCATTTTCCCTATAAAAAAAACCCTTTAACGTTAATAAGAAGTTTAAAAAAATCAAAAAGTACATAGACTCGGAAAATATGTTATGCCCAAGACAAATTTAAAGCATATTTGATGTTTTGACGGCACGCATAAATTTAAAACTTTTTACTTTTAAAACTGTTATTTACCAATTTTTTAAAATATAAATTGATAAAAATTTGAAATAAATAACAAAATTATTAAAAGTTAGAATGGCCTAAAAGATAATATTATAGATCTCAGGTATCCAATCATTAATCACAGAACTAGCAAATGAGAATTTCAACTTTTCAATTTAATTGTTAATAAATGTATTCCATAAAATCAGCAATATTCCTTTATAAATCTTTTAAAATTTAATTAATTTAATATATTTATTTTTTATATTTATTTCTCCTTTTAAATATATAGATGCAAAAAAAAATATTAATTTTTATATCCAATATTATGTTATATAATTGAATTGTGGAAGAAGAAGAAATTTCCAAGTGTCATATTTCCAACACAACAAAGCCCATTATGGCTTACCTTATAAAGTTCAACTCTTTAGGCATATTGCTGATTAAAATTCATAGCTGCCTACTCATGATTTACCAGTAGAAGATATGAATATAGATTGGCTTAAAGTCGCCATAAAAGATCTTCAAAAATAGAAGGATTTCAACATTAAAAGGCGATAACCACGTACATGAACCACGTACATGAACCATTTGTCGAAAGATCTCAAGCAACATGGTAGAGCTTATTATCAAGTAGTTTGTCCACATTCTGTTATTAGACATCAGATATTCTGCTTTGACAACAGGTGAAACAGCATAACAAGGAGACAAACACACCATATTTACAGGCCCTAAGCTTACAGGTCCTTGAAACAAGGCACATCAGCTGCATTGCGCATCATGTTTATCATCATCATCATCATCTAGTAACCTCCTTGTATGTATGCATTCAAGCGGTCCAATTCCTCCCTGTGCTCAGTCACCACAGCACGCACCACATCTCCGATGGACACCATCCCAATCATATCCTTATCATCAATGACTGGAATGTGCCTGATACGATTATCTGCCATCCATTACAACCTCTAGCTTACACCAGCCTCAATGTATAAAGAAATCAGTAAACCAGAAAAAAGAAAACATCCCGAGAGATATATAGCATCTAATACCTGTCATCAATTGCATTGCTTGAAGAACTTTTGTGTCAGGAGTGACTGTGATAAGCTTGTTCTGCAATCATCACGTATATTTATATGTAAATAAATACGTAATATGGAAGTCAAACTTTTCCTATTACATTGTCAAAAATAGTATTATACCTCTTCAGTCATTATGTCCCCAACCTTTGTCGACTTGGATGATCTTCCTTGTACAATGATCTTCCTCAGGTAATCTTGAAGTATTAAAAAAAATACAGAATTACATTAGCAAGCTTGCAGCCAGGGGGGGATTTAGGTTGAAATTATATTCTAAATTCACCCTAATTTGCAGTATATTAGCTTGGCAGTAAAAAGCATCACACAAAATAAGGGGACCAAAACAAACGAGAGAAAACCAAGCAGATTTCTATTAGTAAATTTCTGACAGAATGGACGAACTCCTGTAGGACTGGAACAAAGAAGTAGTTTCTTTATATTTTACAATAGAGGGAGGTAACTGAAAATAGAGAGTATCTTTGGACATTTATTCTTTTAGGAATCATCCACAATCCCTGTGTTCATTCGTTCTGTTTCAGGGAGAAAGAAAGAGAGAAACATAGATGTTACTTCACCAAAACTGTCAGACTGAATGTGTCGCTGAGGAAGGGTTACAAGTGACTTAAATTCAGAGGTAGCTAGTTCAAAGAGTTTCAATTAGAATTCTTCCATTGTTCCACAAGAGCATCTAAAAAGAGATGCGCTAAATCGTCCAGTGGAAGTGTCTATTTAATGGTTCTTGGTGATGTATTAAGCCACCAATCCATTCCTCGATTGGCATCCCAAATGGATTATTAATAGTATAGTAAGAAGCTGGAAATTTTGTTTTCACAGACAAAACCTACAATAACTAAATAATGAAAAATAACAAACTATCAGCACCAGAACATTCTGATGTGGCATTAGAAAATACCATTAACTAAAGATTGTGTAGTAATATGACTTGGTTTCAACCTCAGAAACAGTTCTAGGAGGAAACCCAATTGCAGAGTAACCCTAATTAAAATCTAAGAAATTTGTAGTACTCATCTCGGCCATTGCAACTAAAACTACATGATTGATTGCTATTACATGAATAATATATCAAATTAAGCACAACCCCTACAAAGAAAGTAGTGAGCAAACTTTAGACATTATATTCCATAACCCTCTTAATGCAAGTAAGATACTGCTCATATACCTCTCTCAGTGATAATTCCTGCAATTGATTTCTGCTCTCCTGGTTTGACGACCACCAAGGCTCCAACATTGTGATGAGTCATCTGCCAGGAAATTGATTTAATTAGGCCAAGCACTGGAAAAATGAAGTTGGGTTATAATAAATCTTCCAATCAAAGACAGCAACAGCAAGAGTAATAATAACAACTTATTTCAAAGCAAAGACGCATACCGACTTAACAGCATCATACACAGTGTCTTCAGTGGTGCACCAAAGCCAAGAGCCATCAGCACTTTTCCCTTTGGCTTTCAAAATGTCTGCAATAGTAGTGCTTTCAAAGCTTTGCTCTTCCATACGAGCAGATGAGATCGATTCAAAGCGTGAAAGAATAATTGGCCTAAGTACTGGATTGACAACACGGAGGCGTTGCAAAACAGCACTTTTTATAAGACTTCCATGGGACAAAAATGCACTAACCGCCCCTTGCATTTTCCCTGTCAAAAAAGAGATCCACCATGAGTCCATAATTATACAGAAAACGCTCATACCCAAGGATGTGCATCAACAATCTTCCCTATACATGTACATATCCCAAAATGAACATCAAAAACCATCCCTATATACATACATACATATACCAAGAATTTGCATCAAGCACCATCCCTACATACATATTCCAAGAATGTGCATCAACAACCGTCCCTATCTACATACATATACCAAGAATTTGCATCAAAAACCATCACTTCACACATACATATACCAAGAATGTGCACAAGCAATCATCCCTATATACATATAGGTTCACAAAAATCAATTTACACATCCACTTGGGTTAGTATACCAAAATAATTTTTACAAGTTGGAAAAAAATAGCAGAAAAGAGGAGAAAAGGCAAACACAATGAGAATAGCAGGTGAAGCAAAATGAAAAATACTCCTCAATCAATAACATGAAAAGGAAAGATCTACTCACAGACCCTATAAAGAGCAAAAGCACAGAAAGAAAGAAAATAATATAATAGATTTCAAAAAACTAATTTTTATCCATCATTGAAAAGGAATAATTTATCCATGAGCTGATCATCATCATCATGAGCTAACAAGAGAATTCTAATACCTGAATTGAGTAAGCTACCCAGAAGATTCAGAAACAACAGCTGCAAGTAATGGGTTTACCTGTAACCCTAGAAGAGATGATTTCACGGGTACAGATACTGATTAGCAAGTGGGATGGGTTAATATCTGTGCGCTATTTGTAATTTTGTATTCCATCCATTACAGTGTCCGCTATTTTGCTTTTGGATAGACAGTACATTTCTTTTGTTTTTTTTTAATTATAAAAATATAACTAAAATAATCCAAATTGTCCCTCTCGAGATGGATTTACCAATTTTGTCCTCCGTTACGCTACTTTATACCACCGTCACGATATTCTTGTTTTTTTTTTAAATTAAACTAGTTAGATGAATATACATATAAATATTTTTATTAAATCAATAATTATATTTTTTTAATTTAAAAAGTAAAAAATTATAATATTATAACACTGAAATTAAAAAATAAATACAAAATAATTTTATTTTATATTTATTTATTGTGTTGGTTATTCAAATTTTTATTTGCATTAGTCTTTTTTCAATCAAATCTTTAAATACTAGTTCACTGCATTATTTAAATTTATTTAAAAACTTTCTATATTCATGGCTCTTCTGAAGTTATTTCAAAATCTCTAGATCGACGCCAGTTTTTAAGCCTTTTTTCCAATTTATTTTTTTAATACCAAATTTTGTAAGAAAATCTCCTTTTTTTTTTCCTTATGGCCTCATTCTTTCGTATTTGCTATTTTTTTTTAAGAAAAAGTTTATTTATCCAGTCACCTTTGTCCTACTCTTACTCAAAACAGTATTTTCTTGCTTTATATCAGAAAACAAATCGAGATTTGTCCATTGATCTCCTAATTTTTTTTCATTTAATTATTTGGACAAATTAATGAGAATTAATTGAAGAAAAAACACAACTAAAAATAGCTATGACCCAACGGGAAGTGCAAAATCAGTTATCTGTTAGCCTAGAGCTTTGCCAATATTTAATTTTTAGTGAATCTATTGAAATCCAATCGGATCTCACATATAAAGTGGAGTCAGTGACAATATTAGCTAAAAAAACAAAGGAGTTACAGAATAAAAAAGTGAAAAAGTAATGAGAAGTCAACACCCCTATTATTGAGGGTTATTTGATCGGTTAAATTTTAAGGGTAAATTTTGTTAAGAGTAAAAGAATTGTAATATTTGCTAATTTAGGATATAAGTCGCACGTGTCTTATTATCAAATATGTCGAACTAATCAGAGTTTAAATTAGGATCAATGAAAAATAAAAAAAAAATAAAGGAGAATATAATTGACAAAAACTAGAAAGTGTAGTGTTGGAATTGGGAAAAAGAAAATTTATTTATGGACTTAATTGAAAATAACATAAAGTTTTGTGGCAAAATCATGAAAATAAGATAAATAGAGGATTGAAAGTGAACTTTGCCATGATTATGTTAAGTGGGATCACCGCCTTCGCCACTCATTCACCACTCAATTTGTCCACTTACTACATTTTATTAAGAAATAATCCACATATAAAAGGGAAAGAATGGGCCACTTTCTTCATCTTTGCTTCATGAGCTTTCTACTATCTTCACAATTGTTATCTTCATTTTCTCCACCGCAACCTCTAAATCCTCCATGAAAGCACTATAACAATGCATTCATTAAGAGAGAAAAACATGAATTAAGACAGGAAACTAACCAATGATGATTTTTATTCTTTGAAAGGGCTAAAGAAGAAAGAAAGAAAAGACAAGAAGATTGGTGGAAAAGAGAGAAACCTCTCATGGAAGTTTCAACCACCAAGACATATTGAGTGAGGTAAGTAATTATTTACCTCCTATTTACTCATTTCTTGAACAAATATAAAGATTAAATCCTCTTAAACCTTGAATTTGTAAAAACTTATCAAAAGATTATAAGTAGTTGAAATTGAAGTGAGTAAGGAGGGAATTAGTGAATCTAAGCCTTAAATTGCCCTAAAATGAAAAGAATTAAACTCCTAATGAATGAAATCATGGACTCTGCTTTAAGAGGAATCTAGGGTTGCTCTAGTGTGATAAAAGGGAAAATAACTGAAAGCATGTAGTTAGACAATCTATAAAGCACATTATCTAAGTTATGTCTTGAAATGTTGTTTGTTTAAATATATGTTAAGCATGCCTATAACAAGGGAAGCAGGTTAATATAGAGGAAAGGGAAAGAGGAAGAGAATAGGGCTTAAAAACCAAATAGAGAAGGATAAAGGTAATATAATCTCATAAGAAGGTATGTGCATATTTATTGGCAATTTTAAAATGTTAAAATATGAATCGAATTAAACGAAGTTATATAATTGTAACATTGAGTAAATTAGTGAATTAATATTTAATAGTTAACTAAAATGAAGTTGTGATTAGTTGTGATTGATGGTGTTCAGTATATGTGTTATACCTTGAACTATGTAAATGGGGACAAATGCATATCCTAGGTATTAAGATTGTCAAGATATGATTATTGGTAATTTTAGCCTTGGTTAAAGGAATAGACTAAAAAGAACTATATATTGATATAGATAATGGTAGTTTAATGTCTTGTTGAGCTATTCACTTGACATAATGATTTATCATTTACTAATTGTATGAAGTATAATAATCTGAAGAAGGGGTTGAGATATAATGCATAATTGGATGGTCTTACTAACATTTATGGCACTTGTATGATTAATGACTTTAGCAGTAGTTAACCATGCTTTCAATATATTAAACAAGGTTGAATAATTGATTAAAAAAAAGAGATATAGACTATGGTAGGTACCAAATGGATTGAATTATTAAGATTATATGCAATTATTACTAGATTGATGGCCTTGAATGATAAATTGATGTGATTGTGTGCAAAGCTAACAAAAAAAGTGTGATTAATGTTGAGGTTTGATATGTGGTGAAAACAAATGGCCGATATTACCATTCTGTTGAAAATAAAGTTTATGACCTATAAATCATGATTGTGCCTCTTGTTATCGTTACTGCGACTTTGGTTGGTTTAAGAAACATAAAGGTTCATGAAGAGTGGCGCAATGTCCATGACTTGATGTAGGCCACAAAGAGCCTTTTGCGATCGTGCTTCCTCTTTAGCGACTGCATTTTAAGGTAAGTTAAGAAGTATAATAGTTTGCGATAAAGGGCACGGCCGTGAAGGGTGCCCACAAAAAGCAAAGCATGATCGCGCCCAATGGGTAGTGATCGGGAATTCTAATAACAAGAAAGGAATGCATGAAATGATAAAAAAAATGATGGAAGGAAAGCATGAAATGAAAAAGTAATGACGCGATAATTGAGAAAAAAAAGTGAAACATAGAATAATAAGCCCATGTGCCAATACCTAGCCTAGACTAAAGGAGTAGTTAGGTTGGCATGCCAATTAGGGGCCAGGTTTGGACATAAAAGATTACATATTGAGAAAGAAAAGTATAGACTGTGATCAGTCCCAAATGAGGTTGTGATCAGCTAATAAATGAAATATAGAAAGTCAGATTGTAATCAGTCACCAAATTGTTAACATTCAAAGGACGCATAATGTCATATTGTATGATAATTATGTAGGCACTAAGTTATAAAAGTAAAGGCCATAAAGGCATATGAGTCCCTTGTGTCTCTATGGTTCTGGTTTAAGTAAATATGAGAGTTAGCCTAACTAAGTACATTTTTATTTTAATCTTAATAATGAAACTGAGAGTCATTAATGTATTTGTTCAAAGTTATTTTTATAAGAAATAAAGTTTCATTGATTTTAAAAGACAAACCCTCGATGGAATTTGAAAGAGCTTGGCACAACCCCAAAATCATAATCGTTATGACAAAGATTGCCTGCAAATAAGAAATTGTGACTGCACCTATAATTTAGTGATTGCAACTTCCATAGAGATAGAAGTATTTGAAGAAGTAATATAGTTCACAACCTAAAATAAAACTACGATGTTCATTACAAAAGGGAGTTAGCGACCGTTATAGAAGTAATTGCGATTCTGCCAAGACCGCCAGAGGGAAAGCAATCCAAGCATGTCATGTGTCTAAGGGTTCTAAATATTACAAAGTTAGTAACTGCGACCTAAAGAAGCGTGACCATGATTGCAGTATAGTAAGAAACCTAGAATGGATAGGAAGGTTCGCGCTGGATAACATGACCAACATGATAGCTCGTGACGGTTAAAATACAATTGTGACATATGAAGCGCAACCACGAGATTCATATAGAGTCAGCCATTAGAGCTATAAGCCACTTAAATCCAACCATATGTCATTAGTCATTAAAAAATGGTGAAAGGGCAACTGCAATTTTAAGTCTGACAATAAAATTAAATGCTACACAAAACTAGTTGTTAAGGGATTTTAATAGAATTAATTGTAACTACTCTTTGGAGGTTTAAGACTATAAATATTCCTTCAAAAGTCATTGAATGCTAAAAAGAACAACTCCTTATACCTAAGCTTTGCTAGTTCATTTCTCCAATCTTATTTCTAATGTTTGTATTGATTGAGAGAAAAATGGTGTAAGTGTTTAGCCATAAAATACTTGGGGTTAAGGTTTAGAGTGAGCCTAAGAAACTCTACGAAAGGTTAAGAGTTAGCATTATAAAAAACTCTTGTAAGGGGTTTTGAGTGAACCCTTAAAACAAAGTTAAGTGAAGGGTTTAAGAGGAAGCCTAGGAAAATTCTTATTGGGGTTAGAGTGTGAGCCCTTAGAAAAATACTTGAGGTTGAAAGTTAGCCCCAATGAAAACTCTAGCTAAGTTGGAAGTGATTTTATGAAAACTTTATCCTTGTAACCTTGTTGAAGATTAGTGGAAAATTCTAATTGAAGTTGGGGAGTGGATGTAACACCTCATTATATAGCTAGAATATTTGCAACTATATATTGAGATGTCATGTTAACTTATCTCAAATTGGTAAAATTTAAAACCATTTAAAACATGGTATTGTCAAATCACTAAAAACTTAATTGCTTTTCATGGAAAAATGCACTACTTCACAGGTAGTCCCCTCCTACGTGAAATAAGTCGTGATTCAAACCCCTGAATCAGCAAACGTTCACGGTCATGATCACTCCTTCATGGGTGTGAACCAAATCATGAACCCAACTATGAAGCTGCCCATGAACGGTTTACTTCAGCAACAAAAAATGCATTTCATGATATTCACGCCTATGAACCCTTCACGGCAGTGAATCTGGAAATTTTTCTAGAAAAACTGAGCATCACAGATCATGTCATTTCCACATGCAATACTCACTATGGTTGACCAGTGTTAATCGCCCTATCAACATTCCAGCATGCATTCAAGCTATCCATCACAACCATATCATATCTAAACATCAATATTAATCAGAATTGTTCCTCCAACATGTCAATCTAATCATGTTCATAAGATATCCCGTCATGCATATTAACCCCACATTTCATCCTTTATCTACTCATTTATCATCTAAGCCATCCATTTAAAGGAAATAACACAAACAAACAAAGTAATTGCCTTAAGTGTTGTTATGTACAGACCTTACACCTAGAATGGGCTAAAGCTTGATCTCTAAAAGCTTGTCATCTCCCTTGAGATGGACTTTCAACACTTTCTCCAAGTCCTAGCAATATGAAGAAATGTCCTTTTAGCCTTTGGAAAATGACCAACATCTAGAAATACAAAAATTTATTCTTAACCCACAAGCTCACAAGCTTCTTTTCTCACTCTCCTTTCTCACTTTACTCCCTCAAAACATAGCTTTTCTAGCTTCACCTATGGAGGAAAAGAGTTTTTAAAGGTGAAGGAGATGAAGATATGGTGTGTTGGGTCAATTTTAGGGATACGAGAGAGGATTTAAAGGGAATGACAGAGAGGAAAACATGATTGCATCACCAGCTCTGTCTGCCCAGACTTCACGGTTGTGACTCCTATTTTGCAGGCATGAGCCTCTCCTACACGATCATGAAGTAACTTTTCACAACCGTGACACCCATTGTCATGAACATAAAATATCATACTTCAACAACTCATCAAACTTCCAAAACTCCACTTAACCCTTCATTTCTCACTAATCAATAACATAACTTATAGGCCCTAATTGCGGGCGTTACATTTCTCTCCCTTTTAGGATATTTTATCCCCGAAATTAGCAGTCAAGATGTTTCAGAACAATTGAGGGTATTGTGCCTTCATCACTTCATCACTTTCCCATGTTGCTTCTTCCACTATATGGTTCTTCCATAACTCTTTCACTAGTGGAACTCCCTTTTTCCTGAGTTTTTTAACCTCTTGAGCTAAGATCTCAACTGGTTCCTCTTCGTAAGACAAATCTAGTCTCAACTATACGCTTTCATCTATGATGATGTGAGAAGGATCTGATTGATACCTCCTAAACATGGATACATGGAATAAATTGTGCATTTTACTCAACTCTGGTGGCAAAGCAAATCTGTATGCAACTAGTCTGATCCTCTCTAGGATCTCATAAGGTCTAATGAACCTAGGGCTCAACTTGCCCTTTTTCCCAAATCTGAGAAGCTTCTTCCACGAAGATACCTTGAGAAACAGGGTCTCCCACTAAGTACTCCACATCCTTTCTCTTAAGGTCCACATAGGATTTATATCTATCGAAAGCTACTTTTAGTAGATCTCTAATAATCTTCACTTTTTCTTATGTTTCTTGTACCAGATTTGGCCTAATAACTTTCTCTCACTGAGCTTAGCCCAATAGAATGATGTCCAACACTTTCTATCGTAAAGTGCCTTATATGGAGCCATTTGAATACCAGATTGGTAACTGTTGTTGTATGCGAACTCTATTAACAATAGATATTTATCCCAACTTCCCTCAAATTCATGACACAACACCTCACCATGTCTTTCAGGATTTGGATAACTCTCTTTGATTGACCATCTGTCTGGGGATGGAAAGTCGTGCTGAAGTTGAGCTTGGTACCCAAAGCTCGCTGTAGACTACCCAAAAACTGAGATGTGAACTACGGATCTCTATCTGAAATGATGGAGACTGGAACTCCATGAAGATGCACTATCTCATTCACGTACAACTCTGCCAACCGGTTTAATGGATAGTCTCTTCAAATAGGAAAGAAATGAGCCGACTTCATTAACCTATCCACGATCACCTATACGACATCGTATTTCTTCGACGTCAACGACAATCCAATCACAAAATCTATAGTGATTCTCTTCTATTTCCATTATGGAATTGTGAGATATTGTAGCAAACCTGAAGGTACCTTATGTTTAGCTTTTACCAGCTAACATGTAAGACACCTAATCATCAACTTTGTGATGTCGTTCTTCATTCCTTACTACCAATACAACTCTTTTAGATTCTGATACATCTTATTACTCCCTGGATGCATTGTCAATTTCATCTCATAAGCCTCTCTCATAATCCTTTATCTCAACTCTGAGAAATCTAGCACACATAACTTGCCCTAGTAGTGTAAACTACCATCTGGCTTGACTGCAAAACTCAGTCTTTTCCCCTTGGAGACCAAGATGACCAATTCCACTAGCTTGCTATCAAGCTTTTGTGCATATCTAATCTCTTGACTTAAGGTTGGTCGGATGTGCAACTCTACCACAGTTTTTCTACTAAGCGCATCGGCCACCACATTGGGCTTCCCTAAATGATAATCAATTGCACAATCATAATCATTTATCAACTTTAACCATCTTTTTTGTCTCAAATTCAAATCCCACTATGTAGGAAAATAGTTCAAACTCATGTGCTCAGTGTAGATGTAACACTTCTCTCCATCTAGATAATGATGTCATATCTTCAATGCAAAGACAATGGCTGCCAATTCTATATCATGCTTTGAGCAGTTCTTTTCATGAGGCTTTAACTATTTGGAGGCATATGTGACAACTTTCCCTTCTTGTATTAACACGCAACCCAATCTAGTGTGTGATGCATCACTATAAATCACATATTCCTTATCTGAAATCGACTATGTCAACACAAGAGCTTCTGTCATAAGACTTTTAAGCAAATCAAAAATGTTCTGGCACTTGTTCGACCAATAAAACTTTACATCCTTCCGTAATAACCTAATCAAAAGAGAAGCAATCATAGAAAACCTTTTAACGAACCTTCTATAGTATCCTACTAAGCTGAGAAAACTCATGATCTCGATAAGATTCCATGGAGGTTTTTACTCCAAGATTGCCTCGACCTTGCCCGGATCCACTCTAATCCCATCGGCCAATATCACATGCCCAAAAAAGGTAACCTCATCTAGCCAAAACTCTCACTTAGAAAGCTTGGCATATAGCTTTTGCTATTGAGGTCCACATAGGATTTTTGTCTATGGAAAACTACTTTCAGTCGATCTCCAATGATCTTCATTTTCTCTTCTGTTTCTTGTACCAGATCTGGCCCCATTAATTTTCTCTCACTGAGCTTAGCCTAATATAATGATGTCCAACACTTTCTACCATAAAGTGCCTTATATGGAGCCATTTGAATATTGGATTGGTAACTGTTGTTGTGTTCGAACTCCATTAATAATAGATATCTATCCTAACATCCCTCAAATTCATCACGCAACAACTCATCATATCTTTCAGGATCTGGATAACTCTCTCTGATTGATCATCTGTCGAGGGATGGAAAGTTATGCTGAAGTTGAGCTTGGTACCCAAAGCTCACTATAGACTACCTAAAAACTGAAATGTGAACCGCGAATCTCTATCCAAAATGATGGAGACTAGAAATCCATAAAGACACATTATCTCATTCACGTACAACTCTACAAACGAGTTTAAAGGATAGTCTCTTCGAATAGCTAAGAAGTGATCCGACTTCATTAACCTATCCACGTTCACCCATACGACATCGTATTTCTTCAACGTCAATGGCAATCCAATCACAAAATCTATAATGATTCTCTCCCATTTCCATTCTAGAATTGTGATCTGTTGTAGCAAACCTGAAGGTACCTTATGTTTAGCTTTTACCAGCTGACATGTAAGACATCTAATCGTGAACTCTGTCATGTCTTTCTTCATCCCTGACCACCAATACAACTCTTTTAAATTTTGATACATCTTGTTACTCCCTGGATGCATTAAGAATCTCGTCACATAGGCCTCTCTCATTGTGATGCCTTACTTATATATTAGGGATAATCCCATATATATAAGAAAGATACCACAAGCTTAACTCGATAAATTTGTTCGAATTAAAACTTTTTCATTTTAAATAACTTACTCCATTTATTCATATTGGTTTAGGCAAGTCGTTCTAATTAACAATATATATATATATTATTACGTTGTATACACATATGACACCCGATTATATTACATAATTATTTACATATACAATATTAACATATGAGACATGTCTACCACAAACCATATATATAGTCAAACAAAAAAAAAGGTAACCAACCCTCTAACTACGTCTTTTGTGTCTCCACTGATCCGACATCAATTTCTTCTTGATCAACTTCACTATCTACTAGCTACAACTTCAATTCCTGCGTGAGAAGAACCCATACTAAGCTATCTCTAGCTTAGTGATACATATAAGTATTAAAGTTTTCCCCAAATAGTCACACAAATGCATGTCTTAAATAAAATCATGGCACATCAAATTTTATTACATATTTGTCATATAAAATAAATAAATACACAACATAAAAAAATAAACATAATAACCTTATTCAATAATAAAATTTGCAACACCTCATGTAAGCATTTTACACTTTGTTACTTACATCAATTAATAAAATTTTATATTTTATTCTATGATTTATTAGCCCAAAATCTGTCCGGATATAGGGTGTGAAATAAGGGTGCTCACAGAGCTTAAGCCACCCTACTCACTATAATCTCAAGTCAAGGGCGCTTGCGGAGCTTCAGCTACCTTTGTCTAGTATAATCATTTATTTGTTTGTAATTATGATCATAGGCGCTCTCAGAGCTGTAGCCACCCTATCCTTAAATCATGTTAATATAAATACTGAAACTTTCCCCTAATGGTGCACCATATATCCTATGTCAGTCCTTAGGTAGAGAAATAGACAATTAACACCATTAATTACTTGTTTCTATAACAAATACTCATTTCATATTAACATAATAATATACTCACAATTTATTTCAAAATCATATAATAGTATAATATTTTATCAAATATTAGCATAATGTTAAGTTTGTAGTTAAAAACATTTCTATAATGTTAAAACATGCCATAATATATACTTTTATCATTGTGACATATAATTTATGTCAGGCACACACAAACATGCATAAGGGGCAAACTAGAATACATATATGTACAAACCTCGATAGTGTTTTTCGTTTCCATAATATAAGCTCAAAACTTGTTCACTTTTGTTGTTCTTCTTCTTGTTGAGATCCTAATTTAAAAATATAATTAATTAATAACTTGATAAAATATTTATTCTTAATATAGCTTAAATAAATAACTACAATTTCTTTTAAGCTGAAACATGACCTTTTAGGACTGTTGGATCAATAACTTTTTCTAAACATATCTAATTTATATGATTCTTGATCCTAATAATTTAACATATAAGACTAAAATATACTAAAATTTCAGAATTTTTGAACCATTACACAATTTTGGATGTAATTTTAAATAATGCTCTTTTTTCTGTCCTTAGACAGTTTCGGGGTACCATATTTAAAAATTCATATCTTTCAATGTGTAGCTTCAATTATTATGAAAATTTTTATACAGTTATATAAGTTAATTTGGAAAATTTTTTATGTTTACCTCATTTTCAGATTCAGTTTTTAAGGTTTTCAAATACTTGAGGATCTATAACATGTTCAATATAGAGTATCAACCCGACCAGTTCAATTGTTTAGCTCATAACTCACCAAACACATGACATTTTAAGGTAAGAATTTGACAGGACTTAGATAAGACATAGCAATAAAATTTTTATGTTTGAACTTTGGCTAATTTGACCTCTAAGAACCTCAAAAAGGAACATGAATTTATTGGAGTTGCACAGGTACCAAAACTCACCTCAATCAAGGAACAACTATAGTTAATTTCACTATAACTCAACCTACATAAGATATATTTGCACAAAATTTAGTAGAGACCTAAATAATACATATATCTATAAGTTTTATGTTTCACAAAATGTCAGATTCAGCCCTTAAGATTATCAAATTGAGCAAAAATCGTGGAGTATCTCGTTGATACTCTTCCAGGGACTAGTCTCACTCAAATGACCTTTTCTCTTCATATACTCAAAATCATTCAATAAAATTTGACAAAAAAATACACAAGACATAAATGAACAACTTTTATGTTTAAAACTTCTCCAAATTCGATTCACAAGACAATCAAAAATAGAGTGAAATCTCATGCAGTAACATAACCCAAAAAGTTTTAATAACACAATAATAATGGGAAAATAGATTACTTACCAAGAACATATTTGTTTGGACTAATTTTGATGCAAATCTTTAAGAAAAGGATGAAGAAATGGAGGCTGGTGGTTTGAAAAAGAAGAAGAATGGAGATAGGTCTGATAGAATTGTGTAGAGTTAGGATAAAATGGGGCCAAGTCAATTGACTTTCCCCTCCCTCTCCCTTCTCCCGTTTTCATCTTTTTTTTTTTCTGTTGTGTCCACTTTTTTACTGTTCAATTTTTTTTATAATTTTTTTTATTTATTTTTATTTTAGTTATTTATTTTCATATATTTACTTATATATAGTCCCTTTAATTTTTTTACCAAAAATACAATTTAATTATGTAGTCTAATTTAATCGAATTTATCATCTCTATCAATTTAATTTATTTTAATTTCTAATTTAATCAACTATTCCATCTATTTTAATATCTCTTATATATTAGGTTTTTTTTTCTATTTATACCACATACTTATTCTAATTAAACTCTAATTAGTGGGCGTTACAATTCTCTCTCCCTTAAAATATTTCATCCTTGAAACATACCTAATACATCGTCACTGAATAGGTAAGGGTATTGAGCTTTCATCACCTCCTCCATAGTACTTTCACTAATGGTACTCGCTTGTTCCTCAGCTCTTAATTTCTCTTGCTAAAATTTGGACTAGTTCTTCTTCATATGTCAAATCTTATCTCACTTGAATGCTTTTAGACAGTATGATGTGATTAGGATCTGATCTATATCGTCTTAACATTGAGACATGGAAAACATTATGTGTTTGACTCAACTCCGGTGGTAGAGCGAGTTTATAAGCAACAGGTCCAACTCTTTCTAATATTTCATAAGGTCCAATGAACCTTGGACTTAACTTGTCATTCTTCCCAAATCACAGAACTTTCTTCCAGGGAGATACTTTAAGAAAAACTTTATCACCCTCTGCATATTCAATGTCTTGTCTCTTGAGGTCAGCATATGATTTCTATCTATCTGTAGCTTTTTTAAGTCTTTCATGAATGACTCTCACTTTTTCTTCCATCTCTTGCATTAGGTCTGTAACGCCACACCCCAGCCGACCAACACGTGCCCGAATAAGAGAGCGCTAAGGCCTGACTTCTTTACTTCTTCAAATCGCTATTATTATTATTATTATTATTATTATTATTATTATTATTATTATTATTATTATTATTATTATTATTATTATTATTATTATTATTATTATTATTATTATTTTACCTTTATTTTCTCAAACATTCATGTATATATATAGATTTATACAAAAACCAGGGTACAATTTATTTACATAAGATAGTAATTTTAAACATCAAATTAATTATTGACAAACTTTAAAAGTAAGTTTTACACACCCTAACATACTTTAATATAAAAGCCAAATACAAAAGTTCAAAGCTTATAACCCACTCTTTCAAGGTTCGGCTACTTTACTTGAATAAGATCACCGCTTGCTTTATCTATCACTTTCAGCTATCTTTCTATATCTGCATGGAAGAAAACTCCCACGCTAAGCTTTAAGCTTAGTGGTGCATATAAATAAGGCAATATACTATATCATGCAACAAGCATTAACATGTATCGTTTTATGCATTAAAATGTTTACATGCCATTTCTATCAACATGTTACTATTTCATACAAGTATACATATCATGTTCACATATACAATGTTATTCTCATTTATCTTTGATGGTAAATTACTCTGTTAATCTCTTTATTATTATATCTCAATCTCCTCTCATCATCATTTTCTTTTCTTATTTTCTGACATGTCCTCATTATCTTTCCCACATCACTCTAAATTTGGACTGACTGGATACGGGTTATGGATCAGGAGAGCTCCCAGAGCTTAAGCCACCATGTCCACTATCTGGCTCAAAAGAGCTTCTCAAATCAATGGCGCTCCCCGAGCTTAAGCCACATTGATTGAGTATAATTTCATCATAGATGAATAACTGGACAAAGGGCACTCCCCGAGCTTAAGCCACCTTATCCTCATTTATATGTGCTCATCAGAGCTTCTTAAGTCAATAGCGCTCCCAGAGCTTAAGCCACATTGACCGAGCATCTTAGACCAATGGCGCTCCCAGAGCTTAAGCCACATTGATTGAGGAATAGTACAGTACCGTTCGCCCCCTTAATGATATGTCATCTATCCTGATTCTAGTCTGCAGGTAGAGTAATGGGCTTCTTATATTTTCACATCAATTAAATTCTCAATTTTCTTGTTTTGTAAACATATAGTCATACGCATACATACTGGATAACATCTTTTCATTTATTTACTAGGTACATCAATATTCTCATGTTTGTCATCCGTATCAAATTTCATATATCATCCATGACAATTCATTTTTCTATATCACAACATAACACGTTCTCACATCAATATATATATATATATATATATATATATATATATATATATATATATATATATATATATATATATATATATATATATATATATCCATATCATTCTTATTTCACTGGATAGACAATGACTTTCATTTACTTACCTGAATTCCTCATTTGATAACCACATTCATAATTACAAATACAGAGCATTCACAACCGTGATTACTAATTTCACGCCCGTGAATTAGTTCACGCCCGTAATCCCAAGTTGTGAATGCTACTGGAATGAATCGCCCCAAAAGCATTCATAGTCGTGATTACTCATTCACGCCCGTGAATAAGCTCATGTCCGTGATTCCAACCCGTGAATGCTTCTGGAATTAATAGTACCATTTCCACACAGAAGTCACAACTGTGATACAATCAGTCACAACCGTGAACCCTCAAGTTGACGCTCGTGACTCAATAGTCACGCCTGTGACTTTCAGCAGGAAATCTGCATATTCACTTTCCATTCATTCTAACATTATCCAAATCATACCAACTTCTATTTCATGCATTTCTAAGGTTCTTTACTCAACTTATCACTTTCTAATACATGTAACTGTCTTGATCATACAAGATTTTCTAACATGCATCATTAATTCAATGTCACACAAAGATCTCATTCATACATGTTTAAACCTAAGGTTTCATGCCATAATCATCATCATTCTTGAAATGCATTTATCAAACATCATGTTCAACATGCATTATTTCAAACAAAAATAGGCTATTGCCTTAAGTTATGCACAAACCTTAATCTTTCTCCTTCACTCTTCTAGGTAGCTTTCTTTTTTCCTTTGCTCCTTAGAGCTTGTTCCTTGTCACTTGGAACTCCTACAACATCATAAGTCATTATTATCATATGATTTCTTCAAAACCCTAAACTCTCTTATTCTCTCTCAAAACCCTAGTTTCTCTCTCTTTCCACATAAGTCTTGGATGAGCTCAAAATTCAAACTTCCTTTAAGAAAAGATGATGATGAAGAAGAAGAATCACTTCTTACTTTACTATTTTCTTCACTTGATTACCACTTTGGAGATTTTCTCTCTCTACCCAACTTGAGTTTTCTTCCTCTTTCTTGCTTTTTTCAGCTTCCTTAGAAGTTATGGACCATAAAGATCACTTGTTCTTGTTCTTTCACCTCTCTTCTCTTCTTTTCTCTCTTTAGAATTCAAGATTGGCTATGGAGGAGATGGGGCTGGCGTGACTGGTATAAAAGAGAGAGAAAAAGGAAGAAAATGAAGAGAAGAAGAAGAAGAAAAGAAGGTATTAAATAGGGTACCCATAAGTCTTCATATGAGACCCACCATTTTGACCATTTCTTGACATTAGGCTTAATGAACCCATTAATCTCATTCTTCCTCAATGAGTGGCCGACCAAACCTATCAAAATGTCCCCAAAATTAATATGTTCATTAGCAATTAATCTCATTAATCCTCCAATTTTTGGTAAATTGGAATTTGATCCAAAAACTTATCAAATTTTGCAATTTAGTATTTTACCGTAAATCAACTTATTTAAACTTTATAATCACTTAACTGGGCATTTATCATTTAATTTAGTTATTACTTGGTCAATTTTTGTAAAAATCCGATTTAGACTCTGATAGGTCAAACGCGTCAACTTCGCGACACGTGCGACTCGGGGCCTAAATTAGCGGATATTACAAGGTCTGGTCCCACAAGCATCATTTCGTTAAGCTCTATCCAACATAGAGGTGTTCGACACTTTCTGCCATAAAGTGCCTCATATGGAGCCATTTGGATACTAGATTGATAACCGTTATTATAGGCGAATTCCATTAAAAGAAGATATTTGTCCCAGCTACCTTCAAATTCGATGACATAACTTCTCATCATATCTTCTAGAATCTGAATGACTCTTTCTGATTGTCCATCTGTCTGCAGATGAAAAGTCATGCTAAAATTGAGCTTAGTGCCTAAAGCTCCCTGTAGACTACCCCAAAATTGAGATGTGAAGTGGAGATATCTGTTAGACACAATAGAAATAGTTACTCCATGAAGTCGTACTATTTCATTCATATAAATTTCTGCCAATTTGTTCAGTGGGTAGTCCTTTATGATAGGTAAGAAATGTGTTAACTTTGTAAATTTATCCACTATGACCCATACAGTATTTTGTTTCTTTGGAGTCAAAGGCAATCTAGTCACAAAATCCATAGTGATCCATTCCCACTTCCATTCTGGAATAGAAATTGGATGTAGCAATCCCGAAGGTACTTGATGTTCAGCCTTGACTTGCTGACAAGTCAAACATTTTGAAATGTATTCCAAGATGTCATTTTTCATACCTGCCCACCAGTATCTGCTCTTCAACTCTTGATACATCTTGTTACTCCCTGGGTGCATAGCATATTTGCTTTCATGGGCCTCTCTAAGAATATTCTGTCTAAGATCTTCTACTTCACATAATCTATCTTGATAGAACAATCCACCATCTAAGTCTATAGTGAATCCAGGTCTCTCTCCCGTAGAGATCAACTTAGCTAATTCAATTAGCTTTCTATCTTGTCTTTGTGCATCCTTGATTTCCTAAGTAAGAGTGGATTGAATGTGCAACTCTGCCACAATCTTTCTGCTTAAAGCATCGCTACTACATTAGCTTTGCTTGGATGGTAGTCAGTCACACAATTATAATCCTTTATTAACTCTAGCCATTTTCTCTGCCTCAAATTCAATTCTTTCTGTGAGGGAAGATATTTTCAACTCTTATGATCTGTGTAAATGAAACACTTCTCCCCATATAAATAATGATGTCAAATCTTAAATGCAAAAACTATAGCTGCCAACTCCAGATCATGGGTAGGATAATTTTTCTCATGTGGCTTTAATTGCCTAGAAGCATAAGCAACCACTTTTCCATCTTGCATCAATACATAACTCAATCCATTATGAGAAGCATCACCATAAATGACATACTCCTTGTTAGGGATCGACTGTGTCAAAATAGGAGCCTTAGTGAGCATACTTTTAGGCTTATCAAAACTAGCTTGACACTTATCTGTCCACTCAAATTTAACATCCTTTCTCGATAGTCTTGTTAAAAGAGAAGCAATCATTGAAAAACCCTTGACAAATCTCCAATAATATCCAGCTAAACCCAAGAAACTTCTGACTTCAGTCACATTCTGTAACATCACACCTCTTATGCATTTAAGTATAACCTATCCCTGTATCAAATAGTCACATACTGCATACTGAAAAGGCAAAATACCCTGTTAACAATAGTAGTAAAATTTTTTTTCATATCATATCCTGTAAAATCAACTAACGACTTTACAAGTCTTATATCCTGTAAAATTACTAAATGACTTTTCAAGTCAACATTAAAACCACAATACGATATATCACATATATCAAAATATAAACTTTACACATAAGTATTTCCGAGTTGATTTCATTTATACATATTTAGACTCATTCCAAAATGACTATACATATTCAAGCATATAAGTCCAAAATACAGATGACATGTTTTTATGCTTGTGTGGAATGCAAGGAGAGAGAGTGATGAGGCTCAGCCAGTGACCTGTGCTCCATGTCTTTTATACGCTACTCAAAATGAGCTATCACTTCTCTTTACCTGAAAAATGATGCAAATTAATGAGTTGCGGCTCAGTGAGAATAACCATCCAATGAGCTCTAAAGTACCAAACAACTCATAGTCATAAATCACAATTCCAATATATACCATGTATTCCATTCCATTCATCAGTCAATAACATATAAATATAGATAAAATCAAGTACTCAATAATTGTTATTTACTTATGCTTTGCTTGTACATTTTATTTTGTTGTGACCAGATTAAACGAACATTGCCCCGAGTTTCCATGTGAACATTTGCATTTGCATTTGCTAGCTAGCTTGATCATTTGTTTCATTTGCACATTTGTTGGGCCATAGGCCTCTTCTTTTGCTTTGCACATTTGTTGGGCCATAGGCCTCTTCTTTTGCTTTGCAATGTCGATTAACTAGTCACAACGCCTTTTTAGCCCATATGCATATGCACTTGTATTTAAGCATTCATCAACCATTGCATCTTTATCATATACAACATACATATATTCCCTATATACCTCATATGTCAAGCATACACCTTGTATATACTATACATGTACCATGTATATATATCACATTTGTCAAACATATACCTCAAATATACCACAAGTATACCATTTATATGTACCAAAATTTCACAAATTATCCATCATTACATTATCAAGGACCAATCATGACAATCACATGAATCACATAGCAAATAACATTCATTTGCACTAAAGAATTCAATCGATAATTAGACTCACCGTTCTCCTTTGATTCTGACCCCTAACTTATTGTCTATCTGCTCCTTGTGGGTCTCCAATATGTTGCGAGCCTAATATGAAAACATAATCGATTAACTCATAATTAGAGATACTTAATGTGGCTTAAACAAATTAATATGCATTGTTCATGTCAATAGTTAAGATTTTTCCTATGAGGCAGTGTGACCTTATGGGACTGTTTAGCCTATAAATTTTTCTATAATTGACTAATTAATCTGATTCTTGTTCCTAATTACAAATAACATATAATTAGAGAACATATTAAAATTTCAGACCAATTGGATCTTTTTACAATATTTGGTGGAATTTATAAGAGTGTTCTGTTTTCTGCCTTTAGGCAGTTTCAGGGTACTCATTTGGGTTCATCATAACTTACACTCTATAAGTTATATTTTAATGAAACTGTACAGAAACTTATATGGGTTCATATGGAACATGTTTCATGTTTACAACTTGTACCAATTATGTCTCTAAGGTCTTCTAATTATACCAAACATATTACTGTTCCAGAATAGAATTGGCTTCCGGACCAGTATGACTTCAAAAGGCCATAACTTAGTCTATAGATAACCAATTAAGCTAAAATTAGTACCCTAATTTACATAAGACATATACCTCTAACCTTTATGTTTTGAGAAATTACATAATCTAGCTCTAACAAGCTCAAATTAGCCAACCAATGTACTGGAGCTGCCCAGTGCACTCAGTAGGCAGTTCAAACCATGGAACAGTCATGGTTCCATTCACCATAACTCACCATTTACATGACTTATGAACCTAAAATTTGGTATAAAGATACAAAAAACATATATATACAACTTTTATGTTTTGAGAGACTTCAAATAAGGTCTTTAACATATTTGAAATCAAACCACACAGTAGCTAACTTGGTTAGGGTTTACACCCTGACCAGTTTTAGTACGAAGAGCATATCTCTTCCTATAAATAACATCTTGCAAACATGTTTACATATCCACAAATCTAAGATATAAAGGAACAAATTTTATGTTTTACACATTTCCAGAATCAATTTCTATTAATATCAAAATCGGGGTGCAATTCAGTGCCTAATATTGAACCTAAGCAACTCAAATCAACCCTATAGCAATAAGAATTGATTACTTACCAAGAACAACCTTGAAAGGGATCAATTAGCTTCAAAAACTAGATGAAACAAGGAATAATTGAAGTCTGAAATGGAGGAAATTGAAGGAGAAGTCGGGGATGAAGTGAGGAGGCAGAAATGGGAAAAGATGAAGATAAAGGCAGATTTATGTTTTTGTCTTTTTATCTTTTTCTCATCTCATTTCTCATCTCATTTCTCATTTCTCTTCTCTTTTCTCTTCTCTTCTCTTCTATTTATCTTTTGTGTCATTTTCATTTTATTTTATCTATATTATTATTATTATTTACATATATATATAATTCGACTAATCTACACAATAATACCGCTTAATTTTTTTGGCCCGGTTTAACTAAATTAACAATGCAAAATGTTTACTAATCTTAATCTAATCATTTTGCTTACTTTAATTTGGTCACTTATTCAATTTATTTCTAATACTTCATAATCCTCATATAGGTTATAAGTACACATGTGCTACTCGATACAAGTGCCAAATGCTAGGACACGTAGCTAGTGCGTGTCATAAACTTGTTCCTACGAAAATACGTATGAAATGCATTTGTTCAATTGAATTGTATGCAAGATGCTTATGTTCAATGAAATGCATGTGGGGGAAGGTCAAGGATGTTACACATTCCGTCGGGGTTTCCAACTCATAATTGCCCCAACCTTGCTAGAATCCACTTTAATGCCTTCTGAAGAGATAATGTGTCCCAGAAATGTCACCTCCTTCAACCAAAACTCACATTTTGAGAGTTTGGCCTAGAGCTTATATTCTCTGAGAGTCTGCAATGCTATTCTCAAATGCTTTTCATGTTCTTCTGAATCTTTAGAATATACCAAAATATCATCAATGAAAATGACCACAAATTGATCAAGATGTAGCCTGAAGATCCTATTCATAAGATCCATAAATGCTGCTGGAGCATTGGTCAGCCCAAATGGCATAACCAAAAACTCATAATGACCATATCTAGTTCTGAATGCGGTTTTAGCTATATCCTCCATCTTTACCCTTAATTGATGATAATCAGATCTCAAGTCTATCTTGGAAAATACTCCTGCACCTTTGAGTTGGTCAAAGAGATCATCAATCTGCATTAATGGGTACTTGTTCTTGATGGTTGCCTTTTTCAACTGTCGATAATCAATACATAGCCTCAAAGATTCATCCTTCTTTTTCACAAACAAAACTGGTGCACCCCATAGGGATGTACTTGGTCTAATGAAACCCTTATCAAGTAGTTCTTGCAATTGTGTCTTAAGTTCTTTCATTTCTGATAGGGTCATTCTGTATGGCGTCTTTGATATAGGCATAGTTCCTAGAACAAGATCAATAGCAAACTCTACCTCTCTCTTTCTTGAGGCAGCCCAGGTAAGTCATCAGGAAACGCATCTGGAAATTCATTTACCATTGGAATATCTTCAAGATTTGAACCTCATTTTCTGGTGTCAATCATATGGGCCAAATAAGCTTCACACCCTTTTCTCATCAATTTCTGAGCTTTCTTTATGGATATGACTTAAGGATGTTGTGAAAATAATTAACCTTTCACAATAATTTTCTCCTGATTTTCTATCTTAAGTACCACAAATTTAGACTTGCAATCCACCACTGCTTCATTACTTGAGAGCCAATCCATGCCTAATATGACATCATACTCATAGAAAGACAACTCAATCAAGTCTGCAGAAAAACTCCTTCCCATGCACAACCAAAGGACAATTCCTAAATACTTTATTCACTATTACACTATGACCCAAAGGATTTTTAACTTCAATTCCATTTTCTAGGTTCTCTTTAATCATGTTATGTTGGCTAGGTGTACTAGTGCAAATATAGAAATGTGTGGAACCTGGATCTATGAGTGCACAAATGTCAAAATCATATAATAAAAACATACCAATAATAACATATGTTGCCACCTGATCTTCCTTAGCTTTTATGGCATAGGCTTTGGCTGGAGCTTTATTGGATCCAGGTCTATTCATTGTCTCTGAAACAGCCTGCCTCAGTTGACTTGGTCCTCCTCTGAACTGAACTCCAGGCTGACTAGGAGCTGACCTAGTAGTCTGAGTAGGAGCACTACATATAAAGAGTGGGCAATCAATCCATATGTGCTCCTTGGACCCACATCTAAAGCAAGCACCTATGACAAGCCAACATTCCCCCTGATGGCTTCTATTGCAAATGGTACATGTTGATATAGCTTCCTTGCCAACATAAGGTGTGAACTTGCTGTAGTAAAAGGTGCCATAGAGGGTAGTCCCCTCCTAAAAGACCCTGTTTGTGAATAGCTAGGACCTTTTCCCTGTCCTCTATTCTATGAACAGCTAGTACAGAAACTGTTGCCCAGATATTGAGCCAAGAAGGGGGGTTGAATTGGAGTTTAAAAAAAATTTAACTTTAAAGTGCGAAAATAAAAATTAAGTTTAGAAAGGATAAAGAAATTTGACACAAAGATTTTTATAGAGGTTCGGGTGTTAACACACACTACTCCTCTCCCCAATCGCAATTGGGAATTTCACTAACACACTAAATGTTACAATGGAGTTTTACAAGCTCACTCCCAACTATGGTGTTTCTCACAATGACTTACACCTAACCCAAAAACCCTTGTGTTTTAATGGCTCACACAAATAACCAATTCCTTGTGTTTTGAAGGCTCACACAAACAACCCTTACAAGTGATCTACTTTTAATCCCAAGATACCTAAAACTCACTTGAGTGGATGATTACAGAGAGAAGCACTTACAAATCTTTAATGCTCAGAAAATAATGAGCAAAAGATTTTCACAGAGAATAAATGTTGGTTTTTAAAGTATTAAATGCACAAATGGCTTACAACAAGATTTTGATTCGAAGTATTTTGCTATTCTCTTATACTTCCATGGTGAATTCTAGCCGTTTGATTACATTTAATGCGGAAATATTTGTCAAGTGGTGACTCTGGCCGTGAAGCTCTCTAGAAGTATTTGTCATGTCTTTTCACGGGCGTGACTTTATTTCACGGGCGTGACTGATATGATCATTCACAGTTGTTATCTTTCTTCATGGCTGTGAACTTTAAATGTTGGTTTGTTGGCGCTAGGCTTCATCATGGGCGTGACACATAGGGTCATGGACGTGATCATGCTACTTCTTCAATTTTATCTTTTGAAGTTTAATCTTCCATTCTCCATTTTTGCTAACATATTTCATACCCTGTTCAATAGACTTAGAAAACAAATATGTTAAATACAATATTGCTATTTTATTTTTTATCATCAAAATGACGGAAATACCCCTCAAGGTTCAACAATCTCCCCCTTTTTGATGGTGACAAATAATATAGCAATATGTGCTTTTGAGAAGTCTCCCCCTCAAAAGATGCTTAGGATAAAAAATGATAAAGTGCAAGAATTGTAGAGAATGATAAAGTGTAGCATTAAAATATACTTTCTAGTTTTAAGTATATGCAAGTTATATGCAAAGTATATCCAATATATACCAAAATTCCCTTTAAATCATGAAGTATATGTAAGGTATATTTAGAGTATATCAAGTGCATATTCATTTATGTAACTTGCATAACCTCAAAGTATATTTATGATATATTTAAGGTGTATAAAGCTCAATTGCATACTTGCATATTCATTTTGAATCAAAATTTTAATATTGCACTTAATTCAATATATTGCTAGTTTCTCCCTCTTAATTTTATATTGCTAAGTTCTCCATTTTGATTCAAAAATTAAGTATTGCTGGCACTTATCTTAATGTATTGCTAGGTTCTCCCCCTTTTGTCATCAACAAAAATAATAAAGATAAACCATAATGGAAAAACAAAGCACTTATATTAACTATTAAAAGAGAGTACAAACAAAGGTAAAAAGTCAGAAAGGAAATTTAAAATTTCCTAAAAACAAACAAACAAGCAAACAAATAAGAAAACAAGTAACCAAACAAACATATCAAGGCTATCATCTAGCCTAACATCTATCTAGACATCCTGTCCCTAAAACGAGCAATTTCAACCTTGAGGCTGTCCATCCTAGACTCCATGAAGTCCTTGAGGTTCTCCAACCTCTCATCCAAGGAAGCCTGCAGCCGCTCAAATCTTGGTGCTAGGAGGTCAACCACCTGTTGTGCCAAATTCGGTGTGGGGGCAGAGGATTGGCAGATGTCCAGCTCAACCTCAAGAGGTGCCATTCCAACTCGAGTCATTTTTCTCTGTTGGATACATTGGAGGCCAGCTTTAAAATCATCCAAGTTATTATCTTCCCATATAATCTCGCCAACAGTGTCAATGAAGCGGTAGTAAATGTTGTTCTCATGGACAATTCGAACAGCCGCTCCCATCTTGATGAAGGACTCTACATCCAATTGGTCTCAAGGATGCCCTGGGATGAGATTATAGTGATGGTCATCCAGCTTCAGATATCCAAGCTTCAAGGCCATGTGGGTTACATACCCACCAATAAGTATGTCTCCGGAGGGCTTGATGGCAATGGACAGGAGATGGTTCGCAAACCATTGAAAAAGTGCCACTGTGAGGCCTCTTCGGGCCATCTCTAAGAGAAAAGCTCAGACTTCCGAATGGTGCCATTGTTGTCTCCTTGGGCAAATATGCTATAGGTTAGAAACCTATGCAGATATTTGTGCACTGGGGACTGGAGATGAGTGCTCTTGGTCTTCTTTACGTCCCAGCTGCAATGCAGACCAAAGTGAGTCCATGCTTGAGTTGCATAGAACTCCACTTCACTATCGTTGAGGATGCCGTCTGAGGGTAGGTTGAATAAATCCCCGAATTCTGTGGCAAAGAGAGTGTTCAGATTCCTGCACAGTTGAAATTTCACTATGCCAGTGGGAGACACTTGCAAAGTGATCAAGAATTCCAAGGTAGGCTCCCTCAAGGTGGGCTGATGAATGTCCACAAAATCCTTCAAATGACAGACCTGGAGTTGCTCTATCATCGTTGTCTCAAGCCCGAGAGTGCGTACCGTCTACCACTCAAAAGACCTTGATGAAATGAGAGGCCTTTTCTTAAGTGTTGAGTACCTAGGATGGCAATGCTTCGGAATTATGTTCATTAGGTAATCTGAATACCTCCTGGGAGCATGAGATTTCTTCCTAGTACCCTTTGATGAGCTGGTTTCCATCTTGATTGGAGAAATGAACTTTTGAAGAGTTGAAGAAATTTGACAAAATTTGAGAGAAAACCTTAAGGAAAGATGATTTGTGATTAGGGAAAGGATTCTTTATGGTGTTTATAGAGAAAATTTGTGACTAGGGGGCCGGAATCTTCAATGTACCATTCAATGTGTGTAAATGAGAGCAGTTTCAAGAAGTTGAAATGTTGAAATGTGAAAAATAACCGACATAAATGTTATATAGCCGACCCCTTCACGAGCGTGAAACACATAGTCTGGGCGTGAAGTGTCGTGTTCACGGTTTGTTGAAAGAGTGCTCTACCCGTGAATAAAGGCGTGAAATTGTTCACGGTCATGATATTTGAATGTCACGGGCGTGAATGATGAACTATCACGGTGGTGAAAAATGAGTCACGGGCGTGAAGGGTTAAATTTCACTACAGATGCCCATGACACAAAGTGTGACTCATACCAAGTTCTCTTCTAATGAAATTAAATCTTTCCTCATTTATCGACTTGGTGAATATATTTGCCAATTGATTTTCTGTGCTTATAAATTCCAATGCAACATCTCTATATTGAACATGGTCTCTAATAAAGTGGTGTCTAATGTCAATATGCTTACTTCTAGAATGTTGATGGGATTCTTTGATAGATTTATAGCACTTGTATTGTCACATCTAATAGGTATATGATTCATATCATGACCATAATCCTTAAGTTGTTGTTTCATCCAAAGGATTTGTGTACAACAACATCCTGCTACTATATACTCTGTTCCAGTAGTAGAAAGAGCAACTGAAACTTGTTTCTTGCTAAACCAAGAAACTAAGCACTCTCCAATAAAGTGACAAGTACCTGAAGTACTTTTTCTATCTAAAAGACTACCAGCATAATCTGCATATGAATATCCTACAATATAAAAGGATGAATTTCTAGGATACCACAAACCTAGATGCAATGAGCTATGTAAATATCTTAAAATTCTTTTTACTGCATGTAAATGAGACTTTTTTGGACATGATTGAAATCGTGCACACAAGCATATACTATACATTATGTCGGGTCTAGAAGCAGTAAGATATAAAAGTGATCCGATCATACCTCTATAGAGCTTTTCATTAATGCTATTACCCTTTTCATCCTTGTCCATTTTTGTTGATGTGCTCATTAGAGTCTTGGCATTCTTGCATCCTTCCATTCCAAATTTCTTAATTAAATCTTTGACGTATTTGGATTGGTTGATAAATATGCCCTCATTTCCTTGTTTTATTTGTTGACCAAGGAAATATTTAAGCTCCCCCATCATGCTCATTTCAAATTCCCTAGTTATACACTTAACAAATTCTTGACAAAGCAATTCATTAGTAGAACCAAATATGATATCATCAACTTAAATTTGAACAATTAGAATATCATACTTATGCTTTTTAATGAATAATGTGGTGTCAACATTCCCCTTTGTAAAGTTATTTTCTAAGAGAAAAGAACTTAGTCTTTCATACCAAGCTCTTGGGGCTTGTTTCAAACCATATAAAGCTTTTGAAAGTTTAAAAACATGATTTGGCAAATCATAGCTTTCAAAACCTGGTGGTTGTTCTACATAAACTTCTTTTTCTATATAACCATTAAGAAAGACACTTTTCACATCCATTTGAAAGAGTTTGAAATTCATGTGACATGCATATGCTAAAAGTATTCTTATGGCTTCTAATCTAGCTACAGGAGCATAGGTTTCATCATAATCTATTCCTTCTTCCTGATTATACCCTTTTGCAACCAATCTAGCCTTATTCCTAGTTATTGAACCTTGTTCATCCAGTTTATTTCTAAACACCCATTTGCTACCTATAATTTGATGCTCCTTGGATCTAGGTACTAAGGTCTATACCTTACTTCTCTCAAATTGGTTGAGTTCCTCTTGCATGGCAATCACCCAACTTTCATCATTAAGAGCCTCATCAATATTTTTAGGCTCAATTTGAGAAACAAAAGCAAGGCCAGAAGCTAAATATTTGAGATGATTTGCTATTTGGGGTGATCTTTTGTCAATTTCCATTCCTTTGGGAGCTCTTGCCTATTTTCCTTTTGAGCTTGAGGTAGAGAATCATCTTGATGTGAATCTTCTTGATCATTTCTTCTCTTTCATTTCCAAGATCAAGTCTTTCCATGGTTCCTACAACATCATCAAGAGCACTACCTTTCACAAGATCAAGTCTACTAGATTCATTAAAAACAACATGCATTCATTCTTCAACAGTTAATGACCTTTTATTAAATACTCTATATGCTTTGATAGATGTACAGTATCCTAAAAAGATGCCTTCATCAGATTTAAAAGCAAATTTTCCAAGGTTGTCCTTGGTATTCAATATGAAGCACTTGCATCCAAATACTCTAAAATATGATATCAAGGGATTTCTTCCATTCAATAGCTCAAATGAAGTTTTGTTTAGGAGAGGTCTTTTGAAAACTCGATTTGAAATATAACAAGCAGTATTTGTGGCTTCTGCCCAAAAGTAAGTTGGTAAACCATACTCATTAAGCATTGTTCTAGCCATTTCAATCAAAGTTCGATTTTTCCTTTCAACTACCCCATTTTGTTAAGGTGTCCTAGGAGATGAAAAATTCTACGAGATGCCATGTTCAAGACAAAAACTTTCAAAGTTTTCATTTTCAAATTTTTTGCCATGGTCACTTCTTACATTTGAAATGCAATATCCTTTTTCATTTTGAACTCTTTTAGCAAAATTTTTGAAGTTTTCAAAAGCATCGCTTTTTTTATCTAAGAAAATTACCTAAGTAAATCTAGAGTAATCATCTACGATGACAAAGGCATAATGTTTACCTCCTAAGCTTGCAATTCTAGTAGGTCCAAATAAATCTAGATGCATGAGTTGTAGAGGTTTTGAGATACTTACTATGTTTTTGGCTTTGAAAGATGACTTGTGTTGCTTCCCTCTTTGGCAAGGTTCACATGTCTTATTTTTTTCAAATTTGACCATTGACAAGGTTCACATGTCTTGTCTTGTGCTGAGACTATGAATTAAGTCCATGTTTGCATGACCAAGCCTTCTATGCCACAACCAAGATTCATCACTAGTAGTCACAAGACACTTAGAGAAATGGTTAGATATTTCATGTAATTCTATTATGTAGGTGTTAGCATCTCTATTTCCTTTAAATATCTCTTGACCATCAATAGAGGTTACTAGACATTTATTGGAAGTAAAAGTTACTTTGTTTTCTTTATCACATAATTGACTTACACTCAACAAGTTATGTTTCTAGCCATCAACAAGTAAGACATCTTTAATAAAAGGAGTACCTTTAATACCAACAGAGCCAATGCCAATTACCTTACCCTTAGCATTGTTTCCAAAGGTAACTTTACCTCCATCAATACTTTGATTTCATTAAAGAGTTCATTGTCTCTTGTCATATGCCTTGAGCATCCACTATCTACTAGCCAAGCATTTTTGTTTATTGTGGACTTGAGGCATACCTATAGAATCACATTTCAAGTATGATTTTTAGGTACCCAAATGAGCTTGGGTCCTTAGGGTTTAGCACATGAAGGTTCCCAATGAGCCTTCCTTATCCAACAATATTTATTTATGTGACCAAATTCATGCAATAATTACACAGTTTAGGTTTAAAAATGCTTTTTGGTCTCATAATGCTTTTGAATGCCATATTTCTATTAGACTGATTTTGAGAACAATGGCATGCACAATCATGATTAATTGGTGCTTTGCTAGATGCATGCTTCTTATACATAGAGGCATGATTATTCTTTTTATGTACAGAAGGTTTAGTGTACTTATTCCTTGATGTTGTTCCACCAAGTGTGGAGGTGTGAGGTTCACTTGACTTAACAAAAGTAGTCTTGTGAGAAGATGATGATGTACCCTTAAATCTAGACCATGTCTAATTAAGGGAGGTCTTTGAGAAACTATGAGAGTATCTAAGCTCTCTTTTTCTTTGTGAAATTTTGAAATGGAATTTCTAAGTTCCTCAACTTCATTTTTCAAAGTATTATTCTCCTTAAGCAAGGATTTAGTTGAGGGTCTTGAAGAGTATTCATCTAATGACTTTTGAAGATATTCATTAGATGACTTAAGCTTAAAATTCTCCTTTTCTTAAGCATCTATTTTGATTTTCAAATCAGAAATGTTATTCTTATAAGTATTGAATTTACTTCTATATTTTTCTAGTTCTAAATTCAATAATTCTATTAAGCTTTGCTCATCATCATCATCTTCACTATTACTATCATTATCACTATTACATTATTGAATGAATATGAGTACAGTGATCCTACCTTATCCGGGATGTGATCCTTCATAGCTATGAAACATAGGTTGACCTCTTTGCTTTCATTGTCATCTTTTTCACTTGAAGAGCTTTCGTCATCCCATGGGGCTTTGTGACCTTTCTCCCCATTGTCTCTTTCATATTTGCTCTTATGCTTCTTGAGCCTTGGACATTCCAGTTTAATATGCCCTTTCTTTCCACATTCATAGCACTTTACCTATTCTTTACTTCTTTGTGTATCATTAGAGGTCTGTTTGAGGTTTCTTTGCCTGAATTTTCTAAAGTTGCTCATTATTTTCTCAATGATTCTTTTCAGCCTTCTTAAAGAGTATTGCAATGTCCTCATTCGCATCATCACTCTTTTCTTCATCATCTTCAACTTCCTTTTGAGATTTTGACGTAGAGGCTTTTAGTGCTAGAGGCTTTGTTTTTTCTGGCTCTGCTTCAAGCTCTCTATCTCTCTTCACTGCCATTTCATGTGTGAGAAGTTTGCCAATAAGCACATCAGTATTCATGATGCTCATGTCTTCATTTGCTTCTTCTATACCAGCAACTCTTGAACCATAGTCTTTAAGAGGAAGACTTCTCAGGATTTTGTTGTTTACCTCTTCCAAGCTCAGATGCTTCCCAAGTTTCCTCATTCCATTTATGATAGCTAGAAGACGGTTAGTCATGTCAGTGATTGAGTCATTGGATTTCAACTTGAAAAGCTCATATTCTGAAGTAAGAAGTTGAATCTTTTTGGATTTAACTTGCTTGGTTCCTTCATGATAATTTTCCAATGTCTTCTACATGTTGTAGGCTGTTGGGCAGTGTTGTATTCTTCCACATTCTTCAATGGATAATGAGCTTGAGAGAATTGTCGTTGCCTTCTTATTTTTGAAGTTTACTCTTTTTTGAGGCTCTGTCCAATTGTCTCTTGACAAGATTTCTTCTTCACCATCAACTCCTCTTCTAGTTGGTGGTGTCCATTCTTTTTGAACACTATCCCAAACTTCAACTCCTTCACTATCTAGGTATGTCTCCATCCGAAACTTCCAATGGGCATAATTTGCTCCATTAAATTAAGGTTTGAGACTTAGAATCCTTCACTGGCCATATCTTAATCTTTACTAGCGCTTTTTAGGCTTCGATGCTAGACAAAGCTCTAATACCAATTGTTGCCCAGATATTGAGCCAAGAAAGGGGTTGAATTAGAGTTTAAAAAAAATTAACTTTAAAGTGCGGAAATAAAAATTAAGTTTAGGAAGGATAGAGAAATTTGACACAAAGATTTTTATAGAGATTCAGGTGTTAACAAACCCTACTCCTCTCCCCAATCGCAATTGGGAGTTTCACTAACACACTAAGTGTTACAATGGAGTTTTACAAGCTCACTCCCAACTATAGTGTTTCTCACAATGGCTCACACCTAACCCAAAAACCCTTGTGTTTTAATGGCTCACACTAATAACCAATTCCTTGTGTTTTGAAGGTTCACACAAACAACCCTTACAAGTGATCTACTCTTAATCCCAAGATACCTAAAACTCACTTGAGTGGATGATTACAGAGAGAAGCACTTACAAATCTTTAATGCTCAGAAAATAATGAGTGAAAGATTTTCACAGAGAATAAATGTTGGTTTTTAAAGTATTAAATGCACAAATGGCTTACAACAAGATTTTGATTCGAAGTATTTTGCTATTCTCTTGTTCTGGAGTCATGAATGACTTGCATTTATACTTCCATGGTGAATTATAGTTGTTTGATTGCATTTAATGCGAAAATAGCCGTTGCACCAAACCTACTAATCGCGCCTGACATGTTTCTCTTTCATCTTTCACGGTTATGACTACGTGTGTCACGGTCGTGACTGTTCTTCCAAGTCGTGACTTGAGTAGTGACGTTGGCCGTGAAGCATTCTGGAAAGTTTAGAAGAGTTTGTTCACGGGTATGACATTTTATCTTCACGGGCATGACATCCTTCCAAGCTGTGGTATAAGTGGTGACTCTGGCCGTAAAGCTTTCTGGAAGTATTCGTCATGTCTTTTCACGGGTGCGATTTTATTTCACGGGCCTGACTGATATGATTATTCATGGTTGTTATCTTCCTTCATGACCGTGAACTTTAAATGTTGGTTTGTTGGTGCTAGGCTTCATCACGGGTGTGACACATAGGGTCACGGGCGTGAACATGCTACTTCTTCAATTTTATCTTTTGAAGTTTAATCTTCCATTCTCCATTCTTGCTAACATATTTCATACCCTGTTCAATAGACTTAGAAAACAAGTATGTTAAATACAATATTACTATTTTATTTGTTATCATCAAAATGACAAAAATACCCCTGAGGTTCAACATAAATGACTCTTCTCACGGTGAATTGAGTCTTAGGAGTAGTTGACTTTTTAAAAGATTCTTCTATTTTTCTCTTTTTCCTTTTTTAAAGGCTGAGTGCTGCAGAAACTAACTGAGAAAATTTTTTATGCTAAACAGTGGTCACAATATCTTCAGCCTCTTCATTAAGGCCATCTTCAAATCTTCTGCATTTATCTCTTTCATTTGCAACTAATTCAGGGGCATACTTGCTCAGTCTGGTAAAATTCTGCTGAAACTCAATCACTAACATTTTACCTTGCTTGAGATTCTTGAACTATTTCTTTTTCTCATCAATATAGATTAACAGGATATATTGCTCTTTGAATTCAGAGAGAAAGGAATCCCATGAGATCGGTTCCACCATATCTGGCTTAGTAAGAACTGATTTCCACCAATCCTATGCCTCATCTTGGAGTAGAGAAGTAGCAAATCTAGATTTATCATCTACTTCCACTTGCAACTCTTTAAAAATTATCTCAGTATTTTCCAACCAATACTCAGCTGCAGCTGGATCCTCATCTTTCTTACCATAGAAATCCGAAGCCCCATAATTACGAAGCTTATTAATTGTTACTTTTGGTTTAGGTGGTGGCACTGAGGTAGGCTGAGAAATGGCTCGTACCATCTATTGGAATAATCCAGTCATTTGTTGTATAAATGGATTTTGAATATGATCAATCTATTCTGCTGCCTACGGTGGGGCATTTGGAGCAGCATTTTGCCCTTGCACGCTTGCTGTACTAGGCTGATGAGGAGTCCTAGTATTAGAAGAGTCGGTACTCTCAGCCATATCTTGTTCATGTGAATACATCTTCCTACAATCCTACAAGTTGCCAAAAAGAAAGCCCATATCAGAATTATATGAGACACATGTATATTTATGCCTAATATCCCTTTTTCCACCTAAGCCTAGAAACGCCTAAACCTACTCTGATACCACAAAATATGATGCCCCAGTTATATATTAGGGATAATCCCATATATATAAGAAGGATGCCACAAGCTTAACTTGATAAATCTGTTTGAATTAAAACTTTTTCATTTTAAATAACTTCATTTATTTATATTGGTTTAGGCAAGTTGTTTTAATTAACAATATATATATATATATATATATATATATATATATATATATATATATATATATCATTATGTTGTATACACATATGGCACCCGATTATGTTACATAATTATTTACATATACAATATTAACATATGAGACATGTCTACCACAAACCATATACATAGTCAAACAAAAAAAAGGTAACCAACCCTCTAACTATGTCTTTTGTGTCTCTGCTAATCTAGGCTTGGATTTCTTCTTGATCAACTTCACTATGTACTAGCTACAACTTCAATTCCTGCATGAGAAGAACCCACGCTAAGCTATCTCTAGCTTAGTGATACATATAAGTATTAAATTTTTCCGCAAGCAGTCACTCAAATGCATGTCTCAAATAAAATCATGGCACATCAAATTTTATTACATATTTGTCTTATAAAATAAATAAATACATAACATAAAAAAATAAACATAATAACCTTATTCAAAAATTAAATTTGCACCACCTCATGTAAGCATTTTACACTTTGTTACTTACATCAATTAATAAATTTTCATATTTTATTCTATGATTTATTAGCCCAAAATCTCATTCCTGGACTTTCCAGATATAGGCTATGAAATAGGGGCGCTCGCGGAGCTTAAGCCACCCTACTCACTATAATCTCAAGTCAGGGGCGCTCGCGGGGCTTCAACCACCTTGACTTAGTATAATCATTTATTTGTGTGTAATTAGGATTAGGGGCGCTCATAGAGCTATAGCCACCCTGTCCTTAAATCATATCAATATTGGTACCAAAATTTCCCCCTAATGGTGCACCATATCCTATGTCAGTCCTTAGGTAGAGAAATGGGCAATTAACACCATTAATTACTTGTTTCTATAACCAATACTCATTTCATATTAACATAATAATATACTCACAATTTATTTCAAAACTATATAATAGCATGATATTTTATCAAATATTAGCATAATGTTAAGTTCATAGTTCATAACATTTCTATAATGTTAAAACATGCCATAATATATAATTTCATCATTGTGACATATAAGTTATGTCAGGCACACACAAACATGCATAAGGGGCAAACTAGAATACATATATGAACAAACCTTGATAATGTTTTTCGTTTCCAAAATACAAGCTCAGAGCTTGTTCACTTTTGTTCTTTTTCTTCTTGTTGAGATCCTAATTTAAAAATATAATTAATTAATACCTTGATAAAATATTTATTCTTAATTTAATTTAAATAAATAACTACAATTTCTTTTAAGCTGAAATAGGACCTCTTAGGATTGTTGGATCAATAACTTTTTCTACACTTATCTAATTTATATGATTCTTGATCCTAATTAAATTTAACATGTAAGACTAAAACATACTAAAATTTCAAAATTTTTGAACCATGTCACAATTTTTTGATATAATTTTAAACACTGCTTTGTTTTCTGCCCTTAGGCAGTTTCTGGTGCCATCAAGCTTCTGTGTATCTCTAATCTCTTGACTCAAGGTTGGTCGGATGTGCAACTCTGCCACAGTCTTCCTACTGAATGCATCAGCCACCATATTGGCCTTCCCTAGATGATAATCAATTACACAGTCATAATCCTTTATCAACTCTAACCATCTTCTCTGTCTCAAATTCAAATCCCGCTATATAGGAAAATAGTTGAAGCTCTTGTGATCAGTGTAGATGTAACACTTCTCTCCATATAGATAATGATGTCATATCTTTAATGCAAAGATAATGGCTGTCAATTCTATATCATGCATCTGGTAGTTCTTTTCATGAGGCTTTAACTGTCTAGAGGCATATGTGATAACTTTCCCTTCTTGTATTAACATGCAACCCAATCCATTGTGTGATGCATCACTATAAATCACATATTCCTTGTTCAAAATCGGTTGTGTCAACATTGGAGCTTATGTTAAAAGACTCTTAAGCTGATCAAAACTGTTCTGGCACTTGTCCGACCAATTAAACTTTATATCCTTTTGCAACAACCTAGTGAACAAAGAAGCAATCATAGAAAACCCTTTAACGAACCTTCTATAGTATCATGCTAAGCTGAGAAAACTACTGATCTCTAATCCATGGGGGTTTTCACTCCAAGATCTCCTTGACCTTGCCCGGATCCACTATAATACATGGGGGTAACATTCCATGAGGGTTTTCACTCCAAGATCGCCTCGACCTTGCTTGGATCCACTCTAATCCCATCGGCCGATATCACATGCCTGAGAAAAGCAACCTCATCTAGCAAAACTCACACTTAGAGAGCTTGGCATATAACTTCAACTCTTAAGTCCACATAGGATTTCTATCTATCGAAAGCTACTTTAGTCGATCTCTAATGATCTTCACTTTTTCTTCTATTTCTTGTACCAGATCTGCCCCCACTAACTTTCTCTCATTGAGCTTAGCCCAACATAATGATGTCCAATTCTTTCTACACTAAAATGCCTTATAAGGATCCATTTGAATACTTGATTGGTAACTATTGTTGTATGCAAATTCCATTAACAATAGATATTGATCCCAACTTCCCTCAAATTCGATCACACAACACCTCATCATGTTTTTAGGATCTAGATAACTCTCTTTAACTGACCATCTATCTAGGGATAAAAAGTCATGCCGAAGTTAAGTTTGGTACCAAAGCTCGCTGTAGACTACCCCAAAACTGAGATATGAATCTTGGATCTCGATCCAAAATGATGAAGACTAGAACTCTATAAAGATGCATTATCTCATTCACATACAACTCAACCAACCTATTCAAAGGATAGCCTTTCCAAATAAGTAAAAAGTGAGCCAACTTCGTTAACCTATCTATCATCACCCATATGGATTCATACTTCCTCGATGTCAAAGGCAATCTAATCACAAAATCCATAGTGATTCTTTTCCATTTCAATTTTGGAATTGTCATTGGTTGCAACAAACCTGAAGGTACCTAATGTGATTTCTTTCTTTATCCATGACCACCAGTACAACCCCTTTATGTTCTGATACATCTTGTTACTCCCTAGGTGCATTGCAAATCTTGTCTCAGTGCACTTCAAACTCTTGTGATCGATGTAGATGTAACACTTGTCTTCGTATAGATAATGATGTTATATCTTCAATGCAAAGACAATGGCCACCAATTCTATATCGTGCATCGAGTAATTCTTCTCATGAGGCTTTAATTGTCTAGAGGCATAGGCAATGACTTTCCCTTCTTGCATCAAAACACAACCCAAACTATTGTGAGAAGCATCACTGTAAATGACATATTCCTTGTCTAGAATCAGTTGTGTTAAAACTAGAGCCTCCGTCAGAAGACTCTTAAGCTAGTCGAAACTGTTTTGACACTTGTCCGTCCAGTTGAACTTGATATCTTTCCGTAATAACCTAGTCAATAGGCTATCATAGAAAACCCATTGATGAACCTTCTGTAGTATCCTGCTAAGTAGAGAAAACTCATGATTTCAATCACATTCCACGACTGTATTGCCTAATAATTTAGGTCACGGTTGCAGTTTATCGAAATCTAGTGCACTTAACCGATCAGGGTCTAAATTCAGACATGAAAGAAAAAAATTACAATGATAATAAAATATGAAAAAAATATTTTGGATATTATTAATTGAGAATTTTGATGTTTGGAACTAAAATTTAGAAAATAATAATTTTTCGCTGAACGAAATTAGAATTTATGATGTTTTTGACACAAATATTTTAAGAATGTATAAAAATGAAATATTCTTTATCTAACGAAAGGAATATTCTTTACATTAAAATAAAGTAAGAGTGATTTAAATTAATGGACCAATGAGGACAAGATTATCTATTAATCTTAACCACCCACCTAATCCAACAATAAAAGTCAAATTCCACTTTTTGGTCATAAATTCTTCTTCTTCTTCATCTTCACCAAAGAAAACTCTTTCTCCTTCTTCTCCTTGTAGTCGTGACTCTTCCCCCTCCCCCTTTGTTCTTCTTTTTTTTTCCTCAATCAAAGCAAAGGTTAGATGAAAAAAAAACTTGGATTAAAGCAACATCAACAAGAAAGTGAAGCTAAGTGAGCAAAAACAATGGAAGAGGAAAGAAGAAAAGAAGAGAAAAAGAGAAGGAAGATTTTGGTCATTTTGAGGATCTACAAAGGTGAAGTTAGATTTTCTATCTCCTCACTTTTCTTCTTCTCTTTGCTTTGATTTTGGGGTTAATTACCATTAAGGTTGGTAATTTAGGGTTATTAGTATGTTAATGGTGATTAAAGGTTGATTAGTGTGTTTAGTGTTTGATTAGTGTGAAATTTATTGTTAGGACAATGAGGTGAACAGTCTTTAACCATAATCAAAGAGAAAGTAAGGGCAAGGAGAAAGCTAACTATGAGGAATAGAAAAGTGAAGAGAAGTAGACTTTTTGAGGTATGTACATTTGGCAAAAATTCAATATGGAAAATGTTGATTTTTTATTTTGTGATATTATGTATAATTGTGTATGTAATTCTTGATATTTTGATTGAGTGATGAATTTGTGATTTAATGATGCCATGAATGTGAAAATAAAAATTTGAATTTGATGTTGATGCATGAAGATGGAAATTGTAGGAATTAATTGAAGTGCTGGAAAATTCGTCTTATGAACAATGTCTAGTTTTCTAGTAATAACTTGAGTTTTGGAAATGATTTTTGAGTGTTTCTTGTTGGGTTGGAAATTAAGATATAGAGCTTCAACTTTCATTTAGACCATTAGACCTGAATATGCCTACAGTTAGGTATAAAATGGATTCAAAGTTCAGACGAGAAATTTGTCCAGTAAAATACTAAGCATAATGAAATGAACATAACTTAGTGAAAAATTCATAACTTTTTCTACAAAATTTAGTTTAATGTGATTCTAGTTTGAAATTAAAGATAAGACATGTACCTAAATTTTGTTAGTTGATCACTTGTCCAAATTATATTTAAAAATGGATGAAAATGCAGGAAAATATGAGACATAATTGTTGAATTTTGTGATAGATAAAGATATAATTTAACTTTTCTTATAGTTATAATGATTAAATGAGCATGTATGAGGTTGTAAAATATTTAATGGAGATTATTGCATTTATGTAAAATTATATTAGTATTACATACATCATTTATGTAAATAATAATAAAGGTAACAAATATAATTAACCCCTATAACATCTATTCGAGAACTAGAAATTAGGATAAGTTGGCATACCCATAAAAGGTAGAAATGTAGGCACTAGAAAATAGATTTAATTTATATAGTCACTAAGAAATAGTACTGAGTTTGAAATTACGTAGGCACTAAGAAATAGTGTTGAGTTCGAATTTACATAGGCAACAAAAAGGTGTTGTGTTATTATTGAAAGTGTAGGCATTAAACGCCGAATTATAAAATAATTAAGTATGTGCCGAGTATACCGCCAGAGAGCAAAAATCATGTATCCAATGTTTAGTTCCAATCTAAGATGTCGTTGGCTATCAAATAAATAGAAAAAAATGTGTAAATTATTAAATTGATATTTTAAATTGCATGTCTAGTATTGTTAAAAAATTTCAAGCATGCTTAAATAAATGAAATGTTATAATTGATTAATTGTATATTTTTACATGACATAAATAGTTTTGATATTATTTTGAATATTTTGGCATGATTAGTAAATTAATTGTAGTTTCTAAAATTTTATTTTAGAAATATTTATATAATTATTGGATAGTTGTCAAATGTACCACTAAGTTAGTAACTTAATGTGTGTGTTTCACGCGCAGATTAATAGACGTAACTATTACATTAGGACAACCGAATAAAAGAGGAACCCTAAGATCAAATTGCAATAGTTTATTTTCTTTTTGTATATTTTGGGAAATGTATCATATAATTAAATATTAAGAAATTCATTTTGATGTAAATTTGTGGCATGTAGGATTTATAAAAGAGTGAATTTTATAATTAATGTATTTGGTATTATTTATAAATGTATTTCTAAATATTATGGTTTAATGAATGAGCCCTTTTAAATTAAAATATTTACATCTCTAGTTACATATTTAAATAATATAAAAAAAATAAAGTAATAAATATGCCACTAATAATATACTTGAAAATTGAAAAAAAAATTATACAATAAATTGAGCATTGATTTTTTATAAAAATGAGCTTAGTACCACTTTCATACGCTATTAACGACTAGTAGGGTAAGAGAATGCTACAATGATGGTTTCCAATCCAAGATTGCCTCAACCTTGCCTAGACTCGCTCTAATCCCTTCGATCGATATCATATGCCCAAGAAAGGTAACCTTATCTAGCCAAAAATCCCACTTAGAGAGCTTGGCATATAGCTTTTGCTCCCTAAGAGTCAACAAAACTATTCTCAAATGTTGCTCATGTTCATTCTTATTTCTCGAATACACCAAGATGTCATCTATAAACACAATGATAAATTGATCTAGCAATTGTTTGAAGATCCAGTTCATTAGATCCATAAAAACTGCTGGAGCATTTGTCAACCTAAAAGGCATAACCAATAACTCATAATGACCATACCTAGTTCTAAAAGTTGTCTTCTCTACATCGCCCATCTTGATTCTCAATTGAGGGCACCTCGATCTCAAGTCAATCTTAGAGAATACCCCTATACCTCTCAACTGATCAAAGAGATTATCAATTCGTGGTAATGGATAACTATTTTTAATAGTCACCCTGTTCAATTGCTTGTAGTCTATGAATATCTCATAGACCCGTCTTTCTTCTAAACAAACAACATCGATGCACCCTATAGAGATACACTCGGTTTGATGAAGCCCTTATCTAGCAATTCTTGTAATTGTGCTTTAACTCATTCATCTCTGACAAAGCCATCTGATATCGTACCATTGATATAATAGTTGTACCTAGAATTAGCTCAATTGAGAACTCTACCTCTCTTTCCAGAAGTAGCCCTAGTAACTCATTCGGAAACACATCTGGGAACTCTTCCACTGTCAGAATATCCCTAAGATTTGGGCTCTCCCTCTTACTATCAATTACGTGAGCCAAATAGGCCTCACTCCCCTTTCTAATCATCTTCTATGCTTTCATCATGGACATGATCCTTATTTGCTGTGAGCATCCCTCCCTTTGAACAACCACTATCTCATTTTTTTGACGTTCTCAATTCTACCATCTTCATCCTATAGTCCACTACTGCACCATGTCAAGATAGTCAATCCATACCCAAGATACTCATGAAAAGGAAACTTTATCAAGTTTGTTGTGAACTCTTTCCCTTGAACCATTATCAGACAATTCTTATACACCCAGTTTAGCACTGTGTTATGCCCAAAGTGCTAGTCACCTTTATCTTATAATTTAATATCTGTGTTAACATATTATACCGCTCAGCTATGTTGGTACATATATAAATGTGTGGAACCCGAATGTATCAAAGAAATTAAAACTTAGTCCAAGAGAAGAAATTTACTAATCACCACATCCGTTGCACTCATATCCTTTCTGGCCCTTATAACATAGGCCCTTGCTCGTGCTCTAGTAGGTCCTGACTTGTTCACTGTCCCTAATACGACCAATCTAAATCCATCTCTGCCTGAACTGACCTATCCTTAACCCCTGGCCTATGTCGGCATTGACCCCTGAGTCTGAGTGGGAGCCTTCACCATCTATAATGTCCAATCTCATTCAATATGATCTCAAGACCCACCCCTATAGAAATACCTAGTGCGTCCCTAACACTCTCCTCTATGCATCCTCCCACACCCTATATATTATGGTACTATCTCTCTCTACTTCTAGGGCTAACTACTAGCAGCTATAGAAACTGTCACTAAAGAGGCTACCTATCTAGTGTACCTTGTCTGACCCTGACCTTGTCCATATCCTCTAAACTGGAAGGATCTAGAACTGGTGAAAGCTTCCTTGCTTGATGATTGTGCAGCATTGTATGCTAACCCTTTGAAGTCTCTTCCGAAAGACTCCTCTGCCCTCTTAAGCTTTACCCTCTTCTTTATAATAATGGAAGTAGATACCAACTTTGCAAAGTTCTCATACTGCAGTGAGATCATATGGAACCTGATCTCATCCCTCAGATTGTCTTCAAACTAGCGACACTTGTCTCCCTCATCCCAAATGATATCGGTCACATACCTGTTCAACCAGGTAAACTCTCTCTCGCACACTATCACTATCATGTTTCCCCGTTGCAAGTTTAAAGACTCTCATTTCTTCTCATATGTATATACCTTCGACACATACTATTTCTTAAACTCAGTGATGAAGAAATCCCAGATAATCGGTTGTAGAATCTGTAGTTTTTGCAAAACCTATTTCTACCAATCATAAACATTCTCCTAAAAAAGTGAAACAACATACCTAACCTTGTGCTCTTTGATATAATCCAGCTCTTTGAAGACCCTCTCAGTCCTCTCTAACTAGAACTCAGCAGCTATCCAATCATCCTTAATACCATCCATAAAGTCTGTAGTCCCATACTTTCTTAGCTGGTCTATCTAAACTTTATGTTTTAGCAGTGACTTAAGAGTTGGTGGAGGTGGTGGTGGTGAAGGAGGTGGCAGTGGCATAGCCTGTACTAACCACTGTAGTAGAGTAGTAAGATTTTGCATCAATGAATCATATGTCTGATCTAACTAACCAGCCACCAGCTACTATAAAAGAGGTGTGCCAGTTGGCCCTTGCACACTAGTCTGGCTCAGCTGATTCTGAGGCTCAATATCAGGAGGAGGTGGTGGTGCCAACGTCATACAGTTCAATCTCCATACTCGCTCTTTAGCCTACACATTGACAAAAGATAGCCCATATCATAGTCATGCAAAATAAAACTCGCACACATGATACACCCATCCCACCTAGGTTTAGAACCGCCAAAACCTAGGCTTTGATATAATTAGGACTAAACTCAATTATACTAAAAGATGTTACAATGCACATAAGTTAAAAATATCATACTTTTTAAAACTTTCATGCACCATGGCCACGATGACTTAACAAAATAAAATAATTCTTAAAATCATGTAATCAAGCTCAATAAAATAAAAGTTTAGTACAAATCATATGGGCATTCACAAGCCCAAGGTTTTACAAAATGAGTAGTTATAAAACTACAGTCTTTGAAATACAACATGTAAAGTTGTAACTACTCAACCCATAACAAAACAACCAAAATAAGATACAATAGTGCATCACCCACCTCAATTGTATATCATTGACTCCGATCACTAGGCGTCCTCCTCTGTCGGTCATCCCCAAATCTTCAAACCTGTGCATAGAAAGTCTATATGCTAAGTAACTCGTGTCTAGTGGTGCATAACAACATGCAAGGAAAACAAGAATATATAAAATAATATGCATGATATACTCACTGAGCTACTGTGACGACTGACCTCAAAGTCTAAACATGCACTAGCTCGTATATGATATGACATATATGAAATGCCATCAATATATATATATATATATATATATATATATATATATATATATATATATATATATATATATATATATATATATATATATATATATATATATATATATAATGCACATCACTGCATGGCATATCAACAGTACCATACCAGTGTTTTACACCACGTAATATTAACAAATATCTTACACCTACTCATAACTAGACTAAAATGGATATGGGTAACTTAACCCACTAAGGCGCTCTATCTACTAATCTATAGGCTTTAAAATATATAATCCATCAAGACGCTTTATTCGCTAACCTCTGGGCCTTCAAATATATAACCCACTAAGATGCTCTATCTGTTAACCTCCAAGCCTTCAAATATATACCAACATAGGTCACTCGGTACCGAACTCTTCTCTCAATGGCATGTCATCTATCATAGCTCTAATCCTAGTCAGAGTATTGGGCTTACCATGTTACCATGTGTATATTCATGTTATCCATTACCATATTTTATATAAATCTTATAATTTCCACTATCATTTTCACAACATATATTTCTATATAAGCATGCAACCGATGCCTACCACCTTACAATGAATCAATTTCGATTTAAAAATAAGCATATAAAATTTTCATCATAAGCAGCTTCACGCTTGTGAATAACCATTCACGACTATGAAGCACTACTTCACGGGTAATCCCCTTTATGAAATAAGTCATAATTCAAACCCCTGAATCAACAAACGTTCACGGTCGTGATCACCACTTCATGGGCATGAACCAAACTGTGAACTCAATCGTGAAGCTACCTAGGAATAGTCTGCTTCAGCAACAAAAATGCATTTCACGACATTCACACACATGAACCCACCCTTCACGGCCATGAATCTAGAAAAATTTTCAAATAAATAGAGCATCACAGATCATGTCATTTCCACATGCAATACTCACTACTGTTGACCAATTGTCAGGCACCCTATAAACATTCTAACATGCATTTAATCTATCCATTACAACCATATCATCTGTAAACATCAATATTAATTAGAATTATTCCTCAAACATGTCAATCTAATCATGTTTATAAGATATCCCATCATGCATATTAACCCCACATTTCACACTTTATCTACTCATTTATCATGTAAATCATGCATTTAAAGCAAATAACACAGAAAATACAAAGTAATTGCTTTAAGTGTTGTTATGTACAAACCTTACACCTAGGATGGAGATTGGCTTAAGCTTGATCTCTTCAAGTTTGTCCTCTCCCTTGAGGTGGACTTCCAACACTTTCTCTAAGTCCTAGCAAGATGAAGAAACATCCTTTTAGCCTCTAAAAAATGACCAACATCCAGAAATACAAAAATCTACTCTTAACCCACAAACTCACAAGCTTCCTTTCTCACTCTCCTCTCTCACTTTACTCCTTCAAAACTTAGCTTTTCCAACTTCACCTATGGAGGAAGAGAGTTTTTAAAGGTGAAAGGGATGAAGATATGGCATGTTAGGTCAGTTTTAGAGGTATGAGAGCAGATTTAAAGGGAATGACAGAGAGAAAAATATGACTGCCTCACCTGCTTAGTCTGCCTAGGTTTCACGGTCGTGACTCCTCTTTCATGGGCGTGAGCTTCTCCTTCTCGATCGTGAATAACCTTATCATGGCTGGGTACTAAAATCTGATATACGCAGTCATGACACCCATTGTCACATGTGAGAAATATCATATTTCAATAACTCATCAAAGTTTCAAAACTTCACTTAATCTCCCATTTCTCACTAATCAATAGCATAACTTATAGGCTCTAATTACGGGCGTTACACGAAGATTAGACTGAGTGGAATTTAAATTCAAATTTTGATAGAAAATAATTAAGAAAATGACAAATAATTAAGAAAATTCCTAATTAAGTGTTAAAATATGTTAGATTACAGTAAGAGCTAAAATGCAAAATTGGAAAAATTTTAGGGTCAATTTATAATTTACTAAAAATTGGAGGACCAAATGAGATGTTTGCAAATTAAAATAATAATTTTGGACATCAAAATATATTTTGGCCAATTATAATAAGGAAAATAAGAAAATTAACATGTTAACTACCCTAAATATCAAAGTATAAGGTTTTATGGTGGGTCCCACATATGGACTTTTCCTTTCTTCTTTTTTCTTTTTCTTTTCTTCTTCTCCTTATCTCTTTTTAGTTTCATTTTCTGCATCTAAACTAGTCCCATCCATCGACCATATTCCACCATAGCCAAAACTTATTTTAGAGAGAGAAAAAGAGAAGGTAGAGAGAGAAAGCCCATTTTCATGCATAACAAGGTCTAAGGAAGAAAGAAAGGAGAATAAGCAAGAGAAGAGGAGAGAAATCTCCCACAAAGTTGATCAAAGGGAAAAAGAGTGAAGGTAAGATGTTCTCCTTCTCTTCTTTAATTTTCATTAAAGGAAGATAAGGTTTTGAGCTCATTTAGAGCTTATGTTTGAAAAGAGTGTTTAGGATTTTAAGAGAGAGAAGAGAGATATGAAGGAACAATGTTTCTTATTATGTTTTAATATGTTTTAGGAGCACAAGTTGAGAAAGACCAAGTCCAAGCAAGCAAAGAAAAGGAGAAGGAAACCTAGGAGGTGATAAAGGAGCACGATAAGAGGTTAGTGCATAACTTAAGTCAATAGCCAATAATTTGTGGTGAAATTGCTTGATATGAACATTTTACATGTTAAAGTATATGAAAATGCATTTGATATTGAGTTATGGCATAAAACTAGGCATTTAGGTTCATAGAGTGATACTGCATAATACATTGATCCAAGTGATTTATGTTAAAAACTTGATTAGGTTAAAGGTTTCTAAATGTGATAAAAACATTGTATGTTAAGTTAAGGACTTTAGGAATGCATGTTATGGAATTCTTATTGTTTTATGAAGCTTGAGATGGATATGGGAAGTGAAACTATGGTTTTCCAGTCATTAGTCACAAGCATGACTTTGTCATGGAAAAGACACTATTCATTCCAAAAAGTGTTTACGACTTAGAACATGGCTTGAGTCACGGGCATGAACATTATGATCATGATTGTGAGGAGTGTGTCTTGACCTGTTTAAGGGCATGAAAAGGGAGTCACGACTATGAATGCTTTGTTTTTAGGGTTTTATTTATTTGCCTAAACGTATGGAAATTCAAGTAAGGAAAATAAGTGTGATATAATATTCAATAAAATTATAAATATTGTATATTGATACATATGAAAGTGTGATGTTACATGTGAAGTAAATATGTGAGATTATGTGTATAATACCATAATAGGTAAAAATATGATACAATGAAAAGAATAAAGAAAAGTGAGATTGATAAAGGGAAGAAGTATATGATGAAACAAAAAGAAGTATAAGATTAACAAAGAAGAAATAAGAATGAATTAATAACAAGGATTAAGCCATAAAACACCTAGCTTAGAACTAAAGTTTTATTAATGTTGGTGATCACACTCTTATTAATACCAGTGATGACACTCTTATTAATGTCGGTGATGGCTCTTACATATATTAATATTGGTGTTGGCACTTACATATACTAATGTCGGTGATGACACTTGTATGTGTATACCTTTATGCCCAGGTGGCATTTTTAATATGCCTAGATGGCCAACCCCGTTATCCTGATTATTAGTTCCTATGTGTTATGGGCATAACTATGTTAACAATGGTAAAAGGGTTTTATATGTGAAATGTTTGCTCACATATGTTTGAGTAGGAGATGATAATGTTATTGTATAACATGATCATGTAATGCATGCATTTGTATGAGAGAAAAATGTATATAAAGAAAAGGAAAAAAATAATAGAATAATGTTATAACTTGGTAATGTGTAAGCGACATATGATTGCATATTGCATGATATATTTTACTACCCTATCTTTATATGTCATTAAGCTTCGAGCTTAGCATGGGAGTTCTTCTCGCATAGATATAGCGAGGATAAAGCTTAAAATAATAGATAAAGCTAATGGTGATCCTTCTAGAAAAGCAACCTACTTCGAACACCTTGTGTATTTTTTTTGCTAATGAGTTTTTTTTATATGTTTGTAAAGGAATTTTGTATTTTGAAAAACATAAACGTTATGTAAATATTATGTATATTAAATGTACTTTGTTTCTTTATTATAATTTATTTGATAAAAAATAGAAATATATGTGTTGTTTTCCATTTATACGAAATGACATTTTAACTATTAAATTCAGCGTAGCACTCTTTCGTTCAGGCATGTGTTGCTGGGGTGAGGGGTTGTTACAAAGTTTTTGGTATTAGAGCTCAATTTAGAACGTTTTGGATTTTTAAAAAGAAGTTTTGGAATTATTCACATATATGTACCCACACTTAAGTATATAAGTTGCTTCTTATTGATCAAAGTCCTTAAGTTTTATGATATAATTAAGATATGGCTTTGGGATCATGACAGATAGTGCTTAAAGAGGTTGAAAGTGATAAGCCAATGAAATAGAGGCTTCATCGCGACCGAGTCATCACTAAGTTGCAGCATTGAGATCCAGTGCTTGCTCATCATGTGGATAGTCAGTTACTGGTACGAGACAAACAAAGCTTATGAGAAACATGATAGACTTGCTATAGAGAGCAATACAACCAACCCTACCAGTGTTATAATTTGAAAGATTGCAGAAGTTGAGGGCACCAAATTTTTATGGTAAATGAGAAGAGGATCCTTCTGTGGTAGCATTTTGGTTGGAACAAACAGATAGGGTTTTTGACCAACTACATTTCATAGACGAGCATAAATATGAATATGCAGTGTCCTTGCTACTATATCATGCATATGACTGGTGGTAGTTAGAGTCATAAAATTCATAGGCACCCAATCCCATGGCTTGAGAATTCTTTTTGGAAAAGTTTAAAGAGCAATACATACCCCATATCTACACATGTGATAAGAATAGAGAATTTATGACATTGAAACAGAGAGACATGTCAATATCGGAGTATGAGAAAGACTTCACACATCTTTGTAAGTATGCTGGCGACATTGTATTTATAGAGGCAGATAAATGTCAAAGGTTTAAAGATGGGTCGAGAGATCCGATTAAGTTGCAAGTATCAACCCTATGTTTGATGAATTTCTCCAGTTTACTAGCATTTGCCAGAATGGTTGAAAGAGTTCTAGCAACACAACAGCTAGTACAACACAATAACCACTTGTGAGTGCTCGACAACCAAAAGAAATTTAAGGTAAAATTTTCATCTTTTCATTCTTTTTAGACGCGAGACATAACCTCCACTTCTCAATTTTTCTTCTATGATTTTCTCATAATTATTCATCTCATTTCCTTAGATAAAAAATCCTAAAAGCCTAGTTAAGTCTACTTTGATGATGTGTGTTGTTTTGATTAAAGAAAAATACAAGGAGGGATTTAATGAGGTAATGGGTTTGAGTGTTATTTAGAAGGTAAAATTTTCTTCACTTGCTTTCTCTCTTTGGTCGAAAGGTTTAGGTCTACTCTTTCCAAAATTGATTTAGTTATTCTCTTCTTCTTTCTCTCTTCAAATTTCAATTATTAATCGCCCTATTTAAGGTGGAAAGGATGGATCAATCATAAGCCGAGGAGGGAAGCTTGCATGTGCTAATTGAAAGCTATGAATTTTGAAGGAGTGATGTAAGGTGAGTTGAATTTTAATGTTTTAGCCGTGAGTCTCTCCTTCTTTGAATTCTTTGGTTTTCTTTCCATCTAATTCTCTTTGATTTTTGAGTGAAAATTATTTAAATCTATCTTTCTTCTCTTTGTCTTTCTTTGTGAGTTATTGCTAGTCTCGAAGCCAAGACATGATTTAAGAAGAAATGAGACTTGAGTTCTAATTATTTGGTAGAAATGAAAGGAACTTGGAAGGTGAGCAATGATGCTTTTTGGCCTAGAAGGTCAAAGCCATAAAATCCATCTTATTCTTTTGATTTCTTTCTTTGGAGGTTGAACCATAGGTTATGCCCAATGTTTTGCATTTCTTTTCCCTTTTTATTGCAATCGAAAGCGAAATGGTATGTAAAAGAAACTGTGTAGGGTTGAACTATATAAGATGAAAAATTGGTTGAGAAATTTTTGTCCTAGACTTGGACATATATCAAAACTTTGAATGATTTTGAGAAGTATTTTAGGATCCATTAAGGGCTTGATCTTTGGGTGGCTGAAACCTAAAGTAAATTGGACCTAAGGAATTAAATTTTATTAAAACTAGATTTAGTTAACTAATATGATAATTAATTTAATTAAATGGAATTAAGTTAAATAAATTAAAAGATTAAGTTAAAAGATAAAAATGATTAGCTTGATAATAAGTCTAACCAATAATTAAAAATAAGAAAAGCCTAACTTGATATAATATAAAAAATTGGTCGAGAGATGTAGGTTGATTAGAATTAACTTGTACCCAAAAAAAGGTTGATTATAAGGACAATTGGATTGGAATTCTAAAAGTAGTGTCAAGGTCGAGATATACTCAAGTGGATACCTTATAATAATTATGGTTTGTTAGACCAAAGGCTTGTGGAAATTAAACCTTGAAACCAAATCTCAAGTGGAGACTTTATAATAATTATGGTTTGTTAGACCAAAGGCTTGCAGAAATTAAACCTTGAAACCAAAGAACAATGAAAGAATCGTAGTTACAAGCTATTGGGACACTGCGATTAACTAGTCATGTTAAACTGAAACATTAAAATGTTGAATTAACTATGTCTAGTTAATTAGAAATTTGTAAAAAGGGGTACAAATCCTATTTTGAACTGTGACACATTATTTTAGACCATAAATCGAAAAGCAATCAGCTAACCTTGAAAGGTATAAAATAAGATCATATATTGGAAGCAGTTAGTTAAGTTATTTGCTCGCTTAAGGCGGGCATTAATTATTAAATGATCAACGTTAGGTGCGACTATGCCATGAATGCTAAAGGAAATAAGGGCAGGCATCTGGCGAATGATGAAAACATCTATCCCAAGGTTTGTGCAAAATCCTTATCCTAATGGCTATTGAAGTAAATATTGAAACATCAATATTAAATATATTTTTAATGATGAATATATATATATATATATATATATATATATATAGGATTTTAAATAGATATTGATTATATTTTTATGAAATTTACAGTTTTTGGCCCATATAAGAACATAGACAATTATCTAGGGATTGTTGGCATGCTAATGGGGTAGTAACTCCATGACTTGTGGTTATCTTGATCATGAGAGGTATTGTATGACTCATGTGATTATCTTAGACCGTACATATTATTTATTTACTCATCATAGATCGAGACGGGTGCTCTGATTATCTTAGACCCTAAGATTTCCATCGTTTTATGGTACCCCTTAGTTCCCTAGGGGCAAGTCTATGGTGTGTTATATGAGCAGAGAAATAATTGAATTATTATTTGGTATATGAGTATGATGAAAGATTTGCTAAGTGAATAAACATGGTTTTTAGGTGGATTTTCTATGATTTGTGACACTATTGGTGAAATGATCTTTTAAGTATAAATGATTATATGATATATACATGTAAAAATGAGTTTTTATATTTTAAATGACTGTTACTATAAAATTTGCACCACTGAGCTAAAACTCATCATGAGAGTTATTGTTCTCTCGTGCAGATAGTGAGCAGAAAACATATGGCAGCGTACAAGTCAAGAGAGTTGCAGATCCAGTGATTATATTAGGAGAATGCAGTAGTGTCGGCAACAGTGATAGTCATGTCATGCTCATAAAACAAATATTACATGCATCATGTATATTTTGAAAAGAGAAAGTATATGTTGTAAATGAATCATATGTCAATTTATTGTTTATAAAAATATAATATATATATATATATACACACACACACACACAATGGCTTTTTTTAATGTTATTATGAGTTATTTAAAATATATTATATGTTTATAAGTCTTGCGCAGACACATCAATAAATCAGTCGCAAACACTACTTTACCTGACTAGGGTACAATAGGGATAAGGCGGTGCAATAAATACACTTTTAAATCAATTCAACATACATCAAAATACCCAATGGCACCCTTACTCAATGTTAACTATCCATCATGCATCAAAATACCCAATGGCATAACTTATAGCATAATATACTCAATATTTCACTTTTTATAACATAACATCAATTCTAGAGTAACCACCACACGACAATACCTCTCATAAGTCCATAAAAATTTATATACATACATTTATCTCTTGTACATTCATTATTTCATCGTATTTGCATTAAAGTTGTAACGCCCCTTACTTGCCCGTATATATTATCGTACACGGTCAGATAAAAATGTTACGAGATATATTTAATTAAAATAATACATTATTAAAACTTATATAAATATATTTATATATTGGCATGAATAAAACTTAATAAAATAATATATTATATTAACAAAATAAAATAAAATTATGTTCTCTCACTATTATCATATAATGGTCTTAATTTACATAATCATGCAAATAACTTATATATATATATATATATTAAAATACATAAAGTGAAATAGATAAAATACATATATAGCAAAACTCACTTTAGCGGGATGACTGTCACTGCTGTTTGGCTCCATAGGTGGGGTCCATTGATACCAGCAACGACTATTATATTCACACCTGTCATCATTTAGCTTTATTAAAACCTATGTGAGATAAAATAAACTCTCATGCTAAGTATAAAACTCAGTGATACAAAAATTTATAATAAAAGTCACTTTGAATGAAAATATACACTTTAAAATCAACAAAATTCTGAAAAAAAAAAAGATTTTCATGTATCAAAACTATTAATAAATTATTTGCTTATACATAAAAGTATATATAAATCATTAAACAAAATCTATCAAAATCAAGTCATTGGTATTAATATCACAAGTATATAATAAATGCAATAAAAATTTAATCATTCATTAAAATAAAAATTTTATACAACATATATATTAATAGACCATAGATTTACTCTTAGGGAAATAAGGGACACCGTCAAATGACGGAAATCTCAAGGTCCAACATAACCACAGGACTAGGGTTAATGATAATCACATAACCCTAATTAATGTCATTTGATCCAAGATAATCACCAGACCAATCTCAATTCAAGATAATCATATGATCGGTAATTAAATAATGTATTATCGAAAATAACCACATGATCTATACAATACCTTTCATGACCAAGATAAGCATAGGTCATAGAGTTTCTACCCTATTAATATGCCAACAATTTTCTAGCTTATTGTCCAAGTTAATATATGGGTTTATCGACATACATAAAATATTAAAGCATTTACCTTACCAAAATTTTTATAAATATAATCGTTATTAATTTTTCATACAATTATTTAATAGCATAAAAATTTACCACATGAGAAAAATAAATTTATTTCATACCAATACACTTTTTTTACCAAAATATTTTATTTTATTTTTATCATAAAATATATTTCCAATAACTTTCCAAATATTTAATATTTTCATAAATATTATATATAATTATTTTCTAAAATGTAATTTTATTTCATGCCAAAAAGCATATAAAAATATATTTAAATCACAATTGACATATATTATAAGTTAATACACAAACTTTTATAGTAATTTGCCGGAGACTGCTCTTACAGTTCACCTGAATAACTATTAAATTCTTAATTGGTTATCGAACCAATAAAAATTACCAAATTAAAATGGAAATTAAATTACTTATTTTATTTTTTCGATTTTCTCGTTTACGGATATTTTTCTACCGGTTTTATTTCATGTTATACACTACTAATGGAAAATTTCCAAATTAATTAAATATTCCTCTTATCTTCTAATTTTTTCTCTTCAATTTATTTAATTTTTCCTTCATATCTTTATTTTCCATTTGTTTCTCCAAAAATTTACTTCTAACTCAAAATTTCTTTTAATTTAATAAATGGTTTAAAAATGTCAACTAAATTTCTATAATTACTTTGACCCGTTATTATCTATTTTCCATCACCAATTTTACCAAAATTACTTTCAATAATTTTCAATAAAATTTTCAATCATTATGCCAAAAATCCAAAAACTCACCAAAATTCCTTTTTAATTTTTCTCAATTCCAAAAATTATAAGGCTTACCCTTCAAAATAATTTTTCAAAAATTTGGCCATAATTATGAAAATTTCCCAATAATTCCATAAAAATTCTTAAAAATTATTATCATCAATTTTCCATCATATACATCATCTTCAAACCTCATTCTACTCATTTTCTATTTTTTTCTAATTTTTCCATCATTTTCCTATAAAATCGTAATTTTTCTATAATATTAATTTAACTCCAAATCATCATCAAACTTAAATTCAACTTAAAAACATTATTTAAATCGACTTATATTCATAGAAATTTGAAAGAAAAGTGAAGAAAATTTCACCTCAAATTTTCCTGAAATATTTAGCCAATAGTTGATTTTTTTTAAAAAAATATTTTCTTCACCCTCACATAATTCCTTATACCTTGATTATGGTAACTTGTGAGAAAAAAAAGTAAAAAAATAAGGTAAATGTCTATGGTGATCATGCAAAGGAAGAAGAAGAAGAAGAGATTTTTGTTGATTTTATATTATGAAATTATTGAATGTTTTGTCCATTTTTGACTTTATATACTTGATTAATGTTTAAATAATGCTTAATTAAGTTTAATTCTTATTCCAATTGATCAATTAAAATTAATCAAGAAGGTATTTTGGCTTTTATCCAATTTAATTCAAAAGAAACTTTGACTTTGGACTTTTTCCACCAAACTTTCCATTTTTTCAATTTAATCCTTGAATAAATTTATTTTCCTAAATTTTCATATCTCAAATGATCTTATCTCCTCAAATTGAATATGCCAATATCCTCAAAATAATTTTCTCTTCAAAATGGTTTTCTCAATTTTGCAAAACAATCATCGTTATAAAAATTATATTTTTGCGATTTAGTCTATTTTCTAAATCATGCCCGTAAAAATTCATCTGTAATCCTATTTATAAATTATCAATTTTAAAAATCTTAAAATTCAATTGCGATCATACCGGCACTCTTGCGATCATGAATGCATCTCCCTAACTTCCAATCAGAAAATCGGACCATAAACCTGCACTAGACACCATATTTCCACCTTTCGAGTCATAAATCTTAAAATCACATATTATAACTCTACCTATTGCCTTAAATAATATTTTCTACATTTTGATATGCTTAAATCATATTTTCATCATCGAACAAAAATCACGTATTTCAAATATGATATGTTGCATCGATTTGCATGTCAAGCACAAAATCGTAACAATTGATCAATTAAATTAAACTTTCATATTAGATAATTTTATTATCATATGAAAATAATTTTTCTCACACTGATTTGTCTGTATTTAGAATTTGATCGGTACACCTCTGTATTGGGATACAAATGACTGAAATATGCATTTACGATCAGGGTATAGATCGCGGACGTGAAAATTCTCTCCCCCCTTAAAAAATTTCATCCTTAAAATCATACCTGATTGTTTGTCATGGAAAAGCTGTGGGTATTGGTTTCGCATTACCTCTTCACTCTCCCATGTTGCCTCTTTGGCTAAATGCCTTCGCTATAAGACTTTTACTAAAGGTATTTGTTTATTCTGGAGTTGTTTCACTTTCCTTGCCAGAATAGCTACTGGTTTTTCTTCATAGGTCAGGTCTGACGGTGCCTCTATATCTTCCACTTGGATCACATGGGATGGATCTGATTGGTACCTTCTAAGCATAAATACATGAAATATATTATGAATCTTCTCTAGCTCAGGAGGCAAAGCCAATTTATAAGCTACTGGTCCCACTCGCTCTATTACCTCATAAGGCCCAATAAATCTAGGACTTAGCTTGCCCTTTTTTCCAAATCGTAAAACTTTTTTCCAAAGAGATTCTCTTAGGAATACCTTATTATCGATCTCGTACTCGATATCTTTGCATCTCAAATCCACATAAGACTTCTGTCTTTCGGTGGCTTCCTTTAGTATGTCCTTAATCACTCTAATCTTCTTCTCTATCTGTTGAACCAAGTCAAGTCCTAATATCTTCCTTTCACTAAGCTTTGTACAACAAACTAGAGATCTACATTTCCTACCATATAATGCTTCATATGGAGTCATACCAATACTTACCTAATAACTATTATTATAAGCAAACTTCATTAGAGACAAGTATTTGTCCTAACTTCCTGCAAACTTGATCACACAACGCCAAAGTATATCCTCTAGCGACTGGATTATCCGCTCTTATTGTCCATTTATTTAAGGATGGAATGTTATGCTAAAGTGGAGTTGGGTACCCAAAGATCCCTATAGCATTTTCCAAAACTGTGAGGTGAATCAAGGATCTCTATCCAAAATGATAGACAATGGCACTCCATACAGCCAAACTATCTCCTGAACATATAATTCTATCAACCGATCTAAGGAATAGTTCATCCTATCTAGCAAAAAGTGTGTAGACTTGGTTAACCTATCCATAATAACCCATATTGTGTCATGTCTCTTCTGAGTCAATGGTAACCCTGACACAAAGTCTATAGTGACTCTTTCCCATTTCCACTCTAGTATGGAGATAGATTCTAACAATCCAAATGGTAGATGGTGTTCTGCTTTCACCTGCTGACATAATAGCCATCTGGTAGTGAACTCTGTAATATCTTTCTTCATCCCCGACCACCAATAATATACTTCAGATCTTGATACATCTCGTTGCTGCCAGGATGTATAGTATAAATTGTCTCATGTGCTTCCTTTAAGAAGTTCTTTCTTTAGCTTTGGCATATTAGGCACCAATAATCTACCCTTGTAGTAAATACTACCATCTACCTCAACTGCATACTCTGGTGTCTCCCGCTTGGATATAGCTTCACCAATTTTTATGAGCCTAGGATCTTGTTTTTGAGCTTCTTTAATTCTTTGTAATAAAGTAGGTTAGATCCGGAGCTCTGCAATCAAATGATAAGTCTACTTATAATACATTATCATATAAATTCAAATATAATCTTATTTAGTATTCATATTTACCTCCTAGAGTCTTTCGACTCAAAACATCGACTATTGTTTTTGTTTTAATCAATGATACAATCATAATCTTTAATTAACTCTAATCACTGCCTTTGTCTAAGATTAGCTCCTTCTATGAGGGTATGTACTTTAGACTCTTATGATCTGTATAGATATAACACCTCTCTCCTTACAAATAATGTCACCAAATCTTCAAAGTGAATACAATTGCTGCTTACTCTAAATCATGCATCGGATAATTCTGTTCATGTGGCTTCAACTGTATGGAGGCATAAGCAACTACTTTGCCTGCTTGCATTAGTACACAACCTAAACCGTTTAAAGAAGCATCACTATATACCACAAATTCCTTTTTGGGAGTGGGTTGCATTAGAACTGGTGCCTCTATCGATATTGTCTTTAACTTATCAAAACTAGCCTGACACATATCTGTCTACTCAAACTTCACATCTTTACGAAGTAACCGAGTAATGAGAGTAGCTATTGATGAAAAACCCTTTACAAAACGTCAGTAATAGCTTGCTAACCCAAGAAAACTCCTTACCTCAGTCACATTTTAAGGTGGCTTCCATTTAAGAATAGCTTTTATTTTATTAGGGTCAACTTTGATTCCTTCAGCTGACACAATATGACCTAGAAAACCAACTTCTTTAAGCTAGAATTCATACTTTGACAACTTAACATATAATTTCTTCTCCCTTAAAGACTGAAGCACAATCCTTAAATGTCGATCGTGCTCCGCTCGATCTCTGGAGTATACAAAAATATCGTCAATAAAGACTACAACAAATTGATCCAGGTAAGGTTTAAAAATCCGATTCATCATATCTATGAATGTTGTAGGTGCATTCATCAATCCAAAAGGCGTTACTAGGAACTCATAATGGTCGTATCGAGTCCTAAAAGTTGTCTTGGGCACATCACTACCCTTTACCTTTAACTGATGATATTCAGACCTCAAATCTATTTTGGAAAATACTCCAACACCTTTTAACTAGTCGAATAAGTCATCGATCTGTGACAAAGGATATCTATTCTTCATCGTCACCTTTTTTAACTATCTGTAATCTATACATAGTTGTAGTGTGTCATCTTTCTTTTTTACAAATAATATTGTGCACCTCAAGGTGACACATTGGGTCTAATAAACCCTTTATCAAGTAATTCTTGCAGTTGTGCTTTCAATTCCTTTAGTTCTGTTGGTGCCATTTTGTATGGTGTGATGGATATGGTTGTGTAGTAGGAAACAACTCAATAACAAATTCCACCTCTCTATCTAGTGGCAATCCAGGAAAATGTTCAGGAGAAATATCTGAAAACTCATACACAATAGGGATATTCTGAAGACTCAGACTCTCCTTTCTAATATCCACCATATATGCTAAATAAGCTTCATTTCCTTTATGAATCAACTGTTGAGCTTTTATGGCAAAGATTACATTAACTGGTAACCTTGTTCTGACACCCTGTACCACTCTATACTCACATCCAAGCTTTCTGAAGATAACTTTTCTTGCTGCACAATCCATTACTGCACCATGTCGAGCTAACCAAACCATACCTTGAATAACATCATACTCATGGAATGAAAACTCAATCAAATCAGTTGGATACAACTCACCCTGACTTAACAAGGGTAATTGTTGATGTACTTTATTCACCTTAACACTATGGCCTAAAGGATTCGTCGCCACTATATCAAAATCTAAAATCTCAGTCTCTATGTTCTCTCCAACTAGTGACATAATGCATATGTATGAATGTGTTGATCCTAGATTTATCAAAGCATAAATAATTGAGCCAAATAGAGAGAATGTACCAACAATGACATTTGGAGCGTCCTTCTCATCTCTAGCTTTCAGGGCATATGGCATGGCTAGTGTCTTAGTGTTCACTTTGGCCTATTGATAGTCTTTGACCCAGCCCGTACAAATCATGCCCTACCTCCTCTCATCTGGCCTCTACCTCTGCCCCTAACAAGTACGGATCCTTAAGTCAGTGTGGATTTCACTCCAATAGACCCTATGCTATGACTCCAATACGGACAATCTCTCATCAAATGTCCTGTCGCTCCACACTAGTAGCAAGCTCTAGATGACAGCCAACACTCTCCAACGTGGTGCTTGCCACACTGCTGGTACAAGGGGTATGTGATAGATCTTCCCCCTACTAGAGTTGAAATACTGGTAGATAAAAGTATTTACTTATAGGATGGCCCTGCCTACTAACTGCACTCTACCCTTGTGTTCTGGTCTGAAATGTAACACCACATCTTATACATTTGAGTTCAACCTATCCCTATATCAAATAATCACACATAGCATGCTGGAAAGACAAAATATCCTATTAACAGTGATAGTAAAGTTTTTTTCTTTTTTTATATCCTGTAATATCATTCAATGACTTTGCAAGTCTCATATCCTGTATTATCATTCAATGAATTTGCAAGTCAACACTGAGATTTTCACCACAATATACTATATCACATCTATTAAAACTTAAACTTTACGTCTAAAGGATTACGAGTTGCTTCCATTCATGCTTTTTCAAACTAATCTAGAGTGACTATACAGATTCAAATATATAAATCCAAAATACAAATGACATGTTTTCATGCTCATGTGGAATGCAAGGAAAGAGAGTGATGAGGCTCGGCCAGTGACCTGTGCTCCATGTCTTCTATACGTTACTCAAAATGAGCTATCACTTTTCTTTACCTGAAAAATGATGCAAATTGAAGAGTTGCGGCTCAGTGAGAATAATCATCAAATGAGCTCTAAAGTACAAAGAAACTCATAGTAATAAATCACAAATCCAATACATACCATGTATTCCATTCCATTCATCAATATCATATAAATATCAATAAAGTTGAAACATATAATCATTACTCTTTACGTATGCAAATGCTTTGCTTATTTGATTTTGTTGTGACCAAGTTAAACAGACATTGCCCCGGGTTTCCATGTGAACATTTGCCATGTGAACATTTGCATTTGCTTGCTAGCTTGATCATTTGTTTCATTTGCACATTTGTTGGGTCATAGGCCTCTTCTTTTGCTTTACAATATCGATTAACTAGTCACAACTCCTTTTAAGTCCATATGCATATGCACTTATACTTAAGCATTCATCAACCATTGTACTTATCATATATAACATACATATACCACATATATGCCTCATATGCCACGCATATGCCTTGTATATACTATACATATACCATGTATATATATCACATATGTCAAACATATACCTCAAATATACCACAAGTATACCATTTATATGTACCACAAACGTCAAAAATTATCCATCATCATATTATCAAGGACCAATCATGACAATCATATGAATCACATAGCAAGCAACATTCATTTGCACTAAAGAATTCAATTGATAATTAGACTCACCTTTCTCATTTGATTCTGACCCCCAACTTATTGTTTATCCGCTCCTTGTGGGTCTCCGATATGTTGTGAGCCTAATATGAAAATATAATCGATTAACTCATGATTATATGGAGTTAATGTGGCTTAAACAAATTAATATGCATTGTTCATATCAAGAGTTAATATTTTCCTATGAGGCAGTGTGACCTTATGGGACTGTATAGCCTATATATTGCTCTATGCTTGACCAATTAATCTGATTCTTATTCCTAACTAAATATAACATATAATTATATAACATACTTAAATTTCAGAGAAATTGGAGTATTGTACAATTTTTGGTGGAATTTCTAAGTGTGTTCTTTTTTTTCTGCTCGGTTTTCTGTCGTTAGGCAGTTTCAGGGTACCAATTTTGATTCATCACAAATTATAATATATAATTCATATTTCAATGAAACTTTACATAAGCTTATAGGGGTTCAAATTGAACATTTTTCATTTTCAAAACTTTTATCAATTATGTCTCTAAGATCTTCAAATTATAAGAAACATTTCGCTGGTCCAAAGCAGAGTTGACTTCCGGACCAGTATGACTTCCAAAGACCATAACTAGGTCTATAAATAACCTATTAAGCTTAAATTAGTATCCAAAATTTAGATAAGACATATATATATATATAACTTTCATGTTTTGATAATTACATAATCTATCTCTAAGGAGCTCAAAATGGCCAAAAATGTTGCTGGATCTGCCCAAGGCACTAAGCGGCAGTTCAAACCATGGAACAGTCATGGTTCCATTGACCATAACTCAAAATATGCAAGACATATGAATCTGAAATTTGTTATACAGATACATAACACATATATATACAACTGTTATGCTTTGAGATACTTCAAATAATGGATTTATCATATTCAAAACTAAATAACACAGTAGCTAACTTAGCTAGGGTTTACACCTTGACCAGTTTTTGTAGAGAGAGAATATCTCTTCCTATACACATCATCTTGAAAAACTGTTTACATATCCATAAATATAAGACATAAAGGAACAACGTTTGTGCTTTAATCTTTTCCAGAATCAATATCTATTGATGTTAAAATCGGGGTGCAAGTCAGTGCCTATTACTGAACTTTATCAACTCAAATCAACCTTATAGCAATAAGAATTGATTACTTACCAAGAACAAACTTGCAAGGGATCAATTTGCTTCAAAACCTAAGTGAAACAAGGAAGAATTGAAGTCTAGAATGGAGGAAGATGAAGAAGAAAAAGGGCTGGAGTAAGGAGGCAGAAATAGGGAAGGAAGATAAAGCTAACTTTTTTGTTTTTGTCTCTTTATCTTTTTCTCTTCTTCTCTTCTCTTTTCTCTTCTCTTTTCTTTTATTTTTCTTTTATTTCATTTTCATTTTATTTTATCTCTATTATTATTATTATTATTATTATTATTATTATTATTATTATTATTATTATTATTATTATTATTTACATATATTTATAATTTCACTGATTCACACAATAATACAACTTAATCATTTGGCCCAATTTTACTAAATTAACATTGTAAATGTTTACTAATCTTAATCTAGTCATTTTGCTTACTTTAATTTAGCCACCTTATATAATTTATTTCTAATACTTTGTTATCCTCATTTAGGTTATAAGTACATACGTGTGACTCGATATAATTGCCAAATACTAGGACAAGTAGCTAGTGCATGTCATAAACTTGTTCCTACGAAAATACGTATGAAATGTACTTGTTCAATTGAATTATATGCAAGGTGCATATGTTCAAATGAAATGCATATGAATATGCATGTGGGGAAGGTCGAGGATGTTACATGAAATCTACCTCCAAAATATCTAGTCCTCTTACTTGCAAATAACCCTATGCATGACGAATGGAAAGGCCTCTTACCACGACTCCAAGGTGCTATCTTCATCTCATCGGCCTCCACTTCTTCTACACTCTCTGCAGCTCTCACCAGTCTAGTGAAATCCTCAATCCGGAACACAACTACGTTGCCTCTAATAGATGTCCTCAACCCCTTCTTGAATCGTCAACACCTATCAATCTCATCCTTAATAATCCCTTCAGCACACTCACCTAGCCGACTGTACTCTTATTCACACTCACTTATTGTCAAATTATTTTGTCTCATATCTAAAATTTTTTGCTTCTTCTTGTTTGCGTACTCTCTAAGAATATATTTCTCTCTAAACTGCTCCAAGAAAAAGTCCCAAGTAGGAGGAACAGGAGTCTGAGACCTCTTCTTCACTATCTTTCACCAATCATGTGACCCTTCCTGTAACAGAGACAATACATATTTATACTTCTGCCCTGATGTATAATCCATATCCTCAAAGGCTTGATTAGTTCTCTTGAGCCAATACTCTTCTGCCTCGACATCATCCTCTTTACAACCATAAAAGTTGGTGGCTCCCAACTTACGGAGCTTGTCGAACCTCAACTCTGTAATAGCACAATCTCATCCATGTCCTTAAGCAACTCCTCCCTAGCTTAACCCAAAATTGGAGCATGTCTATCTCTCCTATCTCATCTGTTTGATCTATAAGATCTATCAAATCCACCAACAGATGTACTGCCCTCTGTTGTTCTCTGCCACCTAGAAGGATTGGTGATATCCATGCTCAGTGGTATATATGATTCGAAGGTCTCCTCCCTATCATGTTGTAATGGCTCATACTCCGCATGAGTCTCTTCTCTGACTTTCCGTAAATGCAATCTATCACTCTATAAAATAGAATAGTGGCACATATTAGGAAGTAACAATAATTTATTTTTTTGTATTCAAAATACTTTTAAAAAACCAATGCATATGCATGTATAAATATTTTTCTATTTCTATCCCTTTTCTGTCATAAAACCGCCTAAATCTTGCTCAGATACCAATAAAATTGTAACATCCTTTACTTACCCGTATACATTGTCGTACACGGTCAAATAAGAAATGTTATAAAATATATTTATTTAAAATAATACATTATTAAAACTTATATAAATGTATTTATATATGGCATGAATAAAACTTAATAAAATAATATATTACACTAACAAAATAAGATATAATTTTTTTCTCTCACTATTCTCATATTGTGGTCTTAATTTACATGCTCATGCAAATAATATATATATTAAAATACATAAAGTGAAATAGATAAAATACATATATAGCAAAACTTACCCTAGCAGAATGACTGTCACTGCTGTTTGGCTCTATAGGTGGGGTCCACTGATACCAGCGACGACTATTATGTTCACACATGTCATCGTTTAGCTCTACTACAAGCTACGCGAGAGAAAACAAACTTTCGCACTGAGTATAAAAATCAGTGGTGCAAAAAGTTATAATAAAAGTCATTTTGAATGAAAATATACACTTTAAAATCAATAAAATTCTGGAAAAAAAAATCATGTATCAAAACTATTAATAAATTATTTACTTATAATAAAAGTAGATATAAATAATTAAACAAAATCTACTGAAATCAAGCCATTAGTATTAATATCACAAGTATATAATAAATCCAATAAGATTTTAATCATTTATTAAAATAAAAATTTTATTCAACCCATATATTAATATGTCATAGACTTACCCCTAGAGAAATAAGGGGTACCGTCAAACGGCCGAAATCTTAGGATCCAAGATAACTATATGACCAGAATTAAAGATAATTACATAATCCCAATTAATATCATCTAATCCAAGATAACCACATGACCAATTTCAATCCAATATAACCATAGGATCAGTAATTAAATAATGTATGATCCAAGATAATCACATGATCGGTAATTAAATAATGTATGGTCCAAGATAACCATAGGAGTCATATAATACCTCTCATGACTTATCTCATGATCAAGATAATCACAGGTCATGGATTTTCTACCCTATTTGCATGCCATCAATTCACTAACTTACTATCTAGGCTAATAAATGAGTTTATCGACATACATAAAATATTAAAATATTTATCTTACCAAAATTTTTATAAACATAATCATTATTAATTTCTCATACAATTATTTAATAGTATAAAAATTTACGACATGAGAAAAATCAATTTATTTTATACCAATACACTTTCTTTACCAAATTATTTTATTTTATTTTTATCATCAAATATATTTCCAATAACTTTCCAAACATTTAATATTTCATAAATGTTATATATAATTATTTTCTAAAATATAATTATTAAATTTCTGATTGGTTACCAAGCCAATAAAATTTACCAAATTAAAATGGAAATTAAACTAATTTAATTTTTCCGGCTCTCACGTTCACAAATAGCTTTCTACCAGTCTTATTTCATACTATACACTACTAACGTGAAATTTTCAAATTAATTAAATATTTCTCTTCTCTTCTAATATTTCTCTTCAATTTATTTAATTTTTCCTTCATATCTTTATTTTCCATTTTTTTCTCCAAATATTCACTTCCAACTCAAAATTTCTATTAATTCAATAAATGGTCTAAAAATTCCAACTAAATTTTGATAATTACTTTATCCCATTATCTTCCATTTTTCATCACCAATTTCACTAAAATTATATTCAACAATTCCCTATAAATTTTCAATAATTATGCCAAAAATCCAAAAATTTACCAAAATTCCTTTAAAAAATGTTATCCATTACAAAAATTAATTTCTATTTCCAAACACTCCATATAACTCATTTATCATCATTAAGGCACAAATCCTTCAAAATAACTTTTCAAAAATTTGGCCATAATTATGAAAAATTTTCAATAATTCCATAAAAATTTCTAAAAATTATTCTCATCAATTTTACATCATATCCATCATCCTCAAACCTCATTCTACTCATTTCTTTTTTTTTTTAATTTTTCCATAATTTTTCTATAAAATCCTAATTTTTTCATAATACTAATTCAACTCCAAATCATCATCCAACTTAAAATAAACTTACAAAACTTATTCAAATCAACTTAGATTCATTGAAATTTGAAAGAAAAATAAAGAAAATTTCACCTCAAATTTTCTTACAATTTTTAGCCAATGGTTGATTTTTCTCCAAAAATATTTTCTTCACTCACACATAATTCTTTATACTTCCTTATATCTTGATGAAGGTACTTTGTGAGAAAAAGATTAAAAAAAAAAGAAAATGGTTATGGTGGTCGTGCAAAGGAAGAAGAAGAATAATAAGAAAATGAGATTTTTTTGTTTTATATTATGAAATTATTGAATTTTTTGTCCATTTTTGACTTTATATACTTGATTAATACTTAATTAATCTTAATTAAGCTTAATCCTTACTCCAATTGGTCAATTAAAATTAATCAAGAAGATATTTTGGCTTTTGTCCAATTTAATTCAAAAAAACTTTGACTTCGGACTTTTTCCACCAAACTTTCTAATTTTTCAATTTAATCCTTAAATAAATTTATTTTCTTAAATTTCATATCTCAAATGATATTATCTCCTCAAATTTAATATGTCAATATCCTCAAAATAATTTTCTGATTAAAATGTTCTTTTCGATTTTGCAAAATGATCGTTGGTACGAAAATTATATTTTTGCGATTTAGTCTTTTTTTCTAAATCATGCCTATAAAAATTCATTCGTAGTCCGATTTATAAATTATTAGTTTAAAAAATCTTAGAATTCAATTGCGATCATATTGGCACCTTCCCGATTGTGAATGCATCTTCCTAAGTTCCAATCAAAAAATTGGACCATAAACCTGTACGAAAGACCATATTTCCACCTTTCAGGCCATAAAACATAAAATCTCATCTTATAACTCTACCTATTGCCTTAAAATAATATTTTCTACATTTTGATATGTTTAAATCGTATTTTCATCATTAGATAAAAATGACGTATTTCAAATCTGATATGTTGTCTTGATTTGCGTGCTAAACACGAAATCGCAATAATTGATCAATTGAATTTTTTATATTAAATATTTTGATTATCATATGAAAATAGTTTTTCTCACACTGATTTGTCTGTATTTAGACTCTGATCGGTATGCCTCTATACTAGGGTATAGATAATCGAAATATGCGTTTATGGTCAGGGTCCAAAAAGCATCAAAATGCATTTTTAGTAATTAAAATCATAAAAAATAAAAAAGAAAGAGTTTGAATGTCAATGTGTATATACCTTTCCTAAATGGAGTCTGAAAACATCATTTTCACTAGCTCAAACACCTCTTTCTTTTGGGGATGGTCACCTGCTCCACTAAATGCTCCTCTTTTAACTTTTTATTACTCAAGTTTAACATATAATGCTTCTTTTAAGCATAAACCCTAAATTCCTTCTTAAAAGGTCTCTTATTATGCTTCATACTCTATCAAGCTTCCCTTTTTACCAATTTACCAACATCAAGGATGAACTTTCTTAAGTAAAAGTTTAACTTGAACTCAAGCACCCACTAAACTAGAATGGGTCTCACCAAGAATGAAAATGATAGGAAAAAAGAAAAGAAAAAAAAAAAGATGGAAAGAAACCTTAGCTTACCAAAATCTCTAAAACATGGGTGTGGGTTTCCTTTTTCAAGCTCATCTTTACCTCTTTTCTTGCTATAACAACAACTCTTCTAATGTAAATCCGCTTCCTCTCTTTCTTTCTATTGTTTTCCAACATTAGAACATGATTTTGTTTTGACTTTTGGCAAGCGTTTAAGGTAAAATGTGAAGAAAATGAATAGAAAATGAAAAAAAAATTATGAAAATGAGAGTGAAAAGGATATTTTTCTGCAGAAAATGAGAGAATAAGAGAGACAAAATGACCTTTTATACTGGTGAAAATTACTTCCCTTAAAATCCAAGGGTCTAGGTTGAGGCACCTATGTCATAAAATCACAACCACATATTATATTAGCCAATGGGAGCTTAGTATTTGGTCAAACTATCATTTAAAATTTTGCACATTCAAAAATTATTATTTTACCATTAATTAAAACTCAACCTCTTAATTAACCTTGTACAATAATTTACTTATGCTATTAGATATCCAAATTATTATTTTAGTCTAAATTTAGACTTCGATAAGCGTGATCGCTCCCTTTAGATGCACTTGCCATTTAAGGCCTAAATTAGTAAACGTTATAGTAGATGTAGTTACTTAACACCCAAACTACTATAAAAATATTGTGTCTTTTCTTCTCTCACTTTATTTCATTAAATTTTCCTTTATAAATATCAAGCACTTCGTAAATTGCTCATTGTTCCATTAGCCTCAAAATTTTAGTTTACCACCATTTCATTCCCTCCTTCTTGGTGTACTTTGTTTCACAGTTGGTATCAGAGCTAAGGTCTTATATGAAAGCAAAATTGCATGAGAAAATATCAAAGATGGCCAACAAAGCGACACTTGGATGGATCCGACTATGCTCATTAGAAGCATAAAATAGAGGTCTACTTGGATAGTGACCCCATAGATGTGTGGGACACCATTTTAATTTAAATTGGAAAAGCTGAAAGTAAATTTTGGACATAAGTTAATTATGTGAGAATTATGGAAAATAATAGAAAAATTAGTAAGGATGTTAGAAAAATAGTTGATTGCACCATAATATGGGATATGGGATTGAAACCTCGAATTACATGTTATATGTATGAAACGTAAAATAAATAATATCGATGGAAAAATATCTAAAAGTATGAGAGCTGAAAAAATTAAAAGGATAGTTTAATTTTTATTAGAAATTGATAATTTTTATTGGTTCAATAACTAATTAAAATTTTAATGGTTATTTAGGTACTTCACATAAATAGACATCAGGATCAAATTCTCTAACACTTAAACACTGCTTGCCCTCAAGCAATACCTAAACATAGAAAAATATTGAAAACATGCTTAAAGAAAACAACAACTAATACACATGACCTCAATCTTCATTATTTCCAGGTTTCACTAATGTACCAACCTGATTTATGTCAAATTCACATTGTCAACTAAACTCAAGAGTGCCTAATGTTGACTTCATACTCAAAAATTAAAAACAAATCAATTCAACCACAACATTGCCTCAACTTCTATAGTGACAAACTATTTATTCAAGGTACTTATTATGAATAGCAAAAACTTATATATTGAACCCTCACACTTGTTGTTTTGATAGACCCTTAAATATTTACTTTATAATTCGATTTTTGTTTAGAGTTAACAATTCTTCCCTAAGTCACAATGCATTTTTTTTAATTTTAACTTGTTTTTTCTTTTTGTTTTCTTTTTTAGAAACATACTATACTAATTTATGGTGCTTTGCATACTCATATCCTTGAGCGGAATAGATAAGACAATGTATCTTATGCTCCATCTTACTATTTTTGCTAATTCTATAATTTAATAGAGCCTTTATTTTATTTTATAGTGATTAAGGACTTAATATATAAGTTAATAACAATTAATAATTTATAGCCTAAGTATCTTACTGATACTATATAAATGAAGCAAAATAAATAACTAAACTAAAATGCCTTCAATTTTAAAGTATGATATTAACATTAGAACTATCTTAAACTCAATCAAACTAAGCTAATCTAACATAAAATCAAGACCTAGAATTCTTTGATTAACTTGTTTTTAAGAAAATAAAGAAAAGAAATCAAACATATTAGTAAGCACCACACACTTTTTTTATTTTTCGATTTTAAAAAAAATCTAAACTATTAACACACAAAATTCTAATTCCCCCAAAAGATATAATTCCTTCCCCCACCCTTATTATATACATTATCCTCAATGTCTTAACAAAGAGAGCAAAAAGAAAATAAGCAAAAGGAAAGGAGTACTCCCCTAGTATGAAAAATATCTCATTGAGACAGAAGAGGAAACACTTTAGAATCTAGCACAGGAGAAGAGTATGTTCGACACTAGTACTCTCCAAATGGTCCATCCTATGATCCATATGATTTAAATGCTGCATAACTCACTGCATTTTAGTGATAGAAGACTACTCAGGCTCACTCGATTGTAGTGGAGGTTGTTGCTCATATGGCTCTAAATCGCCTTCTTACTGTGAAAGCTCACCCCTGTCGCTTAGTAACACTGATCATCAAATAATATCTTTGTCTTTAATAACAAGGTTAGATTATTGCAATGAAATACTATCAAAGTTTTCTTGGCTAGGAATTAGCATTAGATTATTAGCTAAAACATTAAAAGCACAAAAATACCTAGTAAAGGCTATAATAATAAAGCCTAAACCAAGTGTAGTTCTAGGATGTTTGTTGGTGTAGAGCGTATGTTTAAAAATATATGTAGAAGTACAAATTCTAGTCCTAGAATGCATACATCATAACATAAATAATTCAATCTCAGAAATTTTATTATTCTTTAATTTTCCAAATATTGCATGACACATGAATTTATGAAAAAGAACAATACACGAGTCTTTAAAGCTCATTGTTGAAGCATTTCTTAGGTTATAATGGGGGTTCTCCTGTCAATACTTACCAAATTTTATCAGCATTAAAATTATCAGACATATTATTAACTCCATTAACAAAGAATTTAAAAACTTTTCACAATGTTATATGTCCCTACACACCATTTGCCCAATAATCTAAAATTCATTTGAATGCATGCCTTATTTATTAGAAACATACTATAAAATTCAAAAATTAGCTCCATAAAACTAGGGTCGGTCATTGTAATAAACTATGTCCAACCTAAGCACCTTGTGTAATCTTTCATGGTGTCTAAACTATTTAATTGCTCTAAAGTATCAAAATTAAAAAATATACTTGCAATCATGTAGACACATAATGTTCATATCTTGCACTTCTTCAACAGAATAAATTAGAAAATGAGCATTATATCGGAAGGAGATGTCTATTTTGTCATATTTTGCAGCTTCCTTGCCATTGTCACGTGGACCTTTTGTATCCTAACGCTCGTGACATGATGGTGATGGTGGTTCACACACATGTGAGGTTTCTCTATGCCTTTAGATTGAGCTTCTTGTCCTGGGCATGTTGATTTGACTAAAATTTGGTATATAAGGGCTAAAAATCTTATGGGTTTTATGAAATTTGGTGCTAATTTGAAGAAAACAAAATGAGAAATTAAGAGGTAATTAGGAGTTAAGGTTTAGGAATAGTTGAGAGAAAATTAAGGAGCAAATGTGATGAAGAATGCCATGGTCGTGGGAACGAATGAAGGTATCTGCACATTTTAAAGAGCACATAAACAACATAGTAAAAAAAATTAAATGTCACGCACATAAGGAATTCCTCACATCTGTGACACATTGCTACCTTATGGTGTCATGCATGTGAGGCAATCCTCACGCCCGTGACACTTCTCTATCTTACAGACTTGTCTCAGTTCCTCATTTTATCATACTCTCGCTTCTATAAAAGTATTCCTAAACACCATTTAGAGTTAGAATTCAAATAGAACCTCACTAACTTGAATAAAAACAAAAATTGAAACTAATAAAAATAAAATAATAGAAAGAATATGGGTTGCCTCAAAAGAAATGCCACATTTATTGTCTAGGCAAGACATTACTGACTATTGTTCTTTTAAGGTGAGTGGAAAATTATTTGAAGCTGCTTATCCAGTTCTATATTTCTTACAATTTCACCATACTTATTGACATTTGAGTTCCCTTTAGAGACAAACTTGTCAACCTTAAACATGTAAAAACACTAATTTGTAATAGGTAAAGTTGAAAAGTTATGTACCTCAATCTCATTCATTACTATCATGGTTAGTTTTCGATGCTTAATATTAATATGGGGTGTCTGTTGTGGCCATAAAAGGTCTACCAAGAAATATTACAAAACTTTCTTTTAAGCTTGCATTCTCAGTATCCATGACCAAAAAATCAATAAGCACTGTTAACTTACCAATTTGAGCCGTGAGACTTTTTATTATACCTAAAGGAAGTTTTATTGAACCATTGGCTAACTGAAGACCTATATTGGTTAGCTTTAATTTTCTTAAACCTAGTTAAAAAATTGAGTAAGACATTAAATTCACACTAACACCTAAATCTTACATAGCCTTTGCTTTTATTCTTTCTCCCAAGGTAATGTTAATAGTAAAACTTCTAAGGTCTTTCTTCTTTTCAAGTAATGGTGAGGTTACTTTATGTTTTCCATAATCTTTTTTGTGTTTGAAGACTCCTTTTTCATAAAATTTACTGTGGAGATATTTTATTTACAAAATTAAACTAAACTAAACCATTCTTATCTTGAGAAGATGTCTTACTCTTATTATTTTCTCTTCATTTGAGAAAAGGTGGCATATAGGTCTTAGTTGCTTTATGTAATTGAGGTGCTGAGACTTCTTCCAACACTCCCTCTTATTTTGCTTTTATCTCTAAAAACTTTAATTCTTTGGTCTGTAATTCACATGTACCTACAAGAGAACAGTACTCTATGTCAGTTTCATAATTTACTTAATCATAGATATATACACTTTGCTTGCTCTATTTTGCTTGGTAACTTCCCATTTTTATTTTTATATATTGTCTTTACTATTTGCCCAATATGAATTTCTAGCCTTTTGAATGAAACTTCTATTGAATCAAGCCTTTTATTCATTCTCTCTTGCTTGTCTTGAGTTGCTAGTATGAAATTATTTAATGTTTCTTTTAGAGATAGTTTTCTAAGTGCACTAATAGGTCCACTTTGGTTTGGATGCAGGTATGAATATTGATTCAAAGACTTTTAATAATGATATTTGTGAATTTGGATTTTGATTTTTAAGGACTTAAGCTAGGTTCTGATCAGAATTTCTTTAAAGAGAAATTAGAGTGGTTCCTCTAACCAGGGTTGTAGGTATTCGAATATAGATTAATTTGTTGCCTCGGTTGGAAAGAATTTAAGGCATTAGCTTGCTTCACTTCATTCCTTATCAAATGATAAAAAGAAGAACACATATTAACTCCATAGCCATAAATACTGCAAATTCCACATACTTGATTTACAGATGGTGTTCCTTATTGGTTAGCATTCAGACTTATTTTGTGAGTTCGATAATTTGTAATGCCAATTCGTTACCAGTTGAAGCTTCATGCACTGCCAATTTCATTCCTGTCATACTCTTTTGTTGAGAATTACCTCCTAGTAATTCAAATATGTCATAGACCTCTATTGTTGTCTTTTTCTCCCATTAGATTGCTTCACTTCATTCCTTATGAAATGATCAAAAGAAGAACACATATTAGCTCTATAGCCATAAATACCGCAAATTCCACATACTTGATTTACAGATGATGTTCCTTATTAGTTAGCATTCAAACTTATTTTATGAGTTCAATAATTTGTAATGCCAACTCGTTACCACTTAAAGCTTCATGCACTACCAGTTTCATTCCTTTTGTACTCTTTTGTTGAGAATTAGCTCCCAGTAATTCAAATATGTCATAGACCTCTATTATTATCTTTTTCTCTCATAGCTTCTCCAACTATGTTGTCAACCATACACTAATATTATTGGCTCAATCCATCATAAAATGACTAATTTGTTATTGGTAAATACCCATTGTAAGAGCACTGTAAAAGAAGCATTTTTAACTTCTCCCATGCTTCATGGAATGTTTCATAGTCTTTTTGATAAAAATTTGTAATTTATGCTCTCAACTCCTTCATCTTTAGGTGGGAATAGAATTTACCCATGAATTTATGATAAACTTAAGTTCAATTATTGAGAGAGTTAAGGGATAAAGTCATTATCCACTCCCTGACTCTATCTTTTAAGGTGTAAGGAAAACACCTCATCCATAGCTAATCTTCATTCAGCCTATTTAAAGGAAAAATTATATTATGAATGTCAAATGGTCTTCATTAGGTAGTGTGACACTCTTATAACAATTCTACTATACGTACGTTACGTAGTCTGATACGATTATCAAAACTGTTAGTATCTTCTAAATTTGATTATAGTCGATGTGTGTAAATTTTTTTTCTTAACTTAATGACCATAATATCATTAGCACTTAACTAATTCTTTTTATTTTCCAAAAATTTTAGCAGTATAACGACAAAAATCTAACCATCTCACCTGCTCTACAAACAATTTACAGCCCATTTTGAACACAACAATACAATTATAATATAAAATACTATTTATTCAACCACAAGTCAATATTCCATTCTTATTCACATATCCATACATATATTCATATATACATGACATTCTTAGTAATATCCTACTATTATTTTGTCATTTTATCTGCTTCCTAAAGGTAGTATGCTTTGCTCCGATGTTTTTCCTAGCTATTACATGTACGCAGTCAAATAACTATATGCTGAGCATTAAAAATGCTCAGTGGTGATTACAAATCTAAGGATTTCCATTATTACCAAATTATACACATCATGCAATATCATATTCACTACACTATTCAAATTTTACTCTTTAATATATTAATTATACTTTTTCTCAATATTTTATTATTATTTACCATTCATTCACTATTTAATATTTTTATTAATTGTCAATTTATTTAATTAATTATATGGTTTTTTTTTTACTCTTGAACTTTCATTTTCTTTCAATTTAGTCATTTTTCATTTTACTTCTTTAATTAACTCTTCTTTTCTTTCTTTCTTTTTTTTCATTTATTTTCTTTTTAACTACATAATTTAACATTTTTCTTCCACTTATATTTCATTTTACAATTTTACTATTTTTTCCATATTTATCACTTTTATCATTATTAGTATTACACACTTTTTATCATATTTATCATATTTATTACTTTTATTATCATTTTTTTTCTTTTAAACTATTTTTTTCATATTTTCCCCTAGTTTCAATCTGATAGAAAATGTCATGCCCGATAATTTAGGTCATAGTCGCGGTTGACAAAAATCGGGCATACCGAACCGATCAGAATCTAAATTTGGGCATAAAAGAAATAAATTAAAATAATAATAAGATGGGAGAAAAATATTTTGAATATTATTAATTGAGAATTTTGAAGTTTGGAATTAAAATTGGAAAAAAAATAATTTTTCACTAAACGAAATTAGGAATTGCAGTGTTTTTGGCACATAAATTATAAGAGGGTATAAAAATGGAATATTCTTTATCTAAGGAAAGGAATATTCTTTTGATTAAAATAAAGTAAGAGTGATTTAAATTATGGGAAACAAGATTAACAACTAATCCTAACCACCCACTTAATCCAACTATAAAAAGTCAAATTTCCACTTTTTTATCATTCTTCTTCTTTTTCATCTTGACCAAACTCATTTCTCTCCCTTTTCTTCTTCTTTGGCTGTGACTCTCCTCCTCCCTTAATGTTCTTCTTTTTTTTCTTCAATTAAAGCTAAGATTAGATGAAAAAAAGGGAATTAAGGCAAGATCATGAAGAAAGTGAGGTAAAGTGAGCAAAACCAAGGAAGAGGAAGGAAGAAAGGAAAAGAAAAAGAGAGAAAGAAAATTTTAGCCATTTGGAAGATCATCAAAGGTGAGTTTAGATTTTCCCTCTTCTCACTTTTCTCCTTCTCTTTTCTTTGATTTTGGGGTTAGTTGTCATTAAAGTTAGTAATTTAGGGTGATTAAGATGTTAATGGTGATTAAGGGTGAATTAGTGTGATTAGTGTAAAATTTATTGTTAGGGCAAGGAAGTGAACAACCTTTGAACCAAAATCAAAGGGGAAGTAAGGGCAAGGAAAAGGCTATCTAAGAGGAAGGGAAAATTGAAGAGAAGTAGAACTTTGAGGTATATACATTTGGCAAAAATTCAATGTATAAAAATATTGATTTTGATTTTGTGATGTGTATGAAATTTTGAATATTTGATTGAGAAATTAAGTGGTGATTAAATGATGCCATGAATGTGAAAATAAAAACTAGAATATGAGGTTGATGCATGAAAATGGAAATTGTATGATTAATTGATGTGTTGGAAAATTCGTCTTATGAACAGTGTCTAGTGTTTTGATCATAACTTGAGTTCTGGAAATAATTTCTGAGTGATTCTTATTGGTTTGGAAAGTTAAGACATAGGGATTGAAATTTTATTCAGACCATTAGACCTGAATATGCCTAGAATTAGGTGAAAAATGGACTCAAAGTTGAACTAGGAATCTGTCCAGTAAAATACTGGATAGATTGCAGTGAATGTAGCTTAGGAGAAAATTCATAACTTTTGTTAAATAATTATTTTTAATGTGATTCCAAAAATATAAGATGCTTACCTACATTTTTGTAGTTTTTCACTTGTTCAAATTCCATGTAAAAATGTATGAAAAAGACAGAGAAATATAAGGTAGAATTCTGTCCAGTAAAATACTGGGTAGATTGCAGTGAACGTATTTTAGGAGAAAAATCATAACTTTTACTAAAAAATTCTTTTTAATATGATTCCAGTTGGAAATTAAATATAAGACATGTACTTATATTTGGTTAGTTGATCACATGTCCAGATTCTATCTAAAACTAGACAAAAAAAATGCAGAGCAACATAAGGCAGAAATGTTATCAAGAATAGGACAGCTGGAAGAAATGTGTTGATTGTGAATTTATGTGACAAAAAATGTATTAATTGAATTTTTCTTATAATTATAATGATTGAATGAGCTAGTATGAGATTGTAAAATATTGAATGGGAATTATTGCATTTATATAGAGTTTATATTAATGTTCCTTACATAATTTATGTAAATATTAATAAAGGTAACAAATGTAATTTAAGCCCTATAATATCTAGTCGATAACTAGAAATTAGGATAACTTGGCATGCCAATAAAAGAGTAGAAATGTAGGCACTAAAAATAATAGTGCTGAAATTTAATTTAAGTATGCACTAAGAAATAGTACTGAGTTAAAATTACGTATGCACTAAGAAATAGTGCTGAGTTCAAAAATTACATAGGCACCAAAAAGGTGCTGAGTTGTTATTGGAAATGTAGGCGTTAAACGCTGAGTTATAAAATAATTATATAGGCGCCGAGTATACTGCCGGAGAGCAGAAACCCTGTATCCAGTGTTTGGTTTCGGTCTAAGATGTCGTGGGCTATTAAATAAATAACAAAAAAATGTGAATTATGAAATTGATATTGTGAATTTTATATCTTGAATTGTTAAGAAATTTCAAGCATGTTTAATGAATGAAATGTCATAATTGATGAATTAAATATTTTGTCATGAAGAAAATGGTTTTATTATTAATTGAATATTTGACATGCTTAATAAATTAATTGTAGTTTCAAAAATTTTATTTTAGAATTATTTATGTAATTATTGGATAGTTGTCAAATGTACCACTAAGCTAGAAGCTTAGCGCGTGTGTTTCACGCGCAGATAAATAGAAGTAGCTGTTCTGATAGGGCGACCGAAGAAGAGGAAATCCCCAAGATCAGATTGCAGCAGTCTAGTTCTTTTTGTATGTTTTGAAAATTATGTTGTAAAAATTTAATTCTAAGAATCTTTTTTTTTATGTAAATTTGTGGCATGTAGGATTTATAAGGAATGAATTTTGTAATTTTATAAATATAGTATTATTTCTAAATATTATAGTTTAATTGCATGAGTTCTTTTAAATCAAACTATTTCCATCAATAGTTATATATTTAAATGGAAAAAAATAGTATTAAATATTTCGCCAATAATAAACAAAAAAAAATTTACAATGATTTGAAGATTGGTTGTAAAACAAATGAGCTTATTAGCACTTCCATATCCTATTAACGTTTAGGAGGGTAAGGGAGCATTACAGAAAATTTTCAGACCGGATACATGGGACGTGGATCCCATAAGTCCACTACACTGAAGAGTGACCCTGAAGGACCATCCAAACATTGCATTATATACTGATCACTGAATCACTATCACTGAAGTAGACTGTCATGGGCCTATATAAGCGCGTCACCATGATCCATATCGCAATAATGGTATCCCTATGGCTACCCAATTATATCCTAACTACATTTAATCATCATAAAATAGCTAAGGGCAATACCTTATTCATTTGATTTAATTTTCATTAAATTCATAAATTCTATTTATTTTACATTATTAATTACCTAACATTTTATTCATCCATAGCCAATTCATTTATACCATAATATTTTTCCACACTTTCCATTCTAATATATCAATATTTTATTATTAATACTCAATTAAGTCATTAAACTAACTAAACACACTTTATTAATTATATTTTATTTCACACATAAAATAATCACTAATTAGAAAAATATTCAATATATATTTAAAAAAATTTCAATAAATTTCTATATACTCACTGTCATGTCTTCTTGCATTTTATGACTTATTTTTCATTTAATTAGCAAGAAAAATATTAAATTCTTCTTCTTCATACTTCGGCCTATATCCATTTTTCATCATTAAAATTTTTCTTCCACCTTCTAATATTCATTTCACTAATTTAAACATAAATTACTACATATGTACCATAATATTACATTAAATCATAATTATGCCTTAATATGCATTTTTACACATAATATGGTCAGTTTTTTCAAAGTTCCATTAAATAATTTTTTTAATTGAATTTAACCATTCTAATCCACTTTTTATATTTTCTTAATCATGTTTTAAGTTTCTATTATCATTTACATGCAAATCACACAAATCCCCTAATTTTCATAACCCAAATTCAAGCTTAAACAATGGAAATAGGTAGATTTTGAAACCACTAAACTTATTTCCTTCATTTAGCCTTCCTAAGCTTCATTTTCCTTGACTTTTTCCTTTGAAGCACCTTCACCTCCTTGATAACCTACCATGGCTGAAATATATATATATATATATATATATATATATATATATATATATATATATATATATATATATAATCCATCATTATTATGCTTCCTTAACTCAATCTAACTTCATAACTACCATCTACATACATTTAGCTATCTATTTGAACTCTTAAATAAATTTAAAACTCTTAATTTCTCTGACCTCAATTTTGTATCTTAATTTGTCTCATTTGATTTCCTTCCACTCTAGCCCTCCAAATGAATATTGGAAACTTCGACTAGCTACTAGAGATGCATAAATAATATTAGGGTGATTGATTTTGGTGTAAAAATTGAGAAAATGGAAGAAATTTGGAAGAGAAAATGGGAGAGGATAGTTCGGCCAAGAAGGAGGTGGTGAGAAAGAAGACGAGACAGAATTCTATCTAAAGAATTATGATTCCTTGGGCCTTTTATAGTGGATTAAAATAGGTGAGTTTGGGTCAAACAAAGTCCAACCCATTTAGGCTCAATTAAGCACTCCAAATTATTTTTCTCATTTCTCAAGCTCAATTTTACCCAAATTTGATTCTATAATATATATATATATATATATATATATATATATATATATATATATATATGTCTACGTAAAAGTTTTCAATTCAATCGGATTCTATTTCCTGTCCGGCTTACTCAAATCGGACTGATTACATAAAATTCATTTTTCATGGTCAAATAATCCTAAATATTATTTAGAATCTATCCATGTCTTAAAGTAAATTTTTAGATATCATTTGCTATTTTTCATAGCCCGATCAAAGTACGGTCAACCAATTTATTTATTAAATTGGGTCCTGTTTTTTCTTAGTTTTGACTTTTGATAACTTCTTTGACTTCATTTTCACTCCAAATTTTACCCCCAAACTAGTCAACCTATATTTTCCGAAAATCAAATAAAATATTTTTTACCCACGAATGTATTTTTGACCCCCGAGTATACTGATCAATTTTGAAAAATTACAGTTTATAACTAATTCAGTATTTGAGTCGTTACAGGTAGCCCATAAAAAGGATGGTAGCATGTTCAATTGTGTGTTTTTCAGCTCACAATTCCTAGATGCGTCTCCTAATACGATACATAAGGTAGTATTGCTAATTACGATCTAGCATAGTCTTTCATAGCTAATTGCCTTTGTGCCTCAACTTCTCTTAGTAAAACCGTTATCAGCTTTGTCGCTACCTCTTCTTCCAAATTCTCTCAAAATTTTCTTCTTTATCTTTAGAGGGTCTTTCTTCAAGTCTCTATATTTTGGATCTTAATTTGTAATTCCTTTGAGTGGATGATTCTCCTGACTTTGGTCATTTACTAGTTTCAGGAATAAAACTAAATTCAACAACTAAACATTAATTAAAAATATGAAAAGAAAGAAACAAAATAAAAATTGCAGAAAATTATAAGAAATTATCTAAAAGACAAACGTTGATAATTAAGTTAACTAAGAATCTAATAAAAAATAGTTCTCTGACAATGTCGCTAAAACTTGATGTAACTCAAAGTGTACTCACAAGTGCATGAGCTGATTGTAATACTAGCAAGTTATTCCCAAGGTCGATCTCTTAAGAAACTTTGTAAGATTAAACTGTTAATTAATTTTAAATTACCAATGAATAGTGAATTAAAATGTTAAATACTTTAACCAAGTATGTTAAATTGATTAAGCTAAGACAAGAGAAATAATTAATAACTATGATTGCAATAGAAAGTGACAAAAGAAATTAATCAGAGAAAAAACATGAATTTAGCTCACATCCCCCAATTTGCATGCCCTTTAACAAATTAAGAACTAACGAATATAGATTTTATGGCTCTCACCTTTAAGATACCAATTAATCAAGCTAATAAATTAACTAGTGTTTAGATTAATTTTTAGGTTAAATTACAAATGGTGTGTCTAATAATCTAACCTTATGTCTATTTAAAGTTAATAATTTGACATTTATTTTCAAATTCTAGACCCCACTTGATCAGAATAAGAGTTGGATTACAACTAGACTTTGCAATAAAAATGGGTATCACGCACGTGACACGCCTTCATGTGCATGATAAGAAATAGAGAGATGTGCTTGCGTCAAAGCTGCTCACCTGAGATAGAAGGTTGGAATACATTAATTTTGTGCCCATGATAGAAGGTGGAAGAACTCCTCAAAGCTTAGCAGCTCCTCACGCTTGTGACAGCTACTTACGTGTGTGAAGATCTTGACTTCAAATTCTCCCTTCATGCACATGACACCTCCTCATGTGTGTGAAGTTTTGCTCCATTCTACACTTCTTCTTCCTTCCTAACAAACATGAAAATAAAATGATTAAGTACCTGATCTTGATAAAAAAAAACATATAATTAAAACATGAATAAAAATATGAACAAATAAGAACACATCAACATGTTACTCGAAGAAGTACAAGAAGTACTAAACCTCCAGCCTTGCTTCAAGATTTGAAGTCAATCTTACCTCATATACCACCATATGATCTACCTCAAATAACCCAACCACATTACCTATTCTAAATGGACATTTTTTACATGCACATTGATGCTTTGTGGCTAGTCTATCTACTGTACAAGAACAAAAAAGTTATCATGAAGCTATCAAGCGTAATGAGTGGGTTACAGCTATGAATGAAAAATTAAGAGCTCTTGAACAAAATCAAACCTAGATAGTGACTGATATATGATCAGGAAAGAAACCTATTGGATTAAAATGGGTTTATAAACTCAAACTTAAACAAGATGGTACCATAAAAAGGTATAAAGCCTGGTTGGTAGCAAAAGGGTTTAACCAAATTAAAGGTATAGAATTTATTGATAGTTATTCTTTTATTTCAAAGGCAATTACTATCAAAATCTTCTTTGCAATTGCAATTGCAAGGGCTTGACACCTACAACAAATTTATATAAATAATGTTTTTTGCACGAATATATAGAAGAAGAACTCTATATGTTGCCACCATAGGGTTATGATCAAGTTCAACCAAGACAGGTTTGTAAACTTAACAAATCTTTATATGGTTTGTACCAGGCATCCAGAAAATGGAATGCTGAATTCATTGCCAAGTTACACTTATATGGCTTTGAGTAGTCTACCCATGATCATTTTTATTCATATTAACTTCAAGTTCTAAGTTTCTAGCCCTTATCATTTGTTGATGATGTATTAATCACTAGTAACTCAAAGTTTACTGTACAAATGATCAAAACTTACCTTCACAAAGAATTCACCATAAAATATCATGGTGTAGCCAAGTTTTTTCCTTAGCATTAAAATTGCACGATCTATTAAAGATTTGTTCATAAACTAAAGGACATATATCATTGACCTTCTAAAAAATGTTGGATTACGAGATTCTAAGGAAGTGCCAACACCAATTGTTAAGGGTACTATTCTTTCAATAGATACAGGTCTTTTACTAACTCTTCCTTAAAAGTATCAAAGACTTATAGGTCAACTGTTGTGTGCAAGTTTTACTATGCCATATGTTACTTATGTTGTACAAAAAATTGAGTCAGTATGCTCAATCTCCCAGGTTACCCAATTGAAATGATGGGTTATATATCCTAAGATATCTATCTCAAGGGTAGCCCAAACAAGAGTCTATTTTATTCAAGCACTAATGATTGACATCTAAAGGCCTATAATAATACTGATTGGGCCATTTGCAAAGACATGCATAGTTCGCTAACCAACTATCATGTTTTCCTTGGGTCTACCTTGATTTTTTAGAAAAACCAAGAAGCAGAACACAGTATCATGATCTTCTGTTGAAGCCAATTATGGCAGCATGATAAGCAAGTTTGTGAAGTGTAATGGATTTCCTATTTACTTTGTACTTTCCATGTTTTAGTCCCACTACCTATCAAACTTTGGTGTGGTAACACAACAGCTATACACATCACAGAGAACCTTGTGTTCCATGAAAGAATGAAACATCTCAATATAGATTGTCATCTAGTATAAGATAAACACAAGGATGGGTTCATTTTACCACAACACCTTCGTTCTTCTCTTCAACTAGCCGATTTCTTCACTAAGGCATTATCAGCCTCTATTTTCAACAACATGTGTGCCAAGTTAGGCTTGTCACAGCAGCAACAAGCACCAACTTAAGAGGGGGGTGTTGAAATGCTTGTCAAAAAAGGCTATTATTTATACACACCATTTTACTTAAGGCTCACTTCTTCCATTATCTGCACCATTTCATTTATTGTTGGAATGAAGTTATTAGAGCTATATGACAGTGTTTTGTATTGATGTATTCTTCTCATAGTTAGAGCGGAATGTCTGTTAGGGCTAGTTTTTTTTTTCTATTTTTACAGTTTTGATGCATATATAAACTTGTACTATACTATTCATTAGGAGAGATGAAGTATTATTCATCACAATTTTACTCGTCATATTCAGATCAATAGCATTCTCACAACTAGCAAAGAATAATACTCGTCGCTAGCAATATAATAGCCAATCTCGAGGCAATATGAATTGTAATCCATCTCAAAAATGAAATAACTTTGTTTGAAAGTAATCTGAACCTAAAAATGACTTGAACTCAAACCCATCCAACCTAATTACTAGATTTAATATTCTATATTATATACATTAATATATATACATATATATATATATATACATATATACATATATAATATTATAACCCTCTTTGATATAATTAAGAATAAACTCAATTGTTGAATTTTGAGGGGTATTTCTGTCATTTTGATGATCACAAATAATTAGACAATAAGGAATTTAACCACATTTTGTATTTTAAGTCTTTTAGATATGTTATACATTCCTAAAACCATAAAGCAAGCTGATCAAATTATTTAAAGTTCAAAAGAATGAAAATCAACAAAGATTCATGCCTGTGAAACAGATATTCACGCTAGTGAATATTGTCATGCTCATTGTGAAGAATTGACCATGAAAACAACAATTCATTCCCAAGACTTTTGGGGTAATGCCCATGAATCAGTTAGTGCTAAGTATGTTCATTCAAATGTTTATGGTAGTGAAGCATTGAGCCACTCATAAAACTTGACTAAGTCATGCTCGTGAAGAAATGTATCACGCCTATGATAAAGCTCTCATTTTTGAATAGAATCCTTAACGACTAGCTTCATTACTTCAGTAACGGCTATGAAGAATAGTCATGCCCGTGAACATTAAGTAATGCCCGTGAATGTGGAAAGAGAAAGTTGTCAGACGTGAATAGGAAAGTTGTTTAACAGATATTTTTGCATTAAATGCATCCCAAATGGTTGTATTTGTTAGGAGAAGTATAAATACAACATATTTATGACTTCCAAATGTTAGAAAAATGTTCATTCAATCTTTTAATCTTGTATATCCTTGTTCATTTAATTGATTTCGCCAATCTTATACTTTCATCTTATAAAAACCATAATTGCTCAAAATTGTTGAGCTTTTTGGTTGGTGAGTGTTTCATTCTTGTAATCAATTAATCAAAAGTGAGTTTGAGTGAGTTGGATTGTGAGTGAAATATTTATAAGGATTTTTGTGTGAGCCATTAAAACATAAGGAATTAGTTGTGTTAGCCATTAAAACACAAGGATTTTTCTAGATTAAGTGTTAGCCAAGAGAGTACAACACCATAATTGAGAGTGAGCTAGGAAAAACTCCATTTGTAATACTTTGAGCGTTAGTGAAAGACTCAATTGATATTGGAGAAAGGAGTAGGGTTAGTTAGTACCCGAACCTCTATAAATCTTGTGTGCTAAATTTCTCTCTCTCGCACAAATCATTATTTGGTAAAATTGCCTCAAGCAAATTTTTAATTACCAACCAATTCAACCTCATCTTCTTGGTTATTGTTTTGGATAACAATTGGTATTAGAGCTAAGTCTAGCATTCAAGCCTAACAAGTGCTAACAAAGATCAAACGATGGCCAACAAAGGATTTCATAGTCTCAAACCCTTTTTTGATAAAGCTAACTATGTAAATTGAAAATTCAAAATGGAAGTCTATCTTGATAGTGAAGGAGTAGATGTTTGGAAGTTCGTTCAAAAATAATGGACACCTCTGACAAAAACAAACTCCGAAGGAGAAGAAGAGATCATCCCAAGAGATGATTGGACTGAAACTCAAAGGAGAGCAAATGGCAGAAACATGGAAGACTTGACAATCCTAATAATCTTTTTATCCCTTGAAGAGTGTGGTAGGATTCAACATTATCTTACCACTTATTATATTTGGAAAACATTGTAGAATTACCATGAAGGCACCAAGCAAGTGAAGTCCAAGAAAGTTCAACTTCTTGTCACTGAGTATGGGCTCTTCAAGATGAATCCAAATGAAACCATAACTGAAATGACCAATCGTCTTATTGCCATTGTTAGTCATATGAGGAAGCTCAAAAATAACTATAATTTGGAAGACATAAACAACAAGATTTTGAAAATTTTTCCAATGAGATATTATGGCTCAAATGTTGCAGGTATAAAAGAAGCTAATGAAGACTTAAGCGTAATTCCCTTCGATGTACTAATCGGTAAACTTCTCACTCATGAAATGGCTTTAGTAAGGGAAAAGGAGCTTGAGGAAGAAAAGGAGAAAAGAAAGCCTTTAACACTTAAAGCTTCAACCTTAATGCCTATAGATGAAGATCTCCTTAGTGATGAAGAGTTGGTTAATGAAGGAGATTATTAAATAGCCTTCCTTTCAAGGAAAATCAACAGGTTAATCACCAATAAGTATGGCTCAATTAAGAACTACAAGTAAAAAGCCTCAAGTTTTCCCCTAAGAAACTTGTCATTTAACAAAGGCAAAGAGGAAGTTAAATGTTATGAATGTAGGAAGAAGGGGCACATTAGATTGGAGTGCTCCATGGTCAAAAAGTACAAGAGGACACCCAACAAAGAAGAAGAATAAAAAGGTTACAAAGCCACTTGAGATGATGAAACCTCAACACTCATTGAAGAAGTAGAAGAAGAGGTGGCTAACTTGTATTTCATGGCTATTGAGGATTACTCCAATGATGAGGTATGCTCTACATCCCAACCTTATGATGACTTGTATGACTTAATGGATGATGATGATGATGATACAGGTAAAGTACTAAATCTAGAGATAGAAAGGTACAAAATGAAACTTGATCTTTATAGAAAAAATAACTCTAAACTCAAAAATGATTTCAATAACCTTCAAAAGATAATTCAAGATCTAAAACCCTCAAATGACTACTTAAAGAAGTCATTGGATGATATTTCCTCAACAAGTTCTCTTTTAAAAGAAAATAATGCATTGAAAAATATGGTTGAAGAGCTTGGAAATTCTATTTCTAGATTTCACAAAGGGAAGAAAACTTTAGACACTCTAATCATATCTCAAATACCTCCCTTAGTGAGACATGGTCTAGGCTTCAATGGAGCATCATCATCCTCTCAATCTAAAACCATCGTTGTTAAATCAAACACACCACAAACTTCTACCATTAAGGTAAAAGCCCCAAAGGCTAATGACAAATTACACACAAAACCCTATACTCAAAAAAAGATTAACCAATGGTCACGTGGCCCAAAAGGGAAATCTCAGAAGGTCAATCATGCTCTCTTATACAAGAAACATGCACCTAGGAAAGCACCCACAACATATGAATGTTTATGTCATTATACACATACTCCACCTAGAAAAATAGTGAAGCTTAAACCTTTTACAAAGTGGAAAAACATATTTTAAACTAAATAATGTCACTATTGCTTGAATCTTGGGCATATAAAAAAGCATTATTTCATAAAGAAGGCCAATTGGGAATCTTCTAGTACTCACCCCCAATGACCCAAGTTCATTTGGGTACCTAAATTATTATTTTGTACTTGTGCCTCAAACCCACATCAAAGGAAAATGCTTGGCTAGTGGACAGTGGATGCTCAAGGCACATGATCGATAATAGAAGCCTTTTCACTCAAATCAAAAAGATTAATGGTGGTAGGTACCCTTTGGAAACAATGCCAAGAGTAAGGTAATTGGCATTGAATCAATTGGTTTAAATAATGCTTCTTTAATTGAAAATGTTTTTGTAACACCTAACATCTTCTACTTCTATATACCACATATGTTGTTTTATAATAAGTTATCACGTATGGAACAAGAATAAAATAAAATTTATGTTTATAGTGAGAGGAAATTTTTTTAACTCATCTCATATTATTAACAATAATTTCACAATCAATACAAATGTTTTAATCATAGCCTATAACTTCACATATATTAATAACTTAAACATTACATTTAAAAGTTAGTAAATTTACAAGTTGAATCCATTTATATATATATCCTAGTACATATTCATTGTAATTATACATATGGAAGTATTCAACCCCCCAAATATAAATGATAAGCTCTTATGCTTATGTGGAATGCAAGGAGAGAAAGTGAGGAGGCTCGACCGGTGACCTTTAATCCATGACTTTTATATGCCACTAAATATGAATTACTATTCTTCTCTACCTGAAAAATGATGCAATTTTGTGAGTTGCGACTCAGTGAGAATAACCATCAAATGAGCTCTAAAGTACCAAACATTTCATAATAGCAAATAACAAGTATATTTAATACACGCTTTATATTCCATTTCATCAGTCAATAACATATAAATGTAGATAAAATCAAGTATTCAATAATTTCTCTTTACTTATGCTTATGCTTATTCATTTTATTTTGTTGTGACCAGGTTAAACAGACATTGCCCCAGGTTTCCATGTGAACATTTGTCATGTGAATATTTGCATTTGCATTTGCTAGCTAGCTTGATCATTTATTTCATTTGCACATTTGTTGGGCCATAGGCCTTTTTTTTTTGCTTTGCAATATCGATTAACTAGTCACAATGCCTTTTAAGTCATTATGCATATGCACTTGTACTTAAGCATTCATCAACCATTGTATCTTATCACATATACCATACATATACCACATATATACCTCATATGTCACGCATATACCTTGCATATACTATACATATACCATGTATATATATCATATGTCAAACATAGACCTCAAATATACCACAAGTATACCACTTACATGTACCAAAAATGTCACAAATTATTCATCATCATATTATCAAGGACAAATCATGACAATTATATGAATCACATAGCAAACAACATTCATATGCACTAAAGAATTCAATTGATAATTAGACTCACATTTTTCCTTTGATTCCAACCCTTAACTTATTGTATATCCCTTTCTTGTGGATATACAATATGTTGTAAGCCTATATGGAAATATAATTTATTAAATCATGGTTAGAGAGACTTAATGTGGCTTAAACAAATTAATATGCATTATTCATATCAATAGTTCAGATTTTTCCTATGAAGCAGTGTGACCTTATGGGACTGTTTAGCCTATATATTTTTATATACTTAACCAATTTATCTGATTCTTTCTCTTAATTAAAATTAACATATAATTATGTAACATATTAAAATTTTAGACCAATTGGATTATTTTACAATTTTTGGTGGAATTTCTAAATGTGTTCTATTTTCTGCTTTGTTTTCTACCCTTAGGCAGTTTCAGGGTACCAAATTTGGTTCATCATAACTTATAATATATAAGTAATATTTCAATGAAACTTTACTAAACCTTATATGGGTTCAAATGGAACATTTTTCATATTTACAACTTTTATCAATTATATATCTAAGGTCCTCAAATTATAAGAAACATTTTACTGGTCCAGAACAGAGTTGGCTTTTGGACCAGTATGACTTGTAAATGCTATAACTTACTATATACATAACATATTAAGATAAAATTATTACAAAAATTTATATAAGACATATACCTATAACTTTTAGGTTTTGATAATTTAAATATGACATTACAAAACAGCTCAAAATGGCTACACAAGTTTCTGTAACCGCCCAAAGTACTAAGTAGTCCGCTCAAACTATGGAATAGTTATGGTTCTATTCACAATAACTCCAAATACACAAGACATATGAACCTAAAATTTGGTATATAGATAACATATATATCTAAAAATTTCATGTTTTATTTTTTATCAAATTATATCTCTAAGATAGTCAAAATAGACAAAAAAAAAGTGAGGTAGTCTGTTGAAAATCGAAGCAGAACCAGTTTTACTCAAAGAACAATTTCTCTTAAAATATATCAAATCTTATAAAAATATTTTAGACACATGTATATGAGATATATATCTACAAATTTTATGTTTTAAACTTTTCTAAATTCGGTCTCTAAGATCATCAAAATCGGAATGCAAAATACAGCTACAACACAAACCTAACAGTTCAAATCAACATTAGAACAATGGAGAGAAGGTTACTTACCGAGAAAGAACTTGAAAGTGATGAATTTGCTGCAAAACTTAAGTGAAATAAGGAAGAAATGAAGTCTGAAATGAGAGAAGAAGAAGAAAAAATGAATTTGAAGTGAGGGAGCAGAATAGTGAGGAAAATAAAGTCCACCTCCCATTTGACATTTACCCTTTCTTTTCTTTTCTTTTTTTTTTCTGTTTGTTTTGTTTTTCTTTTATTTTCTTTTACTTTTATTTGCATTTTCTTTTCTTTTCTTTTCTTTTATTATTATTATTATTATTATTATTATTATTATTATTATTATTATTATTATTATTACACAATTATATGTATCTAGATATACTAGTCAATACCAAAAATACAACTTAATCTTCTACTTCAATTTAATTAATTAACTATATCAAATTTAATTAATTCAATCTAGTTTATTTGTTCACTTTATTCTTAAATTTTTTTATTATCAGCATCTAGATAATTTAAATAAATACATGCAACTCTGTACAGTTTTAAAATATTTGAATATATGCTAAGTATATGTCATAAACTTATTCAAACAAAAATGTATATTTTGCATGTGTTCAAATGAATTTATGCAAAATAAACATGTTCAAATGAGATGCATATAGAAATACATGTGGGGGAAAGTTCAGGATGTTACAATTTTACTTGTTGATAGTTTAAAACATAATTTATTAAGTGTAAGTCAATTATGTGATAAAGGAAACTAAGTCACCTTTACCTCTAATAATGTCTTGTGACCACCTCAAATGGTCAAGAGATGTTCAAAGGAGATAGAGATGATAATACTTACACAATAGATTTACATAAGCTATCTAACCTTTCCTCTAAGTGTTTTATGACAATTAATGATGAATCTTAGTTATGGCATGGAAGGCTTGGTTATGCAAGTATGGACTTAATTCAAAGTCTTAGCAAAGGATAGCTAGTTGATAGACTACCAAAAGTCAAATTTGCATAGGATAAAACATGTGAACCGTGTCAAAGAGAAAAATAATACAAAAAATCATTCAAATCTAATAATGTAGTAAGTACTTCTAGACCTTTACAACTTTTGAATCTAAATCTTGTTGGACCTTCTAGAGTTGCTAGTTTAGGAGGTAAACACTATGCTTTTATCATTGTTGATGATTACTCTAGATTAACTTGTGTAATTTTCTTAGCTCAAAAGAGTGATGCTTTTGAATCCTTTAAAAACTTTGCCAAAAGAATTCAAAATGAAAAAAGTGTATTTTATTTCTAAAATAAGAAGTGATCACGATAAAGAATTTGAAAATGATAATTTTGAAAATTTTTGTTTAGAATATGGTATTTCTCATAATTTTTCAACTCATAGAACACTTTAACAAAATGGGGTTGTTGAAAGGAAAAATAGAACTCTAATTGAGATGCCTAGAACAATGCTCAATGAATATGATTTATCAACCTACTTTTAGGCTAAAGCCTTTAATACCATATATTATATTTCTAATCAAGTTTTCAAAAGGCCAATCTTAAATAAAACCTCTTTTGAGCTATGGAATGGAAATAAACCCTTTTATCTCATATTTTAGAGTATTTGGATGCAGATATTTTATATTAAATACCGAAGATAATCTTGGAAATTTTACTTTTAAATTCGATGAAGGTATCTTCTTAGGATACTCCACAACTAGCAAAGCTTATAAAGTCTTTAATAATAATGATAAAAAAGATTAACAACAATAGAATAATCAAGTTGTTCTACTACCTCAAGCTTAAGAGAAAGGCACCCAAGAGCTTCAAAAGGAATGAAAATTTATAAGAAACCACACATTGGAGTAAATCATTGGTGATCCCACCAAGAGTATAAGTACTAGATCTAATTTTGAACTTTTAAATTCTAATCTAGCTTTTGTCTCTCATATTGAGCCAAGGAATATTGATGAAGCTCTTAGTGATGAGAGTTGGGTGATTGTTATGCAAGAGAAACTCAACAAATTTGACAGAAATAAGGTTTGGACCTTCGTTCTAAGACCTAAAGACTATCCAATCATTGGGAGTAAATGGGTCTTTAGGAACAAGTTAAATGAGCAAGGTCACATAACTAGAAATAAAGCTAGATTGGTTCCCAAAGGGTACAACCAAGAGGAAGACATAGATTCTGATAAGACATATGCTCTAGATGTTAGATTAGAAGCAATAGAATTCTTTTAGCTTTTGTATGCCATATGAACTTTAAAGTTTTTCAAATGGATGTCGAAAGTACATTTTTAAATGGTTTTATAAATGAGAAAGTTTATATTGAATAACCTCTAGGTTTTGAAAGTCATACTTTGCCAAATCATGTATTTAAACTCACTAAGGCCTTATATGGTTTGAAACAAGCTCCAAGAGCTTGGTATAAAAGGTTTAGTGCATTTTTTTTAGAAAATAATTTTTCAAAAGGATATGTAGATACTACTTTTTTCATCAAAAAATACAAGCATAACATATTACTTGTCTAAATTTATGTTGATGTTATTATCTTTGGTTCTACTAATGAATTGCTTTATGAAGAATTTGCTAAGTGTATGACTAGAGAATTTGAAATGAGCATGATGGAAGAGCTCAGATTCTTTCTTGATCTTTAAATCAAGCAAAGCAAGGATGACATCTTCATCAACCAATCCAATTACACTAAAAAGCTATTAAAGAAATTTGGAATGGAAGGATGTAAGAGTTCCAAAAATCCAATGAGCACATCAACCAAATTGGACAAAGATAAGAATCGTAAGACTATAAATAAAAAGTTTTATAGAGGTATGATTGGATCTCTTTTATACCTTACCGTTTCTAGAACTGATATAATGTATAGTGTATGCTTATGTGCTAGATTTCAATCATGTCTTAAAGAATCTCATTAGCATGCTATGAAAAGAATTTTAAAATATATACTAGGCACAATGCACTTAGGCTTATGGTATTTTAGAAATGCTTCATTTCTTATCATTGGTTTTTAGGATGTTGATTATACCTGAAGTCTTCTAGATAGAAAAAGCACATTTAGAACTTGTCACGTCATTGGTGAATGTTTAGTTTCCTAGTTTAGTAAGAAATAAGTTTCAGTTGCCTTGTCCACTACTAAAGCATAATATGTAGCAGCGGATTGTTATTGTAATCAAGTTCTTTGGATGAGACAACAACTCAAGGATTATGGGATCACATTCCCATCAAATGTGACAATACAAGTGCTATAAATCTTTCTAAAAATCCTATTCAGCATTCTAGGCATAATTTTCTAAGAGATCATGTCCAAAATGGTGATGTTGTGTTATAATTTATTGACACAAACAATCAATTGACTAACATTTTCACCAAGCCGAAAGGTTTTGTTTTATAAAAAGGAAGTTTGGTATGCTTGATGGGAGCACATTGTCTTTAAATTATTTTTAACAAGAATTGCATTCACTTTGCTCACTTGTGTATCTTTGATGTTCAAATTTTGAACCTTGAATAATATTTCATAAATTTGATGATTTGCATGTTCAAATTGTGTGATGAATGATTATTTGTCCTGAAAAGGTATGTTAAATTTGCTTAGGAAGGAATAATGTATCACAACCTTTTTGTTTGAATCGTGTGTCTTTTTTTGCCATGTTTTAGGTCTTTATGCTCGTGAGTAAATATTCACAGTCGTGAAAAATAGTAGCCAAAATTTGGCAGAAGTGTTCACGCCTTGGGTCACAGTTTGGTCACATGAATATCCTCTTTCACGCTTTTGACTATTTTATGTCATGGCCGTGAACTTAATATGCTTCAAATGGCAGAAGTGTTCACGCCTTTTGTCACGGGATGGGTCACCATTTGGTCTTCCCATGAATACAATTATTCACGCCCGTAAATTTTCATTCACAGCTGTGAATCGATCGATATATAGCTTGAAACTTCACTGTTTCTCTCATTTTTCTCTTTTAAAAAATGTGACAGCCTTACCCTTTTCCCTTTTCCGGCCAAATTCGACCTTCAAAACACCATTTTACCTAAAATCTTCACCAGATTCATCATCTAAACATCAAAACATCTATTTCATACGTTTTCTCAAGTTTTTTTGAGTTTTCAGGCCATTTTCATTCCTTTCGGTATTCTTCAAAGATTTCAACCATTACCATGGCCTTCAGAGTCGGTTCCTCCAAAGAGAAAAGAAAGAGAACGACCCCAAAAATCTATACGGACTACTTACTCAATGTTCTACCCCTGCACTATCATAAGAAGTATGCTACTTTAAAGAAGTGGTCTATTTTGTCCATCTGGACATTCGATTGGGGTTGTGTCAAGGCTCTTGGCTTTGAATCCAATATGGGAGTTTGGCTTCAAAAGTGTGGCATTCTCCAATTTGTTGACATCTACAAGCCCACATTCAATGAGCCAACTCTAGGATTTCTGAGCACCTTGCAAGTATCCCATGTTGGGAATGTCTCCTTCCAGCTCAGCAAGCAAGAAAAATCTGTCACCACCTTAGAATTTGTGATCATCTTCAAGCTACCACATGAGGGCTTGATAAACAAGAGTGAGGCAAAGGATTTTAACCTCTTTGCATATTGACAATAGTCACACCTATAAACATTAAGTCACACCCGTGAATGTGGAAAGAGAAAGTTATCAGGCATGAATCAAAAAGTTTTTGAATGGATATTTTTGTATTAAATGCATCCCAAATGACTATATTTGTTAGGAGAAGTATAAATACAACATATTTATGACTTTCAAATATTAGAAAAATATGCATTCAATCTTTTAATCTTGTATAGTCTTGTACATTTAATTGATTTTACCAATCTTATACTTTCATCTTGTAAAAACTATAATTGCTCAGAGTTGTTGAGTGTTTCGGTTGGTGAGTTTGAATGAGTTGAATTATGAGTGAAACATTTGTAAAATTTTTTGTGTGAGCCATTAAAATATAAGGATTTTATTGTTGTGTTAGCCATTAAAACACAAGGTTTTTTTTGAGTTAGGTATTAGCCAAAATATTAAAACACTATAATTGGGAGGGAACTAGGAAAAACTCCATTTGTAACACTTTGAATGTTAGTAAAATATCCAATTGAGATTAAAGAGATGAGTAGGGTAATTAATACCTGAACCTTTATAAATCTTGTGTGCCAAATTTTTCTCTCTCTCACAAATTATTATTTGGTAAAATTGTCTCAAGAAAAATTTTAATTACCAACCAATTCAATCCCACCTTCTTGCTTATTATTTTGGGCAATATGAATTATACCATAAATTTAAAATTTTGATGCACTATGGTCATTGTGATTTATTAAAATCATAAAACGTCATTAAAACACTTAATACAATAAAAAAAACTTAAATACAATACCCAAAGGATTGTACAAAAATAAGTAGTTACAAAACTACATTTCTTTGAGAATAACAACATGTAAATCTATAACTACCCAATCCAACAAAACCAACAATAGTTGTATCACCCATCCCAATTATATATCCTTGACTCTGACCTTTGGGTATCCTTCTTTCTTACTCATCTTTTAAGCTCCGAACCTACACATGGGAAGTCCATATGCTAAGTAAATTAATGCTTAGTAGTACATAACAATATGTAGAGCACAACATACAATACAATATGCATGACAGTCTTACCGACTTACCATAACAACTTACCTCAAAGTTCACACTTGCTCTAGCTCACATAATACATAATATACCATAATGATCTCACACATTTATACCCCTAAAACGAACATAGCATATCAATACTTCCAATATTAATCATACAAGTGTACACCACACTTAGAAAGTTATTTAAATCAATTAGTTGCCTACTTTACTCATAACTAGACTAAATTGGACACGAGAATAGCATATGGCTCTCATCCGAGCCCTCAGGACACTTATCTAAGCTTTTCAGAATACATGTATGAGGAAAAGAGTGTACAAATAATATATATACTGAGGGAAGCTCACTTGGCTTAAACTCTGAGCCTTTAAGAATCTCGAATGTGACCAACCTAGGTCACCCGGTACTGATTTCCCCTCAATGGTATGTCATCTATTATAGCTCTAGTCCTAGTTAAAGTATTAAGTTTAACCATTTATTACATACTAACCAATTCCATATAACAATTCAATTCATATTTCATGATTCTCATAAATCATAACCATAATATTATGTATTCTCATATCATGTTATAATCATGTGATAGAGGTATACCACCTCAAAACAAATCAACATTGATTCATAGCAAATATACAATTTTTCCAAGTTAAACAGCTTAGCAATTATGAACAACCCATGAACCAAACCGTGATTCAACCTATGAATCAACAACAGGTTTCACAACCTTGATCATCCTTTTCATGGGCATGAAACAAGTCGTGAACCAAATCGTAAAGTAGCTTGTGAAAGGGCCTATTCCATTGAAAACCCAAAAGTACGACATTGATGCCTATGAACCACTAATTCACAGCCGTGAATTCAGAAAATTTTCTAGAAAACAGAACATGCCATTTCTTACCAATTTCACGTACAATAAATCTCTACGATTGACCAATATTAGTCACCCTATCAATACTCCAATATGCATATAAGCCATTTATTATGCCAATAGCATTTATTTACATAAATAGATAACAAATTATCATCTCAAATCTACCATATCACAATAACACCCATTATGCATATCAACTCGAAAATATACCATTTAACACCCCATTGACCACTCGTAGCGTACATTAAAGACAAATAACACATATTCATGCAACTTAAGTCTTTGAATATGGTTATGTACAAACCTTACACCTAGGATGAAGCTTAGCTAAAGCTTTAGATCCTCAAGCTTGTCATCTCCCTTGAGATGGAGTTCTAGCTCTATCTCCAACTCCTATTAACAATCAAAACAATTCCTTAAGCTTTTGGAACGAGAATGGAACTTGAAGACACACTAAATCGAGCTCATCTCTTGCAACTTACAACTCTCTCATTCTCACTATTCTCTAACTTTACTCTAATGAAACTAGGTATTTGAAGCTCCAAAAATGGAGAAAAAAATTCTAGAGGTAGATGGAGATGGTGTGTTAGGTTGGGTTTTAGGGAATGGGAAGCATATTTTAAAGGGATGACAGCCGAGGAAATTGCAATTGTCTCACCTACTCTATCTGTCCAATATCGTGACTCTTCTTTCACAAGCATAAACTACTCATTCATCGTTGTGATTAACCTTCACAGTTTGTTTACTGAAAATCTGATATTCACGGTCGTGACACTACTTGTCACGAGCGTGAAATCACGACCGTGAAACAACCAAAATCAATAACTTTAAAACACTACTTAACTCCTAACTCTTACCAAGCATTACTATAACTTATAAATCCTATTTATGGATGTTACAAATATTACATCATAACATTATATGTTAAATTTATAACATGTTTGTTATTGGACTAATATTAAGAAAATCATTAATGATTTAAGTAATTGACTATCATACTCTTTCAAATTAATAGAGTTTAAGAATTGTGAATTATTATTAAAGTAAAGGGTAGAGTTAGAAAAAAAATTAAGAAGTTATATTGTTTTCACAAAATGAACAAACTCATTCCGATAATTTTTTTTTTTTAAAAAAAAAGACAAGCTTTTTAAGATAAAATGAGTATAAGATATTAATATACTAAATTTTAGAAAAAGTATAAAAAAATTTATAAAATAAATAATTTTCAAGGATATAATTATTTATTAATTTTTAGTCATATTTCTATCTTTGTTACATGTAACTATGAATTATTATTATTATTATTATTATTATTATTATTATTATTATTATTATTATTATCTTTTTTCGTCCACTTAAAAATTGTCAGTAAAGAAGCGGCGGCTACCCGAGGAGGAAAAAGAAGAGAGGGTGCTTTGTTCTTCGAATTCTGGTCATTATTGTTTCTTTCGGTAGCCATTTATCGATTTTCTTAATTCTTCTTAATTCATATGTTCTCTTAAATCAGTATTAGACGCAAAATTTTTACTAAGCGATTGATCAGTTGCATCTGCTTTCTGATATTGTTCATATTCCCATATGCATAGCATCATGGAAGCATGTTAGTGTAATTCTTGGGTTTTAGAAATTCTGACAGCCACCATTTTAATCGAGTAAATGATAAATTAATTATATCAGTTAATTTCCAATTGCTGCCTTTGATTGCTGATTATGGTATGTAAGTATTACTATGCAAAATGGGTTCAAGGTTTTTTTAATAGTTGTTTAATTACTTTAATTAGTGTTTTTGCAAAAGCTTTTTAGCCATGAATGATTGACCATTGCTTTTTTTTTTTTTGGCTACGAATTGGATTACACAGATGAAGGATATTGCTGTATGTCAAAACAGCAGTCCCTTTTTTTTAAAAAAAAAAAAAAAATCTTCTATGGTATAAAATTCTCACCTTGGCTCTCTTGTGGGCTCGTGCTTCTGGAGCTTTCATAGAAGTGAGTGTCTTTGGCTGTCTGACATTATTTGAGTGTATTCATTTCCTTTCAGTTAACTGTTTAATTTTAAATATTTATAGTTCTGAGATGTGACTTCTGTTTTGTCTTCGGTAATTCTGGATGATTTCTTGTTTTCCATTCTTTACATTGTCATTCTTCCTTGGTAGAATTTCTTTTTCTATATAAGAAAATAGCATTCATGATTTTGACAGATAAATGGAAGGAAATTTGAAAAACTTCCAAGTGGGGAACCTTCCGACTGTAATTTACGAGCCTGACTTTATCACAGAGAGTGAAGAAACCCAACTCCTAGATAAGGTCGTGATTCCCAACTTTTTAATAAAACAAATTTAAAAAATGACACTTTCTTCATTTTTATTTTTGTCATTAAACATTTTTTTTTCTCTTCCAGATTTATGAAGCACCTTTATCAAAGTGGAAGTCTTTGAAGAATAGAAGACTTCAGAATTGGGGTACACTGTCATCTCTCTGATAGCTTGACAACATACACATGCAATATACATAGAAAGAAGGGTTACATCTTTTCTTCGATATCACTGATAACCTTTTTCCTCCTACTGGTCTTTGGTCGTTGGCAGGTGGTGTTGTCCACGAAAAGGGTCTTATACCACAAGACTGTAAGTGTGAATACAACTTCATCTACTTATAACTATCCTGGTGATGATCTGAGTGCTTCATGAAATATGTTAGCTGTCCATTGTGCTTCGAGATGTGTTCATTCTGTTTTGCTCCTGTTAATTTACTTGGTTTCTATTTGCTTTTCATTCAACTTGTGTGTTGAAATTTGCCTCCAAAAATCTTTTACTCCAAATATATGCTTCAATCTATGAAGTTGAAATTTGTTGCATTCCAACCTTTGGCTTGTTTGGAATTTCAGACTGAGGATTGGCATGTATAGAAAATAGTGCACTGTTTGATGATTTACTATTTCAGTTTGGTTTCAACGTTTGCAGTTGACTACTGTTGGTTTCTTTTTGGTTTTTTGTTTCCATGAATGATAATATTTGATTCATTAACTATTCCAGTTCATTGGGTTATAAGCTGCTGCTCTATGCACATCTAAACTTTTAAAGTAAGTTTAGATGGGGCAGTTTTTCCCCACCATTCATTTGGGAATTTTAGAGTTAACCTTTTGGATGAGTACATATGAAGTCATTGGTTGGTGTCTCTTACTTCTGTTCAAATATCTTGAAATTCAAATCTCTAAGGATCAGAGATATTGTTAGCAAGACACTATTCTCAACTAGTAACAAAGAGAAATCAGTAGATTAAAAAGAGGAGAATAATACTCTCCTTGATGTATTGATGAAAAAAGATATTAACAATGGCTGAACTACTGAAGATTAACGAGAAAAAACTGAAGAAAGAGAAAGAACAAGTTCTGTGGATAAACTCACAGCCCAGGGATTAAATCCCCTTCCCCAAGCAAAGCCTAGAGACCCTTTTTGCAATCCCAAATTCTGCCCCCCTGTACTGCATTCTCCTTATTCTTTATAACAAACTTCCAGCTACTCATTACCTTTCTGTCCACCCTTCTTTGCTCCACGTGTCCCTACATTCTGCCTTTTAGAATATACTTACCATATTGCAGGTGCAGCACGGATGGGAAGATTCTCATTCTCTGCCACTACAAGGTCCTGGGCCTTTTATCTATCACTGCCTGCCCCATCAGCAGCAGTCTTGTCCTCAAGACTGAAATGAGGAAATTGGCTTCTGACGGTTAATACATCTTCCCAAGTTGCCTCTTCCACCAGCTTATTAGTCCACTGAATTAGTAATTGGTTAACAAGATCCCCATGTTGACGAACCATGCAGGTGGCAAGAATCTTGTGAGGCAGCAATGTATCCGACACCTCCATAGCTAAATCTTCCGGGAGGAAAGCATCCACACTTGTAGTAACAACTGCTGGTTTTAACGAGACATGAAAAGCCGGATGAATTTTGGATGTGGCAGGCAACTTCAATTTGTAGGCGACCGAACCTATCTTAACTTCGATTTGGAAGGACCATAATAGCGGGGAGCTAACTTTTGATTGATATGGGCAGCAACAGATTGCTGACAATGAGGCCTTAATTTGAGGTAAACCCAATCTCCCACATGAAAGTTTACATCCTGCCTATGAATATCCGCCATCGTTTTCATTTGAGCCTGAGCCTTCAAAAGATGAGATTTGAGCTGATGTAATGCTTCGTCCCAATCTTGCAGTTCTTGTGCCACTAATGTAACTCTGATTTCACCTGGAATATGTTGTACTACAGAAGGCGGTGTTTGCCCATAAGCTTGATGAGGAGTGGTGCCGGTGGAAATATGAAAACTTGTATTGTACTAAAACTCAGCCCAAGGTAGCTACAAGACTAGTGTCAGGGCTATTCAATGGCAAAGCACATCAGATAAGCCTCCAAGCTTTTGTTTACTACCTCAGTCTGTCCATCTGATTCCGGGTGATAAGAAGAGCTCATGTGCAATTCTATACCTTGCAATCGAAAAATCTCTTGCCAAAATTTGCTTATAAAGAAAGGATCACGGTCACTGAGGATTGACTTTGGGATGCCATGAAGTCGAATTACTTCTTTCATGAACACTTCTGCTATGGTACGGGCTGTGTAAGGATGTTTTAACAAAATGAAATGACTGTACTTGGACAATCTATCTACCACCACCAAAATGGTGTCATATCCCTGATTTTGGCAATCTAGTGATGAAGTCCATGGACACCTACTCCTATATCACATATGGAATTTCCAGTGGTTGCAATAACCCTCCAGGAACAAGGGTATTTGATTTGCTTCTTTGACGAGCGTCACATTCCCGTACAAATTTCTAAACTATAGAACTCATGCCAACCCAATACAAATTAGCTGCCAAGCGTCTGTAAGTCCTGTAATAACCTGAATGCCCCCCACTTTTAGTGCTATGAAATTCTTGTAGCAATTTCAAAATGAACTGAAAAGTGGAAGAAATGAGCAGCCGATTTTTGTGATACAAGATCCTATGTTGAATTGAAAACCCCAGCCGAGAGTGAGAGTCCTTTAATAAATCAACTTTAATTTGTTTTAGTAACGGATCAAACTCAACCTTTCTCATCAATTGATAATTGTCCTCCCAAGTTGGGGCTGCAACAATTAAACCCAATTCCCCCTTCGTTCTTCGGGACAAAGCATCAGCAACGGTCTTGTCTTTGACAGGTTTGTAACAAATTTCAAAATTGTAGCCCAAAAGCTTTGCCATCCAATTCTGTTGATCTAGAGTAGTGATTTTTGTTGAAGTGCTTTAGACTCTTCTTATCAGAGAATACTTTAAATGAATTTCCCAACAAATATGAAAACCAGTGTTGGACTGCCAACGCAAGAGCCATGATCTCTCTTTCATAAGTTGACTTGGCTAAGTTACGGTCGGAGAGAACCTTATTGAAAGAGGCTATTGGGTGTTTGTTTTGCATAAGAACCATCCCTATGCCCTTGCTAGAACCATCACACTCCACTTTAAAGGGTTTAGAAAAATCCGGTAATTAAAGAACCGACGCACTAACCAAAGCTTGTTTGAGGCGCTCAAAGGCACTCTGAGCTCCATTTCCCCACTTGAAATTGTCTTTTTTGGTCAACTCAGTAAGTGGCCCAGAAATAATAACCTACCCCCAAATGAATTTCCGATAGTACCCTGTCAATCCAAGGAATCCTCTGACTTCTTTTACATTTTGAGGTATCGGCCAATCTAAGACAACCTTAATTTTGTTAGGCTCCATCGCCACTCCCTGTTTGCTAATTTGATGACCCAGATAATCTATCGTTGTGTGGCCAAAAGAGCATTTCTTTTTGTTGACAAAAAAGTGATTAGTCTTCAAAACGGTCAATACAGATTGCAAATGCTACAAATGCTCTTCCCAGTTTTTACTATAGATTAAGATGTCATCAAAGAAGGCTAAAACATACCTCCGTAGTAGAGGGCGGAACATGTCATTCATGATGGCCTGGAATGTTGAAGGAGCGTTAGTAAGGTCAAAGGGCATGACCAAGAACTCATAAAGCCCATCATGTGTATGGAAAGATGTCTTCTAAACATCCACCAACTTCATCTGTATCTGGTAGTATCCCGATTTCATATCTAATTTCGTAAAAAAACCGACTCCATGCAACTCGTCTAGCAAGTCACCCACCGCCATAATTGGGAATTTGTCTGGGATAGTAACCTTGTTAAGAGCCCGATAGTCAATACACATGCGCCAAGATTGATCCTTCTTTCTATCAACGATACCCGGACTAGAGTAAGCACTTTTACTAGGCCGGATTACTCCTTTTGCTAATAACTCTTGGACTTGTCACTGGATTTCTTCCTTTTGCACATGGGGATACTGATAGGGTCTCACATTTATGGTCCCTTGATTCAGATACAAATTAATGACATGATCGCAAGACCTAGCTGGAGGCAGCCCCTGAGGTTCTGAAAAAATAGATTCAAATTCACTCAATAATTCATTTAATTGTCTCTGTTGGTTGAAAGACAACTATTGATCCCCAAACTGATTTCCACTATCCTTCTCTTTACTCACCTGTGGCACTAAACAGCCCCCTTGAGTCCCAGACAATAATTCACGAAGAGAAGCTTGTTTTGCTCATGAATGGTGGTCATGCCTTGTTATTCAACATATTGTCCCTGGTGCCAAAAGCACATGGTCTGACATTTCCAGTTATCAGTGACCTCCCCCAAAGTGTTAAGCCACTCCATACCCAACACCATATCCAAATTGCCCAACTCAAAAACCAAAGCTGAAATGTCACAAGAATACATACCTCTGTCAAGCTGAATTGTTAGGCCGACACATTGTTCTTTTACCCATACCCTATGTCCATCTCCTAACTTAATTTGAATTTCGGGAAACTCTTGCTTGCACAGACCCAAGGCCATGACCAACTTGCGTGAGATGAAGTTGTGAGACTATCCACTATCCACCAATACTTCAACCGGAATACCCCGTAACTCACCTTGAAGCTTGAGTGTTTTAGAATTCGACCCATGCAAGGCTGCTAACCCAGAAAAATCCAAGAGCTGACACTCTCCTTTAGTCGGTTGTGGTTCTTCTTCTTCTGTCATCCCCTTGTTCACAATCTCCCCCATTTCATCTAGCTCCTCATCATCGTTCAACAAGATGACTTGTAATTGCCCCTTTGGACATCGATGCTGAGGGGAATAAGGTTGATTACACCGGAAACACAAGCCCCTCCTTCGATCTTCAAGGTAAGCTCGGGAAAGATGCCTTGCTCCTTTATTACGCTGGGACGAAGGAAGATGGAGGCCAGATTTGTTGATTGTGGCTCGATTAGGATTTGGGTTTTGTTGATAAAACTTTGGGTCTTGTTGGGCTTTGGGCTGTGTGTCACTAAAGTGATCTATTTTGGTGGACCGGCCCCCTAAATATGATGACTCACTTGGGTTGCTGCTATACACATGAGAAGATAAGTGAGCTCCCTCTCCTCTTTCACTTTCTGTTCTAGTCCAACTTCCAGAGACCCACGGGTTCTTCTTTCCCAAAGCTACTTCAATATTGCGAGCAGTAATTATGGCATTTAACTGAGATTCTGGCCCCATCAATTGAATCCAATGCTTGATATAATCTTTCAACCCATTCATGAAGTATCCCAAATATAGAGCTTCAGATTCTCTAGGAATCATTGAAGCAATCATCTCGAATTCATCTATATACTCATCCACCATTCCCCGCTGTCGCAGAGCCGATAACTGCTCATACAGACTGAAATTTCCGATGCCCCCAAATTTGTTTAATAGTTCAAGCTTGAACTAAATCCAGCTTAACTCTGGATGAAGCTCCCGAACCATAGTAAACCAGTGAACTGCTGCCCCTTCCATACAAATGTGGGCTAAGGGAACCTTGTGTTGTTCCAGAGTGCTGTGGATCTGAAAATAGGTCTCGGCACAAGTCAACCACCCACGGGGATCGATCCTGTTGAATACCGGTATTCTTCCAAATCTGGGCGGTGGGTATCCATCTTCACGAATAGGGTGAGATGGGGCTCACTGGTTTGTAATACCCGGTGATTCCACTGAATGTTCCAGAGAGCTCCTCTCTTCCTCTGTACAGGTTGCTTATCCATCTTCTTTAACAACTAAAATACTATGCCTTGCAATTTTTCTTGGCCCTCTTGAAGAGTAGTCATTTGTTGAGCTATTGTGGCCATATGCTCAGTCAGATTGTTGATGTGTTCATCTTGCACATCCAGGCAAGCTTGTGTCCGAGTCTCCATGAAGCCGTCAGTCTTCCCCATCCCAGAGATCCTGCAGGTCGGACCAATTGTTAGCAAAACACTATTCTCAACCAGTAACAGAGAAATCAGTAGATTGAAAAGAGGAGAATAATACTCTCCTTGATGTATTGATGAAAAAAGATATTAACAATGGCTGAACTACTGAAGATTAACAAGAAAAAACTGAAGAAAGAGAGAGAACAAGTTCTGTGGATAAACTCACAGCCCAGGGATTAAATCCCCTTCCCCAAGCAAAGCCTAGAGACCCTTTTTGCAATCCCAAAATCCGCCCCCCTGTACTGCATTCTCCTTATTCTTTATAACAAACTTCCAGCTACTCATTATCTTTCTGTCCACCCTTTTTTGCTCCACGTGTCCCTACTTTCTGCCTTCTAGAATATACTTTCCATATTGCAGGTGCATCACCGATGGGCTTCTCATTCTCTGCCACTACAAGGTCCTGGGCCTTTTCTCTATCAGATATTAACAACAGTTTAACATGATTCCGTGCCTCCTACACATAATTTTCTTAGGGCACTCTTAGTGTCCATGAAATGGGCTTGAGATCATGCACCTTTTACTAATAGAGTTCCAGTTATATCACACTCTTCCTAGTAGCAGTTAGATCTATAGCATCTCAATCCTAGGTGAGTCATTGAGTTATAGTGATGTAATCAACATTTTGATGTGCTGTAATTGGGGACTTCTGAGAATTGGGGTTTAAATTATGTGAAGTGTTTACTTTTTCATCTTAAGATCAATTCTTAATATGATTTACTACTGCAGTGCCTCCTTGGTTAACAAAAATTACCCAAAGAATATATGAAGAATCAGGCCTCTTCCCAGCAGCAATCAACCATGTACTCATCAATGAATATCTTCCTGACCAGGGAATAATGGTTTGTTCTGAACTCTTGTATATTTTATCTAATCATTATTTTCACGTCATATTGTGTAAAGTCCAACTCCCCTTCAACCCCAAGAAAAGGAAAGAAAAAAGGGAAAAAAAATAAAATAAGAGTAGTCATTTTATGTTCAGTGGTTGGCTTTGTGTATGAAGTGCATATGCGTGACAATGGGAATTTTGTTGCTTCATTTTTCCACACTAAATGTGCATTCAATTGTGGCATCACTTGTGTGTTATGTATGATTTGGAATGCTTCATATATTTAACCTTGCAATCAAAGTTTCTCCTGAGTTTTTGACAGGAGTGGCTAGGTGTAGTTCTTATTATGTGATTGTTTGTTCATACAGCCGCACCAGGACGGGCCTGCTTATTTTCCTGTAGTAGCTATTCTCTCACTTGGATCACCTGTTGTCATGGACTTCTTTCCACATTCAAGGTTAGGAACAAATGCAGATGCAAGAGATAATGTTGAGAAGCAAGGATCTGGCATTGAGGCTTTAAACATGGGGACAAATAAATGGTTGGATAATGACCATCCTTTTTCTGTCCTATTAATGCCTCGTAGCCTACTGATATTCAAGGATAATGCTTATTCAGGTGTGTCTGTATTGGTTGTATAACAGAAATATGTATTTTTAACAGCTCACTCAAAACCGACATCGTTGTTCTGTTGTTTCCAGATTATCTGCATGGTATTAAAAACAGTGAAGTGCATCAATATCATGAGGTAAGAATGATGAATTTGTTGATAACCGAATTAAGTCATATTCCTAAATGGGCTGGCAGGTGAATTGAGGCTTGTGTTCTAATGTTTACCCACATTGCAGGCCATTAGCAACACAGAAGCTTCGATAAATAATAACATTGATAAACCTTTAGCATCAGAAAAAGCTGTTCAAATAGTGGGAGATAAAGATTACAAGATCATTCATCGGACAACGACTAGAGTTTCTTTGACATGTCGACTGGTGTTGAAGGTTCACAAGAATTTGTTCAAGTTTTAGTGCATTTTGCATTCGGGTTGTTCCCTGGTGCAACTTAATTCTAAATTTTTTCTTGCTGGAATTGTGCTTTATATTCTAGTTTTTTTGCATACTCTTGCTAGGCAATTGTCTTGTCCAGATAGATAGGAAGCGGCTTAACGGAGGAGATAAAGTAAAATGTGCATTAGAGACGAAGAGTTTTCTCAGTAGGCATAATTTTCCTATTTTCTTTAATATTGTAAATTTTGTATACACTCTGAAGCGTTTTGCTTCAAGTAAATATATTATCTATGAATGTTCCAACTTCAATGAATTAAAATCTGTGAAATTTATTTGCAACTTCAACTTTCACACAATTTTATTATGAAGTTTACATATCAATCCTATAAATTTGTTCTACATGAGCCTATCAAATTAAGTTACCCCAATTCTTAGTAGGAAAGTCGATTGGCATTCTGGTCATTTACTTGTATTCATCAGGCAACTTTTATTTTTCATACATTTAAATTGCTTTTAAGGATTTTAATTTTGATGTTTTATTAGTGAAAAGTATCATAGGCTTTTAGTTTTTCACTTTTATAGTTGACTTGAGTACCAAATTGATTGACATTGATACTTCAGAGGGGTGTCGTGTTATTATCTTTGTTCTTAGAACTATTTCATATTCTTTAATATGGGTGGATAAATATGGAAGATTAAAATTGCTAAATTTAATTAAATGAGATTAAATACAATTTAATTATCAAATATCATACAATAAACGTATCTAAATTTGATAAATTTTTAAATATAAAGGATGTCTAGAGTTAAATAACCATACTAAAAATAAATATATCAGATTTCGATGATTTTTTTTTCTATTTTTTTTCAAAATTTTTTCTTTTAACTTGTTAAAAATGAAAAAAAAAAGTCTAATCATACACATTTTTAGTTTCTTTTAAGGAAACAAAAATCTTAAACTGAAAACATCGCGAACATGCTTTTAACTGGCATAAAATAATTGTACGATCAAATGGATTAGGAACGATTTCACCTATGATCATGTCCCTATACTTGATCTAAAACCACTTGAACTTAAGGATTCAAATGTGAAAAATAAACTTTTAAATCCATAACACTATATCAATTTCTATCAAAATTATGACAAATGCAATATCTCTGCCTGCCTTCTACAAAATTAAGGCAGCACAAATCAATTTTCTTCAATAACTTCATCTCCTCTCCCTCTCTTCCACTCCAAACAAATTATCTCAGGAAAAAAAAAGGAAAGAAAATGAAAAATCTACTACAACTCATCAGCAATAAGGTGTAGTTCATAAAAGATTCGCATATATATATATATATATATATATATATATATATATATATATATATATATATATATATATATATATTAACCAAAAATCTCCAAACATGACTTCATTGTGCTGATTTTTATAACTAAGGTCTACATAGGTTTCAGGAAGAAGGTTTTTTTTTTAAAAAAAAAAAAGAAAAAAAAACCCAAAATGCAGCTTAGGAGAAGTTACATAAAATGGTAAAAAAAAAAACAGAATAATAAATATAATATTGCTGAATCCGTCTTTATTGAGCAAGATAGCGGGCTTCTCTTGCAGAGTTTGCAGGTATGGGAAAATGATGTAGGCGTGCCATCCGTAGTACCGCTGAAATGTGTAGGCCCAAATAGTTGAAAAGGCGGCTGAATTAGCTTTTAAGAATTTCTTATTTTTATAAAATAATTCACATTTTTTTAAATACGACAATAATATTTTTATATTGGATAGATAATACATGCAAAAAAATTCAATTTTGTTTTTACAAAATCGAAGTTTGTAATAAAATATATTTCTTAATATCTAAAATTAATTTTTGTCAAATAAATTACCTCTTTTATTTGCAATAAAAATTTCATATAAATTTAAATACAAATGAGTTTTTGCCAAAAAACACATAATATATTCACATAAAAATCAAATTTAAATTTTTTTTAGTAAATAAGAATATTAAACTTGAAAATAAAAAAATAAAAAAAAGTTTAACACACTTGAATTTATAGTGATTCAATTTATTTTACCTACTTTACTCCTCAAAACTTAATTTTGAGAGTTTATCTCCACTAGTAATTATATTCAAGAGTAAGAATCAAATCAATTATAGCCTTAGATTTCTACCTAAATCTTTTGAGTCCAAATCCAAATTTTTATAAAGTGAAACTTAAAAACATTTATATTAGTTTTTTTTATCCAAAAGATTCTAAACAACCCAACAACTAAATTTTCAAGCTTAACTTGAAAATTAACTCAAAAATAAATTACTCACAAGCTCAAAAACAAATTGCACAATGGAAGGAAAATATTTCTAAAAAATAAAAAGCAAGTTTCTCTTAATGATTTTTTTTATTTTTCCAATATTTGAAACATCATTCGAACATATATTTATAATTTTGTTGTCAAAAACTAGTTAGTAGAGAGATTTTCGTTTTATAAAACTAGCTGTTATTTTGTTTTTTTGTAAAATCTATCAGTTATAAAATTAGAATATTCAACTAGAATGTTTTGTTATATATTATTTTTCCAAGTAGTAAAAAATACTCAATTTTAAAAAGTTTTATACTTTGAGCTTTACTTTTAGACACCAATTGATATGAATTTACATTAATACCTTAATATATCTCTTTCATGTGGATGTGTCTATTTCTTGAAGGTTTCTTTGCTTCTAATTTTTTACACATTAAATATATAAAAATTACAACAACAATAATATAACAAAATCTAATACTTCAATCATAGTTTTAAAATCATCAAAACAAAAATTGTAACTTTTGAGTAGCATAGCTAATTTATGCGATCCACAACAGAATGATTATCCAAAGATAGCTGAATAGTTGAAAGCTTAACCATTTCGTATCCAATGATTGTGATTCAGGCCATAAAGCATTCCAAGTATTTTCTCTTTGATATAATATCAATCAATAAGGTATCAAATATTTTTATATGCGTAGTTAAACATATATTTTTAAGACTGATTACGGACGCGCATTAATATTTCAACTAAAACTGTGGAAAGTGATAAACTATAATAGTTATAAATATAATTTGGGCAAACTTCAAAGGAATCCCCAAATATATGTTAGAAATTCCAAAGCATTTAGTCAAATTACTTCATTTGACTCTCCATTTTTTTTTTGTAATGTTTAGATTGAAGACATTAATATCCTTGGGCTTTTGATTCTATGTATTTTCATAATCTTAATTTATTATTATTATTATTATTATTATTATTATTATTATTATTATTATTATTATTATTATGAAATTATGGATATCTTTGAAAATTAAAAAGTTAAATAGAACCCCTCCTTGGAGGGCTTTCCAAGATTCTCATTTTGAGGGAATTTGCTAAATTCATGGATTCTACCATACTATGAATTATTCAAAATTTCTCATTTAAAACCTTCCAACCAAATATTTCCTTAAGGAATCTATCTATATCATTAAAAGCGGATTGAAAATCACTGAAGTAAGTACAGTAAAATTTCAACCTTGCCCTTAATATATTACATAAGACAACTCTACCGAAACAATGTTGTATTTGGCGTAACAACACCCCTTCCATATAAAAAATGTTGTTATCCTACTTATGCTCATAATAGATACACTACAGGAATGATGTATATTACGTAATAACACCCTTCCCACAACAAAATCCCATTGTTAATGATGCTGCATTTTATATAACAACACCCTTTTTATATCAAAATGCTATAGCAACAACGATTGCTTTAGCATGAGCTTTTGACCTAAGATATGAGTTGTTCCTACAAAAAAGCGAGTGAGTCAAGCTTCGACCAAATCCTTCTTTCCTTTCTTTCTACACCATTTTTACTCTTTGAAGAAGCTGTAGAACTCATCATGCAATATGCTCGCAATAATTCCAAAAACATCTTCCAAATGATGTTGTCCCCTTTTGGCATCCTAGAAAAAGGTGATTAATGTCTCTCTGCCATGGGTACTTGGCAATGTTAGGGCATTTAGGTCATCTCCAATGCAACATCAAAATGACATGAAGTGAGCTAAAGATAAAAATGGTATAGCTTCTGTTATTTTCAACCAATGCCAAATTTAACGCCAAAAATAGTATGGCTATAGTAAAATGTCATATATATATATATATATTGTGATATTGTAGCCATATAATTTCACAGCTTTCTCTCTCTCTCTCTTTTCTTTTTAGTGTTAAAGAAGATAAAGAAGAATAAGGGAAGAGAAGAGAAGAGGAGGAGTGGAGTTGAAATCGGAAGAGATGTCGTTGTTTTTGTTTTTGTCTATCCCTCTCTGCGGCTGGATGAAGAAGAAGATGAAATTTGGAATTTTGACCCAAAATAATAAATATTCATTTTTTATTTTCTTTAAAAATGTTGGCCTTAAAAAAATCTAAAATTTATTTTTTTTAGTTTAATGGGTGGAAGAATATATATAATATTTTTTTTGTGTATAAAAAAATGATGTTATGAGTTAGAGATAAATTTATTGTAGTTATATTATTTTAGCGTAATAATGTTTTAGGTTGGAAATTGTCTTATTCCCCACGCTCTCGAGATAGATTTTTCAAATTTTGTATAAATGGTTAACAACATATATATGGGTCAATTATGGTTTTTGTTGATTAGTTTTTATGTGTTTTACTTCTGTTTTTTTTTTTTCATTTTTTAAATATTTTTATAACATTTTTTTCTTTTTTATACGTCTACCTATTTTGCAAAATTAAAAATATCTATCGATTTGTTCTAATTCACTTTTTTATATTTAAAAAAAATACTGTTGAGATATATGTTGCTGATGAAGCTCTGCGTAAACCATTGTAGATTTTATAATGGGTCATCTAACTGTGTAAATTAGTTGCAATATCAAAATGAACCTATATACTTTTTTTATGTACAGTTATCTAACTACTGTTCTTTTATTATGTACCTATTAGCTGTGTATAATTTCTTTTATAATGTGTATTTATGTAAATAACTAGGCATTTATCAAAAATTAATAACTATTTACAATATTAGTTTAAATTATATTATCAAATTCTTATTTCTTTATAAAGTCAAATGATGAGTTTATCTTTTTTTTGTTGTTAAAAAAAATGCCTTTAGCCTTTTATGAGAATAAATTATATATGATATTTTTTATACATTTATATATTATTTACTCCATTTACTATCGAAATTGTATATTTCTGATGCAATGCGAAAATAACATACTGATTCAGAAATAACAATAAAATAAGAAAATAAAAAATGTTTTCGATTCCTTTGAATCTGATACTCAGTATTACAAAACAAAAGAAAAACAAACTTTTAATTCATTTTTTAGTATATAAATTAATCTTTAAAAACATGAACTATATATTAATGCATGAAAAAAATTGAACACATTCTGATATTGAGTAGATGTGGAGACTAATAACCAGAGAAATGAGAAAACCAAAGAATCAAATGGGTATAGTTGAGGAATAAAAGAATGGGGGAATTTCTTAATTTAGTGTAATTAAGAAAAATATTTACAGGTTTAGGATAGTTTTTAAAAAAGTTCCTATTTTAGGATAATTTACTGTTTATTTTGACATATCAGAATTTTGTGCATTGGTTAAACTAGCGCATTCGGCTTGTGCACCAGTTGAACAGGCCTGTGCCACCCAGCTTTCTCCATTGAACGCTTCGCCCAGCTTTTTCTGATTGTGAATTACTTGCACAAATTAGGGAAAAATACTGCATCCAGTGCCTTCAAATATTAGGGGAATATGTAGAAGTTCTTGGGCCTGTTTTGCATTAAAAGGGAGTGGATGTGTGTCTTGCATTATTGCAACGCAGTTCTAAACATAAGGAGGCATCAAAGTCAGCAATACTCTTACCTGATGTGATAAAGCTCATCTGTGCTTTGGCTGCTCATCGAAAATCCCAGTGACTAAAATAATGATGATGATGGCTGTTCATGCTGTTCACCTATAGGGTTGTGCTTCTGACAACATCAGCAGCAGCATCACCACTTGCTTTGATGGCTAAATAAAAATAATAAAAAAAATAGAGTTGTGCGCCACTTCAGCCTCTATGCACTACTTGAAGTGGTGCACAGCATGGTATTCCGTCGGATTTTTCATCCCAAACTTGGAAATAGTTTAGCTAATAACCCTAAACCCATAATTTTAAATTCTACCCTAAATTTGTAAATTGTTTTTTCAATTACAATAAACTAATCATTTTCCCTAAAAGAATGGCTCCATCTCTATAATTTTTTACACGAGTAACTCTGCAAAACTTATTTTTCGTCAGTCAGTAATTTGGGTCTCAAAATAAGAATTAGTTTTGTGCTGTCACTCAATTAAAATGATTTAAAACTGGCCATTTTTATGGGAACTAATTCCAGTCTCAAACCATTTTCTTGGGACTGAATGAGCTTTTTTAACACTGAATTGTTCCATGTTAAAATATTTTATCTTAACAAAATCACTAACTAAAAGAATTAAAAGTAGGAAAACATTTTGGTGACACGTAAATATTTGTTGAGAGTTTGTGGGCCAGATTTTGCCATCCCCAGATTTTGGGACCGAATTGAAATGTTTTACCCATTTGATTTGTTGATCAAGGACAACAAAACCGGTTCACAATAACAAGAAAGCTTTTGTGAAATATGACCAATGCGACTATAATAACATTGATAGATGGTTGGAAGACACAAGCAACTGAATAAAAGGAAAAAGGAAGTTTTCAATCATTTAAAACTAATCTAGTAACATTTCTAACATGATGTAAAAAAATTATTCATCACAACCATTAAATGTCAGAACATGGTGCTGTTGATTGATTAGCTCTGTTGTTGCTTTACAATGGTCCATTGCAGATTGAAAGTCTCTGACTATAGAAAATGCTTGAGTAAGATGATCATGAGCCTGCAAATGATACAATTGGAAGTAAAGAATGCTATAAAAACATTCCACTAACTTTTTTGCGGGAGAACTGTTGCTATCAAGTAGTTTGGTAGTTTTCTCAATTTTGTAACAGTAGATCCGATTAAGACATCTGTATACTCTGACAAAGCATAGATCAACTATTCCCTCATAAAACAAAATCTAGTCTCAGTCCCATCCAGTCAGAGTCAGCCAAATGGACTTTTCTTATTCACTTTTATTTAATGCAATAACTCAAAAGTAGAATAAAGTCAATAAAGCAAAGAAAATGCTATAATAATAATGAAACAATATAATAATGAATCAGATTCCCCCTTGGACAATCAAAAGTTGACAACTCGATATATGGAACTAACCTCTGCAATGTGTTTGTTATGCGGATGCAAAATAGACCTCAGATCACCAAGAGTTCTAAGAGCATCTGGAAGAGTGGTAGTTGACATTTGTTTTGAAACAACTCCATCCAGCAACCTTGTTGAGAATAGAAAGCCCTAGTTGAAAATTTTAATGGAAAAACCAATATATGTACATGTGTGTATATTCCCAATATGAATACAGTGTATCCTCTGCAGGATATGAATATGATTAAGCATACTGTAGTCACATCAAAAGCAAAATTAAATGAAATAGAAATATACCTTTATATGTAAACCCATGCTTTTCTCATGGCTTCATGTGAAGCTTCCAAATCGCAATAAGACCCGCAGTTTAGACAATATCCAGCTTGAATTGGTTGGGTCCTGTTGTTTAGCTCAAAAGCAAGGTGAGCCACATTATTGATATTAACATTATTGAGCTCATCAACCAATTAATATATGTAGATTCGGTCAAAAGAAAAGGAAATTGATAGTATCTTATGAAGTGTGACTTAGGATAGTCTCATATCAAAAATATAATCCTGAAATTCCAAGAAGACAACAGGATCAGACATCAATATTGGATTCTAGATAAAGCAGTGTACAATATTCTAGCAACAGATAGTTAGCAGCTGTTTAAGATGCCTCAGATTTTTCTTTTCCCCCTCATATAGGTATTTTTTCAATCTAACATTTGGGATGCAATACCACAATCAGACTTGCATAATACACCTGATGCTAAGATCAAAAATTCCATTGCAGATCAACAACAGTACCTGTAAATGCAGGCCAAAGTTCAGTGTTGCAGGAAGTCTAGAAAAATTCTCGAGTTTGTTTGTCTCAGCATTAATTACGCAGCTGTCCAAGATTACACCATCACAGTTTGGATTGACACAATGAAAAGCATTTAGAATCAAGTTGAATAGATTTAATCTTGAATAGCCAGGGCACTGACATCTAAATGACTACTTATCTTCCAAAAATCTATGTTACTCCGACACTTCGAGTATAACATTAGTATGAATATAAGATTTTTACTGGATCATTTACTTTAAAAGTGAGTATTCATAATTCCGGTTTCATTTAAATTGCAGCCGTAGATCAAATGAACTTGGAAGAAAATATTTTTGTGAAGTTAGAAGAATTATTTCTTAATGACCCACAATTGGAGACTATGATTTGCGGTGGTGAAAAATATTAATTTAGATTATATAGCAAATTTGGGTTGATTTACAATTATAATGGATTTAAAATTATCATTTTATTGTTTGATTGTATTTTAAATTTTAAGTTTGTAATTTAAAATATTTTATCAAATTTTATTTTATTCAAAAATTTAATTTTATAATTTGATCTATCTTTTTAACTTAAATTATTATATATCATAAATTAAAAAATATATATATATATAAGCGTATCTCCATTGTCATACCCTAATTTTGGATACTTTTTAGTTATACCAATGCATTCTAAAATTTAAAAAATAAGAAATCGAATTTATAGATATGTACTATGTCGGGTACCTGTACTTGAATCAAAACAATATAGCCAAAAACTTCAATGGGTCTTTAGTGTCCAATTGCCCAACCTGGAAAATAGAAAACTACGTTCACAAACTGAGCTGCCTATCCTTTTAAATTTCTGATGTTCAATACACAAAAACTCGTATACAAAAGATATAGTAAAGATGGAAACAGTAACAGTTGAGAACATTATCAATAAACCAATGCTTATATTTGTACAGTGAGAAATGAGCTTGAAAAGGACCTGAGGAGCATAGGTCAACTCCAGAGGACAACCTGTAGTAACAAGTTCTGTTGTTCAAATAAAGAGACTACGGGAAAGGAAATATGCATGGATTTTTGGCTAGCAAGAATGGCTGAACGAGCTGCCGGCTATATAAATGGCCTGACCAACTGGGACCTATAAAATATTACAACCAAGTCAGTCTAGCATAGATGGGGCAGCTTTCCTATTCTCAACTTAAAAAAGGACTCAAGCAATGAGCAGTTCTACACAAATAACTGTTATTTTCTACTTGGTACACAAAGCATTAAACACAGATGAACACTTCAGAGCTTAAAAGTGAACCTGTTCTGTACTACTTGTTAAAGCATCTCTAGTTTGGGAAAAAATTCCCACTCATCTAATGGGCGGTGAACGTCAATAGATTTCATACGGACGACTGCCATAGCATTTATTCTGATTTGAGACATAAGTATGATGGTCTGCAGGCAGAGAACAATATAAAATTTCAAACTAGAAAAACAATTAAATTGCAACCCAGAAGATAGATGATGTTGATAGGGAATCAAGAAGCTAACTAAAGAAACAAGACAGTCCTCTAGGACCCTCTTTTGCCAGGAATTTAGGAAGTAGAATCAAAAGTCTTTAAGATTAAAGAAATTAAGAAACAAGAAAGTCTTCAGGGGGCCCATTCTTTGTCATGAATTTAGGAAGTAGAATCAAAAGTCTTTAAGACTTCCCAGAAATGATCCTGTTCTGTGAACATCCCTTATTAAATTCTTAGATCTTCCTTTTTGGCATTTTGAATAATTCTGGATAAAATTGAAAGACCAATCTGAAAAATTGGTAAATTCAGGAGACTGATTTCGCTTTAAATTAAATTGCAGGTCTAGATTTTGGATTTTAAAAAAAAATAAGAAAAATAAGGAATTCGTTTCGACTCAAATTTCTGTCAATTGTGCAATCAGCCAAAGCACGATCACCCTTAGTCTTGTATCTCTATTACATCCTTTTTCATTGGGATGTTATAATTGTGATCCTTTCCCAAAGCTTCAACTAGGTCAGGGGCACCATTTCTACCGCTTAGTGTCCATTTGCGTATGACTAAGAAGGAAGAGGGGGGAGAGGGAGAGGAGAGGAACCTGTGATCAAAAGACTCCCATTTATTGGAGGTTCGAAGCCAAAAAAGTTCCGAAGACAGCATAAGAGTACGATAGCATAGACATGCAATTCCAATTTGCCTTCTGGATCAATTTGTGAATAACTATGAGAAAGATCCTAAAAGGCAATAAACTAGGAAGTGAATTCCTTATATAGACACCTTTTGTACAATAAACCATACAACATGCAGTCTAAGCCATGCCAGGGCTCCCAGAAGGTTAGAGTATACAGAACCTCTTCTTTGAAATATGGATTTTGCTATCGTTCGACCTGCCAAAACTAAATTAGATTTAACTTGAATTGCATGTATCGTTATCATATATATATATATATATATATATATATATATAAAATTAATATTTTATAAATATATGTTAATTTTTATAAAATATTAATAATTTAGCATAACATATCATATAAATATATGTGAGCAAAATAAAATTTATTATTATAAAAAATTTTAAGCATTTAATTATTTATACGATTATTACTAATACAAATTATGAATAATTTATTAATTTTTATTCACATATATTAATATAATTAATTATAATATAATATATTACCAATTTATTCATAAATAAACTTTTATATATATATATATATTTAAAATTATTAATATATAATTGAATATTTTAATTATTAAATATTTTATATATTTTTAAATATATCTAATCGAGTCATAAATAAATTAAATATTTTTATATCGTATCGTAAAAAGTTTGTGTCGTGTCATGTCCAAAATTGTTAGCTCTAAAATCATATGACAATACTGCAAGCCAGTTCATGTCAAGGCATTCATGTTTATGCTCAAGAAAGCATTCAGCATGCGGTTCATAGTCCCTAGATGAAGTAACCCCTGCAATATGCTCTTTAACATTGTTTGGAGGGCTTTCATCAATTCCATCATTTGTTTTATAGTAACTGATAGCTTTTCCGCAGGCTAGTACTTGGCAATGTTGGGAGCAGTAAAATGGCATTGAACATGATATACAAAGGACTTTATGTGCTGGTAATTCATTCAAGCAGTAAAGATAATATGTCTCTCGGCAACTCTTCAATATAATCTGCAAGTCAAAGGACCAAATAAACTCATACTGCTCATTAGAATGAAGTTACAGTATATTAATGACAAATGCATATATATGGCTGCGTGTGTTTACATTTATACAAAGGTGGCAACAAAGAGAGGAATTGGAGTACAATCTAATGCATTGATTTATATGTTGAACCATGTTTAAGAGTAAAATCCTAATAGAGGGATTGAGGACATTGCATAGAGGATATAACAGGAACAAGCAGCGGAATGAGAATTTTGAAGGATTAAAAAAAACTAGTTACAGTAGATGGAAACATATTTTAGAGAATTTGATACAACTGTCATGACTTGGTTGACATTCTAAACAAAAATGCATGAATTAATCTAGATAGACTTCGGGTGACATTTAAATGTTTGCAGAATGAAACACTGAGAAAAGATTTAAAGTCGACATTTTGGTCTTTGATTTTAGGGGTTCATTGTATTGTTAATGGCTCTTGCCACAAAAGATTAGCAGTAACAATAGTTAGATTTGTGTTCCTACACAACCTGTAAGTTAATAAGGAAATCTGAAATCTCCTCACGTAAACATCATGATTCAATTATGTTAAATTATTATTCCTAATTGGAAAACAATCAATTGCATTTATGTTCTATATGATTATTTAGATATACACCCCACCCACCCAACAGAAAGAACAAAAGAGGCGGTTACAGCCAAGTTTTAAAGCAGGGTTAGAAATAGCGTATCACACAATAGGAAGGATAGAAAGTCTCCCTTTCCCATGTCTTCCCATTGCTATTCGCAAAAATGCTAAACTTCTAAGACAATAACTGTGCATTAACAATCAATGCAGGAAAGGAAAATAAATTAGTGAAAATAATTATAAATAATGTTGTACAATACAACCAAGTTAAACAATAATTTTCATAAATTAGTTGGGTGAAAGAAAAGTTGAGAATTGACCTGTCACTTGAGAGGGTGGTGATTTAAACTTATCAAAATTCTTTTGAATTAACCAATCAAAACAATTCATTTTTTTAGCAACTTATTTGTAGAAATACATTTTCTTAAATTTTAATATCATGAAAAAGTTCATGGTTGGACCAGCGCATAAGGTTTTTCCTCATGGACCAAGGGAGCATTAGGAATGTCAGGTGACACATGATAAATTTATTTGGGGTGTCTCATCTGTCACAAAAAGTCCACGCAGATTTCATTTGCAAACTTACAATATAAAAATGCACTATATAACACCTCCTTACCCCACTTCCATAAGCAAAGTGAGAATTACCCATCTATATTAAAAAATTAATAAAATGAAGTATAATTTTTTTTACGAAAATATTACAGATACCGAAAATAAAATTATTACAAATACAAATATTCAAAATTTTATTTATTAATAAAATATATTAATTTACATTTAAACTATATCTCTTACATTATATTTTACTTCTATAATACACACTATATGAAATAAAACTATAATCTGATTTACAAAATTTTTGATAAAATATACTAAAAAGAAATCCAAAACTTTTAGTTGCTTCCTTTCGGGTATCCTTTTTATTCTGACAATTTTACTATTTACGGCTACTCTTCTAAAATCTGCGCGAGAGAAAACCACCCGCGTTAAGCTACTAGTTTAGTGGTGTTTAAATAATAAAAATTTTACATACATATATTTTCTTGCATGTCATTTATATATTTAACAAACAAGGCATAAAATAAAGAATTATATAAATCAAATAAATTTTATCAAACATGTAATATTTAACAATTTTAATTAATATAGCATTATCAGAATGACATATTTTAATAATATTATTATTTTTCATTTTTCTTATGTCCATAATACCTATAACTGAACTAACTAATAGGAATAATGGGGTTGTCATTACCAGCTTTCATAATATTGCGTCGAACGCATCATAATAATGTCATTACCGGCTTAATAATTTTGCTCCGATCGCATTTATAAATTTGTCATTTCTGATTTTTACATTTGACATTGAGTGCTTTAAATCCTCTGATTGACATGTCAAACTATTCTATATTCTAATTCTAGATCAGGTGTCATAGGACTTAACTATTTTTATATTAATTCACATTATTTTAAAAAATTAATAACTTTACTAAATTGTCACAAATAAGCTTATTTATTTTTGTTATTTGTTCCCATTATTATTGCACTAGAATCTCATACATAAATAATTTATTAAATATTTATAATTACCATTAAAGTAAAAATTTACATTAATTATTACATATACTTATTACACCACATGCAACAACCCAATATTTCAAGTTTTTATCTATAGCAGATTTCGGCCCTGATTTGGGGCTTCATTTTTAGCCCATTTATAATTCAAATTTGAAATTATAGTCTTCTAACAATTTGAAGCTTATTGTCTCAGCTTTCAGATGCATTAAAAATCACTCATATCTCAATTTTCTATCAAAAGTTATGGCTAAATGAACACTAAATCGTCACTATAATTTCTGCCTAGAATTTTCTAGACAAATTTTAGGTCTGAACTTTATGTATTTTTCTAGGCAAATTCAAATATATTTAGATTTTATGGTCTGAATAAAAATTAAAGCCCTATGTCTTAGCTTTCCATTTCAATAAATAATATACAAAAAGAAATTTCAGAACTCAAGTTATAATCAAAATAGTTAAGACTATTCCTGAAATTTTGTAACAAATCATCAAATGGACATCAATCTACTTTTCAACCACATTCATCATTTGCATTCATTTTGATACTAAAATTTTCAGATCACAACTACATTCATATGTTTCAATTATTTTACACCATTTGGTCTCATTTCCATATAAAATATCAAAAGCAACAACTAATCACATAACATATCAAAAACACAATCGTATTCAACCTTAATACATAATTACATACATATGAACAACATGTAAGATTTTTATCAATGAAGCATATACCTAATCAGCATTGGATCTTCCCTTAATCATTCTTTTCCTCCCCTTATTAGTTAACTTTCTCCTTGCCTTTGTCACCCTCTTGAGGGCCTCTCATTTGTTAATTTGATTTTCCTACACAACCAATACTATATCTCAATCTTATCATCCATTTTCAAAAATTTTCATGTCTACATAATATTATAATGCTCCTAATATATTTTACACCTTAATTTAGCCAAAATGTACTAATGTTAAACTTCCCTCCTAATGTTGTCCAGATATTGAACCAAGAAGGGGGGTTGAATTGGATATTAAAAATTTAACTTTTAAGTGCGGAAAGAAAAGTTAAGTTTAGTAGGGATAGAAATATATGACACAAGAATTTTTATAGAGGTTCGGGTGTTAACAAACCCTACTCCTCTCCCCAATCTCAATTGGGAGTTTCACTAACATTCTAAGTGTTACAATGGAGTTTTACAAGCTCACTCCCAACTATATTGTTTCTAACAATGGATCACACCTAACCTAGAAATCCCTTGTATTTTAATGACTCACACAATAAACAATTCCTTGTGTTTTAAAAGGCATAAATAACCCTTACAAGTGTTCTACTCTTAACTCCAAAATACCCAAACTCACTTGAGTAGATGATTACAGAGAGAACCACTTACAAATATATAATGCTCAGAGAATGATGAGCAAAAAGATTTTCACAGAGAATAAATGTTTGTTTTAAAATATCAAATGCACAAATGGCTTACAACAAGATTTTGATTTGAAGTATTAACTATTCTCTTGTTCTGGATTCATAAATGACTTGCATTTATACTTCCATGGTGAATTATAGCCATTTGATTGCATTTAATGCGAAAATAGTCATTGCACCAACTCTTATTTTCGCGCCTAACATGTTTCTTTTTCCTCTCGCACGGTCGTGAGTATGATTGTCACGTTTGTGACATTTTTTCCAAGCCGTGACTTGAGTGGTGACTTTGGCCGTGAAACATTCTGGAAGGATTTGAAGTGTTTGATCAAGGGCGTGACATTATATCTTCATGGGCGTGAATGTAACGTCACACCTCTTATGCATTTAAGTATAACCTATCCCTGTATCAAATAGTCACATACTGCATACTGAAAAGGCAAAATACCCTGTTAACAATAGTAGTAAAATTTTTTTTTCATATCATATCCTGTAAAATCAACTAAACGACTTTTCAAGTCAACATTAAAACCACAATACGATATATCACATATATCAAAATATAAACTTTACACATAAGTATTTCCGAGTTGATTTCATTTATACATATTTAGACTCATTCCAAAATGACTATACATATTCAAGCATATAAGTCCAAAATACAGATGACATGTTTTTATGCTTGTGTGGAATGCAAGGAGAGAGAGTGATGAGGCTCGGCCAGTGACCTGTGCTCCATGTCTTTTATACGCTACTCAAAATGAGCTATCACTTCTCTTTACCTGAAAAATGATGCAAATTAATGAGTTGCGGCTCAGTGAGAATAACCATCCAATGAGCTCTAAAGTACCAAACAACTCATAGTCATAAATCACAATTCCAATATATACCATGTATTCCATTCCATTCATCAGTCAATAACATATAAATATAGATAAAATCAAGTACTCAATAATTGTTATTTACTTATGCTTTGCTTGTACATTTTATTTTGTTGTGACCAGATTAAACGAACATTGCCCCGGGTTTCCATGTGAACATTTGCATTTGCATTTGCTAGCTAGATTGATCATTTGTTTCATTTGCACATTTGTTGGGCCATAGGCCTCTTCTTTTGCTTTGCACATTTGTTGGGCCATAGGCCTCTTCTTTTGCTTTGCAATGTCGATTAACTAGTCACAACGCCTTTTTAGCCCATATGCATATGCACTTGTATTTAAGCATTCATCAACCATTGCATCTTTATCATATACAACATATATATATTCCCTATATACCTCATATGTCAAGCATACACCTTGTATATACTATACATGTACCATGTATATATATCACATTTGTCAAACATATACCTCAAATATACCACAAGTATACCATTTATATGTACCACAATGTCACAAATTATCCATCATTACATTATCAAGGACCAATCATGACAATCACATGAATCACATAGCAAACAACATTCATTTGCACTAAAGAATTCAATCGATAATTAGACTCACCGTTCTCCTTTGATTCCGACCCCTAACTTATTGTCTATCTGCTCCTTGTGGGTCTCCAATATGTTGCGAGCCTAATATGAAAACATAATCGATTAACTCATAATTAGAGATACTTAATGTGGCTTAAACAAATTAATATGCATAATGCATATACATAGCTAGGCTTTTTCCTATGGGGCAGTGTGACCTTATGGGACTGTTAAGCCTATAACTTTTCCTATAGTTGACCAATTAATCTGATTCTTGTTCCTAATTCAAAATAACACATAATCATGAAACATATTAAAATATCAGACCAATTGGATCATTGTACAATTTTTGGTGGAATTTCTAAGAGTGTTCTGTTTCCTGCCCTGTTTCTGCCCTTTGGCAGTTTCAGGGTACCAATTTGGGTAGTCCATATCTTACAATCTGTAAATCAGATTATAATGAAACTTGGCAGACACTTATATGGGTTCAAATGGAACATTTTTCATGTTCAAAACTTTTACCAATTATGCCTCTAAGGTCTTCAAATTATAAGCAACATTTCACTGGTCCAGAACAGAATTGGCTTCCGGACCAGTATGACTTCTAAAGGCCATAACTTACTCTATACATAACATTTTAAGCTGAAATGAGTACCAAAATTAGCTAAGACATATACATATAACTTTCATGTTTTGATAAGTTACAGAATCTAGCTCTAAGGATCTCAAATTAGACAAAAAAGTTTCTGGAACTGCCCAGGGCACTCAATAGGCAGTTCAAACCATGGAACAGTCATGGTTCCATTTACCATAACTCACAATTTACAAGACATATGAACCTGAAATTTGGTATACAGATACATAACACATATATCTACAACTTTTATGTTTTGAGATACTTCAAATAATGGCTTTAACATATTCAAAATCAAGTAACACAGTAGCTAACTTGGTTAGGGTTTACACCCTGACCAGTTTCAGTACGAAGAGCATATCTAATTCTATAAACCAAATCACGAAACACCGTTTACATATTCATAAATATAAGACATAAAGGAACAACTTTTGTGTTTTATACTTGTCCAGAATCAATTTAGATGTGCATCCAAATCGGGTTGCAAAACAGTGCCTATTAATGAACCTAAGCAACTCAAATCAACCCTAAAGCAATAAGAATTGATTACTTACCAAGGACGAACTTGCAAGGGATCAATTTGGTGCAAAAACTAGGTAAAACAAGGAAGATTTGAAGTCTGAAATGGAGGAAAATGAAGGAGAAGTCGGGGCTGAAGTGAGGAGGCAGAAATGGGAAAGATGAAGATAAAGGCAGATTTATGTTTTTGTCTTTTTATCATTTTCTCATCTCATTTCTCATGTCATTTCTCATTTCTCTTCTCTTTTCTCTTCTCTTCTCTTCTATTTCTCTTTTGTTTCATTTTCATTTTATTTTATCTATATTATTATTATTATTTACATATATATATAATTCGACTAATCTACACAATAATACCGCTTAATCTTTTGCCCCGGTTTAACTAAATTAACAATGCAAAATGTTTACTAATCTTAATCTAATCATTTTGCTTACATTAATTTGGTCACTTATTCAATTCATTTCTAATACTTCATAATTCTCATATAGGTTATAAGTACACATGTGCTACTCGATACAAGTGTCAAATGCTAGGACACGTAGCTAGTGCGTGTGATAAACTTGTTCCTACTAAAGTACGTATGGAATGCATTTGTTCAATTGAATTGTATGCAAGATGCTTATGTTCAATGAAATGCATGTGGGGGAAGGTCAAGGATGTTACAATTCTCCCCTCCTTTTAAAATTTCGTCCTCGAAATTAATACCTGAAAACAGTTGTGGATATTGCTTTTTCATATTTTCTTCTGTTTCCCATGTTGCCTCTTCTTGTAAATGGTTACGCCATAATACCTTAACCAAAGGTATTTCTCGATTTCTTAGTTGTTTAGTCTTGTATCCAATGATTTGCACTGGTTCCTCAACATAACTCATGTTCTCTGCAATCTCAATGGCTTGATCTTTAAGTACATGTGTAGGATCTGACCTGTATCTTCTAAGCATGCTCACATGAAACACATTATGTATCTGAGCCATCTCTGGTGGTAACGCCAATCTATATGCCAGTGGACCAATCTTCTCAAGAATTTCATATGGCCCTATGTATCTTGGGCTCAATTTACCCTTCTGGCCAAATCGAATTATCCCTTTCCATGGAGATACACGAAGAAATACCTTCTCACCCAACTCGTATTCCATCTCCCTTCTATGCTGATCAACATAACTTTTCTGCCTATCCTGTGCTGCCTTTAGCTTGTTCTTGACAACCTTGATCTTATCCACTGTGTCTTGCACTAGCTCTGGCCCTTCTAATGCACGTGCTCCTTCTTCATCCCAAATGATAGGGCTTCGACACTTTCTGCCATACAATGCTTCATATGGTGCCATCTGGATACTGCTATGATACTGGTTGTTGTAAGCAAATTCAATCAATGTTATATATTCATCCCAAGCACCTCTGAATTCCATAGAACATGCCCTAAGCATTTCTTCCAATGTCTGTATAGTCCTTTCTGATTGTCCGTCAGTCTGTGGGTGGAATGCAGTGCTAAAGTTCAATTTTGTTCCCAATGCATTCTGTAAACTCACCCAAAAACGTGAAGTAAACCGTGGATCTCTATCAGACACAATGGACACTGGAATGCCATGCAATCTGACTACCTCATTCAAATATAATTTGGCCAAACTCTGAAGTGTACAACCCCATCTGATAGGTAGAAAATGTGCTGACTTGGTTAATCTGTCAATAATTACCCATACTGCATCATTTTTCCGTGGAGTTCTTGGCAATCCATAGACAAAATCCATCGTTATTCTTTCCCATTTCCATTCTGGCACTGGTAATGGATGTAACTTACCAATTGGTGCCTGATGTTCAATTTTGATCTGCTGACATGTTAAGCATTTGGAAACATATTCTGCTATGTCTTTCTTCATTCTTGGCCACCAGTAATGAGGCCTTAAACTGTGATACATCTTTGTCATCCCTGGGTGCATTGCATATGGTGCATTGTGTGCCTCTTCCATTATTTCCTGACGCAAGTTCTCAGTGTCTGGAACACATATGCGTGACTTTAACATCAGTACATCATCCTGCAATTGAAAATCTTTACTGTTTCCCTGCCTTACTGATTCAATTTTCTCACACAATTTAGGATCTTTGCTTTGTGCTTCTTTGATCCTCTCCTTTAGTATAGGTCTAACTCGAAGAGTAGCAATCAGTGATCCTTCATCATGTATATTTAATTCAACATTCATAGATCGTAATTGAATCAAATATGGAAAAGAGGATACTTGCAAGTGAGCTACACTGCCACTAGCCTTCCTACTCAATGCATCTGCTACCACATTGGCTTTCCCTGGATGGTATTCAATCATACAGTCATAATCTTTCAATAGCTCTAACCACCGTCTCTGCCTCATGTTTAATTCTTTCTGTGTCAACAAATAACCCAAGCTTTTATGGTCTGTGAAGATTTGGAATGTCTCACCATACAGATAATGCCTCCAAATCTTTAATGCAAATACGACTGCAGCCAATTCTAAATCATGCACTGGATAGGAGATCTCATGTGGTCTCAGTTGTCTGGATGCATAAGCTATCACCTTACCATGTTGCATCAACACACATCCCAAGCCTTGGTGAGAGGCATCACTATATACTGTAAACCCACCTGTACCTGTAGGGATGGTTAACACTGGTGCTGAGGTTAGCCTGTGCTTTAGTTCATCGAAACTCCTCTGACATTCTGGAGTCCACTTGAAAGACACATTCTTTCTCAACAATTTAGTCAAAGGGTTAGCAATTAAGGAGAATCCATCAACAAATCTACGATAATATCCGGCTAAACCCAGAAAACTACGCATTTCTGAAATATTTTTAGGAGCTTCCCAATTTACCATAGCCTCAATTTTCTTTGGGTCAACCTCTATGCCCTTACACGACACCACATGTCCAAGAAACACCAAATGATCTAACCAGAATTCACATTTACTCAATTTGGCATATAATTGTTTCTCCCTCAAAGTTTGCAACACAATTTTTAAATGTTGTTCATGTTCTCCCCTATTCTTTGAGTACACCAATATGTCATCAATAAATACTATCACAAACCTATCCAAACATGGTTGAAACACCTTATTCATTAAAGCCATAAATGCAGCTGGAGCATTAGTCAATCCAAATGGCATTACTAAAAATTCATAATGCCCATACCTGGTTCGAAAGGCAGTCTTTGGAACATCTGCTTCTGCTACCTTCAACTGGTAATAGCCTGATTTCAAATCAATCTTGGAGAATATTTGGGCTCCTTGCAACTGATCAAACAAATCATCTATTCTAGGCAATGGATATTTGTTCTTCACCGTCATTTTGTTCAGTTGCCTATAATCGATGCACAATCTCATTGTTCCATCTTTCTTTTTAACAAATAACACTGGAGCTCCCCATGGTGATACACTAGGTCTGATATACCCTTTATCAAGTAACTCCTGCAATTGGGCCTTCAGCTCTTTCAACTCAATTGGGGCCATTCTGTAGGGTGACCTTGATATTGGTGCTGTTCTTGGTACTAGTTCAATAGTGAATTCTATCTCTCTATCTGGTGGTAAACCAGGTAGATCATCGGGGAATACATCAGCAAATTCCCTTACCACTGGTATATTTTCAAGCAAGCTATCAGTGGTTCTAATATCAGTCACATATGCCAAATATGCTTCACATCCCCCTTTGATCATTCGAAATGCCTTTACCGCTGAAACTAGACATGTAGGCACAAGTTTTCTTTCACCTAGAAATACTACCCTTGGCTGGTTTGGTGATTCCAAAATTACTTCCTTAGTAAAGCAATTCACTATTGCATGATGTCTAGTTAACCAGTCCATTCCCAGTATCACATCAAATTCATATATTGGTAATAAAATTAGATCAGCTATTAACTCAGCTCTGTCAATGCATATCAGGCAATCACGACAGACATTATTCACAACTACCACTGTTCCCAATGGAGTACTCACATTTATGTCAATCCCCAAAGGCTCATGCATTTGATGTAGTTTAGATGCCATATGCAATGATATAAATGAATGAGTGGAGCCTGGGTCAATCAATGCATATGCTAATATTTCAGAAATATAAATATTACCAGTGACTACTTCGGGAGCATCCACTGCCTCTTGTCTAGTCATAGCAAACACCCTGGCCTGAGTAGGGGGTCTAGAACTCTGACCTTCAGATCTGGTCACTCCTCTGCCCAGTGTACCAGTCCTGCCCCTGCCTCTTCCTCTGCCTTGTGTCCCACTAGTAGGGTAGACCCTCGGTGCCTCAACAGTAGTCTCAGATACTCCTATGTCTCTGCTAGTCTCTGCTAGTTTGGCTCTATTTGGACAGTCTCTATACATATGCTCCATCGATCGACAGAAATAACATGCTCCTGTGAGCCTTCTACATTCGCCCGTATGCTGTCTGCCACAATGACTACATGTGGGCCTCTGTTCAACATATTGGCTCTGCCCTCTGCCTGGGTAAGAGAAAGTCATTCCTCGACCTCTAGAACTGGAGTACCCACTTCTGTTACCAGCTTGTGCAGGCATATATCTACCTCTTTTCCCCAACCTTCTGCTAGACTCACCAAAGAATTCACGTGATGGCCTTTTTATTTGTTGTTCCCCAGCTTCTTTCATTAACCGTTCAGCTCTGATTGCAGCAGCTCTAAGCCTAGCATAACTATCAAGATCAGTAGTCGTGATTCTTTTTCTGATCTCATATTTGAGGCCCTCCTCAAACTTCCTGCATTTGTCTCTTTCAGTAGAGACCGTGAAAGTGGCATAATGGGAAAGCTTGTTAAATTGTACTTCATACTCCGCAATAGACATATTCCCCTGCTTCAGATTCAGGAATTCCTTCCTCTTCTCATCTTTATATGCTTCAGGCATATAATTGTTCTGAAATTCCAGGAGAAAATCATTCCATGTCAACACCGGTGGTTGTGCATCACTGTCAGGGACTGTCTCCCACCATTCATAAGCATTTCCTTGCAGTAAGGATACTGCATAATCAAATTTCTCATCTGGAGTACATCTCATCATATTCAGTACCCTCTGTGTCCTTTTCAGCCATGTCTCAGCTTCTGCTGGGTCTGTTGTGCCATTGAAATCAGTTGCACCATGTTTCCTCAGCTTGTCATACCGTCTTTCCTTGTACATTTCAGGACCACATACTTCTTGTTCTAGGTTTTCATGGGGTACTTCTGCATGAGATGACTGTGATGCATGTACTGGAGCTCTAGCTCCTAGTGCTGGTTGCTCTCTATGTAAATGAGGTGATGCCTCATGAGAATGCATTTCGACCGGCCTCTCCCTCCTTGGTGTATCATGTCTTATGATGTCCCTAAAATAAATGAAAGTATGTCACTACATAATGTTCAACACATATGATGCATATGTTATCATGCGCTTATGCTTATGCATGTTCCCATGGAACCTATCCCTGCTCTGATACCAAAAATGTAACGTCACACCTCTTATGCATTTAAGTATAACCTATCCCTGTATCAAATAGTCACATACTGCATACTGAAAAGGCAAAATACCCTGTTAACAATAGTAGTAAATTTTTTTTTTCATATCATATCCTGTAAAATCAACTAAACGACTTTTCAAGTCAACATTAAAACCACAATACGATATATCACATATATCAAAATATAAACTTTACACATAAGTATTTCCGAGTTGATTTCATTTATACATATTTAGACTCATTCCAAAATGACTATACATATTCAAGCATATAAGTCCAAAATACAGATGACATGTTTTTATGCTTGTGTGGAATGCAAGGAGAGAGAGTGATGAGGCTCGGCCAGTGACCTGTGCTCCATGTCTTTTATACGCTACTCAAAATGAGCTATCACTTCTCTTTACCTGAAAAATGATGCAAATTAATGAGTTGCGACTCAGTGAGAATAACCATCCAATGAGCTCTAAAGTACCAAACAACTCATAGTCATAAATCACAATTCCAATATATACCATGTATTCCATTCCATTCATCAGTCAATAACATATAAATATAGATAAAATCAAGTACTCAATAATTGTTATTTACTTATGCTTTGCTTGTACATTTTATTTTGTTGTGACCAGATTAAACGAACATTGCCCCGGGTTTCCATGTGAACATTTGCATTTGCATTTGCTAGCTAGATTGATCATTTGTTTCATTTGCACATTTGTTGGGCCATAGGCCTCTTCTTTTGCTTTGCACATTTGTTGGGCCATAGGCCTCTTCTTTTGCTTTGCAATGTCGATTAACTAGTCACAACGCCTTTTTAGCCCATATGCATATGCACTTGTATTTAAGCATTCATCAACCATTGCATCTTTATCATATACAACATATATATATTCCCTATATACCTCATATGTCAAGCATACACCTTGTATATACTATACATGTACCATGTATATATATCACATTTGTCAAACATATACCTCAAATATACCACAAGTATACCATTTATATGTACCACAATGTCACAAATTATCCATCATTACATTATCAAGGACCAATCATGACAATCACATGAATCACATAGCAAACAACATTCATTTGCACTAAAGAATTCAATCGATAATTAGACTCACCGTTCTCCTTTGATTCCGACCCCTAACTTATTGTCTATCTGCTCCTTGTGGGTCTCCAATATGTTGCGAGCCTAATATGAAAACATAATCGATTAACTCATAATTAGAGATACTTAATGTGGCTTAAACAAATTAATATGCATAATGCATATACATAGCTAGGCTTTTTCCTATGGGGCAGTGTGACCTTATGGGACTGTTAAGCCTATAACTTTTCCTATAGTTGACCAATTAATCTGATTCTTGTTCCTAATTCAAAATAACACATAATCATGAAACATATTAAAATATCAGACCAATTGGATCATTGTACAATTTTTGGTGGAATTTCTAAGAGTGTTCTGTTTCCTGCCCTGTTTCTTCCCTTTGGCAGTTTCAGGGTACCAATTTGGGTAGTCCATATCTTACAATCTGTAAATCAGATTATAATTAAACTTGGCAGACACTTATATGGGTTCAAATGGAACATTTTTCATGTTCAAAACTTTTACCAATTATGCCTCTAAGGTCTTCAAATTATAAGCAACATTTCACTGGTCCAGAACAGAATTGGCTTCCGGACCAGTATGACTTCTAAAGGCCATAACTTACTCTATACATAACATTTTAAGCTGAAATTAGTACCAAAATTTAGCTAAGACATATACATATAACTTTCATGTTTTGATAAGTTACAGAATCTAGCTCTAAGGATCTCAAATTAGACAAAAAAGTTTCTGGAACTGCCCAGGGCACTCAATAGGCAGTTCAAACCATGGAACAGTCATGGTTCCATTTACCATAACTCACAATTTACAAGACATATGAACCTGAAATTTGGTATACAGATACATAACACATATATCTACAACTTTTATGTTTTGAGATACTTCAAATAATGGCTTTAACATATTCGAAATCAAGTAACACAGTAGCTAACTTGGTTAGGGTTTACACCCTGACCAGTTTCAGTACGAAGAGCATATCTAATTCTATAAACCAAATCACGAAACACCGTTTACATATTCATAAATATAAGACATAAAGGAACAACTTTTGTGTTTTATACTTGTCCAGAATCAATTTATATGTGCATCCAAATCGGGTTGCAAAACAGTGCCTATTAATGAACCTAAGCAACTCAAATCAACCCTAAAGCAATAAGAATTGATTACTTACCAAGGACGAACTTGCAAGGGATCAATTTGGTGCAAAAACTAGGTAAAACAAGGAAGATTTGAAGTCTGAAATGGAGGAAAATGAAGGAGAAGTCGGGGCTGAAGTGAGGAGGCAGAAATGGGAAAGATGAAGATAAAGGCAGATTTATGTTTTTGTCTTTTTATCATTTTCTCATCTCATTTCTCATGTCATTTCTCATTTCTCTTCTCTTTTCTCTTCTCTTCTCTTCTATTTCTCTTTTGTTTCATTTTCATTTTATTTTATCTATATTATTATTATTATTTACATATATATATAATTCGACTAATCTACACAATAATACCGCTTAATCTTTTGCCCCGGTTTAACTAAATTAACAATGCAAAATGTTTACTAATCTTAATCTAATCATTTTGCTTACATTAATTTGGTCACTTATTCAATTCATTTCTAATACTTCATAATTCTCATATAGGTTATAAGTACACATGTGCTACTCGATACAAGTGTCAAATGCTAGGACACGTAGCTAGTGCGTGTGATAAACTTGTTCCTACGAAAGTACGTATGGAATGCATTTGTTCAATTGAATTGTATGCAAGATGCTTATGTTCAATGAAATGCATGTGGGGGAAGGTCAAGGATGTTACAGTGAACATCCTTCCTAGCCGTGATCCAAATGGTGACTTTGGCCGTGAAGCTCTCTGGAAGAATTTCTCATGTCTTCTCACGGGCGTGACTGATATGATCATTCATGGTTGCTATCATTCTTCATGGCCGTGAACTTTAAATGTTAGATAGTTGGCGCTAAGCTTCATCACGGGCGTGACATATAAGGTCACGGGCGTGAACATGCTATTTCTTCATTTTTTTGTCTTTTTAAGATTAGTCTTCCATTCTCCATTCTTGCTATCATATTCCATACCCTGTTCAATAAACTTAGAAAACAAGTATGTTAAATACATTATTGTTATTTTATTTGTTAGCATCAAAATGACAGAAATACCCCTCAAGGTTCAACAATATCCCCCTTTTTGATGGTGACAAATAATTATAGCAAGATGTGATTTTGGGAAGTCTCCATCTCAAAAGACGCGTAGGATAAAAAAAATACTGAAGTGCAAGAATTGTAAAGAATGATGAAGTGTAGCATCAAAATATGCTTCCTAGTTTTAGGTATATGCAAGTTATATGCAAGGTATATCCAATGTATACCAAATTTTTCCTTAAAGCAAGTTAAATTTATGCTAAGTATATTTAAGGTATATTCAGAGTATATCAAGTGCATTTTCTTTCATGTAACTTGCATCAAGATATATGCAAAGTATACTTAAGGTATATTTAAGGTATATAAAGCTCATTTGCATACTTGCATATTCATTTGATTCAAAATAAGTATTGCTTTTAACTTTAAACACAATATATTGCTAGGTTCTCCCTCTTTTGTCATCAACAAAAAGAATGACAAAAATATAAAACATAATGGAAAACAAAAGCAAATATATTAATATAGAAAAACAAATACAAAAGAAATTGAAATTCTGAAAGGAAATGGAAATTCCTACAGCAAACAAACTAGAAAATAACCTAACTAACATAAGGTCTAGTCGGATATCTTATCTGTAAGGCGAGCTACTTCCGCCTCGAGGCTCTTTATGCGAGACTTCATGAAATCCTTGAGGTTCTCTAACCTCTCATCCATCGCAATTGCTCAAACCGTGGTGCCAAGAGGTCAGCCACTTGCTAAGCCAAGTTCGGTATGGAGGCAGAGAATTGTCCAATTTCCTGCTTAACCTCTGGAGGCACCATCTCAATTCGAACTCTCTTTCTCTGCTGGATTCCTTGGAGGCCAGCTTTGAAGTCATCCGAGTCATTGTCCTCCCAAATAATCTCACCAGCAGTGTTGGTGAAGCGGTAGTAGATGTTGTTCTCAAATACTAAACGAACAGGCGCTCCCATTTTGATGAAGGACTCGATGTCTAGTCGGTTTCGAGGATGTGCTGGTATGAGGTTGAAGTAGTGTTCCTCTAACTTCAGGTACCCCAGCTTGATGGCGATGTGAGTCACGTACCCACCAATCAGAATATCTTCGAAGGGCTTGGTGGCAATTGACAAAAGATGGTTTGCAAACCATCGAGATAAAGCCACTGTTAGGCCTCTTTAAGCCATCTCCAAGAGAAAGAACTCTGACTTCCTGATCGATCCATTGCTGTCTCCTCTGGAAAAAATGCTATAGGTTAGAAACCTATGCAAGCACTTGTGCACTAGGGATCGAAGGTGGGTGCTCTTCATCTTCTTGACGTCCCAGCTGCAGTCAAGCCCGCAGTGAGTCCATACCTGAGTAGCATATAACTCCACTTCACTCTCATTCAGGATACCATTAGAGGGAAGGTTGAACATGTCTCAAAACTCTGTGGCAGAGAAGGTGGTCAGATGCTTGCAAAGTTGGAATTTCACCGTGCCAGTAGGAGAGACTTGCAGGGTGCTCAAGAATTCTAGAGTTGGTTCCCTCAGTGTTGGTTGATGGATATCAATGAAATCTTTTAGATGACAAGCCTGTAGTTGTTCTGTCATGCTTGTCTCAAGGCCGAGTGTACGGATGATTTGCCACTCAAATGATCGAGAGGAAAGAAGTTGCCTTTTCTTGAGAACTGAGTATCTAGGATGACAATGCTCTAGAATAGTGTTTAGAAGGTAATCCATGTACCTTCTTGGAGCATGAGACTTCTTTCTTATACCCTTAGAGGAGCTGGTTTCCATTTTGATTGAAAAATGAACTTTTGAAAGTGAAAAATTTGATAGAAATTTTGGAGTAAAACCTAAGGTGATGTGATTTCTGATGATAGAAATGGTTTTTGAAGATTTTTATAGATGGAATGAGTTGCTAGGGGGCCAGAATCTTCAAAATAGTATTCAATGGTGATAAATGAGAGAAGTTGAGAGAAGTTGGAGAGTTGGAATGAGAGAAATAACGACAAAAATGTTTTATAGCTGACATCTTCACGGGTGTGGAAAACTAAGTCACGGGCGTGAAATGTCGTGTTCACAGTTTGCTGAAGAGACGCTCTACCCATGAAGAGAGAGGTAAAATTATTTACGGTCGTGAAAATTAAAGGTAACGGGCGTGAATGATGAACTATCACGGTAGTGAGAGACGAGTCATAGGCGTGAAGTACAATCTTCACTACTTGTGATTGTGAAACATAACGTGATACAAAGCATGAATGCACTGTGAGTTTTTGGTGGAAATGTTCACGGTTGTGAAAAAACGTCACAGACGTGAACAAAGGGTTTCATGAGGATGATAAAAAAAGGTTATGGTCGTGAAACATACACTAGCTTCAGTCGTGAATCATGTCATGAAGCAAGTTGTGAAAGCTACTGGTTCTTTTGGCGATTTAGATCACAGCCGTGAATATATGCCATGGGCATGAATTGCCTAAAATCCTCATTAAATAAAATTAAGTCTAAAACAAGGCTAAAACATTTCTAAGGAGCTTCTATCCCCTATAACATATATTTCCATCAAATTAGCTACCTTATATCTAATAAGATGAGATAAAAAACACAAGATTATCAATCAAGGTTTGACAATTTTGGCAATCATAAAGTTAATCCATCAATCATACCAAGCTCTCTTCTTATGAAATTAAATCTTTCCTCATTTAGAGACTTAGTGAAGATATCTGCCAATTGATTGTCTGTGCTTATAAATTCCAATACAACATCTCCATATTGAACATGATCTCTAATAAAATGATGTCTTATGTCAATATGCATAGTGTTGAATGGGATTCTTAGATAGATTTATAGCACTTGTATTGTCACATCTAATAGGTATATGGTTCATATTATGACCATAATCCTTAAGTTGTTGTTTCATCCAAAGGATTTGTGTACAACAACATCCTGCTGCCACATATTCCACTTCAGCGGTGGAAAGAGCAACTGAAACTTGTTTCTTGCTAAACCAAGAAACTAAGCATTCTCCAATAAAGTGACAAGTATTTGAAGTAATTTTTTCATCTAAAAGACTTCCAGCATAATCGGCATTTGAATATCTTAAAATGTAGAAGGATGAATTTCTAGGATACCACAAACCTAGATGCAATGAGCCATGTAAATATTTAAAAATTCTTTTTACTGCATTTAAATGAGACTCTTTAGGACATGATTGAAAGCAAGCACATAAGCATACACTATACATTATGTCGGGTCTAGAGGCAGTAAGATATAAAAGTGATCCGATCATACCTCTATAGAGCTTTTCATTAATGCTCTTACCCTTTTCATCCTTGTCCAATTTTGTTGTTGTGCTAATTGGTGTCTTGGCATTCTTGCATCCTTCCATTCCAAATTTCTTAAGTAAGTCTTTGACATATTTGGATTGATTGATGAATATGCCCTTATTGCCTTGTTTTATTTGTAGACAGAGGAAGAATTTTAGTTCACCCATCATGCTCCTTTTGAATTTCCTAGTCATACACTTAGCAAATTCTTGACATAGCAATTCATTAGTAGACCCATATATGATATCATCAACATAAATTTGAACAATTAGAATATCATGCTTATGTTTTTTAATGAACAGTGCAGTGTCAACATTCCCCTTTGTAAAATTATTTTCTAAGTGAAAAGAACTTAGTTTTTCATACCAAGCTCTAGGGACTTGTTTCAAACCATATAAAACTTTTAAAAGTTTAAATACATAATTGGGCAAATCATAGCTTTCAAAACCTGGTGGTTGTTCTACAAAAATTTCTTCTTCTATAAAACCATTTAAAAAGCCACTTTTTACATCCATTTGAAAAAGTTTGAAATTCATATGGCATGCATATACTAAAAGTATTCTTATAGCATCTAATATAGCTATAGGAGCATAGGTCTCATCATAATCTATTCCTTCTTCTTGATTATACCTTTTTGCAACCAATCTAGCCTTATTCCTAGTTATTGAACCTTGTTCATGAAGTTTATTTCTAAATTGTAACACCACATCTTATGCATTTAAGTATAACCTATTATGTATCAAATAATCACACATAGCATGTTGGAAAAACAAAATATCCTGTTAATAGTGATAGTAAATTTTTACATAGCATGCTGGAAAAACAAAATATCTTGTTAATAGTGATAGTAAATTTTTTTTTTTCATATCCTATAATCTCATTAAATGACTTGCAAGTCTCATATCCTGTAATATTATTCAATGACTTTGCTAAATTAACACTGAGATTTTCACCACAACATAATATATATCACATATATCAAAACATAAACTTTACACAAGTATTTTCGATTTTTTTTTCATTTATACATTTTTTAAACTCATTCCAAAATGACTATACATATTCAAGAACGTAAATACAAAACATAAATGACATATTTTCATGCTTGTGTGGAATGCAAGGAGAGAGAGTGATGAGGCTCGGCCAGTGACCTGTGCTCTGTGTCTTCTATACACTACTCAAAATGAGTTATCACATTTCTTTACCTGAAAAATGATGCAAATTGATGAGTTGTAGCTCAGTAAGAATAACCATCAAATGAGCTCTAAAGTACCAAACAACTCATAGTAATAAACCACAAATCCAATATATACCGTGTATTCCATTCCATTCATCAGTATCATATAAATATCAATAAACTTGAAACATATAATCATTACTCCTTACGTATGCAAATGCTTTGCTTATTTCATTTTGTTGTGACTAAGTTAATCAGACATTGCCCCGAGTTTCCATGTGAACATTTGCATTTGCTAGCTAGCTTGATCATTTGTTTCATTTGCACATTTGTTAGGCCATATGCCTCTTTTTTTGCTATACAATATCGATTAACTAGTCACAATGCCTTTTTAAGTCCATATGCATATGCACTTGTACTTAATCATTCATCAACCATTGCATCTTTATCATATACAACATACATATATTCCATATATACCTCATATGTCACGCATATACATTGCATATACCGTACATATACCATGTCTATATATCACATATGTCAAAAATATACCTCAAATATACCACAAGTATACCATTTATATGTACCACAATGTCACAAATTATCCATCATTACATTATCAAGGACCAATCATGACAATCATATGAATCACATAGCAAGCAACATTCATTTGCACTAAAGAATTCTATTGATAATTAGACTCACCATTCTCTTTTGATTCCGACCCCTAACTTATTGTCTATCCGCTCCTTGTGGGTTTCCAATATGTTGCGAACCTAATATGAAAACATAATCGATTAACTCATGATTAGGGAGACTTAATGTGGCTTAAACAAATTAATATGCATTGTTCATGTAAATAGTTCAGATTTTTCCTATGAGGCAGTGTGACCTTATGGGACTGTCTAGCCTATAACTTTTTCTATACTTGACCAATTAATCTGATTATTATTCCTAATTAAAATTAACATATAATTATAGAACATCTTAAAATTTGATACCAATTGGATCATTGTATAATATTTGGTGGAATTTCTAAGCATGTTCTGTTTTCTGCCTTGTTTTCTTCCTTTAGGCAGTTTCAGGGTACCAACTTTGGTTCACCATAACTTATAATATATAAGTCATATTTCCATGAAACTTTACAGAAGCTCATATGGGTTCAAATGGAACATTTTTTATGTTTTCAACGTTTATCAATTATGCCTCTAAGGTCTTCAAATCATAAGCAACAGTTCACTGGTCCAAAACAGAATTGGCTTCTGGACCAGTATGACTTCTAAAGGCCATAACTTACTCTATACCTAACATATTAAGCTGAAATTAGTTCCCAAATTTAGATGAGATATATAAATATAACTTTTATATTTTGAAAATTTACATAATATAGCTCTAACAAGCTCAAATGGGCCAAACAAGTTTCTGGATCTGCTCAGGGCATTCAGTTGGCAGTTCAAGTCATGGAACAGTTATGGTTCCATTCACCATATATCAAAATATACAAGTCATATGATCCTAATATTTGGTATACAGATACATAACACATATATATACAACTTTTATGTTTTTAGATACTTAAAATAATGGCTTTAACATATTCGAAATCAAAGAACATAGTAGCTAACTTGGCTAGGGTTCACACCCTGACCAATTTTAGTAGAGAGACGATTTGTCTTCCTATACACCAAATCATGCAAAAAAGTTTACATATCTATAAATATAAGACATAAAGGAACATAGTTTATGTTTTAAACTTTTCCAGAATCAATTTCTATGTGCATCAAAATTGGATTGCAAATCAGTGCCTATTAATGAACCTAAACAACTCAAATCAACCCTATAGCAATAAGAATTGATTACTTACCAAGAACAACCTTGCAAGGGATCAATTAGCTTCAAAAAATAAGTGAAAAAAGGATGAATTGAAGTCTGAAATGGAGGAAATTGAAGAAGAAGACGGGCTAGAGAAGAAGGCAGAAATGGGAAGATAAAGCTAACTTTTTGTTTTTTGTCTTTTTATCTTTTTCTCATCTCTTTTCTCCTCTCTCATCTCTTTTCTCTTCTCTTTTCTCTTCTTTTCTCTTTTATTTCTCTTTTGTTTCATTTTCATTTTATTTTATTTATATTATTATTATTATTATTATTATTATTATTTACATATATATATAATTCGACTAATTGATACAATAGTACAGCTTAATCATTTGACCCGATTTAACTAAATTAACAATGTAAAATGTTTACTAATCTTAATCTAATCATTTTTCTTACTTTAATTTAGTCACCTTATTCAATTTATTTCTAATGCTTTGTTATCATCATTTAGGTTATAAGGATACACGTGTGACTCGATACAATTGCCAAATACTAGGACACGTAGCTAGTGTGTGCCATGAACTTGTTCCTAAGAAAATATGTATGAAATGCACGTGTTCAATTGGATTATATGGAATATGCATATGTTCAAATGAAATGCATTTGGGTATGCATGTGGGGAAGGTCAAGGATGTTACATAAATACCCATTTGCTTCCTATGATTTGATGCTCCTTGGGTCTAGGTACTAAGGTCCATACCTTACTTCTCTCGAATTGGTTGAGTTTCTCTTGCATGGAAATCACCCAACTTTCATCATTAAGAGCCTCACCAATATTTTTAGGCTCAATTTGAGAAATAAAAGAAAGGTCAGAAACTAGAATGTTTGAGATGAGATCTAGTACTTACTCCCCTTGTAGGATCACCAATGATTTGCTCTTTGGGGTGATTTTTGTCAATCTCCATTCCTTTGGGAGCTCTTGCCTGTTTTCCTCTTGAGCTTGAGGTAGAGAATCATCTTGATGTGAATCTTCTTGATCATTTTCTTCTCTTCCATTTTCAAGATCAAGTATTTCCATGGTATCTACAACATCATCAAGAACAACCTTTTACAAGATCAAGTCTACTAGATTCATCCAAAACAACATGCATAGATTCGTCAATAGTTAATGACTTTTTATTAAATACTTTATATGCTTTCCTAGTTGTAGAGTATCCTAAAAATATATCCTCATCAGATTTAGAGGCAAAATTTCCAAGGTTGTCCTTGGTATTCAATATGAAGCACTAACATCCAAATACTCTGAAATATGATATCAAGGGCTTTCTTCCATTCCATAGCTCAAATGAAGTTTTGTTTAAGAGAGGTCTTTTGAAAACTCGATTTGAAATATAACAAGCAGTATTTGTGGCATCTACCCAAAAGTAAATTGGTAAGCCATATTCATTGAGCATTGTTCTAGCCATTTCAATTAAAGTTCGATTTTTCCTTTTAACTACCCCATTTTGTTGAGGTGTTCTAGGAGATGAAAAATTCTGCGAAATGCCATGTTCAAGATAAAAGCTTTCAAAGTTTTCATTCTCAAATTATTTGCCATGGTCACTCTTATTTTTGAAATACAATATCCTTTTTCATTTAGAACTCTTTTAGCAAAATTTTTGAAAGTTTCAATGGCATCACTCTTTTGAGCTAAGAAAATTACCCAAGTAAATCTAGAGTAATCATCTACGATGATAAAGGCATAGTGTTTACCTCCTAAGAGTGCAATTCTAGTAGGTCCAAATAAATATAGATGCAGGAGTCGTAGAGGTTTTGAGGTACTTACTATGTTTTTGGATTTGAAGGATGACTTGGGTTGCTTCCCTCTTTGGCAAGGTTCACATGTCTTGTCTTTTTCAAATTTGACTTTTGGCAGTCCCTTTACCAGCTCTCCTGTGCTGAGGCTTTGAATTAAATCCATGTTTGCATGACCAAGCCTTCTATGCCACAGCCAATATTCATCACTTGTAGTCACAAGATACTTAGAGGAATTATTAGATATTTTGTGTAAGTCTATTATGTAGGTATTGACATCTCTATTTCCTTTAAATATCTCTTGACCATCAATAGAGTTACAAGACATTTGTTGGAAGTAAAGGTTACTTCGTTTCCTTTATCACATAATTGACTTACACTCAACAAGTAATGTTTCAAGCCATCAACAAGTAAGACATTATTGAACCTTGAGGGGTATTTTCGTCATTTTGATGATAACAAATAAAATAGCAATAATGTATTTAACATACTTGTTTTCTAAGTTTATTGAACATGGTATGGAATATGATAGCAAGAATGGAGAAGGGAAGACTAATCTTGAAAAGACATGGCAAATTCTTCCAGAGAGCTTCACGGCCAGAGTCACCACTTGGACCATGACTAGGAAGATTGTTCATGCCCGTGAAGACATAATGTCACGTTCATGATCAAACACTTCAAATCCTTCTAGAATGCTTCACGACCAAAGTCACCACTCAAGTCACGACATGGAAAAACAGTCACGACCGTGAAAGAGGAAAGAGAAACATGTTAGGCATGAAAATAAGAGTTGGTGCAATGGCTATTTCCGCATTAAATGCAATCAAACGACTACAATTTGCCATCGAAGTATAAATGCAAGTCATTTATGAATCCAGAACAAGAGAATAACTAATACTTCAAATCAAAATCTTGTTGTAAGCCATTTGTGCATTTAATACTTTCAAAATAAACATTTATTCTCTGTGAAAATCTTTTTGCTCATTATTCTCTGAGCATTAAAGATTTGTAAGTGTTTCTCTCTGTAATCATCCACTCAAGTGAGTTTGGGTATTTTAGGGTTAAGAATAGAACACTTGTAAGGGTTATTTGTGTGAGCCTTTAAAACATAAGGAATTGGTTATTTGTGTGAGCCATTAAAACACAAGGGATTTTTGGGTTAGGTGTGATCCATTGTTAGAAACACCATAGTTAGGAGTGAGCTTGTAAAACTCCATTGTAACACTTAGAGTGTTAGTGAAACTCCAAATTGAGATTGGGGAGAGGAGTAGGGTTAGTTAACACCCGAACCTCTATAAAAATTCTTGTGTCTTATTTTTCCATCCCTACTCATCTTAACTTTTCTTTCCGCACTTCAAAGTTAAAATTTTTAATATCCAATTCAACCCCTCTTCTTGGTACAATATTTGGGCAACATTTGGTATCAGAGTTAAGTATAGCATCGAAGCCTAATCAACACTAGTAAAGATCAAGATATGGCCAATGAAGGATTCTAAAGTCTCAAGCCTTACTTTGATGGAGCAAATTATGCTCATTGGAAGTTTCAGATGGAGACATATCTGGATAGTGAAGGAATTAAAGTTTGGGATAGTGTTCAAAAAGAATGGACACCACCAACTAGAAGAGGAGTTGATGGTGAAGGAGATTTCTTATCAAGAGATGATTGGATAGAGCCTCAAAGAATAGCAAACTTCAAAAACAAGAAGGCAATGATAATTCTCTCAAGCTCATTATCCATTGAAGAATGTGGTAGAATACAACACTATCCAACAGCTCATAACATGTGGAAAACATTGGAAAACTATCATGAAGGAACTAAGCAAGTTAAATCCAAAAAGATTTAACTTTTTACTTCAGAGTATGAGCTCTTCAAGATGAAATCCAATGAGTCAATTACTGACATGATGAATCGTCTTCTAGCCATCATAAATGGAATGAGAAAACTTGGAAAACACCTGAGCTTGGAAGATGTAAATAACAAAATCCTGAGAAGTCTTCCACTCAAAGATTACGGTTCAAGAGTTGCCGATATAGAAGAGGCAAATGAAGACATAAGCACCATGAATACTGATATGCTTATTGGCAAACTTCTCACTCATGAAATGGTAGTAAAAAGAGATTGAGAGCTTGAAGCAGAGCCAGAAAAAAGAAAGCCTCTAGCACTAAAAGCCTCTACTTCAAAATCTCAAGAGGAAGTTGAAAATGATGAAGAAAAGAGTGATGATGCAAATGAGGACATTACTATGCTCTCAAGAAGGCTGAAAAGGATCATTGAGAAAAGAATGAGCAACTCTAGAAAATTCAGGCAAAGAAACCTCAAACAGAACTCTAATGATACACAAAGAAGTAAAGAAGAGGCAAAGTGCTATGAATGTGGAAAGAAAGGGCATATTAAACCGGAATGTCCAAGGCTCAAGAAGCACAAGAGCAAATACCAAAGAGACAATGGGGAGAAAGGTGACAAAGCCACATGGGATGACGAAAGCTCTTCAAGTAAAAAAGATGACAATGAAAGTGAAGAGGTCAACCTATGCTTCTTGGCTATAGAGGATCATGTCTCGGATAAGGTAAGATCACTTCACTCATACTCTTTCAATAATGATAGTAGTGATAATGATAGTAATAGTGAAGATGATGATGATGAGCAAAGCTTAATAGAAGTATTGAATCTAGAACTAGAAAAATATAGAAGTAAATTCAATACTTATAAGAATCAAATTTCTGATTTGAAAATCAAAATAGATGCTTTAGAAAAGGAGAACTTTAAGCTTAAATCATCTAATGAATCTCTTCAAAAGTCATTAGATGAATACCCTTCAAAACTTTCAACTAAAACCTTGCTTAAAGAAAAAAAATACTTTGAAAAATGAAGTTGAGGAACTTAGAAACTCCATTTCAAAATTCCACAAAGGAAAGGAGAGCTTAGATACTCTCATAGTGTCTCAAAGACCTCCCTTAATTAGACATGGTCTAGGATTTAAAGGCACATCATCATCTTCTCACAAAACTATTTTTGTTAAGTCAAGTGAACCTCACATCTCCACATTAGTTGGAACAACACTAAGGGATAAGTGCACTAAATACACTAAATCTTCTATTCATAAGAGAAATAATCAAGGATTGGTAAGCCTAAGAAAGAAACCTCAAAAGGGTAATCATGCCTTTATATATAAGAAGCATGCATCTAGAAAAGCACCAATTAATCATGATTGTGCATGCCATTGTTCTCAAACTCAGTCTAATGGGAATATGGCATTCAAGAGCATTGTAAGACCAAAAAACATCTTTAGACCTAAACAGTGTAATTATTGTATGAAATTTGGTCACATAAATAAATATTACTGGATAAGGAAGGCTCATTAGGAACTTTCATGTGCTAACCCCCAAGGACCTAAGCTCATTTGGGTACCTAAACACCATACTTAAATTGTGATTCTATAGGTATGCCTCAAGTCCATAATAAAAAAATGCTTGGCTAGTAGACAGTGGATGCTCAAGGCATATGACAGGAGACAAAGAACTTTTCAATGAAATCGAAAGTATTGATGGATGTAAAGTTACCTTTGGAAACAATGCTAAGGGTAAGGTAATTGGTATTGGTTCTATTGGTATTAATGGTACTACTTTTATTAAAGATGTCTTACTTAATGGTTTGAAACATAACTTTTTGAGTGTAAGTCAATTGTGGGACAAAGGAAATAAAGTAACCTTTACTTCCAACAAATGTCTTGTAACCTCTATTGATAGTCAAGAGATATTTAATGGAAATATAGATGTCAATACCTACATAATAGACTTACTCAAAATATCTAACCATTCCTCTAAGTGTCTTGTAACTACTAGTGATGAATCTTAGCTGTGACATATACGGTTTGGTCATGCAAACATGGACTTAATTCAAAGCCTCCGCACATGAGAACTATTAAAGGGATTGCCCAGAGTCAAATTTAAAAAAGATAAGACATGTGAACCTTGCCAAAGAGGGAAGTAACACAAGTCATCCTTCAAATCCAAAAATGTAGTAAGTACCTCAAAACCTCTACAACTCCTTCATCTAGATTTATTTGGACCTACTAGAATTGCAAGCTTAGGAGGTAAACACTATGCCTTTGTCATCGTAGATGATTACTCTAGATTTACTTGGGTAATTTTCTTAGCTCAAAAGAGTGACGCTTTTGAAAACTTCAAAAATTTTGCTAAAAGAGTTCAAAATGAAAAAGGATATTGCATTTCAAAAATAAGAAGTGACCATGGCAAAGAATTTGAAAATGAAAATTTTGAAAGTTTTTGTCTTGAACATGGCATTTCGCAGAATTTTTTATCTCCTAGGAAACCTCAACAAAATGGGGTAATTGAAAGGAAAAATCAAACTTTGATTGAAATGGCTAGAACAATGTTCAATGAGTATGGTTTACCAACTTACATTTGGGCAAAAGCCACAAATACTGCTTGTTATATTTCAAATCGAGTTTTCAAAAGACCTCTCCTAAACAAAACTTCATTTGAGCTATGGAATGGAAGGAAGCCATTGATGTCATACTTTAGAGTATTTGGATGCAAGTGCTTCATATTAAATACCAAGGACAACCTTGGAAATTTTGCTTCTAAATTTGATGAGGGTATCTTTTTAGGATACTCTACAACTAGTAAAGCATATAGGGTATTGAATAAAAAGTCATTAACTGTTGAAGAATTTATGCATGTTATTTTTTATGAATATAGTAGACTTGATCTTGTGAAAGGTAGTGTTCTTGATGATGTAGTAAGTACCATGAAAAAACTTGATCTTGGAAATGGAAGAGAAGAAAATGATCAAGAAGATTCACATCAAAATGTTTCTCTACCACAAGCTCAAGAGGAAAACAGGAAAGAGCTCCCAAAGGAATGGAGATTGACAAAAGATCACCCCAAAGAGCAAATCATTGGTGATCCTATAAGAGGAGCAAGTACTAGATCTCATCTCAATCATTTAGCTTTTGACCTTGCTTTTGTTTCTCAAATTGAGCCTAAAAATATTGATGAGGCTTTTAATGATGAAAGTTGGGTGATTTCCATGCAAGAGGAACTCAACCAACTTGAGAGAAGTAAGGTATGGACCTTAGTACCTAGACTCTAGGAGCATCAAATTATAGGTAGCAAATGGGTATTTAGAAATAAACTAGATGAACAAGGTTCAATAACTAGGAATAAGGCTAGATTGGTTGCAAAAGGGCATAATCAGGAAGAAGGAATATATTATAATGAGACCTATGCTCCTATAGCTAGATTAGAAGCCATAAGAATACTTTTAGCGTATGCATGCCATATGAATTTCAAACTCTTTCAAATGGATGTGAAAAGTTCCTTTTTAAATGGTTTTATAGAAGAAGAAGTTTATGTAGAACAACCACTAGGTTTTGAAAGCTATGACTTGCCTAATCATGTATTTAAACTTTCAAAAGCTTTATATGGTTTGAAACAAGCCCCAAGAGCTTGGTACGAAAGACTAAGTTCCTTTCTCTTAGAAAATAACTTTACAAAGGGGAATGTTGACACTACATTATTCATTAAAAAGCATAAACATGATATTCTAATTGTTCAAATTTATGTTGATGATATCATATTTGGGTCTACTAATGAATTGTTTTGTCAAGAATTTGCTAAGTGTATGACTAGGGAATTCTAAATGAGCATGATGGGTGAGCTAAAATACTTCCTCGGTGTACAAATAAAACAAGTCAATGAAGGCATATTCATCAACCAATCCAAATATGCCAAAGACTTGCTTAAGAAATTTGGAATGGAAGGATGTAAGAATGCCAAGACTCCAATGAGCACAGCGACAACATTGGACAAGGATGAAAAGGGTAAGAGCATTAATGAAGAGCTCCATAGAGGTATGATCAGATCACTTTTATATCTTACTGCCTCTAGACCCGATATAATGTATAGTGTATGCTTATGTGCTCGCTTTCAATCATGTCCTAAAGAGTCTCATTTAAATGCAGTAAAAAGGATTTTTAAATATTTGCAGGGCTCATTGCATCTAGGTTTGTGGTATATTAGAAACTCATCCTTTTACATTATAGGATATTCAGATGCTGATTATGCTGGTAGTATTTTAGATAGAAAAAGTAATTCAGGTACTTGTCACTTTATTGGAGAGTGCTTAGTTTCTTGGTTTAGCAAGAAACAAGTTTTAGTTGCTCTTTTTACCGTCGAAGCGGAATATGTAGCAGCAGGATGTCGTTGTACACAAATCCTTTAGATGAAATAACAACTTAAGGATTAGGGTCATACTATGAACCATATACCTATTAGATGTGACAATACAAGTGTTGTAAATCTATCTAAGAATTCCATTCAACATTCTAGAAGTAAGCATATTGACATTAGACACCATTTTATTAGAGATCATGTTCAATATGGAGATGTTGTATTGGAATTCATATGCACAGACAATCAATTGGCAGATATCTTCACAAAGTCTCTAAATGAGGAAGATTTAATTTCATAAGGAGAGAGCTTGGTATGATTGATGGATTAACTTTGTGATTGCAAAAATTGTAACATCCTTGACCTTCCCCAGATGCATTTCATTGAACATAAGCATCTTGCATACAATTCAATTGAACAAATGCATTTCACATATATTTTCGTAGGAACAAGTTTATGACATGCACTAGTTACGAGTCCTAGTATTTGGCACTTGTATCGAGTCACACTTGTGTAATTATAACCTAAATGAGGATAACAAAGTATTAGAAATGAATTGAATAAGTGACCAAATTAAAGTAAGCAAAATGATTAGATTAAGATTAGTAACATTTTGCATTGTTAATTTAGTTAAACTGTGCCAAATGATTAAGCGGTATTATTGTGTAGATTAGTCGAATTATATATATATGTAAATAATAATAATAATATAGGTAAAATAAAATGGAAATGAAACAAAAGAGAAATAGAAGAGAAGAGAAGAGAAAAGAGAAGAGAAATGAGATGAGAAAAAGATAAAAAGACAAAAACATAAATCTGCCTTTATCTTCATCTTCCCCATTTCTGCCTCCTCGCTTTAGCCACGAATTCTCCTTCATTTTCCTCCATTTCAGACTTAAAATCTTCCTTGTTTTACCTAGTTTTTGCATCAAATTGATCCCTTGCAAGTTCGTCCTTGGTAAGTAATCAATTCTTATTGCTTTAGGGTTGATTTGAGTTGCTTAGGTTCATTAATAGGCACTGCATTGCAACCCGATTTTTATGCACATAGCAATTGATTCTGGAAAATTGTAAAACATAAAATTTGTTCCTTTATGTCTTATATTTATGAATATGTAAACGGTTTTGTATGATTTTGTGTATAGGAAGAGAAATATTCTATCTACTGAAACTGGTCAGGGTGTGAACCCTAACCAAGTTAGCTACTGTGTTCATAAGTATTTTAAATTGTGAGTTATGGCGAATGGAACCATGACTGTTCCATGGTTTGAATTGCCTACTGAGTGCCCTTGGCAGAGATAGAAACTTGTTTGGATAATTTGAGCTCGTTAGAGCTAGATTATGTAAATGGTTAAAACATGAAATTTATAGGTATATGTCTTAGCTAAATTTTGGTACTAATTTTAGCTTAATTGGGTATGTATATAATAAGTTATGGCCTTTGGAAGTCATACTGGTCCGAAAGCATGAATGTTGCTTGCTATGTGATTCATATGCTTGTTATGATTGGTCCTTGATAATGTAATGATGGATAATTTGTGACATTGTGTTACATATAAATGGTATACTTATGGTATATTTGAAGTATATGTTTGACATATGTGATATATATACATGGTATATGTATAGTATATGCAAGGTATATGCTTGACATATGAGGTATATATGGAATATATGTATGTTGTATGTGATAAAATACAATGGTTGATGAATGCTTAAATACAAGTGCATATGCATATGGACTAAAAAGGCGTTGTGACTAGTTAATCGATATTGTAAAGCAAAAGAAGAGGCTTATGGTCCAACAAATGTGCAAATGAAACAAATGATCAAGCTAGCTAGCAAATACAAATGTTCACATGGCAAATGTTCATATGGAAACCCGAGGCAATGTCTGTTTAACTTAGTCACAACAAAATGAAATAAGCAAAGCATTTGCATACATAAAGAGTAATGATTATATGTTTCAACTTTATTGATACTTATATGATACTGATGAATGGAATGAAATACATGGTATATATTGGATTTGTGATTTATTACTATGAGTTGTTTGGTACTTTAGAGCTCATTGGATGGTTATTCTCACTGAGTTGCAACTCATCAATTTGCATCATTTTTCAGGTAAAGAAAAGTGATAGCCCATTTTGAGTAGTGTATAGAAGACATGGAGCACAGGTTATTGGCCGAGCCTCATCACTCTCTCTCTTTGCATTCCACACAAGCATAAAAACATGTCATCTGTATTTTGGACTTATATGCTTGAATATGTATTATCACTCTAGATTAGTTTTGAGATGTACAAATGGAAACAACCCGTAATCTTTCGGATGGGAAGTTTATGTTTTAATATATGTGATATATCGTGTTGTGGTTTTAATGTTGATTTGCAAAGTCAGTGAATAATATTACAGGATATGAAACTTGTAAGTCATTGAATGAAATTATAGGATATGTGACTTGCAAAGTCATTAGTTGATTTTACAGGATATGATATAAAAAAAATTTACTACTATTGTTATCAGGGTATTTTCTCTTTTCAACATGCAGTATGAGATTATTTGATACAGGGATAGGTTATACTTAAATGCATATGATGTGGTGTTACATTTTTGGTATCAGAGCAGGGATAGGTTCCATGGGAACATGCATATTCATAAGAGCATGTTAACATATGCATCCTATGTGTTGAACATTATGTAGTGACATAATTTCATTTATTTTAGGGACATCATAAGACATAATTCACCAAGGAGAGAGGGGCCGGATGAAATGCATTCTCATGACGCATCACCTCATTTACATAGAGAGCAACCAGCACTAGGAGCTAGAGCTCCAGCACATGCATCACAGTCATCTCATGCAGAGGCACCCTATGAACACCTAAAACAGGAGGTATATGGTCCTGAAATGTATAAGGAAATACGTTATGACAAGCTGAGGAAACATGGTGCAACTGATGTCAATGGCACAACAGACCCAGCATAAGCTGAAACATGGCTGAAAAGGACACAAAGGGTACTGAATATGATGAGATGTACCCCAGATGAGAAATTCGATTATGCAGTATCCTTACTGCAAGGAAATGCTTATGAATGGTGGGAGACAGTCCCCGACAGTGATGCACAACCACCAGTGTTGACATGGAACGATTTCCTCCTGGAATTTTAGAACAATTACATGCCTGAAGCATATAAAGATGAGAAGAGGAAGGAATTCCTAAATCTGAAATAGGAGAATATGTCTATTGCAGAGTATGAAGTACAATTTAATAAACTTTCCCATTATGCCACCTTCATGGTCTCTACTGAAAGAGACAAATGCAGGAAGTTTAAGGAGGGCCTCAAATATGAGATCAGAAACAGAATCACGACTACTGATCTTGATAACTATGCCAGACTCAGAGCTACTGCAATTAGAGCTGAACGATTAATGAAAGAAGGTGGGGAGCAACAAATTAAAAGGGCAGCACGTGAGTTCTTCGGCGAGTCTAGCAGAAGGTCAGGAAAAAGAGGCAGATATATGCCTGCACAGTCCGGCAACCGAAGTGGGTACTCCAGTTCTAGAGGTCGAGGCATGACTTTCTCTTACCTAGGCAGAGGGCAGAGCCAATATGTTGAACAGAGGCCCACATGTAGTCATTGTCGTAGACAGCATACGGGCGAATGTAGAAGGCTCACAGGAGCATGTTATTTCTGTGGATCAATGGAGCACATGTATAGAGACTGTCCAAATAGAGCCAAACTAGCAGAGACAAGCAGAGGTAGAGGAGTATCTGAGACAATAGTTGAGGCACCGAGAGTCTACCCTACTAGTGGGACACAGGGCAGAGGAAGAGGCAGGGGCAGGACTGGTACAATGGGCAGAGGAGTACCCAAATCTAAAGGTCAGAGTTCTAGACCCCCTACTCAGCCCAGGGTGTTTGATATGACTAGACAAGAGGCAGTGGATGCTTCCGAAGTAGTCACTGGTAATATTTATATTTCTAAAATATTAGCATATGCATTGATTGACCCAGGCTCCACTCATTCATTTATATCATTGCATATGGCATCTAAACTGCATCAAATGCATGAGCCTTTGGGGATTGACATAAATGTGAGTACTCCATTGGGAACAGTGGTAGTTGTGAATAATGTCTATCGTGATTGCCTGATATGCATTGACAGAGCTGAGTTAATAGCTGATCTGATTTTATTGCCAATATATGAATTTGATGTGATACTGGGAATGGACTGGTTAACTAGACATCATGCAATAGTGAATTGCTTTACTAAGGAAGTAATTTTGGAATCACCAAACCAGCTAAGGGTAGTATTTCTAAGTGAAAGAAAACTTGTGCCTACATGTCTAGTTTCAGCTGTAAAGGCATTTCGAATGATCAAAGGGGGATGTGAAGCATATTTGGCATATGTGACTGATACTAGAACCATTGATCGCTTGCTTGAAAATATACCAGTGGTAAGGGAATTTGCTGATGTATTCCCAGATGATCTACCTAGTTTACCACCAAATAGAGAGATAGAATTCACTATTGAACTAGTACCAGGAACAACACCAATATCAAGGTCACCCTACAGAATGGCCCCAGTTGAGTTGAAAGAGCTGAAGGCCCAATTGCAAGAGCTGCTTGATAAAGGGCATATCAGACCCAGTGTATCACCATAGGGAGCTCCAGTGTTATTTGTTAAAAAGAAAGATGGAACAATGAGATTGTGCATCGATTATAGGCAACTGAACAAAATGACAGTGAAGAAAAAATATCCAATGCCCAGAATAGATGATTTGTTTGACCAGTTGCAAGGAGACCAAATATTCTCCAAGATTGATATGAAATCAGGCTATTACCAGTTGAAGGTAGCAGAAGCGGATGTTCCAAAGACTGCCTTTTGAACCAGGTATGGACATTACGAATTTTTTGTAATGCCATTTGGGTTAACTAATGCTCCAGCTGCATTTATGGCATTGATGAATAAAGTGTTTCAACCATATCTGGATAGGTTTGTGATAGTATTTATTGATGACATATTGGTATACTCAAAGAATGGGGGAGAACATGAACAACATTTAAAAGTTGTGTTGCAAAATTTGAGGGAGAAACAATTATATGCCAAATTGAGTAAATGTGAATTCTGGTTAGATCATTTGGTGTTTCTTGGACATGTGGTATCGTGTAAGGGCATAGAGGTTGACCCAAAGAAAATTGAGGCTATGGTAAATTGGGAAGCTCCTAAAAATATTTCAGAAATGCATAGTTTTCTGAGTTTAGCCGGATACTACCGCAGATTTGTTGATGGATTCTCCTTAATTGCTAGCCCTTTGACTAAATTGTTGAGAAAGAATGTACCTTTCAAGTGGACTCCAGAATGTCAGAGGAGTTTCGATAAACTAAAACACAGACTAACCTCAGCACCAGTGTTAACTATCCCTATAGGTACAAGTGGGTTTACAGTATATAGTGATGCTTCTCACCAAGGTTTGGGATGTGTATTAATGCAACATGGTAAGGTGATAGCTTATGCATCTAGGAAACTAAGACCACACGAGATCTCATATCCAGTGCATGATTTAGAATTGGCTGTAGTTGTATTTGCATTGAAGATTTGGAGGCATTATCTGTATGGTGAGACATTCCAGATCTTCACAGACCATAAAAGCTTGGGTTATTTGCTGACACAAAAAAGAGTTAAAGATGAGGCAAAGACGATAATTAGAGTTGTTAAAAGATTATGACTGTACAATTGAATACCATCCAGGGAAAGCCAATGTGGTAGCAGATGCATTGAGTAGGAAAGCTAGTAGCAGCGTAGCTCACTTACATGCATCATCTTTTCCATATTTGATTCAATTACGATCTATGAATGTTGAATTAAATATACATGATGAAGGATCACTGATTACTACTCTTCAAGTCAGACCTATACTAAAGGATAGGATCAAAGAAGCACAAAGCAAAGATCCTGAATTATGTGAGAAAATTGATGTGGTAAGGCAGGGAAATAATACAGAGTTTCATTTGCAGAATAATACATTGATGTTAAAATCATGCATATGTGTTCCAGACACTGAGAACTTGTGTCAGGAAATAATGGAAGAGGCACACAATGCACCGTATGCAATTGACCCAGGGATGACAATGATGTATCACAGTTTAAGGCCTCATTACTGGTGGCCAAGAATGAAGAAAGACATAGCAGAATATGTTTCCAAATGCTTGACATGTCAGTAGATTAAAATTGAACATCAGGCACCAGTTGGTAAACTACATCCATTGCCAGTGCCAGAATGGAAATGGGAAAGAATAATGATGGATTTTGTCTATGGATTGCCAAGAACTCCACGGAAAAATGATGCAGTATGGGTAATTATTGACAGATTAACCAAGTCAGCACATTTTCTACCTATCAAATGGGTTGTACACTTGAGAGTTTGGCCAAATTATATGTGAATGAGATAGTCATATTGCATGGCATTCCAGTGTCCATTGTGTCTGATAGAGATCCACGGTTTACTTCACATTTTTGGGTGAGTTTACAGAATGTATTGGGAACAAAATTGAACTTCAGTACTGCATTCCACCCACAAACTGACGGACAATCAGAGAGGACTATACAGACATTAGAAGAAATGTTCAGAGCATGTTCTATGGAATTCAGAGGTGCTTGGGATGAATATATAGCATTGATTGAATTTGCTTACAACAACCAGTATCATAGCAGTATCCAAATGGCACCATATGAGGCATTGTATGGCAGAAAGTGCCGAAGCCCTATCATTTGGGATGAAGAAGGAACACGTGTATTAGAAGGGCCAAAAATAGTGCAAGACACAGTGGATAAGATCAAGGTTATCAAGAACAAGTTAAAGGCAGCCCAAGATATATAGAAAAGTTACGCTGATCAGCATAGAAGGGAGATGGAATATGAGATAGGTGAAAAGGTATTTCTTCGTGTATCTCCATGGAAAGGGATAATCCGATTTGGCAAGAAGGGTATATTGAGCCCAAGATACATAGGGCCTTATGAAATTCTTGAGAAGATTGGTCCATTGGCTTATAGGTTGGCTTTACCACCCGAGATGGCTCAAATACATAATGTGTTTCATGTGAGCATGCTTATAAGATACAGGTCAGATCCTACACATGTACTTAAAGATCAAGCCATTGAGATTGTAGAGAACATGAGTTATGTTGAGGAACCAGTGCAAATCATTGGATACAAGACTAAACAGCTAAGAAATCGAGAAATACCTTTGGTTAAGGTATTATGGCATAACCATTTACAAGAAGAGGCAACATGGGAAACAGAAGAAAATATGAAAAAGCAATATCCACACCTGTTTTCAGGTATTAATTTCGAGGACAAAATTTTTAAAAGGAGGGGAGAATTGTAACATCCTTGACCTTCCCCACATGCATTTCATTGAACATAAGCATCTTGCATACAATTCAATTGAACAAGTTTATGACATGCACTAGTTACGTGTCCTAGTATTTGGCACGTGTATCGAGTCACACTTGTGTAATTATAACCTAAATGAGGATAACAAAGTATTAGAAATGAATTGAATAAGTGACCAAATTAAAGTAAGCAAAATGATTAGATTAAGATTAGTAAACATTTTGCATTGTTAATTTAGTTAAACCGGGCCAAATGATTAAGCGGTATTATTGTGTAGATTAGTCGAATTATATATATATGTAAATAATAATAATAATAATAATAATAATAATAATAATAATAATAATAATAATAATAATAATAATAATAATATAGGTAAAATAAAATGAAAATGAAACAAAAGAGAAATAGAAGAGAAGATAAGAGAAAAGAGAAGAGAAAAGAGATGAGAAAAAGATAAAAAGACAAAAACATAAATCTGCCTTTATCTTCATCTTCCCCATTTCTGCCTCCTCACTTCAGCCCCGAATTCTCCATCATTTTCCTCCATTTCAAACTTAAAATCTTCCTAGTTTTACCTAGTTTTTTCACCAAATTGATCCCTTGCAAGTTCATCCTTGGTAAGTAATCAATTCTTATTGCTTTAGGGTTGATTTGAGTTGCTTAGGTTCATTAATAAGCACTGCATTGCAACCCGATTTTGATGCATATAGAAATTGATTCTGGAAAAGTGTAAAACACAAAAGTTGTTCCTTTATGTCTTATATGTATGAATAGATAAACGGTTTTTCATGATTTTGTGTATATGAAGATAAATATTCTATCTACTGAAATTGGTCAGGGTGTGAACCCTAACGAAGTTAGCTACTGTGTTCTTTGATTTAGAATATGTTAAAGCCATTATTTGAAGTATCTCAAAACATAAAATTTTTATATATGTGTGTTTTTTATATGTAGACCAAATTTTAGGTTCATAGGTCTTGTAAATTGTGAGTTATGGCAAATGGAACCATGGTTGTTCCATGGTCTGAACTGCCTACTGAGTGCCCTGGGCAGAGATAGAAAATTGTTTGGATAATTGGAGCTCGTTAGAGCTAGATTATGTAAATGGTTAAAACTTTAAATTTATAGGTATATGTCTTAGCTAAAGTTTGGTTTTAATTTCAGCTTAATTGGGTATGTATAGACTAAGTTATGGCCTTTGGAAGTCATACTGGTCTGGAAGCCAATTCTATTCTGGACCAGTAAAATGTTGCTTATGATTTGAAGACCCTAGAGGCATAATTGATGAAATTTTAAAACATTAAAAATGTTCCATATGAACCCATATAAGTTTCTATAAATTTTCATTAAAATATGACTTATATATTGTAAGTTATGATGAACCCAAATGAGTACCCTGAAACTGCCTAAAGGCAGAATACAAGGCAGAAAACAGAACACTCTTAGAAATTCCACCAAATATTTTACAATGATCCAATTGGTATGAAATTGGAACAAGAATCCAATTAATTGGTCAAGTATAGAAAAAGTTATAGGCTAAACAGTCCCATAAGGTCACACTGCCTCATAGGAAAAATCTTAACTATTGACATGAACAATGCATATTAATTTGTTTAAGCCACATTAAGTATCCCTAATCATGAGTTAATTGATTAATGTTTTCATATTAGGCTTGCAACATATTGGAGACCCACAAAGAGCGGATAGACAATAAGTTAGGGGTCGGAATCAAAGGAGATCGGTGAGTCTAATTATTGATTGAATTCTTTAGTACAAATGAATGTTGCTTGCTATGTGATTCATATGCTTGTTATGATTGGTCCTTGATAATGTAATGATGGATAATTTGTGACATTGTGGTACATATAAATGGTATACTTATGGTATATTTTAAGTATATGTTTGACATATGTGATATATATATACATGGTATATGTATAGTATATGCAAGGTATATGCTTGACATATGAGGTATATATGGAATATATGTATGTTGTATGTGATAAGATACAATGGTTGATGAATGCTTAAATACAAGTGCATATGCATATGGACTAAAAAGGCATTGTGACTAGTTAATCGATATTGTAAAGCAAAAGAAGAGGCCTATGGTCCAACAAATGTGCAAATGAAACAAATGATCAAGCTAGCTAGCAAATGCAAATGCAAATGTTCACATGGAAACCCGGGGAAATGTCTGTTTAACTTAGTCACAACAAAATGAAATAAGCAAAGTATTTGCATACATAAAGAGTAATGATTATATGTTTCAACTTTATTGATACATATATGTTACTGATGAATGGAATGGAATACATGGTATATATTGGATTTGTGATTTATTACTATGAGTTGTTTGGTACTATAGAGCTCATTGGATGGTTATTCTCACTGAGCCGCAACTCATCAATTTGCATCATTTTTCAGGTAAAGAAAAGTGATAGCCCATTTTGAGTAGTGTATAGAAGACATGGAGCACAGGTTATTGGTCGAGCCTCATCACTCTTTCTCCTTGCATTCCACACAAGCATAAAAACATGTCATCTGTATTTTGGACTTATATGCTTGAATATGTATTATCACTCTAGATTAGTTTTGAGATGTACAAATGGAAACAACCCGTAATCTTTCGGATGGGAAGTTTATGTTTTAATATATGTGATATATCGTGTTATGGTTTTAATGTTGATTTGCAGAGTCAGTGAATAATATTACAGGATATGAAACTTGCAAGTCATTGAATGAAATTATAGGATGTGAGACTTGCAAAGTCATTAGTTGATTTTACAGAATATGATATGAAAAAAATTTACTACTATTGTTATCAGGGTATTTTCTCTTTTCAACATGCAGTATGAGATTATTTGATACAGGGATAGGTTATACTTAAATGCATATGATGTGGTGTTACAAAAATTGTCAAACCTTGATTGATAATCTTGTGTTTTTATTTCATCTTATTAGATGTAAGGTAGCAAATTTGATGGAAATAATATTTATAGGGGAAAGAAGCTCCTTAGAAATGCTTTAGTGTTGTTTTAGACTTAATTTTATTTAATGAGAATTTTAGGCAATTCACGCCCGTGACATATATTCATGATCGTGAACTAAATCGCCAAAAGAACCAGTAGCTTTCACGACTTGATTCACGATATGATTCATGGCTGAAGGTAGTGAAGACTATGTTTCACGACCACAACCTTTTCCATTCACCCCCATGAAATCCTCTGTTCACTCCCTTGACGATTTTTCACGATCGTGAACATTTCCACCAAAATCGTACAGAAGCTTTCATGTTTTGTGTCAGGCTTTGTTTCATGATCAAAAGTAGTGAAGTTTATACTTCACGCCCGTGACTCTTATGTCACCACCATGATAGTTCATCATTCATGCCCATGACCTTTAAATTTCATGACCGTGAATAATTTCACCTTTCTCTTCACGGGTAGAGCGTCTCTTCAGCAAACCGTGAACACGACACTTCACACCTGTGACTTAGTTTTTCACGTCAGTGAAGATGTCAGTTATATAACGTTTCTACTGTTATTTCTCTCATTCCAACTCTCCAACATCTCTCAACTTCTCTCATTTATCACCATTGAATACCATTTTGAAGATTCCGGCCCCCTAGCAACTCATTCCATCTATAAATATCTTCAAAAACCATTTCCATCATCAGAAATCACATCACCTCAGGGTTTACTCAAAATTTCTATCAATTTCTCACTCTTCAAAAGTTTATTTTTTCAATCAAAATGGAAACTGGTTCCTTCAAGGGTACAAGGAAGAAGTCACATGCTCCAAGAAGGTACACTTATTACCTTCTAAACATTATTCTAGAGCATTGTCATCCTAGATACTCAGTGCTCAAGAAAAGGACACTCCTTTCCTCTAGATCATTTGAATGGCAAACCATCTATACACTTGGCCTCGAGACAAGCATGATAGAACAACTCCAGGCTTATCATCTTAAAGAATTCATTGATATCCATCAACCAACTCTGAGGGAGCCAACTTTAGAATTTCTGAGCACCCTGCAAGTATCTTCTACAGGCACGGTGAAATTCCAAATTTGCAAGCATCTGAACACCCTCTCTACCAAAGAATTTGGAGACTTGTTCAACCTTCCCTCTGATGGCATCCTGAATGACAGTGAAGTAGAGTTCTATGATACTCAGGCATGGACTCACTTCGGGCTTGACTGCAGTTGGGACGTCAAGAAGACGAAGAGCACCCATTTTTGATCCCTAGTGCACAAGTATTTGCATAGGTTTCTAACCTATAGCATTTTCACCAGAGGAGACAGTAATGGAATGATCAGGAAGTCAGAGCTCTTTCTCCTGGAAATGGCCCGAAGAGGCCTAACAGTGGCTTTATCTCGATGGTTTGCAAATCATCTTTTGTCAATTGCCAACAAGCCTTTAGGAGACATTCTGATTGGCGGGTATGTGACTCACATCGCCTTGAAGCTCGGATACTTGAAGCTAGATGAACACCACTTCAACCTCATACCAGCACATCCTCGAGACCGACTAGACGTCGAGTCCTTTAACAAAATGGGAGTGGCTGTTTGTATCGTATTTGAGAACAACATATACTACTGTTTCACCAACACTACTGGTGAGATCATTTGGGAGGACAATGACTCGGATTACTTCAAAGCTGGTCTCCAAGGAATCCAGTAGAGGAAGAGAGTTCGAGTTGATATGGCACCTCCAGAGGTTGAGCAAGAAATGGGACAATCCTCTGCCTCCACACCAAACTTGGCTCAGTAAGTGGTTGACCTCGTGGCACCATGATTTGAGCATTTGCAGGATTCGATGGATGAAAGGTTAGAAAACCTCAAGGATTTTATGGAGTCTCGCATGGAGAGCCTCGAGGCGGAAGTAGCTCGCCTTAGAGATAGGATGTCCAGTTAGATTTTGTGTTATATATGCTATTTTCTAGCTTGCCTACTGTAGGAATTTCTAATTTCCTTTTAGAATTTCAATTACCTTTGTATTTTGTTTTCCTAAATTAATATATTTGCTTGTGTTTTTCCATTCTGTTTCTCTTTTTGTTATTCTTTTTGTTGATGACAAAAGGGGGAGAACCTAGCAATATATTGTTTAAAGTTAAGAGTTATGCAAGTATGCAAGTTACGAGTTATGCAAATGAGCTTCATATACCTTAAATATACCGTAAGTATACTTTGGATATACTTTGATGGAAGTTGCATGAATGAATATGCACTTGATATACACTTCATATACCTTAAATATACTTGGCATAACTATAACTTGTTTTAAGGAAATTTTGGTATACATTGGATATACTTTGCATATAACTTACATATACTTAAAACTAGGAAGCATATTTTGATGCTACACTTCATCATTATTTACAATTCTTGCACTTCAGTATTTTTTATCCTAAGCATCTTTTTAGGGGGAGACTTCTCAAAGGCACATATTGCTAGATTATTTGTCACCATCAAAAAGGGGGAGATTGTTGAACCTTGAAGGGTATTTTTGTCATTTTGATGATAACAAATAAAATAGCAATAATGTATTTAACATACTTGTTTTCTAAGTTTATTGTATAGGGTATGGAATATGATAGAAAGAATGAAGAATGGAAGACTAATCTTGAAAAGACATGGCAAATTCTTTCAGAGAACTTTACGGCCAGAGTCACCACTTGGACCACGACAAGGAAGATTGTTCACGCCCTTGAAGATAGAATGTCATGCCTGTGATCAAACACTTCAAATCCTTTTAGAATGCTTCATGACCAAAGTCACCACTCAAGTCACGGCTTGGAAGAACAGTCACGACCGTGACAACCTTAATCATAACCGTGAAAGAGGAAAGAGAAACATGTCAGGCGCAAAAATAAGAGTTGGTGCAACAGCTATTTTCGCATTAAATGCAATCAAATGACTATAATTTTTCATGGAAGTATAAATGCAAGTCATTTATGAATTCAGAATAAGAGAATAGTTAATACTTCGAATCAAAATCTTGTTCTAAGCCATTTGTGCATTTAATACTTTCAAAACAAACATTTATTCTCTGTGAAAATATTTTTGCTCATTATTCTCTGAGAATTCAAGATTTGTAAGTGTTTCTCTCTATAATCATCCACTCAAGTGAGTTTGGGTATTTTGGGGTTAAGAGTAGAACACTTGTAAGGGTTATTTGTGTGAGCCTTTCAAACATAAGGAATTGGTTATTTGTGTGAGCCATTAAAACACAAGGGATTTTTGGGTTAAGTGTGATTCATTGTTAGAAACACCATAGTTGGGAGTGAGCTTGTAAAACTCCATTGTAACACTTAGAGTGTTAGTAAAACTCCCAATTGATATTGGGGAGAGAAGTAGGGTTAGTTAACACCTGAACCTCTATAAAAATTCTTGTGGACTTGAGGCATACCTATAGAATCACAATTCAAGTATGGTTTTTAGGTACCCAAATGAGCTTGGGTCCTTGGGGGTGAGCACATGAAGGTTCCCAATGAGCCTTCCTTATCCAGCAATATTTATTTATGTGACCAAATTTCATATAATAATTACACTATTTAGGTCTAAAAGAGCTTTTTTGTCTTACAATGCTTTTGAATGTCATATTTTTATTAGACTGAGGTTGAGAACAATGGCATGCACAATCATGATTAATTGGTGTTTTTCTAGATGCATGCTTCTTATACATAAAGGCATGATTACCCTTTTGAGGTTTCTTTCTTAGGCTTACCAATCCTTGAACATCCCTCTTATGTATAGAAGGTTTAGTGTATTTAGTGCATTTATCCCTTGGTGTTGTTCCAGCAAATGTGGAGATGTGAGGTTCACTTAACTTGACAAAAGTAGTCTTGTGAGAAGATGATGATGTACCCTTAAATCCTAGACCATGTCTAATTAAGGGTGGTCTTTGAAACAAAATGAAAGTATCTAAGTGAAATTTTGAAATGGAGTTTCTAAGTTCCTCAACTTCATTTTTCAAAGTATTGTTTTCTTTAAGCAAGGATTTAGTTTAGGGTCTTGAAAAGTATTCATCTAATGACTTTTGAAAAGATTCATTAAATGATTTAAGCTTAAAGTTTTTCTTTTCTAAAGCATCCATTTTGATTTTCAAATTAGAAATGTTATCTTATAAGTATTGAATTTACTTCTATATTTTTCTAGTTCAAGATTCAATACTTCTATTAGGCTTTGCTCATCATCATCATCGTCACTATTACTATCATTATCCCTACTATCATTATTGAAAAAGTATGAGTGAAGTGATCTTACCTTATCCGAGACGTGATCCTCTATAGTCATGAAGCATAGGTTGACGTCTTCACTTCCATTTCATCTTTTTCACTTGAAGAGCTTTCGTAATCCCATACGGCTTTGTGACCTTTCTCCCCATTGTCTCTTTGGTATTTGCTTTTGTGCTTCTTGAGCTTTGGACATTCTGGTTTAATATGCCATTTCTTTCCACATTCATAGCACTTTACCTCTTCTTTACTTCTTTGTGCATCATTAGAAGTCTGGTTGAGGTTTTTTTGCCTGAATTTTCTAGAGTTGCTCATTCTTTTCTCAATGATTCTTTTCAGCCTTCTTAAGAGCATAGCAATGTCCTCATTTGCATCATCACTCTTTTCTTCATCATCTTCAACTTCCTCTTGAGATTTTGAAGTAGAGGCTTTTAGTGCTAGAGGCTTTCTTTTTTCTGGCTCTACTTTAAGCTCTCTATCTGTTTTTACTGACATTTCATGTGTGAGAATTTTGCCAATAAGCACATCAGTATTCATGATGCTCATGTCTTCATTTGCCTCTTCTATATCGACAACTCTTGAACCGTAATCTTTGAGAGGAAAACTTCTCAGGATTTTGTTATTTACATCTTCCAAGCTCAGGTGTTTCCCAACTTTTCTCATACCATTTATGATGGCTAGAAGATGGTTGGTCATGTCAGTAATTGACTCATTGGATTTCATACTGAAGTAAGAAGTTCTTCATGGATTTAACTTTCTTAGTTACTTTATGATAGTTTTCCAATGTTTTCCACATGCTATAAGCTATTGGACAGTTTTGTATTCTACCACATTCTTCAATGGATAATGAGCTTGAGAGAATTGTCATTGCTTTCTTGTTTTTGAAGTTTGCTCTTCTTTGAGGCTTTGTCCAATCATCTCTTGATAAGATTTCTTCTTCGCCATCAACTCCTCTTCTAGTTGGTGGTGTCCATTCTTTTTGAACACTATCCCAGACTTCAATTCCTTCACTATCTAGGTATGTCTCCATCCGAAACTTCCAATGAGCATAATTTGCTCCAACAAAGTAAGGCTTGAGACTTTGGAATCCTTCATTGGCCATATCTTGATCTTTACTAGCGCTGTTTAGGCTTCGATGCTAGACTTAGCTCTGATACCAATTGTTTTCCAAATATTGAACAAAGAAGGGGGGTTGAATTGGAAATTAAAAATTTAACTTTTAAGTGCGGAAAGAAAAGTTAAGTTTAGTAGGGATAGAAAGATATGACACAAGAATTTTTATAGAGGTTCGGGTGTTAACAAACCCTACTCTTCTCCCCGATCTCAATTAGAAGTTTCACTAACACTCTAAGTGTTACAATGGAGTTTTACAAGCTCACTCCCAACTATGGTGTTTCTAACAATGGATCACACTAACCCAGAAATCCCTTGTGTTTTAATGGCTCACACAATAAACCAATTCTTTGTGTTTTAAAAGGCACACACAAATAACCCTTACAAGTGTTCTACTCATAACCCCAAAATACCCAAACTCACTTGACTAGATGATTACAGAGAGAACCACTTACAAATCTATAATGCTCAAAGAATGATGAGCAAAAATATTTTCACAGAGAATAAATGTTTGTTTTGAAAATATCAAATGCACAAATGGCTTACAACAAGATTTTGATTCGAAGTATTAGCTATTCTCTTGTTCTGGATTCATAAATGACTTGCATTTATACTTCCATGGTGAATTATAGTCGTTTGATTGCATCTAATGTGGAAATAGCCATTGCACCAACTCTTATTTTTGCGTCTGACATGTTTCTCTTTCCTCTTTCACGGTCGTGAGTATGATTGTCACAGTCGTGAATTTTCTTCCAAGCCGTGACTTGAGTGGTGACTTTGGCCGTGAAACATTCTGGAAGGATTTGAAATGTTTGATCTCAGGCATGACATTATATCTTCAAGGGCGTAAACATCCTTCCTAGCCGTGGTCCAAGTGGTGACTCTGGCCGTGAAGCTCTCTGGAAGAATTTGTCATGTCTTCTCACGGGCGTGACTTTCTTTCACAGGCGTGACTGATATGATCATTCATGGTTGCTATCATTCTTCATGGCTATGAACTTTAAATGTTAGATAGTTGGCGCTAAGCTTCATCACGGGCGTGACATATAAGGTCTCGGGCGTGAACATGTTATTTCTTCATTTTTTTGTCTTTTTAAGATTAGTCTTCCATTTTCCATTCTTACTATCATATTCCATACCCTATTCAGTAAACTTAGAAAGCTAGTATGTTAAATACATTATTACTATTTTATTTGTTAGCATCAAAATGACGAAAATACCCCTTAAGGTTCAACACTTACCATAGTTCCCAATTCATTTTCTTGAAATCAACACTCAATTCACATTTCACTTATCACCAATTGTGTTGTTTCTATGTTAATTTCAATTTTCCCCAAATTCACTTAACCGAGGCAGCCTCTCATTCATCCATTAACATCATACTTCTTTAGTTTTTATGTCTTTAAACAATTAACTAATATCAATTATTATTAATTCAAAGTTTAACTACAATTTCATCAACTAGTTGCAAACTTTAAATTTCTAAGTTCAATCTTGCAACATAAGCTCAATCTACCAAACCTAATCACATCTATCATCATTACGGGTCTCAAATAGAAGGAAAAAGGTTGAATATAAGAAGAATAAACTCACCTTAAGAGTTCCCAAAGTGAGCCGAAATTCCCCCTAACAAATCTCCCTTTCCTTTCTTCTTTCTTTCTTCCTTTTTCCTTCTTCCTTCTTTGTAGTAAGAACTCTATAATTTTGATTTTTCCTCTCTCAAAACTAATATCTTTTCTCACTTTTTCAAGCTTGATTTGAAGAAAAATGGTGGCTTATGAAGGGAAGAGATGGACGACCAAGGTGAAGAGAAAAGAAGATGAAGAAGAGCTGGATATTTTAGGTGGAAGAATGTGAAATTTCTTCATCTTTTTGACTTTTATACTCAAATTAAGGTGTGGGTTCCACTAATTAAAATTAATCATAATTATCATTGGTTCATTAACTTAATTAAACTTGATTAAATTTTAAACTTTAAGAAATTTCTTATTTGCCACATCTTCCTCCATATTCACAGTTTTTCCCCAACAATTGCCATAATACCAATTTTGTCCATAGAATATTTTATTTTATTTTTTTAATTTTAGCACTAATCTTTTTAATTCCCAAATAATAATACCCTTAATTATTTTCCTTTATTATTAGTCATGTTTTATGGATTCAAATTTAGATTTCGATTGAACCTGCACGCCCCACTACAGTCACACGCAATCGGGGCATAAATTATTGAATGTTACACACTATGATAGAGATTAACAAAATATATAAATTTAATATAGAAGAATTCTCTTAGACAATATTCAACAACCCAGTGAATTTTCAAACACATAATTTAAAAAGGAATACTAGCAGATTAAGCATACATCACACATTATTACTATTATGACAACAAAAACAACAACAATAATAAAGTTTACTAGGATCCACATAATAAGTCGCAATATAGAATTTCAAAAAGCAATTAGCATATGCAAGAACTTTTAAAGGACATCAAAAATATGAAATTTGCACCACAGTGTATAATGTGTAATGCAACCTGAAATTCTAAAACTAATGTCACTTCCAAACCAAGTAGATGGCTTTGTTGCATAATTATTCTTAACTAAGTAGTGGCATCCAATCTACTGTTTTTCCTACTTTTTATGAGCAATTTCTTTATTGACTAATCAACTTTTGTCCAAAGCCAGTGCTAAAAGAAAAATAGTAATAGCACCACATTATTTTAAATGCTTAGAGAGGCAACTTTGTCCCTTTTTGAAAAACTAAATTTCCATATTATAGTAATTAATTACATATAAAATTATAGTATCAATGATAAACTAGAAGAAAAAAGAGAAAAGAGGGAAAAAATAGATGGGTTGAATTTATCAGTTTGATTATTCCCTTAACCTATTGGGAATTTACACAAAATGAGATATAAAAAATAGGAAAAATTAGCCAAACCTTAATCTAAGCCTAACTGCAATTGATTTACATCATATACAGCTAGCACAATCACAAATATTATGCCTAAAATTAAGTATATCTCAATACTCCCTTCAAGTTGGAGTGTACATGTTGTATGTTGCTAATTTGTTATAATTGTTACAAATATATTCAATTCGAGGTCTCTTGAGAGTTTTAGTGAGAATATCTACCAACTGATCATGATGTGGAAAATCTATCAATTAGTTATACTAGTTATTTTATTTCCTAATACCATTGTTTATTTTTAATTAGTGTACATGCTGTATTTTTTTCTAATTAGTATATATATATATATACACATATGCATACACACATGATTATTCTCAATAAAAGATAGAAAAATATCCAATTTTTCTCGTGTTATCAAAATATGGTCTCTAGGCAGTCTTCATCATTGCAGCTTTTCCTTCAAATCTCTTATAAATTTCCTCACTATTATAACCCTAGTTTTTCAAGACTCAATTGTTGAAATAGAACCGTAGCTTTAGGGAAACTATGTCTGAAAAAAGTAAAGCCATCGAGCAAGTGTCAATAGAACTGCCAAGTATGAGTTCAGAATATGGATGACCCAATTTGACTAAAGGAGGGCAGAGTTGAGACAACATGGAAAGCCTTTGGTGTAGGTTCTTTAAAAAATATAGACATACCAAAAAACATTGTTAGAAGTTGCATGGAAAGCCACCAAACCGAGAATAGGGTAGGAAAAAGGAATATCTTGGTTCAATTCATATGACCGAAAACGATTAAGACAAGTTGCACGAATTTGCTGGTGTCAATAATGAAGGTATTGATAAGCTTAGATAATTATTGGGTAAGCTTAATAAGCCAAAAAATTCAAGTTCATTAGTCCTCTCAATTAACTTCCTATATGTTCATTTGTTCTTTCAAGTGATCATCATTCTTCAATTGGATTTAATGCTTTAAATAGTCATGTTTGTAATAAGTGGATTATAAATTTTAGTGCTACAGACCATATGACCCATTTTTATTTTGTTCACAGTGATAATCAGGGTCCTTCTTCAATCCCTAATATAACTAACTCTAGATGGTTTATATCTTTTGTTGATGATTGTACTCATGCCACCTGAATCTACCTATTAAAAAACAAATCAAATGTAACATTGTTCCAAATTTTCATTTAATGATACAAAATCAATTTGGCAACAAAATTAAACATTTTATGTTAGATAATTCATGAGATTTATTTTAATCTAACCTTGTCGTCATATTTTCAAAAAAATAAATTATTCATGAATCTTCTTGCATTTTTACACCTCAACAAAATAAAGTAGATGAAAGAAAAAATCATCATATGTAAAATATTATTAGAGCATTCCTATTTCATCAAAATGTACCAAAAAATTACTAGAGGGAAGTTGTGCTCACATCAACATACATGATCTATAGAATACCCTCTCGTGTCTTTGATTTTAAAAATCCTTAGGAATGCCTTTTTCAAATTTATCCTAATATTAAAACTTTCAGCAACTTGATGTCTAATATTTTTAGTTGTGATGTCTAATATTTATAGTCCTAAAAAAAATAAAATTGAAACATAGAGCCATCAAGTGTATTTTTATAGGATATTTGCCAACTCAAAAAGGCTCTAAATAGTATCATCAAACTTTTAGGAAAACTTATATGTTTGTTGATATTACATTTGTTGGAGTTGTATCTTTCTCTCCCTTCATTGGCACCCTCGTCCTCACCTAGTCCCAAGGTAGGTCCACCCGTTCCTAATGAGTCGACTCTACATGACAAAGGGACTCCAAAAGTTACTCTGATATAAGGCGATTTGGCATAGTGTATTCAAGAAATCAAGATGGAAGTTCTGATCTTAAAGTTGTCTAATAACCTACTCCGAATCAACCAATAAATGAGACTTGTGAAATATCTAAACCTACCTTGCCCAAAATTTCTAGTCCTACCAAAACCCAAGATGATAATGAGTTACCTATTGCCTTAAGGAAAGGAAATCGAGAGTATACTAAGTGGCCTTTGTATCCCATAGTGTATTTTCATAGATTTTTACCTTCTCATAAAACTTTCTTTACCAACATAAATAATATTTCCATACCTAAGACCTTATCTAAAGTATTAACTAATGAAGAATGGAAGAAAGCTATGAAAGTTGAGATGGTTGCATTAGAGAAAAATAAAATTTGAGAGTTAGTAGATTTGTCAAAAGGAAAAAAAAAAAACCTATGGAATGTAAATGAGTATTTACTTTTAAAATACAAGGTTGATGGATATAGGGGTGCACATTCGATTGGTTTAGTTTAAAACTAAACCTAATGATCAACGATTAGAACCAAACTGAAATATTTTGGTTCAATTTGATTCAATTTAATTAGGTTTATAAATAAATAAATTTATATAAATTATAATTATTACTATATTTTATCAATTATATTAGATTAAATCAATCACCATAATTTTATTAATTATCATAAATTAAAATCAATTACCATAATTTTATCAATTTTAATATATAAGGTATAATCAAATAATAAAATTTTATAAATTAATAAAAATAAAAATGAAATATAATTAATTGACATAACTCATTACTTTATTAACTACCATTATTATCATAAATTAAAATTAATTATATAAGTTTATAAATTATCACAAACTAATATTAATTATGACAAGTTTATAAATTAGTATAAATTAAAATCAATTAAAGTTTATTAATTATTACAAATTAAAATATATTATCATAGTTCATGACTTTATCAACTATTATAAATCAAAATAAATTATCATAAACTATACTTTTTTTTTCTTTTATCAAAAAATTATAATTAATCATTATATATATTTAAATAATAACTGTTACACAATGACCATTATTTAGTGGAGAAATGGTCTATCATTACTTTTGTTGCCGTTATATAATGACAATATTGTTTTGTAGAAAAATGATTGTGATAGCATGAAATAACAGGTAACAACGTGAGGTATCAGGTGTATGTATTAAATAATATTTTCCTCTATATTTAAAGATTAAAATAAATTGTGGTTGTCTAACTAAACTTTTAAAAAACACTGGTTTTTGCGTGTGGAGAAAATATAGGTCTTTAAGGATTACCGATTCAAATATGAAATTGGTGGATATGGAGTTGATAGGGGGTTGTGATACACGAACAAGAACTTGTAGACACTGAATATTTGTTGAAATTGGCTAATTTTCCATCAGTATATTTTTCTGTCCTTTTTTCTCTTAATCTATCAATTCCCTTGTATTTTGTTAGTTTCTAGCGAGTTTGACCAAAATAAACAGGTGATTTTCTGTTTGACCAAGACAACAGTGAGTTTGGGCTAGAAGTTGGGTAGACATATAGAAAGGAGGTGTTGTCACCAAGGAAAAAGAAGGGTTAAAGAAGGAGAAGGCCTGGTGATTATTAATATTTTTTGCTGTCGGGAATCTCGGGACATTTGGTTGGGCTATTAAATTTAAGGTACTTATTTTTTTGCATTAATTAATATGTTTTTTCTTATAGTTAATAAATTTATGGCAGAAAAGTAGTTGTTAAGATATTAATGATGATGATGAATTTGTATGATTTTGAAGGATTTTTTTTTTAATTTTAAAAAGAAATGCTAAGTTGAGTAAAGTTTACTGGTTTCAATTTTGTTCTTCCTAGTTTGGTTGAATTGCACTTTCACATTTGCTACATATAATGCATGTGATTACCCTGCCACATTAATTTATTGTCATATCCAAAATTCAAATACATGTCTTTACATTTAAAATTGGATTCAACTTAAGATATTTCACATTAATAATTATAACTAATTTGAAATTTTATGATACAAATATGAGATTCTTCATATATTCTTATCTAACTAAATTTTAATATATTATAGTATTAATTAAAAATAATACATATCTGAACATAAGAAAATTTTGAGGTATAACAAACTACAAAGTTAAGACATCTAAAAAATGTACCGGTAAATATTTTATATATTGAATATTGAGAAAATATTTTTTTTTCTTATAATATATATTTTACATAAATAAAAACTATAAACTTTACATACTTTAGAAATTTTCACAACTAATGTTTTTTCAAATTTATTTTTCTATTTATCATGAAATTTTCTTCAACATGCATGTTAATATTTTTTTTCTAGGGGATTAAAAATTTACACTAAAAGTAATATTCTAAACAGTATTTTTATTAGCTATAATACTTTATGTAATAATGACTTATTTTTTAAAACTAAATATAATTTTCTTTTGCATTTACGCTAATTAGATAATTATTTTTTTAATTATAGTGAATTCTTTTAAAATACATTAATTTAATAAGTTTTGTAATTTTTACAACAAAAATTTGTGCCGCGACAATTTATTACTGTTGTGTTGTGCCTTTATTAACTCATTTCCATTACATGTAACTGCATCTGCGATCATGACTATTATTTTATATATATATATATATATATATATATATATATATATATATATATTGGTTCAATTTAATCGATTTTTTAACATTAATAACTGAACCAAATAAATCAAAAACTGAACCTTATATACTTAATTCAATTCGGTTCAGTTTTACACACTCATGGATGAATCTCTAGAGGCGAGATTAATGGTTCAAGAATATATTCAAACATATGGGATGAATTATTTAAAAATATTTGCCTCAATAGCTAAAATAAATAAGGTGAGGACTTTTTTTTATCCTTGGTAGCTATTTATGATTGGGATTACAATAGTTTGACATAAGAAATGTATTTTTACATGGAGATCTTGAAGAAGAAATATACATAGTTATTACCCCTAGTTTTGGTCGTAATGTGGCAGATAATAAAGTTTGTAATTTGAAGAAAGCTCCTTACAATCTGAAGCAACCTCTAAGGGCATGGTTTGGCATATTTACTAAAGTAATGTTAGGTATGGATTATAGGTAAAGTCAAGGTGATCATACTCTGTTTATTAAACATTCAAATTCAAGGGATTTAGCCTTGTTAGTCTATATTGATGATATAATTATGACTAGAAATGATGATAAGAAAAGACAAGCAGTGAAGAAATGTTTAACTAGCAAGTTAAAAATAAAGAAGCTAAAGAGATTAAAGTAATTTTTAGGTATTGAAATTGCTCATTCATAATAGGGAATTTTTGTTTCACAACAAAAATATGTTTTTGATCTCTAAAAAGAAACAGAGAGACTAGATTGTAAACCATCTCCAATTCCAATAGACCCTAAACATAAAGTTGGTAAAGCCAATGAAGAGCCTGCTATTGATACAGAAATGTACCAATGTTTAGTTAGAAAACTTATTTATCTATCATATACAAGGCCAAATATATCATATCATGTTAGTGTGATAATAGTCAATTTATGCATGATCCAAAAAAAAGTTCATTTGTAGGCAACTTACAGAGTTCTGGACTATTTGTAAGAAAGTGTAGGAAATTAGATTACTTTCAATAGAAATACTAAGTTAGTTCTTAAAGCTTATAACAAATGCTAATTATGCAAGCTCATTAGCTTTTTCGATGGAAATCTTGTAACATGGAGAAGTAATTAAGAAATAAATTTTTGTGGCTAGATAAAGTGCATAAGCAGAATTTAGATCAATGACTATAGGGATTTGTGAATTATTATAGTTAAAAATTGTCCTTGATGATCTGAAGATAAAATGACATGGTTCGATGAAAATGTAATGTGATAATAAATCATTAAAAAGTATTGCACATAATCTAATGTAACATGATCAAACTAAACATGTAGAAATTGACATGCATTTCATAAAAGAAAAACTAGATAATGGATTGATTTGCATGCCCTATGTTCCAATTGGGGGACAATTTGCAGATGTTCTTAAAAAAGGACTAAGTACTCAAGAATTATAAGATATCATTAGCAAGATGAGAATGATAAATTTATATTCACCAGCTTGAAGGGGAGTGTGGAAAATCTATCAATTAGTTGTACCAATTGTTTAGTTTCCTAATTAGCTATTGTTATTTTTTTTTCTTAAAATTAGTGCATATGCTGTATTTTTGTTTTCCTAATTAGTTAGATTTTTGTATTCTGGAACATAATTCAAGGATATTTCCTAATGTAAAATGTTGTATATATATGTGTATGATTATTCTTGATAAAAAACAGAAAAATATCTAAATAATCATACACATAGATTTTTGTATTCTAGAACATAATTCAAGGATATTTCCTAATGTGAAATGTTGTATATATATGTGTATGATTATTCTTAATAAAAGATAGAAAAATATCTAATTTTCCTCACAGGAGAATTGACAAAATTAGTAACATTGCATATAGACTCAAAATTTTTCCTGATGAAATGACAATCCATCTTTATATATTTTATCCTTTCATAGAAGACTAGGTTTGAAATGATATATAGAGTTGTTAGATTATCACAAATCAATTTCATTGGACTAATATTTTCATACCTTAATTTTTGAAGTAATTATTTGAACCAAATAATTTCATAATTAACTAAGGTCATGACGCAATATTCTACTTCAACACTGGATCTTGCTACAATATCTTGCTTATTACTTTTCTATGATACTAGATTTCCTCCAATTAGGACACAATATCCTGAGGTAGATCATCTATCTGAGAGAGATTTTGTCCAAATAGCGTATGAATATTCGATTATTTATGCATGTTTTTTGTCTTCATACAACAAACATTGTCCTAGGATGCTAATTATTGCATTCCAATGACTATTATATGGAGCTTGGAGAAATTGACTAACCACATTAAATTGCAAAGGAAATGTCTCAACAAGTGATAATGGAATAATTGAGCTTATCAACCAATCTCTTATATTATCAGGGATCTTGTCTGTAATTGATTGTGCTACTTCAATGCTTAAAGAAATTTCAATTTTTCCAAATCTTTGGTCTAAAAATGACTGAAAAGATATTGTTTAAGTTAAGCAATTCCTTCATGATCATTACTTATTATAGCAATATCATTTACATACACTATTAAATAAATTCACTTACTATGAGATATATGATGATAGAATACCGAGTGATATGCTTCACTCCAATGCATCCCAAATTATTGAACAACAGTGCTAAACTGTCCAAACCATGCCCTTAGAGACTGTTTTAAGCCATAGAGAGATTTTCACAGTCACCATACCAACCCAGACTCCTCTTGAGCAACAAAACTTGGTGGTTGCTCTATATATACTTTTTCGATCAAGTCTCCATGCAATAAGGCATTTTTTATATCCAATTACTAAATGGTCTAATGGTTTATGCAGTAAGAGAAATGCAAAGATGAACAGAGGCAATGTTTGCAACTGTAGAGAATGTGTCGCCATAATCAACTCTAGAAATTTGAGTGTATCCTTTTGGAACCAAACGAGATGTCAGATGGTCTACTTTGTCATCAAGTTCAAATTTCATTGTATAGATCCATTGACAACCAACTGTAGAATTACCAGGTGATAATGGAACTAACTCACAAGTATCATTAGCATAAAGAGCTATCATTTCCTTAACCATGGCTTGTTGCCATCCTGGATGGATTTGTCTTTCACTAACAGTCTTTGGAATAGGAAAAGTAAATAAATTGGAGACAAAAGTATAATATGAAGGTGACAGGTTATTATAACTTAAAAAATTATAAATGGGATGTGAATTATGAGAAGAATGAATAACTTTTCTGATGGCAATGGGAGGGGCAGACTCTTCTAATACAAATGATATAACAGCTCAATCTTCTGAAGCATAAAAGCTTTATAGGTCAAGTAGGATATGTATTGTTCTAGAGAGATATGGATTTCTCATTAGTGATCAGAATGACATATTGCTCATAGAAAATGATGACCCTAGGACATATGAAGAAGTTCTAAATAGTTCAGAATTTGACGTTTGACTTCAAGCCATGAAGTCAAAAATGGATTCCATGTATGAAAACCAAGTATGGACTTTGGTTGACCCACCCAAAGGGTTTTCAAAAAGAAAATTGACGATTTGAATAACAAATCAACAAATTACAAGGTATAATTTCTAACCTCTATGTTTGATAAATTAGTTTTACTGGCACAAGCATGATCTTTTGTTTCGGGTTTTGATTTTTTTTTATTTTCATCTACATTTTATGAATGAGATTCATCTTTAAAACCCAACAATCTTCCCTTTAAAAGATGCTTATAAATTATATTATAAATTATATTTTTTAAACATGCCACAAATTTATGAAGCGAAAGGAATCAATATATTTTAATATTTGCCTAATATAGTTCAAAAGATTTAATCTTATATCTTGTGCTATTAATATATATGTAAGTTCTAACATTTTATATAACAAATATATAACCTGAAAATACCTAGCCACACTTATTAAGCATAAACATATAATCAATCAAAACCATACATATAATCAAAAACATAATCAAAGATCATGGCCACATATGATTAAATATGATTAAACAAAACATTTCTCCCCCTTTGTCACTATCAAAAAGGGATTAATACCAAAGAGGAGAAAGTACTAATAAAAGTCATTATAAATAGAAAAGAAGTTTAAAGACAACAAATGTTGCATAAAAAAAATCTAAAAACAATATCCATAAATAGGATGAAATAAAGAAATGTTGGATGATCATGGCTAGTGCTGAGTCTAATGCAAACAAAGACTAGCAATCTCAAACTCAATACTTTGGAGCCAAGTGTCAACATGCTTCTCAAGTGCTCCAAGTTATTGATTGATATGTTGTTGGAAAACATCCATACATTGATGAATACCCTACTGCAACATATCCGTCCATGCAATAAACTGTTGCATCATGTTTGTAGCAAAGGAGGAGGAGATCTCTCTAGTTGAAGAATCAGAAGTCATAACTCTGGCTCTCTTACATTGACCTATATCCAATAAACCTTCCTTAAAGGCATCTGAATCATCTTCCTCCCAAATAACCTCATCCTGGAGGTCCTTAGGCCTATAAAAGGTCTTGCCTTGATAAATAATCCTAACAAATGTCCCCATATTCAGAAAAGATTCCACATCTAGCTTGTCTTTAGTTAGGACAGGTAGAGCAATATAGGTGTGATCATATAGGTCAAATAGTTTGAGCTCTACTGCAAGGTGAATCACATAACTACCTATTAAAATATCTCAAGTAGGTCTAGTAGCTATGGATAGCAGATGGTTCACAAACCATCAACTCATGGCAATAGGCTGTTGTGTCTTAGCATAATAAAAAAATAGAAGCTATGTGTTTCGGACAACCCCATTACTATCTCCCCTAGCAAAGATGCTATAAGTAAGAAATATGTGAATATATTTCAAGGAAAGAGAGGTTAGATGTGTGCTTTTTGTCAGTCTGACATCCCAAATAGAGTCTTTGCCAATGTGACTTAATGCATCAGCGACACTAAATCTATAGCATTTTATTTCATTCATCAGACCTTCACTAGATAGCTTAAAAAATCTTCCAAACTCAGCTGATAACTCACATATCTCATAACAAAGCTGGAAAGTTACTTTTCTAAAATTATCAACCTGTAAGGTACTCAAAAATTCCAAAGTAATTTCCCGAAATGTAGAATAAAAAATATCGATAAAATACAACAACCTAATGTTTGTCAGCCATAATTTGACACTAGTTTCAATAAGGAGGTGAAGGTGTTTTAAAGAAAAGGAAGCATAGAAAGGCTAAAGAAAAGGAAATAAGGTTAGTGGTTACAAAATCTACCTATTTCCATTGTTTATGCTTGAATTAGGGTTATGAAATTTAGGGTAATTATGTGTTTTGCATGTAAATGGTAATGGAAGCTTAAAATATGATTAAGGAAATAGAAAAAGTGGATTAGAATGGTTAAATTAAATTAAAAAACAAATTATTTAGTGGAACTTTAGAAAAAAATGGCCATATTATGTAAATATGTATATTAAGGTATAACTATGTTTTAGTATAATATATATATATATATATATATATATATATATATATATATTAATGGAAGCATAAATTAGTAAAATGATTTATTAGAAGGTGAAAGAAAAATTTTAATGATGAAAAAGGTTTGTGGGCCGAAAAATGGATATGGAGAATTTAATATTTTTCTTGCTAATTAAATGAAAACTAGACCATAAATTGCAAGAAAATATATGATATTTAATGTATATGAATGGATTGATATTTTTTAGAATATATTGAATATTTTTCTAGTTAGTAATTTCCTTAAGTATAACATGGACCATAATGAATAAGTGTGTCTAATGGTATTTGATGGACTAATTGAAAATAATGGTGAATACTTGATATATTAGAATGGAAAGTATGGAAAAACAATGGGGTAAAAGAGGATTTGGTTATGGATAAAAGTCTGGGTAATTAATAATGTGGAATAAATAGAAATTATGAATTTAATGGGAATTGAATCAAAAGAATAAGTTCATTGCTCTTAGTTATTTTTTGATGGTTAAATCTAGTCCAGGATATAATTGGCTAATCATAGAGACACTGTTGTCATAGTGCGGGTCATAGCAACTCGCTTAGGTAGGCCAATGATGGTCTACTTTAGTGATAGTGATTCAATGATCAACATACAGTGCAATGCTTGGGTCACTTTTCAGTGTAGTGGACTTGTGGAGTCCACGTCCCATGTATTCAATTCGAAGATTTTCTATCAGATTGAAATTAGGGGCATATATGACAAAAATGATATAATTGTAAATATGATAAAAGTGATAAATAAAAAAATTATAATAAAGGCTAAATAATGATTTATATATTGAATGATAAATATGACAAAAATGACAAGATTGGTTAGAATGGTAAGTGGCATATTAGTAAATTGGAAAATATGGCAAAAAGAGGTAAAAAAAAATATTTATAAGATTAATTAAGCAAAATTGTTAATTTAATAAAGGTATTGAATAGTGAATTAATGGTAAATAATAATAAAATATTGACTAAAAGGATAATTATAATTATGAAATAGATATGGAGTTTTAAGGGTATTCTTAATTAATATATTGAAGAGTAAAATTGGAATAATGTCGTGAATATAATTTTGCATGAATGTGTGTAATTTTTAGACTAAAGGAAATCCTTAGATTTGTAATCACCACTTGGTATTTTTAATACTTAACACGTAGTTATTTGACAGCGTGCAGGTAATAGGTAGAAAGAAACAAAAGCAAGCATACCACTTTTTGGGAACAACTGAAAGGAAAAAGTAACAAAGTATATTATTATGAATGATATGTATATATGTATATGTATATAGGATTTAAATTATGTATATGATGTAATAAAGAACTTTAATGAACTATTATATACAAAGAGTGAAATGTTGAGTTTTGTTGAATGGAGAATATCTTATATTATATTTGAAATGTTGTTCCCAATATGGTTTGTGGATTGTTTGTAGTGCAGGTGTGATAGTTAGATTTATAGCCGTTATACTGCCGAAAGTTTTGGAAAAAAATAAAGTAGTAACAATATTAAAGTCATTAAGTTAAGAAATTTTTTTTACACACATCGGCTATAATCAATTTTAAAAGTTACCAATTGACTTGGTAATCGCATAAGATTACATAACATACGTATAGAAGAATTATTATAAGGCTGTCACAGTTTGGTGGCATCAGAGCGAGGTTTAGGCAATTCGAAGATCAAAATGGGGATTAAGTGAATGGATTATATGTATATACATGCAAATTATCGAATGAAATGTAATATAAGTCTAATGTATGCTTGCTCCGTTCCTTGTTTTATAGTGAAAATGGCATCCCAACAAGGTCAAGGTGTTGGGATGGTGAGAGTTAAGCATCAGTTAGTGCTAGGCAAGTTGAGGCCCCACAACATGTCACTCCACTAGTTGCACCTCCTCAATCGCCACAGCTAGACTTTTCTCAATCTTATGGCTGATTATTGTTGGATTTTGAAGAATGAATCACATTCATAAATGTAGAGAAAAAATAAAATTTAAAAAATCTGGAACAAAAGATCATACTTATGCCATTAAAACTAATTTATACAAATATAGAAGTTAGAAATTATACATTTTAATTTCTTATTTGTTATTCAAATCTTCACTTTGTTGGTTGTAACAAACCACAACAATCCACACTATGATGTCTCTAATGATAATCCATGCGAAGAATGAAGAAGAAACTATCAAAAGAAATGGTTTGAACAAATTCAAAGTGCTAGCTTTGAAAGTGTTCTTAAGAGAATTTTATTGTCTTAAAAATATTTTTTCACAAAAAATTATTTTCATGTCTATTTTCATGTCTATTTTCTGTCGTTTGATGTCTTTTCTATTTGAATCCAATTCAAAGAAAAGATTAAAAGTCAAAAATGGAGATTAAGAAATTGAATGAATAGTGAATGTGCTTAATGGCCATAATTGGCCTAATTAAGGCCAAATTCACCCGTTGGCCAATGGGAGGTACCAGCTCCCGCGCGGGGCCTACTGCGGGCTACCGCTGGGTAGCTGAGCTCACACGGGCTCGTGACCCTCTAGAATGATTTTTCTTGTGCGATCTCATCGTAATCCATCCCGAAATAATTCTCTCATATTTTAGATCTCATCCAAGACTATTTTACTTATTCTCTATATCTTCAATGCGTGTGACCCATTAGTGTAACGCCCACTAATTAGAGTTTAATTAGAATAAGTATGTAGTATAAATAGGAAAAACCTAACAGATAATAGAGATTAAAATAGATGGAATAGTTGATTAAATTAGAAATTAAAATAAATTAAATTGATAGATAATATAAATTTGATTAAATTAGACCACATAATTAAATTGTATTTTTGGTAAAAATATTAAGGGGACTACATATAAGTAAGTATGTGAAGATAATAATCATAATAAGAAGAAAAAAATAAAAAAGAAAAAAAAAACATAGAAAAAGTGAACAGTAAAAAAGGACAGCGAAAAAAAAAGGAAGACTAAAAGGGTTGAAGGGTGGGGGAGGGGAAAGTCAATTGACTTTGCCTCATTTTATCCTAACTCTACACAATTCTATCAAAATTATCTCCATTCTTCTTCTTCCTCAAACTACCAGCCTCCATTTCTTCATCATTTCCTTCAACATTTGCACCAAAATCAGTCCAAACAAATATGTTATTGGTAAGTAATCTTTTTTCCATAGTTATTGTGTTATTAGAGCTTTTAATATTATATTTATGTAGTGCATTTCGTTCTATTTTTTGAGCACCCTATGAACCTAATTTGAAGAGGTGTAAAACATGAAATTTATTCATATATGTGTTTTTTTATATGTCTATCAAATTTCATGAAATTATTTTGGGTATATAAAGAGATAAATTTGTTTGAGTGAAACTGGTTCAGGGAGACGTGTCAACAGAATAACCTATGGTTTTTATTTAAATTGATCATCTTAATGGATGAATATGAGATTTGTAAAATATAAAAGTTGTAGATATATGCGAAGAATGAAGAAGAAACTATCAAAAGAAATGGTTTGAACAAATTCAAATTCAAATTTAGGTCTCTGCCAAATTTCGTTCAAATATCTCTTGTGTAGGTTGAGTTATAGTGAAATGAACTATGACTGTTCCTTGATTGAGCTGGTTTCACATACCTATGTAGCTCCAGTAAATTTGTGTTCCTTTTTGAGTTTTTAAAGGTCGAATTAGCCAAAGTTCAAAATAAAAGTTTTATTTCTATGTCTTATCTAAGTTCCTGTGAAAGGTTCACCTTAAAATGTCATGTATTTGGTAAGTTATGAGCTGAACAATTGAACTGGTTGAGTTGATACTCTATTTTGAACCATTTATAAATCCTCCAGTATTTGAGAACCTTAGAGACCTAATCTAGAAATGAGGTAAACTTAAAAAATGTTCCAAATTAATGTATATAACTTCATAGAAAGTTTCATAATAATTGAAGCTACACATTGAAAGATATGAATTTTGAAACATGGTACCCTGAAACTGCCTAAGGGCAGAAAATAGAGCAGTATTTAAAATTATACCAAATATTGTGTAATGGTTCAAAAATTATGATATTTTAGTATGTTTTAGTATTATATGATATATTTAATTAGGATCAAGAATCATATAAATTAGATAAGTGTAGAAAAAGTTATTGATCCAATAGTCTTAGGAGGCCATGTTCCAGCTTAAAAGAAATTGTAGTTATTTATTTAAATTATATTAAGAATAAATATTTTATCGAGGTATTAATTAATTATATTTTTAAATTAGGATCTCAACAAGAAGAAAAATAACAAAAGTGAACAAGCTCTGAGCTTATATTTTGGAAAAGAAAAACAATATCGAGGTTTGTACATATATGTATTCTAGTTTGCCCCTTGCATGATTGTATGTGCATAACATAAATTATATGTCACAATGATGAAATTATATATTATGATATGTTTTAAAATTATAGAAATATTATTAAATATGAACTTAACGTTATGCTAATATTTAATAAAATATCATGCTATTAAATGGTATTGAAATAAATTGTGTTTGCATTATATATTATGCATAGATTCTTTAACAGCTAATGACTTTTTATTAAAGACTCTATAAGCTTTGCTTGTGGTGGAGTATCCTAAAAATATACCCTCATCAGATTTAGAGGCAAATTTTCCAAGGTTGTCGTTGGTATTCAATATGAAACACTTGCATCCAAATACTTTAGAATATGATATCATGGGCTTTCTTCCATTCCATAACTCAAATGAAGTTTTGTTTAAGAGAAGTCTTTTGAAAACTCGATTTGAAATATAACATGCAGTATTTGTGGCTTTGGCCCAAAAGTAAGTTGGTAAACCATACTCATTGAGCATTGTTCGAGCCATTTCAATTAAAATTCAATTTTTCCTTTCGACCACCCCATTTTGTTGAGGTGTCCTAGGAGATGAAAAATTATGTGAAATGTCATGTTCTAGACAAAAATTTTCAAAGTTTTCATTTTCAAATTCTTTTCCATGATCACTTCTTATTTTTGAAATACAATATCCTTTTTCATTTTGAACTCTCTTAGCAAAGTTTTTGAAAGTTTCAAAAGCATCACTCTTTTGAGCTAAGAAAATTACCCAAGTGAATCTAGAGTAGTCATCGACGATGACAAAGGCATAGTGTTTACCTCATAAGCTTGCAATCCTAGTAGGTCCAAAAAGATCTAGATGCAGGAGCTGTAGAGGCTTTGAGGTACTTACAATATTTTTGGATTTGAAGGATGACTTGTGTTGTTTTCCTCTTTGGCAAGGTTCACATGTCTTGTCTTTTTCAAATTTGACTTTTGGTAGTCCATTTACCTGCTCTCCTTTGCTGAGGCTTTGAATTAAATCCATGCTTGCACGACCAAGCCTTCTATGCCACATCCAGATTCATCACTAGTAGTCACAAGACACTTAGAGAAAAAGTTAGATATTTTGTGTAATATCTCTTGGCCATTAATAGATGTTACAAGACATTCATTGGAAGTAAAGATTACCTGGTTTCCCTTATCACATAATTGACTTACATTTGGTAAGTTATGTTTCAAACCATGAACAAGTAAGACATCTTTAATGAAAGTAGTACCTGTAATACCAATAGAGCCAATGCCAATTACTTTACCCTTAGCATTGTTTCCAAAGGTTACTTTACCTCCATCAATACTTTTGATTTCATTGAAAAGTTCTTTGTCTTTGGTCATATGCCTTGAGCATCCACTATCTACCAGCCAAGCATTTTTGTTTATTGTGGACTTGAGGCATACCTATAGAATCACAATTCAAGTATTGTTTTTAGGTACCCAAATGAGCTTAGGTCCTTTAGGGTTAGCACATGAAGGTTCCTAATGAGCCTTCCTTATCTAGTAATGTTTATTTATATGACCAAATTTCATACAATAATTACATTGTTTAGCTCTAAATATGTTTTTTGGTCTTACTATGCTTTTGAATGCCCTTTTTCTATTAGGTAGAGTTTTTGAGCAATGGCATGCACATGCATGATGACTTGGTGCTTTTCTAGGTGCATGCTTCTTACACATAAAAGCATGATTAGCCTTTTGAGGTTTCCCTCTTAGGCTTACTAACCCTTGATCATTCCTCTTATGTATAAAAGGTTTAGTGTATGTTGTGCACTTAGCCCTTGGGGCTGTTACAGCTAATGGGGAGATATGGGGTTCACTTGACTTAACAAAAGTAGTCTTGTGAGATGAAGATAATGTACCCTTAAATCCTAGACCATGTCTAATTAAGGGTGGTCTTTGAGATACAATGAGAGTATCTAAACTCTCATTTCCCTAATGAAATTTTGAAATGGAGTTTCTAAGTTCCTCAACTTCATTTTTCAAAATATTGTTTTCTTTAAGAAAGGATTTAGTTGAGGGTCTTGAGGAGTGCTCATCTAATGATTTTTGAAGAGATTCATTAGATGATTTGAGCTCAAGGTTCTCCTTTTCTAAAACATCCATGTTGATTTTCAAACTAGAAATGTTATTTTTATAAGTATTGAATTTACTTCTATATTTTTCTAATTCTAGATTCAATACTTCTATTAAGCTTTGCTCATAATCATCTTCACTATCACTATCATTATCACTACTATCATTATTGAACGAGTATGAATGAAGTGATCCTACCTTATCCGAGATGTGATCCTTTATAGCCATGAAGCATAGGTTGACCTCTTCACTTTCATTGTCATCTTTTTTGCTTGAAGAGCTTTCGTCATCCCATGTGGCTTTGTGGCCTTTCTCCCTATTGTCACTTTGGTATTTGCTCTTGTGCTTCTTGAGCCTGGGACATTCCAGTTTAATATGTCCGTTCTTTCCACATTCATAGCATTTTACCTCCTCTTTACTCCTTTGAGAGTCATTTGAGGCATGTTTAAGATTTCTTTGCTTGAATTTTCTAGAGTTGCCCATTCTCTTCTCCATTATTCTTTTCAGCCTTCTTGAGAGCATAACAATGTCCTCATTTGCATCATCACTATTTTCTTCATCATCTTCAACTTCTTCTTGAGATTTTGAAGTAGAGGCTTTTAGTGATAGAGGTTTTCTTTTTTCTGGCTTGACTTCAAGTTCTCTATCACTTTTCACTGCAATTTCATGTGTTAGAAGTTTGCTAATAAGCACATCGGTATTCATGACACTCATGTCTTCATTGGCCTCTTCTATACCGGTAACTCTTGAACTGTAATATTTGAGAGGAAGACTTCTTAGAATTTTATTATTTACATCTTCCAAAGTCAGGTGTTTCCTAAGCTTTCTCATGCCATTTATCATGGCTAGAAGACAGTTCGTCATATCGGTGATCGACTCATTGGATTTCATCTTGAAGAGTTCATACTCTGAAGTAAAAAGTTGAATCTTCTTGGATTAAACTTGTTTTGTTCCTTAATGATAGTTTTTCAATGTTTTCCACATGCTATATGCAGTTGGGCAGTGTTGTATTTGGCCACATTCTTCAATGGATAATGAGCTTGAGAGAATTATCATTACCTTCTTGTTTTTGAAATTTGCTCTTCTTTGAGGTTATGTCCAATCATCTCTTGATAGGATTTCTTCTTCACCATAAACTCCTCTTCTAGTTGGTGGTGTCCATTCTTTCCAAACACTATCCCAGACTTCAATTCCTTCACTATCCAGATATGTCTTCATCCAGAACTTCCAATGAGCATAATTTGCTAAATCAAAGTAAGGCTTGAGACTTTGGAATCCTTCATTGGCCATTTCTTGATCTTTTCTAGCACTGTTTAGGCTTTGATGCTAGACTAAGCTTTGATGCCAATTTTTGTCCAGATAATAAACCAAGAAGGGGGTTGAATTGGATATTAAAAATTCTTAACTTTTAAATGCAGAAGGAAAAGTTAAGTAGAGTAGGGATAGGAAGATATCACATAAGAAATTTGTGGAGCTTTGGGTGTTAACAAACCTTACTCCTCTCCCCAATCTCAATTGGGAGTTTCACTAACACACTAAGTGTTACAATGGAGTTTTACAAGCTCACTCCCAACTATGGTGTTTCTATTAATGATTCACACCTAACCCAGAAATCCCTTGTGTTTTAATGGCTCACACAAATAACCCTTACAAGTGTTCTACTCTTAACCTAATATACCCAAACTCACTTGAGTAGTAGATTACAAAGAGAAACACTCACAAATCTATAATGCTCATAAATTATGAGGAAAAAGATTTTTACCGAGAATTAATATTTGTTTGAAAGAAATTAATGCATAAATGGCTACAACAAGATTTTGATTTGAAGTAATTGCTATTCACTTTTTCTGGATTCTTAAATGACTTGCATTTATACTTTCATGGTGAATTATAGCCATTTGGATGCATTTAATGCGAAAATAGCCGTTGCACCAACTCTTAATTTCGTGCCTGACCTGTTTCTCTTTCCTCTTTCACGGTCGTGAATATGTGTGTCAAGGTCTTGAATGTTCTTCCAAGCCATGAATCAAGTGGTGACTCTGATTGTGAAGCATTTTGGAATGAATTGAAGAGTTTTATCATAAGCGTGACATTATTCTTTCACGGGCGTGAATATCCTTCCAAGTCGTGGTCTAAGTGGTGACTTTGGCCGTGAAGCTCTCTGGAGGAATTTGACATGTTTTCTCACGGGCGTGGCTATATTTCACGAACATGACTGATATGATCATTCACGGTTGCTATGATCCTTCATGGCTGTGAACTTTAAATGTTGGGTAGTTGGCGCTAAGCTATATCATGGGCGTGAACATGCTATTTCTTCAATTTTTGACATTTAAAGTTAGTCTTCCATTTTTGCATCATATTCCATACCCTGTTCAATAAAATTAGAGAACAAGTAAGTTAAATACATTATTGCTATTTTATTTGTTAGCATCAAAATGACGGAAATACCCCTTAAGGTTGAACAATCTCTCCCTTTTTTATGGTGACAAATAATCTAGCAATATGTGCTTTTGAGAAGTCTCCCCCTTAAAAGATGCTTAAGATAAAAAATACTAATGTGCAAGAATTTTTAAGAATGATGAAGTGTAGCATGGATGCTTGCTTCCTAATTTAGGTATATGCAAGATATATGCAAAGTATATCCAATGTATACCAAATTTTTACTCATAACTAGTTAAGTATATGCAAAGTATATTTAAGGTATATTCAAAGTATATCAAGTTATTTGCTTTTAACTAGTTAAGTATATGCAAAGTATATTGAAGGTATATTCAAAGTATCAACACATTTGCATTCATGTAACTTGCATATTTAATTCAATTATATTGCTAGGTTTTCCCCCTTTTGTCATCAACAAAAAGAACATAAAAGATAAATCATAAGAGAAAACTAATGCCATTATATTTATACCAAATGGAAAAGTACAAAGGTTTGAAAAGTAAATTAAAGTCCTACATTTTCAACATTAGAAATTGATAAGCAAGATGAAATAAAAAAAACAAAAAAAACAAAGAAAAGAAACTAAAGCTCTAGCTAGATTTGGAGCCATACATCCCATCTCTAAGGCAAGCTACTTCCGCCTCGAGGCTCTCCATGTGAGACTCTATGAAATCTTTGAGGTTCTCCAACCTCTCATCCATCGAAGCCTGCAATTGGTCAAAATGAGGTGCCAAAAGGTCAGCCACCTGCTGAGCCAAGTTTGGTGTGAAGGTCGAGGATTGTCCAACTTGCTGGTCAACCTCTAGGGTCCCCGTCTTGACTCGAACTCTTTTTCTTTGCTAGATTCCTTAGAGGCCAGCTTTGAAGTAGTCCGAATGGCTGTCTTGCCAAATAATCTCACCAGCTGTATTGGTGAAGCGGTAGTAGATGTTATTCTAATGAATTATGCGAACCACCGCTCCCATCTTGATAAAAGACTCGACATCTAGCTGGTCTCTAGGATGTGCTGGTATGAGGTTGAATTTGTGCTCTTCTAGCTTCAGATAACAAAGCTTTATAGAAAGGTGAGTCACGTACCCACCGATCATAATGTCTCCTGAGGGCTTCGTGGCAATTGATAGTAGATGGTTTGCAAACTATCGAGATAGAGCCACTATTAGGCCTCTTTGGGCCATCTCTAGGAGAAAGAGCTCGGATTTCCGAATTGAACCATTGCTGCCCCCTATGGAAAAGATGTTATAGGTCAGAAACCTATGCAAGTACTTGTGCACTGGTGATTGAAGTTGGGTGCTCTTCGTCTTCTTGACGTTCCAGCTACAGTTGAGTCCGAAATGAGTCCATGCCTGAGTGGAATAGAACTCCACCTCACTTTCATTGAGTATACTATTAGAGGGAAGGTTGAACATGTCACCAAACTCCGTTGCAGTGAGGGTGTTCGGATGTTTGCAGAGTTGAAATTTTACGGTGCCGGTGGGAGAGACTTGCAGGGTGCTAAGGAACTCGAGGGTAGGTTCCCTTAGCGTTGGTTGATGTATATCAACAAAATCTTTTAGATGACAAGCCTGGAGTTGTTCCGTCATGCTTGTCTCCAGACCAAGGGTCCTAATAGCATGCCATTCAAATGATCGAGAGGAAAGGAGTGGTCATTTCTTGAGAACCGAGTACTTCGGATGACAGTGCTCTGAAATGATATTGAAAAGCTAGTTTGCGTACCTTCTTGGAGCATGAGACTTCTTTCTGGTGCCTTTAGAGGAGTCGGATTCCATTTTTGGTTTTGAAATTGATTATTGTAGAGAGAAAATCTGATATAATGTTTGAAGAGTACTTAGTGATTTTTGATTTCTAATGATTGAAATAGTTTTTAAAGGTATTTATAGATGGAGAATGTTGCTAGGGGGCCAAATTTTATGAAATGGTATTGAATGGTGATAAATGAGAGAAGTTAGAGAGTTAGAAATGAGAGAAATAATGACAGAAAATGTTTTATAGCCGACATCTTCACGGGCATGAAAGCTAAGTCACGGGCGTGAAATGTTGTGTTCATAGTTTGCTGAAAAGGCACTCTACCCATGATGAAGAATATGAAATGATTCACGGTCATGACATTTAATGATCACAGGCGTGAATGATGAAATTTCACGGTGGTGAAAAATGAGTCACGGTCGTGAAGTACAATCTTCACTACTTGTGATCGTGAGACAAAGTGTGAACATTTCTATAAGTATTTGGTTGTGAATATGTGTGTCACAGTCATGATGTTCTTCCAAATTGTGACTAAAGTGGTGACTCTGACCATGAAGCATTCTGGAATGAATTGAAGTGTTTGATCACGGGCGTGATATTATTCTTTCATAGGCATGAATATCCTTCTAAGCCGTGGTCCAAGTGGTGACTCTGGTCATGAAGCTCTCTGGAGGAATTTGGCATGTTTTCTCACAGGTGTGACTATATTTTAGGGGTGTGACTGATATGATCATTCACGGTTGCTATGATCCTTCACGGCCATGAACTTTAAATGTTGGGTAGTTGGCACTAAGCTACATCACGGGCATGACATAAACAGTCACAGGCATGAACATGCTATTTCTTCAATTTTTGACATTTAAAATTAGTCTTACATTCTGGCATCATTTTCCATACCCTGTTCAATAAACTTAGAGAACAAGTATGTTAAATACATTATTGCTATTTTATTTGTTAGCATCAAAATGACATAAATACCCCTCAAGGTTCAACAATCCCTAATATATAAGTGGAGCGTCACATTTAGTGGTATTTGAATAGGTTTAGGCATTTCTAGGCCTAGGTGGGAAAAGGGATATTAGGCATAAATATACATGTGTCTCATATAATTCTGATGTGGGTTTTCTTCTTGGCAACTTGTAGGAATGTAGGAAGATGTCTTCGAATGAAAGGGATACAGCGGAGAGTACTGGCTCTCCTAATACTGAGACTCTTCATCAGCTTAGTGCAGCGAGCATGGAAGGGCAAAATGCTGCTCCAAATCTCCCACCGCAGGCAGCAGAATAGATTGATCCTGGTCAAAATCCATTTATACAATAGGTGACTGGATTTTTCCAATAGATGGTACGAGCCATTCCTCAACCTACCCTAGTGCCACCACCTAAACCAAAATTAACAATTGATAAGCTTCATAAGTATGGGGTTTCGGATTTCTATGGTAAGAAAGATGAGGATCCAACTGCAGTTAAGTATTGGTTGGAAAAGACTGAGAGAATTTTTAAAGAGTTGCAAGTGGAAGCAGATGACAAAGCTAGATTTGCTACTTCTCTACTCCAAGATGAGGCATATGATTGGTGGAAATCAGTTCTTATGAAGCTAGATATGGTGGAACCGGTCTCATGGGATTTCTTTCTTTTTGAATTCAAAGATCAATATATCCCATTGATCTATATTGATGAGAAAAATAAAGAGTTCATGAATCTCAAGTAAAGTAAAATGTCAGTGACTGAGTATCTATGAGATTTTACCAGACTGAGCATGTATGCCCCTGAATTAGTTGCAAATAAAAGAGATAAATGCAGAAGATTTGAAGATGGCCTTAATGAAGAGGTTGGAGATATTGTGACTACTCTTCAGCATAACAATTTTTCTCAGTTAGTTTCTGCAGCACTTAGCCTTGAAAAAAGAAAAAAGAGAAAAATTGAAGAATCTTTTAAAAAGTCAGCTACTCCCGTGACTCAATTCACTGGGAAAAAGAGTCATTTCTTTACTAGCCATTCACAGAATAGAGGACAAGAAAAAGGTCCTAGCTATTCACAAACAGGGCCTTTTAGGAGGGGACCACCCTCTAAGGCACCTTCTACTACAACCAATTCACAACCTCAGGTTGGCAAGAAAGCTATACCAATATGTACCATTTGCAATAGGAGCCATTGGGGGGGAATGTTGGCATGTCACAGGTGCTTGCTTTGGATGTGGGTCCAAGAAACACATTGTTAGAGGAGAGCTCTAAGACAATCACCTTTAGCACTTATTGTACAATTTTATTTGATTAATAAAAGGCTTTTTCATTAATTTTTTGTTCATTTGATATATGAATTGATAAGTGCTCTTAAATCAATTAATGAAATCCTTGATACATAACATAGCAAGAAGGAAATCATGATGAGATCATGATATTGAGATTCTTATCATGTGTAATTATGTAGTATCAAAATTATCTCTAGTCATAGGATTAATGAGACAAGACATTATTAATCAAGACAGACTAACACATGTTACACTCCTTGATTGGATCGATTAATAGATCTCATAATTTATAAACAAGAGATGTTTAGAGTTAACATGTGGATGTTTGCTAAGTGTAGCTAAGTACATTGGATGACCAACTATTCGATAATCATATGGATAATTTATTCAAATGTCAATGATAGTCTCATCATAGCAATGGTGCAAGTATCCTTAGACTTAAGGTACTCAAGGATATCTTGAATATTGATTCTGTAATTTGACACTATTCCTTGTTGCCTCAGAGAGGTAGCTCATAGGGTGGTGATTGGATACAACTTGAGGTATTTGAAGGTAATTGGATAACCAACAAAGGATTCACCACTCTTGATAGAAGGAGTGTATACCTATGGCCTCTTGTCGTGGTCATTACTGAGGAATCTCTGGCCCGAGTGGAAATGTCATAAAGATAGTCTTCAATGACATATCTAATAGAGTAATGAGCCTAAAGGACAAGAACTAACATTACTTGGACTAGATATGATCTAGTCAGTCTAATAGGAATTGACACATGTCCATACTCTGAACCAAGTGGGGTATAGAATGATGAAAGGAATAATTGCACGGAAATTTTCTATGGAAAGGTTCGTAGTCAAACCACTGACTTTCTAGTCAATTAGGGGTTATGATGTGTTGCTAGATAATGCTCATGACCTGCTGAAATTAATTATTAATTTAAGTGGCCAACATAACCGGGAACCTAATGGGTCACACACATTGAAGATATGGAGAATGAGTAAAATGGTCTTAGAGAGGATCTAAAATATGAGAGAATTATTTCAGAATGGATCGCTATGAGATCGCATGGAAAAATTATTCGGGAGTGTCACGGGCCCGTACTGGCCTGTGCGGGCTAGGCAGGCTACTGGCCTACCTAGCAGGCCAGCTGGGCTGCCCAGCATCAAGCCCAGCGCGCTGCTGCCTCCCACTTGTTGGCCAACGACAGTTTTTGGCCTTAATTAGGCCAATTACTATTCATTCATTTCCCATTTCTCCATTTTTGACTTTTCAACTTTTCTTTGAATTTGATTCAAATAGAAAAAACATCAAATGGTAGAAAATAGACATGAAAATATTTTTTTTGTGAAAAAAATATTTTTAAGACAACAAAATTCTCTCAAGAACACTTTCAAAGTTAGCACTTTGAATTTGTTTAAACCATTTCTCTTGATAGTTTTTTCTTCATTCTTAGCGTGGATTATCATTAGAAACATCCTAGTGTGGATTGTTGTGGTTTGCTACAATCCAACAGAATGAAGATTTGAAGAACAAATAAGAAATTACAAGGTACAATTTTTTAACATTTATATTTATATAAATTAGTTTTAATGGTACAAGTATGATCTTTTATGTTGGATTTTGAAATAAATGTTAAAATATTTTTAAGACACAATAAAATTTCTTCTTCATTCTTCTGGTTGTGTCATTAGAGACATCTTATTGTGGATTGTTGTGGTTTGCTACAACCCAACAAAGTGAAGATTTGATGAACAAATAAGAAATTACAATGTATAATTTTTTAACATTTATATTTATATAAATTAGTTTTAATGGTATAAGTATGATCTTTTGTTTTGGGTTTTGAAAATTTTAATTTTTCTGCTGTGTTTATGAATATGATTCATTCTTCAAAACCCAACGTTGGAATCAGAGCCAGGTTGTATCCATTAAAATTAATTTTAATTGAAAGTGCAATGGGCTTGCATGTTTTTGATGATTTTGGATCAATAAGTTTTGAAAAATTGAAATTAATTTGTAAAATATATTTTACACATTTTTCTTTCTTTAATCTGATCATGGGATGATTATTTGATTGAAAAATGATTTGAATGTGATTCAAATAATTAATTTCGGATTTATTTCAAAAATGCCTAAAATTGCCTTGTTTATGAATATGTGTTATTGTTTGGCTTAATTGATGGGGCTGGTTATATTTTTCGTGTAATTTAATTATGAAAAAATTATTTAGACATATTGAGAATATTTTTATACCTCTGGAAGTTTCCAATAATTAATTAAAAATTATTTTAATTAATTTTTTAAACAAACACAAAAATAGGATTGTTTAAGCATACCGGGTGGAGCTGTTTTATTTGATTTTTTTGTATGCGTTTATTTTATTTTCAGCACCTTGAAATAATTTTTATGTGATTCAAAATATGTTATTTTGATGTTAGATGCATGCTAAAATTATTTTTCAAGCATTTGAAATTTTAAAAATTCTAGATATCGAATTAGTCATTTTGACCGTCTAAGTGTGTTGATTCGTTTGTCTTAGTAATTTTGGCTTGTGCCAAAAATATTTTGATGAACTTGAGCTGACTTAAAGATAATTAGAATGATGATTTGATGTTATGAAAATTTTTAGAATTTTTGAAAATTAATTTTGAATTAATTTAAGTTGTGCAGTTGTAATTTTAGTATGACTAGAAATTGGTATGTATATTAAAATTAAATTGTTTAATTTTAACATCATAATATTCTGATTTTAAGGACAATTAATTTTGAATTATTTCTGGACATAAGAAATTTAATTTAATTTGATTAAATATTAAATTTCACTTTAAAATGATATACAAAATTAAATTAACAGAAAGAACACATATAGGCAATTTCGATTCAAGCGTTGAATCTATTTACAAATTGAAATCCAAAATTGTCATTTTTATTTTGTGCATTAAAGAATGCATGTTAGGGGTGTATGAAAACGCATGATGGATGATTATGGACTTAGGCGCAATGTGATTGAGCATGCATGAAATTATTTTGTTTTATGGTAAATAGGGCATGCGTGTCCCTACCTCTTTTTCTTTCTTATGTATTTCTCTTCTCATCTTACTCCCCTCAAATGTAAATTGAGGTTTTCTATAATTTGAAATATGTAATTAGATTACATAGGATTAGGATAGAACGAAGATACAATGGAGCAAGAAGCAAAGGAGATGGTACCATAAACAAGAAGACTTAGAAATAGGAATTTGATTTCTATTTTGGGTTGTAAATTCATGCATATACCTAGGTAAGACCTAGTCAATTTCTCTTTGGCTCAAGAGATTGACTTTAGTATGTCCATAATCATGTCATATAGTTAATGTAACTCTCTTTATATATCAATGTGATGAATGTATGATATATAAAAGCATGAAATAATAACTTGATGAGACTTAACAAATAAATCCCTCACTAAATAAACAATTAAGTCTTATGCCTTTCATTAATATGGGGAGAACCAGAGTTCTTCTAGAATTAGGGTTGTTGAGTTGCCTCAACCTCACTCTATAAGAATATGTTCAATCCATTGAAATTAGATTTCACGATTAATGGGTTAGACTCAACCGATATTATTAACTTGTTGGATTTGCGCCATGGTTAATGTGTATTGGAGGTGAAGTTGGGTTTGTATACATGAAATGTACACATATCAAGAGTCGATAGCCCAATGTATGTGCACACATCAATAAGTTGATAGCACAAAATTCGATAGTTGTATGAATAATGCAATTGGTATGGATTAGATACCTACCAACCAAACTAAGGATAGCTTGTTGAGTTGCCTCAAGGTTATTCTTAGCTAGTTAGATATCGACCCACTAGGAGAACTTCCATATAAGTTCTCTCGGGTTCATAGTGAGAGTTATGGATTCGCAATAAAATAGTGGGAGCCATAATGCGATTTATTAAAGACCTAATAAACATGTATTTTATGTACATTCTAACATGTTATATTTTACATCTAGATTGCTAGAATCATCATCATGACAAGTGTGAATTTGCGATCGCTAATGTAATCAAATAAGTTGACTGGGCCCAATTTTTTGGATTGGCTAAGGAATCTGAGAATAGTTCTCAAATCCGAAAAGATTGGCTATGTCCTAGATGAGGCACTCCCTAATCCCCCTACTGCTAATGTTTTTGAAGATGTTCAGAAGGCATATCAAAAGCATCTCGATGATAGTGAGATGGCAAGCTGCATTATGCTTGCTACTATGTCAGCTGAGTTGCAAAAGTAGCAGGAGGCTATGGATGCTAATTCCATAGTATACCATCTAAGAGAGCTTTTGATGAGCAAGCACGTTCCAAAAGGTTCGAAACTTCAAGGTTGCTCTTTCGCACTAAGATGGTTGAGGGAACATCTCTAGTGCAATATGCATTGAAGATGAATGGATATATTGAGAGGTTAACCACCTTGGGATTTGTGATGGACCATGAATTAAGTATTGACTTAATTCTAATCGGTTTGTCTGATAGTTATTCACATTTTGTGCTTAACTATAGGATGAACCAAATCTCTACCACTATTCCTGAGTTGATTAACTTGCTTAAAACAGCTGAGCCATCTATCAAGAAGGACAGTAAGGCTGTGATGCTGGTGGACTCTTCAAGTTTTAAAAGGAAGAACCTTAAGAAGAAGAAGTCCATGAAGCCTAAGGGAGGCGTGGCCAAGGAGATTGCTCCAAAAAGGACATGCTTCCATTGTGGCAAGGATGGCCATTGGAAGAGAAACTGCAAGGCTTACTTGGAGTCCTTGAAGAAGAAGGCATCTGATGCCCCATCTACTTCAGGTATTTTTGTCATTGAAATTAATAATGTTTCCAATAATAATATATGGGTATTAGATACTGATTGTGGCTCACACATATGCACTAATATGCAAGGCCTAAGGAATAGTAGATAGTTCAATAAGGGAGAGTCAGACCTACGCATTGGAAATGGAGCAAGGGTTGTTGCATTAGCTATAGGAACATATGTATTGACCCTCCCTAGTGGGCTTATATTAAATTTGGATAATTTCTATTATGTACTTACTTTGACTAAAAACATTATTTCTGTTTCAAGTCTAAATAAAGATGGTTTCCTTTTAGCTTTTAGTAACAATTGTTGTTCTATTATGTTGAATGAAATTCTTTATGCTAATGGTACATTATGCAATGGAATATACATATTAGATATGTCAAATCCAATTTTAAACATCAATGATGATAAAAGGCAAAAACAAGATATGTTGAAATCACTTTATTTATGGCATTGTCGTCTTGGTCATATAAGTAGAAATGCATGGCTAACCTACACAAAAGTGGTAGTTTGGGTCATTTGATTATGAATCATATGACACATGTGAATCTTGCTTATTAGGCAAGATGAATAAATTACCCTTTAAGGGAAAGGGTGAACGTGCTAATGGACTTTTAGACTTAATACATTCAGATGTATGTGGTCCAATGTCTACACATGCCAGAGATGGTTTCATCTACTTCATTAATTTTATTGATGACTACTCACGATATGGGTACGTGTATCTTATGAGACACAAATCTGAAGATTTTGAAAAGTTCAAAGAATTCAGAAATGAAGTAGAGAAACAACTTGGCAAAAGTATTAAAATACTTCGATTAGATTGAGGAGGTGAATACTTGAGCCAAGAGTTTCTAGATTATCTTAGGGATAATGGAATTTTATCTCAATGGACTCCACCTTACATGCCACAACACAATGGTGTGGCTGAAAGAAGAAACCGAACCTTGTTAGACATGGTAAGGTCTATGATGAGTTTTGCAGAATTGCCTAAATCTTTTTGGGGTTATGCACTAGAGACCGCCATTTATATATTAAATGGAGTTCCTTAAAAGTCAGTTGATGTTACTCCATATGAGATATGGTATAACAAGAGGCCCACATTTTCTTACATGAGAATTTGGGGTTGTCCTGCTTATGTGAAGCGGATAATGTTAGATAAGTTAGAAGCTAAGTCTGATCGATGTCTGTTTGTGGGATATCCAAAAGCATCATATGGATATCAATTTTACCACCCCTTAGAACAAAAGATTTTTGTTTCAAGACATGCTATCTTTTTAGAGAGAGAATTCTTTTTACAAGGAGATAATGGGAGCAAAATTGAACTTGAGGAAATTCAAGATGCTCAAACAGATGTTGATCAACTGCCTGAACCCAAGCTTGTTGCTCATATAGATGATATAACATATCAACCTTCTGAAGCACAAAAGCTTCATAGGTCAAGTAGGATACATACTGTTCTAGAGAGATATGGATTTCTCATTAGTGGACAAAATGACGTATTGCTCATAGAAAGTGATGAGCCTACAACCTATGAAGAAGTTCAGAATAGTTCAGAATCTGACAAATGGATTCAAGCCATGAAGTCAGAAATGGATTCCATGTATGAAAACCAAGTATGGACATTGGTTGACCCACCCGAAGGAATAAAGCCTATAGGGTGCAAGTGGGTTTTCAAAAAGAAAACTGACATGGATGGTAATGTAATTACCTATAAAGCTAGACTTGTTGCTAAAGGTTATCATCAAAGACAAGAAATTGACTACGATGAAACTTTTAGCTCGGTAGCTATGCTTAAATCTAGAAGGATAATCTTAGCCATTGCTACTCATTATGATTATGAGATATGGAAAATGGATGTGAAGACACCTTTCCTTAATGGAAATCTGACTGAGGATGTGTACATGACACAACCAGAAGGTTTCATATCCAAAGATGGCAAAAAGGTATATAAGCTTCAAAGATCCATTTATGGATTAAAGCAAGCATCCAGGAGTTGGAATATTCGATTTGATGAGACAATCATACAGTTTGGTTTCTTGCAAAATCCAGATGAACCTTGTGTTTACGAGAAGGTTAGTGGGAGTGCAATTGTATTTCTTGTATTATATGTAGATGACATATTGTTAATAGGAAATGCTGTCTCAGCCTTACAATCAATCAAAATTTGGTTATCCAAGAAGTTCTCTATGAAAGACCTTGGAGAAGCAGTCTATATTCTAGGTATAAAGATCTATAGAGATATATCTAAAAGATTGTTTGGTCTTTCACAGTCTACATACATAGATAAGATGCTAAAGAGGTTTAACATGGAGCAGTCTAAGTGGGGATATATTCCCATGACCCATGGGAATACTCTCTCAAAGTCTTTATGTCCAAAGACACAAGATGAGAGGACACACATGAGTTTGATTCCATATACTTCAGCTATAGGATCAATCATATACACTATGATATGTACAAGAATCGATGTATCATATGCTCTGAGTGTCACGAGTAGATACCAATCGGACCCTGGTGAGGGTCATTGGGTGGCTGTCAAGAATATCCTTAAGTACTTAAGAAGAACTAAGGAGGTATTCTTGGTATATGAAGATGGAGATCTTATTGTGAGCGAGTATACCAATGCTAGCTTCCAAACTGACAAGGATGACTGAAAATCTCAATCAGGTTATATATTCACACAAAATGGTGGAGCAGTTAGTTGGAAGAGTTCCAAACAGGAAACGACTGCTGATTCCACAACCGAAGCAGAATACATTGCAACTTCTAAAGTAGCAAAGGTAGCAGTTTGGATAAAGAAATTCATCACAAAACTTGGAGTGGTTCCCAACATTATTGATCAAATACAATTGTATTGTAATAATAATAGAGCCATTGTGCAAGTAAAGGAGCCACGGTCTCATCAGAGATCCAAACATGTACTCAGAAGATACCATTTGATTAGAGAAATCATTGGTAGGAATGATGTAAAGATAGAAAGAGTGCCCACTAATCAGAATATTGTTGATCCTTTAACTAAGCCACTTCCCTAAAAGAAATATGATTCTCATGAACTCGCCAATGGAATTAAATACAAAGGCGATTAGCTTTAGTACAAGTGGGAGCTTGTTAGAGGAGTGCTCTAAAGGCAATCACCTTTAGCATTTATTGTACAAATTTATTTGAATAATAAAAGGCTTTTTCATTAATTTGATGTTCATTTGATATATGAATTGATAAGTGATCTTAAATCAATTAATGAAGTCCTTGATACATAGCATAGCATGAAGGAAATCATGATGAGATCATGATATTGAGATTCTTATCATGTGTAATTATGTTAGTATCAAAATTATCCCTAGTCATAGGATTAATGAGATGGGACATTATTAATCCAGACAAACTAGCACATGTTGCACTCCTTGATTGGATCGAGTAGTAGATCTCATAATCTATAAACATGAGATGTTTAGAGTTAACATATGGATGCTTGCTAAGTGTAGCTAAGTACATTAGATGACCAGTTATGAGACAATCATATGGATAATCTATTCAAATGTCAATGATATTCTCATCATAGCAATGGTGCAAGTATCCTTTTGCGGTACTTAAGGATATCTTGGATATTGATTCTGTATTTTGACACTATTCCTTGTTGCCTCAGAGAGGTAGCTTATAGGGCGGTGATTGGATACAACTTGAGGTATTGGAAGGTAATTGGGTAACCAATAAAGGGTTCACCACTCTTGATAGAATAAGTGTATACCTATGGCCTCTTGTCGTGGTCATTGCTCAGGAATCTCTGGTCGTAGTGGAAATGTCATAAAGATAGTCTTCAATGACATATCTAATAGAGTAATGAGCCTCAAGAACAAGAACTAGCATTACTTGGACTAAACGTGACATAGTTAGTCTAATGGGAGTTGACACATGTTCATACTCTGAACCAAGTGGGGTATAGAATGATGGAAGGAATAATTGCACGAAAATTGTCTATGGAAAGGTTCATAGTCAAACCATTTACTTTCCGGTCAATTAGGGGTCATGATGTGTTGCTAGATACTGCTAATGACCTGCTTAAATTAATTGTTAATTTAAGTGGCCAACATAACCAGGAACCTAATGGGTCACAAGCATTGAAGATATGAAAAATGAGTAAATGGTCTTGGATAGGATCCCAAATATAAGAGAATTATTTCGGGATGGATCGAGATGAGATTGCACGAAAAAATCGTTCAGGATGGTCATGGGCCCATGTGGGCTGGGCAGGCTGCTGGCCTACCTAGCGGGCTAGCTGGGCAACCTAGCAGCGGCCCGCGGCAGCCCCACCGTGCTACTACCTCCCACCCGTTGGCCAACAACAGTTTTTGGCCTTAATTAGGCCAATTATGGCCATTTACTATTCATTCATTTCCCTTTTCTCCATTCTTGACTTTTCATCTTTTCTTTGAATTTGATTCAAATAGAAAAGACATCAAATGGCAAAAAATAGACATGAAAATATTTTTTTGTGAAAAATATATTTTTAAGACGCAACAAAATTCTCTCAAGAACACTTTCAAAGCTAGCACTTTGAATTTGTTCAAACCATTTCTCTTGATAGTTTCTTTTTCATTCTTCGCGTGGATTATCATTAGAGACATCCTAGTGTGGATTGTTGTGGTTTGTTACAACCCAACAAAGTGAAGATTTGAAGAACAAATAAGAAATTACAAGGTATAATTTTTTAACATTGATATTTATATAAATTAATTTTATTGGTACAAGTATGATCTTTTGTTTTGGGTTTTGAAAATTTTATTTTTTCCTCTGCGTTTATGAATATGATTCATTCTTCAAAACCCAACACACATACGGAGGGGATTGCCCACTTTTGACAAGTGGTACTCCTACTCAAACTACAAGGTCAGCTCCAACTCAGCCTGGAGTTCAGTTCAGAGGAGGACCAGGTCGACCGACGCAGTCTATTTCAGAGATAGTGAATAGACCTGGATCCAGCAGACCTCCAGCTAGAGCCTATGCCATGAAAGGTAAGGAAGATCAAGCGGCAACAGATGTTATTGTTGGTATATTTTCATTATATGATTTTGACTTTTGTGCACTCATAGATCCGGGTTCCACACATTTCTACATTTGCACTAGTACACCTAGACAACATAACATGATTAGAGAGAACCTGGAAAATGGAATTGAAGTTAAGAATCCTTTGGGTCACAGTGTAATAGTGAATAAAGTATTTAGGAATTGTCCTTTGGTTGTGCATGGGAAGGTGTTCTCTGCAGACTTAATTGAGTTGCCTTTTCATGAGTATGATGTCATATTAGACATGGATTGGCTCTCATGTCACGAAGTAGTGGTAGATTGCAAGTCTAAATTTGTGGTACTTAAGATAGAAAATCAGGAGGAAATTATTGTGAAAGGTGATTTATTTTCACAACATCGTCAAGTCATATCCATAATGAAAGCTAGGAGATTGATGAGAAAAAGGTGTGAAGCTTATTTGGCCCATGTGATTGACACCAAAAAGGGAGGTTCAAATCTTGAAGATATTCCAGTGGTAAATGAATTTCCAGATGTGTTTTCTAATGACTTACCTGGGTTACCTCTGGAGAGAGAGGTAGAATTTTCTATTGATCTTGTTCCAAGAACTATGTCTATATCAAAGACACCATATAGAATGGTCCCATCAGAGATGAAAGAAATTAAGACACAATTGTAAGAACTCCTTAATAAGGGTTTCATTAGACCAAGTACGTCCCCATGGGGTGCATCGGTATTGTTTGTGAAAAAGAAGGATGGATCTTTGAGGCTATGTATTGATTATCGACAGTTGAATAAGGAAACCATCAAGAACAAGTACCCATTACCGCGGATTGATGATCTCCTTGACCAACTGAAAGATGCAGAGTATTTTCCAAGATAGACTTGAGATCTGGTTATCATCAATTAAGGGTAAAGATGGAGGATATAGCTAAAACCGCATTCAAAACTAGATATGGTCATTATGAGTTTTTGGTTATGCCATTTGGCCTGACCAATACTCTAGCAGCATTTATGGATCTTATGAATAGGATCTTCAGGCTGCATCTTGATTAATTTGTGGTCGTTTTCATTGATGATATTTGGTATATTCTAAAGATTCAGAAGAACATGAAAAGCATTTGAGAATAGCATTGCAGACTCTCAGAGAATATAAGCTCTACGCCAAACTCTCAAAATGTGAGTTTTGATTGAAGGAGGTGACATTTCTGGGACACATTATCTCTGCAGAAGGCATTAAAGTGGATTCTAGCAAGGTTGAGGAAATTATGAGTTTGAAGCCTCCACGGAATGTGACCGAGGTCAGAAGTTTCTTGGGTTTAATTGGATATTATCAGAGATTTGTTAAGGGTTTTTCAATGATTGCTTCTCCTTTAACAAGACTATTGAGAAAGGATGTTAAATTTGAGTGAATAGATAAGTGTCAAGCCAGTTTTGATAAGCTCAAAAGTATGCTCACTAAGGCCCCTATTTTGACACAACTGATCCCTAATAAAGAGTATGTCATTTATAGTGATGCTTCTCATAATGGATTGGCTTATGTATTGATGCAAGATGGAAATGTGGTTGCTTATGCTTCTAGGTAGTTAAAGCCGCATGAGAAGAATTATCTTACCCATGATCTGGAGTTGGAAGCTATAGTTTTTGTATTGAAGATTTGGCATCATTATTTATATGGGGAGAAGTGGTTCATTTACACATATCACAAGAGTTTAAAATATCTTCCCTCATAGAAAGAATTGAATTTAAGTCAGAGAAGATGGCTAGAGCTAATAAAGGATTATAATTGTGTGATTGACTGTCATCCAGGCAAAGCTAATGTAGTAACAGATGCTTTAACCAGAAAGATTGTAGCAGAGTTGCACATTCAACCCACTCTTAGGCAGGAAATCAAGGATGCACAAAGACATGATAAAAAGATGATTGAATTAGCTGAGTTGATCTCTAAAGGGGAGAGACCTGGATTCACTATGAACTTAGATGGTGGGCTATTCTATCAAGACAGATTATGTGTGCCCGATGTAGAAGATCTTAGACAGAGGATTCTTAAAAAGGCCCATGAAAGCAAATATGCTATGCACGCAGGGAGTAACAAGATGTATCAAGAGTTAAAGAGCATATACTGGAGGGCAGGTATAAAAAGGACACCTCAGAATACACTTCAAAATGTTTGACTTGTCAGTAGGTCAAGGTTGAACATGAAGTACCTTCGGGGTTGCTGCATCCAATTTCTATTTCAAAATGGAAGTGGGAATGAATCATTATGGATTTTGTGACTAGATTGCCTTTGACTCCAAAGAAACATGATAATGTATGGGTCATAGTGGATAGATTTACAAAGTCAGCACATTTTTTACCTTTCATGAAGGACTACCCATTGAATAAATTGACAGAAATTTATATAAATGAAGTAGTACGACTTCATGGATTGCCTATTTCTATTGTATCTAATAGAGATCCCCGCTTCACATCTCAATTTTTGGGTAGTCTATAGCGAGCTCTAGGCACTAAGCTCAATGTCAGCACAAATTTTCATTCGCAAACAAATGGACAATCAGAATGAGTCATTCATATTCTAGAAGATATCATGAGAAGTTGTGTCATCGAATTTGAAGGTAGCTGGGACAAATATCTTCCTTTAATGGAATTCAACTATAATAACAGTTATCAGTCTAGTATCCAGATGGCTCCACATGAGACACTTTATGGAAGAAAGTGTCGAACACCTTTATGTTGGATAGAGCTCAGTGAGAGAAAGCATCAATCGAAGAAGCAACATGGGAAAGCGAGGAGGTGATGAAAGCTCAATAACCTCACCTGTTCAGTGATAATGCATTAAGTATATTTCGAGGACGAAACATTTTAAAAGGGAAAGAATTGTAACACCCACTAATTAGTGTTTAATTAGAATAAGTATGTGGTATAAATAGAAAAAACATGATATATAATATAGATTAAAGGAGATGAAAAAGTTAATTAAATTAGAAATTAAAATAAAATCAATTGATAGATAATATAAATTTGATTAAATTAGACCATATAATTAAATTGTATTTTTGGTAAAAAATTTAAAGGGACTAGATATAAGTAAATATGTGAAGATGATGATAATAATAATAATAATAATAAATAAAAAATAAAAAAAATCGAAAAGTGAACAGTAAAAAAAGGACACAACAGGGGGAAAAAAAGGAAGACTAAAATGGGAGAATGGTGGGGGAGGGGAAAGTCAATTGACTTTGCCCCATTTTATCCTAACTCTACACAATTCTATCAAACTTATCTCCATTCTTCTTCTTCCTCAAACCACCAGCCTCCATTTCTTCATCATTTCCTTCAAATTTGGCATCAAAATTAGTCAAAACAAATCTATTCTTGGTAAGTAATCTCTTTTCCATATTGTGTTATTAGAGCTTTTAATATTATATTTCTACAGTGTATTTCGTTCTATTTTTTTGAGATCCTATGAACCGAATTTGAAGAGGTGTAAAATATGAAATTTTTTCATATATGTGTTGTTTATATGTCTGTCAAATTTCATGAAATTATTTTGGGTATATAAAGAGATAAATTTTTTTAAGTGAAACTGATTCAGGGAGATGTGTCAACCGAATAACCTATGGTTTTTGTTTAAATTGATCATCTTAATGGATGAATCTGAGGTTTTGTAAAACATAAAAGTTATAGATATATGTGTTATTTATATCTCTACCAAATGTTGTATAAATATCGCTTGTGTAGGTTGAGTTATAGTGAAATAAACTATGATTATTCCTTGATTGAGCTAGTTTCACATACCTATGCAGCTCCAGTAAATTCGTGTTCCTTTTTGAGCTTCTTAAAGGTCGAATTTGCCAAAGTTTGAAACATAAAAGTTTTATTGCTATGTCTTATCTAATTTCCTGTGAAATTTTCACCTTAAAATGTCATGTATTTGGTAAGGTATGTGCTGAACAATTAAAATTGTCGAATTGATACTCTATATTGAACTAGTTATAGATCCTTCAGTATTTGAGAATCTTAGTGACCAAATCTGGAAATGTGGTAAACATAAAAAAAATTTCAAATTAACTTAATAACTGTATAAAAAGTTTCATAATAATTGAAGGTACACATTGAAAGATATGAATTTTTAAACATGGCACCCCGAAACTGCCTAAGGGCAGAAAGTATAGCAGTATTTAAAATTATACCAAATATTGTGTAATGATTCAAAAATTCTGAAATTTTAATATGTTTTAGTCTTACATGTTAAATTTAATTATGATCAAGAATCATATAATTTGGATAAGTTTAGAAAGAGTTATTGATCCAACAGTCCTAAGAGATCATGTTCCAGCTTAAAAGAAATTGTAGTTATTTATTTAAATTATATTAAGAATAAATATTTTATCAAGGTATTAATTAATTATATTTTTAAATTAGGATCTCAACAAAAAGAAGAATAACAAAAGTGAACAAGCTCTGAGCTTATATTTTGGAAAAGAAAAACAATATCGAGGTTTATACATATATATATATTCTAGTTTGCTCCTTGTGCATGATTATGTGTGCATGACATAAATTATGTGTCACAATGATGAAATTATATGTTATGATATGTTTTAAAATTATAGAAATGTTATTAACTATGAACTTAACATTATGCTAATATTTGATAAAACATCATGTCATTACATGGCATTGAAATAAATTATGAGTATTTGATTATGTTAATATGAAATGAGTATTGGTTATAGAAACAAGTAATTAATATTATTAATTGCCCATTTCTCTGCCTGAGGACTGACATAGGATAGATGGTGCACCATTTAGGGGAACTTTCGGTTCCGATATTGATATGATTTAAGGATAGGGTGGCTATAGCTCTGAAAGCGCTTCTGATCCTAATTACATACAGATGAATGATTATACTAGGTCAAGGTGGCTAGAGCTCCGCGAGTGCCCTTGACTTGAGATTATAGTGAGTTTGGTGGCTTAAGCTCAGTGAGTGCCCCTATTTCACACCTCATATTCGGACAGTCCAGAAACGAGATTTTAGGCTAATAAATCATAGAATAAAATATGAAATTTTATTAATTAATGTAAGTAACAATGTGTAAAATGCTTACATGAGGTGGTGCAAATTTAATTATTGAATAAGGCTATTATGTTTATTCTTTTATGTTATGTATTTATTTATTTTATATGACAAGTGTAGCGCTGCCCCCATCCAACCAGCATGTGCTCGGATGAGGGGGCGCTAATGTGTCCGTGTCCGTCTTTCTTTCTTCTTCAAATCGCTATTATTATTATCTTACCTTTATTTTCTCAACATTCATGTATATATAGATAGATATATACAAAAACCAAGTATAATTTATTTACATAAGATAGAAATTTTAAACATCAAATTAATTCTTAAACAAACTTTAAAGGTAAGTTTTACAAACTCTAAAATTCTTTAATATAAAAAGCCAAATACAAAAATTTCAAAGCTTGTAACCTACTTTCTCAAGGTTCAGCTGCTTTAGTTGAATAGGATCACCGCTTACTTTATCTATCACTTCCAGATACCTTTCTATATCTGCATGGAAAGAAAATTCCACGCTAAGCTCTAAGCTTAGTGGTGCATATAAATAAGACAATATACTATATCATACAACAAGCATTAACATGTATCGTTTTATGCATTAAAATGTCTGCATGCTATTTCTATCAACATGTTACTATTTCATACAAGTATACATATCATGTTCACACATACAATGTTATTCTCATTTATCTTTGATGGTAAATTACTCTGTTAATTTCTTTATCATTATATCTCAATCTCATAGCATCATCATTTTCTTATTTTTTTCTTTTCTTATTTTTCGACATATCCTCATTATCTTGCCCACATCACTCTAAATTGGGACTGACTAGATACAGGTTATGGATCAGGAGTGCTCTCCGAGCTTAAGCCACCCTATCCACTATCTGGCTTAAAAGACCTTCTCAAATCAATGGCGCTCTCCGAGCTTAAGCCACATTGATTGAGTATAATTTCATCATAGATAAATAACCGGACCAAGGGCACTCTTCCAGCTTAAGCCACCTTGTCCTCATTTATGTGTGCTCATCAGAGCTTCTCAAGTCAATAGCGCTCTTCGAGCTTAAGCCACATTGAACGAGCATCTCAGACCAATGGCGCTCTCTGAGCTTAAGCCACATTGGTTGAGGAATAGTACGGTACCGTTCGCCCCCTTAATGACATGTCATCTATCTTGTTTCTAGTTCACAAGTAGAGTAATGGGCTTCTTTATATTTTCACATCAATCAAAATTCTCAAATTCAACACATCAATATTCTCATGTTTATCAACATCTCAATTCATGTATTTCACCCATATCATATTTCATAAATCATTCATGACAATTCACATATTTCATCCATGATAATTCATTTTTTTATATCACAACATAACAGGTTCCCACATCAGTGTATATATATATATATATATATATATATATACATATCATTCTTATTTCACTGGATAGATAATGACTTTCATTTACTTACCTGAATTCCTCATTTGATAACCACATTCAAAATCACAAATACAGAGCATTCATGGCCGTGATTACTAATTTCACGCCCGTGAATTAGTTCACGCTTGTAATCCCAAGCCGTGAACGCTACTGGAATGAATCGCCCAAAAGCATTCACGGTCGTGATTACTCATTCACGTCGGTGAATAAGCTCACGTTGGTGATTCCAACCCGTGAACGCTTCTAGAATGAATAGTACCATTTCCACACAGAAGTCATAACCATGATACAATCAGTCACAACCGTGAACCTTTAAGTTCACGCCTGTGACTCAATAGTCACGCCCGTGACTTTTCAGCAGGAAATCTGCATATTCACTTTGCATTCGTTCTAACATTATTCAAATCATACCAAATTCTATTTCATGCATTTCTAAGGTTCATTACTCAACTTATTACTTTCTAAAACAGGTAAATGTCTTGATCATACAAGATTTTCTAACATGCATCATTAATTCAATGTCACACAAGGATCTCATTCATACATGTCTAAACCTATGGTTTCATGCCATAATCATCATCATTCTTGAAATGCATTTATCTAACATTATGTTTAGCATGCATTATTTCAAACAAAATAGGCTATTGCCTTAAGTTATGCACAAACCTTAATCTTTCTCCTTCACTCTTCTAGGTAGCTTTCTCTTTTCCTTTGTTCCTTAGAGCTTGTTCCTTGTCACTTGGAACTCCTACAACATCACAATTCATTATATCATCATATTTTCTCAAGACCCCAAACTCTCTTTTTCTCTCTCAAAACCCTAGTTTCTCTCTCTTTCCACATAAGTTTTGGATGAGCTCAAAATTCAAACTTCCTTTAAGAAAAGATGATGAAGAAGAAGAGATGTTTCTTATCTTACACTTTTCTTCAGTAAACCACCACTTTGGAGATTTTTTCTCTCTACCAAACTTTATTTTTCTTCCTCTTTCTTGTTCTTTCCAGCTCCCTCAAGAGTTATGGACCATGAAGATCACCTTGTCTTGCTCTTTCCCTTCTCTTCCCTTTCTTTCTCTCTCTAGAAATCAAGATGGCTATGGAGGAAAGAAATGGCTGGCATGACTGGTAGAGGAGAGAGAGAAGAAGGCAGAAAATGAAGAGAAAAAGAAGAAAAGAGTCTTAAATAGGGTACCCAAAAAGTCTCCATGTGGGACTCACCATTTTTTACCATTTTTTGACATTAAGCTTAATGAATCCATTAATCTCATTCTTTCTCCTTGAGTGGCCGGCCAAACCTATCAAAATGTGCCCAAAATTAATATGTTGATTAGCAATTAATCTTATTAATCCTCCAATTTTTGGTAAATTGCAATTTACCCCAAAACTTATCAAATTTTGCAATTTAGTCCTTTATCGTAATTCAACTTCTTTAAACTTTATAATCACTTAATTAGGCTTATATCATTTAATTTAGTCATTACTTGGTCAATTTTGTGTAAAAATCCAAATTTAGACTTCGATCGGTCAAACATGTCTACTTCGCGACACGTGCGACTCGGGGCCTAAATTAGCGGATATTACATTCTCTCCCCCTTAAAATAATTTCGTCCTCAAAATTTACCTGTTCATTCGGGGTTAAATAACTGGGGATACTGCTTCTTCATCACTTCTTCACTTTCCCATGTGGCTTCTTCAATTGTATGATTCCGCCACCAAACTTTAACTAGAGGGACTCTCTTGTTCCGGAGAACTTTCTCTTCATATGCTATTATAGCTACTGGTTTTTCCTCATAAGACATGTCTATCTGTACCTCTATTGCCTCAATCGGTATAATGTGGTTTAGATCTGAACGGTATCTTCTTAACATTGAAACGTGGAACATGTTATGAATTCTGTCTAGCTCCGGAGGAAGAGCTAATCGGTAAGCCACTGGTCCTATTCTTTCCAGAATCTCATAAGGACCAATAAATCTTGGACTTAACTTTCCTTTTCTACCGAACCTCAATATCTTTTTCCACAGCGAAACTTTAAGAAATAGTTTGTCACCTACAACATATTCTATATCTCGCCTCTTTAAATCGGTATATGATTTCTATCGATCTTGTGCTGCCTTTAGCCTTTCCTTGATCACTTTAACTTTCTCCTCAGTCTGTTGAACTATTTCTGGCCCAATCAACTTTTTCTCGTTCAACTTGGTCCAACAAATGGGTGTCCTACACTTTCTTCCATATAAAGCCTCATAAGGAGCCATGCCTATACTCGTTTGATGACTGTTGTTATAGGGAAACTCCATAAGAGGTAGATGTCAATCCCAACTTCCTTCAAATTCAAGCACACAACATCTCATCATATCCTCTAGCAACTGTATAACTCGCTATGACTGTCCATCCATTTGCGGATGAAATGTCGTGCTAAAATTTAGTCGAGTTCCCAAAGCCTGCTGTAGACTCTTCCAAAATTGCGACGTAAACCTAGTATCTCTGTCGGAGATAATAGACACAGGTACTCCGTGAAGTCTCACGATCTCATTCACATAAATCTCAGCCAGCTTGTTCAAAGTATAGTCCATTCTCACTGGTATAAAATGTGTTGACTTCGTCAATCGATCCACTATCACCCATAATGATCATGCTTTCTCTGAGTTACCGGTAAACCGGACACAAAATCCATCGTGATCCTCTCCCACTTCCATTCTGGTATGGGAATCGGTTGTAGTAATCCTGTGGGTAATTGATGCTCAGCTTTCACTTATTGACAGATTAGACATTTAGCAACATATTCAGTGATATCCTTTTTCATCCCCGACCACCAGTATTGTGCTTTCAAATCTTGGTACATCTTGTTCCTACCTGGGTGCATAGTATAAAACGTTTCATGAGCTTCTTTTAAAATCTCTGACCTTAACTCTTATATACTTGGCACACAAACCCGGTTCTTGAAATACACAGTACCATCTTCTGTTAAAGAAAATTCTGACTTTTCCCCATTTTTCACTATTTTGACTATCTTTACTAGCTTCTCATCTTGTTTTTAGACATCTTTAATTCTTTGCATCAATGTGGATTCCACTCGCATCTCAGCTAAAATCTTTCTGCTTAGTGCATCTGAAACCACGTTAGCTTTTCCTGGATGGTAGTCGATCACACAATCATAGTCTTTAATCAATTCCAACCATCTGCGTTGTCTCAGGTTCAACTCTTTTTGTGAAGGAAGATACTTAAGAGTCTTGTGATCCATATAAATGTAGCATCTTTCTCCATACAGATAATGTCTCCAAATCTTAAGAGCAAAAACTATCACTGCAGCTCTAGATAATGCGTTGGACAGTTAAGTTCGTGAGGCTTAAACTGTCTGGAGGCATATGCAATCACTTTTTCCTCTTGCATAAGAACACATCCTAGCCCATTGTGACTTGCATCACTGTACACAACATAGTCTTTTCTTGGAGTAGGCTGAGTCAGAACTGGTGCTTCAGTCAACATTGCCTTCAATCGATCAAAACTTGCTTGACACTTATCTGTCCATTCAAAACGGACCTCTTTTCGTAGCAGTCGTGTCAAAGGATTTGCTATAAATGAAAATCCTTTCACAAATCTCCTGTAGTATCCGGCTAATCCTAGAAAACTTCTCACTTTTGTCACATTTCGATGTGGTTTCCAATCAAGAATAGCCTTGATTTTACTAGGATCAACTCGAATACCGTCTGCTGAAATTACATGACCTAGAAAACAAACTGCTTCCAACCAAAACTCACACTTAGATAGCTTTGCATACAATTGTTTCTCCCTTAAAGTCTGCAGCACTTTTCTAAGATGTTGGTCATGCTCTACTCGATCTCTAGAGTAAACAAGAATGTCATCAATGAATATAACCACAAATTGATCAATATATGGCTTGAACACTCGGTTCATCAGATCCATGAAAACTGTCAGCACATTCGTCAATCCAAATGGCATCACCAAAAACTCATAATGACCATAACGAGTCCTGAATGCCGTCTTAGATACATCTGACCCTTTGATCTTCAGTTGATGATACCCCGATCGAAGATCTATCTTTGAAAATATACTTGCACCTTTCACCTGATCAAATAAATCATCAATCCTAGGTAGTGGGTATTTATTCTTAACCGTAACCCTATTAAGCTGCCTGTAGTCAATGCAAAGACGTAAGGTACCGTCTTTCTTCTTCACAAATAGTATTGACACTAGGTCGTATAAATCCTTTATCTAACATTTCTTGTAACAATATCTTCAACTCTTTCAATTCTATGGGTGTCATCCTATATGGTGTAATAGATATAGGAGCGGTGCTAGGTACTAATTCAATAGCAAACTATATCTCTCGGTCAGGTGGTAGTCCTGGTAACTCCTCAGGAAATACATCAGAAAACTCACTAATAGTTGGGATGTCAGCCAACTTTGGACTTTTCTTTCGGGTATCAATCACATACGCTAGGTAAGTCTCACATCCCTTATTGATGAGTTTTCTAGCTTTCACCGCCGATATCACATTATCTGGATATCCTTTATCCTCGCCCATCACTACTATCTCTTCTTGTTCTAAAACTTTAATTCTTAGCTGCACTTTCTACAATATATTATCACCTCATGGCGAGCTAGCCAATCCATTCCTAAGATCACATCGAACTCATGGAATGGTAGCTCTATTAAATCTACTGAAAATTGCCTGCCTTGAATTTCGACTGGGCAACCCCTAAACACTTTACCAACCCGCACACTATCTCCTAACGGGTTAGTCACACGAATCTCATATTCTAGAGTCCTTGGTTTTAGACCCTCCCGACCAGATGGTGGTGTACATATGTATGAGTGTGTTGACCCAGGGTCTATCAATGCATGTATACAAGAGCCAAAGAGAAGGAATTTACCTGTTATGACGTCAGGTCTCATATGTTAATATTGTATATGTAAATAATTATGTAATATAATCGGTTGTCATATGTGTATACAATATAATGATAAATAAATAATGTTAATTAGAACGACTTGCCTAAACCAATATAAATAAATAGATTAAGTTATTTAAAATGAAAAAGTTTTAATTCGAACATATTTATTGCGTTGAGCTTTTGGCATCCTTCTTATATATGTGGGATTATCCCTAATATACAAGTGGGCTGTCACATTTAGGTTATCGGTTATGTTGGCCACTTAAATTGATAATTAATTTAAGCAAGTCATGAGCAGTATCTAGCAACACATCATGACCTCTAATTGACAGGAAAGTCAGTGGTTTGACTACGAACCTTTCCATAGACAATTTATGTGCAATTATTCCTTTCACCATTCTATACCCCACTTGGTTCAGAGTATGGACATGTATCAACTCCCACTAGACTAATTATGTCACGTTTAGTCCAAGTAACGTTAGTTCTTATCCCTGAGGCTCATTACTCTATTAGATATGTCATTGAAGACTATCTTTATGACATTTTCACTCCGGTCAGAGATTCCCAAGTAATGACCATGACAACAGGCCATGGGTATACACTCCTTTTATCAGGAGTGGTAAATCCTCTGTTGGTTACTCAATTACCTTCGAATACCTCAAGTTATATCCAATCACCACCCTATAAGCAACCTCCCTGAGGCAACAAAGAATAGTGTCAAAATACATAATCAGTATCCAATATATCCTTGAGTACCTCAAGTCTAAGAGTAATTGCACCATTGCTATGATGAGATTATCATTGACATTTGAATAGATTATCCATATGATTGTCTCATAGCTGGTCATACAATGTACTTAGCTACACTGAGCAAGTATCCACATGTTAACTCTAAACATCTCATGTTTACAAATTATGAGATCTACTACTCGATCTAATCAAGGAGTATAACATGTGCTAGTCTGTCCGGATTAATAATGTCCCGTCTCATTAATCCTATGACTAGGGATAATTTTGATACTAACATAATTACTCATGATAAGAATCTCAATATCATGATCTCATCATGATTTCCTTCATGCTATGTTATGTATTAATGACTTCATTAATTGATTTGTGATCACAATCAATTCATATATCAGATGAACATCAAATTAATGAAAAAGCCTTTTATTACTCAAATAAATTTGTAGAATATGTGCTAATGGTGATTTCTTTTAGAACACTCCTCTAACAAGCTCCCATTTGCACTAAAGTCAATCGCCTTTATGTTTAATTCCATAGGCAAGTACATGAGAATCATATTTCTTTTGGGAAAGTGGGTTAGTTAAAGGATCAGCAATATTCTGATCAATGGACACTTTTCTATCTTTACATCATTCCTACCAATGATTTCTCTAATCAAATGGTATCTTTTGAGTAGATGTTTGGATCTCTGATGAGACAGTGGCTCCTTTGCTTGCGTAATGGCTCCATTATTATCACAATACAATTATATTGGATCAATAATTCTGGGAACCCTCCAAGTTCTGTGATGAATTTCTTTATCCAAACTGCTTCCTTTGCTGCTTCAAAAGCTGCAATGTACTCTGCTTTAGTTGTGGAATCAGCAGTCATTTCTTATTTGGAACTCTTCCAACTAACTGCTCCACCATTTAGTGTGAATATATAACCTGACTAAGATTTTAAGTCATCCTTGTCAGATTGGAAACTGGTACTAGTATACCCGCTCACAATAAGATCTCCATCTCCATATACCAAGAATACATCCTTAGTCCTTCTTAAGTACTTAAGGATATTCTTGATAGCCACCCAATGACCCTCACCAGGGTCCAATTTGTATCTACTCGTGACATTCAGAGCATATAATACATTAGGTCTTGTACATATCATAACGTACATGATTGATCCTGTAGCTGAAGCATATGGAATCAAACTGATATGTGTACTCTCATCTTGTGTCTTTGGACATAAAGACTTTGAGAGAGCAATCCCATCGGTCATGGGAATATATCCCCTCTTGGACTACTCCATGCTAAACCTCTTTAGTATCTTATCTATGTATGTAGATTGTGAAAGACCAAACAATCTTTTAGATCTATATCTATAGATCTTTACCTCCAAAATATGAACTGGTTCTCCAAGGTCTTTCATAGAAAAATTCTCGGATAACCAAATTTAACTGATTGTAAGGCTAAGACATCATTTCCCATTAATAATACGTCATCTACATACAACACAAGAAATACGATTGCATTTCCACTAACCTTCTTGTAAACACAAGGTTCATCCGGATTTTATAAGAAACCAAACTGTTTGATTGTTTCATCAAACTGAATATTCCAACTCCTGGATGCTTGCTTTAATCCATAAATGCTTACATACCTTTTTTCCATCTTTGAATATGAAGCCTTCTAGTTGTGTCATGTACACATTCTTAGTCAGACTTCCATTAAGGAAAGTTGTGTTCACATCCATTTGTCGTATCTCATAATCATAATGAGTAGCAATGGCTAAGAGTATTCTTATGGAGTTAAGCATAACTACTGGGCTAAAAGTTTCATCATAGTTAATTCCTTGTCTTTGACGATAACCTTTAGCAACAAGTCTAGCTTTATAGGTAATCACATTACCATCCATGTCAATTTTCTTTTTGAAAACCCACTTGCACCCTATAGGCTTTATCCCTTCGGGTGGGTCAACCAAAGTCCATACTTGGTTTTTATATATGGAATCTATTTCTAACTTCATGGATTGAAGCTATTTGTCAGATTCTGAACTATTTTGAACTTCTTCATAGGTTGTAGGCTCATCGTTTTCTATGAGTAATTCGTCATTTTGTTCACTAATGAGAAATCCATATCTCTCTGTAACAGTATGTATCCTACTTGACCTACGTAGCTCTTATGCTTCAGAAGGTTGAGTTGTTATATCATCTGTATGAGTAATAAGCTAGGGTTCAAGCAATTGATCAGCATCTGTTTGAGCATCTTGAATGTCCACAAGTTCAATTTTGCTCATCTAAAAAGATAACATGTCTTGGAACAAGAACTTTTTGTTCCAAAGGGTGGTAAAAATGATGTCCATATGATGCTTTTGGATATCCCACAAACAAACATCGGTCAGACTTAACTTCTAGTTTATCTGACATTTTCTGATTCACATAAGTAGGACAACCCCAAATTTTCATGTAAGAAAATATGGGCTTTTATTATACCATATCTCATATGGAGTAACATCATATGATTTTGACAGAACTCCATTTGATATATAAATGGCGGTCTATAATGCATAACCCCCAAAAGAATTTAGGCAATTTCGCAAAACTCATCATAGACCTTACCATGTCTAACAAAGTTCAGTTTCTTCTTTCAGCCACACTATTGTGTTGTTGTGTGTAAGGTGGAGTCCATTGAGATAAAATCCCATTGTCCCTAAGATAATCTAGAAACTCTTGGCTCAAGTATTCACCTCCTCGATCTAATCGAAGAGTTTTAATACTTTTGCCAAGTTGTTTCTCTACTTCATTTCTGAATTCTTTTAAATTTTCAAAAGCTTTAGATTTGTATTTCATAAGATATACATACCCATGTCATAAGTAATCATCAATAAAAGTAATGAAATAGATGAAACCACCTCTGGCGTGTGTAGACATTGGACCACATACATCTGAATGTATTAAGTCTAAAAGTCCATTAACACGTTCATCCTTTCCTTCAAATGGTAATTTAGTCATCTTGCTTAATTAGCAAGATTCACATGTGTCATAGATTCATAATCAAATGACCCCAAACTACCACTTTTGTGTAGCTTAGCCATGCATTTCTCACTTATATGACCAAGGTGACAATGCCACAAGTAAGATGATTTCAACATATCTTATTTTTGCCTTTTCTTATCATTAATGTTTAAAATTGGATTTGACATATCTAATATGTATATGCCATTGCATAATGTACTACTAGCATAAAGAATTCTATTCAACATAATAGAACAACAATTGTTACTAAAAGCTAAAAGGAAAACATCTTTATTTAGACTTGAAACAGAAATAATATTTTTAGTCAAAGCAGGTACATAACAACAATTATCTAAATTTGTAATGCTAGATAATTTAGGCCACGGTCGCAGTTGACTGAAATCTGGCACGCCGAACCGATCGGGTCTAAATTCGGACATGAAAGAAATAAATTAAAATAATAATAAGATGGGAGAAAAATATTTTTTATATTATTAATTGAGAATTTTGAAGTTTGGAATTAAAATTGGGAAAAAAAATAATTTTTCGCTGAATGAAATTAGGAATTGCAGTGTTTTTGGCACAGAAATTATAAGAAGGCATAAAAATGGAATATTCTTTATCTAAGGAAAGGAATATTCTTTTAATTAAAATAAAGTAAGAGTGATTTAAATTAATGGACCAATGGAAAGAAAGATTAACAACTAATCCTAACCACCCACCTAATCCAACTATAAAAAGTCAAATTTCCATTTTTTTTTACCATTCTTCTTCTTTTGAATCTTGACCAAACTCATTTCTCTTCATTTTCTTCTTCTTTTGCCGTGAACTCCTCCTCCCCCATTGTTCTTCTTTTCTTTCTTCAAATAAATCTAAGATTAAATGGAAAAAAAGATAGGATTAGGCAGGATCATGAAGAAAGTGAAGTAAAGTGAGCAAAACCAAGGAAGAGGAAGGAAGAAAGGAAAAGAAAAAGAAATAAGATTTTAGCCATTTGGAAGATCATCAAATGTGAGTTTAGATTTTCCATCTCCTTACTTTATTCTTCTCTTTTCTTTGAGTTTGGGGTTAGTTGCCATTATAGCTAGTAAATTAGGGTTATTAGTATGCTAATGGTGATTAAGGGTGGATTAGTGTGATTAGTGTTTGATTAGTGTAAAATTTATTGTTAGGGCAAGGAAGTGAACAAACTTTGAACCAAAATCAAAGGGGAAGTAAGGACGAGGAAAAGGCTATCTAAGAGGAAGAGAAAAGTGAAGAGAAGTAGAACTTTGAGGTATATACATTTGGCAAAAATTCAATTTAGAAAAGTATTGATTTTGAATTTGTGATGTTGTGAATTTATGTATGAAATTCTGAACATTTGATTGAGTGATTAAATGATGCCATGAATGTGAAAATAAAAACTAGAAAATGAGGTTGATGCATGAAAATGGAAAATGTAGAAATTATTTGATGTGCTGGAAAATTCGTCTTATGAACAGTATCTAGTGTTTTGATCATAACTTGAGTTATGGAAATCATTTCTGAATGATTCTTGTTGGGTTGGAAATTTAAGATATAGGTATTGAAATTTCATTCAGACTATTAGACCTTAATATACCTGTAATTAGGTGAAAAATGGACTCAAAGTTTAAACTAGAAATCAGTCCAGAAAAAAATACTGGACAGATTGCAGTGAACATAGGTTAGAAGAAAATTCATAACTTTTGCAAAAAAATTATTTTTAATGTGATTCTAGTTGTAAATTAAAGATAAGACATGTATCTACATTTGTATAGATGATCACTTGTTTAAATTCCATCTAAAAATGGATTAAAAAGACAGAGAAATATAAGATAGAATTTTGTTCAGTAAAATACTGGGCAGACTACAATGAACGTAGCATAGGAGAAAATTTATACCTTTTGCTAAAAAAAATTTTCTAATGTGATTCTAGTTGTAAATTAAAGATAAGACATGTACCTATATGTTTTTAGTTGATCACATGCCCAGATTCTGTCTAAAAATAGACGAAAAATGCAGAGAAACATAAGGCAAAAATGCTGTCCAGAATAGGACAGCTAGAAGAAATGTGTTGATTATGAATTTATGTGACAGAAAATGTATTAATTGAATTTTTCTTATAATTATAATGATTAAATGAGCTAGTATGAGGTTGTAAAATATTTAATGGGAATTATTGCATTTATATGGAGTTTATATTAATGTTCCCTACATAATTTATGTAAATATTAATAAAGGTAACAAATGTAATTTAAGCCCTATAACATCTAGTCGAGAACTAGAAATTAGGATAAGTTGGCATGCCAATAAAAGGGTAGAAATTTAGGCACTAAAAATAATAGTGATGAGATTTAATTTAAGTAGGCACTAAGAAATAGTGTTGAGTTGAAATTACGTAGCCACTAAGAAATAGTGCTGGGTTCAAAATTACGTAGGCACCAAAAAGGTGCTGAGTTATTATTGGAGATGTAGACGTTAAACGCCGAGTTATAAAATAATTATGTAGGAGCCGAGTATACTGTCAGAGAGCAGAAATCGTGTATCCAGTATTCAGTTCCGGTCTAAGATGTCGTGGGCTATTAAATAAATAATAGGAAAAAAATGTGAATGATGAAAGTGATATTGTAAATTTTATATCTTGAATTGTTAAAAAATTTCAAGCATGCTTAATGAATGAAATGTCATAATTGATGAATTAAATATTTTTTCATGAAGAAAATGGTTTTATTATTAATTGAATATTTGGCATGCTTAATAAATTAATTGTAGTTTCAAAAATTTTATTTTAGAATTATTTATGTAATTATTAGAGAGTTTCCAAACGTACCACTAAGCTAGAAGCTTAGCACGTGTGTTTCAATTAATAATAAAACCATTATGTTGTTCCGATAGGGCGATTCATTCAATTAATAATAAAACGTACCAGATAAATAGAAGTAGTTGTTCCGATAGGGCAACCGAAGAAGAGGGAACCTCCAAGATTAGATTGCAGCAGTCTAGTTCTTTTTGTATGTTTTGAAAATTATGTTGTAAAAATTAAATTCTAAGAATCTTTTTTTTTATGTAAATTTGTGGCATGTAAGATTTATAAGGATTGAATTTTGTAATTTTATAAATCTAGTATTGTTTCTATATATTATGGTTTAATTGCATGATTTCTTTTAAATCAAACTATTTCCATCACTAGTTACATATTTAAATAGAAAAAAATAGTAATAAATATTTCGCTAATAATAAACTTGAAAAAAAATTATTACAATGATTTGAACATTGGTTGTAAAACAAATGATCTTATTAGCACGTCCATATCATATTAACGTTTAGTAGGGTAAGGGAGCATTACATTTAGTGGTATCAGAGCTCAGGCTAATTGATTCTTAATCAGTGGGTGTAAAATTGAATATGTGTTTCATGCATATGCATAAAATGCTGCAATTATCTGACTTGGGTCCCTTCTTCTGGTTTATAGGTAGATATGGATTCGAGATCGGAACAAGATTTCTCGGAAGACAAACTGAGTAATAGCCTTTCAGACTCAGCCAATCTCGGACAACCTCCATCAGTGAGAGATTTCGGGCCGAGTGTAGTAGCTCCACCAAGAGCAGAGGGACAGGCTAATTTAGGACAGAAACCTTTTATGGAACAAATAGCAAACTTGTTGCAACGGATAGTACAAGCAGTTCTACAACCAGCTCCACCACCTCCTCCACCTCAGCCAAAACCCAGATTGATAAGCTGAGAAAATATGGGGCCATAGATTTTATGGGAAGGAAGAAGGATGATCCAATAGCTTCAGAGTTTTGGATGGAGTCCACAGAAAGGGTGTTTAAGGAACTTGAGTGTCCAGAGGAATAGAAGGTCAGATATGCAGTGTCCCTTTTAAAAGATCATGCCTATGACTAGTGGAAATCAATTTTATCAAAGCCCCAAACACCGAAACCACCTTTCTGGAATTTCTTCATGGCAGAATTTAGTAAGAAGTATGTGCCTAGAGTTTATGTGAATGAAAAGAAAAGGGAGTTTCAAGACTTGAAGCAAGGAAGCATGTCAGTCGCTGAATATGAGATGGAGTTCACCCGACTAAGTAAATATGCGACTGGAATCATTGCAGATGAGGCAGACATATGTCGTAGATTTGAGGATGAGCTTAATGATGATATTGGGAATATGGTGACCGCCCTTCAGCTTGAGGATTTTGCTACACTAGTATCCTCAGCCATCAGTGTGGAAAAGAGGTCAAAGAGAAAGAGGATAGAAGAGCCACCACGGAGGTCAACAATTAGCATGGCCCAAACTTCAGGTAAAAGGGGGCAGACAGTGCCTAGGTTTTTCCAGTCACGGGGTGCTAGATCAACCTTTTCAGCTAGGCAAAGCCAATAGTCGAGGCCAGAGGAGTCTACAGCTAGTGCACCAGCTTCGGGTAATAAGATATTTATATCTGTCATATGTCAACATTGTGGGAAATCACATGCAAGTGATTGCTGGTGGATTACTGCAGCATGCTTACGTTGCAGATCTACAGAGCACAAATAGAAAGATTGCCCCAAAGGAAGAGGTACAGGTGGTGTAGTATCAGCGCAGGTTCAGAATGTCACGGACAGTCTAAAAGAGGCAGGATTGGGCAGAGTATATCAGAATCAGTGAATAGAGTAGAAGGTAGTCGAGCCCCAGCCCGAACATATGCCATGAGAGCTCGTGAGGAGCAGGATGCCCCGGATGTCATTATCTGTAAATTTTCTCTTTATGCTACTGATTTATTTGATCTAATAGATCCGAGTTCCACACATTCATATTTATGCATGTCACCACCTAGTCAGGGGAATATGGTGGCAGAGGAATTAGATTGTGATATATTAGTGACAAATCCTTTGGGTCATGGAGTGAAAGTTAGTCGAGTCTATAAAAACAGTCTAATAAAAGCTCAAAATGTAGAATTCCCAGCTGACCTAATAGAGTTGTCATTCCATGAGTTGGATGAAATCTTGGGGATGGATTGGCTAACTCAGCATAAGGCAGTGGTGGATTGTCAATATAAGAGAGTGACTTTAAAGAATTCAGGGCAGGATGACGTGATTGTCCTGGGTGAGAACCGACCATACTTGACTAATGTCATTTCTATGATGAAGGCAAGTAAGCTTATTAGAAAGGGATGCGAAGCGTTTTTGGCACATATCATAGATACCAATAAAGAGAGTCTAGATCTCAGGGAGATTCATACAGTATGTGAATATCCAGATATCTTCCCTGAAGACTTTCCAGGGTTACCACCTGTCAGGGAGATAGAGTTTTCCATATATGTTTTGCCAGGCACAGCCTTGATATCGATCACTCCTTACAAAATGGCACTTGCTGAACTAAAAGAATTAAAAGTGCAATTACAAGAGTTGTTAGAGAAAGGGTTTATCAGGTCTAGTGTCTCACCTTGGGGTGCTCTGATTCTATTTGTGAAAAAGAAGGATGGCACCTTTTGTTTGTGCATTGATTATCGTCAATTGAACAAGATGACAATTAGGAACATATATCCTTTACCAAGAATAGATGACTTGTTTGATCAGTTGAAAGGAGCATGGGTATTTTCTAAAATTGACCTCAGATTAAGTTATCACCAATTGAGAATTAAAGAATTAGACATTTCAAAAACATCATTTAGGACTCGATATGGTCATTATAAATTCTTAGTAATGCCTTTTGGCCTAACAAATGCCCCAGCAACATTTATGGATCTAATGAATAAAATCTTTAGGCCTTATTTGGACCAATTTGTGGTGGTGTTCATAGATGATATCTTGTTGTACTCCAGAAGCAGAAAAGAGCATAACCAACATCTTCGTATTGCCTTCCATACCTTGAGAGAGAATCAATTGTATGCGAAGTTGTCAAAATGTGCATTCTGGTTAGATGAAGTGGCCTTTCTAGGGCATATTGTCTCAGCTGATGGGATCAGAGTTGACACCAGTAAGGTAGAGGCAATCCTCAACTTGAAAACTCTGGCAGGTAAATGTTAAAAATTAAATTTATTAAGTGAACAAGATAAAAAAATGAAATAATAATTTATTTATATATTATTTGGGCATAATTGTGGATTCAACCCACATTGATCCAACAAGTAAAGGACAATCACAAACAGGACACGAAATTAAAGGAAATCTTTGAAATGGTGAAAAAGGGTGAAAAACCATAATTTACTATTGAATCAGATGGGAGTTTAAGGCAGAAGGGCAGGTTATGTGTGCCAGACATACCATAATTGAAACAAGATATTTTGAAGGAAGCTCACAATGTTATTTATGCAATGCACCCAGGAAGCAACAAAATGTATCATGACTTGAAGGCATATTACTGGTGGCCAGGAATAAAAAGAAATATCACCGAGTATGCTACCAGATGTTTAACTTGTCAGCAAGTGAAGGCTGAGCATCAAGTACCAAGTGGATTATTGTAGTCAATTTCAATTTCGGAGTGGAAATGGGAAATGAATTTTGTTTCTGGTATGCCTTTGACACAAAAAAGGCATGATTCAATATGGGTAGTGATGGATCGGCTCACTAAATTAGCTCATTTTCTACCGATCAAGATGGATTAACTACTTAATTGTTTGGTAAAGATCTATGTTAATGCGATAATCCGTTTACATGGTGTGCCAATTTCAATCATTTCAGATCGAGACTCGAGGTTCACTTCAAAATTCTGGAAAAAGTTTGCATCAAGCCATGGGTACTCGACTCAATTACAGCACAACTTTCCACCCACAAACAGATGGACAATCAAAAAGGGTCATACAAATATTGGAAGATATGTTGAGGAGTTGTATGATAGAATTTGAAGGCAGTTGGGACAAACATCTTCCATTGATAAAATTTGCCTATAATAATAGTCACCAAGCCAGTATCGACATGACACCATATGAAGCCTTGTACTGGAGGAAATGTAGAATGCCTCTATGTTGGACTGAACTTAGTGAAACCAAAGTAGTGGGTCCAGATCTAGTACAGCAGAGAGAGGAAAAAGTGAGAGTAATAAGAGATAGGCTGAAAGCTGCTGCTGATAGACAAAAATCATATGTAGATTTGAAAAGGAGGGATATTGAGTATACAGTTGCTGACAAGATATTCTTAAAAGTTTCGCCTTGGAAAAGGATTTTCCGATTTGGAAAGAAGGGGAAGTTGAGTCCTAGGTTCATTGGACCTTATGAGGTACTTGAACGCATAGGTCCTGTGGCGTACAAATTAGCTTTACCACCAGAGTTAGACAAGATTCATAATGTATTTCATGTGTCCATGTTGAGAAGATATTGATCAGATCCATCTCATATCGTATCAGCAGAACCTATAGAGATACGACCAGATCTAACTTATGAAGAGGAGCCAATGGAAATTCTAGCTTGAGAAATGAAGGAGCTACGGAACAAGAAGGTACCATTGGTAAAGGTTCTGTGGAAAAATCATAATTCATAAGAGGCAACTTGGGAAAATGAAGAGGTGATGAAGGCTCAGTATCCACAATTACTCCACTCCAGTTAAGAAGGTAAATTTCAAAGACAAAATGTTTTTTAAGGAAGGGAAAATTGTAATGCCCGATAATTTAGGCTACAGTCGCAGTTGACCGAAATTCGACACTCCGAACCGATCGGGTCTAAATTCGGACATGAAAGAAATAAATTAAAATAATAATAAGATGGGAGAAAAATATTTTGAATATTATTAATTGAGAATTTTGAAGTTTGGAATTAAAATTGGGAAAAAAATAATTTTTCGCTGAACGAAATTAGGAATTGCAGTGTTTTTGGCACATAAATTATAAGAAGGCATAAAAATGGAATATTCTTTATCTAAGGAAAGGAATATTCTTTTAATTAAAATAAAGTAAGAGTGATTTGAATTAATGGACCAATGGAAAGCAAGATTAACAACTAATCCTAACCACCCACCTAATCCAACTATAAAAAGTCAAATTTCCATTTTTTTTACCATTCTTCTTCTTTTTCATCTTGACCAACTCATTTCTCTCCATTTTCTTCTTCTTTTTCCGTGAAATCCTCCTCCCTATTGTTCTTCTTTTCTTTCTTCAAATAAAGCTAAGATTAAATGGAAAAAAAGATAGGATTAGGCAAGATCATGAAGAAAGTGAAGTAAAGTGAGCAAAACCAAGGAAGAGGAAGGAAGAAAGGAAAAGAAAAAGAGGGAAAGAAGATTTTAGCCATTTGGAAGATCATCAAAGGTGAGTTTATATTTTCCATCTCCTTACTTTCTTCTTCTCTTTTCTTTAAGTTTGGGGTTAGTCGCCATTATAGCTAGTAAATCAGGGTTATTAGTATGCTAATGGTGATTAAGGGTGGATTAGTGTGATTAGTGTTTGATTAGTGTAAAATTTATTGTTAGAGAAAGGAAGTGAACATCCTTTAAACCAAAACCAAAAAGGAAGAAAGGGCAAGGAAAAGGCTATCTAAGAGGAAGAGAACTTTGAGGTATGTACATTTGGCAAAAATTCAATATAGAAAAGTATTGATTTTGATTTTGTGATGTTGTGAATTTATGTATGAAATTCTGGAAATTTGATTGAGTGATTAAATGATGCCATGAATGTGAAAATAAAAACTAGAAAATGAGGTTGATGCATGAAAATGGAAAATGTATGAATTATTTGATGTGCTAGAAAATTTGTCTTATGAACAGTGTCTAGTTTTTTTTATCATAACTTGAGTTCTGGAAATCATTTCTGAGTGATTCTTATTGGGTTAGAAATTTAAGAAATAGAGCTTGAACTTTCATTCAGACCATTAGACCTGAATATGCCTAGAATTAGGTAAAAAATAGACTCAAAGTTTGAACTAGAAATCTGTCCAGAGTAGAAACCCTGTATCCAGTATTTAGTTTCGGTCTAAGATGTCGTGGGCTATTAAATAAATAACATAAAAAAATGTGAATTATGAAATTGATATTGTAAATTTTATATCTTGGATTGTTAAGAAATTTCAAGCATGCTTAATGAATGAAATGTCATAATTGATGAATTAAATATTTTTGCATGAAGAAAATAGTTTTATTATTAATTGAATATTTGGCATGCTTAATAAATTAATTGTAGTTTCGAAAACTTGATTTTAGAATTATTTATGTAATTATTGGATAGTTGTCAAATGTACCATTAAGCTAGAAGCTTAGCGCGTGTGTTTCACGCGAAGATAAATTGAAGTAGCTGTTCCTATAGGGCGACCGAAGAAGAGGGAACCCCCAAGATCACATTGCAATAGTCTAGTTCTTTTTGTATATTTTGAAAATTATGTTGTAAAAATTAAATTCTAAAAATATTTTTTTGATGTAAATTTGTGGCATGTAGGATTTATAAGGAATGAATGTTGTAATTTTATAAATCTAGTATTATTTCTAAATATTATGGTTTAATTGGATGAGTTCTTTTAAATCAAACTATTTCCATCACTAGTTATATATTTAAATGGAAAAAAATAGTAATAAATATTTCGCTAATAATAAACTCGAAAAAAAATTATTATAATGATTTGAACATTGGTTGTAAAACAAATAAGCTTTTTAGCACTTCCATATCCTATTAACGTTTAGTAGGGTAAGGGAGCGTTACAAAATTTAACATAAGCCCATTAGGGAAGATCAATACATAAGTTCCTAAAGCTAATGCAGCAACCCTTGCTTCATTTCTAACGCGTAGGTCTGACTCTCCCTTATTAAAATGTATGTTGTTCCTTAGGCCATGCATATCAGTGCATATGTGTGAGTCATAACCAGTATCTAATATCCATATATTATTATCGGAAATAGTATTAATTTCAATGACAAAAATACCTAAAGTAGATGGGGCATCAGATGCCATCTTCTTCAATGACTCCAAGTAAGCCTTGCAATTTCTCTTCCAATGGTCATCCTTGCCGCAATGGAAACATGTTACCTTTGGAGCAATCTCCTTGGCCTTTTTTTTGGCCATGCCTCCTTTAGGCTTCATGGACTTCTTCTTTTTCTTAAGGTTCTTTTTAGAACCTTACCTTTGGAGCAATCTCCTTGGCCTTTTTTTTGGCCATGCCTCCTTTAGGCTTCATGGACTTATTCTTTTTCTTAAGGTTCTTTTTAGAACCTGAAAAGTCCGCCAGCATCATAGCCTTACTGTCCTTCTTGACATATGGCTCAGCTATCTTGAGCATGTTAATCAGCTCAGGAATAGTGGAAGAAATTTGGTTCATCCTATAGTTAAGTACAAAATGTGAATAACTATCGGATAAACCGGTTATAATTAAGTCAATACTTAATTCATGGTCAATCACAAATCCCAAGGTGGCCAACCTCTCAATATAGTCATTCATCTTCAATGCATATTGCACTGGAGATGTCCCCTCAACCATCTTAGTGTGGAAGAGCAACCTCAAAGTTTTGAACCTTTTGGAATGCGCTTACTCATCAAAAAGGTCGCTTAGATGGTATTGTAACACCCCCTCACCCGATCAACACGTGCCCGGATAAGGGAGAGCTACTGCCCGTCTTCTTTACTTCTTTAAATCGCTATTATTATTATTATTATTATTATTATTATTATTATTATTATTATTATTATTATTATTATTATTATTATTATTATTATTATTATTATTATTATTTTCGTAGCACTCATGTATATATAGATATATGCAAAAACCAGTGTACAATTTATTTACATAAGATAATAATTTTAAGCATCAAATCAATTCTTGACAAACTTTAAAAGTAAATTTTACAAACTCTAAAATTCTTTAATATAAAAAGCCAAATACAAAAATTCAAAGATTGCAACCCACTTTCTCAAGGTTCGGCTGCTTTATTTGAATAGAATCACCGATTGCCTTATTTAATGCCTTCAGCTACCTTTCTATATCTGCGTGGAAAGAGAACTCCACACTAAGCTCTAAGCTTAGTGGTGCATATAAATAAGGCAATGTACTATATCATGCAACAAGCATTAACATGTATCTTTTTATGCATTAAAATGTTTGCATGCCATTTCTATTAGCATGTTACTATTTCTTACAAGTATACATATCATGCTCACATATACAATGTTATTCTCATTTATCTTTGATGGTAAGTTACTCTGTTAATCTCTTTATTATTATATCTCAATCTCATATCATCATCATTTTCTTATTCTTATTTTCCGACATATCCTCATTATCTTGCCAACATTACTCCAAATTTGGACTGACTGGATATGGGTTATGGACCAGGAGCGCTCTCAGAGCTATAGCCACCATGTCCACTATCTGGCTCAAAAGAGCTTCTCAAATCAATGGCGCTCTCCGAGCTTAAGCCACATTGATTGAGTAAAATTTCATCATAGATGAATAATCCGACCAAGGGCGCTCTCCGAGCTTAAGCTACCTTGTCCTCATTTATATGTGCTCATCAAAGCTTCTCAAGTCAATGGTGCTCTTCGAGCTCAAGCCACACTGACCGAGCTTCTCAGACCAATGGCTCTCTCCGAGCTTAAGCCACATTGATCGAGGAACATTACGGTACCGTTCGCCCCCTTAATGACATGTCATCTATCCTGATTCTAGTCCGCAGGTAGAGTAATGGGCTTCTTTATATTTCCACATCAATCATATATCTTTAATTAATTTTTATTTTACATCCATTTCATCATCCTCATAATATACATCACATCATCATCATTCTCAATTTCAACACATCAATATTCTCATGTTTATCATTCGTATCAGTTCACGTATTTCATCCATATCAGATTTCATATATCATCCATGTCAACATTCATTTTTCTATATCACAACATAACACATTCTCACATCAATATTTATATATGCAATTAATATTATTTCCCTGGATAGACAATGACTTTTATTTATTTACCTAAATTCTTCATTTGATAACCACATTCATAATTACAAATACAGAGCATTCACGACTGTGATTACTAATTCACGCCCGTAATCCCAAGCCGTGAACGCTACTGGAATGAATCGCCCAAAAGCATTCACGGTCGTGAATACTCCTTCATGCCCGTGAAAAGAGTTTATGCCCGTGATTCTCAACCGTGAATACTTCTGGAATGAATAGTACCATTTCCACACATAAGTCACAACCGTGATATAATCAGTCACGACCGTGAACCCTCAAGTTCACGCCCTTGACTCAACTGTCACGCCCATGACTTTCAGCAGAAAATCTGCATATTCACTTTTCATTCATTCTAACATCATCCAAATCATACCAAATTTCTATTTCATGCATTTCTAAAGTTCTTTACTCAACTTATTACTTTCTAACACATGTAAATGTCTTTATCATACAATATTTTCTAACATGCATCATTAATTCAATGTCTCACAAGGATTTCATTCATACATGTCTAAACCTATGGTTTCATTCCATAATCATCATCATTGTTGAAATGCATGTATCTAAAATCATGTTCAGCATGCATTATTTCAAACAAAAATAGGCTATTTCCTTAAGTTATGCACAAACCTTAATCTTTCTCCTTCACTCTTCTAGGTAGTTTTCTCTTTTCCTTTACTCTTTAGAGCTTGTTCCTTGTCACTTGGAACTCCTGCAACATCATAAATCATTGTTATCATATGATTTTCTCAAGACCCTAAACTCTCTTATTCTCTCTCAAAACCCTAATTTCTCTCTCTTTCCATATGAGTTTTGGATGAGTTCAAAATTCAAAATTTTTTAGGAAAATATGATGAAGAAGAAGAAATGCTTCTTACCTTACACTTTTCTTCACTTGATCACAACTTTGGAGATTTTCTCTCTACCAAACTTGATTTTTCTTCCTCATTCTTCCTCTTTCCAGCTTCCCTTATGGACCATGAAGATCACTTGCTCTTGCTCTTTCACCTTTCTTCTCTTCCTTTCTCTCTCTAGAAATCAAGATTGGCTATGGAGGAAATGGGGCTGGCGTGACTGGTAGAAAAGAGAGAGAAGAAGGCAGAAAATGAAGAGAAGAAGAAGAAGAAAAGAAAGCATTAAATAGGGTACCCAAAAAGTCTTCATATGGGACCCACCATTTGACCATCTTCTTCCAATTTTATACTTAATCAATATTAATCCTCTTTCTTTAATGTCATGGCCAGCCAACCCAAATTTTAAATGTCCAAATTTCCTATGTTAATTAGCAATTAATCTCATTAATCCTCCAATTTTTGGTAAATTGCAAATTTGACCCCAAAACTTATCAAATTTTACAATTTAGTCCTTTACTGTAAATCAACTTCTTTAAACTTTATGATCACTTAATTAGGCATTTATCATTTAATTTGGCCATTACTTGATAAATTTTTGTAAAAATTTGAATTTAGACTTCGATCGGTCAAACGCGTCAACTTCACAACATGTGCAACTCGGGGCCTAAATTAGCGGATATAACATTCTCTCCCTCTTAAAATAATTTCGTCTTCGAAATTCACCTGTTCATTTTGGGTTGAACAACTGGGGGTACTGCTTCTTCATCACTTATTCACTTTCCCATGTGGCTTCTTCAAGTGTATGATTCCACCACCAAACTTTAACTAGAAGGACTCTCTTATTCTGGAGAACCTTTTCTTCATATGCTATTATAGCCACTGGTTCCTCATAAGACATGTTTGTCTATACCTCTATCTCTTCAGTTGGTATAACATGGGTCGGGTCTGAACGATATCTTCTTAACATTAAAATGTGGAACACGTTATGAATTTTGTCTAGCTCCGGAGGAAGAGCTAATCGGTAAGCCACTGGTCCTATCCTTTCCAGAATTTCATAAGGACCAATAAACCTTGGGTTTAAATTTCCTTTCCTACCGAACCTCAATATCTTTTTCCACGGTGAAACTTTAAGGAATATTTTGCCACCTACAACATATTCTATATCTCACCTATTTAAATCGACATATGATTTCTATCGATCTTGTGCTGCCTTTAGCCTTTCCTTGATCACTTTAACTTTCTCTTCGGTTTGTTGAACTATTTCCGGCCTAATCAACTATTGTGGGTGAAAGAACAGACTTTTTATTTGATGTGATTTTAGCTACAGTTGCCAAGAGACTCATAAGAAAGGGGTGCATTGCTACTTATGTTATGTAGTGGAATCTAAAAAGGAAGATCTTAAGGTTTCAGATGTGCTTACAGTGAGAGATTTTCCAAATGTCTTCCCTAATGAACTAATAGGCTTGCCACCTGACAGGGAAGTCGAATTCACTATTGATGTAGCTCCTGGCACGACACCTATTTCTATTGAACCCTATAGGAGGGTGCACACATAACTCAAAGAATTGAAGATTTAGCTGCAAGAATTGCTCGATAAAGGCTTTATTAGACTCAGTATTTCACCATGGGGAGCACCAAGACTCTTTGTAAAGAAGAAGGATGGGTCCCTCAGATTATGCATTAACTACAGATAGCTGAATAAAGTGACAATCAAGAACAAGTATCCCCTTCCATGTATTGAAGAATTATTTTATCAATTGAAGGGAGTAGATGTGTTTTCAAAGATTGACCTAATATTGCGCTACCATCAGTTGAAAGTAGGGAAAGCAGATATGCCCAAGACTGCTTCTTGCACAAGATATGCCCACTATGAGTTTTTAGTCATGTCATTTGGGCTTACAAATGCTCTAACAGCTTTCATGAATTTAATGAATAGGATATTTCATTTGTGGCAGTATTTATTGATGATCTTCTAGTGTATTCAAAGACGTTAGAAGAACATTACAAACACCTATGAATTGTCTTATAGATATTGAGAGAGAAGTAACTGTATGCAAAGTTCGGCAAGTGTGACTTTTGGTTGAATGAAGTATCCTTCTTGGGTCATGTAGCTTCAGTTGAAGGGATAAAGGTGGACCCAAAGAAGATTGAAGCAATCTTACATTGGAGAATACCTAAGACTGTTATAGAAGTTAGAAGTTTCTTAGGTTTGGCTGAGTATTATAGAAGATTTGTAAAAAGTTTTTCAACCATAGTACTGCCACTCACTCAACTGTTACAGAAGCATGTGAAGTTTAAGTGGATGGATAAATGTCACGAAAGCTTTGAGAAGCTTGAAAACATGTTGACAAAAGCCCTCCTATTAACTCAACCATAATCTGACAAGGATTTTGTGATTTACAATGATGCCTACAGGAATGGGTTAGGCATGTATTGATGCAAGAAGGTAAAATGATTGCATATGCTTCCCAACAACTCAAGACTCATGAGAAGAACTATCCTACTCATATGAATAACTAATTTATTTCCTTTCTTTCAGTTATTCTTTCCTCCCTTTTCTCTAATAACAAAACGGATTTTTTCTTGAGCTTGCAACAATTGTACTCTCTTTGACGATTTGGAGACATTACCTTTATGGTGAAAAATGCTACATTTACATGTATCATAAAAGTTTAAAATACTTTCTCACATAGAAGGAACTTAATTTGAGATAGAAGCGTTGGATTGAATTGATAAAAGACTATGATTGCTTAATCGACTATTATCTAGGAAAGGCAAATGTAGTAACTGATGCACTTAGTAGAAAATTTATGGCAGTCCTTCGAGCAATGAATATCACATTTGATATGACACAAGATGGAGTGATAATAGTAGAAATGCAAGTAAAAGCAGACTTTCTTCAACAAGTGAAAGTGGCACAAAAGCTAGATAATCATTTAATTGCCATAATGAACTGAGTAAAAGAGGGCAATGAAGGTGATTACACTTTGGATGAAAATGACAACCTTTATTTCAACCAAAGGTTATGTGTACCCGATCAAGATGAATCGAGGAAGAATATTCTCATAAAATCTCATTATAGCAGCTACGTGATGCATCCTGGTGGTAACAAGATATATCAGGACTTGAATGTACACTATTGGTGGCCACAAATGAAACGTGATGTGACAGAATTTGTGAGCAAATGCTTTGTAATACCCGATAATTTAGGCCACGGTCGCGGTTGACTGAAATCCGGTGTACCGAACCGATCGAGGTCTAAATTCGGACATGAAAGAAATAAATTAAAATAATAATAAGATGGGAGAAAAATATTTTGGATATTATTAATTGAGAATTTTGAAGTTTGGAATTAAAATTGAGAAAAAAATAATTTTTCGCTGAACGAAATTGGAAATTGCAGTGTTTTTGGCACAGATATTTTAAGAAGGCATAAAAATGGAATATTCTTTATCTAAGGAAAGGAATATTCTTTTGATTAAAATAAAGTAAGAGTGATTTAAATTAATGGACCAATAGGAAGCAAGATTAGTAACTAATCCTAACCACCCACCTAATCCAACTATAAAAAGTCAAATTTCCACTTTTTTAACCATTCTTCTTCTTCCTCACCTTAATTACACCCATTTCTCTCCCTTTTTCTCTCTTTGCCGTGAGCTTCTCCTCCTCCCTTGATGTTCTTCTTTTTGTTCTCCAATTAAAGCAAAGATTAGATGAAAAAAAGTGGGATTAAGGCAAGGTCATGAAGAAAGTGAAGTAAAGTGAGCAAAACCAAGGAAGAGGAAGGAAGAAAGGAAGAGAAAAAGAGAGAAAGAAGTTTTTAGCCATTTGGAAGATCTTCAAAGGTGAGTTTAGATTTTCCATCTCCTTACTTTCTTCTTCTCATTTCTTTGAGTTTGGGGTTATTTGTCATTATAGCTAGTAAATTAGGGTTATTAGTATGTTAATGGTGATTAAGGGTGGATTAGTATGATTAGTGCTTTATTAGTGTAAAATTTGTTGTTAGGACAAAGAAGTGAACAAACTTTAAACCAAAATCAAAGGGGAAGTAAGGGCAAGGAAAAGGCTATCTAAGAGGAAGAGAAAAGTGAAGAAAAATAGAACTTTGAGGTATGTACATTTGGCAAAAATTCAATGTATAAAAATGTTGATTTTGATTTTGTGATGTGTATGAAATTCTGCATATTTGATTGAGAAATGAATTGGTGATTAAATTATGCCATGAATGTGAAAATAAAGACTAGAAAATGAGGTTGATGCATGAAAATGGAAAATGTATGAATTATTTGATGTGCTGGAAAATTCGTCTTATGAACAGTGTCTAGTGTTTTGATCATAACTTGAGTTCTGGAAATCATTTTTGAGTGATTCTTGCTGTGTTGGAAATTTAAGACATAGGGCTTGAACTTTCATTCAGACCATTAGACCTAAATATACCTGAAATTAGGTGAAAAATGGACTCAAACTTTGAACTAGAAATCTGTCCAGAAAAAAAAAATACTGGGCAGAGTGCATTGAACATAGGTTAGAAGAAAATTCATAACTTTTGCTAAGAAATTATTTTTAATGTGATTCCAGTTGGAAATTAAATATAAGACATGTATCTACATTTTTCTAGTTGATCACTTATCCAAATTCCATCTAGAAATGGATGAAAAAGATATAGAAAGATAAGGCAGAAATCTGTCCAGTAAAATACTGGGCAGATTGCAATGAACGTAGCTTAGGAGAAAATTCATAACTTTTGCTACGAAATTCGTTTTAATGTGATTCCAGTTGGAAATTAAATTTAAGACATTTACTTATATTTTGTTAGTTGATCACATGTCCAAATTCTGTCTAAAAATAGACGAAAAATACAGAGCAATATAAGGCTGAAATGCTGTCCAGAATAGGATTGCTGGTAGAAATGTGTTGATTGTGGATTTTTGTGTTAGAAAATGTATTAAGTGAATTTTTCTTATAGTTATAATGATTAAATGAGCTAATATGAGGTTGTAAAATATTGAATGGGAATGATTGCATTTATATTAATGTTTCCCTACATAATTTATGCAAATATGAATAAAGGTAACAAATGTAATTTAAGCCCTATAACATCTAGTCGAGAACTAAAAATTAGGATAAGTTGGCATGCCAATAAAAGGGTAGAAATGTAGGCACTAAAAATAATAGTGCTGAGTTAAAATTATGTAGGCACTAAAAATAATAGTGCTGAGTTGAAATTTACGTAGGCACTAAGAATTAGTGCTGAGTTCGAAATTTACGTAGGCACCAAAAAGGTGCTGAGTTGTTATTGAAAATGTAGGCGTTAATCGCCGAGTTATAAATAATTATGTGGGCGCCGAGTATACTGCCGGAGAGCAGAAACCCTATATCCAGTGTTTAGTTTCGGTCTAAGATGTCGTGGGCTATTAAATAAAAAAAAATGATGTGAAGTATGAAATTGATATTGTAAATTTTATATCTTGTATTGTTAAAATTTCAATCATGCTTAATGAATAAAATGTCATAATTGATGAATTAAATATTTTTGCATGAAGAAAATAGTGTATTATTAATTGAATATTTGGCATGCTAAATAGATTAATTGTAGTTTCTAAAATTTCATTTTAGAATTATTATGTAATTATTGGATAGTTGCCAAACGTACCACTAAGCTAGTAGCTTAGCGCGTGTGTTTCACGCGCAGATAAATAGAAGTAGCTGTTCCGATAGGGCGACCGAAGAAGAGGGAACCCCAAGATCAGATTGCAGCAGTCTAGTTCTTTTTGTATGTTTTGAAAATGATGTTGTAAAAATTAAGTTTTAAGAATTTTGTTGATGTAAATTTGTGGCTTGTAATATTTATAAGTAATGGATTTGGTAATTATATATATCTAGAATTATTGTAGTTATATTTTTAAATATCATGGTTTAAATGAATAAGTTATTTTGAATCACAATATTCCCATCACTAGATATATATTTTAATGGAAAAAAAAATATGGTGATAAATATTCCGCTAATAATAAACTCAAAAATTGAAAAAAAAAATATTTATACAAAATTGAGCGTTGGTTTTAAATTAAATGAGCTTAGTAGCACTTCCATATCCTATTAGCGATTAGTAGGGTAAGGGAGCGCTACATTTAGTGGTATCAGAGCCCAGGTTAATGATTCTTAATCAGTGGGTGTAAGATAGAATATGTGACTCATGCATATGCATAAAATGCTGCAATTTTCTGATTTGGGTCCCTTCTTTTGGTTTATAGGTAGATATGGATTCGGAATCGGAACAAGATTTCTCAGAAGATGAACTGAGTAATAGTCCTTCATGCACAGCCAATCCTAGACAACCTCAATCTGTGAGAGATTCCGGGCCGAGTGTAGTAGCTCCTCCGAGAGCAGAGAGACAGGATAATTTAGGACAGGAGCCTCTTATGGAGCAGATAGCTAATTTATTGCAACGGATAGTACAAGCAGTTCCACAACCAGCTCCACCTCCTCCTCCACCTCAGCCAAAACCCCGGATTGATAAGCTGAGAAAATATGGGGCCACAGATTTTATGGGAAGGAGAGAGGATGACCCAGCAGCTTCAGAGTTTTGGATGGAATCCATAGAAAGGGTGTTTGAGGAATTGGAGTGTCCAGAGGAACAGAAGGTTAGATATGCAGTGTCCCTTTTAAAAGATCATGCCTATGATTGGTGGAAATCAATTTTATCAAAGCCCCAGACACCGAAGCCACCTTCCTGGAATTTCTTCAAGGCAGAATTTAGCAAGAAATATGTGCCAAGAGTTTATGTGAATGAAAAGAAAAGGGAGTTTCAAGACTTGAAGCAGGGAAGCATGTCAGTCGCCGAGTATGAGATGGAATTCACCCGACTAAGTAAATATGCAACTGGAATCATCGCTGATGAGGCAGACAGATGCCGAAGATTTGAGGATGGGCTTAATGATGATATTGGGAATATGGTGACCGCCCTTCAGCTTGAGGATTTTGCTACACTAGTATCCTCAGCCATTAGTGTGGAAAAGAGGTCAAAGAGAAAGAGGATAGAAGAGCTACCACGGAGACAGACATTTATCATGGGCCAGACATCAGGTAAAAGGGGGCGGACAGCGCCTAGGTTTTTCCAGTCACAGGGTACTAGATCAAACTTTTCAACTAGGCAAAGCCAGCGGTCGAGGCCAGAGGGATCTACAGCTAGTGCACCAGCTTCGGGTAATAGGAGATTCATATCTGTCACATGTCAACATTGTGGGAGATCACATCCAGGTGATTGCTGGTGGATTACTGGAGCATGCTTACGATGCGGATCTACTGAGCACAAACAGAAAGATTGCCCGAGAGGAAGAGGTACAGGTGGTGTAATATCAGTTCAGCTTCAGAATGTCACTCGAGGCAGAGGCAGGGGACAAGGACAGTCTAGAAGTGGCAGAATTGGGCAGAGTATATCAGAATCAGTGAATAGAGCAGAAGGTAGTCGAGCCCCAGCCCGAGCATATGCCATGAGAGCTCGTGAGGAGCAGGATGCCCCGGATGTGATAATTGGTAAATTTTCTCTTTATGATACTGATTTATTTGCACTGATAGATCCGGGTTCTACACATTCATATTTATGTATGTCACCACCTAGTCACGGTAATATGGTAGCAGAGGAATTAGATTATGATATATTAGTGACCAATCCTTTGGGTCATGGAGTGAAAGTTAGTCGAGTCTATAAAAATAGTCCAATCAAAGCTCAAAATGTAGAATTCCCAGCTGATCTAATAGAGTTGCCATTCCGTGAGTTTGATGCAATCTTGGGGATGGATTGGTTAACTCGGCATAAGGCAGTGGTGGATTGTCAGTATAGGAGAGTGACTTTCAAGAATTCAGGGCAGGATGACGTGATTGTCCTAGGCGAGAACCGACCATACTTGACTAATGTCATTTCTGTGACGAAGGCAAGTAAGCTTATCAAAAAAGGATGTGAAGCATTTTTGGCACATATTGTAGATACCAAAAAGGAGAGTCTAGATCTCAGGGAGATTCCAACAGTATGTGAATATCCAGATATATTTCCTGAGGACTTGCCTGGGTTACCACCTGTCAGAGAGATAGAGTTTGCCATTGATGTTTTGCCAGGCACAGCCCCAATATCGATCACTCCCTACAGAATGGCACCTGCTGAACTAAAAGAATTAAAGGTCCAGTTGCAAGAGTTGTTAGAGAAAGGGTTTATCAGGCCTAGTGTCTCACCTTGGGGTGCTCCTGTTCTATTTGTGAAAAAGAAGGATGGCACCTTTCGGTTGTGTATTGATTATCGTCAGTTGAATAAGATGACAATTAAGAACAGATATCCCTTACCGAGAATAGATGACTTATTTGATCAGTTGAAAGGAGCAGGGGTATTTTCTAAAATTGACCTCAGATCAGGTTATCACCAATTGAGAATTAAAGAATCAGACATTTCAAAAACAGCATTTAGGACTCGGTATGGTCATTACGAGTTCTTAGTAATGCCTTTTGGCTTGACGAATGCCCCAGCAGCATTTATGGATCTAATGAATAGAATCTTTAGGCCTTATTTGGACCAGTTCGTGGTGGTATTCATAGATGATATCTTGGTGTACTCTAGAAGCAAAGAAGAGCATAATCAACATCTTCGTATTGTCTTTCATATCTTGAGAGAGAATCAATTATATGCAAAGTTGTCAAAATGTGCATTCTGGTTAGATGAGGTGGCCTTTCTAGGGCATATTGTCTCAGTCGATGGGATCAGAGTCGACACTAGTAAGGTAGAGGCAATCCTCAACTGGAAACCGCCTCGGAATGTGACAGAGGTGAGAAGTTTTCTTGGTTTGGCTGGTTATTATCGGAGATTTGTGAAAGGATTTTCAATGATAGCCTCACCACTGACAAAATTGCTTAGAAAGGAGGCCAGATTTGAGTGGTCAAAACGATGCCAGACTAGTTTTGATAAGTTGAAGAAAATGTTGACAGAGGCACCAGTGTTGACACAACCTACTGCGGGAAAAGATTATGTGGTGTACAGTGATGCTTCCCTTAATGGTTTGGGCTGTGTACTAATGCAAGAAGGCAAAGTGATTGCTTATGCTTCCAGACAACTGAAGCCTCATGAGAGAAATTATCCGACACATGATCTGGAACTAGCAGCTATTGTGTTTGCGTTGAAAATATGGCGACACTACTTGTATGGTGAGCAATGTTATATCTATACAGACCATAAAAGTTTGAAATATTTGCCTTCACAAAAGGAACTCAATCTGAGACAGAGGAGATGGCTAGAATTGATCAAAGACTACAATTGTATCATTGACTATCAGCCCGGTAAGGCCAATGTGGTTGCTGACGCGCTGAGTAGAAAAACTCTTGCAGGTAAATGTTAAAACTTAAATGTATTAAGTGAAAAAAAAATGGAATAATAAGTTCTTTATATATTATTTTGGCAGAATTGCGGATTCAACCCACATTGATCCAACAAGTAAAGGACAATCAGAAGCAAAACACGAAATTAAAGGAAATCTTTGAAATGGTGAAAAAGGGTGAAAAACCAGAATTTACTATTGAAGCAGATGGGAGTATAAGGCATAAGGGCAGGTTGTGTGTGCCAGACATACCAGAATTGAAACAAGATATTTTGAAGGAGGCTCACAACGTTATTTATGCAATGCACCCAGGAAGCAACAAAATGTATCATGACTTGAAGGCATATTACTGGTGGCCAGGAATGAAAAGAGATATCACGGAGTATACTACCAGATGTTTAACTTGTCAGCAAGTGAAGGCAGAGCATCAAGTACCAAGTGGATTATTGCAGTCTATTTCAATTCCGGAGTGGAAATGGGAAAGAGTCACAATGGACTTTGTTTCTGGTTTGCCCTTGACACAAAAGAGGCATGATGCAGTATGGGTAGTAGTAGACCGGCTCACCAAATCAGCTCACTTTCTACCGATCAAGATGGATTATCCACTTAACCGTTTGGCAGAGATCTATGTTAATGAGATAATCCGTTTACATGGTGTGCCAGTTTCAATCATTTCAGATCGAGACCCGCGGTTCACTTCACAATTCTGGAAAAGTTTGCATCAAGCCATGGGTACTCGACTCAATTTCAGCACAGCGTTCCACCCACAAACAGATGGACAATCAGAGAGGGTCATACAGATATTGGAAGATATGTTGAGGAGTTGTGTGATAGAATTTGAAGGCAGTTGGGATAAACATCTTCCATTGATAGAATTTGCCTACAATAATAGTCACCAAGCCAGTATCGGTATGGCACCATATGAAGCCTTATATGGGAGAAAATGTAGAATGCCTCTAGGTTGGACCGAGCTTAGCGAAAAGAAAGTAATGGGTCCCGATCTAGTCCAACAGACAGAGGAAAAAGTCAGAGTAATAAGAGATAGGCTGAAAGCTGCTGCTGATAGACAGAAATCATATGCAGATTTAAAAAGGAGAGATATTGAATATACAGTTGGTGACAAAGTGTTCTTAAAAGTCTCACCTTGGAAAAGGATTTTCTGATTTGGAAAGAAAGGAAAGTTGAGTCCTAGGTTCATTGGACCATACGAGGTACTTGAACGCATAGGTCCAGTGGCGTACAAATTAGCTCTACCACCAGAGTTAGACAAGATTCACAACGTATTCCATGTGTCCATGTTGAGAAGATATCGATCAGATCCATCTCATATCATATCAGCAGAACCTATAGAGATACGACCAGATCTAACTTATGAAGAGGAGCCAGTGAAAATTTTAGCTCGAGAAATGAAAGAGCTACGAAACAAAAAGGTACCATTGGTGAAGGTCCTGTGGAAAAATCATAAGTCAGAAGAGGCAACTTGGGAAAATGAAGAGGTGATGAAGGCTCAGTATCCACAATTATTCCACTCCAGCTCAACAGGTAAATTTCGAGGACGAAATTTTTTTTAGGAGGGGAAAATTGTAATACCCGATAATTTAGGCCACGGTCGCGGTTGACTGAAATCCGGTGTACCGAACCGATCGAGGTCTAAATTCGGACATGAAAGAAATAAATTAAAATAATAATAAGATGGGAGAAAAATATTTTGGATATTATTAATTGAGAATTTTGAAGTTTGGAATTAAAATTGAGAAAAAAATAATTTTTCGCTGAACGAAATTGGAAATTGCAGTGTTTTTGGCACAGATATTTTAAGAAGGCATAAAAATGGAATATTCTTTATCTAAGGAAAGGAATATTCTTTTGATTAAAATAAAGTAAGAGTGATTTAAATTAATGGACCAATAGGAAGCAAGATTAGTAACTAATCCTAACCACCCACCTAATCCAACTATAAAAAGTCAAATTTCCACTTTTTTAACCATTCTTCTTCTTCCTCACCTTAATTACACCCATTTCTCTCCCTTTTTCTCTCTTTGCCGTGAGCTTCTCCTCCTCCCTTGATGTTCTTCTTTTTGTTCTCCAATTAAAGCAAAGATTAGATGAAAAAAAGTGGGATTAAGGCAAGGTCATGAAGAAAGTGAAGTAAAGTGAGCAAAACCAAGGAAGAGGAAGGAAGAAAGGAAGAGAAAAAGAGAGAAAGAAGTTTTTAGCCATTTGGAAGATCTTCAAAGGTGAGTTTAGATTTTCCATCTCCTTACTTTCTTCTTCTCATTTCTTTGAGTTTGGGGTTATTTGTCATTATAGCTAGTAAATTAGGGTTATTAGTATGTTAATGGTGATTAAGGGTGGATTAGTATGATTAGTGCTTTATTAGTGTAAAATTTGTTGTTAGGACAAAGAAGTGAACAAACTTTAAACCAAAATCAAAGGGGAAGTAAGGGCAAGGAAAAGGCTATCTAAGAGGAAGAGAAAAGTGAAGAAAAATAGAACTTTGAGGTATGTACATTTGGCAAAAATTCAATGTATAAAAATGTTGATTTTGATTTTGTGATGTGTATGAAATTCTGCATATTTGATTGAGAAATGAATTGGTGATTAAATTATGCCATGAATGTGAAAATAAAGACTAGAAAATGAGGTTGATGCATGAAAATGGAAAATGTATGAATTATTTGATGTGCTGGAAAATTCGTCTTATGAACAGTGTCTAGTGTTTTGATCATAACTTGAGTTCTGGAAATCATTTTTGAGTGATTCTTGCTGTGTTGGAAATTTAAGACATAGGGCTTGAACTTTCATTCAGACCATTAGACCTAAATATACCTGAAATTAGGTGAAAAATGGACTCAAACTTTGAACTAGAAATCTGTCCAGAAAAAAAAAATACTGGGCAGAGTGCATTGAACATAGGTTAGAAGAAAATTCATAACTTTTGCTAAGAAATTATTTTTAATGTGATTCCAGTTGGAAATTAAATATAAGACATGTATCTACATTTTTCTAGTTGATCACTTATCCAAATTCCATCTAGAAATGGATGAAAAAGATATAGAAAGATAAGGCAGAAATCTGTCCAGTAAAATACTGGGCAGATTGCAATGAACGTAGCTTAGGAGAAAATTCATAACTTTTGCTACGAAATTCGTTTTAATGTGATTCCAGTTGGAAATTAAATTTAAGACATTTACTTATATTTTGTTAGTTGATCACATGTCCAAATTCTGTCTAAAAATAGACGAAAAATACAGAGCAATATAAGGCTGAAATGCTGTCCAGAATAGGACTGCTGGTAGAAATGTGTTGATTGTGGATTTTTGTGTTAGAAAATGTATTAAGTGAATTTTTCTTATAGTTATAATGATTAAATGAGCTAATATGAGGTTGTAAAATATTGAATGGGAATGATTGCATTTATATTAATGTTTCCCTACATAATTTATGCAAATATGAATAAAGGTAACAAATGTAATTTAAGCCCTATAACATCTAGTCGAGAACTAAAAATTAGGATAAGTTGGCATGCCAATAAAAGGGTAGAAATGTAGGCACTAAAAATAATAGTGCTGAGTTAAAATTATGTAGGCACTAAAAATAATAGTGCTGAGTTGAAATTTACGTAGGCACTAAGAATTAGTGCTGAGTTCGAAATTTACGTAGGCACCAAAAAGGTGCTGAGTTGTTATTGAAAATGTAGGCGTTAATCGCCGAGTTATAAATAATTATGTGGGCGCCGAGTATACTGCCGGAGAGCAGAAACCCTATATCCAGTGTTTAGTTTCGGTCTAAGATGTCGTGGGCTATTAAATAAAAAAAAATGATGTGAAGTATGAAATTGATATTGTAAATTTTATATCTTGTATTGTTAAAATTTCAATCATGCTTAATGAATAAAATGTCATAATTGATGAATTAAATATTTTTGCATGAAGAAAATAGTGTATTATTAATTGAATATTTGGCATGCTAAATAGATTAATTGTAGTTTCTAAAATTTCATTTTAGAATTATTATGTAATTATTGGATAGTTGCCAAACGTACCACTAAGCTAGTAGCTTAGCGCGTGTGTTTCACGCGCAGATAAATAGAAGTAGCTGTTCCGATAGGGCGACCGAAGAAGAGGGAACCCCAAGATCAGATTGCAGCAGTCTAGTTCTTTTTGTATGTTTTGAAAATGATGTTGTAAAAATTAAGTTTTAAGAATTTTGTTGATGTAAATTTGTGGCTTGTAATATTTATAAGTAATGGATTTGGTAATTATATATATCTAGAATTATTGTAGTTATATTTTTAAATATCATGGTTTAAATGAATAAGTTATTTTGAATCACAATATTCCCATCACTAGATATATATTTTAATGGAAAAAAAAATATGGTGATAAATATTCCGCTAATAATAAACTCAAAAATTGAAAAAAAAAATATTTATACAAAATTGAGCGTTGGTTTTAAATTAAATGAGCTTAGTAGCACTTCCATATCCTATTAGCGATTAGTAGGGTAAGGGAGCGCTACATGCTTGGTATGCCAGCAAGTGAAAGCTGAACACAAAGTTCCATCATGTTTGCTTTAGCCTATCGTAATACCATAGTGGAAATGGGATTGAGTAACCATGGATTTTGTGACTGAACTGCTTTTGATTGGAAGGAAGCATGATACTATCTGGGTTGATAAACTCACTAAATCAGGTGTGGATATTGCCTTTTCATATTTTCTTATATTTCCCATGTTGCCTCTTCTAGTAAATGGTTACGCCATAATACCTTAACTAAAGGTATTTCTCTGTTTCGTAGCTGTTTAGTCTTGTATCCAATGATTTGGACTGGTTCCTTAACATAACTCATGTCCTCTGCAATCTCAATGGCTTGATCTTTAAGTACATGTGTAGGATCTGACCTGTATCTTCTAAGCATGCTCACATAAAACACATTATGAATATGAGCCATTTCTGGTGGTAACGCCAATCTGTATGCCAGTGGACCAACCTTCTCAAGAATTTCGTATGGTCCTATGTATCTTGTGCTCAATTTACCTTTCTCGCCAAATCGGATTATCCCTTTCCATGGAGATACACGAAGAAATACCTTTTCACCCAACTCGTATTCCATTTCCCTTCTATGTTGATCAACATAACTTTTCTGTCTGTCCTGTGCTGCCTTTAACTTTTTCTTGACAACTTTTATTTTATCCATTGTATCTTGTATTATCTCTGGCCCTTCTAATGTACGTGCACCTTCTTCATCCCATATGATAGGGCTTCGACACTTTCTGCCATACAATGCTTCATATGGTGCCATCTGGATACTGCTAGTATACTGGTTGTTGTAAGCAAATTCAATCAACGCTATATATTCATCCCAAGCACCTCTGAATTCCATAGAACATTCCCTAAGCATTTCTTCCAATGTCTGTATAGTCCTTTCTGATTGTCCATCAGTTTATGGGTGGAATGCAGTGCTAAAATTCAATTTTGTTCCCAATGCATTCTGTAAACTCACCCAAAAAATGTGAAGTAAACCGTGGATCTCTATCAGACACAATGGACACTGGACTGCCATGCAATCTGACTATCTCATTCATATATAATTTTTCCAAACTCTCGAGTGTACACCCCTATCTGATAGGTAGAAAATGTGCTAACTTGGTTAATCTGTCAATAATTACCCATATTGCATCATTTTTCCGTGGAGTTCTTGGCAATCTATAAACAAAATCCATCGTTATTCTTTCCCATTTCCATTCTGATATTGGCAATGGATGAAGTTTTCCAATTGGTGCCTAATGTTCAATTTTAATCTGCTGACATGTCAAGCATTTGGAAACATATTCAGCTATGTCTTTCTTCATTCTTGGCCACCAGTAATGTGGACTTAAATTGTGATACATCTTTGTCATCCCTGGGTGCATTGCATATGGTGCATTGCGTGCCTCTTCCATTATTTTTTGACGCAAGTTCTCAGTGTCTGGAACACATATGCGTGATTTTAACATCAGTGTATCATTCTGCAAATGAAACTCTGTACTCTTTCTCTGCCTTATCATATCAACTTTCTCACATAATTGAGGATCTTTGTTTTGTGCTTCTTTGATCCTCTCCTTCAGTATAGGTCTGATTTGAAGAGTACCGATCAGTGTTCCTTCATCATGTATATTTAATTCAACATTCATAAATCGTAATTGAATCAAATATGGAAAAGGGGATACTTGCAAGTGAGCTACACTGCTACTAGCCTTCCTACTCAATGCATCTGCTACCACATTGGCTTTCCCTGGATGGTATTCAATTGTACAATCATAATCTTTCAATAGCTCTAACAACCATCTCTGCCTCATGTTTAATTCTTTTTGTGTCAACAAATAACCCAAGCTTTTATGGTTTGTGAATATCTGGAATGTCTCACCATACAGATAATGCTTCCAAATCTTCAATGCAAATACAACTATAGCCAATTCTAAATCATGCACTGGATATGAGATCTCATGTGGTCACAGTTGCCTAGATGCATAAGCTATCACCTTACCATGTTGCATTAATCCACATCCCAAGCCTTGGTGAGAAGCATCACTATATACTATAAACCCACTTGTACCTATAGGGATAGTTAACACTAGTGCTGAGGTTAGTCTGTGTTTTAGTTCATCGAAACTCCTCTGACATTCTGGAGTCCACTTGAAGGGCACAATCTTTCTCAACAATTTAGTCAAAGGGCTAGCAATATCCATCAACAAATCTGCGATAGTATCCGGCTAAACCTAGAAAACTACGCATTTTAGAAACATATTGAGGAGCTTCCTAATTTACCATAGCCTCAATTTTCTTTGGGTCAACCTCTATGCCCTTACACGACACCACATGTCCAAGAAACACCAAGTGATCTAACTAGAATTCACATTTACTCAATTTGGCATATAATTGTTTCTCCCTCAAAGTTTGCAACACAATTTTTAAATGTTGTTCATGTTCTCCTCTATTTTTTGAGTATACCAATATGTCATCAATAAATACTATCACAAACCTATCCAGATATGGTTGAAACACCTTATTCATTAATTCCATAAATGCAGTTGGAGCATTAGTCAACCCAAATGGCATTACTAAAAATTCATAATGTCCATACCTGGTTCGAAAGGCAGTCTTTGGAACATCTGCTTCTGCTACCTTCAGCTGGTAATAGCCTGATTTCAAATCAATCTTGGAGAATATTTGGGCTCCTTGCAACTGGTCAAACAAATCATCTATTCTGGGCAACGGATATTTGTTCTTCACTATCATTTTATTCAGTTGTCTGTAATTGATACAGAATCTCATTGTTCCATCTTTCTTTTTAACAAATAACATTGGAGCTCCCCATGGTGATACACTAGGTCTAATATACCCTTTGTCAAGTAACTCCTACAATTGGGCCTTCAGTTCTTTCAACTCAACTGGGGCCATTCTGTAGGGTGACCTTGATATTGGTGTTGTTCCTGGTACTAGTTCAATAGTAAATTCTATCTCTCTATCTGGTGGTAAACCAGGTAGATCATCTGGGAATACATCAGCAAATTCCCTTACCACTGGTATATTTTCAAGCAAGCTACCAATGGTTCTATTATCGGTCACATATGTCAAATATGCTTCACATCCCCCTTTGATCATTCGAAATGCCTTTTACAGCTGAGACTAGACATGTAGGTACAAGTTTTCTTTCACCTATAAATACTACCCTTGGCTGGTTTGGTGATTCCAAAAGTACTTCCTTAGTAAAGCAATTCATTATTGCATGATGTCTAGCTAACCAGTCCATTCCCAATATCACATCAAATTCATATATTGGCAATAAAATTAGATCGGCTATTAACTCAACTCTATCAATGCATATCAGGCAATCACGACAGACATTATTCACAACTACCACTGTTCCCAATTGAGTACACACATTTATGTCAATTCTCAAAAGCTCATGCGTAGTTTGGCTCTGCTTGTCTCTGCTAGTTTGGCTCTATTTGGACAGTCTCTATACATGTGCTCCATCGATCCACAGAAATAACATGCTCCTGTGAGCCTTCTACATTCACCTGTATGCTGTCTACCATAACGACTACATGTGGGCCTCTGTTCAACATATTGGCTCTGCCCTCTGCCTGGGTAAGAGAAAGTCATGCCTCGACCTATAGAACTGGAGTACCCACTTCTATTACCAGATTGTGCATGCATATATCTACCTCTTTTTCCCGAACTTTTGTTAGACTCACCAAAAAACTCACGTGTTGCCCTTTTAATTTGTTGCTCCCCAGCTTCTTTCATTAACCGTTCAGCTCTGATTGCACCAGCTCTGACTCTGGCATAATTATCAAGATCAATAGTCATGATTCTATTTCTGATCTCATATTTGAGGCCCTCTGCAAACTTCCTGCATTTGTCTCTTTCAGTAGATACCATGAAGGTGGCATAATGGGAAAGTTTGTTGAACTGTACTTCATACTCTGCAACAGACATGTTCCCCTGTTTCAAATTCAAGAATTCCTTCCTCTTCTCATCTTTATATGCTTCAGGCATATAATTGTTTTGAAATTCCAGGAGGAAATCATTCCACGTCAACACCGGTGGTAGTGCATCACTGTCGGGGACTGTCTCCCACCATTCATAAGCATTTCCTTGCAGCAAGGATACTATATAATTGAATTTCTCATTTGGGGTACATCTCATCATATTAAGTACCCTCTGTATCCTTTTCAGCCATGTCTCAGCTTCTGCTGGGTCTGTTGTACCATTGAAATCAGTTGCACCATGTTTCCTCAACTTGTCATAACGTCTTTCCTTGTACATTTCAGGACCATATACTTCTTGTTCTAGGTTTTCATGGGGTACTTCTGCATTAGATGACTATGATGCATGTGCTGGAGCTCTAGCTCCTAGTGCTGGTTGATCTCTATGTAAATGAGGTGATGCCTCATGAGAATGCATTTCAGCCAACCCCTCTCTCCTTGGTGAATCATGTCATATCCGCTAATTTAGACTAAAGTCACGCGAGTTGTTAAATCGACTCGTCGGTTTGATCGAAATCTAAATTTGGACTTTTATCGAAAAATAATGAAAATAATGGTAATTAAGTATGAAAAATATCTAATAAAGTGTTCAAAATATTTAAAGATGTTAAATTTCGGTAAAGGACTAAATTGCAAAATTTGAAAAGTTTAGGGGTCAATTTGCAATTTACCGAAAATTAGAGGATTTAAAGGGGATAATCATAAATTAAATGCATGAATTGGGACATAAAATGCATATGGAGGCCAGCCACACCAAGTGGCACATTTTAAGAAGTCAATTGACATACATGAATTAGAAATTAATGAATGTTTCTAGATTGATGCTTAGGTGTCCCTCCCATCTTAATAACCTTTGTCATTTTCTTCTTGATTATTTCTTCTTCTTTCTTAATCCTTTGTATCTAGAATTGCCCATCATTGTCTTCCACGTTCTTCTTATCATACATCAAAGGAAGATGAACATATTAATTACCTAAGGAAAATATCTAGATTTTTATAGCCTATGTGTCAAAGTATTGATTAATTTTGTCTTCTTCCTCTTAATTACTCATCCTTCTTACTTATCACTTAAACATCTAGAAGAATTTTATCTTTTCCTCAAACCAGCCCACGTTTCTTGAAGCATAACCCACCAAATGGCAAAGTTTAATAAGCTAATGAAGATACATGCATATGACATTAATAAAGGTTTCTAGAATGTGGCTTATGTGTCCCCCATTTTAATGACTTTTGTCACTTTGTTCTTGATTGCTTCTTTTTCTTCCTTATCCATTTTCATTGAGGAAAATTATGTTCTCTCAAACCAGCCACGTTTTCCCTTGTTCCTCCATAGCTAAAGCTTGATTTTAGAAAGAAAAAGTGAGAAAAGAGAGAAAAAGTAAGGTAAAATCCCATTCTCATGCTTAAGAAAGCTTAAGAGAGTAAGGAGAAAGGAAGAAATTAGGTTTATAAATTTTTAATAATATGTTTATGAATTTTAGGAACTCAAAGTGATAAGGATTTGGCTCAAAGGAGCAAAGGAAAGGAGAAAGAAAAGTAAAGAGAAAGAAAAGACAAAAAGAGAGGTTTGTGCATAATCTAAGGCAATAGCCTATTTTAATTTTGTTTTAATTGCATAATTTAATTATTTGGCATGTTGATGATTCTGAATTAATATTATTTGTGATGAAAAATCTTGGGGATGCATGTTTGCTAGACTTAGGATTTAATTTGGTAAAAATTGAATGTGATTGGTTGGTATGTTCTTTGCTGGAAATTGATGAGCAGTGTGCACTTAAACTATTATAACTTAATTTCTGGAACTCGGTTTTTCATGTTCTTTATTGGGTTTGAAAGATAAGACATAGATATATAACTTTAATTTATATCATAAAACCTGAATATTTCTGTAATTGTCCAGAAAATTTCATAAAGTTCGAACATAGAATCTGTCCATAAATTCTGGGCAGAATTGTTAATAATGAGCAGTAAGTACTTAAACTGTTATAACTTGAGTTCTGGAGCTTGGATTTGTGTGTTATTTGTTCTGTATGAAAGCTAAGACATAGGGATACAATTTTTATTTAGACCATAATATCTGAATATGTCTGTAATTTTCCATAAAAATTCATAAAGTTTAGACTTAGAATCTGTCCAGAAAATTCTGGGCAGAATTATCAGTGACCAGTTAGTGTTAATATTATCATATCTTTTGATACATAACTCAGAATTAAGTGATTCAAGTTGAATATTAAATCTAAGATCCATATCTAAAATTGGTATTAATATCATGTAACTATATTCAGAACGGAACAGGACCAAAATTAAGGTCCAATACAGAGAACAGAATCTGCCAGTGACAGGGCAGCATGTGAATTGAGAAATGAAATGAGTAAAATGATGAGAAATTTGTTATATTATGTAAATATTATTTTAATTGAGTGATTATGTGATTATTTTAAGATATTACATGCATGAAAAGTATTAAATTAATTGTTATGAATTTTAATGAAATTGTATAAGCCCTAGAACACCTACCTAGAACCAACTTAGGATAGTTTGGCATGTCAAATAGGGGGGGAGTATGATGAAAATGATTAAATCCATTAATGGTATGATTATCTACGCCGGGTTTGGTAATGTTATCTATGCCGGGTTTGACACTGTTATTTATGCCGAGTATGACATTATTATCTACGCCGAGTTTGGCACGGTTATCTACGCCGAGTTTGGCACGGTTATCTACGTCGGGTTTGGCACTTATATGCGCACATCATATTGCCCGGGTGGCACTCCTAAGTGCCTGGATGGTAACTCCGTTATCCTATTCAGTGGTTCATAGGTGTCCTAGGCATAAATGAAAATATAAATAAAGGAGTTATGGGACATAAAAGAATTATTGAAAGTAAAACGGGAATTATGATTTTTGACATGAATAATAAAAATGGAATTATGAATTGTGGCATGGATAAAAAGAAGGTTTACTGTTATACAATAAGGTGGTAATAAAATAAATAAGAATGAGATAATATAATATAATTTGATGTCTATACATGCTAGAATACCATGATTTGCATGAGAATGATGATTTGATTATGCTAAACAAAATGAGATATAATAAATTGATGTTATGCATACTAAAATATTAAGAAATGTATGTTTGCATGATTTGATCATAAATTTTTATATGACAATGCATGTGACATTAAAAATAGTTTATTGCCTTATTTATATGCACCACTAAGCCAAGAGCTTAGCGTGGGAGTTTCTCTCGCGCAGGTATAGCAAAGAATAAGTAGACAGTAATAGATAAAGCTAACGGTGACCTGACCCGTGGGTCACACATCTGTTGTATTTATGTTTTAAATTTTATTTTATAGTATTTGTAAAATAAACGGTACATTTTGTAAAGAAGATGTTATTAAAGAAAATGTATTTTTATCTTTGATGTTATGACTTTTCTTTTATGCTGCAAAGTAAATAAATGGTAAATAAAAAAATGAATGATTTTCAGGTGTTCAAAATTTAATAAAGATATTTTAAACGATGAAGTCAGATGTAGCACTCCCTCATCCGGGCACGAGCTGCTGGGTTGAGGGGGTGTTACAAATCATGTCTTATGATGACCCTAAAATAAATGAAATTATGTCACTACATAATGTTCAACACATATTATGCATATGTTGTCATGCTCTTATGCATATGCATGTTCCCATGGAACCTATCCCTGCTTTGATACCAAAAATGTAACACTACATCTTATACATTTGAGTTCAACCTATCACTGTATCAATTAATCATACATAGCATGCTGGAAAGACAAAATACCCTGTTAACAATGGTAGTAAATTTTTTTTTTCATATCATATCCTGTAAAATCAACTAATGACTTTGCAAGTCTCATATCCTGTAATACCTGTCAATGAATTTTCAGGTCTCATATCCTGTCATATTACTCAATGACTTTTGAAGTCAACATTAAAACCCCCAATACGATATATCACATATATTAAAACATAAACTTTACACAAAAATATTTACGAGTTGATTTCGTTTATACAATTTTAAAACCCATTCCAAACTGACTGTACATATTCAACCATATAAATACAAAATGCAGATGACATATTTTTATGCTTGTGTGGAATGCAAGGAGAGAGAGTGATGAGGCTTGGCTAGTGACCTGTGCTCCATGTCTACTATACGCTACTCAAAATGAGCTATCACTTTTCTTTACCTGAAAAATGATGCAAATTGATGAGTTGCAGTTCAATGAGAATAACCATTAAATGAGCTCTAAAGTACCGAACAATTCATAATAATAACTCACAAATCCAATACATACCACGTATTCCATTCCATTCATCAGTATCATATAAATATCAATAAAGTTGAAACATATAATCATTACTCCTTACGAATGCAAATGCTTTGCTTATTTCATTTTGTTGTGACTAAGTTAAATAGACATGGCCACGGGTTTCCATGTGAACATTTTCCATGTGAACATTTGCATTTACTAGCTAGCTTGATCATTTGTTTCATTTGCACATTTGTTAGGTCATAGGCCTCTTCTTTTGCTTTACAATATCGATTAACTAGTCACAATGCCTTTTTTGTCCATATGCATATTCACTTGTATTTAAGCATTCATCAACCATTGCATCTTTATCATATACAACATACATATATTCCATATATACCTCATATGTCACGCATATACCTTGCATATACTATACATATACCATGTATATATATCACATATGTCAAACATATACCTCAAATATACCACAAGTATACCATTTATATCTACCACAACATCACAAATTATCCATCATTACATTATCAAGGACCAATCATGACAATCATGTGAATCACATAGCAAGCAACATTCATTTGCACTAAAAAATTCAATTGATAATTAGACTCACCTTTCTCCTTTGATTCTGACCCCTAATTTATTGTCTATCCACTCCTTGTGGGTCTCCAATATGTTGTGAGCCTAATATGAAAACATAATCAATTAACTCATGATTAGGAAGACTTAATGCGGCTTAAACAAATTAATATGCATTGTTCATATCAATAGTTAATATTTTTCCTATGAGGCAGTGTGACCTTATGGGACTTTTTAGCCTATAAATTTTTATATACTTGATAAATTAATTTGATTCTTATTCCTAATTAAAAATAACATATAACTATAGAACATATTAAAATTTCAGATGAATTACATCATTGTACAATTTTTGGTGGAATTTCTAACTGTGTTCTGTTTTCTACCTTGTTTTCTGCCTTTAGATAGTTTCACTGTACTCATTTTGGTTCATCATAACTTATAATATATAAGTCCTATTTTAATGAAAATTTATAGAAACTTATATGGGTTCATATGGAATATATTTCATGTTTAAAACTTTTATCAATTATGTCTCTAAGGGCTTCAAATTATAACAAAAAGTTTACTGGTCCAGAATATAATCGGCTTCCGGACCAGTATGACTTCCAAAGGCCATAACTTAGTCTATAAATAACATATTAAGCTGATATTAGTACCACAATTTAGCTAAGACATATACCTATAACTTTATGGTTTTTATTATTTATATAATCTAGCTCTAACGAGCTCAAATTAGCAAAACAAGTTGCTGGCTCTGCCCAGGGCACTCAGTAGGCAGTTCAAACCATGGTAGAGTCATGGTTACATTCACCATAACTCAACATTTACAAGACCTTTGAACCTAAAATTTGGTATAAAGATACATAACACATATATCTGAAACTTTTATGTTTTTAGGTACTTAAAATATTGGCTTTAACATATTCAAAACTACCAAACACAATAGCTAATTTACTTAGGGTTCACATCCGGACCAGTTTTAGTACGAAGAGGATATCTCATTATATAAACCATATCTTGCAAATATATTAACATATACATAAATCTAAGACATAAAGGAACAATGTTTGTGTTTTAATCTTTTCCAGAATCAATTTCTATGTGCATCAAAATTGGGTTGCAAATCAGTACCTATTAATGAACCTAAGCAACTCAAATCAATCCTATAGCAATAAGAATTGATTACTTACCAAGAACGACTTTGCAAGGGATCAATATGCTTCAAAAACTAAGTGAAACAAGGCTTAATTAAAGTCTGAAATGGAGGAAAATGAAGAAGAAGTCGGGCTGGAGAATAAGGTAGAAATGGGAATATGAAGCTAACTTTTTGTTTTTTTGTCTTTTTATCTTTTTCTCATCTCTTTTCTCCTTTCTCTTCTCTTTTCTCTTCTCTTCTCTTTTATTTCTCTTTTGTGTCATTTACATTTTATTTTTTCTATATTATTATTATTATTATTATTATTATTATTATTATTATTATTATTATTATTATTATTATTATTATTATTTACATATATTTATAATTCCACTAATTCACATAATAATACAGCTTAATCATTTGGTCTGATTTAACTAAATTAACAATGTAAATGTTTACTAATCTTAATCTAATCATTTTTCTTACTTTAATGTAGTCACCTTATTCAATTTATTTCTAATGCTTTGTTATCATCATTTAGGTTATAAGGATACACGTGTAACTCGATACAATTGCCAAATACTAGGACACGTAGCTAGTGCGTGTCATGGACTTGTTCCTATGAAAATACATATGAAATGCATGTGTTCAATTTAATTATATGCAAGATGCATATGTTCAAATGAAATGCATATGGACATGCATGTGGGGAAGGTCAATGATGTTACACCTAGGTTGATTATGTCTGAGATTCTTTGAGGCCAAGGTTAAGCTAGGTGTGCTTCCCTCAGTGCTTGAGATGTGCACTCTTTTCCTCAAACAAGTGTTCTGCGAAACTCATGCAGGTGTCCGAAAGGATCAGGTGAGAGTCATAGATTATCCATATCCAATTTAATCTAGTTAAGAGTAAAGCGTGAAAGGAAGAAGGTGAGTAATAATTTCTATGTGTGGTAAATACTTTTATGTTTGATGATTGTGTATATTGTTATACTATGCATAAATGAGCATTGTATTGAGAATATTGAGGCTTGACATCATAAGTATGTGGTATGTTGTATGTGCATATGGTAAGCTAAGTCATATTGGTATGATGGTAAGTGTATCATGCATTTTGTTTGTGTAATTTGTGTTTTGCATGTTATTATTCACCACTAAGCATTAGGTTGCTTAGAGTATGGGTGTTCCCATGCGCATGTTTAGAGCTTATGTCTTGATCAATAGGGGACAATGCCTAATAGTATAATCAAGGATATACACTTAGGGTGGGTGATACAAATGTTGTATTTTGCTATTTTTGTTGGGTTAGGTAGTTATAGATGTACAGACTTTTATTTTTAGTGACATGTAATTGTATAACTATTTATTTTGTAAAACAGTTGGACTAGGGCATTGCTCGCTTGTTATAATTAAATCTTTATATGTATTTAAGTCTTTTAATATCACTTTATGATTTTTATAAGTCATTATAGCAATAGTGCATCAATATTTTAAATTATGGCATTTTGAAATCATATGCATCGTAATATTCTTTGGAATAATTGGGTTTATTTCTAATTATATGAAAAAGTGTTACATGTAAAACTTATGTCAAACCTTAATTATGATTAGAAGACATATAAATGGTCCTTTTAAGGGTCAAATTCATGGCTGCCAACTTAGAGAAATAAAAGTTTTCTCTCTTCCATCTCTCTAAAAGGATTGACGTCCATTGCTAGCACAATGTTGGTTAATCACCCCATCACCATTGTGATTGTTTTGTTCATTCCTTCTTATGGATTACTTTTATAGATAATCTAGCCTTTGGATTGTTATGGTTTACAACAACCCAACTTGAAGGAAAGACTCACAAGTTTAGAAGAACAAAGAACAATCAAAAGGTAATCAACTTCTCCCATTATATGGTTTTATCCGATTTTAATATACAAAGGGCATTCATTGGGTATTGATTTTGATTAAATTTTATATTTCCACTACCATATGTATGAGATGCATGTTAGAAAGCCAACAAGATAGACAAACTATAAGTGTGGGTGACCCAATTATTAGAAAATATGATGAGATGTTATGTGCTAGAATTTGAAGGAAGTTGGGATCAATACTTGGCTCTTATGGAGTTTTCTTATAACAATAGTCATCAAACAAGTATATGAATGACTCTCTATAAGGCATTGTATGGAAGAAAGTTTATAACATTGATTTATTTGATAAAGAAGAGTGAGAAGAAGCTAATAGGGCCAAAGCTAGTACAATAGAGAGAAGAGAAGGTTAAGTTTATTAAGGAAAGACTAAAGGCGACTAAGGATCAATAGAAATCTTATGTTGATTTAAAGTGGGAGAAACAAATATGTTGTAGGTGATAAAGTATTTCTAAAGGTATCACCTGGGAAGGTGTTAAGATTTAGCAAGAAAGGAAAGCTAAGTCCGAGGTTTATTGACCCTTATTAGGTTTTAGAGAGGATCAGATTTGTAGTTTATTGTCTAGCCTTACCACCGAAGCTACACAGGATTCATAATGTTTTCACTTTTTGATGTTGAAAAGGTATAAATCAGATATGACACATATTATACTGACTAAAAGCATAAATACGAATATAACATATGAGGAAGAACTCGTTGCCATCCTTTACGAATATAACATATGAGGAAGAACTCGTTGCCATCCTTTATGAATATAACATATGGGGAAGAACTCGTTGCCATCCTTACACAAGAGGATAAATTTTTGCAAAACAAGAAGGTTCCTCTATTTAAGCATTTGTGGCGGAATCACTAAACAGAGGAAGCCACTTGGGCAAAGCGAGGAGATTATGAAGAGACATCATCCATAACTATTCAATGCAAAATGAACAGGTATTCATTTTGTGCTTTTAATCCTTCTAATTCTTATTTAACAATCGTGAATAGAAAAGGAGAATTTGATAGTGTTACCTTGTAGCATGTAAATCTTTTCATTGTGGAAGGTGATCATATTATATGGTCAGTTCTACCAAGTGAGAGTGGTGAACCCTCTCAATCAGTTACAAGTCTCTCAGGAGTAGCAAGATATTCAAAAACTAAGTGGGGGTGACCAATTTTCTATAGCAAAGGTGTAGTAGGTATTGTAGCACTTTGATCGCATGGATCATCATTTGGATCATTTGGAGCAAGCTAATGCACAACAAACTCACCTCTACAGTAGATTCTTACTTGACTCCCTCCGCCACCTAGTGTCATGTTTCTCACCCTAGGGGAGTATTTTTTTTCTATAACTTATTTATGTTTTGTTATGTTATGATCCATTAAGGACAATTCCTCAGATAAGTGTGGTTGAGGGAATTTTATCTTTTGGGGGTGTAGTTTGTTTCTTGTGTGTTTGATGTTTAAGTTTTTAGTGTTTTCATAGTTTGTGGTTCATTTTTATTTTGTTTATTTTGATTGTTTAAAACTTTTGTACTCGATTTCTTTCCTTTTTTTTTCTTTTTCCTAACTCAGTGAATGAATGCTAAATCATCTCTTTATTAGAATTGCATGGATTGATGAGTTTAGAATACTCTATATACTAGTAACAAGCTTTTGTTTAAGGACATATTAATTTGATTGTTTGTTGCCTCAAGTATATAGTGTTAGTATTCTAATTAGGCTATAAGTTAGTAAATTTTAGTTACTAGTATGTTGAATTCCTAAAATACAGTAAAACATTGAACTAAGGGGTTAACAAAAATAGTGAGATGGAACATAAAATGCACTCCCCTTATCTACTCCACAATTTTTAGTTTGCTAGTAGCCAAGAACATGAGTATGCAAAGCACCCTAAATAAGAATAGTGTATATCTCACAAAATAAAAATAAAAAAACAAATAAAGTTCAAAGTAAAAGAGGGAAATGCATTATGACTTAAGGAAGAATTGTTAACTCCAAGCAGAATTAAAATTAAAAAGAAAAAAGAAAAAAAGGAATAAAAGAAAATAAGTGTGGGGGCTTAATGTATGTGTTTTTGGTATATGCAATTAGTAGCTTGGGTAGATTGTTTTTTACTATATATTTAAGGTGATATTATGATTAAGTTAGTTTGTTTTTTAATATAACTATGGAATTGGTATTAGAATGGTTCTAAACGTAGTTGACAATGATATTTTAACTTGGGCATGATTGGTGCATTAGTTAGACCTAGGGATGATAGTGATTGAGACCAAGTATACAAGTTTGTCTCTTTGCTTAGTTGAGTGTTGGTTAAGTGTGTGTATTTTGAGTATTTTCTATGTTTAGGTGTTGTTTGGGGACAAACAACATTTAAATTTGGAGGAATTTGGTGTTTAGTTTTGGTAGTGTTTATTTAGTGAATATTGTGTTTAGATTTAGGTTTTTAGTGCTAATTTAGGTGGAGATGAGCTACTTAGTATGGTTTATATGGTTTCATGTGTTGAAAGTGGAAATAATTTGCTTTGTGTAAGTTTTGGGGAGTTTTGATTGAGATTTAGTCATGAGGGCTAGGATTATTGGCATGTGATGATTTTAACTAGCTATCAACCTGCCACAGGCGTGAAATATTGCTGCGGTCATGTCATTATTCAGTGGTCAGTGCATCCGAAAAGGTTTCAGCATGAGCACGACATGGCAGCACCTTAGCAAGCTGTTATTGGTATGTTATATCAACACGGGCATAACACCTGCAAGGACAATAGTGTGAGCATAAGGAGGAACATGAATATGATGCCTATCGATTTTGCGAAATCTTCAATGTAATACAATACATATCTTAAGCAAATGGGGATATATCTTAAGGAGTCATTTTTTATATTAGAAAAGATTATTATTTTTCAGGGGATTGTATTGATATTTTTAATTGGGAAAATAATGTAATTAAGAGTTAGATTGCAATTAGGATACTTAGGGGTATTAATTCAAATTTAAGTAGAATTAGGGTATCATCATCTTTAAACACAGTTTTTATTTTTCTTTTGGAGTTCCAGCAGACTGGCCTTCAACCTAATAACCTAAATTGTCTTTTAAAGATAGGTTTTATAACGCTCGTAATTAGGGCCTTTAAGTTATGTTCTTGGTTAGGGAGAGTTGAGGATTAAGTGAAGTTTTGGAAGTTTGAGAGTTACTGATATTTGTTGTTTCACGCCTGTGACAAATGGATGTCATGGCTGTGAATATCAAATGTTAGTTAGCACTCATGATGAGGTTCTTCATGATCGTGAAGAGTTTCTTCATGACTGTGAAGGAATGGTTTAAGCCCCTAAAAGATGAGTCACGACTATGAAGTCTGGGCAGTCGAGGCAGGTGAGGCAATCATGTTTCCTTCCTGCCATCCCTTCAAATCCGCTACTCATTCCCTATTAACCAAAAAAACATGCCAATTGAATTTTAACCATTTTTCCTCCATTGTTGAAGCTTGGAGAGACCTTGTTTCAATAGAGAAAGTGACAGAAAAGAGTTAGAGAAAAAGTTTGTGAGCTTTAAGGGAAAAGCTCATTTTTTATGTTTCTAGGTTTTGGTTCGAGTTCTAGAGGAAAATAGGACATTTTCATCTTGCTAGGATCTTGTAGAAGAGCTAGGAGTCTATCTCAAGGGAGTGGACAAGCTTGAAGTGGTCAAGCTTTAGCTAATATCCATCCTAGTTGTAATGTTTGTACATAGTTACATCTAAGGTTTTGTATGGCATTTTTCTATGTTATTTGCTTTAAATGCATGATGTCAATGGTCATTGAGTTGTTAAATGCCATAATGTGGGATTGATATGCATGATGGAATTATTATGTCAACATGGTCATATTGAGATGTTTGGTGAGCTATTTTGGATAATATGGATAATTAGAAAGTATATGGTTGTGATATATGGCTAAAATGCATGCTGAAGTGTTGATAGTGTGATTGACATTGATCAACTATAGAGAATATTGCATGTGAGAGAGGTATGAAATATGACAATCTATTTTCTAGAAAAATTTTTAGATTTACGACCATGAACAAAGGGTTCACAAGCATGAAGGTCATGAAAATAAACTTTGTTGCTGAAGTAAACCCATTCAAAGGCAGTTTCACGGTTGGGTTCATGGTGTGGTTCTAGCGCTCCCTTACCCTACTAATTGATAATAGTGTATGGAAGTGCTACTAAGCTCATTTTTGTAAAAATACCCATTCTCAATTTATTGTAATATATTTTTTTTTTTCATTTTTGAGTTTATTATTAGGGGAATATGTATTACTATATTTTTTTCATATCATTTAAATATGGAACTAGTGATGTAAATATTTTGATTTAAAAGAACTCATTCATTAAACCATAATATTTAGAGATATATTTACAATAATACCAAATATATAAATTTTAAAATTCAATCCTTATAAATCCTACATGCCACAATTTTACATCAAGAGAAATTCTTAAAATTTAATTTTTACAATAAAATGTCTAAAACATACAAAAAGGAAATAGACTGCTGCAATTTGATCTTGGGATTCCCCTTATCTTCGGTCGCCCTAATATAACAGCTACATCTATTTATCTGGGCATGAAACACACTCGCTGAGCTATTAGCTTAGTAGTACGTTTGGCAATTATTCAATAATTACATAATTATTTCTAAAATTAAATTTTAGAAACTACAATTAATTTACTAAGTATGTCAAATATTCAATTAATTGTAAAACTATTTTTGTCATGCAAAAATATATAATTCATCAATTATAACATTTCATTCATTAAGCATGTTTAAAATCTTAACAATACAAGATATACAATTTAATAATTTATATTTTTTTGTTATTTATTTGATAGTCACGACATCTTAGACTGAAACTAAACAATGGATACAGGATTTCTGCTCTCCGACAGTATACTTGTCATTTACATAATTATTTTATAACTCGGCGTTTAATGCTTATATTTTCAATAACAACTCACCACCTTTTTGGTGCCTACGTAATTTTGAACTCAGTACTATTTCTTAGTGCCTACATAATTTCAACTCAACACTATTTCTTAGTACCTACGTAAATTAAATCTCATCACTATTTTTTTAGTGCCTACATTTCTACCATTTTATTTGCATGCCAACTTATCCTAATTTCTAATTATCAACTAGATGTTAAGGGCTTAATTATATTTGTTACCTTTATTATTATTTATATAAATTATGTAGGTAACACTAATATAAATTCCATATAAATGCAATAATTTCCATTATATATTTTACCACCTCATACTTACTCATTTAATCATTATAACTATAAGAAAAGCCAACTAATATATTTTTCTATCACAAAATTCTACAATCAACACATATTTACAAGTTGTCCTATTATGGACAGTATTTCTGCCTTATATTTTCCTGTATTTTTCATCCATTTTTAGATGGAATTTGGACAAGTGATCAACTAAAAAAATGTAGATACATGTCTTATATTTAATTTCCATCTAGAATCACATTAAACCTAATTTTTTAGCAAAAGTTATGACTTTTGTTCTAAGATACGTTCACTGCAATCTGCCCAGTATTTTACTTGAGTCCATTTTTTACATAATTCCAATCATACTCAGGTCTAGTAGTCTGAATAAAAGTTGAATTCCTATGTCTTAAATTTCCAACCCAATAAGAATCACTTCCAGAACTCAAGTTATGACCAGAAAACTAGATACTGTTCATATGAAGAATTTTCCAACACTTCAATCAATTTCTACAATTTCCATCTTCATGCATCAATCTCATATTCTAATTTTTATTTTCACATTCATGGCATCATTTTATCACTCAATCAAATATCTAAAATTTCATACACAATTTCACAAACATCACAAAATCAAAATCAACATTTTTCTATATTAAATTTTTGCCAAATGTACATACCTCACAAAATTCACTTCTCTTCACTTTTATCTTCTTCCTAGCCGGCTTTCTCTTTTCCCTTACTTTCTCTTTGATTTTGATTCAAAGATTGTTCACTTCTTTGTCCTAACAATAAATTTTATACTAATCAAGCACTAAACACACTAATCCACCCTTAATCATCAATAACATAATAATCACCCTAATTACTAAATTTAATGGCAACTAACCCCAAAATCAAAGAAAAGAGAAGAAGAAAAGTGAGAAGATGGAAAATCTAACCTCACCTTTGATGATCTTCAAAATGACCAAAGTCTTCTATTCTCTCTTTTTTTTCTCTTCTTTTTTTCTTTCCTCTTCCTTAGTTTAGCTCACTTTGCTTTACTTCTTTGATTATCTTGTCTTTATCCCATTTTTTTCCATCTAATATTAGGTTTGATTGAAGAACTGAAAAGAAGAACAATGGGGGGAAAGAGGAGTCACAGCCACAATAAAGAAGAAAGAAATAAATTGTTTGTTTTAAATGTGGAAGAAGAAGAAATAAATGACCAAAAAGTGAAAATTTGTCTTTTTATAGTTGGATTAGGTGGGTGGTTAAGATTAATATATAATCTTAAATATGCTCAGAAACAAGATGAAAAGCTAGTAAAGATAGTCAAAGTCATGAAAAATGGAGAAAAATCATAATTTTCTTTTACAAAGGATGGTACCATGTATTTTAAGAATCGGATTTGTGTACCGAGTATATAAGAGTTGAAGTCGGAGATTTTAAAAGAAGCACACGAAATGGTTTATACTATGCATCCAGGTGGAAATAAAATGTACCAAGATTTGAAAGCACAATACTAGTGGTCAGGGATGAAAAAGGATATCACAGAGTACGTTGCTAAGTGTAATATGTCAATGAGTGAAAGTTGAACATCAATTACCCATGGGATTACTACAACTGATTTCAATACCAGAATGGAAGTGGGAATGAATTATGATGAATTTTGTGTCCAGTTTACCGGTAACTCAGAGGAAGCATGACGCAGTGTGGGTAATAGTGGATCAATAAACAAAGTCAGCACATTTTTTACTAGTCCGGATGGACTATACTTTGAACAAGTTAGCTGAGATTTACATGAATGAGATAATGAGACTTCACAGAGTGCTTATATCTATTATCTCTGATAGAGATCCCAGATTTACATCACATTTTTGGAAGAGTTTACAGCAGGCTTTAGGAACTCGGCTCAATTTCAATACGACTTTTCATCTGCAGACGGATGGACAGTCAGAGAGAGTCATCCTACTATTACAAGATATGATGAGAAGCTGTGTGCTCAATTTTGAGAGAAGTTAGGATTGATATTTATCTCTTATGGAGTTTGCCTACAATAATAGTCATTAGACAAGCATTGGCATGGCTCCTTATGTGGCTTTATACAGAAGAAAGTGCAGGACACTAGTTTGTTAGACCGAGTTGAATGAGAAAAAGCTGATTAGGTTAAAGATAGTTGAATAGACTGATGGGAAAGTTAAAGTGATCAAGAAAAGGTTAAAGGCAGCACAAGATCGACAAAAGTCATATGCTGACTGAAAGAGGCGAGACATAGAATATGTTGTGGGTGATAAAGTTTTCCTTAAAGTTTCACAAATTGAGTCCAAGGTTTATTAGTCCTTATGAGATTCTGGAATAAATCGGACTAGTGGCATACCGATTAGCTCTTCATCCAGAGCTGGATAGAATTCATAACGTGTTCCATATGTCAATGTTGAGGAGATATCGTTCGGACCCGACCCATATAATACTAACTGAAGAGATAGAAGTATAGACAAACATGTCTTATAACGAGGAACCAGTGGCTATTTTAGCTCGTGAAGAGAAAGTTCTCCGAAACAAGAGAGTTCCTCTAGTTAAAGTCTCGTGGCGAAACCATGCAATTGAAGAAGCCACATGGAAAAGTGAAGAAGTGATAAAGAAGCAGTATCCCCAGTTTTTCAACCCAAAATGAATAGGTAAATTTTGAGGAGAGAATGTCATATTCGCTAATTTAGGCAACGAGTTGCACGTGTCGCAAAGTTGATGTGTTTGTCCGATTGGAATTTAAATTCGGATTTTGATCAAAATTAATCAAGTAATGATTAAATTATGTTGATATATGCCTAATTAAGTGTTTATAAAGCTTAAAGAAATTGATTTACAGTAAATGACTAAATTGTAAAATTTCATAAGTTTTAAGGCCAATTTGCAAATTACCAAAAATTTGAGGATTAATGAGATTTGCTATTAAACATATGAAAATTGGACATTTAAAAATGGGTTGGCCATCCATAACATAAAAGAATGGGATTAATGTATTAATTAACCTTAAGAATAAAAGAAATAGTCAAAATTGGTGTGTCCCACATGAAGACTTTATTTCTTCTTCATATTTCTTCCTTTTCTTCTTCTCCTTACTTCATTTCTTCTTTCTTTTTCTGACCAGAACCAGTCCCCATGCCAGTCCTCTTTTCCTCTATAGCCAACCTTGAAATCTAGAGAGAGAGAGGGAGGGAAGAGAGGAAAAAAAAATAGGACAAAGTAGTTTCCATTATCTATAAGACTTAAGGAAACTTGGAAAAGCAAGAAGGAGGAAGAACAAACAAGTTTAGTGGAGAGAGAATATCTCCAAGGTTGTGATCAAGTGAAGAAAAGTGTAAAGGTAAGAAGTTTTTCTTCTTCTCTTTTCATCTTTTCTTAAGGAAAAATTTGTCTTGAGCTCATTTAGAGCGTGATTATGTAGAGAGAGAGAGTTTAGGCTTTAGAAAGTTTGGAGAAAGTAACGTTTTCATTATGAATGTATGATGTTGTAGGAGCTCAAAGTGTTAAAGAAAGAGCTCAAAGAAGTAAAGACAAAGAAAAAGCTACCTAGAAGAGTCACGGAGAAAAATAGAGGTTTGTGTATAATTTAAGGCAATAGTCTATCTTTGTTTGAAATAATGCATGTTTAACATGATAATTGTTGATTTACTTGCATCTAATGTTGATTATGGCATGAAACAATAGGGTTAGATATAAGGAATGAGATTTTTGTGATATGCAAATTAAGTGATGTATGTTAGAGAATTGAGTTATAATTAAGGCATCTATATGTATTAGAACATGATATGTTGAGTAGAAGACTTCAAAAATGCATGTGTTTGTATTTTCATATGATTTGGTGCATCTATAAATGAATAAGAAAGTGAATATACAGATTTCTCGCAGAATGTCATGGGTGTGACTTTGGATCACAGACGTGAACTTGCTAGTTCATGGGTGCAACTGAATTCTATCACTGTTGTGACTTCTGTTTGGAAATGGCAAGATTCATAATTACTAAAAACAGAGCATTCACGGCTTTGAGTCACGGGCGTGAACTAATTCACGAGCATGAATTAGTAATCACAGTCATGAATGCTCTATTTTTAGTAATTATGAATCTTGTTAATTATTGAAGGATTCAGGTAAGTAAATAAAAAGATATTGTTTATCCATTATAATAAGAATGTTAATATGTTTGTAAAGGTGATTAAATAAGGAAATATAGATATGCCATGAATAATGTGGAAATATGGATATGCTATGAATTTTAATGACATTGAGTAGGCCCTAGAACACCAATGTAGAACCAGATTAGGATAGTTTTATATGCCAAGCAAGGGGGAGTATGATGAAATCCATTAATGGTATGAATTATGAAGCCAGTAATGACACTATTATGAAGCTGGTAATGACACTATTATGAAGCCGGTAATGACACTATTATGAAGCTGGTAATGGCGCTATTATGCAGCCGAAAATGATACTATTCTTGAAGCTGAAAATGGCACTTCTATGCGCACATCATATTTCCGTGTGGCACTTCTAAGTGCCTGGATGGCAACTCCGTTATCCTAGTCAGGGGTTCATAGGTGTTGGGCGGCTATAAAGGTGTTGTGGCTAAATTAAAAAGGAAATATTGAATTGTGATATGGCTATAAAGAAGAGATTGAAATTAAAAAGGAAATCTTGAATTTTGATATGGTTGTAAAGAAGATATTGAAATTAAAAAGGAAATCTTGAATTGTGATATGGCTATAAAGAAGATATTGAAATTAAAAAGGAAATCTTGAATTGTGATATGGATATAAAAAAGAGATTGAAATTAAAAAGGAAATCATGAATTGTGATATGGATAATAATGACATTTTGATAAAGTAAAACAAATATGGAATATAATTAAAATGAGTTGATGTTTATGCATGCTAGGATATTACACAATTTATATTTGTATAAAAGATAAATGGGCATGATTTGATATATGGCAATGCATGATGCTCAAAATTGTATGTAATAGGGCATGAGAAAAAGAATAGCATGGTAAGATTTTAATACATAAAATGACATGTGTTAATGTTTGTTGCATAACATAGTATATTGCCTTACTTATATGCACCACTGAGTTTAGAGGTTAGCGTGTGAGTTTTCCTTCCGCGCAAATATAGAAAGGTAACTGAATGTGGTAGATAAAGCAAGCGGTGATCCTAATCAATTAAAGCAGCCAATCTTGAAATAGTGGATCACAAACTTTTGAACTTGTATATTTTGTTGCTCATATTGTAAACTTTCAGATTTATAAATTTATTTTTCAGAGTATGTTAAGAATTAACTTGATAATTGTAATTACTATCTTATGTAAGTAAAATATATATTTATTGTATACCTACGAGCTAATAGCTTTGTTTTAAAAAAAATGTGTATCGCTTTCTAGAATTCTTTTTAAAATAGTGATTCAAAAAAGTCAGTGTAGCGCTCCCTTATCCGGGCATGTGTTGTTTGGGTAAGGGGGATGCAACACCAGAGGTAAGCAATGAGAGCTACCTTGGTGGGTATATTTGAAGGCCTAAAAATAAGCAATGAGAGCTTCCTCGGTGAGTTATACTTAAAGGCCCAGAGGTAAGCAATGAGAGCTTCCTCGATGGGTTATATTTGCCTCTAGCAAGAGCTGTAGAGTACCCGTATCCATTTTAGTCTAGTTATGAGTAAGGTGGGCAATGGTATGATAATTAATTATATTATATATGGTAAACACTTGTATGATACTGAGTGATGGTTTGATATACCATGTTTGTAGTGTGCATATGACATCCTTATAGTATGTCATGTACTATACGAGCTAGTGCATATGCTGACTTTGAGGCAAGTTGTTATAGTAGCTCGATGGGTACATCATGCATATTATACATATTTGTTGTGTGGTGTGTTTGCATGTTGTTATGTACCACTAGGCATGAGTTGCTTAGATTATAGGCTTTTCATGCACAGGTTTAGAGCTTAGGAGAGGGATTGACAAAAGAGGACGCCCAGTGATCAGAGCCAAAGATATACATTTGGGTGGGTGATACACTGTTATATTTTGATTGTTTTTTTATGGGTTGGATAGTATAGTTTTACATGTATTTCAGAGACATGTAGTTTTATAACTACTCATTGTGTATAAACTTTGGGCTAGTTCTGCCCCGTTTGATTTATGTATTTAACTTTATTTTTATCACATTTTTAATGATGTTTTATTTTATTTAAGTCATCATGGCCATGGTACATGATAGTTTTAAATTTGTGACATTTTAACTCAAGTGTATCGTAGCATCTTTTGGTATAATTGGGATTATTTTTAGTCATATCGAAGGGTGTTAGACTAAAGATATGGCATCAATACTTATATGGGGAAAGGTGTTTCATCTACACAAACCATGAAAATTTAAAGTATCTTCTGACATAAAAGGAACTTAACTTGAGGTAGAGACAATGGTTAGAATTGATAGTTATATCATCGACTATTATCCAAGCAAGGCCAATGTTATGGCCAATGCCTTGAGCAAAAATACGATAATAGAGTTGCATATTCAACCTACTCTCAACTAGGAAATTAGATATGCATAAATGCAAGATAGTAAACTAGTTGAGATAGCCAAGTTGGTCTTTGAGGGGGAGAGACCCACATAGTTGAATCATATGATAGTTTGTTCTACCAAGGCCATTTATTTGTGCCTAATGTTACAAAACTAAGGAAAAGGATTTTAAAAGAAGCGCATGATACTAGATTTGTGATGCATCCAGGAAGTAACAAGATGTACCACAATTTAAAAAGAAGGTTTTGATGGGCATGTATGTAAAAGGATATGACAGAGTTTACGATAAGATGCCTAACATGTCAATAAGTCAAGGCAAAACATTAGGTAGGTTCAAGTTTGATGTAGTCGATTACAATACCAAAATGGAAATCTAAATGAATCACAATGGATTTTGTGGTTGGATTACCTCTAATGCTGAGAAAGTTCAACGTCGTTTGGGTTATAGTTGATAGGTTAACAAAGTCAATGCACTTCTTAGCTATCAAAAGATATTATTCCTTGAACAAGCTAGCAGAGCTATATGTAAATGAGAAAGTATGGTTACATGGAGTTCTAGTCTACATCATATTGGATAGAGATCTAAGATTCACATCTCAATTTTGGGGAAGTTTACAACTAGCTTTGGTCAGTCGGAAAGGGTGATACATATTCTATAAGATATGATGAAAAGTTATGTGATCGACTTTAAAGGTAGTTGGGAAAAATATCTACCATTAATAGAATTTGCCTACAACAATAGCTATCATATCTAGATGCCTCCTTATTACACACTATACAGTAGAAAGTGTCGAATATTATTATGTTGGACATAACTCGATGAGCACAAGTTAGTAGGTCTAACACTCCCTACACCGATTTCTTTCATTTTTAACTTATTTATTGAAGACATTCCATATTCATATTTTTATTTTATCTCCAATAATATAAAGAAAAATAATATATTTTTTATTTACATAAGATAAAGTTTATAAAATATTAAGTTAATTTTACAAAAACATAAAAAGATATTACATAAATCCAAATACAAAATATAAAATATAAAATATAAAATATAAGATACAAAAATTTATAACCCACAGTTTATAGAAATTAGCTGCTTTAGTGGACTAGGATCACTGTTGCCTTTATCTACACTTCAGCTACCTCTTTAAATCTGCGCGGAAAGAAACTCTCACGTTAAGCTCTACATTTAGTGGTACATATAAATAAGGCAATAAAATATTTTATGCAACATGCATTTTCATGTATATTATGTACCATATTATTATTATATTATTTTTCTATTTTATTATTTATTTACAATTCTTATCTTATTATATTCTCACATGCATAAATATCGAATTATACTCTTATATCTCATACTAGTTTTACTTTATCAAATCATTATTATATAATCCATTATAATTAAACATATCACAAATCATGATTACTTTTCATTATGCCTACAACACCTATGAACCACTGACTAGGCTAACAGAGTTGTCATTTAGGCACTTAGAAGTGCCACCCGGACATTATGATTTATGCATACAAGTGTCATTACTAGATTTAATAATATTTCTATTACTAGCTTTAATAATAATGTAATTACCGGCTTTAATAATAGCATCATTACTGACTTCATTAATCGTGCCATTATTGACATTAATCATACTCCCCCTTACGTGGCATGCCAAACTATCTTAAGTCAAGTTCTAAGTTTGGTGTTCTAGGGCTTACTTAACATCATTAAAATTCATAATTATTAACTTCACACTTTTTATGCATTTAATGGCTCGGTTACTTACATAATTTGTAACATCCGGTGATTTAGGTCCTGATTGTGCGTGGCCGTAGTGGGGTGCACTAGTTCGATCAGAGTCTAAATTTAATCCAATAAAAAAATGACTAATAATAAGAAAAAATAATTAAGGGTATTATTATTTGGGAATTAAAAATATTAGTGCTAGAATTGGGAAAAATAAAATTTTTGTATGGACAAAATCGGTTTTATGGCAATTGTTAGGGGGAAAAGTGTGAAAATGAGAAAATTTGTGGCAAATAAGGAATTTCTCAAAGTTTAAAAGTTAATCAAGATTAATTAAGTTAATGAAACAATGAAAATTAGGATTAATTTTAATTAGTGGGACCCACTCCTTAATTTGTGTATAAAAGTCAAAAAGATGTCCACTTTCTACATTCTTCCATCAAAAAAATCTAACTCATCTTCTTCCTCTCTTTCACCTTTTGTGCTGTCCACTTTAGCCTTCCAAAGTCACCATTTTTTCTTCATTTCAAGCTTGAAAAAGAGAGAAAAAAAATAGCTTTGAGAGAAAAAATTCAGAATTAAGGAGTTATTGCCATAAAGGGAGCCAATGAGGAAGAAGGAAGGAAGAAGGAAGACAAGAAAAGGGAGAAATGTTAGGGACAATTTCAGCCCACCTTGGAGAACAATTAAGGTGAGTTTATTTTTATTAAATTAAACATTTTTCCTTCCATTTCAAACCTATAAGGATGATAGATATGATTAGGATTGGTAGTTTGAGGTTATGTGGCAAGATTGTAACTAGAAATGGAATGTTGTAATTAGTTGAAGAAAAGTGTAGTTAAACTTTTAATTAATGATAATTAATGTTAGTTAATTGTTTTATGACTTAAAAACTAGAGAAAGGTAACTTTCATGGAGGAATGAGGGGCTGCCTAGGTTAAGTTAATTTGGGGAAAATCGAAATTAACCTAGAAGCAAAACAATTGGTGATAAATAAAGTGTGATTTGAGTGTTGATTTGAAGAAAATAAATTGGGACCTATGACAAGGTTTTTGGGCAACCATGACATATCAAAAAGGAAGTTTAACCTTAGTACATTTTGGCTAAATTAAAGTATAAAACATATTAGGAGCATTAGAATTTTATGTAGGCATGAAAAGGTTTGATAATGAATGATATGAATGAGATATGGTATGGTTGTGTACGAAAACCAAGTGAACCAATGAGAGGCCCTCAAGTAGGTGACAAAGGCAAGGAATTTTAAGGTGCAGAATAAAATTAAATAGAGTAAGGAAGGAGAGATATCACACACAAGATTTATAGAGGTTCGGGTATTAACAAACCTTACTCCTTTCCCTAATCTCATTTGAGTGTTTTACTAACACTCTAAGTGTTACAATGAAGTTTTACAAGCTCATTTTCAACTATGGTGTTTCTCTCCATGGTTAACACCTAACCCGGAAATTTCCTTGTGTTTTTCAATGGCTCACACAAAAACCAATTCCTTGTGTTTTATGGCTCACACAATAAACCCTTACAAGTGTTTCACTCTTAACCCAAAATACTCAAACTCACTTTTGAGTAATTAGTTACAATGAAAAACACTCACCAACCTACAATGCTAAGAAATTATGACCAATTATGGTTTTACAAAGAATAAAGGTTTGTTGAGAGAAATAATTAATCCATAAGGCTACAACAAGATTAATGTTTCAAAGTAATTGTTGTTCTTATTTTTTAGATTCATAAATGGCTTGCATTTATACTCCATATGTGAATTATAGCCGTTTAGGTGCATTTAATGCGAAAATAGCCATTAAACCAACTCTTAACTTCGCGCATGACATAAGGATGATAGATATGATTAGGATTGGTAGATTGAGGTTATGTACCAAGATTGGAACTAGAAATGGAAAGTTGTAATTAGTTGAAGAAAAGTGTAGTTAAACTTTTAATTAATGATAATTGATATTAGTCAATTATTTTATGACTTAAAAACTAGAGAAAGGTAACTCTAATAGAGGAATGAGGGGCTGCCTTAGTTAAGTTAATTTGGGGGAAACTGACATTAACCTACGAGCAAAACAATTGGTGATAAAAAAAAAGTGTGATTTGAGTGTTGATTTGAAGAAAATAAATTAGGACCTATGATAAGGTTTTTGGGCAGCCATGACATATCAAGAAGGAAGTTTAACCTTAGTAAATTTTGGCTAAATTAAAGTATAAAATATATTAGGAGTATGAGAATATTATGTAGGCATGAAAAGGTTTGATAATGAATGATAAGAATGAGATATAGTAGGGTTGTGTAGGAAAACCAAATGAATCAAGGAGAGACCCTAAAATGGGTGACAAAGGCAAGGAGAATGTGATGACCTACTTATATATGAGGAACAATCTCCTATATATAAATAGGATGTCACAAGATTTACTAAATAAATTTGTTCGAATTAAAACTTTTTCATTTTAAATAACTTAATCCATTTATTTTACATTGGTTTAGGCAAGTTGTTCTAATTAATAATATATATTTATCATCATTTTGTATACACATATGACACCTGATTATATTACATAATTATTTACATGTACAATATTCACATATGAGACATGTCTACCATAATCCATATGCATGGTCAAACTCAAAAAAAACATGATAAGTAACCAACCCTCTAACTACGTTTTTTGTGCATCCGCTGATATGAGCTTGGATTTCTTATTGACCAACTTCATTATCTACTATCTACAGCTCCAATTCCTATGTGAGAAGATCCCATGTTGAGCTATCTCTAGCTTAGTGGTACATATAAGCATTAAAGTCTTCCCTAGGGAGTCACACAAATGCATGTCTCAAATAAAATCATGGCACATTAAATTTTATTACATATTTATCATATAAAATAAATAAATACATAACATAAAAGAATAAACATAATAACCTTATTCAAAAATTAAATTTGCACCATCTCATATAAGCATTGCATACTTTGTTACTTACATCAATTAAAAAATTTTCATATTTCATTCTATGGTTTATTCGCCCACAATCTCGTTCCTGGACTATCCAGATACGGGGTGTGAAATAGGAGCACTCACGGAACTTAAGCCACCCTACTCACTATAACCTCAAGTCAAGGGCGTTCGAGGAGCTTTAGCCACCTTGACCTAGTATAATCATGTTATTTGTGTGTGATTAGGATCAGGGGTGCTCTCGGAGCTAAAGCTACCCTATCCTTGAATCATATCAATATTGGTACCATAATTCTCCCTTAATGGTGTACCATCTATCCTATATTACTCCTCAGGTAGATTAATGGGCAATTCAAACTATTAATTAATTATGTTTATCATGTCATTACTTTCCATAATCAACTCTCATTTCGTATCAACATAATTACAAGTTCACAATGTATTTCAAACCCATATAATAACATGATATTCCATCAAATATTACCATAGTATTAAATTCCTAATTAATAACATTTTCATAATTTAAAAGAATTTAGTAATATATTATTTTATCATTATGACACATAATTTATGTCATGTATTACTATAACATACTAAAATTTTTGAACCATTACACAATTTTTAGTATAATTTTAAATGTTGCTATGTTTCTGCCTATATTTAAAAATTTATATTTTTCACCGTGTATATTTAATTATTATGAAACTTTTTATAAACTTATATAAGTTAATTTGGAACATTTTTTATGTTTACCTCATTTCTATATTCATCCTTTAAGGTTCTTAAATACTAGAGGATCTATAACTGGTTTATAATAGAACAACAATCTAACCAGTTCATTTGTTAAGATCATAACTCACAAAATAAAATAACATTTTATGGTAAGACTTTTACATGAATTAGATAATATATAGAATAAAAATTTCATGTTTTGAAATTTGGCTAATTCAATCTAAAAATAGGTCAAATATGAGGACGAAATTACTAGAGCTATATAGGTATGTGAAACCAGCTCAATCAAGAAACAACCATAGTTCATTTCACTATAACTCAACCTACACAAGAGATATTTATACAAACTTTGGTAGAAACCTAGATTACAAATATGGATACAACTTTTATGTTTTAAATTAATTTAAATTCAGCCCTTAAGATGATCAAATTAAGCAAAAATCGTGGAGTATCTTATTGATACTCTTCTAGGGACTAGTCTCAGTCAAATGACCATTTCTCTTCATATACTCAAAATAATTCAATAAAATTTGATAAAAAGATACACAAGACATAATCAAACAACTTTTATTTTTGACACTTCTCCAAATTTAGTTCATAAGGCAATCAAAAATAGAGTGAAATATAATGCAGTAACATAACCCAAAAAGTTCTAAAAACACAATAACATTGGGAAATAGATTACTTACCAAGAATGGATTTATTTGGAGTGATTTTGATGTAAATCTTGTGTAAGACCATGAAGAATTGGGGTTGTTATTGGGAGGAAAGAAAGAGATGATGATGATAAGAAGAAGAGTATAGAAGTTATGATAAAATGGGGCAAAGTCTTCATTGATTTTCCCCTCCCCCTCCCTTCTCTCGTTATATTCATCTGCTGTTTTTTTCTGCTATATGTTTTTTTTTTCTGTTGTGTTTTTTTTCCTGCTATTTTTTTGTTGCGCACTTATTTATTTATTTATTTTCACATATTTACTTATATCTAGTCCCTTTAATTTTTACCAAAAGACAATTTAATTATGTGGTCTAATTTAATCAAATTTATCATGTCAATAAATTTAATTAATTTAAATTTCTAATTTAATCAACTATTTCATCTATTTTAGTCTCTATTATCTATCATATTTTTCCCTATTTATACCACATACTTATTCTAATTAAACTTTAATTAGTGGGAGTTACAATTCTCTCCCCCTTAAGATGTTTCATCCTTGAAACATACCTAATGCATCATCACTGAACAAGTGAGGGTATTAAGCTTTCATCACCTCCTCGCTTTACCATGTTGCTTCTTCGATTGCATGATTCCTCCATAGCACTTTCACTAATGGTACTCGCTTGTTCCTCAACTCCTTAATTTCTCTTGCTAAAATTTGGACTAGTTCTTCTTCATATGTCAAATCTTGTCTCACTTGAAAGCTTCTAGTAGGTATGATGTGATTAGGATCTAATCTATATCGTCTTAACATTGAGACATGGAGAAAATTATGTATCAGACTCAACTCCGGTGGTAAAGCGAGTCTATAAGCAACAGGTCCAACTCTTTCTAATAGTTCATAAGGTCCAATGAATCTTGGATTTAACTTGCCTTTCTTTCCAAACCTCATAATTTTTTTCCACGAAGAAACTTTGAGAAAAACTTTATCACCCACTATATAATCAATGTCTCATCTCTTAAGATCAACATATGATTTCTGCCTATCTGTAGCTTCCTTAAGTCTTTCATGAATGACTCACTTTTTCTTCCGTCTATTACACTAGGTCTAGTCCCACATGTTTCCTCTCGCTGAGCTCTATCCAACATAGAGGTGTTCGACACTTTCTACCATAAAGTGCCTCATATAGAGCCATCTGGATACTAGACTAATAATTGTTATTATAGGCAAATTCCATTAAAGGGCGATATTTGTCCCAGCTACCTTCAAATTCAATGATACAACTTCTCATCATATCTTCTAGAATCTAAATGACTCTTTCTGATTGTCCATCTGTTCGCGGATGAAAAGTCGTGCTAAAATTGAGCTTAATACCTAGAGATCGTTGTAGACTACCCCAAAATTGAGATGTGAAGTGGGGATCTCTGTTAGAAACAATAGAAATAGGCACTCCATGAATTCATACTATTTCATTCATCTAAATTTCTACCAATTTATTAAGTGGGTAGTCCTTCCTGATAGGTAAGAAATGTGCTGACTTTGTAAATCTGTCTACATGACCCATACAATATCATGTTTCTTTGGATTCAAAGACAATCCAGTAATAAAATCCACAGTGATCCATTTCCACTTCCATTATGGAATAGAAATTGGATGTAGCAACCTCGAAGGTACTTGATGTTCAGCCTTGACCTGCTGACAAGTCAAGCATTTTAAAGTGTATTCTAGATGTCCTTTTTCATACCTGCCCATCAGTATCTGCTCTTTAACTCTTGATACATTTTGTTACTCCTTGGGTGCATAACATATTTGCTTTCATGGGCCTCTCTAAGAATCCTCTGTCTAAAATCCTCTACATCGGGCACACATAATTTGCCTTGATAGAATAGTCCACCATCTAATTCTATAGTGAATCCAGGTCTCTCCCCTTTAAAGACCAACTCAACTAATTCAATTAGTTTTCCATCCTATCTTTGTGCATTCTTGATTTCCTGAGTAAGAGTGGGCTGAATGTGCAACTTTTCCACAATCTTTCTGCATAAAGCATCTGCTACTACATTAGCTTTGCCTAAGTGGTAGTCAATCACACAATTATAATCCTTTATTAGCTCTAGCCATCTTCTCTGCCTCAAATTCAATTCTTTCTATGAGAGAAGATATTTTAGACTCTTGTGATCTATGTAAATGAAACACTTCTCCCCATATAAATAATGGCACCAGATCTTCAATGTGAAACTACAGCTACAAACTTTAGATCATGGGTAGGATAATTCTTCTCATATGGCTTTAACTGCCTAGAAGCATAAGCAACCACCTTTCTATCTTGCATCAATACACAACTCAATCCATTATGAGAAGCATCACTATAAATGACATACATTTTATTAGGGATCGACTGTGTCAAAATAGGGGCCTTAGTGAGCATACTCGTAAGCTTATCAAAACTAGCTTAACACTTATATGTCCACTCAAATTTAACATCCTTTCTTAATAGTATTGTTAAAGGAGAAGCAATCATTGAAAAACCCTTGAAAAACCTCCGATAATATCCAGCTTAACCCAAGAAACTTCTGACCTTGGTCACATTCTGTGGGGACTTCCAACTCACAATTGCCTCAACCTTGCTAGAATCCACTTAATGCCTTTTGCAGAGATAATGTGTCCTAGAAATGTCACCTCCTTCAACCAAAACTCACATTTTGAGAGTTTGGCGTAGAGCTTATATTCTCTAAGACTTTGCAACACTATTCTCAAATGCTTTTCATGTTCTTCTGAATCTTTAAAATATACCAAAATTTAATTAATGAAAGCGACCATAAATTGATCAGGATGCGACCTGAAGATCCTATTCACCATAACCATAAATGCTGTTGGATCGTTGGTGAACCCAAATGACATAACCAAAAACTCATAACGACCATATCTAGTTATGAATGTGATTTTACCTATATCCTCTATCTTCACCCTTAATTGATGATAACTAGATCTCAATTCTATCTTAGAGAATAGTCCTGCACCTTTAAGTTGGTCAAAAAGATCAACAATCTGTGGCAATGGGTACTTGTTCTTGATGGTCACCTTATTCAACTGTCGATAATCAATACATAGCCTCAAAGATCCATCTTTTTTTTCACAAACAATACCGGTGCAACCCATAGGGATGTACTTGGTCTAATGAAACCCTTATCAAGGAGTTCTTGTAATTGTATCTTAAGTTCTTTCATTTCTAAATGGGCCATTTTGTATGGCGTCTTTGATATAAGCATAGTTCTTGGAACAAGATCAATAGCAAACTCTACCTCTCTCCGGAGGTAGCCCAGGTAAGTCATCAGGAAACACATCTAGTAACTCATTTACCACCGGAATATCTTGAAGATTTGAACCTCCCTTTTTGGTGTCAATCACATGGGCCAAATAAGCTTCACACCCTTTTCTCATCAATCTCTGAGCTTTCATTATGGATATGACTTAAGAATGTTGTGAAAATAATTCACCTTTCACAATAATTTCCTCCTGATTTTCTATCTTAAGTACCACAAAGTTAGACTTGCAATCCACCACTGCTTCGTGACGTGAGAGCCAATCCATGCCTAATATGACATCGTACTCATGGAAAGGCAACTCAATCAAGTCTGCAAAAAACTCCTTCCCATGCACAACTAAAAGGCAATTCCTGACTATTTTATTCACTATTACACTATGACCCAAGGGATTCCTAACTTCAATTCTATATTCAAGGTTCTCTTTAAACATGTTATGTTGGATAGGTGTACTAATGAAAATATAGGAATGTGTGGAACCCAGATCTATGAGTGCACAAATGTCAAAATCATATACTGGAAACATACCAATAATAACATTTGTTGCTGTCTAATCTTCTTTAGCTTTTATGGTATAGGCTCTAGTTGGAGCTCTACTGAATCCAGGTCTATTCACAGTCTCTAAAACAGCCCGCGTCGGTCAGCCTAGTCTTCCTCTGAACTGATCAAAGCTCAGTCGGAGCTTATCTAGCTATATCAGTAGGAGTACTACCTGTCAAGAGTGTGAAATCCTTCCATATGTATTCCTTGGATCCACATCTAAAGCAAGCACCTGTGACATGCCAACATTCCCCTCAATGACTCATATTGCAAATGCTACATGTCGGTATAGCTTCCTTACCAACTTGAGGTTGTGAACTTACTGTAGAAAAAGGTGCTTTAGAGGCGGTCCCCTCATAATAGACCCTATTTGTGAATAGCTAAGACCCTTTCCCTATCCTTTATTATGTGAACTGCTAGTAAAGAAACAACTCTTCTTCCTGATGAATTGAGTCTCATGAGTAGTTGACTTTTTAAAAAATTCTTCTATTTTTCTCTTTTTCCTTTGTTCAAGGCTGAGTATTACTGAAACTAACTGAGAAATATTGGTATGCTGGAGAGCAGTCACAATATCTCCAACCTCTTTATTAAAGCAATCTTCAAATCTTTTGCATTTATCTCTTTCCTTTGAAACTAAATCAGGGGCATACTTACTCAATTTGGTAAACCCCCGCTGATACTCAGTAACTAACATTTTACCTTACTTGAGATTCATGAACTCTTTATTTTTCTCATCAATATAGATCAACGGGATATATTACTCTTTGAATTCAGAGAGAAAGGAATCCCATGAGACCGGTTCCACCACATATGGCTTAGTAAGAACTAATTTCCACCAATCGTATGCCTCCTCTTGGAGTAAAGAAGTAGAAAATTTAGTTTTGTCATCTGTTTCCACTTACAACTTTTTAAAACCAATACTCAGCTGCAGTTGGATCCTCATCTTACGAAGCTTATCAATTGTTACTTTTGGTTTAGGTGGTGGCACTAGGGTAGATTGAGGAATGGCTCGTACCATTTGTTGGAATAATCTAGTCATCTATTGTATAAATGGATTTTGACTAGGATCAATCTGTTCTGCTGCCAGTTGTGGGAAATTGGGAGCATCATTTTGCCCTACACACTTGTTGCACTAGGCTGATGAGGAGTCCTAATATCAAGAGAACTAGTACTCTCAACCATATCTCATTCTTTTGAAGACATCTTCCTATAATCCTACAAGTTGCCAAGAATCAAGTCCATATCAGAATTATATGAGACACGCATATTTATGGCTAATATCCATTTTTCTACCTAGGCCTAGAAACACCTAAACTGGGCTCTGATACCACTAAATGTGATGCCCTACTTATATATGAGGAATAATCTCCTATATATAAATAGGATGCCATAAGATTTACTAAATAAATTTGTTCGAATTAAAACATTTTCAGTTTAAATAACTTAATCCATTTATTCATATTGGTTTAGGCAAATTGTTCTAATTAACAATATATATTTATCATCATGTTGTACACACATATGGTACCTGATTATATTACATAATTATTTACATATACAATATTAACATATGAGACATATCTACCGCAATATGGTCAAACACAAAAAAAAATATGATAAGTAACCAACACTCTAACTACGTCTTTTGTGTCTCCGCTGATATGGGCTTGGATTTCCTCTTGATCAACTTCACTATCTATAATATATAGCTCCAATTCCTACGTGAGAAGAACCCTCGCTAAGCTATCTCTAACTTAGTGGTACATATAAGCATTAAAGGCTTCCCCATGCAGTCACACAAATGCATGTCTCAAATAAAATCATGGCATATTAAATTTTATTACATATTTGTCATATAAAATAAATAAATACATAACATAAAAGAATAAACATAATAACCTTATTCAATAATTAAATTTGCACCACCTCATATAAGCATTGCATACTTTGTTACTTACATCAATTAATAAATTTTCATATTTCATTCTATGGATTATTAGCCCATAATCTTGTTCCCAAATTGTCCGGATACAGGGTGTGAAGGGCGTTCGCGAAGCTTAAGCCACCCTACTCACTATAATATCAAGTCAAGGGCGCTCGTGGAGCTTTAGCCATCTTGACCTACTATAATCATGTTATCTATGTGTGATTAGGATCAGGGGCGCTCTCGGAGCTATAACCACCCTATCCTTGAATCATATCAATATCGGTACCGTAATTCCCCATTAATGTTGCACTATCTATCCTGTATTAGTCCTTAGGTAGAGAAATGGGCAATTAAAACTATTAATTATTTGTTTTTATCATGTCATTACTTGCCATAATCAACTCTAATTTCGTATCAACATAATTACAAGTTCAGAATTTATTTCAAACCCATATAATAACATGATATTCCATCAAATATTACCATAGCATTAAATTCCTAATTAATAACATTTTCATAATTTAAAAGAATGTAGTAATATATTATTTTATCATGATGACACATAATTTTTGTCATGCACACACAAACATGCATCGGGGCAAACCATAATACATATTGTTAACCTTGATGGGTATTTCTGTCATTTTGATGATAATAAATAATATAGCAATATTGTATTTAACATACTTGTTTTTGTAAGTATATTATACAGGACGTAAAATGGCAAGAATGGAGAATTGGAAGAATAATCCTTAAGAAACAAAAAGCAAGAAGTAGCATGTTCACTGCCGTGACTCTAGGAGTCACCCCCGTGAAGAAAGCTAACTGTTACAAAAACCAACATTTGAAGTTCACAGCCATGAAGGAAAATCAAACCGTGAAGTAAGCATTTCAGTCACCCCCGTGACTAGAGGTGTCACCCCCGTGAAGAGTTGTGTAATTTCAACCAGAGAGCTTCACGACCAGAGTCACCACTTTGGTCACGGCTGTGAAGATATTCACCCCCGTGAATGAAGGTGTCACCCCCGTGAAGGATTCATTCAATTTCATCCAGAGAGCTTCATGACCTGAGTCACCACTTGTCTCACGGCTGGGAAGAGTGTCACACCCGTGACTAATTAATGTCACGCCAGTGACTCTATATGTCAAGACATTCTAGAGAGCTTCACGACCAAGGTCACCACTTCAGTCATGGTTTGGGAAGAACTGTCACCCCCGTGACAAGCATATTCACACCCGTGACCAATGAAAGAGAAAAATGTGAGGCGCGATTTTTTGGTTGGTATAACGGCTAGTTTCTTAATTAATGCACCCCAACGGCTATATTTAGCCATGGGAGTATAAATGGAAGTCATTTATGCATTAAGAAGCAAGAGGATGATAAGAGAATGATAAGAAAAACAAAAGATTAGCATATACTTCAAATCACAAGCTATCTTGTACTTTTATACTTTGAGAACAAATCTATTCTCTGTAAAAATCTTTTTGCTCCTCATATTTGAGCAATAAAGATTTATAAGTGTTTCTCTCTGTAATCCTTACTCAAGTGAGCATTGGGTAGTTCTGGGTTAAGAGTAGAACACTTGTAAGGGTTAGTTGTGTGAACCTCCAAAACACAAATTAAAAGGTTGTTTGTGTGAGCCTGTAAAACACAAGTGTAGGTTGTTTGTGTGAGCCTGTAAAACACAAGTGTAGGTTGTTTGTGTGAGCCTGTAAAACACAAAGTGTAGGTTGTTTGTGTGATCCTGTAACACACAAAGGAATTGGTTATTGTGTGAGCCATTAAAACACAAGGGATTTCTGGGTTAGGTGTGAACCATTGTGAGAAACACCATAGTTGGGAGTGAGCTTGTAAAACTCCATTGTAACACTTAGTGTGTTAGTGAAACTCCCAATTGCGATTGGGGAGAGGAGTAGGGTTTGTTAATACCCGAACCTCTATAAATCTTTGTGTCTGATTTTCTCTATCCCTTCTAAAATTAGCAATTTTATTTCCGCACTTTAAAGTTTAATTTTAGAAACTCCAATTCAACCCCCCTTCTTGGTCTAATATCTGGGCAACAATTGGTATCAGAGCCTTGTCTAGCATCGAAGCCTAAAAAGCGCTAGTAAAGAGTAAGATATGGCCAGTGAAGGATTCCAGAGTCTCAAACCTTACTTTGATGGAGCAAATTATGCCCATTGGAAGTTTAGGATGGAGACATAATTGGATAGTGAAGGAATTGTAGTCTGGGATATTGTACGAAAAGAATGGACACCACCAACCAGAAGAGGAGGTGATGGTGAAGAGGAAATCCTTTCAAGAGACGATTGGACAGAGCCCCAAAGAAGAGCAAATTTCAAAAACAAGAGGGCAATGAAAATTCTATCAAGCTCATTATCTATTGAAGAATGTGGGAGAATACAGCACTGCTCAACAGCATATAGTATGTGGAAGACATTGGAGAACTATCATGAGGGAACTAAGCAAGTCAAATCCAAGAATATTCAACTTCTAACCTCAGAATATGAGCTCTTCAAGATGAAATCAAATGAGTCAATCACTGACATGACCAACCGTCTTCAATCCAATATAAATGGAATGAGGAAACTTGGGAAGCATCTGAGTTTGGAAGATGTAAACAATAAAATCCTGAGAAGCCTTCCTCTTAAAGACTATGGTTCAAGAGTTGCTGGCATAGAAGAAGCAAATGAAGATATGAGTATCATGAACACTGATGTGCTGATTGGCAAGCTTCTCACACATGAGATGGCAATAAAGAGAGATAGAGAGCTTGAGGCAGAGCCAGAGAAAAGAAAACCATTAGCTCTCAAAGCCTCTACTTCAAAATCTCAAGAAGAAAGTGAAGATGATGAAGAGATGAGTGATGATGAAAATGAGGACATAGTTATGCTTTCAAGAAGATTAAAAAGAATCATTGAGAAGAAAATGAGCAATTCCAGAAAATTCAGGCAAAGAAACCTCAAACAAACTTCAAATGATACATACAGAAGTAAGGAAGAGGTAAAATGCTATGAATGTGGAAAGAAAGGACATATCAAACCTGAATGTCCATGGCTCAAGAAGCATAAGAGCAAATTCCAAAGAGACAGTGGGGAGAAAGGTCACAAAGCCACATGGGATAACGAAAGCTCTTCAAGCGAGAAAGATGATAATGAAAGTGAAGAGGTCAACCTATGCTTCATGGCTATTGAGGATCACATCTCAGACAAAGTAAGATCACTACACTTATACTCTTTCAATAATGATAGTAGTGATAATGATAGTGATAGTGATGATGATGATGATGAGCAAAGCCTAATAGAAGAATTAAATATAGAATTAGAGAAATATAGAAGTAAATTTAGTACTTAAAGAAATAATATCTCTAATTTGAAAAATAAGATAGATGGCTTAGAAAAGGAGAACATAAAGCTTAAATCATCTAATGAATCTCTTCAAAAGTCATTAGATGAATATTCATCAAGACCCTCAACAGCTTCACTTTTAAAAGAAAACAATACTTTGAAAAATGAAGTTGAAGAACTTAGAAATTCCATTTCTAAATTTCACAAGGGTAAAGAGAGCTTAGATACTCTCATTGTGTCTCAAAGACCACCTTTAGTAAGACATGGTCTCGGATTTAAGGACACATCATCATCTTCTCACAAAACTATGTTTATCAAACCTAAAGAACCTCACATCTCCACACTTACTAGAAAAGCACCAAAGAATAAGTATACTAATCCCTCTATACATAAAAGGAATAATCAAGGATTAGTAAACCTAAGAAACAATCCTCAAAAGACTAATCATGCCTTTATGTATAAGAAGCATGCATCTAAAAAAATTCAAATTAATCATGAATGTGCATGCCATTGTTCTCAAAATCAGTCTAATCAAATTATGGCATTTAAATACAGTACAAGACCAAAAAGCAAGTTTAGACCTAAACAATGTAATTATTGTATGAAAATGGGTCACATAAATAAACATTGTTGGATAAGGAAGGCTCATTGGGAACCTTCATGTGCTAACCCCCAAGGACCCAAACTCATTTGGGTACCTAAAAATCATACTTGATTTCTAACTATGTAGGTATGCCTCAAGTCCACAATTAACAAAAATGCATGGCTAGTAGACAGTGGATGCTCAAGGCATATGACAGGAGACAAGGAACTCTTCAATGAAATCAAAAGTATTGATGGAGGTAAAGTTACTTTTGGAAACAATTCAAAGGGTAAGGTAATTGGCATTGGTTCCATTGGTGTTAATAGTACTACTTTTATTAAGGATGTTTTACTTGTTGATGGCTTGAAACATAACTTGTTAAGTGTAAGTCAATTATGTGATAAAGGAAACAAAGTAATTTTCACTTCAAATGAATGTCTTGTAATCTCTATTGATGGTCAAGAAATATTTAAAGGAAATAGAGATATCAATACATATATAATAAACTTACATGAACTATTTAACCATTCCTCTAAGTGTCTTGTGACTACTAGTGATGAATCTTGGTTGTGGCATAGAAGACTTGGTCATGCTAACATGGACTTAATACAAAGTCTCAGCACAGGAGAGCTAGTAAAAGGATTACCAAGAGTTAAATATGAAAAATGCAAGACATGTGATCCTTGTCAAAGAGGAAAGCAACACAAGTCATCTTTCAAAGCCAAAAACATAGTAAGTACTTCAAAACCTCTTCAACTCTTACATTTAGACTTATTTGGATCTACTAGGGTTGCTAGCTTAGAAGGAAAACATTATGCATTTGTCATCGTAGATGATTACTCTAGATTTACTTGGGTAATTTTCTTAGCTCAAAAGAGTGATGCTTTTGAAAATTTCAAAAACTTTGCTAAAAGAGTTCAAAATGAAAAAGGGTACTGCATTTCAAAGATAAGAAGTGATCATGGGAAAGAATTTGAAAATGAAAACTTTGAAAATTTTTGTCTTGAACATGGCATTTCACATAATTTTTCATCTCCTAGGACACCTCAACAAAATGGAGTAGTTGAAAGGAAAAATCGAACACTAATTGAAATGGCAAGAACAATGCTTAATGAATATGATTTACCAACTTATTTTTGGGCAGAAGCCATAAACACTGCATGTTATATTTCAAATCGAGTTTTCAAAAGACCTTTTTAAACAAAACCTCATTTGAGCTATGGAATGGAAGAAAGTCCTTGGTATCATACTTTAGAGTATTTGGATGCAAGTGTTTTATATTGAACACCAAGGACAATCTTGAAAAATTTTCCTCTAAGTCTGATGAAGGTATCTTTTTAGGATACTCTACAACCAGCAAAACATATAGAATATTTAATAAAAGATCATTAACAGTGGAAGAATCCATGCATGTTGTTTTTAATGAATCTAGTAGACTTGATCTTGTGAAAGGTAGTGCTTTTGATGATGTTGTAGATAATATGGAAAAACTTGTCATTGAAAATGGAAAAGAAGAAAATGATCAAGAAAATCTACTACCTCAAAATCAAGAACAAATGGAGCAAGAACTTCCAAAAGAATGGAGAATGAACAGAAATCATCCAAAAGAGCAAATAATTGGTGATCTATCAAATGGAGTAAGTACTAGATCTCATTTCAAGCATTTAGTCACTGACATAGCTTTTATTTCTCAAATTGAGCCTAAAAACATTGATGAGGCTCTTAATGATGAAAGTTGGGTAATTGACATGCAAGAGGAACTCAACCAATTTGAGAGAAATAAGGTATGGAACCAGTACCAAGACCTAAGAATCATCCAATCATAAGCAGCAAATGGGTATTTAGAAATAAGTTAGATGAACAAGGGTTAATAACCAGGAATAAAGCAAGACTTGTTGCAAAAGGATATAATCAGGAAGAAGGTATAGACTATGATGAAACAAATGCACCTGTAGCTAGATTATAAGCTATAAGAATACTCTTAGCATATGCATGTCACATGAATTTCAAACTTTTTCAAATGGATGTGAAAAGTGCATTTCTAAATGGCTATATAGATGAAGAAGTGTATGTAGAACAACCACCAGGTTTTGAAAGCTATGATTTGCCAAATCATGTTTTTAAACTTTCAAAAGCTTTGTATGGTTTAAAACAGGCTCCAAGAGCTTGGTATGAGAGACTAAGTTCTTTTTTATTAGAAAATAGTTTCACAAAAGGAAATGTTGACACTACACTGTTCATCAAAAAGCATAAGCATGAGACTAATTGTTCAAATTTATGTTGATGATATAATATTTGGTTCTACTAATGAGCTGCTTTGTCAAGAATTTGCTACGTGCATGACTAGGGAATTTGAAATTAGCATGATGGGAGAACTTAAGTATTTCCTTGGTCTACAAATCAAACAAAGCAATGAAGGCATATTCATCAACCAATCCAAATATGCCAAAGACTTAATCAAAAAATTTGGTATGAAAGGATGCAAAAATGCCAAGACTCCTATAAGCACATCAACAAAATTGGACAAAGATGAAAAGGGTAAGAGCATTAATGAAAAGCTTTATAGAGGTATGATCGGATTACTTTTATATCTCACTGCCTCTAGACCTGATATTATGTATAGTGTTTGCTTATGTGCACGATTTCAATCATGTCCTAAAGAATCTCATCTAAATGTTGTAAAAAGGATTTTAAGATATTTACATGGTACATTGCATCTAGGTTTATGGTATCCTAGGAATTCATCTTTTTATATTATAGGATATTCAGATGCAGACTATGCTGGTAGTCTTTTAGATAGAAAAAGTACTTCAGGTACTTGTCACTTCATTGGAGAATGTTTGGTTTCTTGGTTTAGCAAGAAACAAGTTTCAGTTGCTCTCTCAACTGCTGAAGCTGAATATGTAGCAGTTGGATGTTGTTGTACACAAATTCTTTGGATGAAACAACAACTTAAAAACTATAGTCATGAGATGAACCATATACCTATAAAATGTGACAATACCAATGCTATAAATCTTTCAAAGAATCCTATTCAACACTCTAGAAGTAAACATATTGACATTAGACATCATTTTATTAGAGATCATGTTCAATATGGAGATGTTGAATTAGAATTTGTATGCACAGAAAAGCAATTAGCAGACATTTTCACTAAGTCTCTAAATGAGGAAAGATTTAATTTCATTAGAAGAGAACTAGGTATGATTGATGGATTAACCTTGTGATTACAAAAATAAGGAATTTTAATTGTTGATATTAAAACATATCACAAGTTATAAGATAAAATTTTTTATGAGAATTTATGTTTTATGAAGTAAAATTTTTGTTGAAATGATTTAGTATTGTTGCAGAACTTAATTTCAATCTGATGAAAATTATAGGGGAGTCACGCCCGTGACTAATACTCACGCCCGTGACTTAAGTGGCCCAAAGAGGCAGTGTCATTCACGGCTTCGGGTCACGGCATGTTTCACGGCTTCAAGTGGTGAAACATAGTTTCACGGCTTGAGTCACGCCCGTGGAAAAGAACCTTCACGCCCGTGACAAAGTTTCACTCCCGTGACCAATTACACCCCAAACTAACAGAAGCTTTCACGCCTTGTATCACGGCTTGCTTCACGGGTATAAGTGGTGAAATTCAACACTTCATGCCCGTGACAATATGTTCACCCCCGTGACCTATGATCATTCACGCCCGTGATGTTCATCTATCACGCCCGTGAACTTATTCACACTTTCATTCACGGGTGGAACACTGCTTCAGCAAACCGTGAACACGACTATTCACGCTCGTGAACAATTAAGTCACGCTCGTGAATGTATCGAATATATAAGAAAACAGCCGGTTACACTTTTCATTTCAACTCTCCAACTCCCAAAACCGCTCTCATTTACTCTCATTCATTGAGACATTGAAGATTTTGACCCCAAAGCCTTGAAATTTCTCTATAAATACCATCAAAAGTTCGATTCTTCAGCAGAAATCATACATTCCTAGGGTATTTCATCATACTTTTTCTGTCAAAAATCTTCTTAAATTCCATCAACTACTAAATCTTCAAATATGGAGTCTGCTTCATCAAAGGAAAAGAGAAAGAAGTCCCATGCACCAAAGAGGTACTCATATTACCTCATGAACATCATTCCAGAAAGTTGCCATCCTCGGTATGCAACTTTGAAGAAGAGACCAATTTTATCATCAAGGTCCTTCGAATGGCAAGCAGTCCGGAATCTCGGGCTCGAGATGGCTATGACAGTGCAACTTCAAGTCTGTCATCTAAAGGAATTTGTTGACATTCATCTGCCAACTCTACGAAAGCCAACGCTGGAATTTCTCAGCACCTTGCAAGTTTCACCAACTGGAGTGGTGAAATTCCAACTCTGCAATAATGCAACCACCCTCAGCGTCATTGCATTTGGAGAATTGTTCAACCTACCATCTGATGGCATTCTGAATGAGACTCAGGTAGAATTCTCTGCCCCGACAGCCTGGACTCACTTTGGATATAACTGTAGCTGGGACGTAAAGAAGACGAAGAGCACTCATTTCGTAGCCCCAGTACATAGGTATTTGCATAGGTTTCTAACCTATAGCATTTTTGCTCGGGGCGAAAGCAATGGAACAATTAGGAAGTCAGAATTCTTCCTATTCGAGATGGCTCGACGGGGAGTCACAATGACACTTTTCAGATGGTTTGCAAACCATCTTCTCTCCATCGCCACCAAGCCCACAGGAGATATATTGATTGTGGCTTATGTCACTCATATGGCAGTGAAGCTCAATTACTTGAAGCTGGATAACCATCACTTCAACATCATTCCTGTACACCCACGAGATAGGCTGGATGAAGAGTCATTCATCAAGATGGGAGCATCTATCAGAATCGTTTTTCAAAACGATATCTTCTACCGCTTCACTGACACTGCTGGAGAAATTATCTGGGAAGATCATGACATGGAGGATTTTAAAGCAGGCCTCCAGGGAGTCCAGCAGAAAAAGAGGTCTAGGATTGAGGAAACAACTCCAGCCATTGAGCAGGACATTGGACAGTCCTCAGCCTCCACACCGTCTTTAGCGCAGCAATTGGTCGACCTCTTAGCACCACATTTCGAACAGCTGCAGACTTTCATGGATGAGAGGTTGGAAAACCTCAAGGACTTCATGGAGTCTCAGATAGACAGCCTTGAGGCTGAAGTAGCTAGGCTTCGTGATAGGATGTGTGGCTAGGATATAGGCTAGAGTGTAGCCTAAATTTTCTATGTTTGATCTTTTTTTTTTGTTTGTTATGTTTGCTTGGTATGTAGGAAATCTTAAATTTCCTTTCTTAGTTTGTATCCTTTCCTTCATAATATATATTTGCTTTTGTTTACTTCAATCTACATATTCTTTTTGATTGATGACAAAAGGGGGAGAAAACTAGCAATATGCAATATGCAATATAATATTATAAGGGAAAGTAGTATCAAACTAGCAATATAAGAATTCTTAATCAAAAAGTAAAAAAATTTTGAATTGATCTAAAAATCTTGATGCAAAGTAGATAATTGAAAAACTGAGCCTCTACATACTTTAAGTATACTTTGCATACACCTAAAAAGCAAGTTACAACATGCCATGATATATCTTAAATACACCTTACATACACTCTATTTCTTGAAAAGGAATTATGGTATGTATTGGATATACTTCTCATATAACTTGCATATACTTAAAATCTAGTTAAATGCTACATCTTTATTTAATATTCTTGCACATTATAATTTTTATCCTAAGTATATTTTGAGGGGGAGACTTCTCAAAATCACATATAGCTAGATTATTTATCACCATCAAAAAGGGGGAGATTGTTAACCTTAAGGGGTATTTCTGTCATTTTGATGATAATAAATAATATAGCAATATTGTATTTAACATACTTGTTTTTGTAAGTATATTATACAGGACATAAAATGGCAAGAATGGAGAATTGGAAGAATAATCCTTAAGAAACAAAAAGCAAGAAGTAGCATGTTCACTGCCGTGACTCTAGGAGTCACCCCCGTGAAGAAAGCTAACCGTTACCAAAACCAACATTTGAAGTTCACGGCCATGAAGGAAAACCAAACTGTGAAGTAAGCATTTCAGTCACCCCCGTGACTAGAGGTGTCACCCCTGTGAAGAGTTGTGTAATTTCAACCAAAGAGCTTCACGACCAAAGTCACCACTTTGGTCACGGCTGTGAAGATATTCACCCCCGTGAATGAAGGTGCCACCCCCATGAAGGATTCATTCAATTTCATCCAGAGAGCTTCACGACCTGAGTCACCACTTGTCTCACGGCTGGGAAGAGTGTCACGCCCGTGACTAATTAATGTCACGCCCGTGACTCTATATGTCAAGACATTCCAGAGAGCTTCACGACCAAGGTCACCACTTCAGTCACGGCTTGGGAAGAACTGTCACCCCCGTGACAAGCATATTCACATCCGTGACCAATGAAAGAGAAAAATGTCAGGCGCGATTTTTTGGTTGGTATAACGGCTAGTTTCTTAATTAATGCACCCCAACGGCTATATTTAGCCATGGGAGTATAAATGGAAGTCATTTATGCATTAAGAAACAAGAGGATGATAAGAGAATGATAAGAAAAACAAAAGATTAGCATATACTTCAAATCACAAGCTATCTTGTACTTTTATACTTTGAGAACAAATCTATTCTCTATAAAAATCTTTTTGCTCCTCATATTTGAGCAATAAAGTTTTATAAGTGGTTTTCTCTGTAATCTTTACTCAAGTGAGCATTGGGTAGTTCTGGGTTAAGAGTAGAACACTTGTAAGGGTTAGTTGTGTGAACCTCCAAAACATAAATTAAAAGGTTGTTTGTGTGAGCCTGTAAAACACAAGTGTAGGTTGTTTGTGTGAGCCTGTAAAACACAAGTGTAGGTTGTTTGTGTGAGCCTGTAAAACACAAAGTATAGGTTGTTTGTGTGAGCCTGTAAAATACAAAGGAATTGGTTATTGTGTGAGCCATTAAAACACAAGGGATTTCTAGGTTAGGTGTGAGCCATTATGAGAAACACCATAGTTGGGAGTGAGCTTGTAAAACTCCATTGTAACACTTAGTGTGTTAGTGAAACTCCCAATTGCGATTGGGGAGAGGAGTAGGGTTTGTTAATACCCGAACCTCTATAAATCTTTGTGTCTGATTTTCTCTATCCCTTCTAAAATTAGCAATTTTATTTCCGCACATTAAAGTTTAATTTTAGAAACTCCAATTCAACCCCCCTTATTGGTCTAATATCTGGGCAACACATATATGTAGCTTTTTCTTTTCCAAATCTAAACTCAGAGCTTGTTCACTTTTGTTGTTCTTCCTCTTGTTAAGATCCTAATTTGAAAATATAAATAATTAATACATTGATAAAATACTTATTCTTAATATAGTTTAAATAAATAACTACAATTTCTTTTAAGTTGGAACAAGATTCTTTTGCACTATTGGATCTATAACGTTTTCTACACTTATCAAGTCTATATGATTCTTATTTTAATTAAATTTAACATGTAATAATATAACATATTAAAATTTCAGAATTTTTGAACCATTACACAATTTTTAGTATAATTTTAAATGTTGCTCTATTTTCTGCCCTTAGGCAATTTTGGGGTACTATATTTAAATATTTATATCTTTCACCGTTTATATTCAATTATTATGAAACTTTTTATACAACTATATAAGGTAATTTGAAGCATTTTTCAAGTTTACCTATTTTCCACATTCGGCCTCTAAAGTTCTCAAATACTAGAGAATCTATAACTGGTTCATAATAGAATGACATCTGACCAGTTGACTTGTTACGATCATAACTCACAAAATAAATAACATTTTAAGGTAAGACTTTCAAAAGAACTTAGATAAGATATAGAAATAAAAATTTTATGTTTTAATCTTTGGCTAATCCATTCTAAAAATAGGTCAAATATTAGGACAAAATTACTGGAGTTGTACAGATATATAAACCAGCTCAATCAAGGAACAACAATAGTTATTTTCACTCTAACTCAACCTACACAAGAGATATTTATACAAAATTTGGCAGAGACCTAGATCACAAATATAGATACAACTTCTATGTTTTAAGTCAACTTAGATTCAACCCTTAAGATGATCAAATTAAGAAAAATCTGTGGAGTATCCTATTGATACTCTTCAAGGGACTAGTCTCACTGAAATGACCATTTCTCTTCATATACTTAAAATCATTTAATAAAAGTTCACAGACAGATACACAAGTCATAAATGAACAACTTTTATGTTTTATACTTCTCCAAATTTAGTCCATAAGGCAATCAAAAATAGAGTGAAATATAATGCAGTAATATAACCTAAAAAGTTCTAATAACACAATAAAAATGAGAAAGATATTACTTACCAAGAATGGATTTATTTGGAGTGATTTTGATATAAATCTTGAATGAGATCATGAAAAGTTGGGGCTGTTATTGGGAGGAAGGAAAGGGATGATGATGATAAGAGGAAGAGTGCAGAAGTTAGGATAAAATGGGGCAAAGTCTTAACTGACTTTCTCTTCCCCCTCCCTTCTCCAGTTATATTCATCTGCTATTTTTTTCTACTATGTGTTTTTTTTGTTTCTGCTGTGTGTTTTGTTTCTGCTGCTTTTTTTTTGCTGTGCACTTTTCTATTTATTTATTTATTTATTTTCACATATTTACTTATATCTAGTCCCTTTAATTTTTACTAAAAGTACAATTTAATTATGTAGTCTAATTTAATCAAATTTATCATGTCAATCAATTTAATTTATTTTAATTTCTAATGTAATCAGCTATTCTATCTATTTTAATCTCTATTATCTGTCATATTTTTCCTATTTATACCACATACTTATTCTAATTAAACTTTAATTAGTAGGTGTTACAGAAAAAACAAATTAGTAAGAAGAGGAAAAGAAGGGAAAAGGAAAACTCCAAGGCTAATTAGGTATGTGCTTCATTGATAAAAATCTTACATATTTTTTAATTGTATGAAATTATGTTTTAATGCTTTATATGAATGTGATTTGACATGAAATGTGATTAGATGTTGTTATTAATGTTTTATATGGTAATAAGACCAAATGGTGTAAAATCATCAAAATATGTGAATGTAATTGTGATATGGAAATTTTGGCATAAAAATGAATGCATATGATGAATGTAAGTAGTATATAGATTGGTCCCAATTGATGATCCTACTGTAGAAATTTTGGAGTAGTTTTGACTATTTTGATCATAATTAATGCTCTGGTAATGATATTGAGGTGAAATTAGTTGGAAATTAAAGTGGACTCATAATTCTAAATTTCTTATTCAGGACTTAAGTTCAAAATCTAACTGTAAATGGGCTAAAAATTGGATACAAAATCTCAGACCTGTAGGTACCCAAATAATACTGGGTAAAATTTATGGAACGCCCTTCAGTAAAAAGGCCATAATTTTTTATAAAAAACTTGGATTTGTGTGATTTTTAATGCATATGAAAGTTGAGACAATAAATACAAAATATTAGAAGACCATAATTTAAATTTGAATTATAAATGGGCTAAAAATGAGGCCCAAAATCAGGGCTAAAATCTGCCATAGATAAAAACTTGAAATATTGGGCTTTTGCATGTGGTATGATGAGTATATATACTAATTAATGTGAAATTTAACTTTAATGATAATTGTAAATGTTTTATAAATTATTTATGTGTGAGATTTTAATATAATAACAATGGAAACAAATAATAAAAATAAATAAATATATATGTGAAAAATTTTAGTACGAATATCATTTTTGAAAATATTGTGAATAAATATAAAAATAATTAAGCCCTAAGACACTTAATCTAGAACTAAAATAAAGAATAGTTTGACATGTCAATCAGGGGAGTTAAGGCACTCAGTGCCAAATATAAAAGCCTATAATGGCAAATATATAAATGCGCATGGCGCAAAATTATTAAGCCGGTAATGACAATATTATAAAAGCCGATAATGACATTATTATAAAAGTGCTCATCGCAATATTATGAAAACTGGTAATGACAATCTCGATATTTCTATTAGTTAGTTCGGTTATAGGTGTTATGGCCATAAGAAAAATAAAAAATAACAATAATATAAAAGCATGTCATTTGATAATGTTGTGATGAATAAAAATAGTTAAATATTAAATATTTGATAACATTTATTTGATTTTATATAATTCTCCTATTTTATGCCTTATTTTTGAATGAATAAATGACATGTATATATATATATATATATATATATATATATATATAATTTTTATCCTTGAAGCACCACTAAGCTAGTAGTTTAGTGCAGGTGGTTTTCTTTCACGTAGGTTTTAAAAGGGTAGTCATAGATAGTAAAATTGTCAGAAGAAGAGTAATCGGACTAAAGCAACTAAAAATTTTGGACTTATTTTTGGTATATTTTATCAAAAAATTTATAAATTAAATTATAGTCTTTGTCTCATCTAGTATGTATCAGGGATGTGTAATTTCAGTGTAATGGACATAGTTGGATGCAAAATAATATATTTTATAAATAAATAAATAAAATTTTGAATACGGTGTTGGCAATAAATTTATTTTAGTGATTGTAATATTTCTACAAAAAAAATTTATAATTCATTTAGCTAAGCTTATAAGACAGTTAGTCGGGTAATACTGACTTACTTTGCTGAACTCAAATGGGGTAGGGGGTGTTACATAATTACTCAGAAAAAATACCATTTTCTTAATATAACAAGGTCCACATTATTCTTCACAACAAATTTCTCAATTGATATTTTGGTCTATTACAGGCAAATTCAATGCTCTATGTTAGACCTTAATTTTGAATCTGTTAGAAGCCGAATTAAATTACAAGATCTTCTTAAGAATCTTAGCCTAAATCTTAGTTTTCATATGAAACTTGAATCACTAAATTTTGAGTTCTTTAGAAAAAGATATGCTAAAATAAACACTGACTGGTCACTAACAATTTTGCCTATAAATTTCTAGACATATTCTACATCCAAATTTTATGCATTTTTATAGAACAATTCAGACATATTTAGATTTTATGACATAAATAAAAGTTAAAGGTCTATGTCTTATTTTTCAAACCCAATAAATAACACACAAATCTGAATTCCACAATTTAAATTATATCAGTTTATGTATTCACTGCTCAACAATTTCCAGCAAAGAACATGCGCATTAACCACATTCACTTTTTTTTCAAAATTTATCCTAAATCTACCAAATATGCATCCCCAATATTACATCACAAAATAATTTTAATTAAAAATTATTTACATGAAAAATACTCAAATATGCAACTTTATAATAAATTATAGGTTATTGCCTTAAATTATGCACTTACCTATTTTTTTTCTTTCCCTTCACTTCTCTTTCTCTTTTCCTTTGCTACTTTGAACTTGTTCTTTGTCAATTTGAGCTTCTAAACATATAAGAAACATCATCAACAATCTTTCTTTATCAACCCTCTCAAGTCCCTAACCTCTCTTTTTTTTTTCATAACATGCTCTAATCCCCACCTTTCTTTAGAGAAAACATAAAAGAGAAGAAAAATCACCTTACCTTCACTTCCTAGCTTCCATAGCTGAACCTTAAGGTTTTCTTTCTCTTTTTTTTTTCCTTCTTATTTTCCACTTTTAAGGCTTCTACTAACCTACTCTCACTTCCTTAAGCATGAAAATAGAATTTTCCATGTCTTTATCTCTCATTTTCACACTTTCTTTCTAACTTTCTCTTTTTAGAACTAAGATTAGCTATGGTGGATTGGGGGAAAATGTGGGCTGAATTAGGAGAATAGAAAGTTCTAGATAGAAAGGGATAAGGAAGGAAGAAGAAGTAATTAAGGAGAAAATGACAAATTTCATTAAGGATGGGGACACCTAAGATTAAATATCTGAATATTTATATTTAATTAGCTTCTTAATGTGTGACACTTGGTTTGGCCAGCCAACACATGTATTTAATGTCCAATTCATGCATTTAAATAATAAATATATCACTTGATCCTTCAATTTTTGATAAATTACAAATTGATCCCAAAATTTTTCGAAATTTGCATTTAGGTCCTTCACTGTAAGATAATATTTTAAATACTTTAAACACTTTATTAAGTATTTTCCATAATTAATTGTCACCCACAACATACTCTATGTCTTGCCTTTTGAGGTTAGTATATGATTTATGTCGATCCTGAGCTGCCTTCAATATTTCTTTTATAATTCTAACCTTTTCTTCTGTTTGTTGCACTAACTCTGGCCCTATCAACTTCCTTTCACTCAACTTGGTCCAACAAATTGTTGTCCTACACTTTCTTCCATACAATGCCTCATAAAAAGTCATACCAATACTCGTCTGATGACTGTTGTTATAGGCAAACTCCATAAGAGGTAGATATTAATCCCAACTTCCTTAAAACTCAAGCACACAACTTCTCATCATGTCTTCTAATAACTAGATTATCTATTCTGATTGTCCATTCGTTTGTGGATAAAAGGTTGTATTGACACTGGGTCGAGTTCCCAAAGCTTGTCATAGGCTCTTCCAGAATTTCAAAGTAAAGTGAGGATCTCTATAGGAGATAATGGAAATTGGCACTCCATGAAGTCTTACTATCTCATCTACATAAACCTTAGCCAATTTGTTCAATGTATAATCCATCCAAACTGGTAGAAAATGCACTAACTTTGTCAGTCGATCCACTATCACCCATACTGCATCATACTTCCTCTGAGTCATTAGTAAATCGGACACGAAATCCATCATGATTCTTTCCCACTTCCATTCTGGTATTGGTATTGGTTGTAGCAATCCTTTGGGCAACTGGTGTTTCGTTTTCACTCGTTGACAGGTTAGACACCTAGCAACACATTCAGTGATATCTTTCTTCATTCCTAACCACCAGTATTGAGTTTTCAAGTCTTGATACATCTTGTTCCCACCTAGATGCATTGTATAAAATGTTTCATGTGCTTCTTTTAAAATATCATACTTCATCTCTTCTATACTAGGCACACAAATCCTATTCTTGAAGTATATTGTGCCATCTTCCGACAATGAAAACTTAAGCTTTTCTCCCTTTTTCATTGCTTTGACTATCTCTACTAGTTTTCCATCTTCTTCTAAGCATATTTGATCCTCTGCATCAAGGTGGATTGTACTCGCATCTCAACTAAAATTTTCCTGCTTAGTGCATCTGCAACCACATTTGCTTTTCCTGGTTGATAATCAATCACACAATCATAATCTTTAATCAACTCCAACCATCTTCGTTCTTTCATATTCAATTCTTTCTGTGAGGGAAGGTACTTAAGACTTTTGTGATCTATATAGATATAACATCTTTCTCTATAGAGATAATGTCTTCAGATCTTCAAAGCAAAAACAATAGCAGCTAACTCCAAATCATGTGTCGGATAATTAAGCTCATGAGGCTTAAGTTGTCTTGAGGCATAAGCAATCACCTTTTCTTTTTGTATAAGAACACAATCTAAACCATTATGACTAGCATCACTGTACACAACAAAGTCTTTTTCAGGTGTGGGCTGAGTCAACACCGGTGCTTCAGTCAACATTGCCTTTAGTCGATCAAAGCTTGCTTGACATCTATTTCTCCATTCAAAATGGATCTTTTTTCGTAGTAGTTGTGTCAAATGAGTCACTATGGATGAAAATCCCTTTACGAACCTCCTATAATATCAGGATAATTCGAGGAAAATCCTCACTTTTATCACATTTTAAGGTGGTTTCCAATTAAGAATAGCCTCGATTTTACCAGGGTCAACCCAAATACCTTATACTGAAATTACATCACCTAAAAAACTGACTTGTCCCTCAATGTTTGCAATACTATTCTGAGATGATGATCATGTTTTTCTCGGTCTCTAGAGTACACAAGGATTTCATCAATAAACACCACTACAAATTGATCAAGATATGGCTTGAATACTTGGTTCATTAGGTCCATAAAAGTTGCTAATGCATTCATCAATCCAAAAGGCATAATCAAAAACTCATAATGACCATAACGAGTCCTAAAGGTTGTCTTAGGAACATCTAACTCCTTGATCTTCAGCTGATGATACCCCAATCGAAGATTTATCTTTGAAAATATGGTTGCACCTTTCAATTGATCAAATAAATCATCAATTCTAGGTAGCAGGTACTTATTCTTGATAGTCACCCTATTAAGCTACTTGTAATCAATGCAGAGACGTAAGGTGTCATCTTTATTCTTCATAAATAATATTGGAGCACCCCACGGTGATACACTAGGTCATATAAACCCCTTATCTAGCAATTTCTGCAACTGTATCTTCAGCTCTTTCAACTCCGCTGGTACCATCCTATATGGTGTAATGGAAATAGGAGTTGTGTCGGGTACCAAATCGATAGCAAACTCGATTTCTCTATCCAGCGATAATCCTAACAACTCCTCTGGAAACACATCAGGAAACTCACTAATAGTAGGAATATCCACCAAATTTGAACTTGCTTTTTTCATATCAACCACATACACTAAGTATATTTCACATCCTTTATTGATGAGGTTCTGAGCTTTCAACACTAATATCACATTGTCTGGATATCTTCTATTTTCACCCTTCACCACTATCTCATCTTGCTCTGGAATTCTGATGATAATCTGACTACTCCCATAATCCACTACCACTCAACAACGAGTTAACCAATCCATTCCCAAGATCATATTGAACTCGTACAATGGTAACTTTATCAAGTCTGCTGGGAATTTCCTACCTTGAATTTCAACTAGGAAACCCCTAAACACTTTGCTAACCCTCACATTGTGCCTTAATGGGTTAGTCACAAGAATATTAAACTCTAGAGCTTGTGGTTCTAAACCTTCTCGACCCGGTGGTGGTGTGTATATGCATGAATGCATCGACCCAAGATCTATCAATGCATGTATATCAAATCCAAAGAGAAAGAATTTTCTAATGATGACATCAAGTGCATCCTGCTGTTCTCGACCTCGCATGGCATATGCCTTAGCTAGGGTAGTTCTACTACCTTCTGGCCTCCCAACTGTCTATGATCTAAACTGACTGACCCCTGATCAGCCTCCTCTACCTTGTCCTCATCCTCGGCCTCTGCCTTGCCCAAAAGCTTGCATCTGTATCAGTTCAGTGCTCCCTGAACCTCTGACATACTATAATAGAGGACAATCTCTTTTCATATGATCTTTGGAACAACACCTTAAGCATGCTCCTGTCATCCACCAACACTCTTCTGAATGAGAACGACCACAATGTTGACATTCTAGTAAAGGTAGAGATATATGTGGTGCCTGTGTTGGTGCACTGGCTGCAGAAGAAACAGATCTCACGGGTTGTCTCCACCTAAAAGAAGAAGGCCTCCTAGAACCCCCAAATTGAAATTGGCCACAGTAAGATATGGCTCTCTTTCCACTGGATGATCCCCCACTCGGCTGTGACATGGGTCCTAAACCTTTTATCTTATGCTAGTTATTATGCTGCTAGAACTCTCTCAAGCAAACTAGAAAAACTCATCAAGTGTAGGGTTGAAACCTGTAGCTTGATTGGGTCTGTCAATCTATCTTCAAATTGTAAGCATTTATCAACTTTCGTGAATACAATGCTACCGGCCTATTTGCAAAGATGTGTGAATTCTCTTTCATATTCTAACACCAGCATCTTCCCCTGTTTTAAAGTCAAAAATTCCCTTTTCTTGTCATCTGTATAGATAGAGGAAATGTATTGCTCTTTGAACTTCTCTAAAAAGAATTCCCAAGTCATAGGGTCAGGTGCCTCTAAACTATGTGACTCAGACCGCCACCAATCATATGCATGGTTTTGCAATAAAGATATTGTATATTCATATCTTCACTCATATGTGCATTGCAACTAATTAAAAACTCTCGCTGCCCATTCTAACCAAAACTCTACCATGGAAGGGTCATCTTCCCTTTCGGGTGCCCTTAACTTCCTCAGTCTCTCAAATTGTAACACGGACGGGGCTGGTTGTGATGCTATTTGTAGCAAATCTATCATATTCCTCATAAGTTTTGTTTGTCTTGTGCCAACAATAGACTGCCCCCATGATGAGTTAGCCCCATATCTAGATGCAGTAGCTCGGTGACAACTAGGTCGTGATGAAGCCTCTGTTTCGATATGCTCATTACTTTCGCCTCTCTCGGGCATAGTCTGTTGTGACCCTGAAGCCATACTCTACCAATATAATAAATTTACTGCCCCAATCAATAGCAGCAACTTTTATACTCAATTGTGGGTACACATATGTCATAATTATTTTTGAAAACTTTTTTTTGAATATGCCAAAACCACCCAAACAGGACTTTGATACCAAAAACTGTAACACCCCCTTACCCTAGTGCGCTATACTAATTTCTTTCATTTTTAACTTATTTATTGAAAGACATTTCATATTCATATATTTATTTTATCTCGAATAATATAAAGAAAAATAACATACATTTTATTTACATAGGATAAATTTTATAAAATATTAAGTTAATTTTACATAAACATAAAAGATATTACATAAATCCATATACAAAATATAAAATATAAGATACAAAAATTTGTGACCCACAGTTTGTAGAAATCAACTGCTTTACTGGACTAGGATCACAGTTGCCTTTATCTACAACTTTAACTCCCTTTTTAAGTCTGCGCGGAAGGAAACTCTCACACTAAACTTTAGACTTAGTGATACATATAAATAAGACAATAAACTATTTTATGCAACATACATTGTCATGTATATTATGTACCATATTATTATTATATTATTATATTTTTATTTTTATTTATTTACAATTCTTATCTTATTACATTCTAGCATGCATACACATCAAATTATATCCTTATATCTCATACTAGTTTTACTTTATCAAATCATCATTATATAATTCATTATAATTACATATATCAGAAATCATGATTACTTTTACTTTCGATAATTTTTTTATGCCCACAACACCTATGAACCACTGACTAGGATAATAGAGTTACTATCCAGACACTTAGGAATGCCACCCAGGCATTATGATTTGCTCATACAAGTGTCATTACCGACTTTAATAATATTGTCATTACCGGCTTTAATAATTGAGTTGTTAACGGCTTTAATAATTTTTTCATTACCGGCTTCATTAATCGTGCTATTATTGGAATTAATCATACTCCCCCTCTGCTTGGGATGCCAAGCTATCATAAGTCAAGTTCTAAGTTAGGTGTTCTCGAGCTTACTTAATATCATTAAAATTCATAATTATTAACTTCACACTTTTCATACATTTAATACCTCAGTTAATCACATAATTACTCAATAAAAATATCATTTTCATAATATAACAAGGTCCACTTTATTTTTCACATCAAATTTCTCAATTGGTATTCTGCCCTGTTACTAGCAGATTCAATACTCTATATTGGACCTTAATTTTGAACCTGCTAGAAGCCGAATTAAATTACAAAGTCTTCTTAAGAATTTTATCCCTGAATCTTAGTTTTAATATGCAAATTTAATCACTAAATTTTGAGTTTTGTAGAAAAAGATATGGTCAAATGAACACTGATTGGTCACTAAATATTTTGCCCAAAATTTTCTGGACAGATTCTAGGTCCAAACTTTATGTATTTTTATGGAAACATTCAGACATATTTAGATTTTAAGGCCTAAATAAAAGTTAAATATCTATGTCTTAGCTTTCAAACCCAATAAATAACACACAAATCTGAATTCTATAATTTAAGTTATAATAGTTTATGTATTCACTGCTCTACAATTTCCAGCAAAGAATATACACATTAACCACATTCAATTTTTTTTTTCCAAAATTAATCCTAAGTCTAGCAAATATGCATCCCCAATATTACATCACAAAATACTTTTAGTTAAAAATCATTTACATGAAAAATACTCAAATATGCAACTTTATAATAAATTTTAGGTTATTGCTTTAAATTATGCACTTACCGATTTTTTTTCTTTCCCTTCTCTTCTCTTTCTCTTTTCCTTTGCTACTTTGAGCTTGTTCTTTGTCAATTTGAGCTTCTAACCATATAAGAAATATCATTAACAATCTTTCATTATCAACCCTCTCTAACCCCTAAACTCTCTCTTTTCTTTTATAACATGTTATAATCTCCACCTTTATTTAGAGCAAACATAGAAGAGAAGAAAAATCACCTTACTTACACTTTCTAGCTTCCATGGTCGAACCTTAAGGTTTTATTTCTCTTTTATTTCTTCTTATTTTCCACTTTTAAGGCTTCTACTAACCTACTCTCACTTCCTTGAGCATGAAAATAGATTTTTCCATGTTTTCTCTCTTTTTTTCACACTTTCTTTCTCACTTTCTCTTTTTAGAACTAAGCTTGGCTATGGTGGATTGGGGGAAATGTGGGTTGAATTAGGAGAATATAAAGTTTTAGATAGAAAGAGATAAGGAAGGAGGAAGAAGTAATTAAGGAGAAAATGATAAAACTCATTAAGGATGGGGACACCTCAGCTTAAATATCTAGATATTTATGTTTAATTAGCTTCTTAATGTGTGACACTTGGTTTGGCCAGCCAACACATGTATTTAATGTCCAATTCATGTATTTAAATAATATATCTCACTTGATCCCCAATTTTTGATAAATTACAAATTGACCCCAAAATTTTTATGAATTTTGCATTGAGGTCCTTTACTGTAAGATAACATCTTTAAATACTTTAAACATTTTATTAAATATTTTCCATAATTAATTGTCATTATTTTAATTATTTTTCGATCAAAATTCAAATTTAGACTTCGGTCGAACCGACGAGTCGATTTAACAACTCGTGTGACTTGGGGCCTAAATTAGCGAATATGATAGTAGGACTATAATTGGTGCAAGAGACAGAGAAAAAAGTGAAAATTATACAAGAAAGATTAAAAGCAAATTCAGAGAGACAGAAATTGTCTACAGATCCCAAGAGAAGAGATATAAAATATGAAGTGGGAGACAAAGTGTTTCTTACAGTTTCTCCGTGGAACAAGGTCCTAAGGTTTGGAAAAAAAGGTAAGTTGAGTCTTATATTCATTGGACCGTATGAGATCTTAGATTGGGCCGGTCACCTATAGACTTGTTTTACCACTGGAGTTGATTAAGATTCACAATGACTTTCATGTCTCCATGTTGAGGAGGTTTAAGTCCAATCCTTCACACGTCATCACAACCAAATATATGAGGAAAATTCGATTGAGATTTTGGCTCGTGAAGTCAAAAAGCTTAGGGACAAATGAGTACCATTAGATAAAATCTTATAAATGAATTGTGCAATAGATACAATGATTTTGTATTCATCAATGTGGCTTAAGTTTTGAGAGTGTCATTGACTTGAGACATCTTGACTGACACATATGTTTATACTCGTCAATGTAGCTTGAGCTCTGGGAGCGCTATTAACTTAAGACGTTCGACTAGCACACATAATTATAGATAGTGACAAATGGCTTAATCTGAGAGAGTGCCCCTATTCATAATCCGTTTCAAAATAGTCCATATTAAGAGTTGTTAGATAATCATATCAAAGTGATTTTAAGAACATAATGAAATGAAAAAATGTTAAAAAAACACAAGTATACCATAATACATAGGTAATATGTTATATGCTATTAAAAAGGAATTATATGTTCTCTTTGTTATTGTTCAAAGCTTAATAAGTTAATTCATACCATAAGGTAAAATATCTATATGATATTATGAATTAACTACCATGCCATGATGTTTTATATGTTGCCATAATTTGTGTAATGTATGATTGCATGTTGAATTTTTATACCTATATGTATCATTAAGCTTTCAGTAGCTTAGAGTAAAAGTATTTCTTCGCTTAGGTCGAAGCCTTGTAGATAGATTTAAAGTTGATCTAGAGAAGCCAACTCAATATCAGAGATAATAGTTCAGACTTGATACAGGTCGGTGATATCATATGTCATACATTTGTATTTTGTACATGACATAAGTGTTTGGGTTGTTTACCTATATACGCGTCTTGTATTTTAAGATATATGTAGCTTTTATAAAGGCATATATTTTTGTAAACATTAGACCTTCTACGTCCCAAGTGTGTTATTTCTTTTATATATATGATGATGATGCTTTCTCTTAGATCAAAAGATTTCTCCATGGATGATTATATATAAGAGATGTTGTAATATGGTTTTATATGCAAATGAAGTATTTATGAAAAGGGTTTTCCAAAGAAAAGAAAAGAAAAGAAAAAAAAAAGAAAATATTTAAAATTTAACAAATTTTCCACACACCAAATTTTGTAGAATCTACTTGTTTAGTCAAGTTAAGCCTGATTAAGCGAGATAGCACTACACACTAAATGTGTTGAGTTGATTTATGTAAGCACCACATTGTACCGAGTTGATTTACATAGCCCAATTAATATTACTAATAGATAATACCTTGTATCTTATCTAATAGTTTTATTTATAAGTGTTAGAGGCATAAATTTAGGTAAACAATATAGAACAATATGTGATAAATTTTATTTTTATAATTAACTATAGATTTATATAAAAAAAATGTGTAGAATATAGTGATATTAATAATAATAACAATAGTTATGATTGAAATAGAAGCAACAATAATGATGAAAGAAATATAATAATATTAGCAATTAACACAATTATTAAATGTAAAAGAAACTTATGTGAGAGAAAAGCACAAAAAAATGTATTTTTTGTTCAATTTATTATTGGTGAGAATGTGATATTTCTTTTATTTGACATGAAATGCATAAATGTGTGAGACTTTTATGAAATGCAAGTTAAATTTTTGCCATATAAAACACCACTAGTAGCTTAATGCGTATAGTTTTTTGCATGCGCAAATATTGGAGTAGTTAGTAAAAAAAGATAGTAGCTACTATAAAGATAGGAATATGAGTTAGTGGATAGCAGCATCTAAAGCTCTTTTTTTTTGTATATATATGTTTGTAATATATATTAATTCATTTTATTCTCATGTTGTGTAATACTTATATTTTGGAGTTTGTAAATAAAATATTATTCAGTGAATCTTTGTATATAATTTTTTAAGTTACGTAATATTGTATAATTGATGAATTTATTTAAAATGGTACATAACATTATTTTTCCACTAATTTTAAAAATAATAATGGAGACTGTATTTAAAATTATGTTTTGAAAAATACTAGTGAGATTATATTAAATAATTGCAATAAATAATTTTTAAATTTTGTAATAAATAATTTGGTAACATTCACTTACTTTGCTATTATTAGTACAGTAAAGGGGTGTTACATAACTTGGTTACAAATTATTAGCTTTCTTAAATATGTTTTGCACCAAAAAAAATCATTCAAATTTAAAGAAACTGTAATTCTACAAGCCAAACAGTTTATATATATATATATATATATATAACTTTTAAAGATAAAAATTATTGTAGGGAAAATTATAACACAATTTGGCATAAAAAAATTTATAGCATATGTTGTAATAATACACAATTGTGAAATTTGTATGGGATAAGTGAAATGAATCATCATAAAAACAAAAAAATTGTTCCTAAAAAGTTTTAAGGACAAAAACAAATATTTTTATCACTATATTTTTTTTCAAAATTTGATAAATATTGATCAAATGAGTTTCTTTGTTTTTTTTTGGTGATGAATAATATATTTTATGATAATAATTTTTACCATTCTACAACAAAAGTTCCTCTTCCCTAAAATGTACACATTAAGGTATAATTTTATTATTTGTCTCTTAAAGTTTCTGTTTTGGTGACAATTTACTTTATTTGTCACAAGTACGTTTTAGCAATGGAGCTCTTACAAACATTAGGGCTACGATTAATTTTTTTTTGGTCTCTATTAAGTTTAGGCGACGATTTGCCTTTTTTTGGGATGAAATATTTTGTTACCTATAAGCCATTTTTGTTGTGTTGAATTACAATAAGAGTTTTGTAAGCAAACTCTACGTTGTTTTATAGACAAACATTTTAAATCATTCCTCACTCTAAGAATACAAGAGCTGGAGAATTATACTAGCAAAAATTAGACATAAGAAGTTTGTTTTTGTTACATACAATGGCCTTTGGAAGTATTTAGAACCTTAAATCTCAAAATAGTCATTACATTTAATTCTATAAAAAATCCACTAATAACTAGTTTTTACAATATTTATTTTTGTTGTCAAACCTAAAATTATTATTGCTCTTTGTCTATCACAGTGGCTATTTCTTTAGCTCACAACAACTCATTCCATGTGGCTGGATAACCAATGATTCGCATCTTAGTTAAAATTACAAAACCTAAATTCAATAATTCAAAAGAATTGACAAAATCTTCAAACACAATTTTATCATATTCAATTCCCTATACTATCTTTCTAATAACCAATTAAAATTAATAGAAAATTTGCCGCTATAGAAGATCCAAAAAAATAATTCAAGAACATTATAATCAAATCACATAAGATCTCTAATTGAAAATAGCATATCTATATCCATTTAGACAACTTTCTAAGCAATAAAATATAAAACAAATATCTTAACATGCATGCCTCTTAAAATCAAATTGAAAAAGTGAAATAAGACAATAAAAAATTACAAACCAAAATTTTTCTCTCACTAGTGAGCCCAGTAAATCAAAAAACAAATAGCTCAAGTGGAAATATACATTCAGTGAATCTATAAGCAACAACTATGACGATTCGTTGAAAGGTGATAACTGTCACGCACTGGAAGGTTCATAAGGGATTTTCCGGAAATTTACATTTTTCCACACATATGTAATATTCTAGAAAGTCATTGTAAACCGTTAGATTAAATGGATCGTGGCCGTCCATTTCGGTAGGTAGGAATTAATCCTAGCCTTCCATTTGGTAGGTGGGAATCAATCCTAGCCATCCATTTTGGTAGGTGGGAGTTGATCTTGACCATCCATTTGGTAGGTGATAATCAATCCTAGCCATTCATTTGGTAGGTGGGAGTTAATCCTAACCATCCATTTGGTAGGTGGGAATTGATCTCGGCCATCCATTGAGGAGGTGGAGGCCTATATATACCTTATGTAAATTCATTTGTAATCATTCAAGCAATTCAAGCAATTCAAGCATTCAAGCATTTCAAGTAATACAAAGCTTTTCTCTCAAACTCTCTTGTGTTCTTGTTTTGCTATTAAATCTTCTCGATCTCTAAGTTCCGTTCTATTCTCTTTGGAGTGCTTTTATCGGTTTGGAAGGCAGGCTTAGTGCAACAGACCGTGCTAAGTGCCGCACATTTGCTAGTTAAAGTCTAGGGTCATGACAGTTGGTATCAGAGCCAAGGTTTGAAGCTTTACTACCTTTGGCATAATGAAGGCTACTGCTCCAGCTACACCTAACTTGGAAGTTCCATCAATGGAACGTGGTTGTGAGGAAGTTCGGAAACCATCTAAGGAATCTTGAGCCAAGTCAAAAGACATGATTTCTAGCTTGGAAGCACGTGTTGTGAGTGCTCAAGACAACTTGGGAGAGTTGTTCGACCGAGTGGACAACTTGGAGGAACGTTGCAGCGGTTTGGAGGCCAAGGATGCGGAGATCCATGCAGCGGTCAAGATGTCCCTCAACGAGATAGATGGTGGGTTAAGGCAAGAGATTGATGGGTTGAAGTCTGAACTTGTCAAGGTACGTGATCTCTTCCAAAGAGAAATTTCCAATGTGTTGCTTAGAGTTGAGGATATGGGTGGTGATCTAGCACTATGCAAACAGACTATGGCATCGGGAACCAATACAACCACTATCATTGAGGCCAAGAAAGTGAAAGTTCCCAAGCCAAAGACTTTCAATGGTGCTCAGAATGATAGGGAAGTTGAAAACTTCCTATGGGGGCTTGAACAATACTTTGAGGCTACTGGCATAACGGACCATGCCAGCAAAATCCGAACTACTGCCATGTACTTGACCGACACTGCTATGTTGTGGTGGAGACGAAGGCATGGAGATGTGCAACGTGGGGTGTGCACAATTGACACCTTTGAGGACTTCAAAAGGGAGTTCAAAAGCCAATTCTTCCCCGTAAATGCTGAGGAAGAGGCAAGGGGCCGGCTTCGACGACTAAAGCAGATGGGTAGCATAAGGGAGTATGTGAAGGAGTTCACAACCTTGCTACTAGAAGTCCCTGACACATCGGACAAGGATGCCTTATTCTTGTTCATGTATGGTCTCCAATCATGAGCTAACCTTGAGCTCAAACGATGTGGTGTCCAAGACTTGTCTTCAACCATTGCCGTTGCTGAAAGTCTTATTGATTACTCCTCAAACAAAGAAGGCTCGAGGCCAGCTGATAGAAAGTTTGGTGGAGGAAAGAATGGGGGAGGCCATGCCAAGAGTCAGAACCATAAAAATCACAAAGAAAGCTACTCATTCAAGCCCTGAGACAAGGGGAAGGAAAGGGAAGAACGTGGTGCCTCAAAGCCCCGTGTGACGTGCTTCATATGCGACGGACCGCATTGGGCATGAGAATGTCCCAAAAGGAAGACATTGAATGCTTTAGTTGCCTCCACTCATGATCAAGAGAGAAGTGAGGCAGATGAAGGTGCAAAGATGGGATCTTTACGACTACTTAGTGCATTGCAAAATGCCCTGACGTCCCCCAAGGGACTCATGTTTGTGGATGCAACCATCAATGGGAAAGTCGCCAAAGCTCTGGTCGACACAGGTGCATCTCACAACTTTGTTTCACTAAGAGACTCGGTCTCAATGGAGGTGGCTCCCTCAAAGCAGTTAACTCGGCAGCACAACCTCTCCAAGGAATTGCCCGCGAAGTGAAGGTCAATCTTGGTGCATGGACTGGCCAAGTGGATTTATCCGTGGCACCCATGGATGACTTCTCGGTGGTATTCAGCATGGAGTTTTTGGACCAGGTGAGAGCTTTCCTTGTTCCATGTTAAAACTCTATGTGCATTATGGATGGACCAAAGGCTTGTCTAGTACCGACGGAAAGGACCACCAAGCCTAATACCCAAGCTCTCTCAGCACTTCAATTCAAGAAGGGATTGAAGAGGGAGGAAGAGAGTTACTTGGCCATTCTTAAGGAGTATGATGATGATGAAGCATCACCACAACTAAGCTTGCCAACGGAGGTGCAAGTTGTCTTGGATGAGTTCCAGGATGTGATGTCGGAGGCATTACCAAAACAATTACAACCAATGAGGGAGGTGGACCATGAAATTGAGCTGGAGCTTGGCACAAGACCACCAGCAATGAGTCCTTACCGGATGGCAAACTCGGAGTTGGTAGAATTGCGGAAGCAACTCAATGAGCTGTTGGATGCTGGTTTCATTAGACCATCCAAAGCCCCATTTGGTGCCCCGGTGCTCTTTCAGAAAAAGAAGGATGGTTCATTGAGAATGTGCATTGACTATCGCACTCTAAACAAGATCACGGTAAAGAACAAATATCCTATCCCACTCATTACTGATTATTTGATCAATTGGGGAATGCTAGATACTTCTCCAAATTGGACTTGCGGTCGGGATACTACCAGGTGCGCATTGCAAAAGGGGATGAGCCGAAGACTACATGTGTAACAAGGTACGGTGCTTATGAGTTCCTTGTTATGCCCTTTGGTCTCACTAATGCACTTGCTACCTTTTGCACTCTCATGAATAAACTCTTCCATCCCTACCTCGATCGGTTCATGGTAGTATATCTTGATGATATTGTGATATATAGTCGGACTATGGAAGAACATCTTGAGCATTTGAAGAAGGTGTTTGAGGTCCTCAGGGAAAATGAACTATATGTTAAGAGGGAGAAATGTTCCTTTGCCCAAGATGAGGTGATGTTCTTGGGTCATAGGATAAATGATGGGAAGCTGATGATGGATGGAGACAAGGTGAAAGCCATCCAAGAATGGGAACCTCCTACTAAGGTCCCCGAGTTAAGGTCTTTCCTTGGACTTGTGAACTACTACCGGAGATTCATCAAGTCATATTCAGCAAGAGCAGCCCCATTAACTGATCTACTTAAGAAGAACAATACTTAGGAGTGGACAAACAAGTGTCAAGCCTCATTTGATGACTTGAAAAAAGCCATTACCGAAGAACCAGTGCTTTACTTGCCAGACCCCTGTAAGATGTACGAGTTGCATACAGATGCCTCAGACTTTGCCATTGGTGGAGTGTTGATGCAAGATGAGCACCCGATAGCATATGAGAGCCGCAAGCTCAATGACACTGATGCCGCTACACGGTGCAGGAAAAGGAGATGACAGCCATCATCCATTGTCTAAGGGTGTGGCGACACTACTTGTTGGGTTCTCACTTTGTGATCATGACAGATAATGTAGCAACTAGCTACTTACAAACTCAAAAGAAGTTGAGTCCCAAACAAGCTTGGTGGCAAGACTTTCTGGCAAAATTTGACTACAAGCTTGAATACAAACCTGGTAAGGCTAATGTGGTGGTTGACGCACTAAGTCGAAAGGCAGAGCTAGCAGCTTTGAGTAGACCAAGCAGTCCCTTGCTGGAAAAGATCAAAGAAGGGTTGGAGCATGATGCCCTGGCTCAAAACCTCACTGTCCTCATCGAAGAAGGAAAGACAAGGCGATTTTGGTAGAGTGACGGACTAGTCTATGCCAAGAAAATTCGCATCTACGTTCCTAAGTGGGGGAACTTGAGAAAAGAGATGATCAAGGAATGTCATGATTCACTATGGGCGGGACACCCAAGCATGAGACGCACCCTTGCCTTGATCAAGTCTATTTACTATTGGCCTCAACTACGGGATGATGTTAAAGCCTACGTGAGAACTTGCTTTGTTTTCCAACAAGACAAGATGGAGCAGCGTGCACCTAGTGGCTTGCTAGAACCACTGCCTATTCCGGAGAGACCATGGGAGAGTGTCTCAATGGACTTCATCACTTGCTTGCCAAAATCAAAAGGCTTTGGCAGTATTATAGTAGTCATTGATTGCTTCAGCAAGTATGCAACCTTCATACCTGCCTCGGTGGATTGCACTACAGATGAGACTGCACGATTGTTCCTCAAGCATGTTGTGAAGCATTGGGGAATTCCATCTAATATCGTGAGTGATTGAGACCCACGATTTACTGGGAAGTTCTGGACAGAATTGTTCAAGCTGCTGGGATCAGACTTGAACTTATCCACAAGCTTTCATCTGCAAAGCGATGGGCAGACGGAACGTGCCAATGCACTACTGGAGCTATATCTGAGGCACTTTGTTAGTGCCAACCAACATGATTGGGCTAAGTTGCTGGATGTAGCCCAATTCTCTTTCAACTTACAGCAAAGTGAATCCACTGGCAAGAGTCCCTTCGAGATCATTATGGGAGAACAACCTATGACCCCTCATGCTTTGGCCACAAGCTATGAAGGAAGGAGTCCTGCAACTTTTAAATTTGCTAAGGTATGGCATGAGCAAGCTGAGTTGGCTCGAGCCTATTTGAACAAGGCATCCAAAAAGATGAAGAAGTGGGCTGACAAGAAAAGGAGGATGGTCGAATTTCAGGAAGGGGATTTGGTCCTTGTCAAATTATTACCACAACAGTTCAAGTCATTGCGGAAAGTTCACAAGGGGTTGGTACGGAAATATGAAGGGTCATTTCATGTCCTCAAGCAGGTTGGTAAGGTGTCTTACAAGCTACAACTCCCTCCTAAACTTAAGATCTATCCAGTCTTTCATGTGAGTATGTTGAAGCCTTATCATGGAGACGTGGACGATGCAAGTCAAGGTGAGTCGAAAAGGGCACCCACTGCGGTAGTAACCTCCTTTGATAGAGGAGTGGATTCCATTTTGGCAGACCGCCTAATTCGGCGAAGAGGTGTACCAAGTTATCGGGAATACTTGGTCAAATGGAAGAATGCCCCAGATATAGAGGCAAGCTGGGAACTTGAAGACACTTTGTGGCAGTTCAAAGATCACATAGAAAGGTTCAAACTTGAAAGCGCGATGAGGGCGTCGCGAATTTGAGTAGGGGAGAATGTCAAGCACCGGAAGATTCATACGGGATTTCCTGGAAATTTACATTTTTCCACACGTATGTAATATTCTAGAAGGTCATTGTAAACCGTTAGATTAAATGGATCGTGGTCGTCCATTTCGGTAGGTAGGAATTAATCCTAGTCCTCCATTTGGTAGGTGGGAATCAATCATAGCCATCCATTTTGGTAGGTAGGAGTTGATCTTGACCATCCATTTGGTAGGTGAGAATCAATCATAGCCATTCATTTGGTAGGTGGGAGTTAATCCTAACCATCCATTTGGTAGATGAGAATTGATCTCGACCATCCATTGAGGAGGTGGAGGCCTATATATACCTTATGTAAATTCATTTGTAATCATTCAAGCAATTCAAGCATTCAAGCATTTCAAGTAATACAAAGTTTTTCTCTCAAACTCTCTTGTGTTCTTGTTTTGCTATTAAATCTTCTCGATCTCTAAGTTCCGTTCTATTCTCTTTGGAGTGCTTTTATCGGTTTGGAAGGCAGATTTAGTGCAACGGACCGTGTTAAGTGCCGCACGATTGCTAGTTAAAGTCTAGGGTCGTGATATAACAGTGAGAAATTAAGATATTATAGGAGAGATTGAGGTTCATAGAAGGCAGTGAAAAAGAATAGCAATAGAGAGGGGAAAAAGTGGAAAGTTAACCCATAAAATATAAATTAGTTAAATAAATTTTATCTAATCCAAGAGAAAATTATTTAAAATTCAAATATTAGAATAATTTGGATTGGACTAATTGAATTGATTGAATACCATTTTTTCTAAATAGCTCTAGTATATGCCTGTAAATTACATAATTGAATTGTATTCATTATATATTATTCGTCATCATTTATTTAAATAATAAATAATTTTATTTTTTAAAATATATAAAATAAAATAAATGTATCTTAGATTGAGTTTATAATACAACATTAATTTTGGATCTACCATATAAGAATTGTTGTGTACCATGCGTACAGAGGCGAGCGGGTGGATTCAACTCTGGGTCCTGTTTAAAAGGCACGCAGGTGATAGGCACGTGAAGTTATGTATAAAAATGAAAGAGTGGAGAACGGGGCCGCCGTGGTGAATAGTAAACATGTCACTTCGACAGGGACCCACCATGTGGAAATTCGTCAAATATCAACACTCCACCTCTACTTCCACCTCCACCATAACTTTCCTCTACTATTTTTATTTTTATTTTCATTTCTCTCTCCATAAATCAGTCCTAACATTAGATCGGATATCAAACCAATTAATCATCGAATTATATTTAACTGATGCAATCCAATTTCAAATAATAAATATTTTAAATTATTTTGCAAGAGAAAGAAAATTAAAAGGAAAATTTTAATATATAATAATAAAAAATTATTTTACTATAATTTGAATATATGATAATCAAAAAATAAATTGCATTAAATTAATATATCTGCAGCAAAAGTCGATAAAATATGCCACTAGAGTTTCCTAACAAGAATTTTGAAGGATCAAACTATTCTGCTAGGCTCGGCCTAGGATCCTACGTTTTAGCTAACAAAACTTTGATTAAATTAATTAATAATTTTTAAAAATTTTAATTTTTCAATTTCTTATTAATAAAAAAACTAATTATTTTTTTCAAATCGATACTTTACCAAACCAGACCAAATTATAAATTGATTTTTTATTTTTTAATCCTATCAATCCGTTTAACTTTTAGAAACAGTGTGAAGAACTATCTTTCATCAACTAGTTTTTATTTTATTTTATTTTATTTAATTATTCCTGTCTCTCTCTCTAAAAAAAACTATCATTCATTCACTCATCCTTTAAACGTCCCATCACAATTCTCTCTATTTCTTCTTCTTCTCCCCTGAAAGCCCCCTCATTCCCCCTCATAGCAAAGAAAAATAATCTTCAACCCGTAAAAAGATCCCAACTAGCAAGAAGATGTGAAGAACCTGCAAGAGCACCCATTTCAACTTTCAACCTTCAAACTTTGGTAAAAAAACCCATCTCTTTTTTTTATTTTTTTGGGGTTCTTTAGTATTGTATTGATCGATCATTACAGAGATTAAAAAATAGGTCATCGATTACGATGGAGTCGGCATCCAGAGGAGGAGGAAGTGAAGCACCCGACCCTAGTAGCGGTGAACCGAGTCCATCAGCAGCAGCTCAACAACAACATGGTGAAGGATCATCTCAAGCTCCACCGAGCCGGTACGAGTCTCAAAAGAGACGAGACTGGAATACTTTTTTACAGTATTTAAAGAATCATAAGCCACCTCTAACACTAGCTCGTTGCAGTGGTGCAAATGTAATTGAGTTCTTGAAGTATTTAGATCAATTTGGTAAGACTAAGGTACATATTACGGGTTGTCCGTATTTTGGGCACCCGAATCCGCCCGCACCTTGTGCTTGCCCTCTTAAACAGGCTTGGGGTAGCCTTGACGCGCTCATCGGACGTTTGAGAGCCGCCTACGAAGAGAACGGTGGACGACCTGAATCGAACCCATTTGGAGCAAGGGCTGTGAGGATTTATCTCAGGGAAGTGAGAGAAGGGCAGGCTAAAGCAAGGGGAATTCCCTACGAGAAGAAAAAACGGAAAAGGCCTGCTTGTACTGTTACTTCCGCCAAGGTTTTGACTGCTCCTCGTGGGGCTGGAGGTGGTGGTGTTTCTTCCGGTGGTAGCGGTGGTGATGGGACTGGGGGCAGTGGTGGCGATCCTAGTGTTGCTGCTGCTGCTGCTACTACAGCCGTATAATTTTCACTTTATAATCATAATTTTCGCATACTCTTGTCTTAATTGTGAGTATTATCAGTTATTTATAAATATAATCTGACAATTCTCTTCCATTCAACAGAATTTTTAGGAAGGCTCCTCTCTTCTTCATTATCCATCTCTATACCAACTATTTTTTCTATACTAACAACACCCAAAAAAAGAAAAGAATATGCCGTTTTATGACACTTGCACAATTTAGATGAGCAAATGGTCTAATTAATATAGCCACTGGGATTTTCATTTGTATAAGAAAACTGGCCTAATTAATTAAAATTTCAGATTTGTATTCATTTTTACCTGGTACCTAATTTAATTTGTTACCTTAAAGAAAGGATTTCTTTGCCCACTGAATTTGGCTAGTTGGTGATGCAACTGACTAATTATTGATACATCTTTTCCTTTTCGACATATTTTACTTAATGTGGTTGTTCTTTCAATTTATTTGTAGTTTTTTTTTTCCTTTTTATTAGCATCCTAAAAAACAAATAAGTTTGCAGAGAGTGCAAGCTTTGGCAAGAAGGGTAATATTAATTCTTTTCAATCTTTTTAATAAGTCTGTTCTTACAACTACGAGTCTTATGAATTGAAATTTACAAGTATTGAAATCTTAACTTGCTGCATTAGAGCTGGAAATCGATCATTTGGCTACTATCAGGCTCCATGGATTGAACTGTGGCTACAACTGTGGGTTCTTGGTTGGCTTTCACTCTCCCCCATGGAATGGCCAATTGTTTCTGCAATGACGTAACACGTGGGTTTCTGAATTTTGCAGTTTCAGGTACTTTTACCTTTAAACACTGTTTGTGTTTATATATATATATCTGTATTTCTATACATTTTAAATCCTCAATCTTAGATTTTCTTTTCAGATTTTTAAGATTTTGGGTGCTGGTTTTTCTTTGGATCTCTTTCTCTTTCCTTTTTATTTTCTCTCTCCTCCAAATGAAAACATCTCTTTGTATCATAACGACTACAAAATGATAGAGGGTATACTATCATCAAGAGAAGAAAATTATAAAATCCTTTTGATTTTTTTTTTAAATTTTGGTAATCACCAACTCAGTGTGAAAGGGACAAATAGCCAACCCTTAATTTCCATTTCAATGAATATATGAATATATCTAGTAGCATATCATAATTCTATATGTTGTTAATTATCACAATGATAGACTCACCGCTCACTCCCTTACAAAAACCATTTTCTATATATAAATTTCTGTGCAGATTCATATTCAATTCATTGCCCAATGAAATTATACAGCATTCATTGCCCTACTCGTGATTATCTTATATTAATTTTTATTTTTTATTATTTTTTTCTTCATGGTTCTTCCTTTCCTGGCTTTATTTAATTTTTATTTTAAATGTTATTTAATCATTTAGCACATCAGCATATTGTCATACTTTCTCTTTCTGGCTTTTTGTAGAATCACATCATGTTAATTCGAATATTTAATTTTTTTACTTTACAAATATTTTTCCTTTATTTTTTTTTCTCTCTCTCTGTCTATAACTTTAACTATATCTGGTCCATATAAAAGTAGTAAAGGAAGGAAAGATGAAATAGGATATAGATCTCTTCTTTGTGTCCAGAGCCCGTTCGTAATTTTTCCTTTTTGTATTATTTCAAATATTTACCGTTATATTTTCCGAGGTAATAATATCATTAGAGGAGAAGGATTTGCAGCCTCTTTTGAATCATATATTTTCTTGTCTGCACTCATTCGTATATAAGTATAATTGAACTCTTTATCCAAAAATAATAATAATAATTGAACTGACCCCACAAAAAAGAAATATATTATTGAGCTGATCTCTCAAGGTTTGCCTGCTGAAAACCACAGCCATCCAAAATAATAATAATAATAATAATAATAATAATAATAATAATAATAATAAACATTGCACTATTGTCCATTTTTGCCACTTAATCCCTTGACTCATTTTTGGATTGTCTCCTGTATCTCATTTTTTGTTCAATTGATCTCCAAAAATTCAAATTTAAATAACACCGCACCCCTTGTTGCTAACATAATAGGGAAGTGATTTGGCAAATAATTTTACTAAAAGGATTTTTTTAATTAAATTTTTGACTTTAAATAAAAAATATATATTTTCCATTTAAAAAAATGGAAATTAAACCATTAAAGAATTAAAATAGAGTAATAATATTCAACACACTCTAGACAAAGGTCAAGTGATGTTGGTAACGATTGGATTTCGAAGATGAGAAGAATTGACGATCAATCTAAGTCTAATTCCATTCTCTATCGGATCTCCAGGCAATTTCTAATCTACCAACATCATCTTGAGCAAGAACAATCAAAACACCACCGTCCTTTGTGTCTACCCACACCAAATGCTAGGTGAGGAGCAAGGTAAGGAGGATAGTGATTCAGCCTCCCAAAGCTGATTTGATTCTTGAAATATTTATAAAATATTTTGTAAATATTCGTGTGTATATATATATATATATATATATATAAAGGAAATCATAATAAAGAAATAAAGTACATTTTATATTTACAAAATAATATTTATAAAACTGTCATTTTTTTCTAAAATATAAAATTCTTTACAACTATACAAAAGTAACTTATAAAAAAAAGTACAAAAATCGAGTGACCCATAGTATTCAAATTCAGCTGCTTTATTGGATATGATTACTTTTAGTTTTATCTATCAATCTCATCAATTCACTAAATCTACACTAGAAAAATTCTCATACTAAACTCTATAACACCTCATTATCCCATTTTAGTTCAACAAAATAAGTGAGTATTACCCGACTAACTGTCACATTAGATAGCTAAATGGAATATTTTTTTTACGAAAATATTGCAGATACCCAAAATAAAATGATTACAAGCAATAATATTCAAAATTTTATTTATTTATAAAATACATTAATTTACATTAAAATTATGTCTCTTACATTATAATTTACATCTGTAATACACACTCGATAAAATAAAAATAATAATTTAATTTACAAAGTTTTTAACAAACTATACTAAAAATAAATCTAAAACTTTTAGCTGCTTTCGTCTGGGCACCTTTTTTCTTCTGACAACTATATTATCCACGACTACCCTTTAAACCTACGCAAAAGAAAATGACTCACGCTAAACTACTATTTTAGTGGTGCTTTAAGGATAAAAATTTTACATACATACATTTTTTTATATATATTAATTAATTAATTCATAAATAAGGCATAAAATAAGAAAATTATATAAAAACAAATAAATTTCAGCAAACATTTCATATTTAACAATTTTAATTAATATAACATTATTTCAATGACATACTTTGATTTTATTATTATTTTTTATTTTTCTTGTGCCTATAACACTTATAACCGAACTAACTAATAGGAATAACGAGGTTGTCATTTTCGGCTTTCATAATATTGCACTGAACACTTTTATAATAATGCGTTTATCGGCTTTCATAATATTGTCATTACCGGTTTAATAATTTTGCTCCAAGCGTATTTATAAATTGTCATTATCGGCTTTTATATTTAACACCGAGTGCCTTAAATCTCCTGATTGACATGCCAAACTATTTTTTATTCTAATTCTAGATTAGTTGTCTTAGGGCTTAACTATTTTTATATTAATTTACAATATTTTCAAAAATGATAATGTTACTAAATTGTTACAAATAAGCTTATTTATTTTTGTTCTTTATTTCCATTATTATTGCACTAGAATCTCACATATAAATAATTTATTAAACATTTATAATTACCATTAAAGTAAAAATTCACATTAATTATTACATATACTCATCACACCACATGCAAAAATCCAATATTTCAAGTTTTTATTTATGGCAGATTTCGGTTCTGATTTTGGGCTTCATTTTTAGCCCATTTATAATTCAAATTTGAATTTATAGTCTTCTAAAAATTTTAAGCTTATTATCTCAGCTTTCATATGCATAAAAAATTACTCAAATCCCATTTTTCTATTAAAAGTTATGGGAAAATGAATACTGAATCATCATTAAAATTTTTGTCCAGAATTTTCTGGACAAATTTTAGGTCTAAAATTTATAAATTTTTCTGGAAAAATTCAGACATATTTAGATGTTATGGTCTAAATAAAAGTTAAAGTCTTATATTTTAGCTTTCAGTCCCAATAAAGAACATATAAAACGGAATTCCAGAACCTAAGTTATAATAAAAAATGTCAAGGCTGCTCCTGAAATTATATAACAAAGTCATCAATTGACATCAATCTATATACTACTCCTGAAATTATGCCAAATTTTTCAGATCACAATTACATTCACATGTCTTAATGATTTCACACAATTTGGTCTCATTACCATATAAAATATTAGAAGCAACAATTAATTACATTCCATATCCAAACCACATTCATATCCAACCTTAATACACATTTACACACAATTGAATAACATGTAAAATTTTTATCAATGAAGCACATACCTAATTAGCTTTGGATCTTTCCTTTATCCTTCTTTTCCTTCTCTTATTAGTTAGATTTCTCATTGCCTTTGTCACCCTCTTAAAGGCCTCTCATTTGTTCATTTGACTTTCCTATACAACCAATACCATATCTCAATCATAATATTCATTTTCAAATCTTTTCATGTCTACTTAATATTCTAATTCTCTTAATATGTCTTATACTTTAATTTAGCCAAAATGTACCCAAGTTAGACTTCCTTCTTCATATAACATGGTTGTCCAAAAATCTTATCATAGGTCCCAATTTATTTTCTTCAAATCAACACTCAATTCACATTTCACTTATCACCAATTGTGTTGTTTCTATATTAATTTCATTTTTTCCCAAATTAACTTAACCAAGGCATCCCCTCATTCCTCCATTAAAGTTACATTTCTCTAGTTTTTAAGTCATAAAAAAATTAACTAACATCAATTATCATTAATTCAAAGTTAAACTACACTTTCATCAACTAGTTGCAAACTTTAAATTTCTAGTTCCAATCTTGCAACATAACCCCAATCTATCAAAGCTAATCATATCTATCATCCTTATGGGTCTCAAATGGAAGGAAAAAGGTTGAATTTAAGAAGAATAAACTCACCTTAAGGGTTCTCCAAGGTGGGCCGAAATTCCTCCTAGAATTTCTCCCTTTCCTTTTCTTCTTTCTTCCTTCCTTCTTGCTCCTTTGCTTCCTTTATGGTAAGAACTCTTAAATTCTGAATTTTTCTCTCTCAAATCTAATTTTTGCTCTCTTTTCAAGCTTGGATTGAAGAAAAATGGTGGCTTATGGATGACTAAGGTGGACAGCCAAAGGGTGGGAGAGAGGAAGAAGAAGGTAAGTTAGGTATTTTGGTGGAAGAATGGAGAATTCCTTCCATTTTTTACTTTTATACTTTGATTAAAGAGTGGATCCCACTAATTAAAATTAATCATAATCTTCATTGGTTCATTAACTTAATTAATCTTGATTAACATTTAAACCTTGAAAAATTCCTTATTTGCCACAACTTCCTCTATCATCAAACTTTTTCCCTCAATAATTGCCATAATACCAATTTTGTCCATAGAAAATTTTATTTTTTTTCCAATTCTAGCACTAATCTTTTTAATTTCCAAATAATAATAACCTTAATTATTTTTTCTTATTATTAGTCATTTTTTTATGGATTCCAATTTAGACTCCGATTGAATCTGCGCACCCCACTACGATCACACACAATTGGGGCCTAAATCACTGGATATTATAACTCTAGTCTTAGTAGTGTATATAAATAAGACAATAAACTATATCATGCAATATGCAATATCATGTATTTATATTATGTGCCATATTATTTATTTATTATTTTTTCTACAATTTCTCATTTCATATCATTATTTGTATTTCATTATACTAATTTAGTTAACATGCAAAAATAATTATCACAAATTATCCTATATCAAATTCTTATACCATTATTAACTTATTTATGCCCATAATACATAAGAACTAATAATAAAGATAATAGGATTGAACATCTAAGCATAATAAAATTGTCACCCGGATATAGTAGTATGTGTATTTAAGTGACATCACTGACATTAATATGTAAGTGACACCACCGACATTAATATGAGTGTCATCATGACATTAATATGAACGTCATCACCGACATTAATATGAACGTCATCACCGACATTAATATGAATGTCATCACTGACATTAATATGAATGTCATCACTGTCATTAATAACTAGACTCCTGATTGACATGTCAAACTATCCAAGACTCTAGTTCTAGCTTAGGTATTCTGGAGCTTAATTAATATCATTATAAAATTCATAACTCTTTTACTTCATATATTTCATGGGTGTAATGACTCAATTACTCAATAAAAATATCATTTGCTTAATATAATAAGGTCTAATATAATTTACACATCAAATCCCTCAATTTAAATTCTGCCTTGTTATTAGCAGATTTTATACTCTATTTTGGATCTTAATTTTGGATATGTTAACATCGTAATTAAATTACAATATCTTCTTAAGAATTTTAAATATAGATCTTAGATTTAATATGAAATTTGAATCACTTAATTTGAAGTTCTGCATCAAAAAATATACTCATTTAAATACTAATTGCTCATTAAAAATATTGCCCATAATTTTCTAGATAATTTTGTAGTCTAATGTTTGTGCCAAAATTAAGCACAGTTAAATTCAGAATTAGTTTTTATGTTCTCATGAAATTTTAGCTCTATGTCTTAGCTTTCAAACCCAATAAAGAACACATTAATCTAATTTCCAGAGCTTAAGTTGTAGAAATGTATGTATAGACATCATAAGTCTAGTAAACATGCATCATCTGAATTTTAACACAAAAATATTACTATTTTACAATCATTTACATGCTAAATACTCAAATTATGTAACTTGATGATAAAATATAGACTATTTTCTTAAGTTATGTACTTACTTCTTTGACTTTCTCCCTTTCTCTTTTCCTTTGCTTATCTGAGCTTGTTCCTTGTCTACTTGAGCTCCTAAAACACATAAAAACATCATCAAATGCCTCTCTTTCATCACTTGTCTCTAAACCCTATCTTATCTCTCTTAAAATTCTAAAATCTCGCTCCTCCAAAACATGCTCCAAAAGAGCTCAAAATCTTATTTTCTTTTAGAGAAACCTAAAGAGAATATGAATAACACTTTACCTCAAGCTTTTTCCTTATATGGCTGAAAGTTTGGAAGTTTCTCTCTCCTATTTTCTTGCTTATTTCTCTCTCTTTTTGCTTCCCTAAGCTTTCTCAAGCTTTTTTCTACATGAAAACTTACTTTTCCATGCCTTTCCCACTCTTTTCCTCACTTTCTTTTTCTAGAACAAGGTTTGGCTATGGAGGAAAGGTGGGGGAATGTGGGAGATAGTTTTAATGTAGAAAATTCTAGATTAAAAGTGATAAGGAAGAAAGAAAAAGAAGGAAAGAAGAAAATGCCAAAAATAATTAAAGATGGGTCTCATTTTCATATAAAAATATAGATATTTATGTGTTAATGTACATCTTAATGCATGATACTTGGTGTGGTTGACCATCACATATATGATGTTCCCAAATTATGTCCTTAATTGGTAATTATCCCAATTATTCCTCAAATTTTCTTTAAATCATAAATTGATATCAAAACTTTTCAAATTTTGCAATTTAGTCTCTCAGCATAATTTAGCATCTTTAAATACTTTAAATATTTTATTAGGAATTTTCTATAATTATTTTTTATTATTTTAGTTATTCTCTAGTCAAAATCTAAATTTAGACTATGGTCGGTTTGAAGCATTAGTTTAGCGACACATGTGACTTAGGGCCTAAATTAACGGATATAACAAAATTCCTTAATGCTCCAATTGTAGATTCTTAAGGCCATTGGTTTTGCTTACCAAATTCCTTAATGTTGGAATTGCAGATTCTCATGGCGATTGATTTTGCTAACCAAATTCCTTCATTAACAAAAATGATTTTGTGAGTATACGTTGTAGGAGAGGTAATGTGTACTGAATCTGCACAATTGATAACATATGGAGCTTGGGTCTTTTTAGACATTTTGACATCCAAGACAATCATAAGCGCTTTGGATGTCTTGCTTTATTTGTAATGGTGTAAACGACATTGAAGGCAATGCACAAAGAAAGAGAGAAACATTGAACAACTTGGTGGCTACTACGGAGTGGGTCTAGGAACACTAGAACAAGAGTGGGATGGTTAATGGTGAATGGAAAGTGACATCTACATCATCAACAACACATTGAGAGAGAGTGGAGTAGAGAAGATAGGTGGCGTGCTCTAGGTTAAGAGATTAGGGACTTAGCTCCAAAAGGAATTTTCTTTTATTTTCCTTATAATAGTGAAAAATTAAATGTAATAATTCAATTGGACCCACTAAACCATGTGTCCAACAATTATTGGTCTGAAAAAAGCACATTAGTGTGTGTAAAAATACATGTTACATCCTTAGTGTTCTTCAAAAGGTAAATGATGTGTTATAATTGAAATTTAAAATTTTAAGAGGTCAGCTAAAGAAAAAATGATGTATTAGAGGCATAGTAAACAAAAAACGACTGTAGGAGTTCAAGTGGAAAAAACAAATAAGTATTGTAACACCCTCTTACCCTTCTGCTTAATAGCTAAGTAAGGTTATATCACGACAATAATAAAAAAACATTATTGAATATATATACACTCAACCCAACTAAACAACTGTAACAATTTTATTACATTACTGAGTCTAATACACATACATATAAAAACCTTTACATTATACAAAATCTCACCTTGTTGAGTGACTCAAATTGCTATGTTGCTCTGAATATGGATCCCACTGACTTCTGTAGTTCTCTCTACCTGTAGGAGTTCAAGTGGAAAAAACAGACAAGTATTGTAACACTCTCTTACCCTTCTGCTTAATAGCTAAGTAAGGTTATATCACGACAATAATAAAAAAAATTATTGAATATATATACACTCAACCCAACTAAACAACTGTAACAATTTTATTACATTACTGAGTTTAATACACATACATATAAAAAACTTTACATTATACAAAATCTCACCTTGGTGAGTGACTCAAATTGCTATGCTGCTTTGAATGTGGATCCCACTGACTTCTGTAGTTCTCTCTACCTGTGCCCCACTATTGGCCCTTGAAATAAAAGCTTGCGCAAGAGAAAACAAATTCTTGTGCTGATCTTATGCTCAGTAGTGCAAGCTTTATAGAAATAGGCTACAATACTTATTTAAATTAAACAAATAGCCTAACATGCCTTCTAACAATTTAGTAATAAATAACTTATAGAGAATCATGCTTTTAGCACATTTATGAGACAAAATATACATGCATTTCGTAGAAGTCATATAACTTATATTGAGATACAAGCATCAAGTGTTTCTACATGAGGGCGTAAAACATATAATAGAGGATCATGCCTCTTAGAACAAAGAGCATACAAGGAATAAATGCATTGAACAGAAGTCAGATTATTTACAAATCAATAACATAACATGACATGTCATATCATATACACATATAGCTTATCTATTTTGCCCATAAATTTCACCTAGATCTCATATTAGGGAGACACGAGGGGATAACTCGACCCAAAAGTCAGTAGAAATAGCGGTGCCTGTCAGAAATAATGTTAAGCATATAGATATCATATGATCACCACATAAGTGTCGAATGGTTTTGTCACACCCCCTCACCCAATCAGCTCGTGCCCGGATGAGGGAGTACTACATTGACTCCATCGTTTAAAATATCTTTTTTAAATTATTTATAAATGAAAATCACTTGTATATTTTTTTCTTTATTTACTATTTATTTACTTTGCATTATAAAAGAAATCATAGCATGGAAGATAAACTACATTTTTATATCATAACATGTTCTTTACAAAACATACTATTTATTTTACAAATACTAAAAAATAAAATTCAAAAGAAAATATGCAAAAGTTGTGTGACTCACAGTGGTTGAAATATGTTGCTCTATGGATCAGATCACCGTTATCTTTATCTATTATTGTCTACTTATTCTTTGCTATACCTGTGCGAGAGAAACTCTCATGCTAAGCCCTTGGCTTAGTGGTGCATATAAATAAGGCAATAAACTATTTTATGCAATCATGCATTATTATATATCAACTCAGCTTGATCATATTCTCATGCAAATATACATATTATGATATTCTAGCATGTATAGACATCAAATTATATTCTTTTATTTCATACTTGTTTATTTTATTAACACATTATTATATAACACATCATAATTAACTATGTTACAATTCATAATTCCATTTTTATTTTCCATAACTTCTTTATTTATGCCCAAAACACTCAATCATCTTTTCATGCAACTAATATTTCATAAATTTTATTCTTTTATATCTTATATTTATTTTACTTTATCAAATCATTATTATCCATAGCTTTTTATTGCCCATAACACCTATGAACCCCTGACTAGGATAACGGAGTTGCCATCCAGGCTCTTAGGAATGCCACCCGGGCAATATGATGTGCGCATATAAGTGCCATTATCAGCTTCAATAATAGTGTCATTACCAACTTCAATAATAGTGTCATTTTCGGCTTTAATAATAGTGTCATTACTGGCTTCAATAATTATGTCATTACCGGCTTCAATAATCATACCATTAATTGTTTTCGTTTTCATCATACTTCCCCCTGCTTGACATGCCAAATTATCCTAAGTTGGTTCTAGTTAGGTGTTCTAGAGGTTATACAATCTCATTAAAATTCATAGCAATTAAATTCACACTTTTTATACATTTAATGTCTCAAAATAATTATATAAACACTCAATTAAAATAATATTTACATAATATAACAAGGTTCACATCATGTTACTCATTTTATTCCTCAACTCATATGCTGCTCTGTCACTAATAGATTCTATTCTCTATTTTGGACCTTAATTTTGGTCATGTTTCATTCTGAATTTAGCTACATGGTACTCTTAACAATTTTAGGTCTGAATCGTAGCTTTAATATTCAACTTGAATCACTTAATTCTGAGTTCTGTATCAAAAAATATGATAAAATGAACACTGACTGGTCACTAATAATTTTGCCCAGAATTTTCTGGACAGATTCTAAGTCCGAACTTTATGAATTTTTCTGGACAATTATAGATATATTTGAATTCAATGGTCTGAATAAAATTTATAGCCATATGTCTTAGATTTCAAACCCAATAAAGAACATACAAAACTGAATTCTAGAAATTAAGTTATAACAATTTAAGTACTTATTGTTCATCCATTTCCAGCAAGGAACATACAAACTAGTCACATTCAATTTTTACCAAATTAAATCCTAAATCTAGCAAACATGCATCCCCAAGATTTTCATCACAAATACTATTAATTCATAACCATCAACATACCAAATGATCAAATCATGCAAATAAAAAAATAAAATAGCCTATTGCCTTAGGTTATGCACAAACCTCTCTTTTTCTCTTTTCTTTCTCTTTACTTCTCTTTCTCCTTTCCTTTGCTCCCTTGATCTAGCTCCTTGTCAATTTGAGTTCCTAAAATTTATAAACATATTATTAAAACTTCATAAACCCTAATCTCTCTTTCTTCTTACTCTCTTAAGCTTCCTTGAGCATGAAAATGGAATTTTCCCTTACTTTTTCTCTCTTTTCTCGCTTTCTTTTACTAGAACTAAGCTTTGGCTATGGAGGAACTTGTGGAATGTGGGGTTGGTGTAGAGAACATAATTTTCTAGATGGAAGGATAAGGAAGAAGAACAATTAAGAGAATAAAGATAAACTACATAATTATGGGACACCTAAGGAAAAATCTAGAAGTTTTCATTAATGCCTCATTCATGCACCTCACTTGGCTAATTGTTGTATGCCATTTGGTGTGTTGTGCTTCAAGAAAATGTGGAATACAATTAATAGATAGCAAATTCTAAGAAATTAAGAGCAAAGTGACAAAATTACTTAATTAATGGAGACACCTAAGCCATATTCTAGATGTCTTCATTAATTTCCAATTAATGCATGTTAATTGGCTTCTTAAAATGTGCCACTTGGTGTGGCTGGCCTCCACATGCATTTTATGTCTCAATTCATGTATTTAATTGATGGTTATCCCAATTAATCCTCCAATTTTTGGTAAATTGCAAATTAACCTCTAAACTTTTCAAAATTTGCAATTTAGTCCTTTACCGAAATTTAACATCTTAAAATATTTTGAATGCTTTATTAGATATTTTCCATACTTAATTGCCATTATTTTAATTATTTTTTGATAAAAATCAAAATTTAGACTTCGGTCAAATCAACGAGTAGATTTAACAACTCGTGTAAATTAGGTCTAAATTAGCGGATATGATAGGTTCAGCTAAAGCTAAACAACTTACACACATACTTATAATGTCCCTATTGGAATGCCAACAAATCAACCCTACTCTAGTTCAGGCTTAAATATGGGTTGATACATAAATATTTACACAAAATCCATCTTTGGCTTGTTCATTGTCTGACATGTCATATGCAGAATCTAACTTGGGCATACTTCATAAAAATCTCATATCTCAGGTGTAGATACATTTGTTAGATAAAGTAACGAACCTTTACATATCATCATACATGTACTCACGCATATGTGTCTTACCCATAGCATTATTTAGTGTTACTAAATTTATTATACATATTTACATATACCATAGACAATTTCATATTGTCAAATTCACATGCTGACGCAACCAAGGTATAATAAATATTTATCACTCTGCAAGCTTGTAATCTGAACATGCATACTTAGAGACTTATCAACATATTTTAGACAGACATAACAGGCAAAATTGACTCTTTTACTATTTGATGCATTTATATACAAATTATATTAGACATAGATACCATTATACATATTAGGAATTCCAAGCCTATATTGATCGTATACAAGACATATTGTACATACGCATATATTAGGTGTTGTTCTCAATTTACAACACAATAATGTATATTCATATTATATTATACTAACTTTTTACCTCATGTGTTGTTCAATTAACAATTATTAATCATTTTTTGTTAATAATATGAATTTCCACTCTTCATAATTTATAACTTATGATTACTATGTAGTTTCACATGCTCTAAATTGTTTAGCTTATGTTTGTTGCCTATGGTTATTTTTGATGGTCATGCTTAAATATTTATATCATGTAATTCTCGATAATTAGGGCCTATAAGTTATGCTGGTTATAAAGAGAGAGAATCAGTAGAATATAGATTTAAAGGCTGAAAGTCAGGATGAGAGTGCTTTCATGCCCGTGAATAGGTAAATCACTCCCTTAAAAGTTGTGCTAGGATTCAAAATGGTAGAGTTTAAATGAGGAGGGTTCTTTTTAAATGTATAGTGAGGAAAGAGAACATTCATGTCTATGAATGGTTGAGTCACAATCGTGAATGGTGTTTCACACAATGAAAGCATATTGGTTTTGCATGTGGATAGTCGCACTTTTATTTATCCTTTGCTTCTTGTGTCTACCATAACCTACTCCCCACCACACTAAAACCTTTCTGAGACACCAAAACTTCTCCACCTTTTTAAGCTCCATTAAATCTTTATTCCATTGTTGAAAGGTTGGAAAACTTGAGATCATAGAGTTAAGGGAGAGTTCTTGAAAGGTTGGGATAAAACTTGGCTTTTAGTTCAGTTTTGGCTTATTTTCTATTATGATGATCTTACAAGTATAGTTTATACATTCTTAGGATCTGCTAAAGAGCTTGAAAACACATTCCAAGGGGAAAGACAAGCTTGAAAAGCTTAAAGATTAGTTAAGGCTCCATTTTATTTAAAGGTATGTACATATTAGCATTTAAAATCATTTTCTTTGCATTTTGGCTTGTGAAAGGTGTTGTAAATGCATGATTCAGATGCTAAGGCATGATATATGTGAAAATGGTTTGATTGTTATATGATTTTAAGGGTTTGAATGAATTAAATGCTAACTTTGAGAGTTAATGACTTATGATATGGTTTTTGGCATGAAATGTTGTTTAAATGTGCTTAAATATTGTTAAGACATTATTATGGTATGACATATGAACTGAAATATTGATAGAAGTGACTCACAATGGTCAACCTTAGATTCTTTGAGCGTGTTGCATGAATGATCTATTTTTGGCTCAGTTTTTGCCTTTAAAATCCCAGAATTCGCACCAGTGATAAAAAGGTTCTCGACCATGAATGCTTAACCCATAATAGGTTTCACACCTATGAAACACATGTCTAGAATGGAAAATAGCTTTTCATGCCTTACTTCACAGCTAGGGAAGTCATGAATGGATAAGTTCATGCCCATGAACAATTAGTCATGGTTGTGAACATCGATACCCAGTTTTTCATGTTCAAACCTAGATTTTCATAGTTGGTTTTATAGCTAGGAAACCATGAAACATAGTTTCATGCACATGAAGGATATTTCACAGTCATGAATAATATGTATTTTGTATGCAATAACTTTCACATTTTTGTTCACGGTTAAGCAATTGTGAAGGAAACCTTCATGACCGTGAATGGGCATTCACATCCATAAAGCACAGTGAATGTACAATATGTAGTTTTTTAATATGATTCTTTTTTATGGTTTGTTTAATCATATGATATAAGTTGTTATACATGAATATACACATGTGTACGAGGAAATGTGTGTATGTTTAATGCTTGATAACATGTCTATAAAATGGATATTAAAAGATAAAGTACATGGTTATGTTCTAAATGCCTAGTTCTATAATCTACGACTTGACATAATATATATGGCATGCCATTGAGGGGGCTATAGTACTGTAAGATATATTGAAAAAAGGATGAGGTGGCTTAAGCTTGAATTGTTAGTGCTCTTAACTTGAAAGGATTGGATAAGAGTTTATAGTTAGTAAAGAGGTTGACTAAATCTTGGGTTGTGAGTGCCTCCTGCTTCACTATCCGGACGATTAGAGTCTAAGGTAGGAAAATAATAATGATATGGGAGCTAGAAATACATAAATGGTTGAATATTTGTATTATTACCTATGGTTTGTTATATATGGCTTCTACATATGGTATACGTGTTGGGTTTTGAACATACATCACATACATGACACAACGAAAATATAAAATTTAATTAAATCAAAAACCCATGAATCTCTAAATTTTCCCCTCAAAAAAATTTTGTCCTCAAAATGTACCTTTTTAGCTAGAGTGGAATAATTGTGGATACTGAACCTTCATCACCTCTTCATTTTCCCTTATTGCCTATCAAGGGAATGTATCTACAAATATATGAACCACACCTGTCCATCCAAAAACTGTCCTCCTCTATGGAAGCTCATATATAAATTGCCCTTAATTACATTTTTGTACTATGTTTTGAAGATCAAGATAATAATCACAAGAGGAAACCATCCAAATAATTCATCTGCTGGTGCCTCTGAAAATGGACATTTGATTCAGTTTTCATTGAACCAAATTTTATTGGCTATAGGGAGGAGTCTGAGAAAATTGTAGTGAACTTGATTTTTATTTTCTCGTCTTCATGGGAAGCACATTGAAGTGATTAGTAGAGCTTGATTCTGGTATGTATTGAGCTTCTACAAATAGGGCTTAGTTGGAGGTCTTCTCCACATTCGCAATAAGTCTGTAGAACATAAATATTATAATGATACTTCTGTTATGAACTCAATGCCATTACAGAACAACAGGAACCTTGAAAATGCATTACGGGTTTCTTCCATTTATACATTTCAAAACTAATCTAGATTGATAACGCATATTCAAACATATAAGTCCAAATACATATGACACGTTTTTATGCTCGTGTGGAATGCAAGGAGAGAGAGTGATGAGGCTCGGCCAATGACCTGTGCTCCATGTCTTTTTATACACTACTCAAAATGAGCTATCACTTTTCTTTACCTGAAAAATGATGCAAATTGATGAGTTGTGGCTCAGTGAGAATAACCATCCAATGAGCTCTAAAGTACCAAACAACTCATAATAATAAATCACAAATCCAATATATACCATGTATTCCATTCCATTCATCAGTATCATATACATATCAATAAAGTTGAAACATATAATCATTACTCTTTATGTATGCAAATGCTTTGCTTATTTCATTTTATTGAGACTAAGTTAAACAGACATTGCCCCGGGTTTCCATGTGAACATTTGCATTTGCATTTGCTAACTAGTTTGATCATTTGTTTTATTTGCACATTTGTTGGGCCATATGTCTCTTTTTTTGCTTTACAATATCGATTAACTAGTCACAATGCCTTTTTAGTCCATATGCATATGCACTTGTATTTAAGCATTCATCAACCATTGTATCTTATCACATATAATATACATATACCACATATATACCTCATTTGCCACACATATACCTTGCATATACTATACATATACCATATTTATATATCACATATGTCAAACATATACTTCAAATATACCACAAGTATACCATTTTTATGTACCATAATGTCACAAATTATCCATCATTACATTATCAAGGACCAATCATAACAATCATATGAATCACATAGCAAGCAACATTCATTTGCACTAAAGAATTCAATCGATAATTAAACTTACTGTTCTCCTTTGATTCCGACCCCTAACTTATTATCTATCCGCTCCTTGTGGGTCTCAAATATGTTTCGAGCCTAATATGAAAACATAATCGATTAACTCATGATTAGGGAGACTTAGTGTGGCTTAAACAAATTAATATGCATTGATCATATCAATAGTTAAGATTTTTCTTATGAGGCAGTGTGACCTTATGGGACTGTTTAGCCCATAAATTTTTCTATACTTGACCAATTAATATGATTCTTGTTCCTAATTAACACTAACATATATTTATAGAACATATTAAAATTTCATACCAATTAGACCATTTTACAATATTTTGTGGAATTTCTAAGTGTGTTCTGTTTTCTGCCTTGTTTTCTGCCTTTAGGCAGTTTCAGGGTACTCATTTGGGTTCATCATAACTTATAATATATATGTCATATTTTAATGAAACTTTACAGAAACTTATATGGGTTCATATGGAACATTTTGCATGTTTACAAATTTTATCAATTATGTCTCTAAGGGCTTCAAAATATAACAAACATTTTACTGGTCCAGAATAGAATTGGCCTCCGGACCAGTATTACTTCAAAAGGATATAACTTAGTCTATAAATAACCAATGAAGTTGAAATTAGTACCCTAATTTAGATAAGACATATACCTATAAGTTTCATGTTTTTACCATTTACATAATTTAGCTCTAAATAGCTCCATTTATCCAAACAAGTTTCTGTCTCTGCCCAGGGCACTCAGTAGGCAGTTCAAACCATGGAACAGTCATGGTTCCATTCACTATAACTCAACATTTACAAGACCTATGAACTTGAAATTTTGTATACAGATCCATAACACATATATATACAACTTTTATGTTTTTAGGTACTTCAAATAATGGCTTTAACATATTCTAAATCAAAGCACACAGTAGCTAACTTGGTTAGGGTTCACACCCTGACCAGTTTCAGTACGAAGAGCATATCTCTCCCCATACATAACATCTTGCAAAAATGTTTACATATAAAAAAAAATATAAGACATAAAGGAACAACTTTTGTGTTTTACACTTTTTCAGAATCAATTTCTATTAACATCAAAATCAGGTTGCAATGCAGTGCCTATTAATGAACCTAAGCAACTCAAATCAACCCTAAAGCAATAAGAATTGATTACTTACCAAGGACGAACTTGCAAGGGATCAATTTGGTGCAAAAACTAGGTAAAACAAGGAATATTTGAATTCTGAAATGGAGGAAAATGAAGGAGAAGTCGGGGCTGAAGTGAGGAGGCAGAAATGTGGAAGAAGAAGATAAAGGCAGATTTATGTTTTTGTCTTTTTATCTTTTTCTCATCTCATTTCTCATTTCTCTTCTCTTTTCTCTTCTATTTATCTTTTGTTTCATTTTCATTTTATTTTATCTATATTATTATTATTATTATTATTATTTACATATATATATAATTCGACTAATCTACACAATAATACCGCTTAATCATTTGACCCGGTTTAACTAAATTAACAATGCAAAATGTTTACTAATCTTAATCTAATCATTTTGCTTACTTTAATTTGGTCACTTATTCATTTCATTTCTAATACTTCATAATCCTCATATATGTTATAAGTACACACGTGCTACTCGATACAAGTGCCAAATGCTAGGACACGTAACTAGTGCGTGTCATAAACTTGTTCCTACGAAAATACGTATGAAATGCATTTGTTCAATTGAATTGTATGCAAGATGCTTATGTTCAATGAAATGCATGTGAGGAAGGTCGAGGATGTTACAAAAGTTGAATCTGTATGTCTTGAATTTCCAATCCAACAAGAATAACTCAAAAATCATTTCAAGAACTCAAGTTATGACCAAAAAACTAGATACTATTCATAAGACGAATTTTCCAGCATATCAATTAATTCATACAATTTCCATTTTCATGCAACAACCTCATATTCTAATTTTTATTTTCACATTCATGGCATCATTTAATCACCAATTCATCACTCAATCAAATATCTAGAAATTTCATACACAATTTCACAAACATCACAAAATCAAAATCAACATTTTTCAATATTGAATTTTTGCCAAATGTACATACCTCACAAAATTCACTTCTCTTCACTTTTATCTTCTTCCTAGCTAGCTTTCTCTTTGCCCTTACTTCCTCTTTGATTTTGGTTCAAAGTTTGTTCACTTCCTTGTGCTAACAACAAATTTTACACTAATCAAGCACTAATCACACTAATCCACCCTTAATCATCATTAACATAATAATAACCCTAAATTACTAATTTGAATGGCAACTAACCCCAAAATCAAAGAAAAGAAAAGAAGAAAGTGAGAGGATGGAAGATCGTACCTCACCTTTGAAGATCTTTGACTAAATTTTTTTCTTCTCTTTTTCTCTTCTTTTCTTCCTTCCTCTTCCTTGGTTATGCTCACTTAGCTTCACTTTTTTTCTATTGATCTTACTAATCCAGCCCTTTTTCCATCTAACTTTAGCTTTGATTTAATAAAGAAAAAGAAGAACTACGGCAAAGGGAGGCCACTGCTATAAGAGAGAAAAGGGAGAGAATTTTCTTTGGTTAGATGTGGAAGAAGAAGAAATAATGACAAAAAAGTGAAAATTTGACTTTTTATAGTTGGATTAGGTGGGTGGTTAAGATTAACATATAATCTTGTCCCTCATTGGTCCATTAATTTAAATCACTCTTACTTTATTTTAATCAAAAAAATATTTCTTTCCTTAGATAAAGAATATTCTATTTTTATGCCTTCTTAAAATATCTATGCCAAAAACACTGCAATTTTCAATTTCGTTCAGTGAAAAATTATTTTTTTTCAAATTTTAATTTCAAACTTCAAAATTCTCAATTAATAATATCCAAAATATTTTTCTCATGCCTTATTATTATTTTAATTTTTTTCTTTCATGTCCGAATTTAGACCCTGATCGGTTCAGCACACCGGATTTTGGTCAACCGCGATCGTGGCCTAAATTATCGGGCATTACACTCTATGTATATTAAAATCAAAATAACCATCATATGGAATAAGTAGAATTACCTTTGTTTGATTGCAACTTCAATCTTCAAGTTGTGAGTTTTCCTTCTAGTTGGGTTGCAGTAAACCACAATAATCCAAAGCTTATGGATTGCTCTAGTAATATCCATGCGAAGGAGAGAAGGAAATAACCTCAAAGGATATGGGGTGATATTCTACCAAGGTGCTAGCAATGGGAGAATTTCTTTGAGAGAGAAGAAGAAGAAAACAACTCTTATTTTCTCCAAGGAGGCAACTCAGTTTTCTGTGCTTTAAAAGGGTATTTATAAATTGTCTAATTATAATTAGAGTTGGACACTTAAAATTCTACATTTGGCTTCCTATTCAGAATATATAACCTCAAAATGGCATAGAGTTGCGCAACAATTTGGCCAATTCTGGGTGTGCGTAAAATGGCTTGTTGTCGCCCATGAGGATGCCCTCGTGCACATAATGGAATGCCCTTGTCTATTGTACGTGTGAGGATATCCTTGCATGTGCAATAGAATGTCACTATGCACTTGTCAATTACACGCGACAACCAATAAGTGCACGTGACACGCAACCCTATTTGTTCAAATACGTGAAACTCTTTCTTGCAACATTCTCTCTCATATTTTGGATCTAATCTAAGGCCCATTTCACATTTCATTAATTCCTTCTATGTGTGTGATCTATTAGGTTGCTAGTTATGTTGGCAACTCAAATCATCACATAATTTTGAGCAGATCATGAACGGTATGACCACCCAAATAATTGGAAAGTCAATGGTCTGACTATAAACCCTTCTAGAGACAACTTCCATACAATTTGAACTTTCACTATTCTATACTTCACTCAGTTCAGAGTATGGACCATGTGTCAACTCCCACTAGATTGACTATATCACATCTAGTTCAAGTGATATTAGCTCTTGTCTATGAAACTCATTACTCTACTAGACATGTCATTGAAGACCTTCTTCAAGACTTATCTACTTCGGATAAGGATTTTTGAGTAATGATCTCTATAAAAGGCCATAGGTATACTCTCTTTCTATCAGAAGTGGTGCATCCTTTATTGACTACTCAACTACCTAAAAATTCTCATGGTAATCCAATCACCACCCTATGAGCGACCTCTGAGAGGCAACAAGGAATGAATTTAAAGTATAGGATTTACTATCCAAAATAACCTTGAGCATCTCAAGTCTAAGGATACATGCACCATTACAATAATAAGACTATTACTGACATCAAATATATATTCATGTGATTGTCTTATAGGAGGTTATCCAATGTACTTGGCTACTTAAGCAAGCATCCACATGTTAACTCTAAAGATATTATGTTTTCAACTTATGAGATCAACTGCTTGACCTAATCAAAGAGTATAATATGTGCTAGTCTATCTGGATTAACAATGTCCCATCTTGTTAATCCTATGACTAGCAATAGTTTAAATATAAACACAATTAAACATGAGTGGAATCTCACTATCATGAGTTCCTTAATATTGTGTTACATACTAAGGACTTCATTGAACAATCTAATATCTATATCAATTCATATGCAATGAATACCATATAATGAAAATGCTTTTATTAATAAATAGTAAATGACTACATTAAGTGCCTAAGGTGATTGCCTTTAGGGCACCTCTCTAACAATCTCCCAATTGCCTTTAGAACACCCTATCCACGATTACAATCACCTTTTGAGAGCAAGAGTAAGTTGCGACCGTAAGATCCCATCACCAACCGTGACTTTTTCTATCTCATGTTCTGAATCCAATCTTGGGCCCATTTCATATCTCTTTCTGTTGCTCAGATATTAGACCAAGAAGGGGGGTTGAATTGGAGTTTCAAAAATTAAACTTTAAAGTGCGGAAATAAAATTGCTAATTTTAGAAGGGATAGAGAAAATCAGACACAAAGATTTATAGAGGTTCGGGTATTAACAAACCCTACTCCTCTCCCCAATCGCAATTGGGAGTTTCACTAACACACTAAGTGTTACAATGGAGTTTTACAAGCTCACTCCCAACTATGGTGTTTCTCACAATGGCTCACACCTAACCCAGAAATCTCTTGTGTTTTAATGGCTCACACAATAACCAATTCCTTTGTGTTTTACAGGCTCACACAAATAACCTACACTTTGTGTTTTACAGGCTCACACAAACAACCTACACTTGTGTTTTACAGGCTCACACAAACAACCTTTTAATTTGTGTTTTGGAGGTTCACACAACTAACCCTTACAAGTGTTCTTCTCTTAACCCAGAACTACCCAATGCTCACTTGAGTAAAGATTACAGAGAGAACCACTTATAAATCTTTATTGCTCAAATATGAGGAGCAAAAAGATTTTTACAAAGAATAGATTTGTTCTCAAAGTATAAAAGTACAAGATAGCTTGTGATTTGAAGTATATGCTAATCTTTTGTTTTTCTTATCATTCTCTTATCATCCTCTTGTTTCTTAATGCATAAATGACTTCCATTTATACTCCCATGGCTAAATATAGCTGTTGGGGTGCATTAATTAAGAAACTAGCCGTTATACCAACCAAAAAATCGCGCCTAACATTTTTCTCTTTCATTGGTCACGGGCGTGAATATGCTTGTCACGGGGGTGACAGTTCTTCCCAAGCCATGACTGAAGTGGTGACCTTGGTCGTGAAGCTCTCAGGAATGTCTTGACATATAGAGTCACGGGCGTGACATTAATTAGTCACGGGCGTGACACTCTTCCCAGCCGTGAGACAAGTGGTGACTCAGGTCGTGAAGCTGTCTGGATGAAATTGAATGAATCCTTCACGGGGGTGACACCTTAATTCACGGGGGTGAATATCTTCACAGCCGTGACCTAAGTGGTGACTCTGGTCGTGAAGCTCTCTGGTTGAAATTACACAACTCTTCACGGGGGTGACACATTTAGTCACGGGGGTGACTGAAATGCTTACTTCACGGTTTGGTTTTCCTTCATGGCCGTGAACTTCAAATGTTGGTTTTGGTAACGGTTAGCTTTCTTCACGGGGGTGACTCCTAGAGTCACGACAGTGAACATGCTACTTCTTGCTTTTTGTTTCTCAAGGATTATTCTTCCAATTCTCCATTCTTGCTATTTTAATTCATGTCCTCTATAATATACTTTCAAAAACAAGTATGTTTAATACAATATTGCTATATTATTTATTATCATCAAAATGACAGAAATACCCCTCAAGGTTAACAATCTCCCCCTTTTTGATGGTGACAAATAATCTAGCAATATGTGATTTTGAGAAGTCTCCCCCTCAAAATATACTTAGGATAAAAATTATAATGTGCAAGAATAGTAAATAAAGATGTAGCATTTAACTAGATTTTAAGTATATGCAAGTTATATGAGAAGTATATCCAATACATACCATAAATCCTTTTCAAGACATAAAGTGTATGTAAGGTGTATTTAAGATATATCATGGCATGTTGTAACTTGCTTTTAAGGTGTATGCAAAGTATACTTAAAGTATGTAGAGGCTCAGTTTTTCAATTATCTACTTTGCATCAAGATTTTTAAATCAATTCAAAATCTGTTTACTTTTTGATTAACAATTCTTATATTGCTAGTTTGATACTACTTTCCCTTATCATATTATATTGCATATTGCATATTGATAGTTTTCTCCCCCTTTTGTCATCAATCAAAAAGAATATGTAGATTGAAGTAAACAAAAGCAAATATATATTATGAAGGAAAGGATACAAACTAAGAAAGGAAATTTAAGATTTCCTACGCAAACATAACAAACAATCAAAGAAAAAATGATCAAACATAGCAAATTTAGGCTACACTCTAGCCTATATCCTAGCCAGACATCCTATCACGAAGCCTAGCTACTTCAACCTCAAGGCTGTCTATCCGAGACTCCATGAAGTCCTTGAGGTTTTTCAACCTCTCATCCATGGAAGTCTGCAGCTGCTCCAGACGTGGTGCTAAGAGGTCGACCACCTCCTGCGCTAAAGACGGTGTGGAGGCTGAGGACTGTCCAATGTCCTGCTCGATGGCTGGAGTTGTTTGCTCAATCCTAGCCCTCTTTTTCTGCTGGACTCCCTGGAGGCATGCTTTAAAATCCTCCGTGTCATGATCTTCCCAGATAATTTCTCCAGCAGTATCAATGAAGCGGTAGAAGATATCGTTTTGAAAAACGATTCTGACAGCTGCTCCCATCTTGATGAATGACTCTACATCCAGCCTATCTCATGGATGTGCAGGAATGATGTTGAAGTGGTGGTTATCCAGCTTCAAGTAATTGAGCTTCACTGCCATATGAGTGACATAAGCCCCAATCAATATATCTCCTGTGGGCTTAGTGGCGATGGAGAGAAGATGGTTTGCAAACCATCTGGAAAGTGCCACTGTGACTCCCCTGCGAGCCATCTCGAATAGGAAGAGTTCTGACTTCCTAATAGTTCCATTGCTCTCTCCCCGAGCAAAAATGCTATAGGTTAGAAACCTATGCAAATACCTGTGTACTGGGGTCCTGAGATGTGTGCTCTTAGTTTTCTTGACATCCCAGCTGCAATCCGTGCCAAAATGTGTTCATGCTGCAGGGGCAGAGAATTCTACCTCAGTCTCATTCAGAACGCCATCAGATGGTAGGTTGAACAATTCTCCAAATGCAATGGCGCTGAGAGTGGTTGCATTATTGCAGAGTTGGAATTTTACCACTCCAGTTGGTGAAACCTGCAAGGTGCTGAGAAATTCTAGCGTTGGCTCCCGTAGAGTTGGAAAATGAATGTCAACAAATTCCTTTAAATGACAGACTTAAAGTTGCACTGTCATAGCCATCTCGAGCCCGAGATTCTGGACTGATTGCCATTCGAAGGACCTTGAAGATAAAATAGGTCTCTTCTTCAAAGTTGCATACCGAGGATGGCAACTTTCTGGAATAATGTTCATGAGGTAATCTGAATACCTCTTTGGTGCATGAGAATTCTTTCTCTTTCCCTTTGATGAAGCAGACTCCATATTTGAAGATTTAGTAGTTGATGGAATTTAAAGGAGAAAAGAAATTGAATGAAAATATGATGAAGAACCCTAGAAATGTATGGTTTCTTCTGAAGAATCAAACTTTTGATGGTATTTATAGTGAAATTTCAAGTCTTTGGGGTCGGAATCATCAATGTCTTAATGAATGAGAGTAAATGAGAGCGGTTTTGGGAGTTAGAGAGTTGAAATGAAAAGTGTAACCGGCTGTTTTCTTATATATTCGATACATTCATGGGCGTGACTTAATTGTTCACGGGCGTGAATAGTCGTGTTCACGGTTTGCTGAAGCAGTGTTCCACCCGTGAATAAAAGTGTGAATAAGTTCACGGGCGTGATAGATGAACATCACGGGCGTGAATGATCATAGGTCACGGGGGTGAACATATTGTCACGGGCGTGAAGGTTCTTTGCCACGGGCGTGACTCAAGCCGTGTAACTATGTTTCACCACTTGAAGCCGTGAATGATACTGCCTCTTTGGGCCACTTAGTTCACGGGCGTGAGGATAAGTTACGGGCGTGACTCCCCTTTAATTTTCATCAGATTGAAATTAAGTTCTGCAACAATTAATCAAAAATTTTATCTTATAACTTGTGATATGTTTTAATATCAACAATTAAAATTCCTTATTCTTGTAATCACAAGGTCAATCCATCAATCATACCTAGTTCTCTTCTAATGAAATTAAATCTTTGCTCATTTAGAGGCTTAGTGAAAATGTCTGCTAATTGCTTTTCTGTGCATACAAATTCTAATTCAACATCTCCATATTGAACATGATCTCTAATAAAATGATGTCTAATGTCAATATGTTTACTTCTAGAGTGTTGAATAGGATTCTTTGAAAGATTTATAGCACTGGTGTTGTCACATTTTATAGGTATATGGTTCATCTCATGACCATAGTCCTTAAGTTGTTGTTTCATCCAAAGAATTTGTGTACAACAACATCCAACTGCTACATATTCAGCTTCAGCAGTTGAGAGAGCAACTGAAACTTGTTTCTTGCTAAACCATGAAACCAAACATTTCCAATGAAGTGACAAGTACCTGAAGTACTTTTTCTATCTAAAAGACTACCAGCATAGTCTGCATCTGAATATCCTATAATATAAAAAGATGAATTCCTAGGATACCATAAACCTAGATGCAATGTACCATGTAAATATCTTAAAATCCTTTTTACAGCATTTAGATGAGATTCTTTAGGACATGATTGAAATCATGCACATAAGCAAACACTATACATAATATCAGGTCTAGAAGCAGTGAGATATAAAAGTGATCCGATCATACCTCTATAAAGCTTTTCATTAATGTTCTTACCCTTTTCATCTTTGTCCAATTTTGTTGATGTGCTTATTGGAGTCTTGGCATTTTTGCATCATTCCATACCAAATTTTTTGATTAAGTCTTTGGCATATTTGGATTGGTTGATGAATATGCCCTCATTGCTTTGTTTGATTTGTAGACCAAGGAAATACTTAAGTTCTCCCATCATGCTCATTTCAAATTCCCTAGTCATGCACTTAGCAAATTCTTGACAAAGCAGCTCATTAGTAGAACCAAATATTATATCATCAACATAAATTTGAACAATTAGTGTCTCATGCTTATGCTTTTTGATGAACAGTGTAGTGTCAACATTTCCCTTTGTAAAACTATTTTCTAATAAAAAAGAACTTAGTCTCTCATACCAAGCTCTTGGAGCCTGTTTTAAACCATACAAAGCTTTTGAAAGTTTAAAAACATGATTTGGCAAATCATAGCTTTCAAAACCTGGTGGTTGTTCTACATACACTTCTTCATCTATATAGCCATTTAGAAATGCACTTTTCACATCCATTTGAAAAAGTTTGAAATTCATGTGACATGCATATGCTAAGAGTATTCTTATAGCTTCTAATCTAGCTACAGGTGCATATGTTTCATCATAGTCTATACCTTCTTCCTGATTATATCCTTTTGCAACTAGTCTTGCTTTATTCCTGGTTATTAACCCTTGTTCATCTAACTTATTTCTAAATACCCATTTGCTGCCTATGATTGGATGATTCTTAGGTCTTGGAACTAGGTTCCATACCTTATTTCTCTCAAATTGGTTGAGTTCCTCTTGCATGGCAATTACCCAACTTTCATCATTAAGAGCCTCATCAATGTTTTAGGCTCAATTTGTGAAATAAAAGCTATGTCAGTGACTAAATGCTTGAAATGAGATCTAGTACTTACTCCCTTTGATAGATCACCAATTATTTGCTCTTTTGGATGATTTCTGTTCATTCTCCATTCTTTTGGAAGTTCTTGCTCCATTTGTTCTTGATTTTGAGGTAGTAGATTTTCTTGATCATTTTCTTCTTTTCCATTTTCAATGACAAGTTTTTCCATATTATCTACAACATCATCAAGAGAACCTTTCACAAGATCAAGTCTACTAGATTCATTAAAAACAACATGCATGGATTCTTCCACTATTAATGATCTTTTATTAAATATTCTATATGCTTTGCTGGTTGTAGAGTATCCTAAAAAGATACCTTCATAAGACTTAGAGGAAAAATTTCCAAGATTGTCCTTGGTGTTCAATATAAGACACTTGCATCCAAATACTCTAAAGTATGATACCAAGGGCTTTCTTCCATTCCATAGCTCAAATGAGGTTTTGTTTAAAAGAGCTCTTTTGAAAACTCGATTTGAAATATAACGTGCAGTGTTTGTGGCTTCTGCCCAAAAATAAGTTGGTAAATCATATTCATTAAGCATTGTTCTTTCCATTTCAATTAATGTTCGATTTTTCCTTTCAACTACTCCATTTTGTTGAGGTGTTCTAGGAGATGAGAAATTATGTGAAATGTCATGTTCAAGACAAAAATTTTCAAAGTTTTCATTTTCAAATTCTTTCTCTTTACTCTTTACTAGCGCTTTTTAGGCTTCGATGCTAGACAAGGCTCTGATACCAATTGTTGCCCAGATATTAGACCAAAAAGGGGGGGTTAAATTGGAGTTTCAAAAATTAAACTTTAAAGTGCGGAAATAAAATTGCTAATTTTAGAAGGGATAGAGAAAATCAGACACAAAGATTTATAGAGGTTCGGGTATTAACAAACCCTACTCCTCTCCCCAATCGCAATTGGGAGTTTCACTAACACACTAATTGTTACAATGGAGTTTTACAAGCTCACTCCCAACTATGGTGTTTCTCACAATGGCTCACACCTAACCCAGAAATCCCTTGTGTTTTAATGGCTCACACAATAACCAATTCCTTTGTGTTTTACAGGCTCACACAAATAACCTACACGTTGTGTTTTACAGGCTCACACAAACAACCTACACTTGTGTTTTACAGGCTCACACAAACAACCTTTTAATTTGTGTTCTGGAGGTTCACACAACTAACCCTTACAAGTGTTCTTCTCTTAACCTAGAACTACCCAATGCTCACTTGAGTAAAAATTATAGAGAGAACCACTTATAAATCTTTATTGCTCAAATATGAGGAGCAAAAAGATTTTTACAGAGAATAGATTTGTTGTCAAAGTATAAAAGTACAAGATAGCTTGTGATTTGAAGTATATGCTAATCTTTTGTTTTTCTTATCATTCTCTTATCATCCTCTTGTTTCTTAATGCATAAATGACTTCAATTTATACTCTCATGGCTAAATATAGCCGTTGGGGTGCATTAATTAAGAAACTAGCCGTTATACCAACCAAAAAATCGCGCCTGACATTTTTCTCTTTCATTGGTCACGGGCGTGAATATGCTTGTCACGGGGGTGACAATTCTTCCCAAGCCGTGACTGAAGTGGTGACCTTGGTCGTGAACCTCTCTGGAATGTCTTGACATATAGAGTCACGGGCGTGACATTAATTAGTCACGGGCGTGACACTCTTCCCAGCCGTGAGACAAGTGGTGACTCAGGTCGTGAAGCTCTCTGGATGAAATTGAATGAATCCTTCACGGGGGTGACACCTTCATTCACGGGGGTGAATATCTTCACAGCCGTGACCTAAGTGGTGACTCTGGTCGTGAAGCTCTCTGGTTGAAATTACACAACTCTTCACGGGGGTGACACCTTTAGTCACGGGGGTGACTGAAATGCTTACTTCACGGTTTGGTTTTCCTTCATGGCCGTGAACTTCAAATGTTGGTTTTGGTAACGGTTAGCTTTCTTCACGGGGGTGACTCCTAGAGTCACGACAGTGAACATGCTACTTCTTGCTTTTTGTTTCTTAAGGATTATTCTTCCAATTCTCCATTCTTGCTATTTTAATTCATGTCCTGTATAATATACTTTCAAAAACAAGTATGTTAAATACAATATTGCTATATTATTTATTATCATCAAAATGATGGAAATACCCCTCAAGGTTAACACTTTTAATCCTTTTATGCGTGTGACCTATTAGATTCCCAATTATAGTGGCAGCTCAAAACATCAAATGAATCTACGTAGATCATGAGTGGTATCTAGTAATACATCATGACCACCTAAATAACCAAAAAGTTAGTGGTCTGACTATAAACCTTTCCATAAAAACTTTTTATGCAATTCATCCATTCACCTCACTATATCTCATATGGTTCACAATATGGATTGTGTATCAATTCCCACTAGACGTAATATATTACATATAGTCCAAATGATATTAGTTTTTATCTATGAGACTCATTACTCAATGGGATATATCCTTGAAGACCTTCTTTAGGATACACCCCAGGCAATGATTTATGAGTAATGATCTCCATAAGAGGCCATAAGTATACTCTCTTTCTATTAAGAATGGTGAAACATATATTGACTACACAACTACCTTTGAATACCTCAACTATACCCAATCACCACCTTTTGAGTGACCTCTAAAAGGTAACTAGGAATGGAATCAAAGTATAGATTTTAGTATCCAAGACAATCTTGAGTGTCTCAAGTCTAAGGATAGTTGCACCATTGTGATGATGAGATTATCACAAACATTGAACAAATATCCATGTGGTTGTCTCATGGCTAGGTCATCTAATGTACTTGGCTACTCTCACAAGCATCCATATGTGTATTAGAGTAGGGTTAATGAGGTTATTTATTTGTCCTATAATCTGTATTATAGTAGGTTAATAAAACACTAGGTTTAAGCTTCCAATTCAAAATATGATTGTTGAACTTGGGCACAAATCCTCTTGACGTAGTGCAAATTATGATCGTGAAAAACTTGTCACAACCGTGACATTCTGCGACATGAATTGGCAATGAGAAACATATTAGTTCACGATATCAATAACACCCTCTAACTCCATTGTGAATACCCTATCCATGAGTATGATCACCTTTTGCACCAAGAGCAAGTTGTGACCGTAAGATCCCATCACCAACTACAAGTTTGTCTAGCCCTACTTTTTCTATCTCATGTTCTGGATCCAATCTTGGGCTGATTTCTTATCTCCTTCAATCTTTCTATGCATATGACCTATTAAGTTTCCAGTTATGTTGGTAGCTCAAACATCAAATAATTTTGAACAGATCATGAGCAGTATCTAACAATACATCACGACTACCCAAATTACCTAAAAGTTAATGGTTTGTCTATAAACCCTTCCATAGAAAATTTTCATGCAATTCATCCTTTCACCATACTATATCTCATTTAGTTCAGAGTATGGACTGTGTGTTAACTCCCACTAGACTAACTACATCATATATAGTCCAAATGATATTAGTTCTTATCTATGAGAATGATTACTTTATGAGATATATCTTTGAAGACCTTATTCAAGACATGTTCACCTCAGCCAAGGATTTATGAGTAATGATCTCCACAATAGGTCATAGGTATACTCTCCTTCTATGAGGAATGGTAAATCCTCTATTGACTACTCAACTGCTTTTGAATACCTCATGCTATACTCAATCACCACCTTATGAGTGACCTCTAAAAGGTAACAAGGAATGAAGTTAAAGTATAGAATTCAATATCTAAAATAACCTTCAGCATCTCAAGTCCAAGGATACTTACACTATTGCCATGTTGATACTATCATTGGTGTTGAACAAATATCCATGTGAATGTCTAATAGCTAGGTCATCCAATGTACTTGGCTACCTTGCAAACATCCATAGGTTAACTCTAAACATCTAATGTTTGTAGTCTATGAGACCAACTACTTAGCCTAGTTAAGGAATACAACATGTCATAATCTATTCATATTAGTAATGTCTCAGCTTGTTAATCCTTTGACTATGGATCATTTAGGCACAAGCACAATTGCACATGATATGAATTTCATTATCATGGTCTCATCATGATTTCCTTCATGTTATGTTACATAATAAGGATTTTGTTAAAAGGTCGAATATCTAAATCAAATTCATATATTAATGAATACCAATATAATAAAAATGTCTTTTATTAATAATAAATGAGTACATAAAATGTCTAAGGTGATTTCCTTTAAGGCACCTCTCTAACAAAATTCCTTCAATTGGTATATTGAAAAATTAATGCAATACTGGATAGCAAGGCTGCCTAGGTTTTCCCAGTTTAGAGCAGCCAACATTATTTATACTATAAGTAGAGATATAGGCCTTGGTTGTTGATTATTCCAATTTATATATAAATAAAAGATATAAATTTAAAACTTTTAAAACTATTATGAATAACTCAACCTCAAATGAGATCACTTAATAAGTTGAAATTCAGAAGCAAAGTAGGGCAACAAGTCTGCCAAGAGTAGAAAAATGTGATTGTGTAAGGTACTAATTGATAAACATGTAAATTTTTGAAAGAGAGATGCCTGCCTCATCAAGAGGAAGAGAAGAAAAGGGAAAGAAGGAAGAATTTTGATGTAAAGAAAAAAGGCATATTCAAGCTTTATGGCAATAGCCATAAATTTATTAAATTCAAAATAATGAAAATTGTTTTGTTTAATATGTTTGTGAAAATTTTTTAAATGATATTTAATGGCATGTTTAGTAAGTGAACTACTATTATATGTGTGTTGATATATGATTGTTTGACACATGCATTATAATGTGAATGCTTGTTATGTCTTTCGAATTGCAACCTGTTAAAATATCAAATATGCAAATTGTATTACTTATGATATACATATGTTAGAAAGGCGTCCTAAAAGCAATCACCTCAGACACTTGATGTACTCATTTATAATTAGTAAAAGAAATTTTCATTATATTGGTATTCATTCATATATGAATTTGACTTAAATCTTAAATCGTTTAATGAAGTCCATCGTATGTAAATATATCATGAAGGAAATCATCATGAGATCATGATAGTGAAATTTCTATTATGTGCAAAATTGTATTTATTCCTAAATTATCCCTAGTTATAAGATTAACAAGATGATATTAACAAGATGAGATATTATTAATCTGAATAGACTAGCACATGTTATACTCTTTGACGAGGTCAAGTAGCTAATCTCATAAGCCAAAGACATGGGATGTTTAACGTTAACATGTTGATGCTTGTTAGAATAGTCAAGTACGTTGGATGACCTGCTATGGGACAATCATATAAATATTTATTCAATGTTAGTGATAGTTTCATCATAGTAATGGTGCAAGTATTCTTAAATTTTAAGATGCTCAAGTTATCTTTAATATTAAATCTTGTACTTTGACTTCATTCTGTGGTGCCTCTCAGAGGTTGCTTATAGGATGGTGATTGGGTATAATATGAGGTATTTGAGTAGTCAATAAAGGATTCACCACTCCTAATAGAAAGAGAGTATACCCATGGCCTCTTATAGAGATCATTACTCAAAAATCCTTGGCCGAGGTGGACAAGTCTTGAAGAATGTCTTCAATGGCATGTCTAATAGAGTAATGAGTCTCATAGACAAAAACTAATATCATTTGTACTAGATGTGATATAGTCAGTCTAGTATTAGCTGACACACAGTCCATGCTCTGAACCAGATAATGTATAGTTTGGTGAAAGGACAAATTGCACAATAATTGTATATGGAAGGATTTATAGTCATACCATTGACTTTTCAATCTATTGGCTGTTGTAATGTGTTGCTAGATACTGTTGGGTTTTGAAGAACAAATTACATTGATAAACGCATCGGAAAAATAAAAATTTCAAAATTCGAAACAAAAGATCATACTTGTGTCATTAAAACTAATTTATATAAACATAGATGTTAGAAATTATACCTTGTAATTTCTTATTTGTTCAAATTTTCACCTTGTTGGATTGTAGCAAACCACAACAATCCACACTAAGATATCTCTAATGATAATCCACGTGAAAAATGAAGAAGAAACTATTTAAAGAAATGGTTTGAACAAATTCAAAGTGCTAGCTTTGAAAGTGTTCTTGAGAGAATTTTATTGTTTTAAAAATATTTTTTTCACAAAAAAATATTTTCATGCCTATTTTCTGCCATTTGATGTCTTTTCTATTTGAATCAAATTCAAAGAAAAGATCAAAAGTCAAAAATGGAGAAAAGAAAACTTGAATGAATAGTAAATTTTTGTAATGACCATGATTGACCTAATTAAGGCTAAATTTACCCGTTGGCCAACGGGAGGTAGCATCGCGTGCACTATGTAAGGTTTTGAAGAATGAATCATATTCATAAATGCAGCGAAAAATAAAATTTTTCAAAACCCAAAACAAAATATCATACTTGTACCATTAAAACTAATTTATATAAATGTAAATGTTAAAAATTATACCATGTAATTTCTTATTTGTTTTTCAAATCTTCACTTTGTTGGGTTGTAGCAACCACAACAATCCACACTGGAATGTCTCTAATGATAATCCATGTGAAGAATGAAGAAGAAACTATCAAGAGAAATGGTTTGAACAAATTCAAAGTGCTAGCTTTGAAAGTGTTCTTGAGAGAATTTTTGTTGTCTTAAATATATATTTTTTTTCACAAAAAATATTTTCATGTCTATTTTTTATCATTTGATGTCTTTTCTATTTGAATCAAATTCAAAAATAAGATGAAAAGTCAAAAATGGAGAAAATGGAAACAAATGAATAGTATTTGACCATAATTGGCCTAATTAAGGCCAAAAACTGTCGTTGGCCAACGGGTGGGAGACAGCAGGTGCGCTGGGCCTGCTGTGGGCTGCTGCTGGGCAGCCCAGCTGGCCCGCAAGGCTAGCCAATAGACTGCCTCGCCTACGCAGGCCCGTGACACTCCCAAACGATTTTTCCGTGCGATCTCATTGCGATCCATCCTGAAATAATTCTCTCATATTTTGGATCATATCCAAGACCATTTTACTCATTCTCCATATCATCAATGCGTGTGACCCATTAGGTTCCTGATTATATTGGTCACTTAAATTAACAATTAATTTAAGCAAGTCATGAGCGGTATCTAACAACACATCATGACCCCCAATTGACCGGAAAGTCAGTGGTTTGACTACGAACCTTTCCATAAACAATTTCTGTGCAATTCCTTTCACCATTCTATACCCCATTTGGTTCGGAGTATGGACATGTGTCAACTCCCACTAGATTGACTATGTCACATCTAGTCCAAGTAATGTTAGTTCTTGTTCTTGAGGCTCATTACTTTATTAGATATGTCATTGAAGACTATCTTTTTGAAATTTCCACTCCGGCCAGAGATTTCTGAGTAATGACCATGACAAGAGGCCATTGTTATACACTCTTTCTATTAAGAGTGGTTAATCCTTTGTTGGTTACCCAATTACTTTCAAATACCTCAAGATGTATCCAATCACCACCCTATGAGCTACCTCTCTGAGGCAACAAGGAATAATGTCAAAATATAGAATCAATATTCAAGATATCCTTAAGTACCTCAAGTCTAATGATACTTGCATCATTGCTATGATGAGATTATCATTGACATTTGAGTAGATTATCCATATGATTGTCTCATATTTGGTCATCCAATGTACTTAGCTACACTTAGCAAGCATCCACATGTTAACTCTAAATATCTCATGTTTATAGATTATGAGATCTACTACTCGATCCAATCAAGGAGTATAACATGTGCTAGTCTATCTGGATTAATAATGTCCCATCTCATTAATCCTATGACTAGGGATAATTTTGATACTAACATAATTACACATGATAAGAATCTCAATATCATGATCTCATCATGATTTCCTTTATGCTATGTTATGTATCAATGACTTCATTAATTGATTTAAGATCACTTATCAATTCATATATCAAATGAACATCAAATTAATGAAAAAACATTTTATTAATCAAATAAATTTGTACAATAAATGCTAAAGGTGATTACCTTTAGAGCACTCCTCTAACACACTGGGCCTGCTGTGAGCTGTCGTTGGGTAGCCCAGCTGGCCTGTTAGGCAGGCCAATTGCCTGCCTAGCTGCGCGGGCCCATACAGGCTCGTGATCCTCCCGAATGATTTTTTTAGTGCGAAATCATCGCGATCCATCCTGAAATAATTCTTTCATATTTTGGATCCCATCCAAGACCATTTTACTCATTCTCCATATCTTTAATACGTGTGACCTATTAGGTTCTCGGTTATGTTGGCAATTTAAATTAACACTTAATTTAAGCAAGTCATGAGCGGTATCTAGCAACACATCATGACCCCCAATTGACCGAAAAGTCTGTGGTTTGACTACGAACCTTTCAATAGACAATATCGGTCCAATTATTCCTTTCACCATTCTATACCCCACTTGGTTCAGAGTATGAACATGTGTCAACTCCCACTAGACTGACTACTTCACGTCTAGTCCAAGTAATGTTAGTTCTTGTCCCTGAGGCTTATTACTTTATTAGATATGTCATTAAAGACTATCGTTATGACATTTCCACTCTAGCTAGAGATTCCCGAGTAATGACCATGACAAGAGGCCATGGGTATACACTCATTCTATCAGGAGTGGTGAATCCTTTGTTAGTTACTCAATTACCTTCAAATATCTCAAGCTATATCCAATCACCACCCTATGAGCAACCTCATTGAGGCAACAAGGAATAGTGTCAAAATACATAATCAGTATTTAAGATATCCTTGATGCGACTATCATTGACATTTGAATAGATTATCCATATGATTGTCTCATAGCTGGTCATCCAATGTGCTTAGCTACACTTAGCAAGCATCCCATGTTTATAGATTATGAAATCTACTACTCGATTCAATCAAGGAGTGTAACATGTACTAGTTTGTTCGGATTAACAATGTCCATCTCATTAATCCTATGACTAGGGATAATTTTGGTACTAAAATAATTACACATGATAAGAATCTCAATATCATCATCTCATCATGATTTTCTTCATGCTATGTTATGTATCAAAGACTTCATTAATTGATTTAAGATCGCTATCAATTCATATATCAAATGAACATCAAATTAATGAAAAAGACTTTTATTAATCAAAGCTTTTGATAAAATATACCAAAAATTTGTCCAAAGCTTTTAGCTGCTTTCGTCCGGGCACCCTTTCTCTTCTGACAATTTTACTATCTACAGCTACTCTTTAAAACCTGCGTGAGAGGAAACCACCCACGCTAAGCTACTAGCTTAGTGGTGCTTCAAAGATAAAAATTTTACATACATATATTTTCTTACATGTCAATTAATCATTTTATAAATAAGGCATAAAATAAAGAATTATATGAAAACAAATAAATTTTATCAAACATTTCATATTTAACAATTTTAATTTAACATAACATTATTGAAATGATATACTTTTATATTAGTGTTATTTTTCATTTTTTCTTGTGCCCATAACACCTATAACCGAACTAACTAATATGAATAATGGAGTTGACATTACCAGCTTTCATAATATTGCGCTGAGCGATGTTATAATAATGTTAATAATTGCTTTTGTAATATTGTCATTATCGGCTTAATAATTTTGCGCCGAATGCATTTATAAATTTGCCATTATCGGCTTTTGTATTTAGCACTGGGTGTCTTAAATCCCCTGATTGACATGCCAAACTATTCTTTATTCTAGTTCTAGATTAGGTATCTTAGGGCTTAACTATTTTTATATTTATTCACAATATTTTCAAAAACGATAATTGTACTAAATTTTCACATACATGTTTATTTATTTTTGCTATTTGTTTCCATTGTTATTGCAGCGCTCTCTTACCCTACTAGTCGTTAATAGTGTATGGAAGTGCTACTAAGCTCATTTATTTATGTAAAAACCAATACTCAAATTATTGTATAATTTTTTTCAATTTTCTAGTTTATTATTAGCGGAATATTTATTACTATAATTCTTTTTTTTTCATTTAAATATGTAACCAGTGATATAAATATTTTGATTTAAAAGAACTCATTCATTAAAGCAAAATATTTAGAAATATATTTACCATAATACCGAATATATTAATTACAAAATTCAATCCTTATAAATCCTACATGCCACATTTTACATCAAAAGAAATTCTCAATATTTAATTTTTACAATATAATTTCCAAAACATACAAAAAGAAACTAGACTGCTGCAATCTGATTTTGGAATTTTCTCTTCTTCGGTCGCCCTATCGGAGCAGCTACTTCTATTTATCTGCACATGAAACACATGCGCTAAGTTACTAGCTTAGTGGTACGTTTGACAACTATCCAATAATTATATAAATATTTTCAAAATAAAACTTTAAAAACTACAATTAACTTACTAAGCATGTCAAATATTCAAATAATATTAAAACTATTTTTATCATGCAAAAATATACGACTCATCAATTTTAACGTTCATTTCATTAAGCACGCTTGAAATGACGTAAAAATTTAAGATATAAAATTTACAATATCAATTTCATAATTTACACATTTTTTCTGTTATTTATTTAATAGTTCACGACATCTTAGACCGAAACTAAACACTGGATACAGAGTTTCTGCTCTCCGGCAGTATACTTGGCACCTACATAATTATTTTATAACTCACCATTTAACACCTACATTTTCAATAACTCAGCACCTTTTTGGTGTCTACGTAATTTTGAACTCAGCATTATTTCTTAGTGTCTATGTAATTTCAACTCAGCATTACTTCTTAGTGTCTACATAAATTAAATCTTAGCACTATTATTTTTAGTGTCTACATTTCTACTCTTTTATTGGCATGCCAACTTAACATAATTTCTAGTTCTCTATAAGATGCTATAGGGTTTAATTACATTTGTTACCTTTATTATTATTTACATAAATTATGTATGTAAAACTAATATAAATTTCACATAAATGCATTAATTCCCATTAACCATTTAAAAACTTCATACTTACTCATTTAATCATTATAACTATAAGAAAATCAAATAATATATTTTTCTATTAGAAAATTCCACAATCAACATATATATGCAAACTGCCCTATTCTGGACAGTATTTCTACCTTATGTTACCTTGTATTTTACATCCATTTTTAGATGGAAATTGGACACGTGATCAACTAAAAAAATGTAGGTACATGTCTTATCTTTAATTTTCAACTTGAATCACATCAAAATGAATTTTTTAACAAAATTTATGAATTTTCTTCTAAGCTACATTCATTCCAATCTGCCTAGTATTTCACTAGACGGATTTCTGCCTTATATTGCTCTGTATTTTTTTTTATCTATTTTTAGATGGACTTTGGATAAGTGATCAACTAGCAAAATGTAGGTACATGTCTTATCTTTAATTTTCAACTGTAATCACATTAAACTGAATTGTTTAGCAAAAGTTATGAATTTGTTTCTAACATACGTTTACTGCAATCTATCCAGTATTTTACTGGACAGATTTTTAGTTTAAAATTTGAGTCCATTTTCACCTAATTCTAGGAATATTCAAGTCTAATAGTCTGAATAAAATTTAAAGTCCTACGTTTTAAATTTCCAACCTACCAAGAATCACTCAAAAATCATTTCCAGAACTCAAGTTATGACTAGAAAACTAGACATTGTTCATAAGACAAATTTTTCAACACATTAATTAATATATACAATTTCCATTTTCATGCATCAACTTCATATTCTAGTTTTTATTTTCACATTCATGGCATCATTTAATCACCAATTCATCACTCAATCAAATATCCAAAATTTCATACACAATTTCACAAACATCACAAAATCAACATTTTTCTATATTGAATTTTTGCTAAATGTACATACCTTAAAATTTTACTTCTATTCACTTTTCTCTTCTTCCTAGCTAGCTTTCCCTTTGCCCTTATTTCCTCTTTGATTTTGGTTCAAAGGTTGTTCACTTCCTTGTCCTAATAATAAATTTTACACTAATCACACTAATTCACCCTTAATCACCATTAACATAATAAAAACCCTAAATTACTAGCTTTAATGGCAACTAACCTCAAACTCAAAGAAAAGGGAAAAAGAAAAGTGTGAAGATGGAAAATCTAAACTCACTTTCGGTGATATTTAAAATAACCAAAGTCTTCTTTCTCTTTTTTTGTAGGACCACATCTTATGCAATTAAGTAAAACCTATCCCTGTATCTAGTGATCACACATACCCTATTAACATTGGTAGTAAATTTTTTTCATATCCTGTAATATCATTCAATGACTTTGCAAGTCAACTTTGAGGCTTTAGCCACAATACGATATATCACATATATTAAAACATAAACTTTGCACATAAGTATTTATGAGTTGCTTTTATTTATACATTTTTAAAACCATTCCAAAAAGACTATACATATATTCAAACATGTAAATACCAAATACATATGACATATTTTCATGCTCGTGTGGAATGCAAGGAGAGAGTGACGAGGCTCGGCCAATAACCTGTGCTTCATGTCTTCTTTACGTTACTCAAAATGAGCTATCACTTTTCTTTACCTGAAAAATGACGCAAATTGATGAGTTGCGGCTTAATGAGAATAATCATCAAATGAGCTCTAAAGTACCAAACAACTCATAGTAATAAATCATAAATCCAATATGTACCATGTATTCCATTCCATTCATCAGTATCGTATAAGTATCAATAAAGTTGAAACATATAATCATTATTCTTTATCTATGCAAATGCTTTGATTATTTTATTATGTTGTGACCAAGTTAAACAGATATTGCCCAGGGTTTCCATGTGAACATTTACATTTGCTAGCTAGCTTGATCATTTGCTTCATTTGCACATTTGTTGGGCCATAGGCCTCTTCTTTTGCTTTACAATATCGATTAACTAGTCACAATGCCTTTTAATTCCATATGCATATGAAGTTGTACTTAAACATTCATCAACCATTATAACTTATCACACAGAACATACATATACTGTATATATGCCTCATATGCCACGCATATACCTTGCATATACTTTACATATACCATGTATATATATCACATATGTCAAACATATACCTCAAATATACCACAAGTATACCACTTATGTGTACAACAAATGTCACAAATTATCCATCGTCATATTATCAAGTATAAATCATGACAATCATATGAATCACATAGCAAGCAACGTTCATATACACTAAAGAATTCAATTGATAATTAGACTCACCTTTCTCCTTTTATTCCGACTCCTAACTTATTGTCTATCTGCTCCTTGTGGGTCTCCAATATGTTGTAAGTCTAATATAAAAATATAATCGATTAATTCATGATTAGAGAGACTTAATATGGCTCAAACAAATTAATATGCATTATTCATATCAATAGTTAAGATTTTTCCTATGAAGCAGTGTGACCCTATAGGACTGTTTAGCCTATAAACTTTTATATACTTGACCAATTAATCTAATTCTTATTCGTAATTTCAATTAACATATAATTATGTAACATATTAAAATTTCAGACCAATTGGGTCATTTTACAATTTTGTGAAATTTCTAAATGTGTTCTATTTTTTGTCTTATTTTCTGCCTTTAGGAAGTTTCAGGGTACCAAATTTGGTTCATCATAACTTATAATATATAAGTCATATTTCAATGAAAATTTACAGAAACATATATAGGTTCAAATGGAACATTTTTTATGTTTACAACTTTTATCAATTATGTCTCTATGGTCTTCAAATTATAAGAAACATTTCACCGGTCCAGAATAGAATTGGCTTCCGGACCAGTATGACTTCTAAAAACCATAACTTAGCCTATACATAACATATTAAGCTGAAATTAGTACCCAAATTTAGATACAACATATAATATAACTTTTATGTTTTGATAATTTAGATAATCTATCTCTAAGGAGCTCAAAATGGCTACACAAGGTTCTGGAACTGCCCAGGGCACTAAGCAGGTAGTTCAAACTATGGAATAGTCATGGTTCCACTTACCATAACTCAAAATATACAAGAATATGAACCGAAAATTTTGTATACAGATACATAACACATATATCTACAACTTTTATGTTTTGAGATACTTCAAATAATGGCTTTAACATATTCAAAACTAAATAAAATAGTAGCTAACTCGGCTAGAGTTCACACCCTGACCAGTTTCAGTAGAGAGATGATTTCTCTTCTTATACACCAAATCTTGCAAGGGATAAATTTGCTTCAAAAACTAAGTGAAACAAGGAAGAATTGAAGTCTAGAATGGAGGAAGATAAAGAAGAAAATGGGCTGGAGTAAAGAGGCAGAAATGGGGGAGGAAGATAAAGCTAACTTTTTTTTTGTCTTTTTTATCTTTTTATCTTCTTCTCTTCTCTTTTCTCTTCTCTTTTCTTTTGTTTCATTTTCTTTTTATTTTATCTATATTATTATTATTGTTATTATTATTTACATATATTTATAATTTCACTAATTCACACAATAATACAACTTAATCATTTGACCCGATTTAACTAAATTAACAATGTAAAATGTTTACTAATATTAATGTAGTCATTTTGCTTACTTTGATTTAGTCACTTTATTCAATTTATTTCTAATACTTTGTTATCCTCCTTTAGGTTATAAGTACACATGTGTGACTCGATACAATTGCCAAATATTAGGACATGTAGCTAGTGTGTGTCATAAATTTGTTCCTACGAAAATACGTATGAAATGCACGTGTTCAATTTAATTATATGCAAGATGCATATGTTCAAATGAAATGAATATGGATATGCATGTGGGGAAGGTCGAGGATGTTACAATTCTTCCCTCCTTTTAAAAATTTCGTTTTGAAATTTAATACCTAGAAAGAGGTGTGGATATTGCTTTTTCATATTCTCTTCCGTTTCCCATGTTGTCTCTTCTTGTGAATGGTTTCTCCATAATACCTTAACTAAAGGTATTTCTCTATTTCTCAATTGTTTAGTCTTGTATCCGATGATTTTTACTGGTTCTTCTATATAACTCATGTCCTTTGCAATCTCGATGGCTTGATCTTTAAGTACATGTGTAGGATCTGACTTATACCTTCTATGCATGCTCACATGAAACATGTTGTGAATTTGAGCCATCTCGAGTGGTAAAGCCAACCTATAAGCCAATGGACCAACCTTTTCAAGAATTTCATAAGGCCCTATGTATCTTGGGCTTAATTTACCCTTCTTGCCAAATCGGATTATCCCTTTCCATGGAGATACATGAAGAAACACCTTTTCACCTAACTCGTATTCCATCACCCTTCTATGCTGATCAACATAACTTTTGTCTATCCCGTGTTGCCTTTAGCTTGTTCTTGATAACCTTGATTTTATCCACTGTGTCTTGTACTATCTCTGGCCCTTCTAATGCACGTGCACCTTCTTCATCCCATATGATAGGGTTTTGGCACTTTCTGCCATACAATGCCTCATATGGTGCCATCTGGATACTGCTATGATACTAGTTGTTGTAAGCAAATTCAATCAATGCTATATATTCATCCCAAGCACCTCTGAATTCCATAGAACATGCCTTAAGCATTTCTTCCAATGTCTGTATAGTCCTTTCTGATTGTCCATCAGTTTGTGGGTGGAATGCAGTGCTGAAATTCAATTTTGTTCCTAATGAATCTTGTAAACTCACCTAAAAAATGTCAAGTAAACCATGGATCTCTATCAAACACAATGGACAATGGAATACCATGTAATCTGACTATCTCATTCACATATAACTTTGCCAAACCCTCGAGTGTACACCCCCATTTGATAGGAAGAAAATGTGCTGACTTGGTTAATCTATCAACAATTACCCATACTGCATCATTTTTCTGTAGAGTTCTTGGCAATCCATAAACAAAATCCATCATTATTTTCTGTTGCCTAGATATTGAACCAAGAAGGGGGGTTGAATTGGATATTAAAAATTTTAACTTTTTAGTGCAGAAAGAAAAGTTAAGTTGAGTAGGGATAGGAAGATATCACAGATGAATTTTTATAGAGGTTCGGGTGTTAACAAACCCTACTCCTCTCCTCAATCTCAATTGGGAGTTTCACTAACACACTAAGTGTTACAATTGAATTTTACAAGCTCATTCCCAACTATGGTGTTTCTAACAATGGATCACACCTATCCCAGAAATCCCTTGTGTTTTAATGGCTCACACAATAAACCAATTCCTTGTGTTTTAAAGGCTCACACAAATAACCCTTACAAGTGTTCTACTCTTAACCCAAAATACCCAAACTCACTTGAGTAGTAGATTACAAAGAGAAACACTTACAAATCTATAATGCTCAGAGAATAATGAGCAAAAAGATTTTTACAGAGAATAAATGTTTGTTTTAAAAGTATTAAATGCACAAGTGGCTTACAACAAGATTTTGATTCGAAGTATTAGCTATTCTCTTGTTATGGATTTATTGCATTTATACTTCCATGGCAAATTATAGCCGCTTGGTTGCATTTATTGCGGAAATAGCCATTGCACCAACTCTTAACTTCGTGCCTGACATGTTTCTCTTTCCTCTTTTACGGTCGTGAGTATGAGTGTCATGGTCGTGATTGTTCTTCCAAGCCCTGACTTGAGTGGTGACTTTGGTCGAGAAGCATTCTGGAAGGATTTTGTTGAACCTTGAGGGGTATTTTCGTCATTTTGATACTAACAAATAAAATAGCAATAATATATTTAACATACTTGTTTTCTAAGTTTATGGAATAGGGCATGGAACATGATAGCAAGAATGGAAAATGGAAGACTAACCTTAAAAAGATAAAAAATAAAGAAATAGCATGTTCATGCCCGTGACCTTATATGTCACGCCCGTGATGAAGCTTAGTGCCCAACTATCCAACATTTAAAGTTCACAGCCATGAAGAATGATAGTAACCGTGAATGATCATATCAGTCACGACCGTGAAAGAAAGTCACGCCCGTCAGAAGACATGATAAATTCCTCCAGAGAGCTTCACGACCAGAGTCATTACTTGGACCACGGCTAGGAAGGATGTTCATGCCTGTGAATATATAATGTCACGCCCGTGATCAAACACTTCAAATCCTTCCAGAATGCTTCACAGCCAAAGTCACCACTCAAGTCACGGCTTGGAAGAATAGTCACGACCGTGACACTTATACTCACAACCGTGAAAGAGGAAAGAGAAACATGTCAGGCGCGAAGTTAAGAGTTGGTGCAATGACTATTTCCGCATTAAATGCAACCAAACGGCTATAATTCACCATGGAAGTATAAATGCAAGTCATTTATGAATCCAAAACAAGAGAATAGCTAATACTTTGAATCAAAATCTTGTTGTAATCCATCTATCCATTTAATACTTTTAAAACAAACATTTATTCTCTGTAAAAGTATTTTTTCTCATTATTCTCTGAGCATTATATATTTGTAAGTGTTTCTCTTTGTAATCTACTACTCAAGTGAGTTTGGGTATTTTGGGTTAAGAGTATAACACTTGTAAGGGTTATTTGTGTGAGCCTTTAAAACATAAGGAATTGGTTTATTGTGTGAGCCATTAAAACACAAGGGATTTCTGGGTTACTAATAACAAAGTTAGCCTTCCAATCAAGGTAGGTTTATATTTTGTCCATGTCAGTATAAACCTTACATGCATCATGATATTTTAAGATCATATATTTTGTTAATAGGCTATGCAAATACTATTAGATAGTGTAAAACACATTTTGTTACATATTTAATTTATGTGTGCTTTCATCACATGGGTTGTTCATTAGTTATGAGTGTTTTGTATCTATAATTTATATACAAATAAGTCATCAATTATACTTGACTGTAAGGCGGAAGGGTAAAGGGTGCTACAGAAAAACTTGAAGAAAAAACCATTTCTTGTACTGGAAACTAGAAGGCGAAATCTATGGTTTTGAGAGTTCCTCAAAATCACGATGAAAAATTGATAAAATTTGGAAAAAAAAAGGTGTATAAGGTGTGTAAATGTGAAATCAAAGATAATTTGAAGTAAAATGGTGGGGAAATGGTCAAAATGGCCGAAAAAGTCAGAGGATCAAGGTTGTCGTTGAGTGAGGAGAGAGAAAAATGAGTGAAAAATGAAATATCAGATTTTATGTCTCGTTTCATGACTGTGAACAAACACTTACGGGTATGAATCTGATTGTTCATGTCACACCCCCTCACCCCAGCAATACGTGCCCAAATAAGGGAGTGTTATGCTAACTTCATCGATTAAAAACATTGTTTCATTAAAAACATTTTTTCTTTTCTTTATTTACTTTTTATTTACTTTGTAGTGTAAAATAAATCATAACAAGAAAGAATAAATACATTTTATATAATACATGTTATTTACAAAATGTGTTGTTATTTACAAAACGTGTTGTTTATTGTACAAATACTATAAAATAAAATTCAAACTATAAATACAAAAGTTATGTAACCCACAGTGGTTGAAACAAGCTGCTCTACTGGATTAGGCCACCGCTACTTTTACCTATTATTGTCTGCTTATTATTGACTATATTTGCGCGGAAGGAAACTCCTACGCTAAGCTCTAGACTTAGTAGTATATATAAATAAGACAAAAAAATTATTTCATGCAACATGCATTGTCATATATCAATTTATGTCCAATCATCTTTTTATGCAAATATAGATCTCATAGTATTCTAGCATGCATAAACATCAAATTATATTATTATATCTCATATTTGTTTTACTTTATCAAATCATCATTATTATCCATATCATGATTCCATTTTTGTTTTCAATTACTTCTTTATAGCCCACAACACCTATGAACCATTAACTAGGATAACAGAGTTGTCATCTAGACATTTATGAGTGCCACCCGGGCAATATGATTTGTGCATATATAAGTGTCATCATCGGCTTTAATAATAATGTCATCGCCGGCTTTAATAATAGTGTCATCACCAGCTTTAATAATAGTATCATCACCGTCTTTAATAATAGTGTCATCACCGGTTTTAATAATAGTATCATCATCGGCTTCAATAATAATGTCATCACTGACTTCATTAATTGTTCCATTAATGAAATTAATCATACTCCCATTGCTTGGCATACCAAACTATCCTAAGTCTAGTTCTAGTTAGATGTTCTAGGGCTTACTCAATGTCATTTAAATTCATAGTTATTAAATTCACCCATTTCATGTATGTAAAGGTTCAATTAATCACACAATTACTCAATAAAAATAGTATTTGCATAATATAACAAGGTTCACATTATTTTACTTATTACATTCCTCAACTCATATGTTGCCGTGTCATTGGCAGATTTTGTGCTCTGTTTTGGACCTTAATTTTGGTCATGTTAAAATTTGAATTAAATTACAGAGTCTTCTTAACAATTTTATTTCTTAATTTTAGCTTTAATATACAATTTGAATCACTTAATTTGAAGTTTTGTATCAAAATATATTATAAAATGAACACTGACTGGTCACTAATAATTTTGCCCAGAATTTTCTGGATAGATTCTAGGTCCGAATTTTATGTATTTTTTCTGAAAAAAAGAGACATATCTGGATTTCATGGTCTAAATAAAAGTTCAAGCCCTATGTCCGATCTTTCAAATCTAATAAATAACATACAAATCTGAATTCCATAACTTAATTTATAACAATTTATGTACTCATTGCTCATCAATTCCAGCAAAGAATACACATATTTACCATCTTCAATTTTTACCAAAATTAATCATAAGTCTAGCAAACATGCATCCCCAAGATTTTTATCACAAAATACTATTAATTCATAATCATTAACATGCCAAATGCTCAAATCATGCAACTAAAAAAAAAGACATAGGCTATTGCCTTAGGCTATGCACAAACCTCTCTTGTTTTCTTTTCTCTTTCTTGTTTTCTTTTCTTTCTCTTTTCCTTTACTCCTTTCAACTAGATCTTTATCAATTTGAGTTCCTAAAATACATAAAAGATATCATTAAAGCTTTACTTTATTAAAACTATATAAACCCTAACCTTTCTCTCTCTTTTTGCTCTCTCAAGCTTCCTTAAGCTTGGTTGTGCAAGAAAATGACTCTCTTTTTCTCTTTTCTCACTTTCTCTCACTAGATGGAAGCTTTGGCTATGGAGGAAGATGGAGGGAATACGTGGACTGATTTGAGAACTTAGAAAATTCTAGATGTGAGGGGATAAGGAAAAAGGAGTGATTAATGGCATAAACATAAACTTAATTAATAATCGGGACACCTAAGCTATATGAATTTAATGACTAATTAATATATTCATGCATGTTAATTAGCTTCTCAAAACTTACCACTTGGTGTGGCCAACCGCCACATGTATATAATGTCCCACTTCATGCATTTAATTGGTGGTTATCCCCAATTAATCCTCCAATTTTTGATAAATTGCAAATTAACCGCTAAACATTTCAAAATTTTCAATTTAGTCCCTTACCATAATTTAACATCTTTAAATACTTAAAACACTTTATTGAGTATTTTTCATAATTATTTGCCATTAATTTAATTTAATTTAATTTAATTTTATTTTATTTTTATTATTATTTTTCAGTCAAAATTCTAATTTAGACTCCGATTGATCTAATGCACCAGCTTAATGATACGTGCAACTTTATAACATCCGCTAATTTAGGCACCGAGCGGTACGTGTCGTGAAGTTGACGCATTTGATCGATCGGAGTCTAAATTCGGATTTTTACAAAAGTTGATTAAGAAATGGCTAAATTAAATGATAAATGCCTAATTAAGTGATATTAAAGTTTAAAGAAGTTAATTTACGATAAAGGACTAAATTGCAAAATTTGATAAGTTTTGGGGTCAAATTGCAATTTACCAAAAATTGGAGGATTAATGAGATTAATGGCTAATTAAAAATAGGAAATTTGGACACTTAAAATTGTGTTGGCCGGCCATGACACTAAAGGAAGAGAATTAATATTTGATTAAGTAAAAAATTGGAAGAAAATGGTAAAATGGTGGGTCCCACATGAAGACTTTTTGGGTACCCTATATAAGACTCTTTTTTTTTCTTCTTCTTCTTCTCTTCATTTTTTGCTCCTTTTCTCTGTTTTCTTTACTAGTCACGCCAGCTATATCCATTCTTCCATAGCTCACCTTGATTCTAGAGAGAGAAAGGAAGGGAAGAGAAGGGAAAGAGCAAGAAAAAGTGATATTTAGGTTCCATAACTCTTAAGGAAACTGGAAAGAACAAGAAAGAGGAAGAAAAATCAAGTTTGGTAGAGAGAGAAAACCTCCAAAGTGGTGATCTAGTGAAGGAAAGTGTAAGGTAAGAAGCATCTCTTCTTCTTCTTCATCTTTTCCAAAAGGAGTTTGAATTTTGAGCTCATTCAAGACATATGAGGAAGGAGAGAGAAACTAGGGTTTTGAGAGAGAAAAAGAGAGCTTAGAGTCGTGAGAAAATCATGTGGAAATAATGATTTATGATGTTGTAGGAGTTCCAAATGACAAGGAACAAGCTCTAAGGAGCAAAGGAAAAGAGAAAGCTACCTAAAAGAGTGAAGGAGAAAGATTAAGGTTTGTGCATAACTTAAGGCAATAGCCTATTTTGTTTGAAATAATGCATGTTGAACATGATGTTTGATAAATATATTTCAAGAATGATGATGATTATGGCATGAAACTATAGAATTAGATATGTATGAATGAGATCCTTGTGTGATAATGAATTAATGATGCATGTTAGAGAATATTGTATGATCAAGGCATTTACATGTATTGAAGAGTAATAAGTTGAGTAAAGAACCTTAGAAATGCATGAAATAGAATTTGGTATGATTTGGATGATGTTAGAATGAATGAAATGTGAATATGCAGATTTCCTACTGAAAGTCACGGGTGTGACTATTTAGTCACGTGCATGAACTTGAGGGTTCACGGTTGTGACTGATTGTGTCACGGTTGTGAATTTATGGCTGGAAATGGTACTATTCATTCCAGAAGCGTTCACGGGTTGGAATCACGAAAGTGAACTTATTCACGGGCGTGAATGAGTAATCACGATCGTGAATGCTTTTGGGCGATTCATTCCAGTAGCGTTCACGGCTTGGGATTACGGGCCTGAACTAATTCACGGGTGTGAAATTAGTAATCACGGCCGTGTATGCTCTGTATTGTGATTATGAATGTGGTTATCTAATGAAGAATTCAGGTAAGTAAGTGAAAGTTATTGTCTATCCAATGAAATAAGAATGATATGGATATATGTATATGTATATATATATATATATATATATATATATATATTGATGTGAGAATGTGATATGTTGTGATATAGAAAAATGAGTTGATGTAGAAAAATGAATTGTCATGGATGTATATGAAATTTGATGCAGATAAACATAAGAATATTGATGAATCTAGTAAATGAATGAAAAGATATATGATTATGACTATATGTTTGCAAAACAAGAAAATTGAGATGTTGATAAATATGAGATATTGATGTGTGGAAATTTGATAATAATGATTGGTGTAAAAATATAAAGAAGCCCATTACTCTACTTGCGGACTAGAATCAGGATAGATGACATGTCATTAAGGGGGCGAACGGTACCGTACTATACCTTAACCAATGTAGCTTAAGCTCGAAGAGCGCCATTGGTCTGGGATGCTCGGTCAGTGTGGCTTAAGCTCTGGGAGCGCTACTAACTTGAGAAGCTCTGATGAGCACATATAAATGAGGACAAGGTGGCTTAATCTCGGAGAGCGCCCTTGGTCCGGTTATTCATCTATGATGAAATTATACTCAATCAATGTGGCTTAAGCTCGGAGAGCGCCATTGATTTGAGAAGCTCTTATGAGCCAGATAGTGGACAGGGTGGCTTAAGCTCGGAGAGCGCTCCTGATCCATAACCCGTATCCAGTCAGTCCAAAAATTTAGAGTGATGTGGGAAAAATAATGAGGTTATGTTGGAAAAATAAGAAAAGAAAATAATAAGAAAATTATGATGATATGAGATTTATATGTAATGATAAAGAGATTAATAGAATAAATTACCATTAAAGATAAATGAAAATAACATTGTCTATATGAGCATGACATTCATACTTGTATGAAATAGGAAAATGTTGATAGTCATGCATGCAAACATTTTTATGCATAAAATGATATTTGTTAATGTTTGTTGCATGATATAGTATATTGCCTTATTTATATGCACCACTAAGCTTAGAGCTTAGCATGGAGTTTAATTTCCACGCAGATATAGAAAGGTAGCTGAAGACGTTAGATAAAGCAAGCGGTGATTCCATTTAAGTAAAGCAGCCAAAATCTTGAGAAAGTGGGTTACAAGTTTTGAAACTTTTGTATTTGACCTTTATATTAAAGAAATGTTTGAGTTTGTAAAACTTGCTTTTAAAGTTTGTTAAGAATTCCGCTTATGTTATAAATTACTATTTTATGTAAATAAATTGTACTATGATTTTGTTTATATCCATATATACATGAGTATAAAAAAAATAGCGAATTGAAGAAGTAAGAAAGACAGGTAGCAGCGCTCCCTCATCCAGGCACGTGTTGCGGTTCGTGTGGGGAGGCGGTGTCGCCACAAGTTTTTTGGTATCAGAGCTTCAGGTTGGTGTTTCTGGATTTTGATATTAAAGCCCGGTTGGACGGATATGGATTTTTAAAGAGAATTTTGAAAATGTTTTTCTTGAAACGTACCCACAATTGCATTCTTAGAGTTGCTGCTTTACTGATTAGGGCCATTACCTTTATGTTATAGGTAGGATATGGCCTCGGGATCAAGACAAATAGTTATAGAAGAAGCTGAGAGTAATGATCCCTCAGAGGCAAGAGCTTCGTTGCAACCAAGTCGTTGTCGAGTTGCGGCACCGAGATCTAGTTCCAGCTCACTTCGTGAGAATTCAGCTATGAATATGGGTCAGACTGAGTTCATGAGAAATATGATAGATTTGCTACAGAGAGCATCACGATCAGATTTTTCTGGATTATAGTTTGAGAGACTGAGGAAATTAGGGGCATATGATTTCTATGGTAAACGAGAAGATGACCCCTCAGTGATAGAATTTTGGCTGGAACGAGTATTTAATCAACTACACTGCATAGATGAACAGAAATATGAATATGCAGTATCTCTGCTACAGGAGCATGCATATGATTGGTGGCGATCTGAATCATAGAGTACAGAGGCTCCTAACCCTATGACTTGGGAATTCTTTCTAGAGAAGTTTAAGGAGCAGTATATTCCTCCTATCTATACAGACGACAAGAAGAGAGAGTTTCTGATGTTAAAACAGAGGGATATCATCAACTGAAGATCAAAGAGTCAGATGTATCTAAGACGACATTCAGGACATGTTATGGTCATTATGAGTTCTTGGTGATGCCATTTGGATTGACGAATGCGCCGGCAGTTTTTATGGACCTGATGAACCGAGTGTTCAGGCCATATATTGATCAATTTGTAGTTGTATTCATTGATGATATTCTTGTCTATTCAAGAGATCAAGTAGAGCATGATCAACATCTTAGAAAAGTATTGCAGACTTTAAGGGAGAAACAATTGTATGCAAAGCTATCTAAGTGTGAATTTTGGTTAGAAGTAGTTAGTTTTCTAGGTCATGTAATTTCAGCAGAAGGTATTCGAGCTGATCCTAGTAAAATTGAGGCTATCCTTAATTGGAAACCACCTCGAAATCTGACAGAAGTGAGAAGTTTTCTTGGATTAGCCGGATACTATAGGAGATTTGTGAAAGGATTTTCATCTATAGTGAATCCTTTGACACGACTACTGCGAAAAGAGGTCTGTTTTGAATGGACAGATAAATGTCAAACAAGCTTTAATCGATTGAAAGCAATGTTGACTGAAGCACCAGTTTTGACTCAGCCTACTCCAGGAAAAGATTATGTTGTGTACAGTGATGCAAGTCACAATGGGCTAGGATGTGTTCTTATGCAAGAGGGAAAAGTGATTGCATATGCCTCCAGACAGCTTAAGCCTCATGAACTTAACTATCCGACGCATGATTTAGAGCTTGCAGCGATAGTTTTTGCTCTTAAGATTTGGAGACATTATCTGTATGGAGAAAGATGTTATATTTATACGGACCACAAGAGTCTTAAGTATCTTCCTTCACAGAAAGAGTTAAACCTGAGGCAACGAAGATGGTTGGAATTGATTAAAGACTATGATTGTGTGATAGACTACCATCCAGGAAAAGCTAATGTGGTTGCAGATGCAATAAGCAGGAAGATTTTAGCTGAGATGCGAGTGGAATCCACATTAATGCAAAGAATTAAAGATGACCAAAAACAAGATGAGAAGTTAGTAAAGATGGTCGAAGCCTTGAAAAATGGAGAAAAGTCAGAATTTTCTTTAACAAAAGATGGTACTGTGTATTTCAAGAACCAGATTTGCGTACCAAGTACAGAAGCGTTGAGGACAGAGATTTTAAAAGAAGCTAATGATACGGTTTACACTATGCACCCAGGTGGGAACAAGATGTACCAAGATTTGAAAGCACAATACTGGTGGTCGGGGATGAAAAAGGATATCACTGAATATGTTGCTAAATGTTTAATCTGTCAACAAGTGAAAGCTGAGCATCAATTACCCACAGGATTACTACAACCGATCCCCATACCAGAATGGAAGTGGGAGAGGATCACGATGGATTTTGTGTCCGGTTTACCGGTAACTCAGAGAAAGCATGATACAGTGTGGGTGATAGTGGATCGATTGACGAAGTCAGCACATTTTCTACCAGTCCGAAAGGACTATACTTTGAACAAGCTGGCTGAGATTTATGTGAATGAGATAGTGAGACTTCATGGAGTACCTGTATCTATCATTTCTGACAGAGATCCCAGGTTTATGTCGCTGTTCTGGAAGAGTCTACAGCAGGCTTTAGGAACTCGACTAAATTTTAGCACAGCATTTCATCCGCAAACGGATGGACAATCAGAGCGAGTGATACAATTGCTAAAGGATATGATGAGATGTTGTGTGCTTGAATTTGAGGGAAGTTGGGATCGACATCTACCTCTTATGGAGTTTGCCTATAACAACAGTCATCAAACAAGCATAGGCATGGCTCCTTATGAAGCTTTTATATAGAAGAAAGTGTAGGACACCAATATGTTGGACCGAGTTGAATGAGAAAAATTTGATTGGGCCGAAAATAATTCAACAGACCGAGGAGAAAGTTAAAGTGATCAAGAAAAGGCTAAAGGCAGCACAAGATCGACAGAAATCCTATGTCGATTTAAAAAGACGAGATATAAAATATACAGTAGGAGACAAAGTATTTCTTAAAGTTTCGCCTTGGAAAAAGGTATTGAGGTTAGGTAGAAAAGGAAAGTTAGGCCCAAGATTTATTGGTCCTTATGAAATTCTAGAAAGAATAGGGTCAGTGGCTTACCGATTAGCTCTTCCTCCGGAGCTAGACCAAATTCATAATGTGTTCCACGTTTCAATGTTAAGAAGATATCGTTCAGACCCAACCCACATTATACCGATTGAGGAAATAGAGGTACAAACAGACATGTCTTATGAGGAAGAACCAGTGGCTATAATAGCATATGAAGAGAAAGTTCTTCGAAACAAGAGAGTCCCTCTAGTTAAAGTTTGGTGGCGGAATCATACAATTGAAGAAGCCACGTGGGAAAGTGAAGAAGTGATGAAGAAGCAGTATCCCCAGTTGTTCCCAAATGAACAGGTAAATTTCGAGGACGAAATTATTTTAAGGGGGAGAGAATGTAACATCCGCTAATTTAGGCCCCGAGTCGCATATGTCATAAAGTTGACGCGTTTGATCGATCGGAGTCTAAATTCGGATTTTTACAAAAGTTGATTAAGAAATGGCTAAATTAAATGATAAATGCCTAATTAAGTGATATTAAAGTTTAAAGAAGTTAATTTACGATAAAGGACTAAATTACAAAATTTGATAAATTTTGGGGTCAAATTGCAATTTACCAAAAATTGGAGGATTAATGAGATTAATGGCTAATTAAAAATAGGAAATTTGGACACTTAAAATTGTGTTTGCCGACCATGACACTAAAGGAAGAGAATTAATATTTGATTAAGTGAAAAATTGGAAGAAAATGGTAAAATGGTGGGTCCCATATGAAGACTTTTTGGGTACCCTATATAAGACTCTTTTTTTTCTTCTTATTCTTCTCTTCATTTTCTGCTCCTTTTCTCTATTTTCTTTACCAGTCACGCCAGCTATATCCATTCTTCCATAGCTCACCTTGATTCTAGAGAGAGAAAAGAAGGGAAGAGAAGGGAAAGAGCAAGAAAAAGTGATATTTAGGTTCCATAACTCTTAAGGAAACTGGAAAGAACAAGAAAGAGGAAGAAAAATCAAGTTTTGTAGAGAGAGAAAACCTCTAAAGTGGTGATCTAGTGAAGGAAAGTGTAAGGTAAGAAGCATCTCTTCTTCTTCTTCATCTTTTCCAAAGGAAGTTTGAATTTTGAGCTCATTCAAGACTTATGAGGAAGGAGAGAGAAACTAGGGTTTTGAGAGAGAAAAAGAGAGCTTAGAGTCTTGAGAAAATCATATGCAAATAATGATTTATGATGTTGTAGGAGTTCCAAATGACAAGGAACAAGCTTTAAGAAGCAAAGGAAAAGAGAAAGCTACCTAAAAGAGTGAAGGAGAAAGATTAAGGTTTGTGCATAACTTAAGGCAATAGCCTATTTTGTTTGAAATAATGCATGTTGAACATGATGTTTGATAAATATATTTCAAGAATGATGATGATTATGGCATGAAACTATAGAATTAGAAATGTATGAATGAGATCCTTGTGTGATAATGAGTTAATGATGCATGTTAGAGAATATTGTATGATCAAGGCATTTACTTGTATTGAAGAGTAATAAGTTGAGTAAAGAACCTTAGAAATGCATGAAATAGAATTTGGTATGATTTGGATGATGTTAGAATGAATGAAATGTGAATATGCAGATTTCCTACTGAAAGTCACGGGTGTGACTATTTAGTTACGGGTGTGACTATTTAGTTACGGGCGTGAACTTGAGGGTTCACGGTTGTGACTGATTGTGTCACGATTGTGAATTTATGGGTGGAAATGGTACTATTCATTCCAGAAGCGTTTTGAAACTTTTGTATTTGACCTTTATATTAAAGAAATGTTTGAGTTTGTAAAACTTGCTTTTAAAGTTTGTTAAGAATTCCACTGATGTTATAAATTACTATTTTATGTAAATAAATTGTACTATGATTTTGTTTATATCCATATATACATGAGTATAAAAAAATAGCGAATTGAAGAAGTAAGAAAGACAGGTAGCAGCGCTCCCTCATCCGGGCACGTGTTGCGGTTCGTGTGGGGAGGCGGTGCCACCATAGACTTGGACCTAAATTTGCGGATATGACAGTTCACGAGTAAAAGAAAATGTGACACAAACTATGAACTAAGGTGGGAATGTTCACGGGCATGAACATGAATTGTCACGATTTTAGAGTCATGCTGCGAGGTGTGAACTATAACATGAATGATTCTACCATTTTTAGCTCATAGGATCACAATTGTGATAAGTAGTTCATAGTCGTGAATATCTAAAACATAGCAAAACAAAACAAGTTCCAAAAATAATTTTTCTGCTTCAAAACTTCTTCCTAAGATAATAAAACATATTTTTTTTAATGAAAATTTAGCAAGTATCACATTATTTAGAGCAATTATATCATAAAAAACATGGTATATCACTCACAGTTCGTAAGGAAAGGACATGTGAGGCATATTAGAACCAAAAAGCATATCATTCACAGTTAAAGCATTAAATATGCCAAATATTAGGACCAAGCTCTAACTATAAAGTTAAAAATGCATGAATGAATGCAATGTATGCCTTTAAAAATATTTTTTTTGATAAAGTGCTTCCATCAGGCATATCATGCTCCCTCTTTATAAAAAAAAAATCTTTCATCATTGAGATGTTTGGTGAAAATGTTAGCCAATTGGTTGTTTGTATCAATAAATTCCAACACAACATCATCATTTTGGACATGATCTCTAAAAAAATGATGTTTAATATCTATGTATTTGCTTTTAGAATGTTGAACAAAATTTTTAGAAAGATTTATAGCACTTGTATTGTCATATTTGATGGGAATGTGATCAATTACTTGACTATAGTCCTTGAGTTATTGTCTCATCCAAAGAATTTGAGTGCAACAACCTATTGCCACATATTTTGCTTCTCATCTTTGTCCAATTTTGTTAATGTGCTCATTAGAGTCTTAGCACTCTTGTAACCTTCCATTCCAAACTTTTTCAATAAATTTTTGGTGTACTTGAATTGGTTGATGAAATGTTTTCCTTGCTTTGTTTGATTTGAAGAAGGAAGAATTTAAGCTCTCCCTTAAAACTCCCGAATCATACACTTTTCAAATTTTTGATAAAACAATTCATTAGGAGACCCAAAGATAATATCATCAACATAAATTTAAACATGTAAAAAGTCATGCTTGTGTTTTTTATTGAAAAAAGTTGTATCTGCATGTCCCTTTGAATATCCATTTTCCAAAAGAAATGCACTAAGACTTCTATACTAAGCTCTTAGAGCTTGTTTTAAACCATACAAGACTTTAATGAGTCTAAACATATGATTTGATAATGTATGACTTTCAAAACTAGGAGGTTACTCAACAAAACTTTATCCTCTATGAAATCATTTAAAAATTCATTTTTACCAACATCCATTTGAAAAAGCTTAAAATTCATATGACTGTAAATGCTAAAAAAATTCTAATGGCTTCTAATCTTGCAACCGGAGCATAGATTATATCATAATCTATGCCATCCTCTTGGTTGTACCCTTTGGTAACCAATTTAGTCTTGTTTTTTTTAGATATTTCGCCTTGCTCATCTAACTTGTTCCTAAAGACCCATTTACTATCAATAATTGGATAGTCCATAAGTCTTTGAACTGAGGTCCAAAACTTATTTCCCTCAAATCAATTTAGTTTCTTTTGCATAGCAATCACCCAACTCTCATTGCTAAGAACCTCTTTTGTTACCCAGATAATGAACCAAAAGGGAGGATGAATTGGATATTAAAAATTCTTAACTTTTAAGTGCAAAATGACAAGTTAAGTAGAGTAGGGATAGGAAGATATCACACAAGAAATTTATAGAGGTTCGGGTGTTAACAAACCCTCCTCCTCTCCCCAATCTCAATTAGGAATTTCACTAACACACTAAGTGTTACAATGGAGTTTTACAAGCTCACTCCCAACTATGGTGTTTCTATGAATGGATCACACCTAACCCAGAAATCCCTTGTGTTTTAATGGCTCACACAATAAACCAATTCCTTGTGTCTTAATGGCTCACACAATAAACCAATTCCTTGTGTCTTAATGGCTCACACAAATAACCCTTACAAGTGTTCTGCCTCTTAACCCAATATACCCAAACTCACTTGAGTAGTAGATTACAAAGAGAAACATTCACAAATCTATAATGGTAAGAAATTATGAGCACGAAGATTTTTACAAAGAATTAATGTTTGTTTGAAAGAAATTAATGCACAAATGGCAACAACAAGATTTTGATTAGAAGTAATTGTTATTCTCTTACTCTAGATTCATAAATGACTTGCATTTATACTTCCTTCGTGAATTATAGTCGTTGGATGCATTTAATGTGAAAATAGTCATTGCACCAACTCTTAATTTCACACCTGACATATTTCTCTTTCCTCTTTCAAGGTCGTGAATATGTGTGTCACGGTCGTGAAAGCTCTTCCAATCCGTGACTCAAGTGGTGACTTTGACCGTGAAGCATTCTGGAAGGAATTGAAGTGTTTGATCATGGGCATGACTTTATTCTTTCATGGGCGTGAATATCCTTCCAAGCCGTGGTCTAAGTGGTGACTCTGGTCGTGAAGCTCTCTGGAGGAATTTGACATGTTTTCTCATGGGCGTGACTGATATGATCATTCACGGTTGCTATGATTCTTCATGGCCATGAACTTTAAATGTTGGATAGTTGGTGCTAAGCTACATCACGGGCATGACATAAACAATCACGAGCATGAACATACTATTTCTTCATTTTTTTGACTTTCAAAGTTAGTCTTCCATTCTTGCATCATATTCCATAACCTGTTCAATAAACTTACAACACAAGTATGTTAAATACATTATTGCTATTTTATTTGTTAGTAACAAAATGATGGAAATACCCCTCAAGGTTCAACAATCTCCCCTTTTTTGATGGTGACAAATAATCTAGCAATATGTGCTTTTGAGAAGTCTCCCTCTCAAAAGATGCTTAAGATAAAAAATAATAAAGTGCAAGAATTTTTAAGAATGATGAAGTGTAGCATGGATGCTTGCTTCCTAGTTTAGGTATATGCAAGGTATATGCAAAGTATATCCAATGTATACCAATTTTTTGCTTATAACTAGTTAAGTATATGTCAAGTATATTGAAGGTATATTCAAAGTGTATCAAGTTATTTTCTTTTAACTAGTTAAGTATATGCAAAGTATATTGAAGGTATATTTAAAGTATCAACACATTTGCATTCATGTAACTTGCATATTCATTTAATTCAAGTATATTGCTAGGTTCTCCCTCTTTTGTCATCAACAAAAATAACATAAAAGATAAATCATAAGGGAAAACTAATGCAATTATATTAATACCAAATGGAAAAGTACAAAGGTTTGAAAAGTAAATTAAAGTCCTACATTTGCAATACTAGAAACTAGTAAGCAAAATGAAATAAATAATAAAAAAAATGCTCTAGCTAGATTTGGAGCCGGACATCCCATCTCTAAGGCGAGCTACTTCCTCCTCGAGGCTCTCCATGCGAGACTCCATGAAATCTTTGAGGTTCTCCAACCTCTCATCAATCAAAGCCTACAATTGATCAAAACAAGTTGCCAAAAGGTCAACCACCTGCTGAGCTAAGTTCGGTGTGGAGGCCAAGGATTTTCCAACTTCTTGCTCAACCTCTGGGGTCGCCATCTTGACTCGAACTCTTTTTCTTTGCTGGATTCCTTGGAGGCCAGCTTTAAAGTCGTCTGAATTGTTGTCTTCCCAAATAATCTCACCAGCTATATTGGTGAAGCGGTAGTAGATGTTATTCTCATGAACTATGCTAACCGCAGCTCCCATCTTGATAAAAGAGTCGACGTCTAGCCGGTCTCTAAGATGTGCTGGTACAAGATTGAAGTTGTGCTCTTCTAGCTTCAAATAACCAAGCTTAATAGCAAGGTGAGTCACGTACCTACCAATCAAGATGTCTCCAGAGGGCTTCGTGGCAATTGATAGTAGATGGTTTGCAAACCATCGAGATAGAGCCATTGTTAGGCCTCTTCGGGCCATCTCCAGGAGAAAGAGCTCAGATTTCCGAATTGCACTGTTGTTGTCCCCTCTGGCAAAGATGCTATAGGTCAAAAACCTATGCCTGGTGATCGAAGGTGGGTGCTCTTCGTCTTCTTGACATCCCAGCTACAGTCAAGTCCAAAATGAGTCCATGCCTAATTGGCATGGAAACTCCACCTCACTTTCATTGAGTATACCATCAGAGGTAAGGTTGAACATGTCACCAAACTCTGTTGCAGTGAGGGTGTTCGAATGTTTGCAGAGTTGAAATTTCACCGTGCCGGTGGGAGAGACTTGCAGGGTGCTAAAGAACTCGAGGGTAGGTTCCCTTAGTGTCGGTTGATGGATATCAACAAAATCTTTTAGATGAAAAGCCTAGAGTTGTTCTGGCATGCTTGTCTCAAGACCAAGGGTCCTGACAGTGTGCCATTCAAATGATTGAGAGGAAAGGAGTGGTCTTTTCTTGAGAACTGAGTACCTTGGATGACAATGCTCTAGAATAATATTGAGAATGTAATCCGTGTACCTTCTTGGAGCATGAGACTTCTTTCTGGTGCCTTTGGAGGAGCCGAGTTCCATTTTTTGGGTTTGAAATTGATTCTTGAAAAGAAAAAATCTGATAGGATTTTTGAAGAGTACCTAGTGATTTTTGATTTTTGATGAATGATATAGTTTTTTTAAGATATTTATAGATGGAAAATGTTGCTAGGGGGTTGGAATCTTATGAAACGTATTGAATGGCGATAAATGAGAGAACTTGGAGAGTTAGAAATGAGAGAATAATGACAAAAAATGTTTTATATCTGACATCTTCACAGACGTGAATGCTCAGTCACAGGCGTGAAATGTCGTATTCATGGTTTTCTAAAGAGGCGCTCTACCTGTGATGAAGAATATGAAATGATTCATGGTTGTGACATTTAATGGTCATGGACATGAATGATGAAATTTAATGGTGGTGACAAATGAGTCACGGTCGTGAAGTACAATCTTCACTACTTGTGTCTGTGAAACAAAGCGTGAACACTTCTGTAAGTATTTGGTGGAGATGTTCACGGTCGTGAACAAAGAGTTTCACAGGAGTGGTATAAAAGGTTATGGGTGTGAAACATAGTCTTCACTACCTTCAACCGTGAAGCATGTCGTGAAGCAAGACCTGAAAGCTACTGGAGCTTTCGGTGATTATGATCACAACCGTGAATATATGTCATGGGCGTGAATTGCCTAAAATCCTCATTAAATAAAACTAAGTCTAAACCAAGACTAAAGGATTTCTAAGGTGCTTATATCCCCTATAACATATCTTTCTATCAAGTTAGCCACTTCATACCTTAAAAATGAGACAATAACACAAGATTAAGAATCAAAGTTCGACAAATTTGGTAATCATAAAGTTAATCCATCAATCATACCAAGCTCTCTTCTTATGAAGTTAAATCTTTCTTCATTGACTTCGTGAAGATTTCTGTCAATTGAGTGTCTATGTTTATAAATTCCAATACAACATCTCCATATTGAACATGATTTCTAAGAAAATGATGTCTTATGTTAATATGCTTACTTCTAGAGTGTTGAATGGGATTCTTAGATAGGTTTATAGCACTTGTATTGTCACATCTGATAGGTATATGGTCCAAACTATGACCATGACCCTTAAGTCGTTGTTTCATTCAAAGGATTTGAGTACAACAACATCCTGTAGCCACATACTCCGCTTCAGCGGTAGAAAGAGTAACTGAAACTCGTTTCTTGCTAAACCAAGAAACTAAGCATTCACCAATAAAGTGATAAGTACCTAAAGTACTCTTTCTATCCAAAAGACTCCCAGCATAATCAACATCTGAATATCCTATAATGTGAAAAGATGAATTTCTATGATACCATAAACTTATATGGAATGAGATTCTTTAGGACATGATTGAAAGCGAGCACATAAGCATGCACTATACGTTATATCGGATCTAGAAGCAATAAGATATAAGAATGATCCGATCATGCCTCTATAGAGCTTTTCCTTAATGCTCTTACAATTTTCATCCTTGTCCAATTTTGCTAATGTGCTCATTGGAGTCTTGGCATTTTTGCATCATTCCATTCCAAATTTCTTAATTAAGTCTTTGGCATATTTGGATTGGTTGATGAATATGCCCTCATTGCCTTGTTTTATTTGTAGACCGAGGAAGAACTTGAGCTCACCCATCATGCTCATCTCAAATTCCCTAGTCATACACTTAGCAAATTCTTGGCAAAGCAATTCATTAGTAGACCCAAATATGATGTCATCAACATAAATTTGAACAATTAGAATATCATGCTTACGTTTTTTAATAAATAAAGTAGTGTCAACATTTCCCTTTGTAAAATTATTTTCTAAAAGAAAAGAACTTAGTCTTTCATACCAAGCTCTTAGGGCTTTTTCAAACCATATAAAGCTTTTGAAAGTTTAAATACATGGTTAGACAAATTATGACTTTCAAAACCTGGTGGTTGTTCCACATAAACTTCTTCTTCTATAAAACCATTTAAAAAAACACTTTTGCCATCCATTTGAAAGAGTTTGAAATTCCTATGGCATGCATATGCTAAAAAGTATTCTTATGGCTTCTAATCTAGCTACAGGAGCATAAGTCTCATCATAATCTATTCATTCTTCCTGATTATATCCTTTTGCAACTAACCTAGCCTTATGCCTAGTTATTGAACCTTGTCATCTAGTTTATTTCTAAATACCCATTTACTTCCAATGATTTGATGCTCCTTGGGTCTAGGAACTAAGGTGCATATCTCAGTTCTCTCAAATTGGTTGAGTTCCTCTTGCATAGCAATCACCCAATTTTCATCATTAAGAGCCTCATCAATATTCTTAGGCTTAATTTGAGAGACGAAGGCAAGATTATAATATAAAGGTTTGAGATGAGATCTAGTACTTACTCCCTTTGTAGGATCACCAATGATTTGCTTCTTGAGGTGATCTTTTGTCAATCTACATTCCTTTGGGAGCTCTTGCTTGTTTTCTTCTTGAGCTGGAGGTAGAGAGTCATCTTGATGTGAATTTTTTTGATCATTTTCACCTTTTTCATTTCAAGATCAAGCTTTTCCCTTTCAAGATCAAGTTTTTCCCTTGTACCTACAACATCATCAAGAACACTACTTTTCACAAGATCAAGCTTACTAGATTCATCAAAAACAACATGCATAGATTCTTCAACAACTAATGACTTTTTTCTAAAGACTCTATAAGCTTTGCTTGTGGTGGAGTATCCTAAAAATATAACCTCATTAGATTTAGAGGCAAATTTTCCAAGGTTTTCCTTGGTATTCAATATGAAACACTTGCATCCAAATACTCTAAAATATGATATCACGGGCTTTCTTCCATTCCATAACTCAAAAGAAGTTTTGTTTAAGAGAGGTCTTTTGAAAACTCAATTTGAAATATAACATGCAATATTTGTGACTTTAGCCCAAAAGTAAGTTGGTAAACCATACTCATTGAGCATTGTTCGAGCCATTTCAATTAAAGTTCGATTTTTCCTTTTGACCACCCCATTTTGTTGTGGCATCCTAGGAGATGAAAAATTCTGTGAAATGCCATGTTCTAGACAAAAAAATTCAAAGTTTTCATTTTTAAATTATTTGCCATGATCACTTCTTATTTTTGAAATACAATATCCTTTTTCATTTTGAACTCACCTAGCAAATTTTTTGAAAGTTTCAAAAGCATCACTCTTTTAAGCTAAGAAAATTACCTAAGTGAATCTAGAGTAATCATCGACGATGACAAAGGCATAGTGTTTACCTCCTAAGCTTGCAACTCTAGTAGGTCCAAAAAGATTTAGATGCAAGAGTTGTAGAGGTTTTAAGGTACTTACAATGTTTTTGGATTTGAAGGATGACTTATGTTGTTTTCCTCTTTGGCAAGGTTCGTATGTCTTGTCTTTTTCAAATTTGACTTTTGGTAGTCTTTTTACTAGCTCTCCTTTGCTGAGGCTTTGAATTAGATCCATGCTTGCATGACCAAGCTTCTATGCCACAGCCAAGATTCATCACTAGTAGTCATAAGACACTTAGAGGAAATGTTCGATATTTTGTGTAAGTCTATTATGTAGGTATTAACATCTCTAATTCCTTTGAATATCTCTTGGCCATTAATAGAGATTACAAGACATTCATTAGAAGTAAAGATTACTTGGTTCCCCTTATCACATAATTGACTTACACTTAACAAGTTATGTTTCAAACCATCAACAAGTAAGACATCTTTAATGAAAGTAGTACCATTAATACCAATAGAGCCAATGGCAATTACCTTACCCTTAGCATTGTTTCCAAAGGTTACTTTACCTCCATCAATGCTTTTGATGTCATTGAATGGTTCTTTATCTCCGGTCATATGCCTTGAGCATCCACTATCTACTAGCCAAACATTTTTGTTTATTGTGGACTTGAGGCATACCTATAGAATCAAAATTCAAGTATTATTTTTAGGTACCCAAATGAGCTTGGGTCCTTGGGGGTGAGCATATGAAGGTTCCCAATGAGCCTTCCTTATCCAGCAATATTCATTTATATGACCAAATTTCATACAATAATTACATTTTAGCTCTAAATATGCTTTTTGGTCTTATTATGCTTTTGATTGCCATTTTTCTATTAGGTAGAGTTTGTGAGCAATGGCATGCATATGCATGATGACTTGGTGCTTTTCTAGGTGCATGCTTCATATACATAAAAGCAAGATTAGCCTTTTGAGGTTTCCTTCTTAGGCTTACCAACCCTTGATCATTCCTTTTATGTATATAAGGTTTAGTGTATGTTATGCACTTAGCCCTTAGGACTGTTACTGCTAATGTGGAGATGTGAGATTCACTTCACTTAATAAAAGTAGTCTTGTGAGATGAAGATGATGTACCCTTAAATCTTAGACCATATCTAATTAAGGGTGGTCTTTCAGACACAATGAGAGTATCTAAACTCTCTTTTCCCTTGTGATATTTTGAAATTGAGTTTCTAAATTCCTCAACTTCATTTTTCAAAATATTGTTTTCTTTAAGCAAGGATTTTGTTAAGGGTCTTGAGGAGTACTCATCTAATGATTTTTGAAGAGATTCATTAGATAATTTAAGCTCAAGGCTCTCCTTTTCTAAAACATTCATTTTGTTTTTCAAACTAGAAATGTTATTTTTCTAAGTATTGAATTTACTTCTATATTTTTCTAGTTCTAGATTCAATACTTCTATTAAGCTTTGTTCATCGTCATCTTCATTATCACTTTCATTATCACTACTATCATTATTGAATGAGTATGAGTGAAGTGATCCTACCTTATCCAAGACGTGATCCTCTATAGCCATGAAGCATAGGTTGACCTCTTCACTTTCATTGTCATCTTTTTCGGTTGAAGAGCTTTCGTCATTCCATGTGGCTTTGTGGCCTTTCTCCCCATTGTCTCTTTGGTATTTGCTTTTGTGCTTCCTAAACCTTGGACATTCCGGTTTAATATGTCCCTTCTTCCCACATTCATAGCACTTTACTTCCTCTTTACTCATTTGAGAGTCATTTGAGGCCTGTTGAGATTTCTTTGCTTGAATTTTCTAGAGTTGCCCATTCTCTTCTCAATTATTCTTTTCAGCCTTCTTGAGAGCATAGCAATGTCCTCATTTGCATCATCACTCGTTTCTTCATCATCTTCAACTTTTTCTTGAGATTTTGAAGTAAAGGCTTTTAGTGCTAGAGGCTTTCTTTTTTCTGGCTCGACTTCAAGCTCTCTGTCTCTTTTCACTGCCATTTCATGTTTTAGAAGTTTGCCAATAAGCACATCCGTATTCATGACGCTCAGGTCTTCATTGGCCTCTTCTATACCGACAACTTTTGAACCGTAATCTTTGAGAGGAAGACTTCTCAGAATTTTGTTATTTACATCTTCCAAGATCAGGTGTTTCCCAAGCTTTCTCATGCCATTTATGATGGTGAGAAGATGGTTCATCATATCGGTGATTGACTCATTGGATTTCTTCTTGAAGAGTTCATACTCTGAAGTGAGAAGTTGAATCTTCTTGGATTTAACTTGCTTTGATCCTTCATGATAGTTTTCCAATGTTTTCCACTTGCTATATGTAGTTGGGCAGTGTTGTATTCTGCCACATTCTTCAATGAATAATGAGCTTGAGAGAATTGTCATTGCCTTCTTGTTTTTGAAATTTGCTCTTCTTTGAGGCTCTGTCCAATCATCTCTTGATAGAATTTCTTCTTCACCATCAACTCCTCTTCTAGTTTTTGGTGTCCATTCTTTCCAAACACTATCCCATACTTCAATTCCTTCACTTTCTAGATATGTCTCCGTCCAGAACTTCCAATGAGCATAATTTGCTCCATCAAAGTAAGGTTTGAGAGTTTGGAATCCTTCATTGGCCATTTCTTGATCTTTGCTAGCATTGTTTAAGGCTTCGATGCTAGACTAAGCTCTGATACCAATTGTTGCCCAGATAATGAACCAAGAAAGGGGGTTGAATTTGATATTAAAAATTCTTAACTTTTAAGTGTGGAATGAAAAGTTAAGTAGAGTAGGGATAGGAAGATATCACACAAGAAATTTATAGAGGTTCGGGTGTAAACAAACCTTGCTCCTCTCCCTAATCTCAATTGGGAGTTTCACTAACACACTAAGTGTTACAATGGAGTTTTACAAGCTCACTTCCAAGGTGTTTCTATCAATGGATCACACCTAACCCAGAAATCCCTTGTTTTTAATGGCTTACACAATAAATCAATTCCTTGTGTTTTAATGGCTCATTCAAATAACCCTTATAAGTGTTCCACTCTTAACCCAATATACACAAACTCACTTGAGTAGTAGATTACAAAGAGATACACTTACAAATCTATAATGCTCAGAAATTATGAGCAAGAAGATTTTTACAGAGAATTAATGTTTGTTTGAAAGAAATTAATGCACGAATGGCTACAACAAGATTTTGATTTGAAGTAATTGCTATTCTCTTGTTATGGATTCATAAATGACTTGCATTTATACTTCCTTGGCGAATTATAGCCGTTTGGATGCATTTAATGTGAAAATAGTTGTTGCACCAACTCTTAATTTCACGCCTGACATGTTTCTCTTTCCTCTTTCGCAGTCGTGAATATGTGTGTCACGATCGTGAATGCTCTTCCAAGCCGTGACTCAAGTGGTGACTTTGACCATGAAGCATTCTGGAAGGAATTGAAGTGTTTGATCACGGGCGTGACTTTATTCTTTCACGGGCGTTAATATCCTTCCAAACCGTGTTCCAAGTGGTGACTCTAGCTGTGAATCTCTCTAGAGGAATTTGACATATTTTCTCACGGGCGTGACTGATATGATCATTCACGGTTGCTTGCTATGATTCTTCATGGACATGAACTTTAAATGTTGGATAGATTGCGCTAAGTTACATCACGGGCGTGACATAAATAGTCACAGGCATGAACAAGCTATTTTTTCATTTTTTTGACTTTCAAAGTTAGTCTTCCATTCTTGCATCACATTTCATACCCTGTTCAATAAACTTAGAACATAAGTATGTTAAATACATTATTGCTATTTTATTTGTTAGCATCAAAATGATGGAAATACCCTTCTAGGTTCAACATCTTCAATGGTCCTCGGTTGAATTTGAGAGACAAAAGCAAGATTAGAATCTTAAAGCTTAAGATGAAATCGAGTACTTACACCCTTGGTAGGATCACCAATGTTTGCTCCACGGGGTGGTTTCTTATAAACTTCCACTCCTTTGGTAGCTCTTAGGTGCCTTGATCTTGATCTTGAAGTAATGTTTCCTCTTGATGCACCTTTTGTTGTTGCTCTTCTTGATCATCATTATTATTTTTCTTTGAGGTCTCACCATCCTCTTTATGATCAACATCAAGTTTTTCCATTGAACCTATAACATCATAAAAAAAACAATACATTTTCCAAGATCAATTTTACCAGATTAATTAAAAACAACATGCATAGACTCTTCTACAATTAATGATCCTAAGAAGATTTCTTCATTATATTTAGAAAGCAAATTTTCTAAGGTTATCCTTGGTATTCAATATAAAATATTTGCATCCAAAAACTCTAAAATATGAGATAAAGGGTTTTCTTCCATTCTTTGGAGTTCCACATCAGTCCCTAAAGACTGTGCCTTAAAACCCCTTAATAAGATAAGGTAAACAAACCTTAAGCTATAGTGATCATAAGTTGAACCTAACCCAACCTAAACAAGTAGCAAGAACTAAGGTTATAGTGTTCATTAAGATTAGCCACACTAGAAGCAAATTAACTTGATAAGTAACTAATTCTTAAATGTAATAAATAGATGCAAATTTGTCTTACTATAAAGAAATACTTAAAATTCATTTTTATTCATCAATGATATGTAAAAATATGCCCAAATTAGTATTTATAACCCTAAGTCTTTGAATCCTCTATGGAAAAGGATAACTAAGTACTATTCTAAACCAAATCCTAAAAAGATAGCTAAAATCTAATATAATCCCTTAAAGTTGGAGATTTACATTTAAGTAATCTAAATCTCTTGAAAATAGGGATATGACAACTAATAAACCCAAATTCTTGACAAATAAGGAAAACTACGAGAATCCTACTAGAAATAAGAAAACTATACACAATCTGATTATGTAACTTGGGCCACATGAAATTGGCCTTAAAAATAATAAATTAGAGACCAAATAATATTCCCTACATGCCTCATAAAGTTTCCTATAAGTTATGCACATGCCTCACACATGATCCCTTAAGTTGCACTTGCATTGCACATGATTCTTCAAATCTGTCCACTTGATTTAATGGACTTAGACACCTTATAATTAAGCCCATTCACTTGAATCTTCATGAAATACTTATTTTTATCTTCACTTTAGGTTTCCCTTTATGTAATATTGGCCCATATGTTTGATTATGAATTTTAGGCTCAATATGGAAACCAAAGCTCCAATGTTGCCTCTTCTGACTTGGAACACACCCCATATTGAATTGGATCATATGAAAAGACTTTTGAACTCATTTTAGAACAATTTTAATGATGTAAGATTGTTCCACTTCATTGATGCAATGTAGCCCTTCATGCTTGCTTTCCGTGCTTACATCATTTCCCTTATCACATAATTGACTTACACTTAAAATATTGTATTTTAAACCATCAACATGTAAAACATTTTCAATCAAAGAAATATTATTGAAAAAGAAATATTATTTAAACCAATTGATTCAATGCCAATTATTTTACCCTTGGCATTGTTTCCAAATGTTACTTTATCACCATCAATCTTTTTTATTTGAATGAAAATGTTTCTATTTCTAGTTAGGTACTTTAAGCATCCATTATCCACTAGCCAAATATTTTTCTTCAATGTAGACTTAAGGCACACCTACAAAACAATAATTTAGGTTTGGTTCTTGGATACCCAAATGAACTTGGATCCTTAGGGGTTAGCTTTATAAGGTTCCCAATAAGCTTTTCTTATAAAATAATTGAATATTTATGTATCCAAGCTTCATACAATAGTGACATTGTTTAAATTTAAATTGGTTTTGCTACTTTGCAAGAGGTTTAGGCCTCATTATCTTTTTAGAGGTAATATGTGCACATGAATATGATCAAGTATGTGTATTAGGTGTTTTCCTAGGTGCATGTCTCTTATATAAGAAGACATGATTGACCTTTTGAGATTTTTCTCTTAAGCCATGTGACCCCTTACTAATTTTCTTTTAACTATGGGATTTTGTGTGTATTTTTTTCTTTAGCCTTTGAGGCTATTATCTCAATAGAAGAGGTTTATGGAGTGCTAGACTTAACAAATATTGTTCTAAGTGAGGAGGAGGATGATGATGTTTCATTAAAGCCTAAGACATGTCTCACTAATTTTGAGATACAATTAAGGTATCCAAACTTTCATTCCCTTTGTGAAATTTAGAGATAAGGTTTATAATCTCCCCAACTTCATTTTTAAAGCATTATTTTCTTTTAACAAAGAATTGGTTGAGGATTTGACAAAATTTCTTCTAATGACTTATTTAAGGAATCATTATAGGTTTTTTCCTATTGAAATACCTTTTGAAGGTCATGAAAATTATTTTTAAGCTTAGACAAATTTTCTTATAAAGATCAATTTTCTTTTTATATCTTTGTATCTCTAGGTTCAAATCTTCAACAATATAATCATTAATTAAATCACACAATTCATCATAATTTAGATATGTAGGACATACCTCATCAATGAAGTTATCCTCAATAGCAATGAAGCATAAGTTAGCCATCTCCTCTTCTTCATCTTCAAGAAATGTTGAGTCATCATCCCATGTGGCTTTGTGACCATTTTCTTCAAATATCTTATTAGGTCTCGTCTTGTACGTTGAACCTTGAGGGATATTTTTGTCATTTTGATGCTAACAAATAAAATAGCAATAATGTATTTAACATACTTCTATTCAAAGTTTTTTTAACAGAGTATGAAATATGATGCAAGAATGGAAGACTAACTTTGAAAGTCAAAAATTGAAGAAATAGCATATTCACGCCCGTGACTGTTTATGTCACGCCCATGATGTAGCTTAACACCAACTATCCAACATTTAAAGTTCACAGCCATGAAGGATCGTAGCAACCGTGAATGATCATATTAGTCATGCCCGTGAGAAAACATCTCAAATTCCTCCAGAGAGCTTTACGACCAGAGTCACCACTTGGACCTCGGCTTGGAAGGATATTCATGCCCGTGAAAGAATAAAGTCATGCCTATGATCAAACGCTTCAATTCCTTCCAGAATGCTTCACGGTCAAAGTCACGGCTTGGAAGAACATTCACAACTGTGACACATATATTCACAACCGTGAAAGAGGAAAGAGAAACATGTCAGGCACAAAATTAAGAGTTGGTGCAACGACTATTTTTGCATTAAATGCATCTAAATGGCTATAATTTGCCAAGAAAGTATAAATGCAAGTCATTTATGAATTCAGAGCAATAGAATAGCAATAACTTCAAATCAAAATCTTGTTGTAGCCATTTTGTGCATTAATTACTTTCAACTAAACTTTCATCTATGTAAAAATCTTTTTGCTCATAATTTTTTAGCATTATAGATTTGTGAGTGTTTATCTTTGTAATCTACTGCACAAGTGAGATTGGGTATATTGGGTTAAAAGTAAAACACTTGTAAGGGTTATTTGTGTGAGCCATAAAACACAAGGAAATGGTTTATTGTGTGAGCCATTAAAACACAAGGGATTTCTGGGTTAGGTGTGATCCATTGATAGAAACACCATAGTTGGAAGTGAACTTGTAAAACTCCATTGTAAGACTTAGTGCGTTAGTGAAACTCCCAATTGAGATTGGGGAGAGGAGTAGGATTTGTTAACACCCGAACTTCTATATTTTCCTTGTGTGATATCTTCCTATCCCTACTCTACTTAACTTTTAATTCCGCACTTCAAAGTTAAGAATTTTTAATATCCGATTCAACCCCCTCTTCTTGGTTCATTATTTGGGCAACATTGTACTTCTTGAGCTTTAAGCTTTACAATTTATGTGTCCTTTTTTTCCACACTGAGTACTTGACTTTTTCCTTGCTCTTGTTGGATGAGGAGTTCCTCATAGTGAATATTGAGGCTTTTTGTTTATAATTTCTGAAGATATACTTATTGGTGATCATTCTCTTGATCCTCCTTTAGAGAAAAGCATTTGTTCATCTCCTTCATCACTCACCTCCTCATCATGAAAAAAATACTTAGAACACAAAATATGATTAAATTTCCAACTCACTCAATCTCACTTTTGCGCAATTTGATTGCAAGAATAAATACACTCAATAACTAAAAAAGCTCAACAAAACTGAGAAATAATGATTTACAATAAATATTTAAAGAAGTAGAAAAATAATAAGTGCACAAGACTTTACAAAGATTAAAGGCTTGATAATTTATTTTCCTACTAATATAAGTTATAAATGTATTATATTTATTCTTCTCCTAAGAAATATAACCGTTTGGAATGCAATAAATGTAAATATAGTCATTCAACAACCTTTTTGTTTGTGTTTGACAACTTTCTCTTTCTAGATTCACAACGTGAATGTTCTTAGTGAAACTGTGACTGAAGTTGTGAAGCTGGTCATGAAATAATTTATGGATTTGCACCTCCTTCACAAGCGTGATAAAGTCTTTATGGGTATGACACTTCGTGCTTTCACAAGTAGGCCAATTCTTCACAACCGTGAATATTTGAATATGAAACTTTAGTGCTCACAAGTAATTACGGGAGTGACGAACTCTGTCGCATGCTTGAAAGGCTTGTTTCACGACTATGGATATTTTTTAATGGGCATCAAATGATTCACATGCATGACTAACTTGTCATGGGTGTGAAATCCTTTTGAATTTTATTCTTTCAATTTTAATTCACTTGAATCAACTGGCATTGGTGATTTAAGGAATATTTAACCTGTTTAAATACTTAGAACACAAAATATGGTTAAATTTCCTATTGCACTATTATTTGTTATCATCAAAATTACGGAAATACCCCCTTAAAGTCCAACACCCAACATACATCTAAGATAACTGAGACATATTCATACAATTCAAGTCTTTGAATGTGGTTATATATATACCTTATACCTAGGATGTAGCCTTAACCAAAAATTTTAAATCTTGAAACATGTTTTCTCCCTTGAGATGGATTTCCAACCTCCTTTCCAACTTTTATCCAAAATCAAAACATTTCTCTTAGCCTCTACAATGTAAAAAGGAACTCCAAAAAAAAAAAATCCTAAATTGAGCTTCTAAGAACACTTTCTTCATCTTCTCTCTCATTTTTCTTAGATTGAAACTTGATTTTTTTTTAATGAGAAAATTGAGAAAGCGAAGTTTCTAATGATGATAGAAGACAAAAGTGATGTGTTAGGTTAGATTTTAGAGAGGGTAAGTACATATGGAGACATGGAAGAAAGAGAAAAAACGTCTCTACCTCACTTGCTCCTGTCTGTTTAGGATTCATAGACGTGACTCTCATTCATCGGTGTGAACACCCTCATTTATAATGGTGACAAACTGCCACGGTTGTGAATCAAAACCATGACATTCACGGTTGTGACATCCCATGTCATGGGCAAGGAAAGCACTAACTTTTCTACATTTAAGCTTTATTTGAAATTCTATTCAACTCCTAACTCTTTCTAACCACCAACATAACTTATGGACTCTATATTACGAGCGTTACAGTTTAGTTTTGTATCGTTTATAGATTTCTTTTGAGTTTTATGTAGTCTCTTAGAATCTTATTTTGAAAATTTGACTTAATAATATAGTTTGTGTTTGAAGTTTTTTTTGTTTGGCATTAATTTTTGTTTTATTTTATGTTATATAAATGTGATGTGCGGATTTATTTTGAATTTTAATAGTATTTTCATTTTTTAAGAGAAAATAGATAAATGAGTATTTAAGTAGATGTCAAATAGTATACGAATAATACTAATAGAATTTGAGATGATGTAAGCATATTTCGAGCAATTTTGGAACCGATACAGCTATAAATGGATTCAGGAACCGATAGGTACTCTTAACGGGTACCCCTCTCACTACCAACCTTACTTAAATTGTCTATGCACCTACTCACTCTTAAGATGATCAAGCTTTTCGTAATAGAAACAATTGCCTTGAGGAAAAAATGCCATAAAATAATAATAAATAAATAGAAATCACTTTCAAAGAATGTAAATAAATGGAAAATCTTCATCTCAAATTCTTGTATTTTAAGTGTCCTTGAGATTGTAACAATTGTATGACAAGGATCCATATGCTATAGCTATAATATCATTATGTGAAACTGTATCTTTTTCTTTCATTGTTTTTCTTTCTGTTTGGTTAATTTCATTATCATGAATTGTGCAATAATTTAGAAACAAATAGATCTACTTCCATTAAACAAATTGATCTTACATGTCATTTACACCAGCATCAAATTGGCCAAGAATACAAGTCCATCTGATGGAAACAGACAAACTGAAATTGGTTGTCAAGGGAAAGTCTAGAAGCTTCTACTTGATTAAAATAAAGAATCTTGATCTAGTATAGGATAAGCAATGTATAATGTTTTATAGAAATAGGATTCTTATTCATGAGTTCCAATCCAAATGAAGAATTATAGATATACTGAAATTCTTTTGGCTTGTTATACCTATAAATAGCATATTGTGTATAATGAAAAGATATATTATCAACCAAATTCGACCGATGTCTCTGAGTTAATTTAACTTTTTATTCTTGTGATTCACATATTACGGCATTATGCTTACTAATATTCTATTTTCAAGGTGTTTATTAATTAGTTGCTTGTCACAACTCCTATTGCGAGGAGTCTCAGAGCTCGGTTCTTATCAAATACATAGGTTTTTATTCTAATTTTGTTGTCTTGAATTTGATATTAAACCAGTAGACCTTCCATATCTTTATTCGATTTTTACCTTAAGGAATTTTGAGCTAAACACATTTCTTTTCTTAAGACTAATAAATGGCATTATTATATAACAATAACGTTTTGTAGTAAATAAGTGGTTTTATTTTCTTATAACTTCACCAAAAATGATAGTGTAATAGATTTATATTACATACCTATATATATTACATACCTATATATATTGTCACGCTAAAATATATAAGCAATTAATTGGGCCCCTCAAGCAAATATTTCTCATTCTGATAGTGTATGATAGTGTAATAGATTTTTTTTATTAAGTATATTTTCTATGATCAGATTCGAGCTTTAATTATTTGGAAAATTGTTCTAGTTTTTCATTTAGCTAAAGTGTTCGTTTAGTTTAGCAGTACTATTAACATTCAACAATGATGGTCAGAATACATCTAATTCAGTTTATTAGAGCGTTAAAAGCTAATTAACCGAAAATGAGACTTTTATTTTATTAAATTCTCAAAAACTGAGAGTAAAAGCAGAACTGAATAGCCAAATGTGATTCTCGTGTATTACATTTTTTTAATTAAATAAAGGCGAGTTTATATATATGGTGGTCATCTATATAAATGTTGAAGTTTAATTTAAATATCTTCAGGTTTGTTTCATTCATCCTCACACAAAAAAAAAAAAAAAAGAAAAAAAATGAATTTGGTGTGGAATTGGCGGTTTCAAAACCCAACATGTCTTCGTCAAAATGTGGATATAGATATTGGGCTTCAACAAAGGAGTTAGCGTAATTACTTGGGCATGAGTACAAAATGTTTGGTCCAAAATTAGCTCCATCCAATTCCATGTATCATGAACATGCCCATTTCTTTTCTTACATTCATAAATAAATTATCATCAATTGAATCAATAGGAAATAAAACATATTTAAATTTTTCAACTTTATAAATTTGTGTAATTAAGTATTTTACATGAAATTTGTTTAGTGGATTATTTTAATTACCAATTTTATTCAATTAATTACTTAAAATGTCAAATTCATTCAATAAAGTCTCTTAATGATCATTAATTATGCATTAAATATTTATAGATAGAAACTATACCTATTGCATTCATAAATAAGGACTAAATTTATTTAAAATATATAGTTAAGGGATTTTATTGAACTAATTTTTAATTAATTCTTATTTATGAAACATTCAACATCTAATGAATAATAGTTAATCGTACAAAATTTAATTGATGAATTAAATTTATTCAAAAAGATATTTAATTGTGCAAAATTATATATTTAGGAACAAAAAATACTTTTCTCAATCAAATAATACAATAGAATTTGCTAATTAAAAATGGAAAGGAGATAATACTAATGAATAATGTTGACAGTCATAGAACAGTAACAACAAATTGAAGTCCAACAAGGAATATTATTTTATTACATAAAAACAAAATAACAGAACCAACAAAAATGGTCCTTGCACTACAGAAATCAATTCATCTTCCGGACCCGCCAAAACCTTGATCCTTTATTTATAAAAGATGGTAGAAAATGGTCACTCTCCCTTGAAAAATCATATATTCTACAATCACCGATTTCAAATCCAATTCTTGATTAATTAAACAATAACATAGGTCAAATTCTAAAGTAAATCTTTTCTTTTTCTTTTCATATTCAATTACTTTTTTAATTAAATTTGATATTCAATTACTAAATATATAAATCTAAAATTATAAAATGACATATAACATGTTAAAAGAAATCAATATATAAAGCTAGAAATATTTATTTTGATCAAGGGTATAGACTAAACCAATGAGACAATCCATATAGAATATAATTTTATATGATATTCTCTATTTGGTGATAAGTATAGACCAAGAACTTCAGAATATTAGTTAACGTTACTTGCGTAATTAAGGATCCCAAAGGGAATCATTTTGCATATTATCCCACTCATCTTCTTCAACATCATTGGAAAACATCAAACACTCATCCACCATTGCCATTTGCATCCACATCTTCGGTGAATCCAACGGTGATTCATTGATGGCTTGAATTTGGCTAGGCGACAGTCGAACCGTGACCGGACCAACCTCATTAGAGCTGGAGCCACAGCCACCGCCACCGCCACCATTTCCACCTTGAGATTCCTGCGCTGGCAAAGAAGGCCTCAGGCGAATAGCAGCGTCCTGGGCGGCGAAGCGAATGTCTTCAGCATCAGAAGTAGCAGGCTTAGGAAGATCATTAACCAAGTGAGGGAAATTAAGCTTAGCTTCACGTCCCCTGAAGTGTAAAGCTGCAACGTCATAAGCAGCAGCAGCCATTTCTGGAGTTTCAAAGCTACCTAACCAGATTCTTGTTTTCTTTCCAGGTTCTCTTATTTCAGATACCCATTTTCCCCATTTTCTCTTGCGAACTCCTCTGTAGATTGAAGAGGTTCCTCCATGGCTACTGCCTTGCTCTTGCATTATAATAACTTAATTATAGTAAAATCAAATCAAAATCGAAATCAATGCTTTTGTTTTGTTTAATTTGTGGGGATATAGTGTTATCCAGTTATATGTATATATAGAGAAAATGGAGAGTATCGATGTCTGTGGGTGATTGCAACGTGGACACTCGGCAGGAAAATAAATTAGTCAGGTTCCAAGCAGTTGCACAAGTGAAAATGATATCTTTTGAGTTTGAATCCTAGGAAAATGTAAGAATTTTATGGAATTAGCCAATCATATAATGGCAAGTGTGTTCTTGTTTTTTCGGTCCTATTATACTAATTTTGGAATTTTTTTTTGAAAGAATGCAACAAATGGTAGATATTATTAATTTATATATGAAACATATAATAGTGATGTTTCCTGTAAAGAACGCGGTTTTGATCCCAGGTGGAGGAGCAGATTTTGGCCCCCACTTGAGTTATTAATTATATCCATAATCCTTAATTAATTTCTAATTCTATACTTATATCAGTCTAGAAAATTTATTAACATCTTAAATCACGAATTTCTTCCTCTTTTTTCCACAAGCTGACATGTCATAGATCTCTTGCTTGTGTTGGGAGTTCAGTTTCATAGATTTTTCTTGTCTACGTTTGATTTGTAAAAAATTTTATAGAATAAATCAATCTTATATATATATATATATATATATATATATATATATATATATATATAAACTGGCTTCAGATAATTAAGTATTTTTTTTAATATTCATTGATCATTTCAAAATCTCTCTAGAATCAATTTAGAGATTATAAACTCTCTTCCCTTCATAAATATAGAGTTATTTCCCTTATTCATATATTTCAAATTATAACTTTTCATAATATAATTGATTTTCTAATTTACTAATATACTCTCTCCTCTATAACATGTGCCTTGTTTACAAATAATTATGAACTAATATTTTTTTAGCTTTTTAATTGTCCCAATTTAATTAATACAAGAGTGCATTAACAAAAATAAGAACATTTATAATTTTAATTATATTAATTAATTGAAAAAAAGAGTCTATTTGTATTTAACAAATAAAGTATTTATTGTTGATAAACATTTTTTTTTAATCTATAATGGCTACCTGGAGTTACTCAACTGCTATATTTGTTACTAATACATATAAGCATCCTTGAATTTGACGTTCTCCTCTTTGTGTTTTGAGAAGAAAATGTTAAGACAAATCAAAACTATAATTTGCTTAGTATGAGTTAATTTATGCAAAATTATTTATAGCCTAATATATATTTACCTCCAAACTTGGCAAGAAAGCCGCTTGAGCACTTGAACTTATGAAGTAATTATTTATACCCTTCAACTAGTTATAAGTAACACAATCACACTCTTATTCCGCTACATGGCAGTTGAGTGAGAAAGAGGAAAAATATAGCATGTGAAGGCTCATTTTTTACTATTCAAAGGCTAATTATAACACATAATATTTCTCTCTCTTTGTTATTATAACACACATTGTTTCTCTCTCTTTCTCTTGTCCCTTTCATTTTCTCTCTTCATTCGTTTGATTTCTTAGGCAGAAATAATTTCAAACACTATAATTTATGAAGTTTGCTTATTTTTGGGCTTTGGCAATATTCATTGATTTTTTTGTAAAATCTCTCATTTGTTACTAATTTTTATATTTACAGTAAAAATTTAATTATCAGATTTGATTTTTTTTTTACACTACAAGAAATTGTCTAAATTACAATGCCAAATAGCGATGTTGCATATGGCGTCACTAAATTGCAATTTTGTAGCAATGCAAAGCGACATGTTGGCGACAAAAAGTTACGATGGAAAAGTTGCGACTTCATTAGCAACACTATTGCAATGCATAGCAATAGAATATCTTAGTAATGCCCAAATGGAGTTGTTAAAATTAGCACCAAAAGTTGGCAGTAAGTTTAGCAATGCCACTACGATGCTGAGAACATCTCTGATTAGCGATGCTGCAATCTTGCGTTGCTAAACTTGGTGCCAATAGGAGGCCATACTTATGCATAGTTTAATGATACATGCATGACATTACTAAACAACATATGGAAAGTCAAAATGCAAAATTAAGTGATTGTTTAAAATAGAGACATGTATTTGGTGTTGCCAATAGCACGTTGCTAAACTTTAAGTTAAACAGTGAATGTAGTTGTTTATTTGAATTCCACTAGCTTACTGATGCCACAACGATGCATTTTTTGCATCGTTAAGTTTTTTGATTTAATCTAGGGATACCATAACTCTCCAAGTTGCTAAGTCCAAAACCTTACTCACTCTTTGAAAATTACCAATTCCTTCACTCATTATTTTCCTAATCTTTCTTTGACACTCACACCTTTGACATAATGCATTTAACATTAGTAACATATTTGCATATTAATTGAAAATATTGTAATCCGCAAAAGTTAGGGCCTATAAGTTATATTGGGTTAGAGAGATAGGATGGGTAGTTGGTGTTTTAATAGTTTAAGTTTTTGTGTAAAAGAGTGCTTTCATGCCCTTGGTAAGGTGTTCATGTCTATGAAAGTCGAGCTAGGATTTCAAAATGATAGAGTTTAAATTGGTGGGATCTTTTTTAGAGTAGAGAGGACATCCATGCCTATGAATTGGTTAGTCATGGTCGTGAATGCAAGTCGGTTCTGTATATTACAGTCATATTTTTCTCTCTCTTTTGCTCTATATCTCTATTTTTACCTACTCTCCACCATCCATAATCCCTCACTGACACACAATTGACTTCTGCTCCATCTTTCTTATCTTGTTTTAAGCTCATACTCCATTATTGATGCTTGGAAAATAAGTGCTTTGGGAGAGTCTTGCAAGGTTGAGCTCGAACTCAGTTTTTAGGTTAGTTTTAGCTTGCCTTTTATTACAAAGATTTAATAAGAATGTATTTTTATTCTTAGGATCCACTAGAGAGCTTGGAAATGCATCCCGAGGATCTCGCATGCTTGAAAAGCTTAAATAGTTAGTTAATGCTCCATTTTTGTAGAGGTATATACATATTGACATTTAAATCTGTTCCCTTTGCATTTTGGCATGTGAAATGGTTGAATAGCATGATAATGTGAAATGGTTTACTAGTTATATGATTTTAAAGGTTATAATGAGTTAAAATGCTTGTTATGATAGTAATGAGTTCAAGTTAGTGTTTTGGCATGATTTGTGTTTTAAACATGTTTTAAAGTTGTTAAGACTATTAGTATGTTATATGAGTTGAAATGTTGATAGGAGTGATTGACATTGGTCAATCTTAGAACCTTGAATGTGTTTTATGGGTTACTCTATTTTGGCTCATTTCTACTAAGAAAATTCTCAAATTCACACCCGTGACACAACGTTCATGGTCATGAATGTATGAACAAAACTAGGTTTCACGCCTGTGATAAATGAGTCATGCCTGTGAAAAAAGTGTCTAGAATGGACAATTGCTACTCATGCCCTGCTTCACCATTTAGGGAAGCTATGAATGCATGGATTCATGCCTGTGAACAATTAGTCACGGTCGTAAACATTAAGACCCAATCTTCATGTTCAAACCCAGATTTTCACGATTGGTTTCACGGTCAAAAAGTCATGAAACATAGGTTCATGCTCGTGAAGGATTTGTCATGTCCATGAACAGTGTGTTCTTAGTATGCAATAGTTTTTCGTGTTGGTTCACGGATAAGGCACCGGTGAAAGGCACATTCATGGTTGTGAACGGGTATTCACAGCCGTGAAGTACAGTAAATGCATAGTATGTAGTTTTTATTAATGATGATATGTGATGGTTTTTCTTAAATACATATTATGAGATGTATGTATACATGGATTAGCATGTGAATGATGTAATATGGCATTTATGCATTGGTAATGTGATAATGCATAAATGGGGTTAAATGTTGGATAACACATTTATGATAATGACATTAAAAGATAAAGGCTTTCATCTAAATACCCAGTTCTCTAATGTTAGACATAACATAGGATAAATGACATATCATTGAAAATGTTACGATATCATATAATATATTGATATTGACATAAGGACAAGGTAGCTTAAGCTCAAATTATGAGCACCCTTGATCCTGGATTGCTAGGATTATTTTTTTCTCAGTCAAGGTGTATTAAGCTCAAGTTATGAGTGTTCTTGACTTAAGGGACTCAGATGAGTAAATACAGATAGTGAGTAGGATGATTTAAGCTCGGGTTATGAGCATTCCTATTTCAAAACCTGCATTTGTATAGTCAGGTTTAGAGTTTTGGGTAGAAATGAACTAAAAGGTTTTGGTAGACTAAAACACTTGTATTGTTACCAATAGTACATGAATATGGATATGTATGTGAATTACATATTATTATTAGTGTGATTCATGGAATAAATATGTATGTACATAAAGCAATAAGGTATATAACATTTAGAATGCATGTTATCATGTATGACGACGATGTGTATGGCATGATGCTAGTATGACATTATATAATAGTAAGTAGAATTTTTATGCATATATGTACTACTAAGTATTAGGTTGCTTAACGTGTTGATTTTTTGCACACAGGTTTAGAGTTGATAGTTGAAATTGATAGGCCTTGAGGTAGTGCCTATAGAGCTTGGTAAGAGCAAACCCACATTTGAGGGTGGATGTTATACATGGCATTTTTTTTATTCTTTTTGTATATGTCATGATTATAGGCAGTTTTTGTATATGTTGTTTCATCACAAAATCATGTATTTAATGTTATTGAAAATTCTGTAAGCAACAAGGCTAGTGTAAGCCCAAAATGGTTGTTATTATATATATATATATATATATATATATATATATATATATATATATATATATATATATGATAACCAATCCTTTGGATCAAGTTGGACGCATGTTTTTCTAGATGTTTTCAGAAAGTGGTTCTATAGCATTCTCTAGTATAGTTGGGATATTTCCGGCTATATCGGTGGGTGTTACAAATATATTTTAAGCAATCATATAGTATGTTGATTTATCTAGCTTATTATTAGCCCATTAAATTGGCCTTTAATTTGGTTTCTTAATTAGCTTGATTTTCTAGTTAATTTTGGCATAAAAATAAAGAATTAGTAAGTGAGGTATTTATACTAATTGGTCATATGCTTGGCATGTGACTAGTTAGTAGAATAAAGACAAAAATCAACTTTTTTTTGGCATAACACTTATCAAATATGATCCAAACTTTTTAAGACAGAATTATCACTTCCTTTCTTCTTCTTCATCCTCCTCATATTACCTAAACCCTCACCACTATTAAAACTACCCCTAAGTTTTAGCCACACCTCCAAATCACCATATAAATGAGTTAGGTTCACCTTTTTGCCTATTTTTGCACTAGAGTTTAGCCTAAAACTCAAAAAAGTGTTAGTTTGGTGTTTAATTCACTTGGGACAGAATTACCATATTTAAGGAAAACAACCAAGGTTTGATGATTTTTTTAGATTTTTTATCATCATTTCAACATAATATGATTTTTTTTTTATGTTTGTATAATAAATAATTTTGGTTTAATTTTAAGAAAAGAAGCTTGATTTAGGGGCTGCCTAAATGAGTTCACAAGTCTATATAAAACTTGCTAGCTTTTAGCTAAGGTGAGTGGATAGTTATATAAAAAATTATTGTTTCTTATTGGCTTTTATGATACTTTTGTTAAAATAACTGAATATTAATGGAATTTCTTTAAAAATGTATTTTTAAGCAAAACTTATTTATTTGGGTTGGAATCATGTTCTTAATTATTCTTTTTTGAAATAATACATGAGTTCGTGATAAAAATGTTAGTTTGAGTTATGGAAGAAAACTAGTTTACATTTTGATGTATTGGTATAAAATTCTATACTTATGCAATTATAAAGTTTAGGTAGAATACTTTATGTTGATCAATTTGGTTTTCCAAATTCTACAAGGATTGATTTAAAATTAATTTGAAGTACTAGTTTTAAAAAAAAAAATCACATTGGTACAAAAAATGGGAACAAAAATGTTATATTTAATACTTCATATAAAATTTGACATATGAAATGTTAATTTTGAATTGCTAGATGAATGACATTATTACATTCAATTTAAGCATCCACTAGATTACACCTTTGATGATGGGTGTCTTATATGATATTGAGATTGAATAAAAAAACTGTCTTTGGGACAACACACAACATATATGATGTGTTTGGGGCATATGTCGGGTGGTCACCCCTTGGGAGTTGTCTACGTATGTGTATGGCTATTTTATTTGTTCCCTAGTGATTGAGATATTGGACCTCACCTCTCATGTTGATCGTTAGTTGTTTTTTCATGATTGAGATACTAAAACTCGCCTCTCATATTAGAGTGCTGGTGCTCCTTAGTGGTTGCTAGATGGTGTCATCGTTGCACACCTTCCTGCCCCTTGGATGCAAGGGATCTATGTGATATATATTTGAGTGTATGGTGATTGATTTTATGACATGAAGAGGTTTTAATTTCAGCTTTATTTATGCTATTTATGGATGTTTTATTATTAATTTTTATGAGATGAATAGTATGATTAAGAATTAATATTTATCCAACCATGTTAGTTTGTTATATATATAATTTATAATTAAAAACATATTATGTTCCTCTTGTTATGTTTATATCCCTTCACTAAGTAAGTGTACTCATCCCTCATATTACTTTTCCAGTTTCCTCTAAATAATTAGCTAATGTTAAAAGTAATATCAATTTATGCTTAGAGGAGGTTGGACTACTAATCCAAGTTTTCTTTTTATATTTTGAATTCCTAGTTGTACAAATGATGTATATAAGTGTGAAAATAATGTATCTTCGGTCATTTAATGTGTTGTCAATATTAATGTATAAATGGTGATGTAAATAGTATGCAATGTATGTTATGATTATTGAGAAGTGCTCTAAAGGCAATTACTGTTAGCACTTATTATACAATTTTATTTGATTCATAAAATATATTTTCATTAATTTGATAATCATTTGATATATGAATTGATAGTGATCTTAAATCAATTAATGAAGGCTTTGTTACATAACATAGCATGAAGGAAATCATGATGAGATCATGATATTGAGATTCTTATCATGCGTAATTATGTTAGTATCTAAATTATCCCTATTCATAGGATTAATGAGATGAGATATTGTTAATCCGGATAGACTAGCACATGTTATATTCCTTGATTGGATCAAACAGTAGATCTCATAATCTGTAAATATGAGATGTTTAGAATCAACATGTGGATGCTTACTAAGTGTAGTTAAGTATATTAGATGACTTGCTAAGAGACAATCATATGGATAATATATTCAAATGTTAATGATAGTCTCGTCATAGCAATGGTGCAAGTATCCTTAAACATGAGGTACTCAAGGATATTTTAAATATTGATTCTGCATTTTGACATTATTCCTTATTGCCTCAGGGAGATTGCTCATGGGGTGGTGTTGGGTGTAGCTTGAGGTATTCGAAAGAAATTGGGTAACCAACAGTGTATACCCATGACCTCTTATCGGGGTCATTACTCGGAAATCTCTGGCCGGAGTAGAAATATCATAAAGATAGTCTTCAATGACATATCAAACAAAGTAATGAGCTCAGGGACAAGAACTAACATTACTTAGGCTAGATATGACGTAGTCAGTCTAATAGGAGTTGACACATATCCATACTCTGAACTAAGTGGATATGGAATGATACAAGGAATATTGTATGAAATTATCTATGGAAAGGTTTGTAGTCAAACCATTGACTTTTTGGTCAATTGGGCATCATAATGTGTTGCTAGATACCATTCATGACTTGCTTAAATTAATTGTTAATTTAAGTGGCCAATAGAATAGAGAACCTAATAGGCCACACATATTGGAGATATGGAGAATGAGTAAAATGGTCTTGGATATGATCCAAAAATATGAGAGAATTATTTCAGGATGGATCGCAATGATTTCGCACATATTCGGGGGGGTCATGGGCCAGTGCGAGCTGTTGGCTCGTCAGGCAAGCCAGTTGGGCAGCTGGCCTGGCTAGTAGTTGGCCTAAAGGCCAATTAATGCAAAAACCTCCCAAATCCCTCCCTTTGTCTTGTGCACTTTGTACCTAAACTATTTTTGGGGTAAAATATTTTGAAATGTTAAAAAGTTTGAAAATTATTTATGGAAATTCAGAAATGATAAATGAAAAATAAGAATTATTTTTCATATTCTCGCAAATAGAGCATACACCATGAGGTGTGTTCACCATTTCTCTGGTAGTTTTTTCTTTATATTTTTGCGTGGATTAGCATTAGAGACGTCATAATGTGGATTGTTGTGGTTTGCTATAACCCAACAAGGTAAAAATTTGAAGAACAAATTAAGAAATTATAAGGTATAATTTCTAGTCTATATGATTTAATGAATTAGTTTTAATGGCACAAATAAGATTCTTCTCTCGGGTTTTGAAATTTTTATTTTTCATTGCATTTTATGAATGAGATTTGCCTTCAAAATCTAACAATGACAAGTGGAAAATGATGTAACTTTCATACATAATGGTTGTCAATTAGGAATCTTTATGAAATGGATCAGATTTATGAGAGCATTACCGATAATGACTATGAAGTGACTTGTGATTTTTTTTTACTTGCTATTAGATATATGAGTTATGATAAATATTATGTGTTTAAGAGAATGTTATATGGATTTTGGGTCATTCTTATCCTTATGAGGAGGGATGGGTATAACAATTTTATTTTGGTAATGTAACACCTTTAGGCAAATCCCGCATCGGTAAAACAATGAGATATTATAGGCAGAATGTAAAAAATTCAAATGTAAAAAAGTGTCAGTTTGACATGTTACCGTCCGAATTCCACATTGAAAAGAACAAGGAAAAAAGAGAAGTTTATAAGGTTATACACCAACTACTAGTAAAAACCTTGGTTAACTATTTTAGGCTGCGTGATTTGGTCATTTGTAGGTTGTTATAGGATAATTGGGCATGAGCCATTATACCTTCCCCTCCCCATCATCACTTATTTCTAACCATTGTTTATGCCCAAACCACCACAGGACAGAGGCACCAATAATATGAGAAAGACTTTATCATATAGATCGCCATCAACACCTTATGCTCATCCCCCACAGAAATAGTTACAGCATGGTCATTGGCTCTCTAAACTCATGATCCTTCTCGCTGTTTTATTTTGGGCAGTTCCAACCTAATCTTGCCTTCATTCTTCTTGAAATCGCAATCCATTAATGCACTCTCAGCTCCTATTGTAACGTCCATTAATTTGGATCTACATAATATTTTGAGACATTAAAAAGGCAGTTAAAAGATAATTAATCATAAGAAGGATGATTAATTAAAATATCTAGATGTTTTAGAAATCTCTAGGTTCATGACTATGAAAGCCTATTATTCACGAGCATATTCTCTCTTGTCCATTCTTATCTTCTACTAAAAATCCCTTCACCCTATTCTCCTCCATTGCATGCAAAAATCCTCTCTCCCACCTCCTCTTGTGATGGTTGGAATTTGAAGGAAAAATAAGAGAGAAAAATAGGGAAAGATTAAAGGAGAATAACAACTTCTAGAGAGAGAAAAGGATTAAAAGCTTGAAGTTAAGACCACACCCATTTTCATGCAAGCTCGGTAAGAAGAGCTCATTGTCACCTTCTTCATCATTTTCTTCAAATAGGTTAAAATTTGTACAATGGCATGAAATTTTGATATGTATACGACCAATCAAGAGTTGTGTAAAATATGTGAGAATGCAATATTTTGGCACAATTTCATTGTACTAAAATTTCCTAGATTCATGCCCGTGAATGCTATGTCACCGTCTTGGGTAGATTCATGCTATGTCACCATCTTGGGTAGATTCATTCACATCATGAGGCATAAAGTTATGGTTTTAGGTAGATTCATTCACATCTAAGGTCATAACCGGCTTATGACCAGGAAGGTCGTGAAGCATGCTTCATGGCCGTGAAATATAAAGCACTGATGTATGCACAGGAACCATGCATAAAGGACTTGAAGGACAATCTTTTATCAATGAAGTGGAGAAATTTTATATCATTGAAATGATATTAAAAAGAGTTCAAAGGCCCATTAATATGATCAAAATGCTTATGGGGCGTGTTCCAAATCATATAAGGCAGAAATGGATCTAAAATTCACAATCAAGCTTATGGGCCAATACTACACAAAGGGAAGCCTAAATTGAAGATCAAGGGAGTCTTTCATGAAGATTCAATTCAAATGGGCTAAACAAGGCAAAGTCAATAAAACTTGAAGATTACAAGTCATGTGCAAGTCATGTGCAAATTATGTGCTCGGAGTCATGTGTCAAACATGTGCCATCCATGTGCAAGACATCATGTGCGACACATGTGCCTACTTATGGGATTTGGGCTTAACTTGTAATTAGGCTTAATAATGTAAATGGATTGCCTATTATCTATCTATAGTTTAAATAAGGAGAATGATAGCAAGTGGACCAAAGTATATGAAGCCCAACCACTTGTCTTATTCTAGAAAGATTTAATTAGTGTCCTAATTCAAATAGGACTCTACTTTTTAGAATTTGAGTTAGAATATGATTGTAATTTTAGGAGTTGAGTTATAATAGGACTTAGTTATCCTTTTCCATAAAGGATTCCAAGACTTAGGGCTATAAATACTCATTTAGGTTTAGTTTATAAGGGATGAATGAATAAAAATGAATTTGAGTGTTTTCTTTAAAGTGAGGCAGATTTGTATTTCTTTATTACCTTTAGGAATTAGTTACTTATCAATTTATTAATTATGGCATGGCTATTCTTAATAAATCATATAATTTTAGTTCTTTGCTACATTGGTTAGCTTTAGGTTAGATTCAAGCTATGATCACCATAACTCAGGGTTTGTTTACCTTGTCTTATTGAGGGGTTTCAAGGCACAGTCTTTGGAGTTCCGCATCTATTTATACTTGTGGTTTGAGTAGATTCATTCATGCCCAAAGTCACAATCAGTTTCACGACTAAATATTGTTTGGATTGAATGTCCCTCATTGTGAGAGTTCCTCTCATTATATATAAATTGTAGAGATTTACAAGGCTGATTTTTTGCTAGATTTTTAGCCATTACATCAACTAAATCTTGGCTAATTTATAGTAATTATATATAGCTAAACAAGGAAGTTACAACCAATTAGATCTATCTAAACAAGAAAGTTACAACCAATTAGATCTATCTAAACAAGGAAGTTACAACTATACTACTAATTATAACATATTTATAGTTGCAATACATGATTTATGCCTTGATATATTTTGTTATCCCCCCTCAAATTGATGTTGGTCGATCAAGAAGCATCAATTTGCCTATAAGAAACTAATGATGTTGTTGTGTCATAGCCTTAGTAAACACATAAGCTATTTAGAGAGTAGTAGAAATATGAGGAAGAGAAATAATACAAGTGTTTAAGGCTTCATGAATAGAATGACAATCCACCTTAATATGCTTAGTGCACTTATGGTAAATAGGGTTTGCACTAATTTGAATAACACTAGTGTTCTCAACATGGAGTGGAGTAGGATTAGATTGAGAGAAACCAAGTTTGACTAAAAGTCCATGAAGTCAAACAATCTCTGAACAAGCAGCAGACATAGCATGGTATTTAGATTCAATGGAAGATTTAGAAATACAAGTTTGCTTTTTACTCTTCCAAGAAATCAAGGAATTGCTAAGAAACATGACCAGGCCAAGACAGATCATCGAGTGTCTAGAAAACTAACCCAATAAGCATCATTATATGCAACAAGATGAAATGGAGAACCAACTAGAAAGAACATTCCATGACTAGGTGTCCTACAAAGGTATCAAATGATATGACAAAAAATAACTAAATGTAAATAACGGGAATGTTACATGAATTGACTGACTTGTTAGAAAACAAGGAAAATATTTGGCCTTGTAATAGTCAAATAATTCAATCTGTCTATCAGTTGTTGATAGACAGCAGAATCAGAAATGAGATCACCCTCCTCACTATAATACTTTGTGTTGAATTCTAGTGGAGTATCCACATGAGAGGCATTTTGAAGACCAACTAATTTAAGCAAATCCTATGTCTATTTACATTGATTAAAAAAAATACTAGAAGAATCAGAATGAACTTCCAAACCTAAGAAGTAAGAAGAATGAAATCCTACATGTAATGCCCGATTAGGCCACGGTCGCGATTGACAGAAATCTGGTGCGCCGAACCGATCAGTCTAAATTCGGATATGAAAAAATAAATTAAAATAATAATAAGATGTGAAAAAAATATTTTGGATATTATTAATTGAGAATTTTGAAGTTTGGAATTAAAATTTGGAAAAAAAAAATTTTTCGTTGGACAAAATTAGAAATTACAGTGTTTTTGACATATATATTTTAAGAAGGCATAAAAATAGAATATCTTTATCTAAGGAAAGGAATATTCTTTTGATTAAAATAAAGTAAGAGTGATTTAAATTAATTGACCAATGGGAAGCAAGATTACTAATTAATCATAACCACCCACTTAATCCAATTATAAAAAGTCAAACTTTCACTTTTTTGGCCTTTCTTCTTCTTTCTCATCTTAATCAAACCTATTTCTCTCCCTTTTTCTCTCTTGTAGCTGTGACCCTCTTCTCCCCCAAGTTCTTCTTTTTCTTTCTTCAAATTAAGCTAAGATTAGATGAAAAAAAATGGGATTAAGGCAAAATCATCAAGGAAGTGAAGTAAAGTGAGCTAAACTAAGGAAGAGGAAGGAAGAAAAGAAGAGAAAAAGAGAAAGAAGACTTTGATCATTTTGAAAATCATCAAAGGTGAGTTTATATTTTCCATCTTCTCACTTTTCTTCTTCTCTTTTCTTTGATTTTGGGGTTAATTGCCATTAAAGTTAGTAATTTAGGGTTATGAATATTTTAATGGTGATTGATGGTAGATTAGTGTGATTAGTGCTTCATTAGTGTAAAAAAATTGTTGTTAGGCTAAGGAGGTGACAATTTTTGAACCAAAATCAAAGAGGAGGTAAGGGCAAGGAGAAAGCAAGCTAAGAGGAAGAGAGAAGTGAAGAGAAGTAGAATTATGAGGTAAGTACATTTGGCAAAATTCAATATAGAAAAATATTGATTTTGATTTTGTGAAATTGTGTATGAAATTCTGGATATTTGATTGAGTGATGAATTGATAATTAAATGATGTCATGAATTTGAAAATAAAAACTAGAATAGGAGGTTGATGCATAAAAATGGAAAATGTATGAATTAGTTGATGTGTTGGAAAATTCATCTTATGAATAGTATCTAGTTTTCTGATCATAACTTGAGTTTTGGAAATCTTTTTGAGTGATTCTTATTGGGTTAGAAATTTAAGACATAGGGCTTCAACTTTCATTCAGACCATTAGACCTGAATATGACTGGAATTAGGTGAAAAAAGGGACTTAAAGTTTGAACTAGAAATATGTTCAGTAAAATACTGGGCAGATTGCAGTTAACGTATGTTAGAAAAAAATTCATAAATTTTGCTAAACAATTTTTTTTAATGTGATTCTAGTTAGAAATTAAAGATACGATATGTATCTACATTTTTATAGTTGATCACTTGTCCAAATTCTATCTAAAAATGGATGAAAAATACAGAGTAAAATAAGACAAAAATCTATCCAGTAAAATAATGGGCAGATTAGAATGAACATAGTTTAGAAGAAAATTCATAACTTTTTCTAAAAAATTCCTTTTAATGTGATTCTAATTGAAAATTAAAGATAAGACATATACCTAAATTTTGTTAGTTTATAACTTGTCCAAATTTTATCTAAAAATAGACGAAAAATGTAGAGAAACATAAGAAAAAATATTGTCCAGAATAGGACAACTTGTAAATATGTGTTGATTGTGAAATTTTGTGATAGAAAAAAATATTAATTGATTTTTCTTATAGTTATAATGATTAAATGAGCAATATGAGGTTGTAAAATATTTAATGGGAATTATTGCATTTATTTGGAATTTATATAATTTATGTAAATAATAATAAAGTTAACAAATATAATTAAGCTCTATAACATCTAGTCGAAAACTAGAAATTAGGATAAGTTGACATGCTAATAAAAGGGTAGAAATGTAGGCACTAAAAATAATAGTATTGAAATTTAATTTACGTATGCACTAAAAAAATAATGCTGAGTTGAAATTACTTAGATACTAAAAAATTGTGCTGAGTTGAAATTACATAGGCACTAAGAAATAGTGTTGGGTTCGAAATTACTTAGGCACCAAAAAGGTACTGAGTTGTTATTGGAAATGTAGGCGTGAAACACCGAGTTATAAAATAATTATGCAGGCACTGAGTATACTGCCGGAGAGCAGAAACCCTGTATTCAATATTTAGTTCCGGTCTAAGATGTCGTGAGCTATTAAACAAATAACAGAAAAAAATGTGAATTATAAAATTTATATTGTAAATTTTATATTTTGAATTGTTAAACAATTTCAAGCATGCTTAATGAAATGAACGTTAAAATTTATGAATTGTATATTTTTGTATGACAAAAATAGTTTTAAAATTATGTGAATATTTGACATGCTTAGTAAGTTGATTGGAGTTTTTAAAGGTTTATTTTGGAAATATTTATATAATTATTGGATAGTTGTCAAAAGTACCACTAAGCTAGTAACTTAGCGCGTGTGTTTCACACGCAGATAAGTAGAAGTAGCTGTTCCGATAGGGTGACCAAAGAAGAGGGAACCTCAAGATCAAATTGCATCAGTCTAATTCTTTTTGTATATTTTGGAAATTATGTTGTAAATTTGTGGCATGTAGGATTTATAAGGAATGAATTTTGTAATTTTATACATCTAGTATTATTTGTAAATATATGTCTAAATATAATGGTTTAATTGAATGAGTTCTTTTAAATCAAAAAATTTTCATCACTAGTTATATATTTAAATGGAAAGAAAAAAATATAGCAATAAATATTTCACTAATAATAAACTCTAAAAAAATATTCAATAATTTGAACATTGATTTTAAAACATATGAGCTTAGTAGGACTCCCATATCCTATTAACGACTAGTAGGGTAAGGGAGCGCTACACTCATATGAAATGAGGCTTGAATATGTTGTTGCAAATGAGAAATTAAGGCAGAATCTATCCCAATAATAACAATATCATCAATATAAACTAGGAGAAGAACAATACCAATAGATGTCTTGCAAAGAAACAATGATGAGTCATATTGGCTCTACTTAAATGAAAATTAAGCAAGGTGGATCAAAATTTATCAAACCAACCTTGGGGAGCTTGCTTCAAGCCATAGAGCGGTCGCTTTTAACTTACAGACATCCAAAGAAGAGGAGGAAGGCAAGCCAAGTGATAGAACCATGTGAATCTCCTCTTTTAGATCACCATGAAGAAAAGCATTTTAAACATCCATCAGATGAAGTGGCCAGCCTTATAAGGCATCAATCAAAATAACCATACAAATTGTAGTCATTTTGGCAATCAGAGCAAAATTTACTTCATAATTGACCCCATACTCTTATTTGTTACCAAGGGTAACCAATCATGCCTTATAGCGATCTAGAGTACCATCAAAATGAAGCTTGATTGAGTAGAACCATTTACAAACCAATGTCTTTAACATTAGTCAGACAATGAACAATATCCCATGTATGATTGCCTTCAAGAGCTTAAAGTTCTTCTTTCATAGCCTTACACAAACAATCATATTTAGCAACTTCTGAATAACATGAAGGAATAGAAACACTGGTCAAAGTAGTACGAAGAGATGTTTGAAGAAATCCATACCTATCTGAAAGACAGGTAATTCAGGAAGAGCATCGAAGAGTGGTATTTGAAAGCTGATTATCCGAATAATAAACATTTTGAATAGGCACAGATGTTGGGTCAAGCTTAGAAAGCTGTAAAATTGGATGTTGTCATGTCTAATCAAATCCTGGCTTGAATCTCTCAAGAGTATCATTTACCTCATCAAAATTAGGAAGAACAAATGACTTTAGTATCAATATGAGTCGAAAAAATAATTAATTTTCAAAGAAAATAACATGAAGAGAAATACAAAATCTGTTAAAACATGGATTGTAGCAAACATTACCTTTATGTGAAACACTATAGCCCAAAAAAGCACATTTAACAGATTGAGTAGAAAGTTTATGATGCTCATTAGGTGACAAATGAATGAAACAAACACATCCAAAAGTATGCATATTAAGATAGTTGGGATGCTTATGATAAAGACGATAATAAGGAGATTCAAAGTTCAATAAGCTTGAAGGCAAGCAATTAATGAGATACATTATTGTACTTAAGGCTTCAACCCAAAATTTAGATGCAACAAAAGATTCAAGTAATAAAGTTCAAACAACATCTAATAAATGATGGTATTTACATTCAACAACACCATTTTTGTTAAGGTGTATAAGGACAAGAGCATTGGAAAACCATTCCCTTTTGTTAAAGATAATCATGAAATTCATGAGACATATATTCACCACCAGAATTGATTTGAGTACTTTAATATTTGAGGAAAATTGAGTCTCAATATAGGCTACAAATGTTTTAAATACAAAAAATATCTCAAATTTAAAATGCAAAAAATAAATGCAAGTATACTTATTGTAATTATCAATGAATATGACAAAGTACTTATAACTGGCATGAGATATAATAGGAGTAATGTCGTACACATCACTATTAAATATGATGTGTTAAGATATCTTCTAGACTAGAAATTTGTTATAAGTATGAAATGTGCATGAACCAACATGTATGGATGAAAAATGGAATGAAGCTTACATGCATGTATCATTATGCAAAGATGTGAATCATGAACATGTATGTATAGTGACAATTACAACGATATAAAAAAACAAGTTATAAGCCAATTTATTTAATCTAGAACTAGAAATAAGATAGATGGCATGTCATTAAGGGGGCGTATGGTACCATAGATTAAGATGTTGAAAATAGTATTATGATTTTAAAGACAATGTGACTTAAGCTCTAGGAGTGATCTAATGTATATGTAAGATGATTATGAACTTAGTCAAGGTGGCTTAAGTTCTGGGAGCACTCTTGACTTGAGAATCTCATGTGAGCATTATAGATAATAGACTATATGGCTTAAGCTGTAGGAGCACTCTTTATCCATAACTAGTATCTAGATAGTATGACTTAAAATTTTGAGTGAAATTATATGAATCGAAATGAATTGATACATCTATTATAGAACTGCTTATAAATGTATATGATATGATTGATTCAACTTATATTCTTGAACATGATTATGATTGTCAGTATGTCTATGATATGTTTTCTATTTATACAAAGAGTGAGACATACCATGACTAAACATATTTACACATGAACATGATTATGGAGAATTAAGAATGAATATATCTAGTTTGTGTATGTCATACCATTATCTAGATGAATTGCTTTAGATTTGCATACACATATGTACCACTAAATAAGTTTTGCTTAGCATGAGTATTTTCTCTCACACACAGGTTAGAGCTGTATATAGATGGATCAACAAGAGAAAGAAGCCCGCCAAAAAGTCACAAGACAAGTCCAATAAGGTTGGTGATACAAGCCATAGTCTTTTATTTTTGTTCATAATGTGGAGATGAGTTTAAAAAAATTGTACATGTTTAACTTAAAGAACATGTATTCTCTTGTATTGACATTATTTTTGTAAACTTTAAAGGCTAGTGAAAGCCCAAATTTTTTTTATATATATGAAGATGATTTCGTTTCTCCATATCTCTTTGTAAAGCTTTTTAAAAAGTTATCATGGCCATAGTGCATAAAATGGTTTTAAATTTTCTAAATTCTCTTCATATTCATTGTGACATTCTCTTATATAGCTAGATTAACTTAAATATATAAGAAGGTGTTATACCTATTGAGTTAAGAAGAAAATCATGGCCAATCCCTCGTAGTACTCTCCTATTTATCTCCTTTGGCTTTCTCTCATTTTTTGTTGATTAGGGTTTGTGATTTTATTGTTTAATAGTATCCATTAGTGAAGTAGACTATAAATTCGTTATGCATTTGTGGTTCTGATTTATTGTGATATTTGGTGCTCCATTTTGAAGGGCTTCATGACAATCTAGCTTGAGAAAGTGCTTTGGAAACCTAACATCCTATTACCACATCATGACCATGACTCCTAAGTAGTAAGTTTTAATCACTTGGTCCTGTTTTTTTTTTCTCTTAGTATGTTTACATTTAGGGTTCTGGCTTATGTTCAAATTGAAGAGTTGATGATCAATCTGATTACTAGTTATGGGTTTGACACTTGATTTAGTTTGTTTCTCATAGTATTATGGTATATCTATTCATTGAATTAATTTTCTCTTATTGGTGGAAAATTTTTAATTTTAAGGTTAACTTACAATAATTTTATATGTTTTCAGTTATGTATGAATGGTTGATGGTTTTTGGTCCTATTTATATGAGGCATGCATTGAATGTAAGGTAATATTATTATTTGCATCTTACATAGAATTGTGTAACATGATTGCTAATAATTAAAGTCATTAACAAATTGGTTTGTTTTTGAGCCTGTTATCTATATTCCACTTTACTGTTGGTGATGTGAACAAGGTGGAAATTCTTGTGCAATGTTATGTTCATGTATATTTGTGTGTTATATTATCTTTAAATAGCCTTAATTTTTCCTTCTTTTTGTTGAGCTTGTAATGCACTCTAATTAGGGCCTAGAAACAACAGGTATTAAGTGTATATAGGCGTATATAAGTGTTTATGGGTTTTGGAACATGAAAATAGATAAAAAAATACCTAAAAAAAGTGAGCATCACAGGGTTCATTCTTATGACATAGCCTCACGGTGATGAAGATCGTGAAATAAGAGTTTTTGAAGCTTAATTGCTTCAAAACCATGAAGGTCATGCCCGTAAAGCTTTACAGTATAAAATGAATAGTTTCATAATTTGTCAAATTTTCATGAATTTCACAACCTTAAACCCTAACCAGCAACCCTTCTAACACCAAATATGAGTTTCCTTCAATTCGCTTTTATCCTTAGCCTCAATAACATGAAATTATCATAATTAATAAGATTAAAGTGTAAGAATCAAAAATTAGTGTTCTTGAGTATATGACATAATTATAGAGAAGGGAGAAATCAATTTTGAAGCCTAAACTCATTCTAATTCTACAAAATAGAGGTAAGAAATCACATTTTCCTTTGTTCTTTCATTAAGTTAATTCAGTTCCATATGGGAATTAGAGATTAAAGACCTATATGAGAGATTAAGTTAGGGTTTGCATTGTTAATAGCATATAGATGGTATATGATCATATAGACAGTGATATTTAGTTATGATATTATGCTAGAAGATGAAAAGGAAGGTGGAGAAAACCACCAGAGGAATTAGAGACGCTAAAGAGGTTGATAGTAGAGGTTCCAAATCACTTTGTATAAATAAGTATGTAATTTCAAATTTTGGCAAGTTGTGTGTATAATTGTGCTATTGTTATATTATTTGAAATGTGTTGATACCTTAGATGTTATATTGAAATTTAGTGAGATGATATGCTTGGGTTATGTAAGGAATAATGGCAATTGAGTATGTGTTGATTTTATGGTATTGATAAGTAAGCATTGAAACTAGTTTAATTGATTTAATATGGTAATGTGCATGTTTATAGGTTTTGAAATGTTGTAATATGTTGAAAAGTATTGATAGGAGTAACTAACATTGGTTAGCCTTAGAGCCATTGCATGCGATGTGCTTATTTTCCTTAAATTGGTGTTGGAAATGTTGCAAACTGTAGATTAACAATCATGACACGATGTTCACACCTGTGAATCATGTCTCAGAATATGATCATGGCTTGAGTCATGGGTAGACCGCCTGTGAAAGGGTCTTCATGATCGTAAATGAATATTCATGCTTGTGAAGCCTAGATACAAATTTATAAATTGGTTTTTATGATGTTCTGACATAGAATTGGTATGCACACACACCTTGCATAATGTGATAAGATGGCATACTATATGATTATATGAATATGGATATGCTTTATTTGCTCCAATATCACAAAGCATTATGCCGATAACATATGGAAAACATGAAATGCATTGTGAAATAAAATGGATAACCAATTTATAACCATATATACTCATTCGCTATACGAAGTCTAGCATAGGATAGATGACACGTTATTGAAGGGGTTATGGTATTGTAGATTTTATCACATGGATTTATTATTTAGGGACAAAGTGGTTTAAGCTTAAGTGAAAGTGCTCTTGACTTGAGAAGCTCAATTGAGCACTTATACAGATAGATATAAATAGTGAGCAGGATGGCTTAAACTCGGATAAGAGTGCTCCTACCTCACAAATAGCATCCGGATAGTCTAGGTTTAGAGTATTGGGCTCTAAATTAAATAAAAATCAGTTATCAATTAGGCAATGTAAAACCACAAACAAGGTTAAGTAAATCAGATATATGGTAATCCAGTAACCATGAAATGGAAATATTTGTGGTATTTAACATGAATAGTAATTTGTTGTGATTATATAGATGTATTTATATGCAATATAGCATGTATGAGTTTCTACTAGTAAGATCAAATATACTATACTTCATATCGATATATAATGGTATGATCGAGCTCACAAGGCATGAATACAATTATATGTAGTGATAATGTATAAATGCTTGCCAAAATTTTTGTATTTATATGTACTACTAAGCTTTCAGTTGCTTAGAATGTGAGTTTTTGCATGTATATTTGGAGTTGATAAATAGTTGAGTTGACTAAAAGAGAAGTTCAAGCTCATTAAAGCAATAAGAGCAGGCTCATATTTAGATTATTATTACTTCATACATTTCATTTTATTTTGTTCGCATGACATGAGACAAGGTTATTCATGTTGCTTATATTTTTAATAAAGACATATAATTGATGGGATTATTTTTGGAATAAGGATTGTTTTTTAATAAGGGTTGATACATGCCCAATCTGGTTATTTTGAGAATTTGGATTTGGATTTCTTTTTAGATACAGGAAATTGCTTTATATAGTATATGGTATATGGATGTTTTAAATATGCATGATATATATGTTTATGAGTATGAATTGAATTAAGTCACATGAAATAAAAAAAAAGTTTTAAATTGAATAGTTTCTATAAGGATACATTCATGTGGCATCCTCCTGTGTAGTGGGGTTATGTCCTATTGTATGGGTGGAGTGTTACAAAGGTGATTACCTATTAAAGATTTTTCTAATTGGAGATTCTGGTGTTGGCAAATCATATCTTCTTTTGAAGTTTGCTGTAAGGCCAAATTTTGTTATCCAATTTTGGTGATATTTATTACATTAACTTATTATTAAATACTAAATAAGTTGCAATTTCTTTGATTTATCATGAATTCATGATCCTTTTATGACTTCTCTAACTGATTGAAATGTCTGCTTAAAGAAAACTAGTCTTTCAAAATTTTTTAATTTTAGTAATTCGATATTTATAGAAGTGAAGTATCACGACTTCTATCACCTAACTGGTACTGATGATTAGTAGTCTTATGCCTTATGGCATTAGGTGGCTGCCTCATTGGTAAACATAAACTTCTCTTACCTCTTTCTCCCTCTTTTTTCTTCTAGGGCTTTATTTCCCTAAATTAGTTTTATATTATGACTCTAATTTACTAGGTAAAACTATATTCAAAAAATTCTATTTACTCTATTGCTTATTTTGACAAATTCCTTAATATCTTTGATGCAATATGTCTTGTATATAGACACTTGCAGAAGCACCATTAGGGTTGATTTTGTAAGTAAACAATTCCTTGTGTTCCATATCAATTTTTGTTGACAAAAGATATTACTAATGGCACCATTGCTTTTTGGTAGAAAATATGTACAGTTGAACAAGATGGGAAGACCATAAAACTCTAAATTGTTTGAGTTTTTTTGCTTCCTTTGATGATATTCCTTTTGGACATTGTTGTTTTTTTTATTGATTACAATTATTTGGTTACTTATAAATCCAACCTTCAACCTTTGTGTCACTTGGTGTGACCTTGTTTTTATTTTTATAAAAGATTTATTGGGCGTTCAATTTGCACTTGTTGAACGTTCAGTGGGAAACTGTTGAGCAAGAACAATTTAGGACTATAACTAGTAGCTATTACCGAATAGCACAAGGTATCATAGTGGGTGATCTTTTCCTTAATTATTTTCTCCATTTTTGAATTGTTTGTACTAGCGATAGTGCATCTGATAGTGAGCATGAAACATCTTACTTTTCAAACATGATAAATGACAAACCAAAAAGATGATTTTTAATGTTAATTCTTTAACTTCTCATTTTATATTATCTGCATTATTATTTGTTTCATATAATTGGCAATTAGGCTAAGGCTATCATGAATTATGATGTATGCTATTTGCCATTGTAATTTAAACCTTTAATATTGTATTGTACTTACATTTTTTAGAGCGAGACGAAGATGAAGGTGTGTGATGCAATGTTGTTTCTAGGAAAAAGATGAGATTAATATTTTTCTCTACCATAAATTATCATTGTATAATGTATTATTAGACACACCCACTTTAGCACTACCATCATGTATAACACATTATTTATTACATTTATATTCCTCACTTAATATTTTGTTTCACCGATGAACTCATTTTCCCCTTATTTAGATGTCCATACCAAACTTAAAAAGACACAAGGGGGTGTAATGAGCCTTTCGTCTTAAATAACGAGCCATATGACCTATAGAAATGAGCACTTGTGAAATGGAATATTGAACATCCAAAATAAACGGGCAGTTTTCTATCTATGAGCGATAAATGCCTATAGACTTTAACAGTCTATGAGCTAAACCCAATATATTTGTTTTCAAGAAAATAACAAATATTTTATTCACACAAAAGATTTGATTTACAAAGTCATTTTAACAAAATATTTACATGAATATCCTTGATATGAACACACAAAATGCAAAATAGAAATTCAAAAATAACAAAAAGAAACCAACCCAAAAGTTGAGTTATTAGTTGCTTCACTGACAATGGATTCTAGTACTCACAACATACAAATGGATACTCATAGCCCCAACAAATATCAATCCATCATATAAGTCAAAAATTCATTACATATTCACATTAACAAAGAATGAATTCATCAATTTCCCATTCATTTCACCTTAAATCAAAAGAGGATAAGGAGGCATAAAATAAAAGGAACTAGTTGGTGAAATTTTTGAATGCTAGTTTTGATTGATATGTGGGAAGTCTAAATCAAGCCCTTTAAAATCAAAAGGTGAATGAACTAATTAATTGGTCCTTTTCAGTAAAAGTTACAAATGGTTTGTTGCCAAATATAGGGTTATCATAGCACATTCAATATTACAATGTTGTCTTATGCAGAGCCACATTTCTCATGAAAGTGGAATATTAAAATTGTTATATTTTACTTTTCAATCAATGAGACTTAGATGTATGAATTTGGTAAAGTGTAAACATTATTTTCTTTGATGAATTTCTTGATGTTGGTCATTTAAGTTGTGTTGCAGGCTTGACAATTTCTTTTGATTTATTATTGATGCCTCTAATGAATATAGTATTGGAGGAATGTCATTTGCTTGACTTTTGAATGAGTGAGGTTTATCACCAAGTACCTTCATCTTTTCTTAGTCATTTAATAATAGAATTATATTTGGAGTTTTCAAAAACCTCTTATGGAGTTACCAGCAGGAACAATAGAGTAATTAGTGATGCCAAGTAGTGTCGCTAGAGTATAATTAATTTAATTTACAATTGAAAAAAATTAGAGATCATTGTTTTAGTGATGCTAGTGACCCCTATACTCATCACTAAAAGTCACTAACTTCATGCTTCATTATTTCTAGTAACTGATTTAGCAACTCTATTTTCCTAATTAGCAATGCCTTCAATGACTCGTTATTTAGCAATGTTAGGATAGGCATTGCTATTTAGTGACATATATTTTGCCAGCGTCGTTGAATCGATTTAATGATGAAACTTTTAACAATGTCATTGTGCAGTTGCTACATCATTGCTAAACCTAAATAGCGATACCATTTTTGATTTAGCGACACTTTTTTGGCATCGCTAAAACCTTAAAATCTTGTAGTGCTAGTTCAAAAGAAGAAGAAAGAAATATTTCATTTGCTTCCAATTTTATATCTTCGAATCACATAATTTTGCCCTAAAATTTTGCAAGTCACTAGGTTAATAGATTGCAGAGATGACAAATAATACAACGATGATAAAGCTGCATAAAATGGAAAAAATTAGGGGTGTTAATAGTTCGGTTTGATCAATTTAGACTAAAAATTTATTACCAAACTAATAAAGTCATTTTTTAAAACATTTTAATTTTTAACCAAACCTGTACTACAAAAAATATCCAAACCAATGCTGTTTCGATTCAGTTTTTTTAGTCAGTTTGATTGGTTTGATAAATAAATAATTGAATAAAATTAAAAAAATTAAAATATCATAAAAATTCAACAAAATATTAACTTAAAACCATGATCAAAATAACAACATGAATATCCTCCAAAATATAAAAATTGAATACACTTCTTTAACTTATAGAAAATTTAAAATATAATTTGTAGATTTGTAAAGTAAATTTTATATTAATTATGATGTTCCAAAGGAAATTGAATAGTGTAGGTAATTAAAAAGTCTACAATTTTAGGAAACTAGAAAATTATTAATATTAATATGCACCATATATATAAATATCAAAAGAGACCATATACTATTGGTTTGCTTCAGTTTTATTGGACTTATATTTTCTTGATCCAAAATCAAATCAAACTAAAAAAATCGGTTTATAAAAATTTTAAAACCATAACCATCCATGAAAATACTTAAACCATAAATTTTGGTTTTAATTGAATTGGATCGATTTGATTTGGTTGGTTTTGTTAATGTTTGTGCAACCCTAGAAAGAATTATGAAGATGAGAGAATACAAGGGAAAACAAAAGAATGGAGGGCTAGAAGTTTGTTTATGGAAGGTGGTGGCTATGCAAGAAGAAAGAGAAAAAAAATTACAAAAGAGGAGGAAATATTAGAGAGAGAAATAATTCATATCAACTAAAAAATTAACAAAAAATTAAAATTAGTTTTAGATTGTAGGTTTTAACCACATTTTTGTACGTGTATTTGCACATACATCATATAAATATAGGGTTATTGCTTTGCAGATTAAAAATGTGAATGTGTCATTTATAATTAATTAAGGGATATGAAAAACCATTTCATAAGTTAATACATGTAAGCGACTTTTCTCGCCAAAATTGGAAGTAAATATGTATTTGCAATTTTCATGTGCAGACATAGAAAATGCCACCTCACACAATTTATCTTACCTACCCGGCCCCCATAAGGGAAAAATCTGAGAAGAAAAAGGCCCACTCAAAATGCACGAGTGGGAAGCATCAACTCTATCAAGAATTAATGTTTTCATATTCTCTTGCTGTTGATCCGAGTCAAACGCCTAAATTAATAACTCCAATCTGCTGGACCACTCACTCTCATTAACTTGCCATTAAAAATCTAAAAATATTTCAAGAGAAGTTATAAAGATATCCAACCGTTTAAAATGCTTTTTTTCCGTTAAAATCTTATTGTATTTATTTAGAAATTCAAATTCTTTTTTTAAAATTTTTTTAATATTAAATTATTTACTAGCTCTTCTTTTAATTTGTTATAAAAATTTGACGTTGATATTATAGATTTACATTTCAGAGTTTTTCTCTCTGCTTCTTTATCCATATTTTTACCTTCTTTATTAAACATGCTACTAGAACTCATATTTTTATGGTCAGTGGCAAGTAGAAAGAGAAAAAAAGAAATAGGAGAGAAAGAGGAGAAGGTGGAATGAGAAAAAGGGAAAGATGTGCTCTAAAATGTAGGTTCCGGCATTCAATATGTTCAAGTCAATTTTCATTAAGAAAAAAAATGGACAAAAAATCTAACAGAGAGTGGGATTGAAAGGAATTGTAAAATCGGGGATTCAAATAATAATAATAATAATAATAATAATAATAATAATAATAATAATAATAAGATTTAATTATTTAAAAATAATAATAATAAGATATTAATTAAAAAATCCAAACTTTGGATTTTTTTTGGGTAACTGACCCATAATTTTATTACCTATCGAACCAAATTTTAGTAAATTTTAAATCATTACTCGGGGAAATTTCATTTAATTTTTGCGTCATTATTACAATATTAGAGTCCAAAAACAAACACACTGAACGTAAAGTTCAATTTCAGTTGAATTGTTGTAATAGCTTGAGTATTTGAATTGTTTTTCATGTTGCACTAAATATTTGTCGTATCCCCAGCTTAACTAAAAATTTACCAACACTTTTTTCATTTATAATTAGTTCACATAATTAAAATTTTAATTTACAAAATTTACTATTTTATATAATAAATTAAATTTGATAATATATAGAATAAGTGTTAAAAAAATGTTGAAACAGAAATATTAACAGCATTTTTCAAACATTTATAGCTCAATCATTACGCAATTTTGAATTTTAAAATCTATAAATAATGAGAATTGAGGAAAAAAAAGGACTATATTTATATTGAAACTTTAAATCAAAACCTCTGATTCCCATATAAAATAAGTTGATTTTAAATAAACTAGCCATTTATATAATAACATAAGTTTTAGTAATATCAGAAATTATGGTAAACTAGTCTTTAATTCAAAATAAACATTAATTTAATAATGAAACTAAATTTTGAGTCAAATTAATAAACTTTGTTCAAAGTTCAAAGACAAATGAGACTTGATCCACTTCCACTTGTTATTGTTTTATCATATGTTCTTGTATTTTTAACTAAATTCTTTTTGTATGAAAAATTCTTTTTGTTTGTTATATATTTAACAATTATTTGTAGCTTATTATATTTTGTATTTTTAATTGATAATTAATTTATTGATTTTTGGTAAAAAAATTGAAAATTAAATCATTAAAATCAAATTTGCTGAACAGATTAATTATTTTTGATAATTAAACTTGTTGTTAGAAAATTTCAAAAACACATCTTATGAATGGATTAGTAAAAAAAAAAATCTTTATTTAGCAATTGACTGGTTATGTGTTCTAAAAATGAAAAACTCAGGGCAAGTGGCAAGAGAAAACGGAAGAGAAAAGGGAAAATAAATTTTGAGTATTATATTTATTTTAATAACTTCAATATTTTAATTATATTTTATTAATTTTTTATAGTGTTTAAAAATAACTTTTTTTACTTTTCAAGAATTAAATTATTATTATTATTATTATAAGATAGAAATAAAATATAGAAATTTAATAAAATAAACGCATATCAAATTTTATTTGACAAGAGAAGCAAAGAAGAACAAAGTGGAGGAGAAAGAAACAAGATGCATAATGTTTATACATGTGGCTATCTTTAATTCACACGCTAAAATTATAATAAATATGTAGAATAAAGATTTAAAAGCATGCTTAAATTAATTTGGAATTGCAACCTATGACAACGACACATGTTTATTTAAACAAAAACAAATCTGAAAACAGCTGTATCTTCTTAGGCTTCAACTATCTTAACCTCACCCTAATCAAGATTCAATATCTTAATTTTTTTTGGTAATAACATCGATATCATTATTCTTAGTTTCGTCAAAATCATCTATCATTATTTTTTTTCTTAGCAAATAATTTGTTTGAGAGACCAACGAAGATTTGGAGAATAAAATATCTATACAGGTCGCATAATATGTTGATTATTGGTTGATAATAAAACTAAAATACTTGCTTATAATTGTTGGACAATGTCCTTTTTGAGCAAAATTTTTAAGGGTGAGTTAGGTATAAGACATATTTACTTGCATAAATTCTGCAAAACATAAACCATTATACAAGTTATCAAAATAAATAGAAAAGATATATATATATATATATATATATATATATACACATGTGAGATGGTTCTTCTCTCTTAATTATAGATCTTGAGTTCTGAAATATATTTATAAAGCACTTTTAAAACTTAAGAATGAACATTTTGTCTCTGTAATAAGCATACTTAATACGGATCCAAATTAATCTATCCTGATAAATTTGATATAATCACAATCAGATAACACTGATTTCAAATAATTTTAGGATCCAAACTAATTTTCATATAGATTCAAGGAATATAACAGATAAATGGCATGACGCAAGCATACCAAAATCCATAACTGATATTTTAATTTTTAGGCTAGGGTATGGATCTTCCAAAAGTTATATGCTATTTTTGTCTCTAGTTTGCTGAAAAGATTTCATAATAGATTCTATTAGGATTACATTCTTTTGGCATTATGACCCTTTATATATTAAATAATATCTATATTATTTTCAATTTCTCATCAAATTAGAAATTTTCTTATGGTCTCCACAAATTAATTTCATGATAATTTAATATTTTATAGTCAAAAGTTAAATTAATTAGACCACTACTAATATTGACTATATTACATGATAACCATACACATTAAATTAGCATATGTTAGCCCACATGTACATCTAGGCTATGTTTGGATTAAGTGATTTATAAGAAAATTAGAACAATTAATAAATTTATGGAAAATCCACTGTTTACCTATTTAAAAAAAATGTCAAAATCTATGGATTTATGAAAATCAATTACTCACCAACATTCTTCATTTTTGAAGGATTTGATTTCCCACCTCTTAAGTGGAAAAATCTAAAATTCATCATTTTTTTATCCATGATGGATTGTTGTCATATTTTTTTATTCCAAGATTGTTTCTAATAAATTAATAGTATTTCAAAACTATCCTTAATGTCACGACCCTAAACTTCAACTAGCAATCGTGCGGTACTTAGCATGGTCCGTTGCACTAAGCATGTCTTCCAACCCGACAAAACACTCTAAAGAGAATAGAAAGGAACTTAGAGATTTAGAGGATTCAAGAACAAAACAAGAATACAAGAGAGTTTGTGAAGAATGCTTTATATTGCGCTAGAGAGGTTATCTTACAACTTTCCAAGATTTCCAAGGATTTCCCTAAGATCCTACAAATGAAGGTCAGGAGGCCTATTTATAGTGTGACACCAAGCCTAAGGTTATACCACAAGTTTCTAGATCCTACCAATTCTAGAATGTACAAGATGTCTACAACATGCCACAAGGTTCTAGGACGTTCTAGTCAAGTCTAGCCAACTCTAGAGTCTTTTAAGATTGTCTAGTTCCTTCATGCAAATTCTAAGATGCTTCAAAATCTTTTAAGAACTTCTACATCCTTCATGAACCATCCAACATGTTCTAGAATATTATAGTGCCTTCTAGCACCTTCTTGCACCATTTAGCACCTTCCAGCACTATTTCTTTGGATTTTGAGGGACAATTTGAGCGGGATGTAACACCCTCCCCCACTCAAGTTCGCGATGCCCTCGTCGTGCCTTCAAGCTTGAACCTCTCTATGTGATCTTTGAACTGCCACAAAGAGTCTTCAGGTTCCCAGCTTGCCTCTATGTCCGGGGCATTCTTTCATTTGACCAAGTATTCCCAATAACTTGGTACACCTTTATGTCAAATTAGGCGATATGCCAAAATAGAATCCACTTCTTTATCAAAGGAGGTTACTACTGCAGTGGGTGCCCTTTTCGATTCTCCTCGACTCGCATCTTCCTAGTCTCCATGATAAGGCTTTAACATTCTTACATGAAAGGCTGGGTAGATCTTAAGTTTAGGAGGGAGTTGTAGCTTGTAAGACACCTTACCGACCTGCTTAAGGACTGAAAATGACCCTTCGTATTTCCGCACCAACCCCTTGTGAACCTTCTGCAAGGACTTGAACTGTTGGGGCAATAACTTAACAAGGACCAAATCTCCTTCCTGAAACTCGACCATCCTTCTTTTCTTGTTAACCCACTTCTTCATCTTCTTAGACGCCTTTTTCAAATAGACTCGGGCTAACTCAGCTTGCTCATGCCATGCTTTAGCAAATTTGAAAGCAGCAGAACTCTTTCCTTCATAGTTTATGGCCAAAGCATGAGGGGTCATAGGTTGTTGTCCCATAATGATCTCAAAGGGACTCTTTCCAGTGGATTCACTTTGTTGCAAATTGTAAGAGAATTGGGCTACATCCAGCAACTTAGCCCAATCATGTTGGTTGGCACTAACAAAGTGCCTAAGATATAGCTCCAGTAGTGCATTGGCACGTTCCGTCTATCCATCGCTTTGCGGATGAAAACTTGTGGAGAAGTTCAAGTCTGACCCTAGCAACTTGAACAACTCTGTCCATAACTTCCCAGTAAATCGTGGGTCTCGATCGCTCATGATGTTAGATGGAATTCCCCAATGCTTCACAACATGTTTAAGGAACAACCGTGTAGTCTCATCTGCAATGCAATCCACCAAGGCAGGTATGAAGGTTGCATACTTATTGAAGCGATCAATGACTACTATTATGCTGCCAAAGCCTTCTAATTTTGGCAAGTAAGTGATGAAGTCCATTGAGACACTCTCCCATGGTCTCTCCGGAATAGACAGTGGTTTTAGCAAGCCACCGGGTGCATGCTGCTTTGTTTTGTCTTGTTGGAAAACAAGACAAGTTCTTACATAGGCTTCAACATCATCCTGTAGTTGAGGCCAATAGTAAATAGACTTGATCAAGGCAAATGTGCATCTCATACCTGGTTGTCCAACCCATAATGAATCGTGGCATTCCTTGATCAACTCTTTTCTCAAGTTCCCCCACTTAGGTACATAGATGCGGTTTGCTTGGCGTAAAGTAGTTTGTCACTCAACAAAAATCGCCTTATCTTTCCTTCCTTGATGAGGAAAAAGAGGTTTTGAGCCAGGGCATCATGCTCCAACCCTTCTTTGATCTTTTCCAGCAAGGGACTGCTTGGTCTACTTAAGGCCGCTAACTCTGCCTTTTGACTTAGCGCATCAGCCACCACATTAGCCTTACCAGGCTTGTATTCAAGCTTGTAATCAAACTCTGCCAATAAGTCTTGCCACTGAGCTTGCTTGGGACTCAACTTCCTCTAAGTCTGGAAGTAGTTGGTTGCTACATTGTCAGTCATAATCACAAAGTGAGAGCCCAACACATAGTGTCGCCACACCCTTAGACAATGGATGATAGCGGTCATCTCTTTTTCTTGCACCGTGTAGCGGTGTTCGGTGTCATTGAGCTTGCGGCTCTCATATGCTATAGGACGCCCTTCTTGTATCAGCACTCCACCAATGGCAAAGTCTGAGGCATCTATATGTAGCTCGTATATCTTGGAGGGATTTGGTAGGCAAAGCACCAGATCTTCGCTAATGGCCTTCTTCAAGTCATCGAACGAGGCTTGGCACTTGCTTGTCCACTCCCAAGTCTTGTTCTTCTTGAGTAGGTCAGTTAGTGGGGCTACTCTTGCTGAGTATGACTTGATGAACCTCCGGTAGTAATTCAAAATTCCAAGGGAAAGATCTTAACTCAGGGACCTTAGTAGGAGGTTCCCATTCCTGGATGGCTTTTACCTTGTCTCCATCCATCATAAGCTTCCCATCCTTTATCTTATGACCCAAGAACATCACCTCATCTTAGGCAAAGGAACATTTCTCCTTCTTAACATATAGCTCATTTTCCCTGAGAACATCGAACACTTTCCTCAAATGCTCAAGATGTTCTTCCATAGTCCGGCTATATATCATAATATCATCAAGGTATACTACCATAAACCGATCGAGGTAGGGATAGAAAAGCTTATTCATGAGAGTGCAAAAGGTAGCAGGTGCATTAGTGAGACCAAAGGGCATAACAAGGAACTCATAAGCACCGTACCTTACTACACACGTGGTCTTCAGTTCATCCCCTTTGGCTATGCGCACCTGGTAGTATCCCGACCGCAAGTCCAACTTCGAGAAGTATCTTGCATTCCCCGATTGATCAAACAATCAGCAATGAGTGGGATAGGATACTTGTTCTTTACCGTGATCTTGTTTAGAGCGCGGTAGTCAATGCACATTCTTAGTGAGCCATCATTCTTTTTCTAAAAAAGCATCGGGGCACCAAATGGGGCTTTGGATGGTCTAATGAAACCAGCATCCAATAGCTCATCAAGTTGCTTACACAGTTCTGCCAACTCCGAGTATATCATCCGGTAAGGACTTATTGTTGGTGGTCTTATGCTAGACTCCAACTCAATTTCATGGTCCACCTCCCTCCTTGGAGGTAACCGTTTCGGCAACGCCTCAGGCATCACATCTTGGAACTCATCCAAGACAACTTGCACCTCCATCGGCAAGCTTGGCTGTGGTGATGCTTCCTCATCATCATACTCCTTAAGAATGGCCAAGTAACTCTCTTCCTCCCTCTTCAATCCCTTCTTGAATTGAAGTGCTGAGAGAACTTGGGTAGTAGGCTTGGTGGTCCTCTCCATCGGTACTAGACAAGCCTTTGGTCCATCCATAATGCACATAGAGTTTGAACATGGGACAAGGAAAGCTCTAACTTGGTCCAAGAACTCCATGCCAAATACTACCGATAAATCATCCATGGGTGCCACAGACAAATCCACTTGGCCAGTCCATGCACCAAGATTGACCTTAACTCCACGGGCAACTCCTTGGAGAGGTTGTGCTGCCAAGTTAACTGCTTTGAGGGAGCCACCTCCATTGGCAACCTTGAGACCGAGTCTCTTGGCTTCCTCTAGCAAAACAAAGTTGTGAGATGCACCTGTGTCGACCAGGGCTTTGGCAACATTCCCATTGATGGTTGCATCCACAAACATGAGTCCCTTGGGGGTCGTCAGGGCACTCTGCAATGCACTAAGCAGTCGCAAAGATCCCATATTTGCACCTTCATCTGCCTCACTTCAGTCTTGATCATAAGTGGAGGAAACTAAAGCATTCAATGCCTTCCTTTTGGGACATTCTCGTGCCCAATGCGGTCCGTCGCATATGAAACACGTCACACGGGGCTTTGAGGTGCCAGGTTCTTCCCTTTCCTTCCCCTTGTCTCGCGGCTTGAAAGAGGAGTCTTCTTTGTGATTTTTGTGGCTTTGACTCTTAGCATGGCCTCCCCCACTCTTTCCTCCACCAAAATTTCTATCCGCTACCCTCGAGCCTTCTTTGTTTGAGGAGTAATCAATAAGACTTTCAGCAACCGCAATGGCTGAAGACAGGTCTTGGACACCACGTCGCTTGAGCTCAAGGTTAGTCCACGATTGGAGACCGTCCATGAACAAGAATAAGGCATCCTTATCCGATGTGTCAGGGACTTCTAGTAGCAAGGTTGTGAACTCCTTCACATATTCCTTATGCTACCCATCTGCTTTAGTCATCGAAGTCGACCCCCTCACCTCTTCTTCAGCATTTACGGGGAAGAATTGGATTTTAAACTCCTTTTTGAAGTCCTCAAAGGTGTCAATTGTGCATACCCCATGTTGCACATCTCCATGCCTTCATCTCCACCACAGCATAGCAGTGTCAGACAGATACATGGCAGGGATTCGGATCTTACTGGCATGGTCCGTTATGCCAGTAGCCTCAAAGTATTGTTTCAGCCCCCATAGGAAGTTCTCAACTTCCCTAGCATTCCTAGCACCATTGAAGGTCTTTGGCTTGGGAACTTCCACCTTCTTAGCCTCAATGATGGTGGTTGTATTAGTTCCCAAGGCCATAACCTGCTTACATAGTGCTAGATCACCACCCATATCCTCAACTCTAAGCAACACATTGGAAATTTCTCTTTGGAAGAGATCACGTACCTTGGCAAGTTCGGCCTTCAACCCATCAATCTCTTACCTTAACCCACTGTCTATCTCATTGACGGACATCTTGACCACTACATGGCTTTCCGCATCCTCGGCCTCCAAGCCGCTACAACGTTCCTCTAAGTTGTCCACTCAGTCGAACAATTCCCCCAAGCTGTCCTGAGCACTCCCAACACGTGCTTCCAAGCTAGAAATCATGTCTTTCGACTTGGCTTGAGACTCTTTAGATGGTGGTTTTCGAACTTCCTCACGACCATGCTCCATTGATGGAACTTCCACGCTAGGTGTAGCTGGGGCAGTAGCCTTCATTATGCCAAGGGTAGTATAGCTTCAAACTAAAGCTCTGATACCAACTATCACGACCCTAGACTTCAACTAGCAATCGTGCGACACTTAGCAATGTCTGTTGCACTAAGCCTATTTTCCAACCCGATAAAATGCTCCAAAGAGAATAGAAAGGAACTTAGACATTTAGAGGATTCAATAGCAAAGAAGGAACACAAGAGAGTTTGTGAAGAATGCTTTCTATTGCTCTAGAGAGGTTATCTTACAACTTTCCAAGATTTCTAAGGATTTCCCCGGGATCCTACAAATGAAGGCCAAGAGGCCTATTTATAGTGTGGCACCAAGCATAAGGTTATGCCACAAGTTTCTAGATCCTACCAATTCTAGAATGTACAAGATTTCTACAACATGCCATAAGGTTTTAGGACGTTCTAGTCAAGTCTAGCCAACTGTAGAGTCTTCTAGGATTGTCTAGTTCCTTCATGCAAATTCTAGGATGCTCTAGAATCTTCTAGGGACTTCTACATCCTTCATGAACCATCCAGCATGTTCTAGAATATTCTAGTGCCTTCTAGCACCTTCTAGCACCTTCCAACACCATATAACACCTTTCGGTGCTATTTCTTTGGATTTTGAGGGACAATTTGAGCGGGATGTAACATTAAGCTCTAAAAATAAAACAAAAAATATTTGCCAATTTTTTTGTTTTATTTTCACTTATTTTATTTATATTGATTTGAATATCAATTAAAAAAATATTAATGAGTTCTTTTGAAAAAGAAAAAATATTAATAGATTAATTTATTCATAAACATAGTATAGATAACAAGTTTTTATAGAATTTTGAGCGATAAATTTGTAACTATTTCAAATTTGATAATAATATTAATTTCATCGATTACATGATTTAGAAAATTTACTCTAAATTATATTATTTCACAAGTTAATAAATTATCTCATGCACTAAAATTTTGCTCAACTGTAATAGTTGAGACTTGTAGGAATTTCTAGGGCAACGGATACTTACTTGTTGAGCGTAGATCGTGTGCTTTCAATACTTTAAGCGGATTCAAATTACTAGAACTTGACTCAATTCCATAGTACGAACGCTTTGATTCTCTTGTTATTGAACGGAGATGAAGATATTCCTTTTTGAGAATTTCCGAATTTCAAAGAAAACTTTTTGATGAAAAGTTATATCATTTCCTTCTTTTCATTTCATAAAGTTAAATCTTTTCATAACTTTATATATATAAGAAGATATGGGTCTGGGTTGGTCAAGACCACATGGGCGGCCCAATACCACAAAACCCAACATCTCCCACTCGCCCAAAGTGGGCTTGGCTCAATCCAAAAAAACTTCATCTCACATCTCAAACTTAAATAGAGAATATTTCATATAGGCGAACGAACCGTGCAACCTAAAGCACACAAATTGTGGGAGTTTCAATACAAACCTAATTATAGGCCATATAGGAGTCATCAACCCAAAGTTGTAATTATTTTCGATAATGTGTTTAATTACCCCAATTACCTTTCTCAATACACTTAATTCGAGTATCATTTAATCCCTCATGAATCTATACTCAAATCATTCTTACAATCACTTGTGTTCTAAGTTACTTCTCTCTTCATCAAGCGTAATAACTCCTGCCGGTTAACACAAGCTGTGAGTGCATAAGCAAAGTACTTTCTTTTGCCCTCATATTAATCAAATTTGAATTAACTCACTTTTCTATGAGTGTTCCATTAAGTCCAATCATTCCATGACTATAGTATACATCCTAAGATAGCCAACATTAATTCATCACATCATGATATAGTCAAAAGTCACAAAGGGTAAAAGTTGTTTGAAATCTATTTCTAGGATTTCTAGGACTCACATAGCGAAGAAGCAGGGATCCATTCTTTCACTTCCTAATAGGTCGTATAACACATGCAATATGAAATGCATGGTGGAACTACTCTTTTCTTATCAAAGATGAAAGAGTGTATGTCTTGCTCTTATTTCAAAATAAATAAACACCATATGTGTATTAGTCGTTGTCACTCTGAATGCGCTAAACTTGAAACTTTTATTTATACATTCAACAATGTTAAATAACAAATTTTCCACTCAGCTTCCTCTATATAGACACATGAATGGTGGGGAAGTCATTCATGTTGATTCTTATATATATAAAGAATCTCATCTTGATCCTCATCAAGGCGACCTTATAAAATTTGAATGAAACTAAGACCGCTCCCACTGCATCTTAGTCATTCACTTAATGTCTTTGCATTTATGGTCTCATCTCTGCTCGCTCCATAGCACCAGAGGCCATTACTCATGTGAGTGAGTCAATCTAAGTCTATCGACATACTTATTCGAATTATGCTAACTGGTATTTACAATATATTCATATAATTGAAAAAATATTAATCAATTAAATTGATATATCATTTGTAAAAACCAAGTGATCTGACATAACATATATTGATTACATTCTACATAAGCCTAGGGATTTTATGTATCTTGCAAATGCATCCCTAGCTATTAGTTTAGTAAATGGATCTGCTACCATTTTGTTTGTAGAAATGTGTTTCAAAGTCACTTCCTTTTCCGCAATCATATCTCTAACATAGTGATATCTAATCTGGATATGTTTGGTCTTTCCATGCTATTTTGGATCCTTAGCATAAACTAATGCAGCCATATTATCATAAAGGATTGTCACAGGTTCAGATGCTGACTTAACAATCTCTAAGTGTTGCAAAAATCTTTTCAACCAAACTGCCTCTTGTATAGCTAAAGAACATGCTACATACTCAGCTTCCATCGTCGATAAAGTTATACAAGATTGCTTCTTGATACTCCATGAAATTGTGCAATCATTAAGCAAGAATGCATATCCAGAGGTCGATTTGCGCTAATCTATATCACATCCCCAATCAGCATCAATATAACCAATTAAACGCAAATCCTTCCCTTGATAACATAGAACATAGTCTGAAGTTAGTTTTAGATATCTCAATATTCTCTTAACTGCCATCCAATGTTTTAGACTGAGATTAGATTAAAATCTGCTTACTAGCCCAATGACATAGCAAATGTCTGGAAGTGTGCACATCATTGCATATATCAGACTACTGACAACACTAGAGTAGGGTACTCTAGACATTCGTTCTTTTTCATCTGATGTCTTGGGACACATATCTAGACTAAGGCTCAGATTCCTTTCGAAAGGGGTATCCATAGGCTTACATTCATGGTAATGCTCTAATATTTTCTTTATATAAGTCTCTTGAGACAAACCCATAAGTCTTTTAGAGTGATCCCTTAGGATCTTAACACCAAGTACATAATTAGTGTCACCCGTATCTTTCATTTCGAAGTTCGATGATAACCATTTATTGGTAGTATCAATCAACTTCTTATCATTTCTAGCTATTAAAATGTCATTGACATACAAAGACATAATTATAAAACCATTGTTAGAATGTTTAATATACAGGCAATGGTCTTCCTCCATCATCGTAAAACCATCCTTTAATATGGCTTGATGAAATTTGAGGTTCCAATATCTTGATGCTTGCTTAAGACCGTAAATGGATCTTTTAAGCTTGCAAACTTTGCGCTTTTGTCCTTTGAGTTCAAAACCTAAATGTTAATCCATATAGATCTCTTCATCTAGTTCTCCATTGAGAAAAAAAATTTTAACGTCCATTTGATATAATTCTAAGTCCATTTGTGCTACTATAGCCAGAATGAGGTGAATTGATGCAAACCTGACTACAGGTGAGAATGTATCTTCATAGTCAATTCCCTCTTTTTGTGTGTAGCCCTTAGCTACTAATCGAGCTTTAAATCTTTCTATTGTCCCATCCACCTTACGTTTTATTTTGAGAATCCATTTGTACCCAATAGTCTTACGATCAGGCGGTTTCTCAACCAAATCCCAGACTTGATTGTAAATCATCGAATCCATTTCCTTTTCCATAGCTTTAATCCATTCCTTTGCTTTAGGACAAGAGAGAGCTTGTTGTACTGTTTTAGGCTCTTCTTCATCTAGAGCAATCATAAAAACTTCCCCCTCAATCTCAAATCGACGACGAGGAATCTTGTCACAATTACTATGTCGAGGTTGAGATTGTTAATGGTCTTGCTCCATTAGAACAAAATCTGACATTCTTTCACCACTTGGTTCAGGAGGAGCAATAAATTCTTGCTCTGTGGGTGCTTCTTGCTCTGTGAGTGCTTCTTGCACTCCCACTAGTCTCAGGATCTTCCATTTCATAAAATTGGAAATCCTTATTTATCTCACCTTTTTCAGGAAAGTCCTCTTCTAAGAAAATGACATCTCGTTACTCAACTTCTGTTATTCTTCCATTTGTGTCTTCCCCCCAAAATACATATCCTTTGGAGAATTATGAGAATCTTATAAAGATACATTTCTTCCCCCTTGGACCAAGCTTTCCATATTCATAGGAAGTGTTGTGGATATAAGTTGCGCAACCCCATGGGTGCATATTGATTAAGTCAGGCTTTTCGCTTTTCCACAATTCATATGGGGTGGAATGAACAGATTTTAATGGTACACGATTTAAAATGTAGACAGCAGTCATTAATGCATCTCCCCAAAAGGAAATAGGTAAATTAGCTTGTGCCATCATTAACCTAACCATGTCCAATAGGGTTCTATTTCTTCTTTCTGCTACGCCATTTTGTTGCTGAGTAGAAGGAATAGTTAGTTGTCTAGCTATACCCTTATCATCACAATAACTTTTGAATAAATCAGATAGATATTCACGTCCTCGATTGGTCCGTAAAGTTTTTATATTCAAATTTAATTGATTATCAACCAATTTACTATATCTTATGAAGCAATCTAATGCTTCATATTTATGGGATATTAAATAAACGTGACTGTATCTGGTGAAATCATCTATGGAAGTGATGAAATAGTGAGCACCATGTCTTGCTCTCACATTTATGGGGTCACAAATGTCAGAATGTATAAGCTATAAAGGAAATGTGTCTTTTTTGGATATTCCAAATGGTAATCTTGTTGCTTTTCCTGCTAGACAATGCTCACAAATAGGCAAATATATTTTCTTAACAAATCCTAAAAGACTAGCTTTTACTAATCTTTTTAAACGATCTTGCCCAATGTGTCCTAATCTAGCATGCTATTTATTATCATCAATTAATGAAATATTACTGGAATTTCCAACAAGAAATATAGATTGCTTAACATCCATAAAAATAGTGTCTAGCACTATAAAACCATTCAACATATGTCCAGAACCATAAAAAAAAAACTTTTTCCAAAGGTATTTTAACACAATCATCTTTAAAAATAATTTTGAAGCCAAGTCCAAGCAGAATAATAATAGAAACTAAATTTCATCGAACATCAGGAGCATAAAGCACATCATGGAGATAAAGCGTGCGACCTCCCCACAGCACTAGCTTGTAGGAACCGATCCCAAGCACGTCAGCCGAAACATTATTCCCCATATAGATTTTTCTACTACCTTTTGGAATTCGACGAAATTCCACAAAGGAAGATCTGTCCCTTTCTATGTCGTCTGTTGCTGTTGAATCTACAGTCCAATCAGCAAACATCAAACAACTACTAACATATAAATCTGAGGGACTAATTTGGTCAAACAATACCTTTGGCTCAGTGCAATCATGAGCAAAGTGACCATGCTTCCCACAGTTGAAGCAATTCATGTTTTTACCTTTCTTTCCACCGCATTTCTCATGCTTGCGTGTTGCCCAGATATTAAGCCAAGAAGGGGGGTTGAATTGGAGTTTTTAAAAAATTAAACTTTAAAGTGCAGAAATAAAAATTAATTTTAGGATGGATAGAGAAATTTGACACAAGGATTTTTATAGAGGTTCGGGTGTTAACAAACCCTACTCCTCTTCCCAATCGCAATTGGGAGTTTCACTAACACACTAAGTGTTACAATGGAGTTTTACAAGCTCACTCCCAACTATGGTATTTCTCACAATGGCTCACACCTAACCCATAAATCCCTTGTATTTTAATGGCTCACACAATAACCAATTCCTTGTGTTTTACATGCTCACACGAACAACCTTTATCTTGTGTTTTACAGGCTCACACAAACAACTTTTATCTTGTGTTTTACAGGCTCACACAAACAACCTTTATCTTGTGTTTTAAAGGCTCGCACAAACAACCCTTACAAGTGTTCTACTCTTAACCCAGAAATACCCAAAAACTCACTTGAGTAATAAATGATTACAGAGAGAAACACTTACAAATCTTTATTGCTCAATAAATGATGAACAAAAAGATTTTCACAGAGAATAGATATTGGTTATGAAAGTATTAAATGAATAAATAGCTTGTAATAAGATTTTGATTCAAAGTATTTGCTATCCTCTTGTACTGAATGCATAAATGACTTGCATTTATACTCCTATGGCTAATTATAGCCGTTAGGGTGCATTTAATACGAAACTAGTCATTGTACCAACCAAAATAATCGTGCCTGACATTTTTCTCTTTCATCCTTCATGGGCGTGACTATGTTTGTCACGGGTGTGACTGTTCTTCCAAGCCGTTACTGAAGTGGTGACATTAGTCGTGAAGCTCTCTAGAAGGTTTTGAAACATTGGGTCACGGGGGTGACATATATCTTCACAGGCGTGACAAACTTCCCAGCCGTGATCCAAGTGGTGACTTTGGTCATGAAGTTCTCTGGATGAAATTGTCATAAAGGTTCATGGGCATGACATTTAATTCACGGGCGTGACTTAAATGTGCATTTCATGGTTTGTTGTCTTCCTTCATGGTCGTGAACTTCAAATGTTGGTTTTGGTGATGATTAGCTTTTTCACGGGTGTGACACAGAGGATCACGGGCATGAACATGCTATTTTCTTAATTTTATCTTTCAAGGATTAATCTTCCATTCTCCATTCTTGCTATTTTATTCCATACCCTGTTTAATAGACTTAGAAAACAAGTATGTTAAATACAATATTGCTATTTTATTTATTATCATCAAAATGACGGAAATACTCCTCAAGGTTTAACAATCTCCCCCTTTTTGATGGTGACAAATAATCTAGCAATATGTGCTTTTGAGAAGTCTCCCCCTCAAAAGATACTTAGGATAAAAATTGATGAAATGCAAGAATTGTAAAGAATGATGTAGCATTGAAATAAACTTTCTAGTTTTTAAGTATATGCAAGTTATATGAAAAGTATATCCAATATATACCAAAAAATCTTTTTAAGGCATGAAGTATATATAAGGTATATTTGGAGTATGTCATGGCATATTCATTAAGGTATATGCAAAGTATACTTAAGATATATCTAATGTGTATAAAGCTCAATTTCATACTTGCATAATTATTTTGAATCAAGTTTTAAGTATTGCTAATTTCTCCCTACTTAACTCAATGTCAATGTATTTGTAGGTTCTTATTTTTTGATTCAAAATTCATTTATCTTAATATATTGCTAGGTTCTCCCCCTTTTGTCATCAACAAAAAGAATATAGAGATTAAACCATAAATGGACAAACAAAGCAAATGTATTAATATTCATATAGAAGTACAAACCATAGTAAAGAAAAGTAGGAAAGGAAATTTACAATTTCCTGAAAACAAACAAAAGAAAACAAGTAAATCAACAAGAAAACAAACAAATTTAGGCTACCATCTAGCCTAACACCTAGCCGAACATCCTATCTCAAAGTCGAGCAACCTCTGCCTCAAGGCTGTCCATCAAAGACTCCATGAAGTCTTTGAGGTTCTCCAACCTCTCGTCCATCGAAGCCTACAGCTGCTCAAAACGTGGTGCCAAGAGGTCAACCACTTGCTGTGCCAAATTCGGTGTGGAAGTCGAGGATTGTCCGATGTCCTACTCAGCCGTTGAAGGTGCTTCCTCAACCCGAGCCCTTTTCTTCTGCTGGATCCCTTGGAGGCCGACTTTGAAGTCCTCCATATCATTGTCTTCCCAAATTATCTCCCCAGCAGTGTCTGTGAAGCGGTAGTAAATATTGTTCTCATGAACAATTCTGACAGCCACTCTCATCTTAATAAAAGACTCGATATCCAATCGATCTCGAGGATGCCCTGGGATGAGATTGAAATGATGCTCATCTAGCTTCAAATAGCCAAGCTTCAAGGCTATATGGGTGACATATCCACCAATGAGTATATCTCCTGTGGGTTTGGTGACAATGGACAGAAGATGGTTTGCAAACCATCTAGAAAGCGCCACTGTGAGACCTCTTCTGGCCATCTCAACAAGGAAGAGCTCAGATTTCTGAATGGTCCCATTGCTATCTCCCCGAGCGAATATGCTATAGGTTAGAAACCTATATAAATATTTATGGGGACCGGAGATGAGTGCTCTTGGTCTTCTTGACATCCCAGCTGTAATCTGTGCCAAAATGGGTCCAAGCTCGAGTTGCGAAGAATTCCACTTCACTGTCATTGAGGATGCCTTTTCGAGGGTAAATTGAATAATCCCCAAATTATGTGGCATTGAGGATGTTTGGATTGTTGCAAAGTTGGAATTTGACCACTCCAGTAGGAGACACTTGCAAAGTGCTCAGAAATTCGAGTGTTGGCTCCCGTAATGTGGGCTGATGAATGTCCACAAATTCCTTCAAATGACAAGCCTTGAGTTGCTCTGTCATTGTCGTTTCAAGCTTGAGAGTGCGAACGGTTTTCCATTCAAAGGACCTCGATGAAAGGAGAGGCCTTTACTTCAAGGTGGAGTACCGGGGATGGCAATGCTCTAGAATTCTGTTCATGAGGTAATCTGCGTACCTCTTGGGAGCATGAGACTTCTTTCTAATTCCTTTTGATGAGCCGGTTTCCATTTGGATTAAGGAAATGAACTTTATGGAGTTTGGGAAAAGTTTGAAAGAAAATTTGAGGAAACCCTAAAGAAGTATGATTTTTGATGAAGGAATGGACTTTTGATGGTATTTATAGGAAAAGTTTGTGACTTGGGGGCCAGAATCTTCAATATTTCATTGAATGTGTGTAAATGAGAGCGGTTTCTAGGAGTTGAAAGGTTAAAATGTGAAAAATAACCGACTGTTTTCTTATATACCCGATGCATTCATGGGCGTGACATATGTGTTCACGCGTGTGAATGGTCGTGTTCACGGTTTGCTGAAGGGGTGCTCTACCCGAGAATAAAGGCTTGAAAATGTTCACGATCGTGAATGATGAACTGTCACAGGGGTGAAACAATTGTCACGGGCGTGAAAGGTTGAATTTCACTACTTATGCCCGTGAACCAAAACGTGACTCAAAGCATGAATGTCTCTGTGAGTTTGGATTGAAAATGTTCACGGGTGTGAAAATACATCACGGGCGTGTACAAGGCTTTTCACGGGAGTGAATGAAGTTGTGAACAGAAGCTTCACTACTTGAAGCCGTGAATGATGTCATGAATCAAGTCGTGAACGACACTGCCTCTTTTGGGTATTTAAGTCACGGGCGTGACTTCCCTAAAATTTCCATCAAATAAAATTTAGTCCTAAAAATAAGACTGAATCATTTCTATGAAGATTCTATCCCTCATAACATAAAATTTTCATCAAATTTACTACCTTATATCTAGTGATATAATACAAAATTAAGATTATTACTTAAGATTTCATAATTTAGCAATCACAAGGTTAATCCATCAATCATACCAAGTTCTCTTCTAATGAAATTAAATCTTTCCTCATTTAGAGACTTAGTAAAAATATCTGTCAATTGATTTTCTGTGCTTATAAATTCCAATGCAACATTTCCATATTGAACATGATCTCTAATAAAGTGGTATCTAATGTCATTATGCTTACTTCTAGATTGTTGAATGGGATTCTTTGAAAGATTTATAGCATTTGTATTGTCACATTTAATAGATATATGGTTCATATCATGACCATAGTCCTTAAGTTGTTGTTTCATCCAAAGAATTTGAGTACAACAACATCCAGCTGCTACATACTCTGCTTCAGCAGTTGAAAGAGCAACTGAAACTTGTTTCTTGTTAAACCAAGAAACTAAGCGCTCTCTAATAAAGTGACAAGTATCTGAATTACTTTTTCTATCTAAAAGACTACCAGCATAGTCTATATCTGAATATCTTATAATATAGAAGGATGAATTTTTAGGATACCATAAACCTAGATGCAATGATCCATGTAAATATCTTAGAATCCTTTTTACTGCATTTAAATGAGATTCTTTAGGACATGATTGAAATTGTGCACACAAGCAAACACTATACATTATGTCGAGTTTAGAAGCAGTAAGATATAAAAGTGATCTTATCATACCTCTATAGAGCTTTTCATTAATGCTCTTACCCTTTTCATCCTTGTCCAATTTTGTTGATGTGCTCATAGGAGTCTTGGCATTCTTGCATCCTTCCATTCCAAATTTTTTAATTAAATCTTTGGCATATTTGGATTGGTTGATGAATATGCCTTCATTGCTTTGCTTTATTTGTAGACCAAGGAAATACTTACGCTCTCCAATCATGCTCATTTCAATTTTCCTAGCAAATTCTTGACAAAGCAACTCATTAGTAGAACCAAATATTATATCATCAACATAAATTTGAACAATTAGTATATCATGTTTATGCTTTTTAATGAATAATGTGGTGTCAACATTTCTCTTAGTAAAGTTATTTTCTAATAGAAAAGAACTTAGTCTTTCATACCAAGCTCTTGGGGCTTGTTTCAAACCATATAAAGCTTTTGAAAGTTTAAAAACATTATTTGGCAAATCATAGCTTTCAAAGCCTGGTGGTTGTTCTACATAAACTTCTTCTTCTATATAACCATTTAGAAATGCACTTTTCACATCCATTTGAAAGAGTTTGAAATTCATGTGACATGCATATGCTAAAAGTATTCTTATGGCTTCTAATCTTGCTACAGGTGCATAGATTTCATAATAATCTATACCTTCTTCCTGATTGTATCCTTTTGCAACTAATCTAGCCTCATTCCTAGTTATTGAACCTTGTTCATCTAGTTTATTTCTAAATACCCATTTGCTACCTATAATTTGATGATCCTTGGGTCTAGGTACTAAGGTCCATACCTTACTTCTCTCAAATTGGTTGAGTTCCTCTTGCATGGCAATTACCTAGCTTTCATCATTAAGAGCCTCATCAACATTTTTAGGCTCAATTTGAGAAAATAAAAGCTAGATCAGTGGCTAAATATTTGAAATGAGATATAGTACTTACTCCCCTTGAGAGATTACCAATAATTTGCTCTTTTGGATGATCTTTCGTCAATCTCTATTCTTTTGGGAGTTCTTGTTCGTTTTCTTCTTTAGTTTGAGGTAGAGAATCATTTTGATGTGAATCTTCTTGATCATTTTCTTCTTTTCCATTTTCAAGATCAAGTCTACTAGATTCATTAAAGACAACATGCATAGATTCTTCAACAATTAATGATCTTTTATTAAATACTCTATATGCTTTGCTAGTTGTAGAGTATCCTAAAAAGATACCTTCATCAGATTTAGAGGCAACTTTTCCAAGGTTGTCCTTGGTATTCAATATGAAGCACTTGCATCCAAATACTCTAAAGTATGATATCAAGGGCTTTCTTCCATTCCATAGCTCAAATGAGGTTTTGTTTAGAAGAGGTCTTTTGAAAACTCGATTTGAAACATAACATGCAGTGTTTGTGGCTTCTGCCCAAAAGTAAGTTGGTAAACCATATTCATTGAGCATTGTTCTAGCCATTTCAATTAAAGTTCAATTTTTCCTTTCAACTACCCCATTTTGTTGAGGTGTTCTAGGAGATGAGAAATTCTGTGAAATGCCATGTTCAAGACAAAAACTTTCAAAGTTTTCATTTTCAAATTCTTTTCCATGGTCACTTCTTATCTTTGAAATACAGTACCCTTTTTCATTTTGAACTCTTTTAGCAAAGTTTTTGAAATTTTCAAAAGCATCACTCTTTTGAGCAAAGAAAATTATTCATGTAAATCTAGAGTAATCATCTATGATGACAAATGCATAATGTTTACCTCCTAAGCTAGCAATTTTAATAGGTCCAAATAAGTCTAAATGCAAGAGTTGAAGAGGTTTTGAGGTACTTACTATGTTTTTGGCTTTGAAGGATGACTTGTGTTGCTTTCCTCTTTGACAAGGTTCACATGTCTTGCCTTTTTCATATTTAACTCTTGGTAGTCCTTTTACTAGTTCTCCCATGCTGAGGCTTTGCATTAAGTCCATGTTAGCATGACCAAGCCTTCTATGCCGCAACCAAGATTCATCACTAGTGGTCATAAGACACTTAGAGGAATGGTTAGTCAGTTCATGTAAGTTTATTATGTATGTATTGACATCTCTATTTCCTTTAAATATCTCTTGACCATCGATAGAGATCACAAGACATTCATTGGAAGTAAAGATTACTTTGTTTCCTTTATCACATAATTGACTAACACTTAACAAGTTATGTTTCAAGCCATCAACAAGTAAGACATCTTTAATAAAGGTAGTACCATTAATACCAATAGATTCAATGCCAATTACCTTACCCTTAGCATTGTTTCCAAAGGTAACCTTACCTCCATCAATACTTTTGATTTCTTTGAAGAGTTCTTTATCTCCTGTCATATGCCTTGAGCATCCACTGTCTACCAGCCAAGCATTTTTGTTTATTGTGGACTTGAGGCATACCTATAGAATCACAGTTCAAGTATGATTTTTAGGTACCCAAATGAGCTTGGGTCATTGGGGGTTAGCACATGAAGGTTCCCAATGAGCCTTCTTTATCCAACAATGTTTATTTATGTGACCCATTTTCATACAATAATTACATTGTTTCGGTCTAAACTTGCTTCTTGGTCTTATAATATTTTTGTATGCCATACTTCTATCAAACTGATTTTGAGAATAATGGCATGCACAATCATGATTAATTGATATTTTTCTAGATGCATGCTTCTTATACATAAAGGCATGATTATTCTTTTTATGTACAGAAGATTTAATATGCTTATTCTTTGGTGTTGTTCCAACAAGTGTGGAGATGTGAGGTTCACTAGACTTAACAAATATGGTTTTGTGAGAAGATGATGTGTCCTTAAATCCTAGACCATGTCTAATTAAGGGTGATCTTTGAGACACAATGAGAGTATCTAAACTCTCTTTACCTTTGTGAGATTTAGAGATGGAATTTTTAAGTTCCTCAACTTCATTTTTCAAAGTATTATTTTCTTTAAGTAAAGAAGCAATTGAGGGTCTTGATAAATATTCATCTAATGACTTTTGGAGAGATTCATTAGATGATTTAAGCTTTATGTTCTCTTTTTCTAAAACATCTATTTTATTTTTTAAATTAGAGATGTTATTTTTATAAGTACTGAATTTACTTCTATATTTCTTTAATTATAGATTTAATTCTTCTATAAGGCTTTGCTCATCATCATCATCACTATCATCATCATTATCACTACTATCATAGTTTAAAGAGTATGAGTGCAGTGATCTTACCTTATTCGAGACGTGATCCTCAAAAGCCATGAAGCATAGGTCGACTTATTCGCTTTCATTATCATCTCTTTCACTCGAAGAGCTTTCATCATCCCATGTGGCTTTGTGACCTTTCTCCCCATTGTCTCTTTGGTAATTTCTCTTATGTTTCTTGAGCCTTGGATATTCTGGTTTGATATGTCCTTTCTTTCCACACTCATAGCACTTTCCCTCTTCCTTACTTCTTTGTACATCATTTGAAGTTTGTTTGAGGTTTCTTTGCTTGAATTTTCTGGAGTTGCTCATTTTCTTCTCAATGATTCTTTTTAGTCTTCTTGAAAGCATAGCAATGTCCTCATTTTCATCATCACTCATTTTTTCATCATCTTCACTTTCTTCTTGAGATTTTGAAGTAGAGGCTTTGAGTGCTAAGGGCTTTCTTTTCTCTGGCTCTCCTTCAAGCTCTCTATCTCTTTTCACTACCATTTCATGTGTGAGAAGTTTTCCAATCAGCACATCAGTATTCATGATGCTCATGTCTTCATTTGTTTCTTCTATGCCAGCAACTCTTGAGCCATAGTCTTTAAGAGGAAGACTTCTCAGGATTTTGTTGTTTACATCTTTCAGACTCAGATTCTTCCCAAGTTTCCTCATTCCATTTATAATGGCTAGAAGATGGTTGATCATGTCAGTGATTGACTCGTTGGATTTCATCTTGAAAAGCTCATATTCTGAGGTCAGAAGTTGAATCTTCTTGGATTTGACTTGCTTAGTTCCTTCATGATAATTTTCCAATGTCTTCCATATGCTGTATGTTGTTGGATAGTGTTGTATTCTCCCACATTCTTCAATAGATAATGAGCTTGATAGGATTGTCATTGCCTTCTTATTTTTGAAATTTGCTCTTCTTTGAGGCTTTGTCCAATCATCTCTTGATAAGATTTCTTCTTCACCATCAGCTCCTCTTCTGGTTGGTGGTGTCCATTCTTTTCGTACACTATCCCAGACTTCAATTCCTTCACTATCCAGGTATGTCTCCATCTGAAACTTCCAATGGGCATAATTTGTTCCATCAAAGTAAGGTTTGAGACTTTAAAATCCTTCACTGGCCATATCTTAATCTTTACTAGCGCTTTGTAGGCTTCGATGCTAGACTTAGCTCTGATACCAATTGTTGCCCAGATATTAAGCCAAGAAGGGAGGTTGAATTGGAGTTTTTTAAAAAATTAAACTTTAAAGTTCGGAAATAAAAATTAATTTTAGGAGGGATAGAGAAATTTGACACAAGGATTTTTATAGAGGTTCGGGTGTTAACAAACCCTACTCCTCTCCCCAATCGCAATTGGGAGTTTCACTAACACACTAAGTGTTATAATGGAGTTTTACAAGCTCACTCCCAACTATGGTGTTTCTCACAATGGCTCACACCTAACCCAGAAATCCCTTGTGTTTTAATGGCTCACACAATAACCAATTCCTTGTGTTTTACAGGCTCACACGAACAACCTTTATCTTATGTTTTACAAGCTCACACAAACAACCTTTATCTTGTGTTTTATAGGCTCACACAAACAACCTTTATCTTGTGTTTTAAAGGCTCACACAAACAACCCTTACAAGTGTTATACTCTTAACCCAGAAATATCCAAAAACTCACTCGAGTAATAAATGATTACAGAGAGAAACACTTACAAATCTTTATTGCTCAATAAATGATGAGCAAAAAGATTTTCACAGAGAATAGATATTGGTTATGAAAGTATTAAATATACAAATAGCTTTTAATAAGATTTTGATTCAAAGTATTTGCTATCCTTTTGTACTGAATGCATAAATGGCTTGCATTTATACTCTCATGGCTAATTATAGCCGTTAGGGTGTATTTAATACGAAACTAGCCGTTGTACCAACCAAAATAATCGCGCCTGACATTTTTCTCTTTCATCCTTCACAGGCGTGACTATGTTTGTCACGGGCATGACTGTTCTTTCAAGTCGTGACTGAAGTGGTGACCTTGGTCGTGAAGCTCTCTAGAAGGTTTTGAAACATTGGGTCACAGGCATGACATATATCTTCACGGGCGTGACAAACTTCCCAGCCGTGATCCAAATGGTGACTTTGGTCGTGAAGCTCTCTGGATGAAATTGTCATGAAGGTTCATGGGCGTGACATTTAATTCACGAGCGTGACTTAAATGTGCATTTCACGGTTTGTTATCTTCCTTCATGGCCGTGAACTTCAAATGTTGGTTTTGGTAACGGTTAGCTTTTTCACAAGCGTGACACAGAGGATCACGGGCATGAACATGCTACTTCCTTAATTTTATCTTTCAAGGATTAATCTTTCATTCTCCATTCTTGCTATTTTATTTCATACTCTGTTTAATAGACTTAGAAAACAAGTATGTTAAATACAATATTGTTATTTTATTTGTTATCATCAAAATGATGGAAATACCCCTCAAGGTTTAACATTGCACTTATTTCCACTAAATTTTGTCTTATTTTCTCCTTTGCCTTGCCATTTGCACTTACCTTTCCATTTCTTTTGCCTAGAGCCAAAAGCCCCTTTGCCTCTAGACTCGGTCATATAAGTCTCTCCTTCAGGCTTATCAGCGAGAAGGCGATCCTCCTCTAGCTCAACATGTTAGGCAACATCATCAAAAGTTTTTATATTGTCATTATTGGTAAGGTTGACACGCATGTGTTCCCAAGCTTTCGGAAGGGAGCGAATTACAGCTTGGAATTGTTGTTCCTCAGTAATCTCATGGCCAGCACCTTTTTGCTCACTTATCATGTTAGACATGACAGTAAGGTGTTGCCTCATTGTATGATTATAATTTTTCTTATAGGTATCAAACTTTAGAGTTAATTGACGCAGCCTTGTTATTGAGATTCCACCAAATTGAACCTTAACAACATCCCAAACTGCTTGGGCTAAGCGATGCTTCTCAAAATGTAGCATCAAGTCATTTCTCATGCTGCTCAGCATCAATATGCGAGCAACTTTGTCCTTGCACTTATAGACTTGATATGCTTCCATATCCCGCCTATGTTGAGCAATGTTTCCATGCCCAGGCTCAGCCATTGGTTGTGTTATTGTTTCTAGCATATCTTGCTTTTCCAGGAGATATTGAATTTTATGATGCCAAATGTCATAGTTTTTATCATTCAGCTTATCTCCTTTGATTCAAGTCATTAATAATACTTTTTGTTGTAGCCATTTCAACTATTTAGAAACAATGATTATAATTAGGATTAGCACAATTCATTATTGCTTTTTATCAATTTCAAGTCACAATGCTTTAAATTAATCAAATAATAACCTAACACAAGCATTATAAACAAAAAAATTGTATATACAGCTTAATCAATTCCGACTGACATAGTCCAGTTATCATTGTTTAATTTAAACATGTACCAAATAATTTTATATTAGATGAAATTCATCAATCTACCAATCTAATATTCCCACAATACATTCATCATATAATGTAATATAACAATAATAATATAAAATAAGATAAACATCAATTACATGTTCAAAAAAAATATATTGTCACACATAAAAATAAATATTTTTCTAATATTGAGTTTAATTCATTCATCATCTGGTTGAACATGTGGTTCCCTCTCAACAAATTCTCTTTTTGCCAATGTATCAGACAATTTTACCATCCATGGGAAATTATTCATCGATTTACTAGATTGCCTAATACTATCTTGTATACGGCACTCCAGTTCCTGATTCAAATCTTTTTCAAGATTTTCATAAAAGTTAAGTCGCTTAATCTTTCTTTAAGTGTCTTCCTTTCCTCTTCCCATGAATCAGGTAAGGAATCAAGAACTATTGACATCTATTGTTCCATAGCTAAGTCATAGTCTTCACTAAACATCATATAGAAAGTCCAAATTTTATGGTACATCTCATCAATATGTTTTGCAAGAGAATGTTTTAAATCTTTTTTATATGCACATAATCGCTCCAAAGCGCGAATCATCATATTTCTCACTACATATTTGAATAAATTAAACCAACATTAGACTCAGTTAAATATCATATATGTTATGTGACACACAAAAAAATATTTACATATAATTATGTTCCAATTTGCATATTTTTCTCCAAATTCTTCATCAAAATAGTCACAAAAAAAATTTGGAAAAATATCCATTAAATTGGAAATTAAAATTTGAGATTCTTAAAAACATTTTGACCAAAAATATTCATTCACGCACCCTCACGTGAACGAAGTTTGCCACATGCTCCACGTGCCTCATGCGCTCACACGCGTTGCCACGTGTACCTTTCCACGTCAGCATTTTGTGGAGCAACCAGAGGAAGCCATGTGGCCAAATGTGCCACGTGTTATGGACACGTGGCATGACATGTCAACAATTGTTTCCCCCAACTTCCAGCGCATGACGCACCGAGGCAGCGCGTGTTCGGAGGTTATTTTGCACCATTTTTTCAAATTTTACACAATTTTGACGGTTTTAAAACCACTGAGACCATTTTTATTCCATTTCAACATCATTTTGGCCGTGTTTGAACAACACATACATGATATGAGAGTGGAAATTATTTTAATTATAGTTTTTCAAAAAAAATATATACTCAGAAACTTTGAAAAATCATAAAAAATCAACCCTGCAAAAATACTCATTAGAAAGCTTGTGATGAGATCTTTCCAATGATACAAAATTCGAACTATGAAACTGAAAAATTAATTTTATGAAAATTGAAAAAATTTCAAATTTTCATAGTAAATTTCTCAAAAATCATCACAATTATGATTTTAAGTACAAAAACGCACAAAACGGGATTTGATACCAATGTAGGAATTTTTAGGACAGCGGATACTTACTTGTTGAACGTAGATCATGTGCTTTCAATGCTTTATGTGGAGTCAAATTACTAGAACCTGACTCAATTTCACAGTACGAATGCTTTGATTCTCTTATAATTAAACAGAGATCTTTTTCGAGAATTTTCGAATTTTAGAGAAAACTTTTTGATGAAAAGTTATATCATTTCCTTCTTTTCATTCCATAAAGTTATATTTTTTCATAACTTTATATATATAAGAAGATATGGGTTTGGATTGGGTCAAGCCCACATACGCGGCCCAATACCACAAAACCCAACAAGATTAAACTTGAATATTTTTTTTTTTTTTGCAATTTGGGAGATGACCAAATAAGTATTTTAATGTCAACACCACCAATAAAGAACTGAAATTCTTTATATATCTTACTATCACCAAATTCAAAGGCAGTTATTAGATAAATATCAAGTTCGAATAAAGAGCATCTTAGTTTTTTGCATTTTTGCAACATGAAACGTTCGCTATCTCTAATTTTTGTCCATTCACCATTAACTTGATTAGTAGTGTCACTACAAGTAGTAGTAAGAATATTATAAATATTACTAAAATCCATAAATAAATCTCTAGCTAATTTTTTTATATCAGTAATTATACCATTAATACTAACATCATCAACTAAATCTAAATATGAATAATAAAAACTCAAATAATCATGTAATATCATCTATTTTACATCTAAGACAAAAAATTGTTGAGAGGCAGTAATTGCATGCAAATAAAATGATCGGATGGGAGTTGGTCAAAGTAGCCATCTATCCACAAATTGCTGGTCAAAGCAACAATCTATGCACAGATCGCTACTTAAAGCAACGATTTGTGTAAGGTTGCTCTTCTGCTCCCTACTCCTGCTCTCTATCACGAGCAAGCATCTACATTGATCGCTAGTTATGCTAGCAATCTTCATAAAGTCTGCCACCATAGCTTTACCCTACATTCTATTGTTCCAATGTATGATCGTCGTTCATAGTGGCGATCATACTACACTCAGCAGATCATTGCTCACACTGGCAATCCCCCAACAGCCTAACTCCACTTAGCCAAAATTGACATATATTGGAAAATATATTTTGCTCAAGCATATTTTAGGAATTTTTTATTTTTTTTACTTATTTATGTAAAAACCCCGTACCTAGAAATACACTTAAACATATTGTTTAAATTTATATAAAGAAAATAAAAAGAAATTGTACAAAATATTTATTTCTTTGAATGGGCATTTTTATATTTGTAGTGATATTTTGACTAATTATTAGTAATTGCATTTTTATATGAATCTTACATGTCATTAAATTGATGGTGAATGATAATTATGAAAAAAATTACTTGCATTTAAAGTTTTTGATTATTAACATACAACTGATAATATTTTTAAAATGATAAAAATATTTTGGAAGAATATGGATTAGTTCATAATTTTTTTAATTTTTTTTAATAATACAGTGACAAATATTGTTTCAATTCAAGATCTTTAGGTATTATGTCAACCTAACATTTGAGGTATATTTTTCATATTAGATGTGCATGTCATGTGTTGAATATACATGTTCAAGATGGTTTGAAATTTTTGAGTTGTATAATTTCTTTAATTAAATGAGTAAGTTCATATTTATGGTCACATCCACAAAAAATAAAATTAAGAGTTCAATTTTGTCATGAAAATGACAAACTACTTAAATGATTTTCAAGGAATTTTTCTACTTGTTGGAATTCAACTTATGAATTATTTAATAAGTCATATATGGATATAGAAAATTATTGTGCACACTTAGTTCCAATAATATATCACAAATTAATTTATATTGACAATATTAAGATGTTTATCAATAACTTTTAGATATTTTAAAATTTGTTAATAATGCAATATATATTTTAAATAGTGTTTATTATCTAACATATCATTTATTATTGTGTGAATGTATTAATATTTTTTATACATTTCAAGATCATATTAATAATCCAATTTTGCATGATTCTACTTATATGATAAAAAAATATATATTGCCAAGTGCAGGGGGTTGACTTGTGGCTGCCACATCATAATCACTTCGAGTGACGATGTACGAAATTAGTATAATCAGTCATAGTGGCGATTATGCTCAGGCATAGCAACATACATTGGTCGCTGCTCCGCATTCCATTATTGTTAACCAATTACTATTTACCTGTTATTTAAAAATTAAATAGTAAATTAATTTGGTTGTTATTTTTATTTACCAATTATTTTAAAATAATAATATTAACCAGTTAATATTGACCTATTATTTAAAAAAATTAATACTTACCAATGAATATTTACCTATTATTTAAAAATTATTTGGATCAATTAATTTGGGTATTAATATTATTTACCAATTAATATTGACCTAATATTTTAAAAAAACTAATATTTATCTATTATTTAAAAATTAAATGGTAAATTAATTTGGTTGTTCATGTTATTTACCAATTAATATTTAACAAGGATTTAAAAAAATATTTACCAATTAATATTGACCTATTATTTAAAAAAATTAATATTTGCCAATTATTTACCAATTAATATTTACCTACTATTTAAAAAATAAATGGTAATTTAATTTGGTTGTTAATATTATTGTGTTATGATAAAATTGTGTTGGAAAAAAAATGAAAAACTTATTTTTAATAATTAAAAATTATTTAATATAATTATATTCTTAATAATGAAACAAAGTTTAAATTATTTATTTAACTAAATTATTTAATTTAATCATAAATTTATTTAAATATTATATATAAATGAAATTGAGTATTTATTATGATTATTATCTAAAACCATTTCTTAATTATTTTGTATTTATAAAGAAAACACATATTTTGGTCTATTTTATAATTTTATGCGACATTTTTTCATGCTTTTGTTTTGTTAATAAATATGATATTCTAAATTATTTATTTAACTAAATTAGTATATATAATTGTAAATTTATTTAAATTTTATATATAAATAAAATTGAGTATTTATTATGATTATTATATAAAAAATAATTCTTAATTATTTTGTATTTATAAAAAACAAATATTTTAGGCAATTTTATAGTTTTATGTGATTATATATTTTTAATTAAATTTCATTTATTTGATTTCTTAATTATTTTTTATTATTTGACTTAAATTAATTTAAATTTAATATTTTTAACTATTGATGTAGTTTATAAAGTAGATATAATAAATTTATTTGGAACAATCATTTTTTTTTCACGTTTAACATAATAATTAAGAAAAATTTTGCAATTAAATTAATTAAAAATAATTTTGGCTAATGCTTGCAATTATCTATTCGAATTAAAAAAAAAAAAATTTCACTTATCATTTCGCTTTGATTTCTCTAATTATACTAATAAATATTTATAAAATTTCAAAAAATTGCAAAAAATAATAACTCCTAATCTACTAAAAAATGGTAAAAATATTTTGATAATGTAATGTTTTTGTAGAAATAAAAATATAAATAATTATTTAAAAGTTAAATTATTTTTCATGTATTAATGCAAAGTAAAAAAAAAAATCAGTGTCCTCCGACATGTCCTCGTATATCACAAGTTGGTAGTCTTCTGTTACGTATGGATCGTTGCCTTCTAAATGCTATTCCGACCAGTCCGCTTGTATCAACATCTTCATCTATGTCATTTGCTTCTTCTTCCACAGTAGGAGTCTTAGACAATGTACTTGAAAATGCTGGACCTGTTGAATGCAGCGGTGTAAGTCAGATGAAGAGTGAGACCAATATCAAAAAGCTTCAGAGAAAATGTTTGATTGTAATGAGTGTTCTGGAATGGAAGTTGTATGCTGATGATATGATGTTCTAATCTGGGATGGCCTAGGAGTATCTAATGCATGTATGTGATGGACCAGACATCAAATCTAGTTGTGAACTAGTATAACTGCAAGGTTGTGTACCATGATATGTAATATGTAATGGTACACGCAAAAACGCAAATGATGATGGAATAATATAAACTTCATGTCAACGCTTGAGACAATTTCTTGATCGAGTCCTGCATCGAGTCAATCGTAGTTGACCAATATCAACATCTTCATCAATTGCAGCATCTGGAAATGGTGGCTGAGGCTAGGAAGGTTGGGGCGACGACATGAAAAAAAGTTTGCGTTGTTGTTAAACAGTGCAAAAATATGCTATAATTAATCCAATGGATTTCATCAAAATCGTTGCTTAGACGAATATGTTCAAAACCGTATATCTACAAAAAAACATAAATTAAAAATTTTAAATTGTTAATGTAAACATAATTCAAACATATTATTTATGATTATAATTTGATTGAATATAAATAAAAGAATATAACTTACTACCGCTCTATGAGCATCGCCTGCTAGAGAAATTCACCGCTGCATTACACTTCGATACCATTCCATATATTGAGAATGGTAATGAAGCCTTTTCTACTACTGCACTGACATAATAAACACGTTGTAATCATGCATTCCACATGAAAATCCATCTAGAATGTTGTCGAGGCCAATTGGCATCCTTAGATTGCAAAATCAGTAAAGTGAAGTTCATCCATCTATAACGGCTGGTTTGGGATCAATTGTTGAAGTCCAAAATGTCGTAACTGTAACGGCTGGGTTCCGCCTTACTCGAGGATGAGAACCCACCCGCCGTCTCACTAAGACCAACGGGCTGTCGGGGTCCATGGCCCAATACCCCCAACCCATCACTGTGCACCAGCCCGAGTCTCAGGCCCGCAACGACTGTTGCACAGTAGGTTGTTGAAGTCAGGGATCGAACCCTCAACCTCCCTTTAGCCTCAGTAAGAGACTACCATGGTACAATTGGTAGTCTCTTACTGAGGCTAAAGGGAGGTTGAGGGTTCGATCCCTGACTTCAACAACCTACTGTGCAACAGTCGTTGCGGGCCTGAGACTCGGGCTGGTGCACAGTGATGGGTTGGGGGTATTGGGCCATGGACCCCGGCAGCCCGTTGGTCTCAGTGAGACGGTGGGTGGGCTCTCATCCTCTAGAAAGGCGGAGCTCAGCCGTTACATAAAAGGTACCTTTTATGTAACGGCTGGGTTCCGCCTTACTCGAGGATGAGAACCCACCCGCCGTCTCACTGAGACTAACGGGCTGCCGGAGTCCATGGCCCAATACCTCCAACAACCTACTGCACAGACTGGGTGGACTGGGCTAGCAGTGATGGGTTGGAGGTATTGGGCCATGGACTCCGGCAGCCCGTTAGTCTCAGTGAGACGGCGGGTGGGTTCTCATCCTCGAGTAAGGCGGAACCCAGCCGTTACAGTAACACTTGGCCTGGATGGTGCCACTCAATAATGTGGAAGTATATTAATGGGACAACAACTCGCCAAATGTGCTAGCCATCCAAATAGTTGGCTGGAAGAGTCTGGAGAATGTTGTCTGTATATAGCTCCCATATGACCTGCAGTATATGTAAAGTAGTCATCAATATTATTGTACTATAAGTGAAAAAATATATTCATATATATTTAAAGGGAGACAAATAAGAAATAATAAGTACATCATCAATTTCGATCAAGTCAAACTTGTATCGTATATTTTTTAACACATGAATTGACAACTTAGTAGTGATTCGTGCAATGCTCCACTTGTATAAGAATAATTAGTAAAAAAATACAAATATTTTTGCTATTTTAGTTATATCAAATTACATTATGTTGTATAATATTTATGCATACCGAAATCCTAATGGTGATGTGGTATTTGAACTGATAGTGTAGGTGCAACTAACAGTAGAAGATCTTATGCCCAAAGTTGAAGTAAAAATAATGGGCCACCAAAATGTTATGCAGTCAGATATATGGCCTTGCATAACTCTCTATATAGTCATGCAAGATATGTTCTGCCCCAAATGTATTGATGCACTGCATCCAAGTCTTCTATAAGAGGAAGAAATATCAAATTGACTCTTGAAGATGACTTGTCCCTGAATAATATTCCACCAATAATGCGTAAAATGAATGCACGTGTATGACAACGGATAGTCTCATCATCTACATGTGCTGGGAGATGATCAAATTGTTCAGTGAATCACCTCAAGTTCAACTTCGAGCCCTTAATGACACTATTAGGTGGTCTCACTCCTAAAAATCTCTCACATAACTTCATGCAATCATGATGACCATATTCGGTCACTGGTGTGCCATCAATAGGTAAACCAGTATGAATAGTCACATCCTACAGGATAATAGTCATGTCTCTTTCTAAAAAATAAAAGGAATGAGTCTTAGGCCTCCATCGCTCGACAAATGCAGTGATGAGAGATGCCAATCCAACTAAAAGAATCCAAGTTAACCTACTTCTAAAAATCTAGTTTGATGGAGCAGGACTCAAATACTAGCATCAATATCCTCTATAATGTAGATGCTCATTGACATGTGAGTACTGGAGATTAAATTTGATCATTCTAAACAGCCTTTGTCTATGTATGCGTGTAATCTCAACAGTGATGGATTAGATGGGCCAAGCTGTATTACATCTCTTTTGTGACCCTCCATCATAGAAAACATCACAAATGTGCATGTGATAACTGAAGACACAACAATAAATACAATTTATTTCTGTAGATAATTGGCAAACGATTAAGAAATTGCAATTAATAGAATCCAAAAAGAGAATAATCGAATGCTAAGAAATCTGTATAACGATAATATTATAAATACAAACTTTATAGTATTATAGTTATAATATCTAGATTTCTTGCAAAAAATATGGTAAATATTTTACAAAATCATTATCATCATTATCACTATAATCAGAAATATCATAATTTTGGGTTACCTCATAATTTGTTTCGATTTGTTCATCATCTATTTAGCGTATTTGTCTAGTACTTGTACATTGTTTGAACTACTTATTTTAATTTTTTTGAACTCATTCAAATCATAATTATGGTTTAGGAAAAAGATACTTGAAATATTCACATTCAACACATTAGTAACCAATACTAATATAAAAATATTACAAACTAAACACACAAAATAACATACAATGATCAATTTATTCGTGCATTTGCAATACGACTCCTACTATGGGGATAAGTCGTAACATTATGTCCAGGTTTACTATATAATTTACACTTGTATCCATGCTTATCATTGACTTTCCAATTCTTTTCATTTTTGATTCGTGATATCCTTAGATGACCATTTTTTCTGAGTTTGTGGTAGCATTTGGAATTAAGGCATGTCATAACATGGTGACCAATAATAGTTAGAGTGCCATAAAGGATGGAAACCCATTTCATAACACTTCAGTGTTATCTCCAAAGTATAGTATGGAGGAATAAATTGAAAATAGTTGATTTTATTGCTCAAGCAACCAGCAATTGTGTGGGAACAAGATATCTTTGATGATTGAAATTTGTCACTTGTGCATGTATGATCAAACAAATTAACAACCTGCTTGTTAGCTCATTTTCTTTTGTTGTTGCTATAAGCTATAATGATAGAGAAAAACCCTGTCTCTCTATCATAAGCCGTCATAGAATGCCCTTTTGCCTTGGCCAGCCTCTTATTTAACAATTTCTGCTAGTCTTCACAGTACAGAGCCCCATATTTAATCTCTTTCAAATATTTTGATCGTCTATCATCAAAAAAATCTACCATTTTTTGAATAGCTCATTTAATAAAGAAGTGATGGGCATGCCTCACATTTATTTGATCATGCCATTCACTAACTCAACAACATTGGTTGTCATGCTCCCATATCACTTCTTTTTGTCACATGAACCAGTCCACAAAAAAGGCAGATTTTGTGAAAGCTATCTAAATTGCTCTTTAGCTCTAAGATGGTAGAGAGGACATCTCCAATGCAATGTACATTGATGATGTGGAAGAAAGGCATAGAGAAAACATCAAATGGGACTTACTTCCATTATGGCAAGAGTTGCCTAAGGAAGATGAACTGCAAGGCCTATCTAGAATTTTTAAAGAAGAAGAAGGATAAGACATTGGATGCACCTTCTACTTAAGTATTTATGTTATTGAGGTTAATACTATTTTGTTAACAATGCATGGGTATTGGATATCGGATATGGCTCACACATATGTACTGATATGCAGGGCCTAAGGAATAGTAAACAACTCAAGAAATGAGTGTCAGACCTACGTGTTGGCAATAGAACGAGAGTTGTTGTATTAGCTGTAGGAACTTATGTATTGACACTCCCAAGTGGGCTTCTTTTAGAATTAGACAATTGTTATTATATTATAGTTTTGACAAAGAATATTATTTATGTTTCTTGTTTAAATAGAAAAGGTTTTTATTTTACTATTAATGACAATGTTTACTCTATATGGTTGAATGATATTGTTTATGGAACTGGCATATTATGTAATGGGATTTACATTCTTGACATGTCTTATTCAATCCTCAATATCAATAATAAAAGACAAAAGATAGATAACCTAAAACCATCATATTTATGGCATTATCACCTTGGCCATATAAATAAGAGGTGCATGACTAAGTTACATAAGAATGGTGATTAGGGTCATTTGATTATGAATCATATGACACATATGAATCTTATTTGTTAGGAAAGATGACAAAATCACCTTTTAATGGAAAAGATGAGCATGCCAATGGGCTATTGGACCTTGTACATATAAATGTACGTGGACTAATGTTAGTGCATGCCAGAGGTGGTTTTATCTACTTTGTTACTTTCATTGATGATTATTCATGATATGGGCATTTATATCCAATGAGATACAAATTTGAAGTTTCTGAAAAGTTCAAAAAATTGAAAAATGTAGAGAAACAACTTGGTAAAAGTATTAAAGCACTTAGATCATGTCGAGGTGGTGAATACTTAAGCTAAGAGTTTCAAGATTATCTAAGAGATAATGGAATTTTATCTCAATTGACTGGACCTTACACACCACAATATAATGGTGTGGCTGAAAGGAGAAGCTGAACCTTATTAGACATGGTGAGGTTGATGATGAGTTTTGTAGAACAGTCTAAATCCTTTTGGGGTCATGCACTAAAGACTTATATTTATATATTAAATATAGCCCCTTTTAAGTCATTTGAGGTTACTCCATATGAGATATGGACTAACAAGAGACCTATTCTTTCTCACTTGAAAGTATGGGATTGTCCTGCTCAGTGAAGTGGACGATGTCATATAAGCTAGAAGCTAAGTCTAATAAGTGTCTGCTTGTGGGATATCCAAAAGAGTCATTTGGATATCAATTCTACCACACTTTGGAACAAAAAGTATTTGTTTCAAAGTATGTTGTCTTCTTAGAGAAAGAGTTTCTTCTAAAAGAAGATAGTGGGAGCAACATTGAACTTGATGAAGTTCAAGATGCTCAAACAGATGCAGATCAACTGACAAAACCTAAATCTATTACTCATAGAGATGAAGTAGCAACTACACATTTTGAAACACAAGAACTTCGTAAATCAAGTAGGATACGTATTGTTCATGAGAGATATTAATTTCTCATATGCAAATAGAATGACTGATGTATTGCTCATATAAGATGATAAGCCTACTGCCTATAAAAAAGTTTTGAATTGTTCAAAATCTGACAGATGGCTAAAAGTCATGCTGTCAGAGATGTATTCCACATATGAAAACCAAGTATGGACTTTGGTTGTGATAATCTGCCACCATCTAGAAGCCATAACCTACCTATACCATAAAAATAATGACCCTAATCAGTATGCAGTAGCTCGTATACATACAAAATGAGGGTACACACATGTTATTTAATATGTGATATATTTTTAAAACTTCTTTTAAAAACCTAAAACCATCCAAGTCGGGCTCCCAGTAACTAGTGCCAGAATAAAGGGATGCTACGTTAGCTAATGTTTTTAAAATCAAAGTAAATTGAACATAGGTAACTTATAAGATACTATATTATTTATTTATTTATCTTTCATATATTTTTTTGTCTAAAATGAAACATATAATAACATTGTGATAAAAGATAACTGTATGCTTTATATACGAAAGTATTATTTACAAAATGTTCACTCTTTCTTAAAAGCTTAGTTTAGTTACATACATTATAAAAGAAAATACATAGAAAGATAAACAAAAATACAGAACCCATAGTGTTAAGATATAGTTGTTGTACAAGATTAGGTCTGTATTAGCTATTGTTCTACTATCTTCTGATTGGTCTTCGCTATATCTGTATGAGAGGAACTCTCACACTAAGCACTAGGTTTAGTGGTTTATGTAAATAAGGTAATATATTATATTATATTCATGCAATATGCACTTATCTACTAGTATACATACATATATATCATATATACCTTTATCATATGATTATTTTATACAAGTGCATTATTATTTTTTTCCATACATAAATACATGACATTTCGTATATAAACCTTATTTACACATCTCATGGCACTACCTTACACTTGCACTATGCTATATTAGTTTGATTAGCACACATCAATAATTATCAATTATTATTTAAATAAGAATATTGTACCATTGTTAAGTTTCTTATGCCCATAACACCTAGGAACCAATAATCAGGATAATAGAGTTGGTCATCCAAGCATAATAAAATTACCACATGGGTATAGTGACATGCGCATACAAGTACCATCACCGACATAATATAAGTGTGTCATCACTGGCATAAATATGTATGACATCACCGGCATAATATAAATGTATCATATCGACATAAATAGAAGTGCCATCAATGGCATAAATATGAGTACCATCATTGGGATGCCAAACTATCCGAGGCTCTAGTTCTAGATGAGGTATTCTAGGGCTTACCTTTGTCATTATAAAATTCTTAACTCTTTTACTTCATATATTTTATACATCTAATGATTAAATTAATCACATAATTGCTCAATAAAAATATCATTTTCTTAATATAACAAGGTATAGTATAATTTACAAATTAAATTACTCAATTTATATTCTGCCCTCCTTTTGGCAGATTCCATGCATTATTTTAGATCTCAATTTTGGGCATGTTCCCATCCGAATTAAATTTAAAAGTATTATTTATAGATATGGATCTTAGATTTAATATGTGATTTGAATAACTTAATATGAAGTTCTGTAGAAAAAGTTATGATCATTTGATCCCTAACTGGTTATTAATAATATTGCCTAGAATTTTTTGGACAAATTTTTAGTCCAATGTTTGTGTCAATTGAAGCATTTTTAAGTTCAAAAGTAGGTTTTAGAATATTCATGAAAGGTTTAGATCTATGTCTTAGCTTTCAAAACCTATAAAGAATACATTAATCGGACTTCTAGAGCTTAAGTTATAGAAATATATGTACAGTTTGCCCCATAAATTCCAGCAAAGAACACACAATCAACATAACTTAGTTTTTACCAAATATCATCCTAAGTCTAGCAAACAAGCATCCTAAGAATTTGAACCAAAATACTACTAATTTACAATCATTTACATACCAAATACTCAAATAATACAATTTAATGATAAAATATAGGTTATTGCCTTAAGTTATGCACTTACTTTTTTTTTTCTTTCTCGTTAGTCTTTTATAACTCTTTCTCTTTTTCCTTCCATTTTCTCTCTTCTTGACTACCTAAAATATATAAGAAACTCATCAAATACCTTTCTTCTATCATATATCTCTAACCCCTATTTTCTCTCTTTATAACCCCTAAAATCTCTCTCTACCAAGCTCCATATGAGCCTAAATCCTCATATTCCTTTATAGAAACTTAAAGAGAAGATGAAAAACACTTTATCTCAAAAAATGTTCTCCTATGATTGAAACTTTGGGTATTTCTCTCTCCTATTTTTTTCTTATCTTCCTTTCTTTTTATTCCCTTAAATTTTTTTAAGCTCTTTTATGCTTGAAAATGGCTTTTTCTCATTTTTCTCTCTTTTCTCACTTTTTTCTCACCAAAAGGAAGTTTTGGCTATGGAGGAATGGTGGAAAGATGGGGTTACTTTAGGAGTGCAGAAAATTCTAGATTAAAAGATATAAGGAAGGAAGGAAGAAGAAGGATAATGAAGAAAAAAGTCAAATAAAAAATGGGTCCCACATTAATGTTAAATATCTAGATATTTTGGTTGACAAACTTGTAAATCTTCATTTGGTGCATAGTGGCCAGTCATCACATGTGTCATGTGCCCAAATTATATTTTTAATTGGTAATCATCCCAATTAGTCCTCTAATTTTTGGTAAATTGTAAATTAACTCTGAAACTTTCCAAATTTTGCATTTGTCACTTACCATAATCCAATATCTTTAAACATTTTAAACACTTAAGTATTTTCCATAATTATTTGTCATTATTTTAACTATTTTCTAGTTAAAATCATAATTTAGACTCTGATCTATTCAACATATCGAATAAGTGCCACGTGCGACTCAGAGTCTAAATTAGTGAATATAATAGAGAATGTCAATTAGCTTTAAGGGCTTACTTTAAGTGAGGTGCACTAGATGATATGAGGGATTGCCCTTTATTGGCAAATGCTACACCCAAATAGACAAATAGTGTCAGCATCGATTTAAAATAGGAACTAGTCACGAGAAGGTCGTATAAGGCCTAGCCAAACAGTTTTAGAGACAATAAACAGGTCAAGACCCAGTAGAGCATCAACTAGGGCATATGCTATGAAGGCCTGTGTGTACTAGGGAGCCACAAACATCATAGTGGGTATGTTTTCTTTACACGATCCAAATTTATGTGCTTTGATAGACCTAGGCCTTACACATTCTTATGTTAGCGCAAGCACGCGTAATCAACATAGTATGACCATAGAGAAGTTGAGATTGAGGTCATGAATCCTTTATACCATAATGTTATTATGAATCGAGTATAGAGAAGATGCCCTTTAGTTGTGCATGGGAAAAAGTTTCCTGTGGACTCATAGAGTTACCATTTTATGAGTACGACGCCATATTAGGTATGGATTTGCTCTCATGGCATGAGGCAGTTATTAACTACTGGCCTAAGATAGTTGTTCTTAAGACTTCAGAATAAAAAGAGGTGATAGTTGAAGGTGAAAGGTTTCCACAACCTCGACATATAGTTTCTATGATGAAGGCGTAAAAGATTATCTTAAAAGGATGTGAGGCTTTTTCTGGCTCATGTGTTTGACACTAGAAAAGTAGGTCCACATCTCCAAGATATCTCTACAGTGAGGGAGTTTCTAGAAGTCTTTTTAGAAAATTTATTGGGATTACCACCAAATAGAGATGTTGATTTCTCTATAGAGCTCAACCCGACATAACACCGATATCCATTGCACCTTACAGAATGACACCTTCAGAGATGAAAGAGTTGAAAGCTCAATTGCAAGAGTTATTAGGCAAGGGTTTTATTAGGTCGAGTGTATCTTCTTGGGGTGCATCAGTTTTGTTTGTAAAGAAGAAAGATGGGTCTATGAGATTATGCGTAGACTATAGGTAATTAAATAAAATGACTATTAAGAACAGATATCTATTACCACAGATTGATGATCTTTTTGATCAGTTGAATGGTGTAGGAGTGTTCTCTAAGATTGATTTGAGGGTAGGCTATCACTAGTTGAAGATAATGGAAGAAGATATAGCCAAGACAATTTTCAGAACCAAATATGGTCATTATCAATTTTTCGTTATTCCATTCGGTTTGACCAATACTCCAATAGCTTTTATGGACTTGATGAATCAAATTTTCTATTCATACCTGGACCAGTTCATAGTTGTTTTCATCGATGACATCTTGGTCTATTCTCAAAATCAAGCAGAGCATGATCATCATTTGAAAACAGTGTTGCAGATCTTTAGAGATCATAAGTTTTATGCCAAGCTCTCCAAATATGAGTTTTGGCTTAATGAAATAGCTTTTATTGGACATATTGTGTCCGAAGATGGGATCAGAGTTGATAAAAAATTATTTAGACATATTGAGAATATTTTTATGCCTCTGGAAGTGTCCAATAATTAATTAAAAATTATTTTAATTAAATTTTCAAACAAACACAAAAACGGGATTGTTTTAGCATACCCGGTGGGGTTGTTTTGTTTGATTTTTTTGTATGTGTTTATTTTATTTCCAGCACCTTGAAATAATTTTTATGTGATTAAAAATATGTTATTTTCATGTTAGATGCATGCCAAAATTATTTTGCAAACCTTTGAAATTTCAAAAAAATTCTAGATATCGAATTAGTCATTTTGAGCGTCTAAGTGTGTTGGTTCGTTTGTCTTAGTAATTTTGGCTTGCGCCAAAAATATTTTGATGAAATTGAGATGACCTAAAGATAATTAGAATGGTGATTTTATGTTCTAGAAATTTTTAGAATTTTTGGAAATTAATTTTGAATTAATTTAAGTTGTGCAATTGTAATTCTACTATGACTAGAAATTGGTATGTATATTAAAATTAAATTGTTTAATTTTAACATCATAATATTTTGATTTTAAGGAGAATTAATTTTGAATTATTTTTGGAAATATGGAATTTAATTTAATTTGATTAAATATTAAATTCCACTTTAAAATGACATACAAAATTAAATTAACCGAAATAACACATATAAGCAATTTCAATTCAAGCGTTGAATCGATTTACAAATTGAAATCCAAAATTGTCATTTTTATTTTGTGCATTAGAGAATGCATGTTAGGGGTGTATGAAAAGTCATGATGGATGATTATGGACTTAGGCCTAATGTGATTGAGTATGTATGAAATTATTTTGTTTTATGGTACATAGGGCCTGCGTGTCCCTACCTGTTTTTCTTTCTTATGTAATTCTACTCTCATCTTGCTCCCCTCAAATGTAAATTGAGGTTTTCTATAATTTGAAATATGTAATAAGATTACATAGGATTAGGATAGAATGAAGATATAAAGGAGCAAGAAGCAAAGGAGATGTTTCCATAAACAAGAAGACTTAGAAATAGGAATTTGATTTCTATTTTGGGTTGTAAATTCATGCATATACCTAGGTAAGACCTAGTCAATTTCTCTTTGGTTTAAAAGATTGACTTTAATATGTCTATAATCATGCCATATAGTTAATGTAACTATCTTTATATATCAAGGTGATGAATGTATGATATATAAAAGCATGAAATAATAACTTGATGAGACTTAATAAACAATTAAGTCTTACACCTTCCATTAATATGGGGAGAACCAGAGTTCTAGAGTTAGGGTTGTTGAGTTGCCATAAGCTCACTCCATAAGATTATGTTCAATCCGTTGAAATTAGATTTCATGATTAATGGGTTAGAGTTAACCGATATTATTAACTTGTTGGATTTGCGCCAAGGTTAATGTGTATTGGAGATGAAGTTGGGTTTGTATACAAGAGATGTACACATATCAAGAGTTGATAGCCCAATGTATGTGCACACATCAATAAGTTGATAGCACAAGATTCGATAGTTGCATGAATAATGCAATTGGTATGGATTAGATACCTGCCAAACAAACTAAGGATAACTTATTGAGTTGCCTCAAGGTTATTCTTAACTAGTTGGATATCGACCCACTAGGAGAACTTCCATATAAGTTCTCTCGGGTTCATAGTGAGGGCTATGGATTCGCAATAAAATAGTGGGAGTCATAATGCGATTTATTAAAGACCTAATAAACATGCATTTTATGTACATTCTAACATGTTCTATTTTACATCTAGGTTGCTAGAATCATCATCATGACAAGTGTGAATTTGTGATCGCTAATGGAATCAAATAAGTTGACTGGGCCAAATTTTTTGGATTGGCTAAGGAATCTGAGAATAGTTCTCAAATCCGAAAAGATTGGCTATGTCCTAGATGAGGCACTCCCTAATCCCCCTTCTGCTAATGCTTCTGAAGATGTTCAGAAGGCATATAAAAAGCATCTGGATGATAGTGAAATGGCAAGCTGCATTATGCTTGCTACTATGTCAACTGAGTTGCAAAAGCAGCATGGGGCTATGGATGCTAATTCCACAATATACCATCTAAGAGAACTTTTTGATGAGCAAGCATGTTTCGAAAGGTTTGAAACTTCAAGGTTGCTCTTTCGCACTAAGATGGTTGAGGAGACATCTTCAATGCAATATGCATTGAAGATGAATGGCTATATTGAGAGGTTAGCCACCTTGGGATTTGTGATGGACCATGAATTAAGTATTGACTTAATTCTAACCGGTTTGTCTGATAGTTATTCACATTTTGTGCTTAACTATAGGATGAACCAAATATCTACCACTATTCTTAAGCTGATTAACTTGCTTAAAATAGCTGAGCCATCTGTCAAGAAGGACAGTAAGGCTGTGATGTTGGTGGACTCTTCAAGTTCTAAAAGGAAGAACCTTAAGAAGAAGAAAAATTCCATGAAGCCTAAGGGAGGCGTGGCCAAAAAGAAGGCCAAGGAGATTGCTCCAAAAGGGACATGCTTCCATTGTGGCAAGGATGGAAGGATGGCCATTAGAAGAGAAACTGCAAGGCTTACTTGGAGTCCTTAAAGAAGAAGGCATCTGATGCCCCATCTACTTCAGGTATTTTTGTCATTGAAATTAATATTGTTTTCAATAATAATATATGGGTATTAGATACTGGTTGTGGCTCACACATATGCACTGATATGCAAGGCCTAAGGAATAGTAGACAGCTCAATAAGGGAGAGTCAGACATACGCGTTGGAAATGGAGCAAGGGTTGTTGCATTAGCTATAGGAACATATGTATTGACCCTCCTTAGTGGGCTTATATTAAATTTGGAAAATTGCTATAATGTAGCTGCTTTGACTAAAAACATTATTTCTGTTTCAAGTCTAAATAAAGATGGTTTCCATTTAGCTTTTAGGAATAATTGTTGTTCTATTATGTTGAATGGAATTCTTTATGCTAATGGTACATTATGCAATGGAATATACATATTAGATATGTCAAATCCAATTTTAAACATCAATGATAATAAAAGGAAAACACAAGATATGTTGAAATCATCTTATTTATGACATTATTGTCTTGGTCATATAATTGAGAAACGCATGGCTAAGCTACACAAAAGTGGTAGTTTGGGGTCATTTGATTATGAATCATATGACAAATGTGAATCTTGTTTACTAGGCAAGATGACTAAATTACCCTTTAAGGGAAAGGGTGAACGTGCTAATGGAATTTTAGACTTAATACATTCAGATGTATGTGGTCCAATGTCTACACACGCTAGAGGTGGTTTCATCTACTTCATTACTTTTATCGATAAATACTCACAATATGGATACGTGTATCTTATGAGATACAAATCTGAAGCTTTTGAAAAGTTCAAAGAATTCAGAAATGAAGTAGAGAAACAACTTGGCAAAAGTATTAAAACACTTCGATCAAATCGAGGAGGTGAATACTTAAGCCAAGAGTTTCTAGATTATCTTAGGGATAATGGGATTTTATCTCAATGGACTTCACCTTACACGCCACGACACAATGGTGTGGCTGAAAGAAGAAACCGAACCTTGTTAGACATGGTAAGGTCTATGATGAGCTTTGCGGAATTGTCTAAATCCTTTTGGGGTTATGCACTATAGACATCCATTTATATATTAAATGGAGTTCCTTCAAAGTCAGTTGATGTTACTCCATATGAGATATGGTATAACAAGAGGCCCACATTTTCTTACATGAGAATTTGGGGTTGTCCTACTTATGTGAAGTGGACAATGTCAGATAAGCTAGAAGCTAAGTCTGACCGATGTCTATTTGTGGGATATCCAAAAGCATCATATGGATATCAATTTCACCACCCCTTGGAACAAAAGGTTTTTGTTTCAAGGCATGCTATCTTTTTAGAGAGATAATTCCTTCTAAAAAGAGATAGTGGGAGCAAAATTGAACTTGAGGAAGTTCAAGATGCTCAAATAGATGTTGATCAACTACCTGAACCCGAGCTTGTTACTCATACAGATGATATAACATCTCAACCTTCTGAAGCACAAGAGCTTCGTAGATCAAGTAGGATACGTACTGTTCCAAAGAGATATGGATTTCTCATTAGTTAACAGAACGACATATTGCTCATAGAAAATGATGAGCCTACAACCTATGAAGAGGTTCTGAATAGTTCATAATCTGATAAATGGCTTCAGCCATGAAGTCAGAAATGGATTCCATGTATGAAAACCAAGTATGGACTTTGGTTGACCCACCCGAAGGAATAAAGCCTATAGGGTGCACGTGGGTTTTCAAAAAGAAAACTGACATGGATGGTAATGTGATTACCTATAAAGCTTGACTTATTGCTAAAGGTTATCGTCAAAGACAAGGAATTGACTACGATGAAACTTTTAGCACAATAACTATGCTTAAATCCATAAGGATACTCCTAGCCATTACTACTCATTATGATTATGAGATATGACAAATGGATGTGAAAACAACTTTCCTTAATGGAAATCTGACTGAGGATGTGTACATGACAACTTGTAATATCCGCTAATTTAGGCCCTGAGTCGCACGTGTCGCGAATTTGACGCATTTGACCGATTGGAGTCTAAATTCGGATTTTTACAAAAATTGATCAAGTAATGGCTAAATTAAATGATAAATTCCTAATTAAGTGATTATAAAGTTTAAAGAAGTTGATTTACGGTAAAGAACTATATTACAAAATTTAATAAGTTTTGGGGTCAAATTGCAATTTACCAAAAATTTGAGGATTTATGAGCTTAATTACTAATCAACATATTAATTTTGGGGACATTTTAATAGGTTTGGGCGGCCACTCAATGAGAAAGAATGAGATTAATGGGTTCATTAAGCCTAATGTCAAGAAATGGTCAAAATGGTGGGTCCCACATGAAGACTTTTGGGTACCTATTTAATGCTTCCTTTTCTTCTTCTTCTTCTTCTTCTCTCTCTTTTCTGCCTTCTTCTCTCTCTTTTCTACCAGTCACGCCAGCCTCATTCCTCCATAGCCAATCTTGATTTCTAGAGAGAGAAAGGAAGAGAAGAGAGGTGAAAGAGCAAGAACAAGTGATCTTCATGGTCCATAATTCCTAAGAAAGCTGGAAAGAGCAAGAAAGAGGAAGAAAAATCAAGTTTGTTGGAGAGAGAAAATCTCCAAAGTGGTGATTTAGTGAAGAAAATAGTAAGGTAAGAAGTGATTCTTCTTCGTCATCATCTTTTCTTAGAGGAGTTTGAATTTTGAGCTCATCCAAGACTTATGTGGAAAGAGAGAGAAATTAGGGTTTTGAGAGTGAATAAGAGAGTTTAGGGTCTTGAGAAAGTCATATGATAATAATGATTTATGATGTTGTAGGAGTTCCAAGTGATAAGGAACAAACACTAAGGAACAAAGGAAAAGAGAAAGCTACCTAGAAGAGTGAAGGAGAAAAATTAAGGTTTGTGCGTAAATTAAGGCAATAGCCTATCTTTATTTGAAATAATGCATTCTGAACATGATTTTTGATAAATGAATTGTAAGAATGATGATTATGGCATGAAACCATAGGTTAGATATGTAAGAAGGAGATTTTTGTGATATATTCAATTAATGATGCATGTTAGAAAATTTTGTATGATAAAGACATTTACATGCATTAGAAAGTAATAAATTGAGTAAATAACCTTAGAAATGCATGAAATAGAAATTGGGTATGATTTGGGTGATATTAGAATGAATGAAAAGTGAATATGCAAATTTCCCGCTGAAAGTCATGGGCGTGACTATTGGGTCACGGGCGTGAACTTGAGGGTTCACGGTTGTGACTGATTGTATCACGGTCGTGACTTCTGTGTAGAAATAGTACTATTCATTCCAGAAGTGTTCACGGTTGGAAATCACGGGCGTGAATGAGGATTCATGATTGTGAATGCTTTTGGCCGATTCATTCCAGTAGCGTTCACGGCTTTGAATTACGGGCGTGAATTAGTAATCATGACCGTGAATGCTCTGTATTAGTAATTATGAATGCGGTTATCAAATGAAGAATTTTGGTAAGTAAATGAAAGTCATTATCTATCCAGTGAAATAAGAATGATTATATATATATATATATATATATATATATATATATATTGATATGAGAATGTGTTGTGTTGTGATATAGAAAAATGAATGTTGATACAGATGAAATATGTGAATTAACAGAAATGATATATGAAATATGATACGGATGAAATACATGAACTAATACAGATAATAAATATGAATATTGATATGGTTGTGATTGGAAGTAAATAGAGATATATGAATTATATGATATTGAATATGCCCTAGAACAACTACCTCGAACTATTCTAGGATAGTTTGACATGCCAAGCAGGGGGGAGTATGATGAAAACCATTAATGGAACGATTTTCTATGCCGGTAATGGCACGGATTATGAATACTACGCCGGTAATGGCACGATTTTTCTACATCGGTAATGGTACTTATATGCACACATCAGATTGCCATGTGGCACTCCTAAGTGCCTGGATGGCAACTCCGTTATCCTAGATGGGAGTTCATAGGTGTTGTTGGCTAATATATATATATATATATATATATATATATATATATATATATATATATATATATATATATATATATATATATATATATATATAAACGATGGAAAGTGGTATACATATATAAATACATGATTGATGATATAAAAGAGATATTTATAATTAATGCTAGAAATGAAAATGATATTTGTCATGTATGCATGAAGTCATAGGAATATAATTGAATGAAAGAACATTAATATGAAAAATGATACATGTTATTGCCTATTGCATGATATAGTATATTGCCTTAATTATATGCACCACTAAGCTTAGAGCTTAGCGTAGAGTTTTCTTTCCACCCAGATATATAAAGGTAGTTGAAGGCGTTAGATAAGGCAAGCGGTGATCCTATTCAAGTAAAGCAGCCGACCTCAAAAAAGTGGGTTACAAGCTTTGAATTTTAGTATTTGGGTTTTTTTATATTAAAGAGTTCTAGAGATTATAAAACTTACTTTTAAAATTTGTCAAGAATTAATTTGATGCTTAAAATTACTATCTTATGTAAATAAATTGTACCCTAGTTTTTGTTCATATAAATCTATATATATATATGAGTGCTGAGAAAATAAAGGTAAAAATATAATAATAGCAATTTGAAGAAGTAGATAGACAAGGGTAGCGCTCCCTTATCCGGGCACGTGTTGATCGAGTGAGGGGGTGTTACAGTAGTTTTGGTATCAGAGCCCGGTTGGGCGGTTTTGGGTTTTTAAAAGCGAATTTTGAAAATGTTTATTTCTTGAAATGTACCCACTATAGCATTTTTGGAGTTGTTGCTTTATTGATTAGGGTCGTTACCTTTATGTTATAGGTAGAATATGGCTTCAGGATCAAGACGAATAGTAGTAAAAGAAGTTGAGAGTAATGAGCCTTCAGAGGCAAGAGCTTCATCGCAACCAAGTCGTCGTTGAGTTGCGGCACCGAGATCTAGTGCCAGCTCACTTCGTGAGCATTCATCAAGATGTAGTGCCAGCTCAAAGATCCATTTATGGATTAAAGCAAACATCCAGGAGTTGGAATATTCGGTTTGATGAGACAATTAAACAGTTTGGTTTCTTACAAAATTCTGATGAACCTTGTGTTTACAAGAAGGTTAGTGGGAGTGCAATCATATTTCTTGTATTATATGTAGATGACATATTGTTAATGGGAAATGATGTCTCAGCCTTACAATCAGTCAAAATTTGGTTATCCAAAAATTTCTCTATGAAAGACCTTGGAGAAGCAGTCTATATTTTAGGGATAAAGATCTATAGAGGTAGATATAAAAGATTTCTTAGTCTTTCACAGTCTACATACATAGATAAGATGCTAAAGAGGTTTAGCATGGACCAGTCCAAGAGGAGATATATTCCCATGACCCATGGGATTACTCTCTTAAAGTCTTTATGTCCAAAGACACAAGATGAGAGGACACACATGAGTTTGATTCCATATGCTTCAGCTATAGGATCAATCATGTATGCTATTATATGTACAAGACTCAATGTATCATATGCTATGAGTGTCATGAGTAGATACCAATCGGACCCTGGTGATGGTCATTGGGTGGCTTTCAAGAATATCCTTAAGTACTTAAGAAGAACTAAGGATGTATTCTTGGTATATGGAGATGGACATCTTACTGTGAGCGGGTATACCGATGCCAGCTTCCAATCTGACAAGGATGACTCAAAATCTCAGTCAGGTTATATATTCACACTAAATGGTGGAGCAGTTAGTTGGAAGAGTTCCAAACAGGAAACAACTGCTGATTCCACAACTGAAGCAAAGTACATTGCAGCTTCTGAAGCAGCAATGGAAGTAGTTGGATAAGGAAATTCATCACAGAACTTGGAGTGGTTCCTAGCATTATTAATCCAATACAATTGTATTGTGATAATAATGGAGCCATTGCGAAAGCAAAGGAGCCACAGTCTCATCAGAGATCCAAACATGTACTCAGAAGATACAATTTGATTAGAGAAATCATTGGTAGGAATGATGTAAAGATAGAAAGAGTGCCCACTGATCAGAATATTGCTAATCCTTTAACTAAGCCACTTCCCCAAAAGAAAATATGATTCTCATGTACTCGCCTATGGAATTAAATACAAAGGTGATTGGCTTTAGTGCAAGTGGGAACTTGTTAGAGGAGTGCTCTAAAGGCAATCACCTTTAGCACTTATTGTACAAATTTATTTGATTAATAAAAGGTTTTTTTCATTAATATGATGTTCATTTGATATATGAATTGATAAGTGATCTTAAATCGATTAATGAAGTCCTTGATAGATAACATAGCATGAAGGAAATCATGATGAGATCATGATATTGAGATTCTTATCATGTGTAATTATCTAAGTATCAAAATTATCCCTAGTCATAGGATTAATGAGACTATACATTATTAATCCAGACAGGCTAGTACATGTTACACTCATTGATTGGATTAAGTAGTAGATCTCATAATCTATAAACATGGGATGTTTAGAGTTAACATGTGGATGCTTGCTAAGTGTAGCTAAGTACATTGGATGGCCAACTACGAGACAATCATATGGATAATCTATTCAAATTTCAATGATAGTCTCATCATAGCAATGAGGCAAGTATCCTTAGACTTGAGGTACTCATGGATATCTTGAATATTGATCATGTATTTTGACATTATTCCTTGTTGTCTCAGAGAGGTAGCTCATAGGGTAGTGATTGGATACAACTTGAGGTATTTGAAGGTAATTGGGTAACCAACAAAGGATTCACCACTCTTGATAGAAGGAGTGTAAGCCCATGGCCTCTTGTCATGGTCATTACTCAGGAATCTCTAGCTGGAGTGGAAATGTCATAAAGATAGTCTTCAATGACATATCTAATAGAGTAATGAGCCTCAAGGACAAGAACTAACATTACTTAGACTAGACGTGACGTAGTCAGTCTAGTGGGAGTTGACACATGTCCATACTCTGAACCAAGTGGGGTACAAAATATTCAAAGGAATAATTGCACACAAATTGTCTATGGAAAGGTTCATAGTCAAACCACTGACTTTCCGGTCAATTGGGGGTCATGATGTGTTGCTAGATACCGCTCATGATATGCTTAAATTAATTATTAATTTAAGTGGCAAACATAACCGGGAACCTAATGAGTCACACGCATTGAAGATATGGAGAATGAGTAAAATGGTCTTGGATAGGATCCAAAATATGAGAGAATTATTTCAGGATGGATCGCGATGATATTGCATGGAAAAATCATTCGGGAGTGTCACAGGCCCGTACGGGCCCACGCAGGCTGCTGGCCTACGTAACGGGCTAGCAGGGCTGCACAACAGCAGACCCAGCACGTTGCTGCCTCCCATCCTTTGGCCAATGGCAATTTTTGACCTTAATTAGGCCAATTATGGTCAATTACTATTCATTTGTTTCCATTTTCTCCTTTTTTTACTTTTCATCTTATTTTTGAATTTAATTCAAATAGAAAAGACATCAAATGGAAGAAAATAGACATGAAAATATTTTTTGTGAAAAAAATATTTTTAAGATACAACAAAAATTCTCTCAAGAACACTTTCAAAGCTAGCACTTTGAATTTGTTCAAACCATTTCTCTTGATAGCTTCTTCATTATTCGTGTAGATTATCATTAGAGACATCCTAGTGTGGATTGTTGTAGTTTGCTACAACCTAACAAAGTCAAGATTTGAAGAACAAATAAGAAATTACAAGGTATAATTTTTAACATTTACATTTATATAATTTAGTTTTAATGCTACAAGTATGATCTTTTGTTTTGGGTTTTGAAAAATTTTATTTTTCGCTGCGTTTATGAATATGATTCATTCTTCAAAACCCAACACAATCAACCTAGCCTTATTCCTAGTTATTTAACCTTGTTCATCTAGTTTATTTCTAAATACGTATTTGCTTCTGATGATTTGATGCTCATTGGGTCTAGGTACTAAGGTCCATACCTTGCTTCTCTCAAATTGGTTGAGTTCCTCTTGCATAACAATTACCCAACTTTCATCATTAAGAGCCTCATCAATATTTTAAGGCTCAATTTGATAAAAAAAAAAAGCAAGATCATAAACTAAATGTTTGAGATGAGATCTAGTACTTACTCCCCTTGTAGGATCACTAATGATTTGCTCTTTGGGGTGATCTTTTGTCAATCTCCATTCCTTTGGGAGCTCTTGCCTATTTTCCTCTTGAGCTGGAGGTAGAGTATCATGTTGATGTGAATATTCTTGGTCATTTTCTTCTCTTTCATTTTCAAGATCAAGTCTTTCCATAGTACCTATAACATCATCAAAAACACTACCTTTCACAAGATCAAGCTTACTAGATTCATCAAAAACAACATGCATAGATTATTCAACAGTTAATGACTTTTTATTAAATACTCTATATGCTTTGCTAGTTGTAGAGTATCCTAAAAAGATACCCTCATCAGATTAAGAGACAAATTTTCTAAGGTTGTCCTTGGTATTCAATATGAAACACTTGCATCCAAATACTCTAAAGTATGATATCAAGGGCTTTCTTCCATTCCATAGCTCAAATGAAGTTTTGTTTAAGAGAGGTCTTTTGAAAACTCGATTTGAAATATAACATACAGTATTTGTGGCTTCGGCCCAAAAGTAAGTTGGTAAATCATACTTATTGAGCATTGTTCGAGCCATGTCAATTAAAGTTCAATTTTTCCTTTCGACTACCCCATTTTGTTGAGGTGTCCTAGGAGATGAAAATTTTTGTGAAATGCCATGTTCAAGACAAAAAATTTCAAAGTTTTCATTTTCAAATTCTTTGCCATGGTCACTTCTTATTTTTGAAATACAATATCCTTTTTCATTTTGAACTCTTTTAGCAAAATTTCTGAAAGTTTAAAGGCATCACTCTTTTGAGGGAAGAAAATTAACCAAGTACATCTAGAGTAGTCATCGACGATGGCAAATGCATAGTGTTTACCTCATAAGCTTGCAATTCTAGCAGGTCCAAATGGATCTAGATGCAGGAGTTGTAGAGTTTTTGAGGTACTTACAATGTTTTTGGATTTGAAGGATGACTTGTGTTGTTTTCCTCTTTGGCAAAGTTCACATGTCTTGTCTTTTTCAAAGTTGACTTTTGGTAACCCCTTTACCAGCTCTTCTTTGCTGAGGCTTTCAATTAGATCCATGCTTACATGACCAAGCCTTCTATGCCACAGCCAAGATTCATCACTAGTAGTCACAAGACACTTAGAGGAAAGGTTAGATATTTTGTGTAAGTCTATTATGTGGGTATTGACATCTCTATTTCCTTTAAATATCTCTTGGCCATTAATAGAGGTTACAAGACATTCATTGGAAGTAAAGATTACTTTGTTTCCTTTATCACATAATTGACTTACACTTAACAAGTTATGTTTGAAGCCATCAATAAGTAAGACATCTTTAATGAAATTAGTACCATTAATACCAATAGTGTAATGTCACATCTTATGCAATTAAGTATAACCTATCCCTGTATCAAATAATCACACATAACATGCTGGAAAGACAAAATATCTTGTTAACAGTGATAGTAATTTTTTTTATATCGTGTAATATCATTCAATGACTTTGCAAGTCTCATATCCTGTAATATCATTCAATGACTTTGCAAGTCAACACTGAGGCTTTCACTACAATACGATATATCACATATATTTTAACATAAACTTTTCACATAAGTATTTACAAGTTGCTTTCATTTATACATTTTTAAAACCTATTCCAAAATGACTATACATATTCAAACACATAAATACAAAATGCAGATGACATATTTTCATGCACGTATGGAATGCAAGGAGAGAAAGAGTGATGAGGCTCGGTCGGTAACCTTTGATCTATGTCTTCTATACACTACTCAAAATGAGCTATCACTTTTCTTTACCAGAAAAATGATGCAAATTGATGAGTTGAGGCTCAGTGAGAATAATCATCAAATGAGCTCTAAAGTACCAAACAACTCATAGTAATAAATCACAAATCCATTCCATTCATCCGAATCATATAAAATATCAATAAAGTTGAAACATATAATCATTACTCTTTACGTATGCAAATACTTTGCTTTTTTCATTTTGTTGTGACCAAGTTAAATAGGCATTGCCCCGGGTATCCATGTGAACATTTTCCATGTGAACATTTGCATTTGCTAGTTAGCTTGATCATTTGTTTTATTTGCACATTTGTTGGGCCATAAGCCTCTTCTTTTGCTTTACAATATCGATTAACTAGTCACAATGCCTTTTAATTCCATATGCATATGCACTTGTACTTAAGCATTCATCAACCATTGCATCTTATCACATATAACATACATATACCGTATATATGCCTTATATGCCACGCATATACCTCGCATATACTATACATATACCATGTATATATATCACATATGTCAAACATATACCTCAAATATATCGTACCACAATGTCACAAATTATCCATCATCATACTATCATAGGCAAATTATGATAATCATATGAATCACATAGCAAGCAACATTCATATGCACTAAAAAATTCAATCGATAATTAGACTCACCTTTCTCCTTTGATTCCGACCCCTAACTTATTGTCTATCTGCTCCTTGTGGGTCTCCAATATGTTGTGAGCCTAATATGAAAACATAATCGATTAACTCATGATTAGGGATACTTAATGTGGCTTAAACAAATTAATATGCATTGTTCATATCAATAGTTAAGGTTTTTCCTATGAGGCAGTGTGACCTTATGGGACTGTTTAGCCTATAAATTTTTCTATACTTGACCAATTAATCTGATACTTATTCCTAATTAAAATTAACATATACTTATGTAACATATTAAAATTTCAGATAAATTGGATCATTGTATAATTTTTGGTGGAATTTATAAATGTGTTCTGTGTTCTGCCCTGTTTCCTGCCCTTTGGCAGTTTCAGGGTATCAACTTTGGTTCATCATAACTTATAATCTATAAGTAATATTTTAATTAAACTTTAAATACCCTTATATGGGTTCAAATGGAACATTTTTCATTTTTACAAATTTTATCAACTATGTCTCTATGGTCCTCAAATTATAAGAAACATTTGACTGCTCCAAAATAGAATTGGCTTCCAGACCAGTTTGACTTATAAAGACCATAACTTAGCCCATACATAACATATTAAGCTGAAATTAGTACTAAAATTTAGATAGGACCTATAACATTCATGTTTTGCTAATTTACATAATCTAGCTCTATTGAGCTCAAATTAGCAAAAACGTTGCTAGATCTGCCCGGGGCACTCAGTAGGCAGTTCAAACCATGGAACAGTCATAGTTTCATTCACCATAACTCAAAATTTACAAGACATATGAACCTAAAATTTATTATAAAGATACATAACACATATTCTACAACCATTATGTTTTGAGATACTTCAAATAATGGGTTTATCATATTCAAAAATAACAAAAATAGTGGCTAACTTACTTAGGGTTCACATCCGGACCAGTTTCAGTACATAGAGTATATCTCACTATATACACCACATCTTACAAAAATATTCACATATCCCTAAATATAAGACATAAAGGAACAACTTTTGTGTTTTAAGATTTTTTAGATTTGATCTCTAAGATCATCAAAACCTTGGCACAAGACACTACCTATTTATGAACCCTAAATACCATAATCAAGCTTAACACAAAAATAAATGTTTACTCACCTATAATCACTCTTGGCTAATCTTGTTGCTGCAATTTTTGGAGTGAAAGAGGAAAAAAATGGTGGCTGGAACTTGGAAAGAAATGGAAGGAATGAAGCAAAGAAGAAGAAGAAGAAGATGAGGAAAGGAAATGAATATGATGGCAGCCTAATAAGTTAAGAGCCACCACCATCTTATCTTCCTTTTCCTTGTTTCATCTGTCCCCTTTTTCTTTTTTTTTTTCCTTTTTTTCTGACTTTTATTTTTTTATTTTTTAATTATTCTTATTATTATTAAACAATTCAATGCAATATGCAATTTAATCTTAATCTAGTCATTTTACATACTTTAATTTGGTGACCTTATTTCATTTATTTATAATACTTTTTATCCTCATTTAGATTATAAATACACGTATGCGACTCAATACAATTGCAATATACTAAGACACGTAGCTAGTGCTTGTCTTGGACTTATTCCTACAAAGATACGTATGAAATGCACGTGTTCAATTGAATTATATGCAAGATGCATATGTTCAAATGAAATGCATGTGGGGAAGGTTAAGGATGTTACAATTCTCCACTCCTTTTTAAAATTTCATCCTCGAAATTTAATACCTGGAAACAGGTGTGGATATTGCTTTTTCATATTTTCTTCAGTTTTCCATGTTGCCTTTTCTAGTAAATGGTTATGCCATAATACCTTAACTAAAGGTATTTCTCGGTTTTTTAGCTGTTTAGTCTTGTATCCGATGATTTCCACTGGTTCTTCTATATAACTCATGTCCTCTGCAATCTCGATGGCTTGATCTTTAAGTACATGTGTAGGATCTGACTTGTATCTTCTAAGCATCCTCACATGAAATACATTATGAATTTGAGCCATCTTGGGTGGTAAAGCCAATCTATATGCCAGTGGACCAACCTTTTCAAGAATTTCATAAGGTCCTATGTATGTTGGGCTCAATTTACCTTTTTTGCTAAATCGGATTACCCCTTTCCAAGGAGATACATGAAGAAATACCATTTCACCTAACTCATACTCCATCTCCCTTCTATGTTGATTAGCATAACTTTTCTGTCTGTCTTGTGCTGCCTTTAGCTTGTTGTTCACAATTTTGATTTTATCCACTGTATCTTGTACTATCTCTGGCCCTTCTAATGCACGTGCATCTTCTTCATCCCATATGATAGGGCTTCAACACTTTTTGCTATACAATGCCTCATATGGTGCCATCTGGATACTGCTATGATACTAGTTGTTGTAAGCAAATTCAATCAATGTTATATATTCATCCCAAGCACCTTTGAATTTCATAGAACATGCCCTAAGCATTTCTTCCAACGTCTATATAGTCCTTTTTGATTGTCCATCAGTCTGTGGGTGGAATGCAATGCTGAAGTTCAATTTTGTTCCCAATGCATCTTGTAAACTCACCCAAAAATGCGAAGTAAACCTTGGATCTCTATCGGATACAATAGACACTGGAACGCCATGCAATCTTACTATCTCATTCACATATAATTTGGCCAAACTCTCAAGTGTACACCCCCATATGATAGGTAAAAAGTGTGCTGACTTGGTTAATCTATCAACAATTACCCATATTCCATCATTTTTCTGTGGAGTTCTTGGCAATCCATAAGCAAAATCCATCGTTATTTTCTTCCATTTCCATTCTGGCACTAGCATTGGATGTAATTTACCAATTGGTGCTCGGTGTTCAATCTTAATCTGTTGACATGCCAAGCAATTGGAAACATATTCTGCTATATCTTTCTTCATTTTTGGCCACCAATAATGAGGCCTTAAAATGTGATACATCTTTGTCATCCCTGGGTGCATTGCATACGGTGCATTGTGTGCCTCTTCCATTATTTTCTGACGCAAGTTCTCAGTGTATGGAACACATATGCATGACTTTAAAATCAGTGTATCATTCTGCAAATGAAACTCTATACTATTTTCCTGCCTTATCATATCAACTTTTATGTTTTGAAATACTTCAAATAATGGGTTTATCATATTCAAAACTAACAAACACAGTGGCTAACTTACTTAGGGTTCACATCTGGACTAGTTTTAGTACACAGAGGATATCTCATTCTCTACACCACATCTTGCAAAAATGTTTACATATCCCTAAATCTAAGACATAAAGGAACAACTTTTGCGTTTTAAGCTTTTTCATATTCAATCTCTAAGATCATCAAAACCATGGCACAAAACACTGCCTATTTATGAACCCTAAACACCATAATCAAGCTTAACACAAAAATAAATGTTTACTCACCAATAATCACTCTTGGCTAATCTTGTTGCTATAATTTTTGGAGCGAAAAAGGGAAGAAATGGTGGCTGGAACTTGAAAAGAAATGGAAGGAATGAAGCAAAGAAGAAGAAGAAGAAGAAGAAGAAGAAGAAGAAGAAGATGAGGAAATGAAATGAATATGCTGGCAGCCTAATAAGTTAAAAGCCACCACCATCTTATCTTCCTTTTCTTTGTTTCATCCGTCCCCCTTTTTCTTTTTTTTTTCCTTTTTTTCTGACTTTTTATTTTTATTTTTATTTTTTTATTTTTTTAATTATTCTTATTATTATTACACAATTCAACACAATATGCAATTTAATCTTAATCTAGTCATTTTGCATACTTTAATTTGGTGACCTTATTTCATTTATTTTTAATACTTTTTATCCTCATTTAGATTATAAATACACGCATGTGACTCGATACAATTGCAATGTACTAGGACATGTAGCAAGTGCGTGTCTTGGACTTGTTCCTACTAAAATACATATGAAATGCACGTGTTCAATTGAATTATATGCAAGATGCACATGTTCAAAAGAAATGCATGTGGAGAAGGTTGAGGATGTTACAAACAGAGCCAATGCCAATTACCTTTCCCTTAGCATTATTTCCAAAGGTAACTTTACCTCCATCAATACTTTTGATTTCATTTAGAAGTTCTTTGTCTCCTGTCATGTGCCTTGAGCATCCATTGTCTACTAGCCAAGCATTTTTTTTATTGTGGACTTGAGGCATACCTATAGAATCACAATTCAAGTATTATTTTTAGGTACCCAAATGAGCTTGGGTCCTTGGGGGTTAGCAGATGAAGGTTCCCAATGAGCCTTCCTTATCCATCAATGTTTATTTATGTGACTAAATTTCATACAATAATTACATTGTTTAGCTCTAAATATGTTTTTTGGTGTTACAATGCTTTTGAATGTCATATTTCTATTAGGTTGAGTTTGAGAGAAATGGCATGCACAAGCATGATGAATTGGTGCTTTTCTAGGTGCATGCTTCTTATACATAAAGGCATGATTAGCCTTTTGAGGTTTCCTTCTTAGGCTTACCAATCCTTGATCATCCCTCTTATGTATAGAATATTTAGTGTATTTTGTGCTATTACATCAAGTGTGGAGATGATGTTGGTGTCCATTTTTTTGTTAAATCATCTCTTGACAGGATTTCTTCTTCACCATCAACTCCTCTTCTAGTTGGTGGTGTCCATTCTTTCCGAACACTATCCCAGACATCAATTCCTTCACTATCTAGATATGTCTCCATCCAAAACTTCCAATGAGCATAATTTGCTCCATCAAAGTAAGGCTTGAGACTTTGGAATCCTTCATTAGCCATATCTTGATCTTTGCTAGTGCTATTTAGGCTTCGATGCTAGACTAAGCTCTGATACCAATTGTTGCCCAAATATTGAACCAAGAAGGGGGGTTGAATTGGATATTAAAATTTCTTAACTTTTAAGTGCAAAAAGAAAAGTTAAGTTGAGTAGGGATCGAAAGATATCACACAATAATTTTTATAGAGGTTCGGGTTTTTGCAAATCCTACTCCTCTCCCCAATCTCAATTGGGAGTTTCACTAACACACTAAGTATTACAATGGAGTTTTACAAGCTCACTTCTAACTATGTTGTTTCTAACAATGGATCACACCTAACCTAGAAATCCTTTGTGTTTTAATGGCTCACACAACAAACCAATTCCTTGTGTTTTAAAAGCTTACACAAATAACCCTTACAAGTGTTCTACTCTTAACCCAAAATACCCAAACTAACTTGAGTAGTAGATTACAAGAGAAACACTCACAAATCTATAATGCTTGTTTTGAAAATGAGCAAAAAGATTTTTACAGAGATTTAATGTTTGTTTTGAAAATATTAAAATGCACAAATGGCTACAACAAGATTTTGATTCGAAGTATTAGCTATTCTCTTGTTCTGTATTCATAAATGACTTGCATTTATACTTTCATGGAAAATTATAGCTGTTTGGTTGCATTTATTGCGGAAATAGCTATTGCACGAACTCTTAATTTCGCACCTGACATGTTTCTCTTTCCTCTTTCACGGTCGTGAGTATGAGTGTCACAGTCGTGACTGTTCTTCCAAGCCCTAACTTGAGTGGTGACTTTGGCCGTGAAGCATTCTAAAAGGATTTGAAATGTTTGATCATGGGCGTGACATTATTATTTCACGGGCGTGAACATCCTTCCTAGCCGTGGTCCAAGTAGTAACTCTGGCTATGAAGCTCTCTTGAGGAATTTGACACGTTTTCTCAAGGGCGTGACTTTCTTTCACGGTTGTGACTGATATGATCATTCACGGTTGCTATCACTCTTCATGGCTATGAACTTTAAATATTGGATAGTTGGTGCTAAGCTTCATAACAGGCATGACATAAAAGGTCATGGGTGTGAACATGCTATTTCTTCTTTTTTTTTTGTCTTTTTAAGGTTAGTCTTTCATTCTCCATTTTTGCTATCATGTTCCATACCCTGTTCAATAAACTTAGGAAACAAGTATGTTAAATACATTATTGCTATTTTATTTGTTAGCATCAAAATGATGAAAATACCCCTCAAGGTTCAACAATATTTATGCATGTCACCACCTAGTCAGGGTAATATGGTAGTAAAGGAATTATATTATGATATATTAGTGAAAAATCCTTTGGGTCATGGAGTGAAAGTTAGTCGAGTCGATAAAAACAGTCCAATCAAAGCTCAAATTATAGAATTCCCAGTTGACTTGATAGAGTTGTCATTCTGTGAGTTTGATGCAATCTTGGGGATGGATAGGTTAACTCAGCATAGGGCAATGGTGGATTGTCAGTATAAGAGAGTGACTTTCAAGAATTCAGGGCAGAATGACGTGATTGTCTTGGGCGAGAACCAACCATACTTGACTAATATCATTTCTATTACAAAGGCATCTAAGCTTATCAAAAAGGGATGTGAAGCATTTTTGGCACATATTGTAGATACCAAGAAAGGGAGTCTAGATCTCAGGGAGATTCCTGCAGTATGTGAATATCTAGATATCTTCCCTGATGACTTGCTAGAGTTACCACCTATCAGGGAGATAGAGTTTGTCGTTGATGTTTTGCTAGGCACAACCCCAATATCGATCACTCCATACAGAATGGCACCTGCTAAACTAAAGAAATTAAAAGTGCAGTTGTAAGAGTTGTTAGAGAAAGGGTTTATCAGACCTAGTGTCTTTTGATGTAAATTTGTGGCATGTAGGATTTTATAAGGAGCAAATTTTGTAATTTATATATTTGGTATTATTTGTAAATGTTATGCTTTAATGAATGAATTCTTTTAAATCAAAATATCTACATCATTAGTCACATATTTAAATGAAAAAGAATGAAATATAGTAATAAATTTTCCTTTAATAATAAATTCGGAAATTCAAAAAAGTAAAAATACAATAAATTGAGAATTGGTTATTTTTACCAAAAAATGAGCTTAGTAGCACTTTCGTACTCTATTATCGATTAGTAGGGTAAGGGAGTGCTACGGTTGGGCACCTTGGGATTTGTGATGGACCATGAATTAAGTATTGACTTAATTCTAACTGATTTGTCATATAGTTATTCGCATTTTGTGCTTAACTATAGGATGAACCAAATCTCTACCACTATTCCTGAGCTGATTAACTTGCTCAAAATAGCTGAGCCCATCTATCAAGAAGGACAGTAAGGCTATGATGCTAGTGGACTCTTTAGGTTCTAAAAAGAAGAACCTTAAGAAGAAGAAGAAGTCCATGAAGCCTAAGGGAGGCATGGCCAAGAAGAAGGTTAAGGAGATTGCTCCAAAGGCAACATGCTTCCATTATGGCAAGAATGGCCATTGGATGAGAAACTACAAGGCTTACTTGGAGTCCTTGAAGAAGAAGGCATCTGATGCCCCATCGACTTCATATATTTTTGTCATTGAAATTAATATTGTTTCCGATAATAATATATAGGTATTAGATACTGGTTGTGGCTCACACATATGCACTGATATGTAGGGCCTAAAGAACAATAGGCAGCTCAATAAGGGAGAGTCAGGCATACGCATTGGAAATGGAGCAAGAGTTGTTGCAATAGCTGTAGGAACTTATATATTGACCCTCCCTAGTGGGGTTATGTTAAATTTGGATAATTGCTATTATGTACCTGCTTTGACTAAAAACATTATTTTTGTTTCATGTCTAAATAAAGATGGTTTCCATTTAGCTTTTAGTAACAATTGTTGTTATATTATGTTGAATGGATTTCTTTATGCTAGTTGTACATTATATAATGAAATATACATATTAGATATGTCAAATCCAATTTTAAACATCAATGATAATAAAAGGCAAAAACAAGATAGGTTGAAATCATCTTACTTATGGCATTGTCGCTTTGGTCATATAAGTGAGAAACACATGGCTAAGCTATACAAGAGTAGTAGTTTGGGGTCATTTGATTAAGAATGATATGACACATGTGAATCTTTGCTTATTAGGCAAGATGATTAAATTACCTTATAAGGGAAAGGGTGAACGTGCTAATGGACTTTTAGTCTTAATACATTCAGATATATGTGGTCCAATGTCTACACATGCCAGAGGTGGTTTCATCTACTTCATTACTTTTATCGATGACTACTCACGATATGGGTACGTGTATCGTATGAGATACAAATCTGAAACTTTTGAAAAGTTCCAACAATTCAAAAATGAAGTAGAGAAACATTTGGAAAAAGTATTAAAACACTTCAATCAGATCGAGGAGGTGAATACTTGAGCCAAAAGTTTTTAGATTATCTTAGGGATAATGGGATTTTATCTCAATGGACCCCACAACTCAATGGTGTGGCTGAAAGGAGAAACCGAACCTTGTTAGACATGGTAAGGTCTATGATGAGTTTTGTAGAACTCCCTAAATCCTTTTGGGGTTACACACTAGAGATTGTCATTTATATATTAAATGGAGTTCCTTTGAAGTCAATTGATGTTACTCCATATGAGATATGGTATAACAAAATGCCCACATTTTCTTACATGAGAATTTGGGGTTGTCCTGCTTATGTGAAGTAGACAATGTCAGATAAGCTAGAAGCTAAGTTTGACCAATGTTTTTTGTGGGATATCCAAAAGAATCATATGGATATCAATTTTACCACCCCTTGGAACAAAAAGTTTTTGTTGCAAGACATGTTATCTTTTTAGAGAGAGAATTCCTTTTAAAAGGAGATACTGGGAGCAAAATTGAACTTGAGGAAGTTTAAGGTGCTCAAATAGATGCTGATCAACTGCCTGAACCCAAGCTTATTACTCATACAAATGACTTAATAGCTCAACCTTCTGAAGAACAAGAGTTTCGTAGGTCAAGTAGGATACATACTGTTCCAGAGAGATATGGATTTCACATTAGTGAATAGAACGACGTATCGCTGATAGAAAATGATGAGCCTACAACCTATAAACAAGTTCTGAATAGTTCAGAATTTGACAAATGGCTTCAGCCATGAAGTCAGAAATGGATTCCATGTATGAAAACCAAGTATGGACTTTGGTTGACCCACCCGAAGGGATAAAGCCTATAGGGTGCAAGTGGGCTTTCAAAAAAAAACTGACATGGATGGTAATGTGATTACTTATAAAGCTAGACTTGTTGCTAAAGGTTGTCGTCAAAGACAAGGAATTGAATATGATGAAACTTTTAGCCCAGTAGCTATGCTTAAATCCATAAGAATACTCCTAGCCATTGCTACTCGTTACGATTATGAGATATGGAAAATGGATGTGAAGACAACTTTCCTTAATGGGAAATGATGTCTCAGCCTTACAATCAGTCAAATTTTGGTTATCTAAGAATTTCTCTATGAAAGACATTGGAGAAGCATTCTATATTTTGGGGATAAAGATCTATAGAGATAGATCTAAAAGATTGGTTGGTCTTTCACAGTCTACATACATAGATAAGCTGCTAAAGAGGTTTAGCATGGAGTAGTCCAAGAGGGGATATATTTCTATGACCCATGGGATTACTCTCTGAAAGTCTTTGTGTCCAAAGACTCAAGATTAGAGGACACACATGAGTTTGATTCCATATGCTTTAGCTATAAGATCAATCATGTACACTGATATTTACAAGACCTGATGTATCATATGCTCTGAATGTCACAAGCAGATACCAATCGGACCCTGGTGAGGGTCATTGGATGGCTGTCAAGAATGTCCTTAAGTACTTAAAAAGGACTAAGGATGTATACTTGGTATATGGAGATGGAAATCTTATTGTGAGCGGGTATACCAATGCCAGCTTCCAATCTAACAAGGATGACTCAAAATCTCAGTCAGTTTATATATTCACACTAAATGATGGAGCAGTTAGTTGAAAGAGTTTCAAACAAGAAGCGACTGTTGATTCCATAACTGGAGCAGAGTACATTGCAGCTTCTTAAGCAGCAAAGGAAGCAGTTTGGATAAAGAAATTTATAACAGAACTTGGAGTGGTTCCCAGCATTATTGATCGAATACAATTGTATTGTGATAATAATGGAGCCATTGCACAAGCAAAGGAGCCACGGTCTCATTAGAGATCTAAACATGTACCTAGAAGATACCATTTGATTAGAGAAATCATTGGTAGAAATGATGTAAAGAGAGAAAAAGTACCCACTGATCAGAATATTGTCGATCCTTTAACTAAGCCATTTCTCCAAAAGAAATATAATTCTTACGTACTCATCTATGGAATTAAATACAAAGGCGATTGGCTTTAGTGCAAGTGGGAGCTTATTAGATGAGTACTATAAAAGCAATCACCTTTAGCACTTATTGTACAAATTTATTTGATTAATAAAAGGATTTTTCATTAATTTGATGTTCATTTGATATATGAATTGATAGTGATCTTAAATCAATTAATGAAGTCCTTGATACATAGCATAGCATGAAGGAAATCATGATGAGATCATGATATTGAGATTCTTATCATGTGTAATTATGTTAGTATCAAAATTATCCCTAGTCATAGGATTAATGAGACGGGACATTATTAATCCGGACAAACTAGCACATGTTATACTCCGTGATTGGATCCAGTAGTAGATCTCATAATCTATAAACATGAGATATTTAGAGTTAATATGTGGATGCTTTCTAAGTGTGACTAAGTACATTGGATGACCATCTATGAGACAATCATATGAATAATCCATTCAAAGGTCAATGATAATCTCATCGTAGCAATGGTTAAAGTATCCTTAGACTTAAGGTAATTAAGGATATCTTGGATACTGATTCTGTATTTTGATACTATTCCTTGTTGCCTCCAGGAGGTTGCTCATAGGGTGGTGATTGGATACAGCTTGAGATATTCAAAGGTAATTGGGTAACCAACAAAGAATTCACCACTTCTTATAAAATGAGTGTATACCAATGGCCTCTTGTCATTGCCATTACTCGGGAATCTATGGCGGGATTGGAAATGTCATAAAGATAGTCTTCAATGACATATTTAATAGAGTATTGAGCCTCAGGGATAAGAACTAACATTACTTTGACTAGACGTGAGGTAGTCAATCTAGTGAGAGTTGAAACATGTCGATACTTTGAACCAAGTGGGGTATAGAATAGTGAAAGGAATAATTGCACATAAATTGTCTATGGAAAGGTTTGTAGTCAAACCACTGAGTTTCCAGTCAATTGGGGGTCATGATGTGTTGCTAGATATCGCTCATGACTTGATTAAATTAATTATTAATTTAAGTGGCCAACAGAACCGGGAACCTAATGGGTCACACACATTGAAGATATGGAGAATGAGTAAAATGGTCTTGTATGGGATCCAAAATATGAGAGAATTATTTCGAGATAGGTCGCGATGAGATAGCATGGAAAAATCATTCGGGAGGCCACCACGTAGGCCTAGCATGCACAGTTGTGCCTCCCATTGGCCAACGGGTGAATTTGACTTTAATTAGGCCAATTATGGCCATTAAGCACATTCACTATTCATTCAATTCTCTTTTCTCCATCTTTGACTTTTGATATTTTCTTTGAATTTGATTCAAATAGAAAAGACATCAAATGGTAGAAAATAGACATGAAAATATTTTTTTGAAAAAAAATATTTTTAAGACACAATAAAATTCTCTCAAGAACACTTTCAAAGCTAGCACTTTGAATTTGTTCAAACCATTTATTTTGATAGTTTCTTCATCATTCTTTGCATGGATTATCATTAGAGACATTCTAGTGTGGATTTTTGTGGTTTGCTACAATCCAACAAGGTGAAGATTTGAATAACAAATAAAAAATTGCAAGGTATAATTTCTAACCTCTATTTCACATGGATTATCATTAGAGACATCCTAGTGTGGATTGTTGTGGTTTGTTACAACTCAACAAAGTGAAGATTTGAATAACGAATAAGAAATTACAAGGTATAATTTCTAACCTCTATATTTATATAAATTAGTTTTAATGGCACAAGTATGATATTTTCTTTTGGGTTTTGAAACTTTTATTTTTCTGCTGCATTTATGAATGTGTTTCATTCTTCAAAATCCAACAATATATGCATTCAAATTTCCAAATTATGGCATATTGTGTGTTAATTAAGTGACAATTGAATTGTATGCTCTATATGCTAAATGCAAAGTTCAATGATGTAATTAATGCCATCAGATGTCATTAATTGTATGAAAATTTTAAGTATACCTTAAATAAGGATTGATGATGCTTGTAGTATTACATGCAATAACTATGCCTAAAGATGCTTTAAATGGAAATGAATGATGATGATTTTATGTGTGAAAGAGGTAAGTAAGAATGGTTATATGCATATGGCAACATAAATGCTTATTAGGATGGCTTGTGAAAATGAAAAAGTGTTAATGGAGTGATTATAAGTTATTTGATGCTTGAGCATGTCTTAATGTATATTTGATATAAATGTTGATAGAAAAAGTTTGTTGTGGGACAACCATTAGAGACCTTGTATGTGACTTATGATAAATGCATGATTTAATGTTAACTGCTAAAAACCCCAGATTCACGCCCGTGACTAGGTGTTCACAACCATGACTCTCATCGGATGAATAAGATCACGTCAGTGAAGAAAATGCACAAAATAGACAGAAACTTTCACGACTTAGTTCACGATTTGGTTCACAGGTAGGCTACCCATGACTAAGGTATTTATGGTCGTGAACATATAGTTCACGCACCTGAAGCCTGCATAAATTGATATATGTTTTTTTTCATTAAATGTTTACAATGCAATGGCTATTCGTATGCCTTCATGATGATATGTTAACGCATGCTTCTATGAATATCAGTACACAGATGTTGTATGATGGGTTACACATGAACAAAGTATATATGTTATGAGATATAAATGTCTTGATGAAGTATAAAAAGAAGAATATGAACAAGTAAAGCTCATATTCGATACTAGGACTAGAAGTAGGATAGATGACATGCCATTAAGGGAGTTTATAGTACTATAGTTATATGTTTACCCAGTCGATATGGCTTAAACTTATAGAGAACTATTGACTTGAGGAGCCTAGGCTAGCACAGAAGATGATTGATAATATTGCATGCAAAAGTTATATATTTACCTAGTCAATGTGGCTTAAGTTCGGAGAACACCATTGACTTGAAGAGCCTGGACTGACACATGATTATAGACATTGATAGTGTGGCTTATCACAACCTGTATCCAAATAGTCTGTGTTGAGAGTTGTTCAGTAATAATTTTAAAGTGATTAAGAAATGAAATGAAATGAAAAAAAGAGGTTAAAATATATAAGTATTAAATAATACACTATTGATATGTTATATGTTCTTAAAGGAGTCAAATGCTCTTGTTTATGTTGTAAAGCTTAATAAACTATTGCATCGATAAGGTAAGGTATTTTACATGATAGTATGATTATCACTCTTGCCATGATGTTCAATATTATAAAATGATTGTATATGATTTACTGCATGATGTGTGATTGCATGAATGAATTTTTATGCCTATATGTACCACTAACCTTTCAGTAGCTTAACATGAAGGTATTTTTTCCACACAGGTCATAGCCCAGTAGATAAAGATAGAAGTTGATCAAGAGAAGCTAGCCCAATATTAGAGACAATAGATCAGGCCCTACAAGGGTAAGTGATATTTCATATCACACTTTTGCATTTTGTATATGTCATTATAAAAAGGGGTTGTTTACTTGTATACTTATCTATAAATATCAGAATTGTGTAATCTATGTCAAAGGCATGTATTTTTGTAAACCCTTAGACAAGGGTTAGTTATATTTTTATAAAATTGTGATTTTAAATTTTAAGTCTATCTTTACTTTATGCTTTATGCAAGTCATCATGGCCATGGTGCAAAGAAAAAGTTATAAATTTTCACAGGTTTTCCACATACAGTTTTGTGTGGCACTCGCTCATGTAGCTGGGTTAATCCTGGTTAGGTGATATGATGCTATATCCCTGGTCATACACTAAGGAAACTCTTGACAAAGTAATTCATTAGTAGTCCCAAAAATAATATCATCAACATAAAGTTGAACAATTAAGGTGCATTGCTTTTTTTTTTTAAAAAAAAGGGTCGTATCTAAGTCTTTCATATCAAGCTCTAAGTGCTTGTTTTAAACCATATAAGACTTTAGTGAGTTTAAAAATATAATTATGAAATTCATGATTTGCAAAACTTGGTGGTTGTTCAACATATGCTTCTTCTTCAATAAAGCCATTGAAAAAGGCACTTTTAACATCCATTTGAAATAGTTTAAAGTTCATTTGAGATGCATATGATAAAAAGAATTCTAATGGTTTCTAATCTTGTAACTGGAGCAAAGGTTTCATCATAATCTATACTTTCCTCTTGGTTATACCCTTTGGCAACCAATCTAATCTTATTTCTTATTATTTGTCCATGCTCGTCTAGTTTATTTCTAAAGACCCACCTACTACCTATGACCAGGTAATTATTAAGTCTTTGGAGTAGAGTCCAAACTTTATTCCTTTCAAATTGGTTGATATTTTTTTGCATAACAATCACACAACTTTCCTCATTAAAAGCCTCATCAATAGTCCTTGGCTTAATTTGAGAAATAAAGACAAGATTAGAATCTAAAAGTTTTGAACGATTACTTACACCCTCAGTGGGATCACCAATGATTTGCTCATTTGGATGATTTCTTATGAATTTCCATTCTCTTGGAAGTTCTTGGGTATGCGTAGTTTTATCTTGTTGTTGTTCTTCTTGATCATTATGTTTTTCTTCTTTCTTTGAAGATTCACCAATCTCCTCATGATTACAATTGAGTTTTTCCATTTCACCTATAACATTATCAAAAGAACTACCTTTCCTAAGATCAAGTTTACTTCTTTCATAGAATTAAAATGCATAGTTTCTTCTACAACTAATGTTCTTTTATTCAAAACCCTATATGCCTTGCTGGATGTAGAATATCCTAAAAATATATCTTCATCATATTTTGAAGCAAAATTTTCAAAGTTGTCCTTGGTGTTTAATATAAAGCATTTGCATGCAAATACTCTAAGGTATAATATTCTGGATTTTCTTCAATTCCATAGCTCATAAGAAGTTTTATCCAAAATAGGTTTTTTAAAAACTCAGTTTGAAATGTAACAAAGTAGTATTTCTAGCTTATACCCAACAAAATTGGTTTGCAAACTATATTCATTAAGTATTGTTCTAGTCATTTAAATTAAGGTTCTATTTTTTCTTTTACAACCTTGTTTTGTTGAGGTATTTTAGAAGTTAAAAAATCATGTGAAATACCGTTGTCCAAACAAAAATTTTCAAAACGTTCATTTTCATATTTCATACCATGATCACTTCTAATTTTTGAAAAACATTATCTTTTCATTTTTGATTTTTTTACCAAGAATTTTGAAAGAATTAAAATCTTCATTCTTATGAGCTAAGAACATTACCCATGTAAACCTTGAGTAATCATCAACAATTACAAATGTATATAATTTACCTCAAAAACTAGCAGTTCTATTAGGACCAAATAAATCCATATATAAAAGTTGTAAAGGTTTAGAAGTACTTACAACATTCTTTGAATTCAAAGATGTCTTGTGTTGTTTTTCTCTTTGACATGATCTACCTGTATTGTCTTTGATGAATCTTACTTTTGGTAGTCCATCTACAAAGCTCTTTTTTGCAATTTGAATTAATTTAATGCTTTCTTGTCCAAGTCTTTTATGCCAAAGCCAAGATTCATTACTAATTGACATAAGACACTTGGAGAAAAAGTTTGGTAATTTATATAAATCAATTATGTAAGTATTTCCATCTTTTTTCCTTTGAATATCTCTTGACCATTTAAGGTGGTTATTAGACATCCATTAGAATTAAAGATGACTTGGTTTCCCTTATCGCATAATTGACTAACACTTAAAAGATTATTTTTTAAACCATCAACAAGCAATACACCTTCAATCAAAGAAACACCATTTAGTCCAATGGAACCAATGCAGATTATTTTACCCTTAGCATTATTTCCGAATGTAAACTTACCACCATTAATTTGTTTGATTTTGGTGAATAGGCTTTTATTACTAGTTACAAGTCATTTGTTGTGGATTTTAGACTTACTTGCATGAAAATAAATTATGTTTTGTTTTAGGTACCCAAACGTACTTGGGTCCTTGGGGATTACCTTTAAAAGATTTTCAATGTTCCTTCCTTATCAGACAATATAAATTAATATCACCATATTCCATGCAATAGTGACATAGTTTAGTTTTAAGAAGTTCCTGCCACATAGTATGAGGTTTAGGCCTTACTCCTTGTAAAGGTGCAAGATGTATACAAGAACATGCATGTCTGGTGTGTGAATTCCTAAGTGCATGCTTTTTATATTTAAAAGCATAATTGACTTTTTAATGTGACCACCCAATACTTTTTCTTTAAATAGGGGATTTAGTGTGTGCCTTGAGATTAGATTTTAAAGCTATTACCTAAATGGAGAAAGTTTATAGTGTACTAGATTTAACAAATACAACACTAGGTGCAGATGATGTTGATGCTCCATTAAAACCTAGTTCATGTGTCATTAAGGGAGATCTTTACAAAATAATAAAAGTATCTAAGTTTTCCTTCTCTTTGTGAAATTTTGAAATAGAATTTCTAAGTTCTTCAACTTCATTTTTCAAAATGTTATTTTCTTTAAGTAAGGTCTTAATTAAGGGTCTTAAGGAAAGTTCATCTAATGATTTTTGGAGAGTATCATTAAAGGGTCTAAGTTCAGAATTTTCCTTTTGTAAAACTTTTAGATTTGTTTTTAACTTAGAATTATCATTCTTATGAATCTTAATTTTCTTTCTATATTTTTCTAATTCTAGCTTTAAAACTTCTATAATACTATGGTCGTCATCATCATCATCATAATCAATATTATTAATATCATTACAAGAGTGAAAGTACAAAGGACTTACCTTGTCTTTGAAGTTATCCTCTAAAGCTATGAAGCACAGGTTTGCCACTTTTTCTTCAATGTCCTCATTTTTATTTGAGGAGCTATCATCATTCCATGTGGCTTTATGACCTTTTTTCCCATTTTCTTTGAGGGACTTCTTCTTATGCTTCTTCAACTTTGCAAAATCTAGTTTGATGTGCCCTTTCTTTCTACATTCATAGCACTTTACCTCATCTTTGCTCTTTTGTGATGAGTCATTTGAAGAGTGTCTTGAAGCTTTTTGTTTGAAGTTTCATGAATTTCCAAACATCTTTTCGATCATTATTTTTATTTTTCTTGAGAACATGGTAATATCCTTATTTTTGTCTTCACTCTTCTCTTCATCATCTTGAGTTACTCCTTGAGATTTTGAAATAGAGGCTTTGAGTGAGAGATGATATCTCTTTTTAGGTTTTGCTTTAAGTTCTCTATCTCTTCTAATAGTCATCTCATCTATTAGAAGCTTATCAATAAGTACTTCGGTAGGCATGGCGCTCATATCTTTATTGTCTTCTTCTATACCAACAACTATTGAACTGTAGTCTTTGAGGGGAAAGCTTCTATGGATTTTATTATTGACTTCTTTCAAATTCATATGGTTTCCGAGTTTTCTCATACCATTAATTATGGCTAGAAGATGGTTTGTCATGTCAGTAATGGATTCGTTGGGTTTCATTTTGAAGAGTTAAAATTTAGACATAAGAAGTTGAATCTTTTTAGATTTTACTTTCTTGGTTCCTTTGTGACAATTTATGTCTTCCACATGCTATACGCGATAAAATAGTGTTGAATTCTACCACACTTTTTAATTGATAGAGAGCTAGCAAGAATTGTCATTGCCTTTTTATTTTTGCCATTTGCTCTTTTTTTAGGCTCTATCCAGTCATATCTTGGGATGAGTTTGTCTTCACCATCTGCTCCTTTCTTGATCGGTGGTGTCCATTCTTTTTGCATGTTATTCTAGACATTGTTCCCCTCACTATCAAGATATGTCTTCATTTAAAACTTCAAATGGGCATAGTTTGTTCCATCAAAGTAAGGCTTGAGGCTTTGAAATCTTTCATTGGCCATTTTTTGATCTTTAGTAGTGTTGATTAGGCTTTGATGCTAGACTAAGCTCTAATACTAATTATTGTCTACATAGGGGGATAAATTGGTGGATAATTAAAACTTTTCTTGCCAAGATAAATAAACAAAATATTAAATAAGAGAAGAAAAATTTGACACATGATTTCTAAAGGTTCGAGTATCAACAAACCTTACGCATCTTTCCAATTACAATTGGGTATTTTCACTATCTCACTTAACGAGATAAACAAGAGTTTTATTAGCTCACACCATACTTGTACTACCCCCTCACCCCAACAACACATGCCCGAATAAGGGAGTGCTATTTTGACTTCATCTATTAAAAATATCGTTTCATATATATGTATAAATAAAAGACACTAGTATATTTCTTTTAATTTACTATTTATTATTTACTTTGCAGCGTAAAAGAAACCATAACATGAAAGATAAAATACATTTTATATATAATAACATGTTATTTACACAACGTGCTGTTTATTTTACAAATACAATAAAATAATATTCAAACTATAAAAACAAAAGTTGTATGACCCACGGTGTGTGAAATAGGTTGCTTTACTAGATCAGGTCACCGTTGACTTTATCTGCTATCTTCTATTTATTCTTCACTATATTATATGAGAGAAAAACTCTGACGCTAAGCTCATGGCTTAATGCTGCATATGATAAGGAAGAACGAAGAAACAATTAAGGGGAAAATGACAAATTTCATTAAGGATGGGGATGCCTAAGCTCATATACATTAAATGTTTAATTCATGTATTCATGCATGTCAATTGGCTTCTTAAAATTTGCCACTAGGTTAAGCCAACCACCACATATATGTAATGTCCCAATTCATTCATTTAATTGATGGTTATCCCAATTAATCCTTTAATTTTTGGTAAATTGCAACTTGACCACTAAACTTTTCAAAATTTGCATTTAGGTCCTCCACCTTACAATAATATCTTTAATAATTTAAACACTTTATTAGATATTGTTCATAATTATTTGCAATTATTTTAATTATTTTTCATTCAAAATCCAAATTTAGGCATCGGTCGAACCATTGAGTTGATTTAACAACTTGCTTTACTAGGGCCTAAATTAGCATATAAGACATCCTCTCCCCCTTAAAATAAATTTTGTCCTCAAAATTTTACCTATTCATTCTTTGTTAAACAATTAAGGATATTGCTTCCTCATCATTTCTTCATTTTCCCATGTGGCTTCTTTAGTAGCATGATTCTGCCATATAGCACTTTAACTAATGGAACTTTCTTGTTTCAGAAAATTTTTTCTTCACATGCTAATATAGTCACTGATTCCTTTTCATATGTCAAGTCAGTCTGTACTTCTATCTCATTAGTTGGAATAATATAAGTTGGATCTAATACATATCTCCTTAGCATCGACACATGAAAAATATTATGGATTTTATCCAACTCTAGTGGAAGTGCTAATCGATATGCCACTGGTCCGATTCTTTCCAAAATCTCATAAGGACCAATGAACCTTAGACTTAGCTTTCCCTTTTTATCGAATTTAAATACTTTCTTCCAAGGCGAAACCTTGAGAAACACTTTATCTCTCACAACATACTCAATATCTTGCCTTTTGAGATCAACATATGATTTTTGTCGATCTTGAGCTGCTTTCAATCTTTCTTTGATAATTCTAACCTTTTCATCTATTTGTTGCACTAACTCTGGCCCTATCAACTTTTCTTCACTCAATTCGGTCCAACAAACTGGTGTCCTACACTTTCTTCCATAAAGTGTCTCATATGGAGCCATGCCTATGCTCGTCTGATGGCTATTGTTGTAGGCAAACTCCATAAGAGGTAGATGTCGATTCCAACTTCCTTTAAACTTAAGCACACAATTTCTTATCATGTCTTCTAACAACCGGATTACCCGCTCTGATCGTCGGTCCATTTATGGATAGAAAGTCGTGCTGAAATTGCGTCGAGTTCCTAAAGCTTGTTGTAAGCTCCTCCAAAATTGCGATGTAAATCTAGGATCTCTATCAGAGATGATAGATACTGGCACTCCATGAAGTCTCACTATATCACTTACATAAATTTTGGCTAGCTTGTTCAATGAGTAATCCATTCTGATCGGTAAGAAATGTAATGACTTTGTCAATCAATCCATTATCACCCATACCGCATCATGCTTTCTCTGAGTCACTAGTAAACTACACACAAAATCCATCGTGATTCTTTCCCATTTGGACTCTAGAATCGGTATTGGTTGCAACAATCCTGTGGGTAACTGGTTTTCCGCTTTCACTTGTTGACAAGTTAAACACTTAGCAACGTACTCGGTGATATCTTTCTTCATCCCTGGCCACCAGTATTGAGTTTTCAAGTCTTGATACATCTTGTTCCCGCCTGGATGCATGGTATATACCATTCCATGTGCTTCTTTTAAGATATCAAACTTCAGCTCTTCTATATTAGGAACACAAATCCTATTCTTGAAGTATACTGTGTCATATTCCATCAACGAAAACTCATGTTTTTCTTCCCTTTTTACTGCCTCAGCTATCTTTACTAACTTCTTATCTTGCTTCTGAGCATCTTTAATTCTCTACATCAATGTGGATTCCACTCGCATCTCAACTAAGATTTTTTTTATTAGTGCACCTACAACCACATTAGCTTTGCTTGGCTAGTAGTCGATCACACAGTTATAATCTTTAATCAACTCCAACCATCTTCATAGTCTCAAATTCAATTCTTTCTGTATAGATCTAACATTTTTCCCCATATAGATAATATCTCCAGATCTTCAAAGTAAAAACAATAGCAGCTAACTCCAAATCGTGTGTCAGGTAACTAAGCTCGTGAGGCTTAAATTGTCTTGAGACGTAAGCAAACACCTTTCCTTCTTGCATAAGAACACAACCTAAACCATTATGACTAGCATCATTGTACACAACAAAGTCATATCTAGGTATGGGCTAAGTCAAGACTGGTGCTTCAACATTGCCTTCAGTTGATCAAAGATTACTTGACACCTCTCTGTCCACCCAAAACGGACCTCTTTTTGTAGAAGTCGTGTCAAATGAGTCGCTAAGGATGAAAATCCCTTCACGAACCTCTTACAATATCCAGCTAATCTGAGAAAACTCCTCACTTATGTCACATTTCATGGTGGTTTCCAATTAAGAACAACCTCAATTTTACTAGGGTCAACCCGAATACCTTCTGCTGAAACTATATCACCCAGAAAACTGACTGCTTCAAGTCAAAACTTGCACTTTGATAACTTTGGATACATCTACTTCTCCCTTAGTGTTTGCAGCACTATTTTGATATGTTGATCATGTTCTACTCGGTCTCTAGAGTAGACAAGAATGTCATCAATAAACACCACTACAAATTAATTAAGATATGGCCAAAACACTCAGTTTATCAGGTCCATAAAAGTTGCTAGTGCATTCGTCAATCCAAAGGGCATAACCAGGAACTCATAATGACCATAACGAGTCCTGAATGTCGTCTTAGGTACATACTCTTTGATCTTTAGCTGATGATATCTAATCGAAGATCTATCTTTGAAAATGTGGCTGCACCTTTCAACTAATCAATTAAATCATCAATTTTGGGTAGCGGGTATTTATTCTTGATAGTCACCTTATTAAGCTGCCTGTAATTGATGCAGAAATGTAAGGTGCCATATTTATTCTTTATAAATAATACTAGAGCACCCCACGGTGATACACTGGATTGTATAAATTCCTTATCTAACAATTCCTACAACTGTATCTTCATCTCTTTCAACTCCACTGGTGTCATCCTATACAGTGCAATGGAAATAGGAGTGGTGTTGAGCACCAAATCAATAGCAAATTAGATTTTACTATTCAGCGGTAACCCTAGCAACTCCTTTGGAAACACATCAGGAAACTCACTAACATTAGGTATATCCATCAAATTTGGACTTGCTTTTTCCATATCAATCATATATGCTAAGTATGCTTCACATCTTTTACCGATGAGGTTTCGAGCTTTCAACACTGATTTCACATTGTCTTGATATCTTCTATTCTCACCCATCACCACTATCTCATCTTGTTCTGGAATTCTGATGATCATTTATCTACTCCATCACGAGCCAACCAATCAATTCCTAAGATCACATCAAACTCATGAAATGGTAACTCTATCAAGTCTACTAGGAATGTCTACCTTGAATTTTAACTGGGCAACCCTTAAACACTTTGCTAACCCTCACATTATGCACCAATGGGTTAGTCACTAGAATCTCAAAATCTAGAGCTTATGGTTCTAAACCCTCTCAACTCGGTGGTGGTGTGCATATGTATGAATGGGTTATCAATGCATGTATGTCAGAGCCAAAGAGAAGGAATTTACCAATTATGACATAAGGTGCATCCTGCTCCTCTCAGCCTTCCATAGCATACGCCCTGGCTGGGGCAGCTCCACTACCTTCTGGCCTTTCAACTATCTCTTATCTAAAGTAACTGAGCCCTGATGGGCCTCCTTTTCCTTGCCCTTGACCTCAGCCTTGCCCAGAAACTTGCGTCTGTATTGGCTCAGTGCTTCCCAAATCTCTGTCATACTATAATAAAGGATATTCTTTTTTTCGTATGATCTTTGGAGCCACACCTCAAGCATGCTCCTGTCATCCACCAGCACTCTTCCAGATGAGGATGACCACAATGCAGATATTCTAGTAGAAGTAAAGACCTACATGGTTCCTGTGTCAATGCATTGGCTGCCGACGAAATAAATTTCACGGGCTATCCCCATCTGTAAGAAGGAGGTCTGCTGGAACCCTAATCCTAAAATCGACCATTGAAAGATCTGACCCTCTTGCCACATGATGGCCCGCCACTCGGCTATGATATGGGCCTCTTAAATCCTTTATCTTGTGCTGGATGTTGTGTTGCTAGAACTCTCTCAACTGTTCTGGCAGATGCTAGCAAACTAGGAAAACTCATTAGGCGTAGGGCTAAAACCTATAGCTTGATTATCTTCAAATTGTCGACATTTATCAGCTTCCATGGATATAATGCCGTCAACATATTTGCAAAAATTTGTGAATTCTCTTTCATATTCTGACATCAGCATGTTCCCCTATTTTAAAGTCAAAAATCTTGTCATCTGTACAAATAGGGGGAATGTATTGCTCTTTGAACTTCTCTAAAAATAATTCTCAAGTCATGGGGTTAGGTGCTTGTGACATCCCGCCTATATAATAGGAATAATCCCATTACATAAGCGGAATGACACACACAATATGAGTGAAACTAGTCTGAATTTAAAAATTTTATTCAATCACTAAATTGATATTTTTTTTAATATTCAAATATACATATGGATTCAATTATCAAATACATTATCATGTTACATAAATATTATACTTCATTATAACTATCAAAATTAATGGTTTTTTTTTTATCTTACATCTAACTATATAAATATAATACCAAAATACAAAATATGTTCTTAACTATGTATAAGACATGTCCAACAAATCCATATGCATGATAATAAAGAAAATGCAAAAATAATATGCATTTGACCTTCAACCAGTTTTGACGCGTCTCCTCTAGTGTGGGCTTGTACTTCCTCTAGTATGGGCTTCAGTTCCTGCATGGGAAAAAACCTATGCTAAGCCATTTCTAGCTTAGTGGTACATATAAGCATTTAAGTTTTCCCATGCAGTCACACAAACATAGGTCATAATAATCATGATATAATATAAATAAATTATTGCATAAAATTTAGAAAATATTATATTAAAATAAAATTTATGTTCCATTATATTATCATTATATTTGTATCAGGACATGAACTGTATATATATTCAACTATATGTACTATAAAAAATATTAAACATTCTACCTCATCTCATGTTTCCATAACTCATTTTAATTTAATTGATTTCCCTAAAATTATGATTGTTTAGTTAACTCAAATCCCAATCCATATAAGCATAAATATTTTAACATACAATTACCAAAATGCAATGTAGATAATTTATAATACAATACATAATATTCTAACATACATTATACAGGGACAACCATATGATTATACAATAGTACCAAATTCATTGATAATATATATATATATATATAACTCAATTATAAATTTAGCTTACCTTAAGAAATATTTATAATTCATGTTATTTCAAACATTTTATCTTTCAACAAGTACATGTATGTTTTTTAATTATTTTATATATAATATTTTAATATAAATAACCCAAATCTCATTCCCGGACTGTCCGGATATAAGGCGTGTAGTAAGGCCGCTCGCGGAGCTTAAGCACCCTACTCACTATAGTCTCCAGTCAAGAGCGCTCGCGGAGCTTAAGCCTCATGACCGAGTATAATCACATTATCTGTGTACAATTAGGACAGAGGTGCTCTCGGAGCTAATACCACCTTGTTCCTAAACTATATCAATATTGGTACCGTAATGCCCCGCAATGGTGCACCATCTATCCCTAAGTAGTCCACAAGTTAAGAAATAGGCAATTAATATTATTACTTATTTATTTTCTTTATATATTAATTTGCTGAAATAAATATTCTCATTACATTTATAATGAAAATATGATAATAAAATTTTAAAATCATATAATCATATGATATTCCATTATATATAACTATTTAAGTAATATTGACATACTTTTAATTAGTTTTCTATACAATCAAAACCAACAAATTTTTTAAATACAAAAACAAAATTTATAATAACTTTATGAGTACAAGTATGTCATATAACCTTTCTTGTCATATCAAATACATATGTCATACATGACTTTCTAACTTCACACTTTACTGTCCTCATTATTCAATAATTACCATTAATAATTATCCCATTTTTAATCAATCATATACTAATTTATATTGAAAAATATATTACGTTACATACTGTAAACCAAAATTTTCTACATTTTATCAATCAATTATTCGTCCATATAGACATACGTGCATTAACATGAAGTTTTATTAATTAAGCATCTTAATTCATTTCATATATACACAATTTAACACATTATTTAAATATGCAACTCATTCAAATAACACACAAGCATGCAACAAGGCAAGCTAAAATGTATATATGTACAAACCTCAATGGAGTTTTTTCCAAAATCTAAAATTTGGAGCTTGTCTACTTTTATTGCTCTTCTTCTTGTTGAGACCCTAATTTGAAAATATAAATAATTAATACATTGGTAAAATATTTATTCTTAATATAGTTTAAATAAATAACTACAATTTCTTATAAGCTGGAACATGACCTTTCTGGACTGTTTGATGAATAACTCTTTTTAGACTTATCCAATTTATATGATTTTTGATCTTTATTAAATATAACATCTAAAACTAAAACATACTAAAATTTCAGAATTTTGGAACTATTACACGATTATTGGTATATTTTTAAATATTGCTCTGTTCTCTACCTTTAGGCAGTTTCAGGGTACCACATTTTAAAATTCATATCTTTCAATGTGTAGCTTCAATTATTATGAAAATATTTATACAGTTATATAAGTTAATTGAGAACATTTCTCATGTTTAACTTATTTCCATATTCGGTCTCTAAGATTCTCAAATATTGGATGATATATAACTGGTTCAACATAGATTATCAACGCGACCAGTTTAATTGTTCACCTCATAACTCACAAAATACGTGACATTTTAAGGTGAAACTTTCACAGAAATTTAGAAATGACATAGGTGTAAAACTTTTATGTTTTTCACTTTGGCTAATTCGATTTAAAAATAGGTAAAATATAAGGACGAAGTTACTAGAACTGCACAGGTATATAAAATCAGCTCAATATAGGAATAGTCATAGTTCATTTTAGAATAATTCAACCTACACAAGAGAAATTCATACGAAATTTTGCAATGATCTCAATAACATATATACCTACAATTTTCATGTTTTATAAAACCTCATATTAAGCCACTAAAATGATCAATTTTTACAAAAACCGTAGGTTATTTGGTTGATACATCTCTCTAAACCAGTTTCACCCCAATAACTATATCTCTTCATATACTCAAAATATTTTAATAAAATGTGGCAGAGAAATACACAAGATATAGATGAACAGCTTTTATGTTTAACACATCCCCATATTCGAGTCACAATATAATCAAAAATAAAGTGCAATATCCTGTAAAAATATAACCTAAAGAGTTCTAATAACATAATAATCATGGGAAAAATATTTCTTACCAAGATCAGATTTATTTGGACTGATTTTTTATGCAAATCTTGAAGAAGATGATGAGTAATTTGATATGTGATATGAAGGAAGGAGAAGGGATGAAGAAGAAGAAGAAGAAGAAGGAGAAGAGAGATAGAGTTGGAAGAATGACCAAAAAAGAAGTCCACCCTAATTCACGATTTTTAGTCTTTTTTTTTTTTTTTTTGCTTCCTTCTCTGCTGACCCATTTTTTACTGTTCACTGTTCACTTTTCTCTTTCTTTTTTTATTTTTTTATTTTCTTCTTATTATTATTATCTTCACATATTTCCTTATATCTAATATCTTTAATTTTTTATACCAAAAATACAATTTAATTATGTGGTATAATTTAATCAAATTTATCATATCAATAAATTTAATTTATTTTAATTTCTAATTTAACCATATATTCAATTTTTTTAATTTTTTTTGTCTATCATGTGTTTTCTATGTATACCACATACTTATTTTAATTTAGACTAATTTGTGGGAGTTACAATTCTCTCCCTCTTAAGATGTTTCGTCCTCGAAACATACTTGATACATTGCGGTTGAACAATTGTGGAGTAATGTGTTCTAATCACCTTACCGCTTTTCAAGTAGCTCATTTCACTGCGTGGTTTGTTCATAATACGTTCACTAATGGTACATGTTTATTTTGGGATTCTTTAATCTCTCGTGTTAAGATGTGGACTGATTTCCTCTTTAGATGTCAAATCTTGTCTCACTTGAATACTCTCATCCAGTACAATGTGAGAAGGATTCGATATGTATTATCCCAACATCAAGTCATAGGACACATTGTATATCTGACTCAATTCAAAAGACATCGCAAGTCTATTAGTCACCGCCATAACTATCTTTACAATTTCATAAGGTCAGATGAATCTTGAATTTAACTTGTCCTCTCTCTGTTTTTTTTTTCTTTCTAGATTCAATCACTTTCTTCCAATGTGAAGTTTTAAGGAGAAACTTTATCCCCCTTTACATACTTAATATCTCATATCTTAATATCATGATACGATTTATACCTAATTATAGTTGCCTTAAGCTTTTCTCGAGTAGTTTTCCTTCATAATACATCCACCTAAGGATGAAAGATTATACTAAAATTGAGCTTAGGGTCTACGTTCTTTGTAGATTACCCCAAAATTGATATGTAAACAGAGAATCTTTATTCGACACAATAAAAAAATAGTCATTCTAGTTGCAAAATTTCTAGTAATCTATTTATATTTTTGTTTTGTAATAGAGATTAGATGTAACAATCTACCTAAAAAAAACTCGGGTCTCTCCCCCTTAGAAACCCACTTAGCTAACCCAACAAGCTTATTATCTTGTCTTTGAATATCCTTAAATTTCTAAGTAAAAGTAAACTGAACACACAACCTTACCACAATCTCTCTGCTCACAATATCTACCCTATCTCAAATTCAATTCTTCCTAAAGGATAAAATATTTCAAATTCTTGGTTTTCCGTATAGAAAAAAAAATTCCCTCAAAGAAGATTATGGTGCCAAAATTTAATGCAAAAACTTTAGTTGTTAGCTCTAGATCATATATAGAATAATTTTTTCCCATATATTATTAAAGGCAATCTCTAACTACTTTACCTACCCACACATTTTGATCTAAAGAATTTATAGCCTCAATCTCATATTTTAGTCCCCCTCCAATCATGATATCCTAACTAGATGTACTTGTGCAAATATACATAAATGTGTGGAACCCGGATTTATGAGTGCACAAATGTCAAAATCATGTATTGAAAACATACCAACAATAACATCTGTTGTCGCCTGATCTTCCTTAGCTTTCATGGAACAAGCTTTGGCTGAAACTCTACTAGATCCAAGTCTATTCACTATCTTTGGAAAATCCTACCTAGTTTGGCTTGGTCCTCCTCTAGTCTGAACTTTAGGCTAAGTAGGAACTGATTTTGTCATTTGAGTAGAAATTCTATTTGTCAAGAGTGGGCAATCCTTCCGTATATGTTCCTTAGACCCACATTTAAAGCAAGCACCTGTGACACGCCAACATTCTCCTCTATCATGTCTGTTGCAACTATCACACTTGGGTATATATTCTTTCTTTCTAGTAAAATGGGTCTTTAGAACAGCAGATTTCTTAGATGACTCCCCTATTTTTCTTTTCTTTCTCCTAGTCTTCTTTATCTTATACTTTGCAGTTAATGTAGGTTGAGAAGGATTAGGAGTAGTACTAATTCCCTCAACACTCATGACGCTAGTGTAATACCACATCTTATACATTTGAGTTCAACCTATCCCTGTATCAATTAATCACACATAGCATGCTAGAAAGACAAAATACCCTGCTATTAATATTGGTAGTAAATTTTTTTTTTCATATCATATCCTGTAAAATCAACTAATGACTTTGCAAGTCTCATATCCTGTAATACCTGTCGATGACTTTGCAAGTCTCATATTCTGTAACATTACTCAATGACTTTTCAAGTCAACATTAAAACCCACAATACGATATATCACATATATTAAAACATAAACTTTACACATAAGTATTTACGAGTTGATTTCGTTTATACATTTTTAAAACCCATTCCAAACTGACTGTACATATTCAACCATATAAATTCAAAATGCAGATGACATATTTTTACGCTTGTGTGGAATGCAATGAGAGAGAGAGTGATGAGGCTCGGCCAATGATCCCTCCATGTCTTCTATACACTACTCAAAATGAGCTATCACTTTTCTTTACCTAAAAAATGATGCAAATTGATGAGTTGCGGCTCAGTGAGAATAACCATCTAATGAGCTCTAAAGTACCAAACAACTCATAGTAATAAATCACAAATCCAATATATACCATGTATTCCATTCCATGCTTTGATACCAAAAATGTAACACCACATCTTATACATTTGAGTTCAACCTATCCCTGTATCAATTAATCACACATAGCATGCTAGAAAGACAAAATACCCTGTTAATATTGGTAGTAATTTTTTTTTCATATCATATCCTGTAAAATCAACTAATGACTTTGCAAGTCTCATATCCTGTAATACTTGTCGATGACTTTGCAAGTCTCATATTCTGTAACATTACTCAATGACTTTTCAAGTCAACATTAAAACCCACAATACGATATATCACATATATTAAAATATAACTTTACACAAAAGTAATTATGAGTTGATTTCGTTTATACATTTTTAAAACCCATTCCAAACTGAGTGTACATATTCAACCATATATATACAAAATACAGATGACATATTTTTATGCTTGTGTGGAATGCAAGGAGAGAGAGAGTGATTAGGCTCGGCCAATGACTTGTACTCCATGTCTTCTATACACTACTCAAAATGAGCTATCACTTTTCTTTACCTAAAAAATGATGCAAATTGATGAGTTGCGGCTCAGTGAGAATAACCATCTAATGAGCTCTAAAGTACCAAACAATTCATAGTAATAAATCACAAATCCAATATATACCATGTATGTCATTCCATTCTTTGATACCAAAAATGTAACACCACATCTTATACATTTGAGTTCAACCTATCCCTGTATCAATTAATCACACATAGCATGCTAGAAAGACAAAATTCCCTGTTAACATTAGTAGTAAATTTTTTTTTGATATCATATCCTGTAAAATCAACTAATGACTTTGCAAGTCTCATATCCTGTAATACCTGTCGATGACTTTGCAAGTCTCATATCCTGTAATACCTGTCGATGACTTTGCAAGTCTCATATTCTGTAACATTACTGAATGACTTTTCAAGTCAACATTAAAACCCAAAATACGATATATCACATATATTAAAACATAAACTTTACACATAAGTATTTACGAGTTGATTTCGTTTATACATTTTTAAAACCCATTCTAAACTGACTGTACATATTCAACCATATGAATACAAAATGCAGATGACATATTTTTATGCTTGTATGGAATGCAAGGAGAGAGAGAGTGATGAGGCTCGGCCAATGACCTGTGCTCCATGTCTTCTATACACTACTCAAAATGAGCTATCACTTTTCTTTACCTGAAAAATGATGCAAATTGATGAGTTGCGACTCAGTGAGAATAACCATCTAATGAGCTCTAAAGTACCAAACAACTCATAGTAATAAATCACAAATCCAATATATACCATGTATTCCATTCCATTCATCAGTATCATATAAGTATCAATAAAGTTGAAACATATAATCATTACTCTTTGTGTATGAAAATGCTTTGCTTATTTCATTTTGTTGTGACCAAGTTAAACAGACATTGCCTCGGGTTTCCATGTGAACATTTGCATTTGCATTTGCTAGCTAGCTTGATCATTTGTTTCATTTGCACATTTGTTGGGCCATAGTCCTCTTCTTTTGCTTTACAATATCGATTAACTAGTCACAACGCCTTTTAGTCCATATGCATATGCACTTGTATTTAAGCATTCATCAACCATTGCATCTTTATCATATACAACATACATATATTCCATATATACCTCATATGTCATGCATATACCTTGCATATACTATATATATACCATGTATATATATCACATATGTCAAACATATACCTCAAATATACCATAAGTATACCATTTATAAGTACCACAACGTCACAAATTATCCATCATTACATTATCAAGGATCAATCATGACAATCATATGACTCACACAGCAAGCAACATTCATTTGCACCAAAGAATTCAATCGATCATTAGACTTACCGTTCTCCTTTGATTCCGACCCCTAACTTATTGTCTATCCGCTCCTTGTGGGTCTTCAATATGTTATGAGCCTAATATGAAAACATAATCGATTAACTCATGATTAGAGAGACTTAATGTGGCTTAAAGAAATTAATATGCATTGTTCATGTCAATAGTTAAGATTTTTCCTACGAGGTAGCGTGACCTTATGGGACTGTTTAGCCTATAACTTTTTCTAAAATTGACCAAATAATATGATTCTTGTTCCTAATTAAAACTAACATATAATTATAGAACATATTAAAATTTCAGACCAATTGGATCATTGTACAATATTTTATGGAATTTCTAATTGTGTTATGTTTTCTGCCTTTAGTCAGTTTCAGGGTACTCATTTGGGTTCATCATAACTTATAATCTATAAGTCCTATTTTAATTAAAATTTACAGAAACTTATATGGGCTCATATGGAACATAAAATTTTTATCAATTATGTCTCTAAGGTCTTCAAAATATAACAAACATTTTACTGTTCCAGAATAGAATTGGCTTCCGGACCAGTATGACTTCCAAAGGCCATAACTTAGTATATACATAACCAATTAAGCTGAAATTAGTACCAAAATTTAGCTAAGACATATAAATATAACTTTAATGTTTAGATCATTTACATAATCGAGCTCTAACAAGCTTAAATTAGCCAAAACTATTATTGGATCTGCCCAGCGCACTCAGTAGGCAGTTCAAACCATGGAACATTCATGGTTCCATTCACCATAACTCAAAAGTTACAAGACCTATGAACCTGAAATGTGGTATAACGATACAAAACACATATATCTACAACTTTTATGTTTTGAGATACGTCAAATAATGGCTTTAACATATTCGAAATCAAAGCACATATTAGCTAACTTGGTTAGGGTTCACACCCTGACCAGTTTCAGTACGAAGAGGATATCTCATTCTATACACCACATCTTAAAACAATATTTACATATACTTAAATATAAGACATAAAGGAACACCTTTTGTGTTTTACACTTTTCCAGAATCAATTTCTATTAACATCAAAATTGGGGTGCAATTCAGTGCCTAATATTGAACCTAAGCAACTCAAATCAACCCTATAGCAATAAGAATTGATTACTTACCAAGAACAACCTTGCAAGGGATCAATTAGCTTCAAGAACTAAGTGAAACAAGGATGAATTGAAGTCTGAAATGGAGGAAATTGAAGAAGAAGTCGGGCTGGAGAAGAAGGCAGAAATGGGAAGATAAAGCTAACTTTTTGTTTTTTTGCCTTTTTATCTTTTTCTCATCTCTTTTATTTTCTCTTCTCTTTTATTTCACTTTTGTTTTATTTTCATTTTATTTTATTTATATTATTATTATTATTTATATATATATATATATAATTTGACTAATTGACACAATAGTACAACTTAATCATTTGGCCCGATTTAACTAAATTAACAATGTAAAATGTTTACTAATCTTAATCTAATCATTTTGCTTACTTTAATTTAGTCACCTTATTCAATTCATTTCTAATACTTTGTTATCCTCATTTAGGTTATAATTACACAAGTGCGACTCAATACAAGTGCCAAATACTAGAACACGTAGCTAATGCGTATCATAAACTTGTTCCTACGAAAATAAGTATGAAATGCACGTGTTCAATTGAATTGTATGCAATATGCTTATGTTCAATGAAATGCATGTGGGGAAGGTCAAGGATGTTACAGCTAGACTGACGTGGGGACTTAGTGTCAAGAGAACTAAAATTCTCAACCATTCCAGGCTCATCCGAAAACATATCTCTATAAGCCTACAAGTTGACAGAGAAATAGCCCATATCATAATTATATGAGACACATGTATGTATGTATGACAACCTCTTCCCAAATTAAATAAAGAGATGCTTAAACCTAAGCTTTGATACCAACAAATGTGACATCCCGCCTATATAATAGGAATAATCCCATTACATAAACGGAATGACACAGACAATCTGAGTGAAACTAGTCTGAATTTAAAATTTTTATTTAATAACTAAATTGATATTTTTTTAATATTCAAATATACATATGGATTCAATTATCAAATACATTATAATGTTACATAAATATTATACTTCATTATAACTATCAAAATTAATGGTTTTTTTTTATCTTACATCTAACTATATAAATATAATACCAAAATACAAAATATGTTCTTAACTATATATAAGACATGTCCAACAAACCCATATGGATGATAATAAAGAAAATGCAAAAATAATATGCATTCGACCCTCAACCAGTTATGATGCGTCTCCTCTAGTATGATCTTATACTTCCTCTATCAACTTCACAGTTTACTACTAGCAAGCTTAAGTTCCTGCATGGGAAAAAACCTATGCTAAGCCATTTCTAGCTTAGTGGTACATATAAGCATTTAGGTTTTCTCATGCAGTCACGCAAACATAGGTCATAATAATAATGATATAATTTAAATAAATTATTGCATAAAATTTAGAAAATATTATATTAAAATAAAATTTATGTTCCATTATATTATCATTATATTTGTATCAGGACATGAAATGTATATATATTCAACCATATGTAATATATAAAATATTAAACATTCTACCTCCTCTCATGTTTCCATAACTCATTTTAATTTAATTGATTTCCCTAAAATTATGATTGTTTAGTTAACTCAAATCCCAATCCATATAAGCATAAATATTTTAACATACAATTACCAAAATGCAATGTAGATAATTTATAATACAGTACACAATATTCTAACATACATTATACAGGGACAACTACATGATTATACAATAGTACCAGATTCATTGATAATATATATATATATATATATATAACTCAATTATAAATTTAGCTTACCTTAATAAATATTTATAATTCATGTTATTTCACACATTTTATCTTTGAACAAGTACATGCATGTCTTTTAATTATTTTACATATAATATTTTAATATAAATAACCCAAATCTCATTCCCGGACTGTCCGGATATAAGGCGTGTAGTAAGGCCGTTCGCGGAGCTTAATGTCACGCCCCGCAAAGGTTCATACGGGATTTCCCGCATATTTACATTTTGGCACACATATGTAATATTCTAGAAGGCCATTGTAAACCGTTAGATTAAACGGATCGTGGCCGTCCATTTCGGTAGGTAGGAATTAATCCTAGCCCTCCATTTGTTAGGTGGGAATCAATCCTAGCCATCCATTTTGGTAGGTGGGAGTTGATCTTAACCATTCATTTGGTAGGTGGGAATCAATCCTAGCCATTCATTTGGTAGGTGGGAGTTAATCCTAACCATCCATCTGGTAGGTGGGAATTGATCTCAGCCATCCATTGGGGAGGTGGAGGCCTATATATACCTTATGTAAATTCATTTGTAATCATTCACTCAATTCAATCAATTGAAGCATTTCAAGTAATACAAAGCTTTTCTCTCAAACTCTCTTGTGTTCTTGTTTTGCTATTGAATCTTCTCTATCTCTAAGTTCCGTTCTATTCTCTTTGGAGTGCTTTTATCGGTTTGGAAGGCAGGCTTAGTGCAACGGACCGTGCTAAGTGCCGCACGATTGCTAGTTAAAGTCTAGGGTCGTGACAGTTGGTATCAGAGCCAAGGTTCGAAGCTTTACTACCTTTGGCATAATGAAGGCTACTGCCCCAGCTACACCTAGCGTGGAAGTTCCATCAATGGAACGTGGTCGTGAAGAAGTTCGGAAACCATCTAAAGAATCTCGAGCCAAGTCGAAAGACATGATTTCTAGCTTGGAAGCACGTGTTGTGAGTGCTCAGGACAACTTGGGAGAGTTGTTCGACCGAGTAGACAACTTGGAGGAATGTTGCAGCGGCTTGGAGGCCGAGGATGCGGAGATCCATGCAGCGGTCAAGATGTCCCTCAACGAGCTAGATGGTGGGTTAAGGCAAGAGATTGATGGGCTGAAATCCGAACTTGTTAAGGTACGTGATCTCTTCCAAAGAGAAATTTCCAATGTGTTGCTTAGAGTTGAGGATATGGGTGGTGATCTAGCACTATGCAAACGGGCTATGGCTTCGGGAACCAATACAACCACTATCATTGAGGCCAAGAAAGTGGAAGTTCCTAAGCCAAAGACTTTCAATGGTGCCCGGAATGCTAGGGAAGTTGAGAACTTCCTATGGGGGCTGGATCAATACTTTGATGCTACTGGCGTAACGGACCATGCCAGCAAAATCCGAACTACTGCCATGTACTTAACCGACACTGCTATGCTGTGGTGGAGACGAAGGCATGGAGATGTGCAACGTGGGGTGTGAACAATTGATACCTTTGAAGACTTCAAAAGGGAGTTCAAAAGCCAATTCTTCCCCGTAAATGCTGAGGAAGAAGCGAGAGGCCGGCTTCGACGACTAAAGCATATGGGTAGCATAAGGGAGTATGTGAAGGAGTTCACAACCTTGCTGCTAGATGTCCCTGACACATCGGACAAAGATGCCTTATTCTTGTTCATGGATGGTCTCCAATCATGGGCTAACCTTGAGCTCAAACGACGTGGTGTCCAAGACTTGTCTTCGGCCATTGTCGTTGCTGAAAGTCTTATTGATTACTCCTCAAACAAAGAAGGCCAGAGGCCAGCTGATAGAAAGTTTGTTGGAGCAAGGAATGGGGGAGGCCATGCCAAGAGTCAGAACCATAAAAATCACAAAGAAAGCTACTCATTCAAGCCCCGAGACAAGGGGAAGGAAAGGGAAGAACGTGGTGCCTCAAAGCCCCGTGTGACGTGTTTCATATGCGACGGATCGCATTGGGCACGAGAATGTCCCAAAAGGAAGACATTGAATGCTTTAGTTGCCTCCACTCATGATCAAGAGAGAAGTGAGGCAGATGATGGTGCAAAGATGGGATCCTTGCGGTTGCTCAGTGCATTGCGGAGTGGCCCGACGAACCCCAAGGGACTCATGTTTGTGGATGCATCCATCAATGGGAAAGTCGCCAAAGCCTTGGTGGACACAGGTGCATCTCACAACTTTGTTTCACTAGAGGAAGCCAAGAGACTCGGTCTCAAAGTTGCCAATGGAGGTGGCTCCCTCAAAGCAGTTAACTCAGTGGCACAACCTCTCCAAGGAATTGCCCGCGGAGTAAAGGTCAGTCTCGGTGCATGGACTGGCCAAGTGGATTTATCTGTGGCACCCATGGATGATTTCTCGGTGGTATTTGGCATGGAGTTCTTGGACCAGGTAAGAGCTTTCCTTGTTCCATGTTCAAACTCTATGTGCATTATGGATGGACCAAAGGCTTGTCTAGTACCGACGGAGAGGACCACCAAGCCTACTACCCAAGCTCTCTCAGCACTTCAATTCAAGAAAGGATTGAAGAGGGAAGAAGAGAGTTACTTGGCCATTCTAAAGGAGTATGATGATGATGAAGCATCACCACAACCAAGCTTGCCAACGGAGGTGCAAGTTGTCTTGGATGAGTTCCAGGATGTGATGCCGGAGGCGTTGCCAAAACAGTTACCCCCAAGGAGGGAGGTGGACCATGCAATTGAGCTGGAGCCTGGCACAAGACCACCAGCCATGAGTCCTTACCGGATGGCAAACTCAGAGTTGGCAGAATTGCGGAAGCAACTCAACGAGCTGTTGGATGCTGGTTTCATTAGACCATCCAAAGCTCCATTTGGTGCCCCGGTGCTTTTCCAGAAAAAGAAGGATGGTTCACTGAGAATGTGCATTGACTACCGTGCTCTAAACAAAATCACGGTAAAGAACAAGTATCCTATCCCACTCATTGGTGATTTGTTTGATCAACTGGGGAATGCAAGATACTTCTCAAAGTTAGATTTGCGGTCGGGATACTACTAGGTGCGCATTGCAAAAGGGGATGAACCGAAGACTACATGTGTAACAAGGTACGGTGCTTATGAGTTCCTTGTTATGCCCTTTGGTCTCACAAATGCACCTGCTACCTTTTGCACTCTCATGAATAAACTCTTCCATCCCTACCTCGATCGGTTCGTGGTAGTATATCTTGATGATATAGTAATATATAGCCGGACTATGGAAGAACATCTTGAGCATTTGAAGAAGGTGTTCGAGGTCCTCAGAGAAAATGAGCTATATGTTAAAAGGGAGAAATGTTCCTTTGGCCAAGATGAGGTGATGTTCTTGGGTCATGGGATAAAAGATGGGAAGCTGATGATGGATGGAGACAAGGTGAAAGCCATCCAAGAATGGGAACCTCTTACTAAGGTCCCCGAGTTACGGTCTTTCCTTGGACTTGTGAACTACTACCGGAGATTCATCAAGTCATATTCAGCAAGAGCAGCTCCACTAACCGATCTACTCAAGAAGAACATTGCTTGGGAGTGGACAAACAAGTGTCAAGCCTCATTTGATGACTTGAAAAGGGCCATTACCGAAGAACCAGTGTTGTACTTGCCAGACCCATGTAAGATGTACGAGTTGCATACAGATGCCTCAGACTTTGCCATTGGTGGAGTATTGATGCAAGATGGGCACCCGATAGCATATGAGAGCCGCAAGCTCAATGACACTGAACGCCGCTACACAGTGCAAGAAAAGGAGATGACTGCTATCATCCATTGTCTAAGGGTGTGGCGACATTACTTGTTGGGTTCTCACTTTGTGATCATGACAGACAATGTAGCAACTAGCTACTTTCAAACTCAAAAGAAGTTGAGTCCCAAACAAGCTCGGTGGCAAGACTTTTTGGCAGAATTTGACTACAAGCTTGAATACAAGCCCGGTAAGGCCAATGTGGTGGCTGACGCACTGAGTCGAAAGGCGGAACTAGCAGCTTTGAGTAGACCAAACAGTTCCTTGCTGGAGAAGATCAAAGAAGGGTTGGAGCATGATGCCCTGGCTCAAAACCTCCTTATCCTTATCAAGGAGGGAAAGACAAGGCGATTTTGGCAGAGTGACGGACTACTCTATGGCAAGAAAAATCGCATCTACGTTCCTAAGTGGAGGAACTTGAGGAAAGAACTGATCAAGGAATGCCATGATTCCCTATGGGCTGGACACCCAGGCATGAAACGCACCCTTGCCTTGATCAAGTCTATTTACTATTGGCCTCAACTGCGGGATGATGTTGAAGCCTATGTAAGAACTTGTCTTGTTTGCCAACAAGACAAAATAGAGCAACGTGCACCCGGTGGCTTGCTAGAACCGTTGCCTATTTCAGAGAGACCATGGGAGAGTGTCTCGATGGACTTCATCACTTGCTTGCCAAAATCAGAAGGCTTTGGCAGTATAATAGTGGTCATTGATCGCTTCAGTAAGTATGCAACATTCATACCTGCCTCGGCGGATTGCACTGCTGATGAGACTGCACGGTTGTTCCTCAAACATGTTGTGAAGCATTGGGGAATTCCATCAAATATCGTGAGTGATCGAGACCCACGATTTACTAGGAAGTTCTGGACAGAATTGTTCAAGCTGCTAGAATCAGACTTGAACTTCTCCACAAGCTTTCATCCGCAAAGCGATGGGCAGACGGAACGTGCCAATGCACTACTGGAGCTGTATCTTAGGCACTTTGTTAGTGCCAACCAACATGATTGGGCTAAGTTGCTGGATGTAGCCCAATTCTCTTATAACTTGCAGCAAAGTGAATCCACTGGCAAGAGTCCCTTCGAGATCATTACGGGACAACAACCTATGACTCTTCATGCTTTGGCTACAAGCTATGAAGGAAAGAGTCCTGCAGCTTTCAAATTTGCTAAGGCATGGCATGAGCAAGCTGAGTTGGCCCGAGCCTATTTGAACAAGGCATCCAAAAAGATGAAGAAGTGGGCTGACAAGAAAAGGAGGATGGTTGAATTTCGGGAAGGAGATTTGGTCCTTGTCAAATTATTACCACAACAGTTCAAGTCCTTGCGGAAAGTTCACAAGGGGTTGGTACGGAAATACGAAGGGCCATTTCCTGTCCTTAAGCAGGTTGGTAAGGTGTCTTACAAGCTACAACTCCCTCCCAAGCTTAAAATCTATCCAGTCTTTCATGTAAGTATGTTGAAGCCTTATCATGGAGACGAAGAAGATGCAAGTCGAGGAGAATCGAAAAGGGCACCCACTGCGGTAGTAACCTCCTTTGATAGAGGAGTGGATTCCATTCTGGCAGACCGCTTAATTCGGCGTAGAGGTGTACCAAGTTATCGAGAATACTTGGTCAAATGGAAGAATGCCCCGAACATAGAGGCAAGCTGGGAACCTGAAGACACTTTGTGGCAATTCAAAGATGACATAGAAAGGTTCAAGCTTGAAGGCGCGACGAGGGCGTCGCGAACTTGAGTGGGGGAGAATGTCACGCCCCGCAAAGGTTCATACGGGATTTCCCGCATATTTACATTTTGGCACACATATGTAATATTCTAGAAGGCCATTGTAAACCGTTAGATTAAACGGATCGTGGCCGTCCATTTCGGTAGGTAGGAATTAATCCTAGCCCTCCATTTGTTAGGTGGGAATCAATCCTAGCCATCCATTTTGGTAGGTGGGAGTTGATCTTAACCATTCATTTGGTAGGTGGGAATCAATCCTAGCCACTCATTTGGTAGGTGGGAGTTAATCCTAACCATCCATCTGGTAGGTGGGAATTGATCTCGGCCATCCATTGGGGAGGTGGAGGCCTATATATACCTTATGTAAATTCATTTGTAATCATTCACTCAATTCAATCAATTGAAGCATTTCAAGTAATACAAAGCTTTTCTCTCAAACTCTCTTGTGTTCTTGTTTTGCTATTGAATCTTCTCGATCTCTAAGTTCCGTTCTATTCTCTTTGGAGTGCTTTTATCGGTTTGGAAGGCAGGCTTAGTGCAACGGACCGTGCTAAGTGCCGCACGATTGCTAGTTAAAGTCTAGGGTCGTGACATTAAGCACACTACTCACTATAGTCTCCAATCAAGAGCGCTCACGGAGCTTAAGCCTCATGACCGAGTATAATCACATTATCTGTGTACAATTAGGACAGAGGTGCTCTCGGAGCTAATACCACCCTGTTCCTAAACTATATCAATATCGGTACCGTAATGCCCCCGCAATGGTGCACCATCTATCCCTAAGTAGTCCACATGTTGAGAACTGGGCAATTAATGTTATTACTTATTTATTTTCTTTATATATTAATTTGCTGGAATCAATATTCTCATTACATTTATAATGAAAATATGATTATAAAATTTTAAAATCATAAAATCATATGATATTCCATTATATATAACTATTTAAGTAATATTGACATACTTTAATTAGTTTTCTATACAATCAAAACTAATAAAACTTTTAAATACAAAACCAAAATTTATAATAACTTTATGAGTACAAGTATGCTATATAACCTTTCTTTTCATATTAAATACATATGTCATACAAGACTTTCTAACTCCACTCTTCATTGTTCTCATTATTCAATAATTACCATTAATAATTATCCCATTTTTAATCAATTATATACTAATCTATATTGAAAAATATATTATGTTACATACTGTAAACCAAAATTTTCTACATTTTATCAATCAATTATTCGTCCATATGTCTATATATGCATTAACATGAAGTTTTATTAATTAAGCATCTTAATTCATTTCATATATACACAATTTAATACATTATTTAAATATGCAACTCATTCAAATAACACACAAACATGCAACAAGGCAAACTAAAATGCATATATGTACAAACCTCAATGGCATTTTTTCCAAAATCTAAAATTTGGAGCTTGTCTACTTTTATTGCTCTTCTTCTTGTTGAGACACTAATTTAAAAATATAAAGAATTAATACATTGATAAAATATTTATTTTTAATATAGTTTAAATAAATAACTACAATTTCTTATAAGCTGGAACATGACCTTTCTGGACTGTTGGATTAATAAATGTTTCTACACTTATCCAATTTATATGATTCTTAATCATGATTAAATATAACATCTAAAACTAAAACATACTAAAATTTCAGAATTTTGGAACTATTACACGATTTTTGGTATATTTTTAAATATTGCTCTGTTCTCTGCCTTTAGGCAGTTTCGGGGTACCACATTTAAAAATTAATATCTTTCAATGTGTAGCTTCAATTTTTATGAAAATATTTATACAGTTATATAAGTTAATTTGGAACATTTTTCATGTTTAACTAATTTCCAGATTCGGTCTCTAAGATTCTCAAATATTGGATAATATATAACTGGTTCAACATAGATTATCAACGCGACCAGTTTAATTGTTCACCTCATAACTCACAAAATACGTGACATTTTAAGGTGAAACTTTCCCAGAAATTTAGAAAGGACATAGTTGTAAAACTTTTATGTTTTTCACTTTGGCTAATTCGATTTAAAAATAGGTAAAATATAAGGACGAAGTTACTAGAACTGCACAGGTATATAAAATCAGCTCAATACAGGAATAGTCATAGTTCAATTTAGAATAATTCAACCTACACAAGAGAAATTCATACGAAATTTTGCAATGATCTCAATAACATATATACCTACAATTTTCATGTTTTACAAAATCTCAGATTAAGCCACTAAGATGATCAATTTTTACAAAAACCGTAGGTTATTTGGTTGAAACGTCTCTTTGAACCAGTTTCACCCCAATAACTATATCTCTTTATATACTCAAAATCTTTCAATAAAATGGGGTAGAGAGATACACAAGATATAGATGAACAACTTTTATGTTTAACACATCCCTATATTCAAGTCACAAGATAATCAAAAATAGAGTGCAATATCCTGTAAAAATATAACCTAAAGTGTTCTAATAACACAATAATCATGGGGAAAATATTTCTTACCAAAATCAGATTTATTTGGACTGATTTTTGATGTAAATCTTGAAGAAGATGATGAGTAATTTGATCTGTGATATGGAGGAAGGAAAAGGGATGAAGAAGAAGAAGAAGGAGAAGAGAGATAGAGTTGGAAGAATGACCAAAAAAGAAGTGCACCCTAATTCATGATTTTTACTCTTCTTTTTTTTTTTTTATGCTTCCTTCTCTACTGATCCATTTTTGTACTATTCACTATTCACTTTTCCCTTTATTTTTTTATTTTTTTATTTTTTTATTATTATAATTATTATAATTATTATTATTATTATTATTATTATTATTATTATTATTATTATTATTATTATTATTACTATTATTATTATTATTATTATTATTATTATTATTATTATTATTATTATTATTATTATTATTATTATTATTATTATTATTATTATTATTATTATTATTATTATCTTCACATATTTCCTTATATCTAATATCTTTAATTTTTTTATACCAAAAATACAATTTAATTATGTGGTATAATTTAATCAAATTTATCATATCAATAAATTTAATTTATTTTAATTTCTAATTTAACCATATATTCAAATTATTTAATTTTTTTTGTCTATCATGTGTTTTCTATGTATACCACATACTTATTTTAATTTAGACTAATTTGTGGGTGTTACAGTGCCTCTGAAATATGTGACTCTGATCGCCACTAATCATATGCATGGTCTTGCAATAAAGATACTGCATATTCATATCTCTGCTCATTTGTGTAATGCAGCTGAACAAAGACTCTCTTTGCCAGTTCTAACCAAAACTCTGCCACGGAGGGGTCATCTTCCCGTTTACCATAGAAATCAGGTGCCCTTAACTTCCTCAGTCTCTCAAATTTTAGCACAAATGGGGCTGGTTGTGATGCTCTCTACAACAAATCTATCATGTTCCTTAAAGGATTTGTTTTCTTGTGCAGCAATAGACTGCCCCCTTGATGGGCTAGCACAGGATCTAGATGTAGTAGCTCGACGACGACTGAGTCATGATGAAGCTTCTATTTCGGTACTCATTACTTTCGCCTCCTTCGGCCATAGCCTATTGTGACCCTGAAGCCATACTCTACCTATATCATAAAAGTAACGACACCAATCAGTAAGCAGCAACTTTAATACTTAATTGTGGTTACACACATGTAATATTATTTTTGAATACTTTTTTGTTATTTCCAAAACTGCCCAAACTTGGCTCTGTACCAAAAATTGTAACACCCCCTCACCCCAGCAACACGTGCCCGGATAAGGGAGTGTTATTCTGACTTCACCTATTAAAAATATCATTTCATATATATATGTATAAATAAAAGACACTCGTATATTTTTTTCATTTACGATTTATTATTTACTTTGCAGTGTAAAAGAAATCATAACATGAAAGATAAAATACATTTTATATGTAATAACATGTTCTTTACAAAATGTGTTGTTTATTTTACAAATATTATAAAATAAAATTCAAACTATAAATACAAAAGTTGTGTGACCCACAGTATGTGAAATAGGTGATTTTACTTGATTAGATCACCGCTGACTTTATCTTCTATCTTATATTTATTCTTCACTATATCTACACGAGAGAAACTCTCACACTAAGCTCTTGGCTTAGTAGTGCATATAAATAAGACAATAAACTATTTCATGCAACATACATTGTCATATATCAATTTATGCCCAATCATCTTTTCATGCAAATACACATCTCAAAATATTCTAGCAGGCATAAATATCAAATTATATTTTTTTATCTCATACCTGTTTTACTTAATTAAAACATTATTATATAATCCATTATAATTAATCATATCACAAGTTATGATTCCATTTATTTTTTATAACTTCTTTATGCCCACAATACCTATGAACCACTAATTAGGATAATGGAGTTGCCATCTAGGCACTTAGGAATGCCACCCGGACAATATGATGTGCGCATACAAGTGTCATTACCGACTTCAATAATAGTGACATTATTGGCTTCAATAATAGTGTCATTACTGGCTTCAATAATTGTGCCATTACAGGCTTCAATAATCATATCATTAATGTTTTTCATCATACTCCCCCCTGTTTGGCATGCCAAACTATCATAAGTCTAGTTCTAGTTAGGTGTTTTAGGGCTTACACAATGTCAGTAAAATTCATAGTTATTAAATTCACCTATTTCATGCATGTAAATGTTCAATTAATCACACAATTACTCAATAAAAATAGTATTTGTATGATATAACAAAGTTCACATTATTTTACTCATTACATTCTTGAACTCATATGCTGCTCTATCACTGTTAGATTTTTTGCTCTGTTTTGGACTATAATTTTGGTCTCGTTAACATTCTAATTAAATTACAGAATCTTCTTAACAATTTTAGTTATGAATTTTATATTTAATATGTAACTTGAATTACTTAATTTGAAGTTCTTTGTCAAAAGATATTGTCAAATTAACACTGGCTAGTCACTAACAATTTTGCCCAGAATTTCCTGGACAGATTCTAGGTCCAAACTTTATGTATTTTTCTGGAAGAATATAGGCATATCTAGATTTTATGGTCTAAATAAAAGTTCAAGACCTATGTCTTAGGTTTCAAACCTAATAAATAACATACAAATCCGAATTCCATAACTTAAGTTAAAATAGTTTATGTACTCACTGCTCATCAATTCCAACAAAGAACGCACATATTTACCATCTTTATTTTTTACCAAAATTAATCCTAAGTCTAGCAAACATGCATCCCCAAGATTTTATCACAAAATACTATTTATTCATAATCATTAATATACCAAATGCTCAAACCATGCAACTTAAAAAAATAAAGACTTAGGCTATTGCCTTAGGTTATGCACCAACCTTTTTTTTTCTTTCTCTTTACTTCTCTTTTTCTTTTCCTTTGCTCATTTGAGCTAGATTCTTGTCAATTTGAGTTCATAAAATACATAAAAGAAATCATTAAAACTTCATAAACCCTAACCTTTCTCTCTCTTTTTGCTCCCTCAAGCTTTCTTGAGCATGAAAATAGAATTTCCCATGCCTTTCTCTCTTTTTTTCACACTTCCTGTCTCACTTTCTCTTTCTAGAACTAAGCTTGGCTATGAAGGATTAGAGAAAATGTGGGCTGAATTAAGGGAATAAAAAATTCTATATAGAAAAGGATAAGGAAGGAGGAAGAAACAATTAAGGGGAAAATGACAAAAGTCATTAAGGATGGGGACACCTAAGCTCATATACATTAAATGTTTAATTCATGTATTCATGCATGTCAATTGGCTTCTTAAAATTTTCCACTTGGTTAAGCCAACTACCACATATATATAATGTCCCAATTCATGCATTTAATTGATGGTTATCCCTCTAATTTTTAGTAAATTGTAACTTGACCCCTAAACTTTTCTAAATTTGCATTTAGGTCCTCCACCGTAAAATAATATCTTTAATTACTTTAAACACTTTATTAGATATTTTTCATAATTATTTGTGATTATTTTAATTATTTTTCAGTCAAAATCCAAATTTAGACACCGTCAAATCGTCGGGTCGATTTAACAACTCGCACGACTAGGGCCTAAATTAGCGGAGATGACAAAGCTAGGTGTTTCACTCTCGGATTACACCAAACCCAATTTTTCCTGTGTTTTAATTGGATGACACAAAAATCAATTCCTTGCGTTTTATGGTTCACATAACAAACCCTTACAAGTGTTTTAATCCCAACTCAACTCACTCAAACTCACTATTTGAGTAATTGCTTAATGGAATAAAATATTCAAACTCAAGATTACTTGAGCTATACAAATTCAAAAAGAGAATAAGATGAAATAATACAAAGTATTAATGCATAAACTCTCAAAAATTATTTCTAAAGAAATTCTTGATGTAATAAAGTTCTTGTTGCTCTAAATGATAATCTTCCATGCGGGAAATGAGCTATTTATAGAGTTCATTTTAAATCTAGTTATTAGGGATGCATTCATTCAAAATCTAATTGTTCAACAACCTTGGATCGTGCTGAAACAATCATATTTCCATGTCTTAACGGGTGTGACAAATTTCTTCATGGGCATGACTTGTTTGATCTTCAAAATTCAAATTTTTGTATCACGATATTCATAGGCATGAATAATTTCTTCAAACTGTAAATGAAGCTGTGAATAATTCTTACTGTTTGTTCTTTTTTCACTTGACCTTCACGGGTGTGAAAAATAGTCACAAGCATGAACAACTGTATTAACGATTTATTGTGTTCAATTTTGAATCCTTAGTGATTCAATTTCTTCATGAGCATGACATTGAGATTCGTGGGCATGAACATCTTCCTTTTGCAAATATTGACTTCATTATCTTCTGCTTTGATGATCCATTTAATTTTAACCTATTTAATCACTTAAACAAAAAAATTACGGTTAAATTTCTTATTTGCTCAATTATTTATTATTATAAAAATTATAGGAATATTCCTCAAGATTTAATAGTGCCTTATGGGCTTACTGACAACTTATAAGACCCCTATTGGTATGAGTTCATATAGGCTAGTTTATGGGAAAGAATGTCACTTACAAGTTGAGTTGGTGAATAAGGCATATTGGTTTATTAAGGCTTTAAACATGGAGATGAGTGAGGCTGGTAAGGAAAGACTATTTTAGTTCCAAGAATTGGACGAGTTGAGAAATGAGGCATATGAGAATGTTAATATTTATAAAGAAAGAAACAAATGGCTATATGACACGTTTTTTACCCAAAAGAATCTAATTCATGTTTATCTAATTTTTGAACTCTTTCCAGGAAAACTAAGATCTAAATGGAGTGGCCCTTTTGATCCAAGTGTTTCTCCATAGAGCTATGGAGTTTATGCATCCAAAGAATGGAGAGAAATTTAAAGTGAATAGACACTGAGTAAAACCATATTATGATAGCATTCCATTGGTAAAGGATGTGGTAACTATGACCAACAGCCTTGAAAAAAGTTAAAAGTCAGTTATGTCTTGTTTGAACAATAACTGTTGCGCTTCTTGGGAGGTAACCCAAATTTATTTGTACAATTCTTAGTTTTTAAGTTAGTTTTGAATTACTTAAGTAATTTTAGATGTGTTCTAATTATTTTTGTTCCTTGGAAATATTAAACATGAGATTTGTGCTTGAAGTATGAATGGACCTTATAATGATTGGGGAGACAACATAAAGAGAATGGAGTTGCGAGAATTGGAAAATGTTCCAAGTAAGTATAATTTAAATCAGCTATGTTGTGAGCACACTAAGTTGTCATGAGCATGACAAAGTAGTTCCCAGTAGAGGACATGCTTCTTTTGCAGTCGCACCAATTTCTCACTTGTGCGATATAGTCAACAAAGGAATCTCACGTGCATGACACCTCACAAGGTAGCAAAACTTATTGTATGCTTGACATGTTTTCACACATGTGATGTTTCATACAACTGATGTTATGTTGCGAGCGTGATAAGAATTCATGTTTGCAACAAGTGACTTAAGTTATTTCAGTTCGTTTTGGACTCCCATACTTATTTCAATATGCGGGTTCATAGGTTTTACACTCATGCTCTTCTTCTTCTCCTAATTTATCTTTCTATTTTAAGCCCTAACCTTAAATTTCTTTTTAAACCCGAATTCAGCCCCAATCACTCCCTTTGTACTATAGCCATTACGCCCAAAATCGAGAGACTTAACTCCAAGAATGACATAGCGATTGACACTTGCAAGCTGACTTCTGGAGCGTCAAAACATTTGCACACGATAAAGTGAAGTGAAAATGTGTTGCTATTGGCATTGGACCTCAGGAACCCCAACCCACTGTTGATATCTTCACAGACTTTGAAGCCCCTTTTTCTATCTATGCTGAGAAGGAAGGATTAGGTATGTTTCTTCTCTAACTCAAGGTTACAATGCAGGTATATTTTTAAATTATGCTATTTTGCAAAAGTTAAGAAGCTTCGAGATAATTGAGGGGTTTCTTAGAAACCTAGGGTGGGTAAAATTTGTGGACTTGATATATCCTACCTATAAGTAGCTTCTTTGTGAGTTTTATTCCGTAGTGGTTATTAAGAAGTCTCTACATAAGATTATGTTTCGGTTGTTTGGAAAGAAATGCATTGTTGACTTGTATAACATGCAAAATATCTTAGGCTTTTTATAAGACAGGTGCTATGGGTTTACCTAATGATTTTTGTTACTCTAATGCATGGATTTTCTTTACTAATAAAGACACTTATAATGCATATAATGTGCACTTTTTAGATCCTATTATTAGAAAGGTGCCCTAAAGGTAATCACCTTAGGTACTTGATGTGCTCATTGATAATTAATAAAAAATATTTTCATTATATTAGTGTTCATTCATATATGAATTTGATTTAGATCTTAGACCATTTAAATCAAGTATTTGGTATGTAACACAACATGAAGGAAATCATGATGAGATCATGATAGTGATATTCCCATCATATGCGATTGTGTTTATATCTAAATTATCCTTAGTTATAGGATTAATAAGCTATGATATTGTCAATCCAGATAGACAAACACATGTTATACTCCTTGACAATGTCAAGCATCTCATCTCTTAAGCTAAAGACATGAGATGTTTAGAGTTAACATATGGATGCTTGCTAGAGTAGCCAAGTACAATGGATGACCTTTTATGATACAATCATATAGATATTTATTCATTGTCAGTGATAGTCTCAATATAACAATGGTGCTAGTATCCTCAGACTTGAGATGCTCAAGGTTATCTTGGATATTGAATCCTATAATTTGACACCTTCCTTGTTACCTCTTAGAGGTCACTTATAGGGTGGTGATTGTGTATAACATGAGGTATTCAAAGGCAATTGAGTAGTCAATAGAGGATTCAACACTCCTAATAGAAGGACAGTATACCTATGGCCTCTTGTAGAGATCATTAATTAGAAATCCTTAGCTAATACGGACAAGTCTTGAAGAAGGTCTTCAAGGATGTATGTAATAAAGTAATGAGTCTCATTCAAATGAGGTATAGTATGGTGAAAGGACAAATTGTAACATCCTCCACTTTCAACATATGCATTTTTACATGCACTTCATTTGGACATATGCATTTGCATATATAACATGTGCATTTTATATGTATTTTGATAAGGACAAGTTCACAACACGCACTAACTACGTGTTTGAGTATTTTGCAATTGTGTTGAATTGCACGTGACCATTTTATAAATTAGTTGAGGATAACATGAAATTGAAATTTATGTGAATAAAATTATTAGATTGAATTAATAAAATGAAAAAAAAAGAAACAAAGGAAAAAGAAAAAAAAAAGGAAAAAGCAAAATGGGAAAAGGACAAGTGAGGAGGTGGGAGATGGACCTTATCTTCCTCCTCACTAATCTGCCTCCCTCACTCCAATTTCGTTTCTTCTCCTCCTTCCACCATTTTAGTCTTATTTTCTTCCTTATTTCACTTAGGTTTTGCAGCAAATTGATCCCTTTCAAGTTCGTTTTTGGTAAGTAACATTCTCTCCATTATTCTAGTGTTGTTTGAGCTATTAGGGTTAAATTGAAAAAGTGTATTGCACTGCAATTTTGATACTAATAGAAACTGATTCTGTAAAAGTTTAAAACATCAAAGTTGTTCTTTTATATCTTAGGTTTGTGTATATATAAATATATTTTTTTTAAATTTGGTTTGTACGAAAAGATATTGGCATCTTATTGGAACTGGTCCCAGTGTGAACCCTAGCCTACTATGTTCATTGGTTTTGAATATGATAGAGCCCATATTTTAGGAAACTCATGAAAGTTGTAGATATATGTGTTATATATATGTATACCAAATTTCAGAGTTTTATATATTTTGTATGTTGAGTTATGGTGAATTAAACTATGACTGTTTCATAGTTTGAACTGCCTGCTTAGTGCCCTAGGCAGATATAGCAAATTGTTTGGTCATTTTGAGCTCCTTACAAATAGATTCTATAAATTATCAAAGCATTAAAGTTATAGGTTTATGTCTTATCTAAATTTTGGTATAGTTATCACCTTAATATGTTGTGTATAGAGTGAGATAGGACCTTCACAATTCATACTGGTCTGGAAGCCAACTCTGTTTTGGACTAGAGAAATGTTTCTTATAATTTGAGGACTTTAGAGCCATAATTGATAAAATTTGTAAACATATAAAATGTTTTATTCTACATTTATACCAAGTTTCATGATAACATGACTTATATATTTTAAGGTATGAGGGAAAAACTTTGGTACCCTCAAACTCAGAAAATTGAACGTAATTGGAAATTCCACCAAAAATTGTAGAATACTCCAATTTCTCTGAAATTGTATTATTTCATTTAATTATATGTTAATTTTAATTAGGAATAAAATTTACATAAATTCTACAATTTTAGAAATAATTATTGGCTAATCAGTCTCATAAGGTTATACAGCCCCATAGGAAAAACCATAACTATGCATATAAATTATGCACATTAATTTGTTTAAGCCACATTATTTATTTTGATTCCGATTGTATCTACATAATCGAATTTTTTTTTGGGGGTTGCTAACTCAATGGTAGAGTACTCGGCTTTTAAGTTTCTTTATTCATAAATTAATCAATTATATTTCCATATTAGGCTCACAACATATTGGAGACCCAAAAGAAGGGGATAGATAATAAGGGTCAGAATCAAATGAAAAGGGTGAGTATATTTATCAAACAATTTCTTTAGTGCATATGAATATTACTTACTATGTGATATGTGAGATGATTTATGGTTATGTAATTCATATGATTGTCATGATTTGATCTTGATAATGAGATGATGGATAATTACATATGTGGTACATATAAGTGGTATATGTGTGGTATAGTTGAGATATACATGGTTATGTATAATATATGTGAAGTATATGCATGGCATATGTGGTATATATGTGATATATGCATGGTATATGTGATAAAGATACAATGGTTGATGAATGCTTAGTTACAAATGCATATGCATATAGACTAAAAAGGTATTATAACTAGTTAATCGATATTGTAAAGCAAAAAAAAAAGAGATCTATGCACCAATAAATGTGCAAATGAAACAAATGATCAAGCTAGAGCTAGCAAATACAAATGTTCACATGGATGCCCGGGACAATGTCTGTTTAACTTGGTCATAACAAAATAAAATAAGCAAAGCATGTGCATATGTAAAGAGTAATGATGATATGCTTTAATTTTACGAGTAACTATATGATTCTGATGAATGAAATGGAATACATGGAATGCGTTGGATTTGTGATTTGTTACTACGAGTTGCTTGGTACTTTAGAGTTTGTTTGATGATTACTCTCACTGAGCCTTAACTCATCAAATTGCATCATTTTTCAGGTAAAGGAAAGTGATTGCTTATTTTGAGTGGCATATAAAAGACATGAAACACAAATCACTGGTTGAGCCTCACCACTTTCTCTCCTTTCATTCCATACGAACATGGAATCATGTCATTTATATTTTGGATTTATGTAAATATACATGTATATTTACTCAAAGTTGCACAATGATATGTAAATGGATGCAACTAGTAAACCTTAGATGTAAAGTTTAAGTTTTAATCTATGTGAGATATGTTGATTTGCGTATCATCATTTTTTTCATAAAACTTAATAATTTTTTTCATCACATCCATATCATCAGAGGCAGGGGTAGGGGCAGAACTGGTACAACAGGTAGAAGAGTGACCATATCTAAAGGTTAAAGTTCTAGACCCCCTGCACATGCTAGAGTATTTTCCATGACTAGGTAGGAGGCAATTGATGCTCCCGAAGTAGTCAGTAGTATTATTTACATTTCTAAAATATTAGCATATGCATTGATTGACCCTAGTTCCACACATTCGTTTATATCATTGCATATGACATCCAAATTTCATTAAAAGCATGAGCCTTTGGGAATTGACATAAATGTGAGTACTCCATTGGGAAAAGTAGTAGTTATGAATAATGTTTGTCGTGATTGCTTGATATGCATTGATAAAACTGAATGAATAGCTGATTTGATCTTATTACCACTATATGAATTTGATGTGATATTGGGAATGCATTGGTTAACTAGACATCATGCAATAGTGAATTGCTTTACTAAGAAAGTAATTTTAGAATCACCGAGCCAACCAAGGGTTGTATTTTTGGGTGAAAGAAAACTTGTTCCTACATGTCTAATCTCAGTTGTAAAAGCATTTTGAATGACCAAAGGAGATTTTTTGGCATATTTGGCATATGTGATTGATATTAGAACCACTAATAGCTTGCTTGAAAATATACTAGTGGTGAGGGAATTTTCTGATGTATTCCCAGATGATCGACCTGGTTTACCACTAGATAGAGAGGTAGAATTCAATATTGAACTAGTACCAAGAATAATGCCAATATCAATGTCATCTTATAGAATGACCCCAATTGAGTTAAAAGAATTGAAGATCCAATTGCAGGAATTGCTTGATAAAGCGTATATTAGACCTAGTGTATCACCATGGGGAGCTCCAGTATTATTTGTTAAAAAGAAAGATGGAACAATGAGATTGTCCATCGATTATTGGCAATTGAACAAAATGACAGTGAAGAACAAATATATATTGCCTAGAATAAATTATTTGCTTGACCAGTTGCAAGGAGCTCAAATATACTCCAAGATTGATTTGAAATCAGGCTATTACCAGCTGAAGGTAGCAAAAGCGGATGTTCCAAAGACTGCCTTTCGAACTAAGTATGGACATTAATAATTTCTAGTAATGCCAATTGAGTTGACTAATGCTCTAGCTACATTTATGGCTTTAAGGAATGATGCAAACCAAGACAACATAAATGATCTTACATGCCATGGCGGAGATGGATTAGTGATGCGACTTGGTCCAATCATAAGATCAAGTAGAAACAAGCTCAAGGCAGCCTTGCAAATGTATATTCAGAGCTTAGTGACAAGAGATATTAAGGAAGAGGCTTGGGTCAGGCTTGAAGAGATGGAATCAGTTGGCGATCCAAAGCTTGTGACACTTATTAGGGCATGTGATGGTGAAGACAACTAGCCTAATGGGCTAGAGAAGAAATCTATATTACAAGGTTCAACTCATGTGCAATATGCTATGTTAAGGTGGACTTATGTTATGTCATGGTTGGGCCTAAGATTAAATTTAGTGGGCTGTTTTATTTTAATTATTGGAATGTAATTTCATTTAAAGACACATGATCAACCTTATTTTAACTTGTCTTAGGTGTGTAGGCCTTATAAAATTAATCTCATTCGTTTGTCCTTAAGTCATTAGGGTCAGATTGGTCTTTTCTTCATTTTTGCACCTAGGGTTTGGTTTGTAGAGGTATAAATACCTCCTTATGCGTGTAAGACAATCAGATTGGTGATTAAGATCAAAATTTGAGTGTTCTTGAGTGTTCTTCAAGTGAGAGGTGTGATCTCCATTGATATACCAAGGATTGTTTTCACTTATCAGGTTGGTAATTAATTTGTGGCGTGAATCCAATTCTCTCTTCATATTCTTTGTTACCAATTCCTTGCTGTTTTGGGGGTGAAGAGTCTAATCTTGCAATTGGTTAAACTTAAGATTTGTATTAAATTGATTTGAAGGTTATCTAGACTTAGATTCTAGGTGGTTGCTGCATCATTTGGTATCAAAGCTTTGGTTCTAAATCAATTGTACTTATCTTTATTTTTTGGTTTTAGTGATATTTGTTCAAGTTACAGCAAAATTGTGAATGTTCCATTTCCCATAAGTCTGTGACTCTTCTCTTGTTTTCTGGAATTTGAAGTGCTTTGTTGTCTCACCTCTTCAATTTTTCGATCTTGTCTCTCCATCTTCTCATTAAAAGATTCAATCATGGAAAATAGCCTTTGGAATTCAGATTGGACAGCCTCTAATGGTTTGAGTTTCAGCTGGTCCTCTCGTTCACTACTTCCCCTTGCATTTTCCTTTGACATGGTTAGTAATTCAAGAAAGCAATAATGAAGTAAAAGGACCTCACAATCACTCCCTCACGTGTTTCTCTCAAAACAGACTATATACCACTCGTGTTTCACACAAATAATGGCTTTTACCCTCTTTTAAGCTCACCACTTTTGCCTTTTACATCAAAATTTGAATCTCAAAATTACAAGTAAGAACCATAAACAAAAACAAACAATATGCAAGCGATCTATGCTACGAATTAACAATGAACCCTAACAAGAATGAATGGAACAAAGTATAGAAGCAAACTGATGTGAAAGAAATTTATATTTAAAGCTATACACGAATTTAAATAGGTGCATGCTACTGATTTTTGTTCAAATTAAATCTAAGAATGCAAATTAGACTTAACTAAGGCAATTATATGCAAAATGGACATAATTAAAAGAATGAAAACTTAAGTGCACAAAGAATTAGACAATAATTAAAAAAATTCAGAATCGGTTTCCTCCTAGTAAGTAGCCGATTGTCCCTAAATTAAACCTGTATTCAACCTTAATTTATCACCAACTAGCAAGAACTCAAGGTATATTTAATAGATAAGCTCAATTCCACAAGATCAAATTAATGCTCAATATGATCACTAAGGTATCTGAATTCAAAAGTTGTACTTTGCAACCTCAAAACCAATTATTTAAGTTGGATTATTGTAGTTTATGATGATACCAAATAATTCCAGCAATCAATAATCACAGGATTTCAACTTATAGCTCAAAATAGCACAATTTCACAATTTTGGTGCTAAATTCGAAATTCTGAATTTTTTCCTTTTTCCTTTTTTTTGTTTTGTTTTTTTATAGCAAATAACACTGAACTAATGCTTAATAAACCTCAAACATATCAATGAATTGAAAAGAAACCCAAACTTGCAATTTTACTCTTTATGGAAGAAATTTTTCATGAGGTACCTCCAATGGCAGAATTTAAATATAGCTAAGTTAACAACTAGAAAACAATTTTAAAAGATAGATAATGATTACCTAACCAAAAGCTCTGATACCAAACTGATGCGGAACCCCAAAGACCGTGCCTTGAAACCACTCAAGAAGACAAGGTAAACAAACCTTAAGTTATGGTCATCATAGATTGAATCCGACCCAAAGCTAACCAATGTAGCAAAGAACCAAGATTATATGGTTTATTAAGAATAGCCACGCCACAAGCAATATTACTTGATAAGTAACTAATTCCTAAAGGTAATAGAGAGATGCAAATCTGTCTCACTTTAAAGAAAAACACTCAAATTCGTTTTTATTCATTCATGTCTAGTACAAGAAGTCTAGATGAGTATTTATAGCCCTAAGTCTTTGAATCCTTTATGGTAAAGGATAACTAAATCATATTCTAACTCAACTCCTAAAACTACAGTCATATTCTAACTCATATTCTAAAAATTAGAGTCCTGCTTGAATTAGGACACTAATTAAATCCTTCTAAAATAAGACAAGTGGTGGGTTGGGCTTTATTTCTTTGGCCCACATGTCTATCACTAATTAAAGCCTAAGGTAATTTAAATTAAGCAGCCCACATACATAATTAAGCCCAATTACAAATTAAGCCCCAAATCACATAAGTAGACACATGGTTGGCACATGATCTTGAGCACATGGTTGGCACATGACTTGTAATCTTTAATTTTATGGACTTTGCCTTGTTCTGATGTGGAACCCCAAAGACCGTGCCTTGAAACCCCTCAACAAGACAAGGTAAACAAACCTTAAGCTATGGTGATCATAGATTGAATCCGACCCAAAGCTAACCAATGTAGCAAAGAACCAAGATTATATGGTTTATTAAGAATAGCCACACCACAAGCAATATTACTTGATAAGTAATTAATTCCTAAAGGTAATATAGAGATGCAAATCTGCCTCACTTTAAAGAAAAACACTCAAATTCGTTTTTATTCATTCATGTCTTGTACAAGAAGCCTAGATGAGTATTTATAGCCCTAAGTCTTTGAATCCTTTATGGTAAAGGATAACTAAATTATATTCTAACTCAACTCCTAAAAGTACAGTCATATTCTAACTCATATTCTAAAAAGTAGAGTCCTACTTGAATTAGGACACTAATTAAATCCTTCTAAAATAAGACAAGTGGTGGGTTGGGCTTTATTTCTTTGGCCCACATGTCTATCACTAATTAAAGCCTAAGGTAATTTAAATTAGGCAGCCCACATACATAATTAAGCCCAATTACAAGTTAAGCCCCAAATCACATAAGTAGGCACAAGGTTGGCACATGATCAGCACATGGTTGGCACATGACTTGTAATCTTTAATTTTATGGACTTTGCCTTGTTCTGATGTGGAACCCCAAAGACCGTGCCTTGAAACCCCTCAACAAGATAAGGTAAACAAACCTTAAGCTATGGTGATCATAGATTGAATCCGACCCAAAGCTAACCAATGTAGCAAAGAACCAAGATTATATGGTTTATTAAGAATAGCCACGCCACAAGCAATATTACTTGATAAGTAACTAATTCCTAAAGGTAATAGAGAGATACAAATCTGCATCACTTTAAAGAAAAACACTCAAATTCGTTTTTATTCATTCATGTCTTGTACAAGAAGTCTATATGAGTATTTATAGCCCTAAGTCTTTGAATCCTTTATGGTAAAGGATAACTAAATCATATTCTAACTCAACTCCTAAAAGTACAGCCATATTCTAACTCATATTCTAAAAAGTAGAGTCCTACTTGAATTAGGACACTAATTAAATCCTTCTAAAATAAGACAAGTGGTGGGTTGGGCTTTATTTATTTGTCCCACATGTCTATCACTAATTAAAGCCTAAGGTAATTTAAATTAGGCATCCCAAATACATATCCCAATTACAAGTTAAGCCCCAAATCACATAAGTAGGCAATGGTTGGCACATGACTTGTAATCTTTAATTTTATGGACTTTGCCTTGTTTAGCCCATTGGACTAGTCCATGCAAGATGGTTCTTCACACACCCCCAAGATAAGTTATGGGCCTTGGGTCTTCAATCAACTCCATCTCCTTTGTCATGCATGCATCTTTTGTGATCTCCTTAGTGACCAAGCTTAGAACATAGCCTTGCATTGCTTGCCTTAGTTTGTTAACCCTTGATCTTGTGATCGCACCACTTGTCATGACTAGTGCATCATTCTCCTTTTGTGAAGATTGACTTATATGTCCTTGATCTACATCATAATTGATGGAGGAAGTTGTACTAATATTGCAAGTAATACTTTAGTTGATAAGTTGGGGCTGGATTGTTTGAAACATCCTAGGCCATATAGACTACAATGGCTTAATGATTGCGGAGAAATAAGGGTAAATACACAAGTTTTAATTTCATTCTCCATTGGAAGATATTCTGACTGTGTACTTTGTGATGTAATACCTATGCATGCAGGTCATGTGTTGCTTGGTAGACCATGGCAATATGACAGAAAGGTGATGCATGATGGGTATAGAAATAGACACTCATTCATGATAGGAGATCAACGTATCATTCTGGCTCCTATGACTCATAGTGAAGTTTATGAAGATCAAATGAATCTAAAAAGGAGCATGGAGGAAGAAATGCAAAAAGAAGCCGAAAGGTCCAAATTGAGAGAAAATGAGCAAAAAGAAAATGGAAAGGCCGAGAGTTGCAAAATAAGAGAGATGAGAGGAAAAGAAAAAGGAGAGGCTGAAAAGGACAGAAAAATGGGAGGAAAAGAGGCCCAAAAAGAAAAGCAAATAATTGGCCCAAAGGAGAGTAGTACAAAGAAAAACAATTTTTATGCAAAAGTAAGGGATATGAGAGTTGTTTTTGAGAATCAACAATGTTTACTTGTACTCATGTACAAGGAATCTTATTTTAATGAAGCTGACCTTAACCCTTCTTTGCCTAGTGTTGTTGTTTCTTTATTGCAGGAATATGATAATGTATTCCCTGAAGAGCTACCACAAGGATTGCCACCAATAAGAGGAATTGAACATCAAATTGATTTCATACCAGGAGCACAAATTCCAAACCGACCAGCCTATAGGAGCAACCCCGAGGAGACAAAGGAACTTCAAAGGCAAGTGGAGGAGTTGTTAGCAAGGGGGCATATCCGTGAGAGTCTTAGTCCGTGTGCAGTGCCGGTGCTTTTGGTGCAAAACAAGGATGGGAGTTGGCGCATGTGTGTTGATTGTAGGGTTGTGAATCGCATAACAGTTAAGTATCGCTATCCAATACCCAGATTGGATGATATGTTAAATGAGCTGCATGGCGCATGTGTCTTTACTAAGATTGATTTGATGAGTGGATATCACCAAATTAGGATGAAAGTTGGTGATGAATGGAAAACAACATTTAAAACAAAGCTTGGTTTATATGAGTGGCTCATTATGCCTTTTGGTCTAACCAATGCCCCTAGCACTTTTATGAGATTGATGAATCATGTTTTGCATCAGTTCATTGGAAAATTTGTTGTTGTTTATTTTGATAATATTTTGATTTATAGTAAATATGTTGATGAGCATGCACATCATCTTAGGGCTGTTTTGGATACACTTAGGAGAGAAGAATTGTATGCTAGATTTAAAAAGTGCACATTTTGCATGAATAGAGTTATATTCTTAGGATATGTGGTGAGTGCCAATGGAATTGAGGTTGATGAGGAGAAGATAAGGACTATCCAAGAATGGCCAAACCCTAGGAATGTGAGTGATGTTAGGAGCTTTCATGGCCTTACTAGCTTTTACAGGAGGTTTGTAATGGATTTTAGTGTCATTGCTGCTCCTTTAACTGAAATCATTAAAAAAGATGTGGGGTTTAAGTGGGGCAAGGCGCAAAAACTTGCATTTAATACTTTGAAAGATAAACTTTGTTCTGCACCTGTTTGAGTTTGCCTGATTTTAATTCAACTTTTGAGATTGAATGTGATGCCTTCGGGATAGGTATTGGTGTTGTTTTGATGCAGGGTAGGCGTCCAATTGCTTTCTTTAGTGAAAAGTTGAGTGGTGCACAACTTTATTATTCCACGTATGACAAGGAGTTGTATGGATTGCTTTGGAGACTTGGCAGCATTATCTTTGGCCTAAAGAGTTTGTGATTCATAGTGATCATGAGTCTTTAAAGCATCTCAAGGGTCAAGGTAAGTTGAACAAACGACATGCCAAGTGGTTGGAGTTCATTGAGACATTTCCTTATGTGATTCAATACAAACAAGGTAAGGAAAATGTGGTTGCTGATGCATTATCTAGAAGATATACTCTTATTACTACTTTGAGTTCTTGATTGATGGGATTTGAATATATAAAGGAATTGTATGCTTCTGATTCTGATTTTTCAAATGTTTATAATGCATGTGAACAATTTGCATTTCAAAGGTTTTATAGGCATGATGGTTATTTATTTAGAGAAAATAAACTGTGTGCCTAATTGTTGAATGCGTGAGTTGCTTGTACGTGAGGCTCATAATGGTGGTTTGATGGGTCATTTTGGTATTGCTAAGACACTTGACATCTTGCATGAGCATTTTTATTGGCATAATATGAAGAAAGATGTTGAGAAAATTTGCTCTAGGTGTGTTGCATGTAAGCAAGCCAAGTCAAGAATTCAACCTCATGGGTTGTATACTCCTTTACCCATCCCTAGTCAGCTTGGATTGACATTTCTATGGATTTTGTGTTGGGACTGCCCAGGATAAAAAGGGGAAGAGATAGCATTTTTGTTGTAGTTGATAGGTTTAGCAAGATGGCACATTTCATCGCTTGCCATAAAACTGATGACGTTACACATATTTCTGATTTGTTCTTTAAGGATGTTGTGTGTTTGCATGGTGTTCCTAAAATATTGTTTCTGATAGAGATTCTAAGTTTTTGAGTCATTTTTGGCGTGTGCTGTGGGGAAAGTTGGGAACAAAGTTGTTATCTTCTACTAATTGTCATCCTCAAATAGATGGTCAAACTGAAGTGGTTAATAGAACTTTAAGATCATTATTACGTGCTGTTGTTGGAAAGAATTCGAAAACTTGGGAAGATTGTTTGCCATTAGTAGAATTTGCATATAATAGAAGCATTCATTCATCACCAGGTTATTCTCCATTTGAAATTGTCTATGGTTTTAATTCGCTAACCCCTTCGGATTTGTTGCCTATACCTGTGAATGATATTTCTAACTTAGATGGGCAAAAGAAGGCAGATTTGGTTAATTCCATACATGAGATGGCAAAACAGCACATTGAGTTAAAGAACAAAAGTTATGCACAAAAAACCAATCAAGGACATAAAGTTGTGAAATTTGAACCTAGAGATTGGGTATAGGTGCATTTTAGGAAAGAGAGATTTCCTAACCAAAGGAAATCCAAGTTGGATCCAAGAGGCGATAGACCTTTTCAAGTGGTTGAGAGGATCAATGACAATGCCTATAAGATTGACTTGCCCAGTGAGTATGGTGTTTCAGCAACTTTTAATGTTATTGACCTTTCTCCTTTTGATAATGCAGGTGGTGATTCGAGGACGAATCCTTTTGAGAAGGGAGGGAATGATGCGAACCAAGACAACATAAATGATCTTACATGCCATTGAGGAGATGGATTAGTGATGCTACTTGGTCCAATCATAAGATCAAGTAGAAACAAGCTTAAGGCAGCCTTGCAAATGTATATTTAGAGCTTAGTGACAAGAGATATCAAGGAAGAGGCTTGGATCAGGCTTGAAGAATATCAGTTGGCGATCCAAAGCTTGTGACACTCATTGGGGCATGTGATGGTAAAGACAACTAGCCTAATGGGCTAGAGAAGAAGTCTATATTACAAGGTTCAACTCATGTGCAATATGTTATGTTAAGGTGGACTTATGTTATGTCATGGTTGGGCCTAAGATTAAATATAGTGGGTTGTTTTATTTTAATTATTGGAATGTAATTTTATTTAAAGACACATGATCAGCCTTATTTTAACTTGTCTTAGGTGTGTAGGCCTTATAAAATTAAGCCCATTCGTTTGTCCTTAAGTCATTAGGGTCAGATTGGTCTTTTCTTCATTTTTGCACCTAGGGTTTGGTTTGTATAGGTATAAATACCTCCTTATGCGTGTAAGACAATCAGATTGGTGATTAAGATCAAAATTTGAGCGTTCTTAAGTGTTCTTCAAGTGGGAGGTGTGATCTCCATTGATATACCAAGGATTGTTTTCACTTATCAGGTTGGTAATTAATTTGTGGCGTGAAAAATTGGTAGATACCAATAGAGGCAGAGGGATATTTGAGACTACAGTTGAGGCATCGAGGATCAACCCTACTAGTGAAACATGGGGCAGATGCAGAGGTAGGGGTAGAACTAGTATAGTAAGCAAAGGAGTGACCAGATCTGAAGGTAGGAGTTTTAGACCCCCTACACAGAGACTAAGGTGTTTTCCATGACTAGGCAAGAGACAATTGATGCTCCCAAAGTAGTCACTAGTAATATTTACAATTATGATATATTAGTATATGCATTGATTGATCCAGGCTCCACACATTCATTTATATAATTACATATGACATCTAAATTGCATCAAAAGCATGATCCTTTGGGGATTGATCAAAATGTGAGTACGCCACTAGGAAGAGTAGTAGTGTAAATAATGTCTGTTGTGATTGCTTGATATTAATAATTGATATGATCTTATTTCCACTATATGAATTTGATGTGATACTAGGGATGGACTGGTTGACTCAACATCATGCAATACTAAATTGCTTCACTAAACAAGTAATTTTGGAATCACCAAACCAGCCAAGGGTTGTACTTCTAGGTGAAAGAAAACTTGTGCCTACATGTCTAATCTTAGCTGTAAAAGCATTTCAAATGAACAAAAGAGGATGTGAATCATAATTGGAATATGTGGTTGATACTAGAACCACTGATAGCTTGTTTGAAAATATACCAATAGTGAAAAAATTTTCTGATGTATTTCCAGATGATCTACCTAGTTTACCACCTGATAAAGTGTAGCACTCGATGATACAACCGAGAAACCCTTACCATCTGTATTGATGGAATCCACGATGTTGTTTTGCAGAAAAACTCATTAAATTAAAACTTTCACATTTTAAACTTATTCAATTATAATAATACAATTAATGCATAAAATCAGTATAAATAAAACTTTGATCCAACGATCGATATCATAACATAAAACATGTTTTTGACTTCACTAGCCTCATATTACAAAATACATTATAAAATATTGTTACATGTTCTTAAAATCCAAAAGACATGTAAAAGACCCAAAAAATCCCATGACATAAACAAAATACATAATGCCATGAATGTAGATACCCCAACTAGGTGCTCCTTGACTTAACTCTGATGGCTTGCTACTTTACCGGTCAACTCCTATCTACCGACTCCAAACCTGCATGATGGAAACCCAAACGCTAAGCAAATTAATGCATAGTAGTACATATGTACATAAAAGTTCTACATTTAACTCATGTCATTCCATGTCATGCAATTAATCTCATGATTATTCCTAGAATCATACATTTTAGTTGTTTCATGCCTCAATGCAAGTTTATATATGCCTATTAATAGTATAGACATCATGTGACATTACCATGTATATTATACACATATTCATATATTTGATACATAATACCATATCATATTACCTGGTATTAGCAGTACAAACACTTACATTTTAATATATTTACCACCCAAGCCTCTTTAAGCTTGTTACATTAATTTTTCTTGGCCTAAGATTCTCTATACTTGACTATCCGGATGCGGGGAAAAATTCAAGGGCACTCCTGGTCGAGGTCAAGTCACCCAATTTATAACCTGTAACCGATCTCACCGAGCTTCCTAAGTCAATGGCACTCAATAACAGCTTAAGTCATATTGACTGAGTATAATAAATACATGCTAACATATCCAGGATCAAGTGCTCATAGTACATGAGTCACCTTGTCCTCATATAAAAGTATCTCATATGGTACCGTTTACCCCCCTCAATGGTATATCATCTATTCTATGTCAAGTCCAAGCCTAGAGAACCGAGCTTTTTCTCTCATAATTATTTATCTTTTGATTCATTTTAAAACACATGCTATTACCAGCATCCATTGTATCATGTGCTATTACTAGCATTTACTTTCTCCATTTATGCATTATCATATCCAATACATAAATATCATATCATACCATACACACGTTATTTACCATGTATACACATTCTACATGTCATTAATCCCCTTAACAAATAGATCATAAATCACAATTGTACATATTATACATTCACACAGCTTCACAGGTGTGAACTATTTATTCATGACCGTGAAGGAACATTTCACAGTTATGTTACCTGTGAACCATCACGTGAATCACACATAATCATCATAGACGTGAATTACTTATTCACGATCATGACACCATATTATCACGGCTTCCCAACTGTGACAGCTACTTGTGAAATTTTGGGTTCATGTAATTCATCTAGATTCAACATTCACAGTCATGACTGTAACATCCTTGACTTTCAACATATGCATTTTTATATGCATTTCATTTAGACATATGCATTTGCATATATTTCACTTGAAGATATGTATTTTATATGTATTTTGATAAGGACAAGTTCACCACACGTACTAGCTACATGTTTGAGTATTTTGCAATTGTGTTGAATTGCACATGTTCATTTTATAAATTAGTTCAGGGTGACATGAAATTGAAATTTATGTGAATAAAATTATTAGAATGAATTAATAAAGTGAAAATGAAAAGCAATAAAGGAAAAAGAAAAAGAAAAGAAAGGAAGAAACAAAATGGGAAAAGGACAAAAGTGAGGAGGTGGGAGGTGGACCTTATCTTCCTCCTCACTAATCTACCTCCCTCACTTCAATTTCATTTCTTCTCATTCTTTCACCATTTTAGCCTTATTTTCTTCATTATTTCACTTAAGTTTTGCAGCAAATTGATCCATATCAAGTTCGTTCTTGACTCACAACATATTTGAGACCCACAAGAAGGAGATAGATAATAAGTTAAGGGTCGGAATCAAAGGGTAAAGGTAAGTATAGTTATCAAAAGATTTCTTTAGTGCATATGAATATTGCTTACTATGTGATATGTGAGATGATTTATGGTTATTTGATTCATATGATTGTCACAATTTGATCTTGATAATGAGATGATGGATAATTTATGACATATGTGGTACATATAAGTGGTATATGTGTAGTATATTTGAGATATATATTTGGCATATGTGATATATACATGGTTTATGTATAGTATATGTGAAGTATATGTGTGGCATATGTGGTATACATGTGATATATGTATGATATATGTGATAAAGATGCACTGGTTGATGAATGGTTAGTTACAAATGCATATACATATGGACTAAAAGGGCGTTGTGACTAGTTAATTGATATTGTAAAGCAACAGAAGATGCCTATGGCCCAACAAATGTGCAAATGAAACACATCAAGCTAGCTAGGAAATGCAAATGTTCACATGGATACCAAGGGCAATGTCTGTTTAACTTGGTCACAACAAAATGAAATAAGCAAAGCATGTGCATATGTAAAGCGTAATGATGATATGCTTTAATTTTACTCGTAACTATATGATTCTGATGAATGAAATGGAATACCTGGTATGCATTAGATTTGCGATTTGTTACTAAGAGTTGCTTGGTACTTTAGAGCTTGTTTGATGATTACTCTTACTGAGTCACAACTCATCAAATTGCATCATTTTTCAAGTAAGGGAAAGTGATAGCTTATTTTGAGCAGTATATAAAAGACACGGAACATAGGTTACCGGTCAAGCCTCATCACTCTCTCTCTTTGCATTCCACACGAGCATGAAAACATGTCATCTATATTTTGGACTGATATGTTTGAACATGTATAGTCATTCTAGATTAGTTTTGAAATGTATAAATGGAAGCAACCCGTAATCCTTTGAATATAAAGTTTAAGTTATAATAGATGTGATATATTATAATGGGGTGAAAACCTTAATGTTGACTTGAAAAGTCATTGAATGATATTACAAGATATGATGAAAAAAATTTACTATCACTATTAACAGGACCTTATGTCTTGTTAGTATGTTATGTGTGATTATGTGACATAGGGATAGGTTTTTCTAAAATGCATAAGGTGTGATGTTACATTTTTAGTATCAGAGCAGCGATAGATTCCATGGGAACATGCCTATGCATAAGAGCATGATAACATATGCATCATATATGTTGAACATTATGTAGTGACACATTTCTATGAATTTTAGGGCCATTGTAGGACATGATTCACCAAGGAGGGGCAGACTGGCCGAAATGCATTCTCATGAGGCATTACCTCATTTGCATGGGGATCAACTAGCACTAGAAGCTAAGGCTCTGACATATGCATCCCAATCATCACATGCAGAGGTACCCTATGAAGACCCCAAACAAGAAGTACATGGTTTTGAAATGTATAGGGAAAGGGAAAGATGTTATGGCAAACTGAGGAAACAAGGTGCAACTGATTTCCATAGCACAATAGACCTAGCAGAAGCTGAGACATGGATGAAAATGACACAAAGGGTATTGAATATGATGAGATGTACCCCATATGAGAAATTTGATTATGTAGTGTGATATGTCTCGGGTCTGGGGGGTGTGGAACGGGTTTGGCCAGGTGGCACACAAAGTCAAAAGAGACTGGTGGCCCTTGTTTGATCCTGGATAAAGGAATAGAGTTGCGCCTCTGCTATTAGCTTAAGCTTTTGGCAGAACGGTAAGCGCTCTTTCCGGTTAAGCGTGCTTGAGCAGGGGGAGTACCATGATGGGTGACCTCCTAGGAAGTGCTTGGCTCAAGGTGGTTAAGCGGCCGATTAAGTGTTCGAGGATGTTAAATAAAGTGTGTTAAAGTTTAAGTTAAAATTTTTAAAAGGAAAGCTTTCATGCTCGTGAATAATTGTTCATGCCTGTGAAAGGTCATGTTGTGGTTCAAACAGCAGTGTTTTAGACATGGTGGGAGTGTTTGAGAAGAGAGAACTTTCACGCTCGTGAATAGTTTAGTAACGGTCGTGAAAGGCATTTCATGATTGTATTAGGTCATGCCTGTGGAATGTAGGTTCGTTGGCCATGACCAGCCGCACTTTTCTCTTTCCTCTATACCAAATTTTGCTTTAAAACCATTTCAACTCCCCCTTATCACTTCTGACACACTCCAGGACACCATAGTCATCTTCCCCAACCTTGAAATTCCTAAACACCATTATTGAAGCTTGTAAGCTTGAGAAACACGAGTTTTGTTAGAGTTTTGCCAAAGTTGAGGTAGAACTCAGTTATTAGGGTTCGTTTTAGATTTTTTTTTATAGTTATAAGGTTCTAAATAAAAACATGTTTGTACTGTTAGGTTCGGTTAAAGGGCCAAGGAAACACATCACAAAGAGGAAATAAAGCTTAAAAAGCTTAAAGGGATAGTTAAGGCTCCATTTTGGTGAAAGGTATGTACATAGGGGCTTATTAATTTCATTTTCATGCATATTAATGTGTGTTGTGTTTCTGGAAATGAGAATGAATGATAAAGGCATGTTATGATTAATGGTAAAATGGTTAAATGGGTTATAAGGGTGATAATGACATATATGAAATATTATGCTTTTAATGAATATAAATGATGTTTTAGTGAGTTAAATGATTAAATGCCTAGAAACTCAAAGATAAAATTTAAAATCATATTTCGGATTGGAATGGGAGGAGGAGTGTAATAAGGTGGAAATTGGAAGTATAGCCGAGGCTCACAAGGGCCAAGTTGGGGAGTTATATAGTTAATAATAAAATAAAATAAATAATAATCCTCTAATTTAATTAAAACTGAAAATTTCGAATTATCGTGTGATTTGAGTGTTGTTTTAAAGAAAAGTCTTTTAGTTGTCTAGAGGAATATTATTTTGTAAAATTTAATGCTTAATTATGCATATTCTAATAGGCATATCTTTGATACCAACGTATGTGTCAGATTAAGTAAAAGGACCAGCAGACATGGAAAAAGTCAAAAACAGGTTTGTGCAAATTTTTATAGTAATGGCCAAATACATATTTAATTTGATTATAATATTAAATATATCTTATATTATAAAATAAAAATGTGTTCTGAAATGAATTTTGTTTTGAGAAATATGAATTGAAATAACTATTGAAATTTTGTTATTATATTTGTTTGCAGACAATGGGTTTAATCCCTTCATGTGCGTCAATCAAAGTCCATACTTGGTTGTCATATATGGAATTCATCTTTGATTGCATGACTTTTAGACATCTATCAGATTCTGAACTATTGAGAACTTCTTTGTACGTAGTTAGCTCTTCATCTTTTCTAAGCAATGCATCATTCTGTTCATTTATGAGAAATCCTTATCTTCCAGGAACAGTGGTTATCCTACTTGATCTATGTAGTTCTTGTATTTCAGAAAGTGTAGCTATTACTTCATCTGTATGAGTAACAGATTAAGGTTTTGTTAGTTGATCTGTATCTATTTGTTTATCTTGAACTTCATCAAGTTCAATTTTGCTCTCACTATCTTCCTTTAGAAGAAACTCTTTCTCTAAAAAGACAACATGCTTCGAAACAAACACGTTTTGTTCCAAAGGGTGGTAGAATTGTTATCCAAGTGACTTTTTTGGATATCCCATAAATAAACGCTTATCAGATTTACCTTCTAGCTTGTCTGATGTTATCCACTTCACATAATCAGGATAACCCCATACTTTCATATGAGAAAGAATAGGTCTTTTGTTAGTCCAATTGACTTAGAAAGGACTCTATTTAATGTATAAATAAAATTCTTTAGTGCGTGACCTCAAAAGGACTTAGGCAATTCTACAATGCTTGTCATGGACCTCACTATGTCTAACAAGGTTCGGCTTTGCCTTCCAGCCACATCATTATATTTTTGCATGTAAGGTGGAGTCCATTGAGATAAAATCTCATTAACTCTTAGATAACCTTGAAACTCTTGGATTAAGTATTCTCCACCTTGATATGATCTTAGTGTTTTAATACTTTTGCTAAGTTGTTTCTTAATTTACATTTTGAATTCTTTGAACTTTTCAAAAACTTCAAATTTGTATCTTATCAGATACAAGTACCTATATCGTGAATAAATATCAATGAAGGTGATGAAGTAGATAAAACCACCTTTGGTGTGTACTAACATTGGTCCACACACATCTATATGTACAAGGTCTAATAGTTCACTAACACGTCCACCCTTTTCCACTAAAAGGTGATTTTTTCATCTTTCCTAGCAAATAAATTCACATGTGTCATACGATTCATAATCAAATGACCCTAAGTTACCATTATTGTGTAACTTAGTCATGCGCCTCTTATTTATATGACCAAGGTGACAATGCCATAAATATGATGGTTTTAGGTTATTAAATGTTTGCCTTTTATTATTAATATTGAGGATTGATTTAGACATGTCAAGAATGTAAATCTATAACCATATAGAGCAATCATTGTCATTAATAGTTAAATGAAAACCTTTTTTCTATTTAAACAAGAAATAAACAAGTAATAAACTAAGAAAAGAGGGGCCTATGGCATCTCGGTCACAACAAAAGATGAGAAGGAGCTTACCTCTCTTAAAATCCTTCAAACCCGAGACCCTTCAAGGCTTCTCCCTAGTTCATCTTTCCCATTAACCCACATGTAAGGTTATCAAAGCCTTCACTTCCTAACTTGAAAATTGAAGTACTAGGAGAGACATGGTTTCGAGTATGATGAAAGGTAAAAAGTTGAAGAGAAGAGATGCTATCTATGATGAGTTTTGTGGAATTGCCTAAATCCTTTTGGGGTTATGCACTAGAGACCACCGTTTATATATTAAATGGAGTTCCTTCAAAGTCAATTGATGTTACTCCATATGAGATATAGTATAACAAGAGGCCCAGATTTTCTTACATGAGAATTTGGGGTTGTCCTGCTTATGTGAAGCGGACAATGTCAAATAAGCTAAAAGCTAAGTCTGACCGATGTCTGTTTGTGGGATATCCAAAAGCATCATATGGATATCAATTTTACCACCCCTTGGAACAAAAGGTTTTTGTTTCAAGAAATTCTATCTTTTTAGAGAGAGAATTCCTTCTAAAAGGAGATAGTGGGAGCAAAATTGAACTTGAGGAAATTCATGATGCTCAAATAGATGCTGACCAATTGCCTGAACCCGAGCTTGTTACTCATACAGATGATATAACAGCTCAACCTTTTGAAGCACAAGAGCTTCATAGGTCAAGTAGGATACGTACTGTTCCAGAGAGATATGAATTTCTCATTAGTGAACAGAACGACGTATTGCTCATAGAAAATGATGAGCCTATAACCTATGAAGAAGTTCTGAATAGTTCAGAATCTGACAAATGGCTTCAAGCCATGAAGTCAGAAATGGATTCCATGTATGAAAACCAAGTATGGACTTTGGTTGACCCACCCAAAGGAATAAAACCTATAGGGTGCAAGTGGGTTTTCAAAAAGAAAACTGACATGAATGGTAATGTGATTACCTATAAAGCTAGACTTGTTGCTAAAAGTTATCGTCGAAGACAAGGAATTGACTACAATAAAACTTTTAGGGCAGTGGCTATGCTTAAATCCATAAGGATACTCATAGCCATTGCTACTCATTATGATTATGAGATATGACAAATGGATGTGAAGATAGTTTTCTGTAATGGAAATCTGACTGAGGATGTGTACATAACACAACCAGAAGGTTTCATATCCAAAGATGGCAAAAAGGTATGTAAGCTTCAAAGATCCATTTATGGATTAAAGCAAGCATCCAGGAGTTGGAATATTCGATTTGA